>OZ007600.1:188184375-189621250 GCA_963931845.1 Maratus michaelseni
AGATATGCATAGATTTTTAAGGATGTTTCATACACATTTTTGTCTCTAAAAATCGGAATATTTCTGAAGTTTTAACATTGGGCTTGGATATGAGAAAATATATTTACACAAGACAATGAAGTACTCTTTTTTTTTTTTTTTTTTTTTTAAGTTGTTGAAAAAAGTTACCAACGGATAACTTTCGAAATGACAGAAAGAACTATCAAGACAATTTTGCAAAACCTCCTCGAAGTCGATGTTTTTTTTTTTTTTTTTTTTTTTTTTTTAATTTTTTTTTTTTTTTTTATATACCGCTAACCAAGGTCCTACCTGCCCGGCATGAGTGCCTAGCTTGACATTACATATACATGGTAGCGGGACGGAAATCGTCTGCTGATCACAGCATGGCTGTGATCCACCTGACTATAGTCAATGAAGTACTCTTAAGATTATGCAGTACACGTATATTTAATAATGTAGGCATTTTAATTTAATTTTAGAATAGATGAAGATCCTTGAACTGAATTAAAATATAATGATTCACCCCCTACCAATTCTGCCGCAAATCGTCGTTACATGTAAAACTCCTTCAGTAGTAACATCAAGAAATTAGTGCTATACTTAAATTTTGCTTAGGGTTGTCTATATACAGAAATTGAAACTATCTTTTAATATTACAAAACATGAAAAGCAAAGTAAAAGAAAAAAAACTGGCTTAATATTATAAAATTTATTAACCACATGAAATAAATTAAAAGCAGCTACTTAGAAAAATTTTGTTCTTATTAGAATCATGCAAGTGCAATTTAAACATTTAATTTGATTAATTAGCTTTTCATTTAAATCATAAGATTTTATACATATACAAATGAAAAGATTTTATGTTACATAGAAAAAGGAGCAGATACAACAGAAAAATTATAAAACCATATTTAAAACTAAATCCTATTAGTTAGAGATATTTAAAAGGAGTTAAATATCTATAATTTTATTTATTTATTTATTTATTTTTGTACATGGAAAAGGAGGGGGGTAGGGTCCTACAAATGTTATCTTAAACAAATAAAGAATGCATAAAATGGGCTTCTTTAGTTTGATAAAACTGTGTTTATAAAAGTTGATGGAGGATTTGGACCAGTTTGGGTCCGTGAAATCAGAATCGTTATTTTATCCGTGAATTTAATTCATTTGTATACTAAAAAGTATTTTGGGATTCACTCAAAATTGCAAGTGTAAGAAGTTATTTGGAAAAAAAAATTGACTTGTCATTCCTTTCCCCTTTTGATAAGTGCAACTTAAAAATTTATTTTGATTACTTAGCTTTTCAGTTTAATCAATACATACAGGAGATTAAAATTTACTCCAGAGAATTTGAATAATACTTTTAATCCCTTTAAAATTCCGTATTTCTTCGTGGTACAATAATCCGGAATCATAGAAACTCGACAGAGTTTCTCGCCAAGCATAAGAAACAGCAATGCATTGAACCGTAAATGAAAGGAATTTCCACCAATGGATGCCAAACGATTTTACAATTTTTTTTTTTTTTTTTTTTTTTTTACACTCTGTCTAGTTTATATTTTGCGGACGGGACAAAACGGGTTTTTGACACATATATCTCGCGTTCTATTTATGATAGAAACAAAATTCTTGATTCTATGGAATGGGGCGTGCCACGTGACTAAGAAATCAAAAGTAAAACAAAATCCGTCGAATAGGTTTTCAGTAAATGCGATTTTAAAAGTGCTGTTTTTTGCACTTTTGAAATCTTGTTCAGACCAAAAACTGTTGACAGGGTTACAGCAATGTGTAATTATCAGATTTTTACGCGATTTACGTCATTTGAATTGTTTTTATGAGTAGTTCAAACCTTTGTAAGATTCATGTAAAAATATTAATTAGTTTTTGATTTATATCAGTTTAAAGTTATTGATTCCTATACTTAACATAAAGCAAAAAACTGTTGACAGGGCTACAGCAATGTGTAATTATCGGATTTTTACGCGGTTTGCGTCATTTGAATTGTTTTTATGAGTAGTTCAAACCTTTGTAAGTTTCATGTAAAAATATTGATTAGTTTTTGATTTATATCAGTTTAAAGTTATTGAATCCTATACTTAACATAGAGCAAAAAAATAATAAATGACCCAACTCTTTTAGGAATGGTCGTATACACATGATATTAAGATATGTTATTACAGTCGACCCAAGTAAGCTTCCTATTATAAAAAAAATAGTAACATTTAAGGTTAATTTACAGGGTCTCACAAAATATTTTTTGATATAGGGCTAAAGAGTTGTGTAGTTATCCGATTTTTACGTGGTTTGCAGCATTTGAATTGTTTTTATGAGTAGTTCAAATGTTTAATATTTCGTGTAAAAATATTAATTAGTTTTTTATGTATACCACTTTAAAGTGATTTATTATTCCTATACTTAAGATGAAGCAAAGAAATATTAAATGGTCTAACTCTTTTCAAAAAGAACGTATGCGCATGATGTTAAAATATGTTACTACGAACGACTTAAGTTAGCTTCCTAATGTAAAACAGAATTTTAGAATTTACTGTTCGTTTACAGGGTAACTCAAAAGATTTTTTAATAAGACTAAATAGTTGTGTAATTAGCGAATTTTTACGTTGAAGTACTTGATTCCTGTACTTAACACAGAGGAAAAACAATAGTAAATAGCATACCTTTTGTCAAAGTGGCTATGTACACAAGAATTTCAAATATGTTACTACATCCGATTCATTTAAACTCTCTATTGTAAAGTGGCATTGAACCATATACGTTTCGTTTACAGGGTCTCTTAAAAGATCTTGATTACATTACAACCGATGTATATTTACTGAGTTAGATGTATTTTAATGATTTTATACTCTTTCAATCTCTGTAAGGTTTTATTATCTTGATTTAAAATTTAATACGAGTTCATTTTATCTGCCTGAAAGCAAGGTAACCTGAAGTTATGGTAATCTGAAGCTCTAAACCTATTAAAATATAGTATTTTCATCGATTAAAAAAACTGTGTTTATTTATAAATATATAATTCTAGCGTATCAGGAATTAATTGAAATAGCGATTACAAAATTCCAACTTTACATTCATGCGCTGAGAAACAGAAAGTAAAAATGTTGCTTCCCCAAGATTAGAAGTTTTGCGTTTAAATATTTGCCGTTCATCGAATCTCCGGCTATGACGAACTTAAAATGCTCTAAAAACGGGCCTAGAGCACAATGAAAAGGAAATAACTTCTTAAATTCCCCATAAAAATTTAAAATGCTAAATTTCGTATACAATAGCTGATCGGTAACGAACTGTTCGGTTTACGGTTAAATTTTAATAAAATTTTACATTTTTTTAAACGGTTCATTATGTAAACGCTTTAGACTTTGTGGTGTATTTACGAAATCACACAAAATTTTGGAATACATGTCATCCTCTACGAACAGTTTTTATTTTTAAATCAGTTTAATAGTTTTTATACTTTTGCAAACGTTGCGAATCGTATATTTTACCAATTCTCGAAACGTGGAGTTAAAAAACTTAACAAATAAAAATCTTTTAAGATGCTGAGTTATTTTCAAAAATAATATTTAATGTATTAGTATAAACATCCTTGTGAGTTACAATGGTTGGTAGATAAAAAAAAAATTTGATTATTCTCGGTAAAGTATGCTCTATAAACTTATATTGACCGAAAAAAAATGCTTCTTATTTTTTTCACATTTTTCTGAAACTGCAGTATTTTAATTAGCTTGTAAACTGCTGTAAAATTTTCTAATTTTTTGTTTTTTGAATGTATATAAACGGAAGAGAGATATAAACAAAACAAAAAGCAAAATAGACATGTCGTAAATAATCTGATGAATACAATGTAAAGAAATTAATATAAAAGTTTCCCCGTTGCTATGGTAGCGACTTGTACATTGGAATAAGTCACTCAATAAATTGTATAACTCTGATGTATAATTCTGTACATCACTATTATTATTTTTTTTTGCCCCTTTCATCTTTCTTGTATCTTTTCTTTTGTGAAAAAAAAATGGAATCTGTATAATTGAAATTAAGTACCTTACAAAAAGGAGTGATATCTCATCAAAAACAACTCGTTGTAAATGATCCCGCCAAGCCACAAACCTAAAACGTCAGTCATAAAAAGAAGTGATATCACATAAAAATAAGTGATATAGAAGTACATACTCCGAGTCCCGTGTAAAAATCTATCACCACTCATAATGTTTCCAAAGGACTCGGAGTGAGGTACAGTATGTGAAAACTGCTTGGCGACCTGCAGGTTTTTATAATATATGCACTATATCAATTTTGAAAATCGAAAAAATAAATTTTTAATTTTTGTTATATCACTTTTATAAATATTTTTGTATGCGAAAGAACTGTCAGAACGGATTTTTCCCCAGATCTATGCGATCCCGCTTACGCTAGAATTACTGCAATATATCTCAATTTAGTTAACGTTTATTATAAGGTGCATTGTTATTATTAATATGCGTATGATCATTATATATATATATATATATATATATATATATATATATAATTATAATATCTATGAATTTCAAAAAACATATCAAGTTCTATTATCATTCTACTTAAATCTCCAAAGAGATAATTAATGATATTGTGTATACAGAATACCACATAGCTAATAATTAACATAGGCAAACATAATATTACCATAGTTTGTGCTTCAATGGTAATTGGCCAAATTTTACACATACCTAAAGAATATTGAAAAAAGAAAAAAGAAATAGAGAGAAAGGGGAAAAAAAATTATAAATTGGAGTTGCAATTAAGTGAACACAAATGGATTAATAAATCAAATATGAACCATATACAGTGGAAAATTGGATCACATGAGAATTAAATATGAATTGGATATGAATAAACACATGCACATGTACTCATCAGCCTGGATGCACCCACATGTGTTTTAAATAATAATTCAGTGTTTCATAATTCTACTGGCATAATGCAAAGATCAGTAGAATCATCCAGGTACACTGAACTATTACCAGACAACAATTGGAAATATTAAAATTTGGAAATATTTAAATAGGAAATAAAAAACCATTAAGAATATACAAAATATTTCACTCACATCGATTATCCCAAAAACTGTATTTAACACCTCACGAAATTACCACGAGATAACAGTTCTGATATAATAAAATTGGAAATATGAACGCGTAAAGTGTAGATAAAATATTTTACTCACAATAATTATACAGTATCCTTAAAATGTCACAACTTCTACATAATATTCACATCCACATGGCAATGCATCATACATGTTGACTAAGTCGAGTTGAGAGAAATGATTTAAAAGACAAGTTGAGAGCACACTTTTTTTTTTTTTTTTTTTTTTTTTTCAGAACACATCCCCATCGATGACACCCAAACACAAAATGATTCAAAAACACACAAAATAATTCTGGTTTTAATACACTTATAACACAATTATATCCGTGAATATATATTACTCCATCCAATTTTAATTCCTGAAAGTAAAATTAATATACAATCAATAGCTCCCTCTATAGTTAATTTAAATATAATATTATCAAACACTACCTGAAAGGTAAAGTGTCGCCATCTATTGGTATTATAATAATTCATAATTAATATTTAGTTAGATATACACTTTATTATTTACATACTCACTTCATTATATTTAATTATATAAATAAACTTTAAAAAACAATACTAACTTGTAGTTTTACTTTAAATTCAAATAAAATATAATACTACAATATGAATAAATCTACACAGAATTAATTCAACTTGCACAACATTTCAGATATTCTTAACAAGATTATATTATGTAAAAGAGATATTATTTTAATTCAAATTGTTTTTGCTGCCAGCTGTGTTAATCCACTAATTATTATAGACATATTATTAAATAATTAATGTTTTATTTTTACTACTACTTAAATATATATTAAACTTGTTATTAAATAATTAATGTTTAATTTATACTACATTGTAAATATATTTTATATTTCATATATTAATTTAAATATCTAATTAAATAATTCATAAACAATTCAAAATATCTCATAATTTATAAAATTGCTAATTAATAGTATTACTACCAATCAAATTAATGCAATGCAGTAATTAAAATAATTATATATATATATATATATTACAAAGTCAAAATCTTTACATGTTTACTTAAAAAATCCTCTTCGTAAGAGTGGTGTTTCTAGTTTAAATAATGGTAAATAAAATCAACAAATTGATTTTTCAAGCTCATAAATAAGAAAGGACATGCAAACATAGAAGCTTCAACTTTTTACAATTTTACGACAGAAAAAAAAAATAATATAGTCATATGTAATTGCCGGAAACCAGTGGCGTATCCAGGGGGTGGGCTGATGGGGCTGCAGCCCCCCCCCCCCCCCCCGAAATTGTCAAGAGTAAAATGAAAAAAGTGCTTTTTTCTTTCTTTTTTAGATAAATTTCTATTTTTTTTTCTGTTATACAGAGGATTAGCCATTCTCGTTAGTCCATATTAGTCCGCATTGACATCACAGCACAAACACGGTGAGGTGGCTGATGGGTGTATAGCCCCCCCCCCCCCCGAAATAGTCGAAAATCTCATGAAAAAAGTGCTGTTTTTTACTTCTTTGAGATAAATTTGTATATATATATATATATATATATATATATATTGTCTCACAATAGACTACCCACTCTCTTCTTTTTAAACCCATATTAGTCCACATTGACATCAGAGAATAACTAAAAAGGAGAAGGGACTGATGAGGTTACAGCCCCCCTCTTCCCGAAATAGTCGAACATCTCATGAAAATAGTGCTGTTTTTTTTCTTGATGGGTTATAGCCCCCCGTCTTCCCGAAATAGTCGAACATCTCATGAAAATAGTGCTGTTTTTTTCTTGATGGGTTACAGCCACCCCTCTTCCCGAAATAGTCGAACATCTCATGAAAATAGTGCTGTTTTTTTCTTGATGGGTTACAGCCCCCCCCTCTTCCCGAAATAGTCGAACATCTCATGAAAATAGTGCTGTTTTTTTCTTGATGGGTTACAGCCCCCCCTCTTCCCGAAATAGTCGAACATCTCATGAAAATAGTGCTGTTTTTTTCTTGATGGGTTACAGCCCCCCGTCTTCCCGAAATAGTCGAACATCTCATGAAAATTGTGCTGTTTTTTCTTCTTTGAGATAAATTTGTATTTTTTTTTTGTTATGCAACAAAGACTATTCTCTTCTTTTTAAACCCATATTAGTCCACATTGACATCAGAGAATAACTAAAAAGGAGAAGGGACTGATGAGGTTACAGCCCCCCTCTTCCCGAAATAGTCGAACATCTCATGAAAATAGTGCTGTTTTTTTCTTGATGGGTTACAGCCCCCCCTCTTCCCGAAATAGTCGAACATCTCATGAAAATAGTGCTGTTTTTTTCTTGATCGGTTACAGCCCCCCGTCTTCCCGAAATAGTCGAACATCTCATGAAAATTGTGCTGTTTTTTCTTCTTTGAGATAAATTTGTATTTTTTTTTGTTATGCAACAGAGACTATTCTCTTCTTTTTAAACCCATATTAGTCCACATTGACATCAGAGTATAACTAAAAAGGAGAAGGGACTGATGAGGTTACAGCCCCCCTCTTCCCGAAATAGTCGAACATCTCATGAAAATAGTGCTGTTTTTTTCTTGATGGGTTACAGCCCCCCGTCTTCCCGAAATAGTCGAACATCTCATGAAAATTGTGCTGTTTTTTCTTCTTTGAGATAAATTTGTATTTTTTTTGTTATGCAACAGACTATTCTCTTCTTTTTAGTCCCATATTAGTCCACATTGACATAGAGCATACCTAAACAGGGGAAAGGGGCTGTTTGTGTTGCAGCCCCCCTTCCCGAAATAGTCGAACATCTCATGAAAATAGTGCTGTTTTTTTCTTCTTTGAGATAAATTTGTAATTTTTTTTTTTTTTGTCATACAATAGACTACCCACTCTCTTCTTTTTAACCCCATATTAGTCCACAATGACATCAGAGCATACCAAAAAAGGAGAAGGGGCTGATGGGTTACAGTCCCCCTTCCGGAAATAGTCGAAAATCTCATGAAAAAAGTGCTGTTTTCTTCTTCTTACAGATGAATTTGTAATTTTTTTTGGTTATAAAACAGACTACCCACTCTCTTCTTTTTAGCCCCATATTAGTTCACATTGACATTAGAGCGTATCTAAAAAGGGGAAGGGGCTGATGTGATTACAGAGGGCCCACTATTCCCGAAATAGTCGAACATCTCATGAAAATAATGCTGTTTTTTTCTTCTTTGAGATAAATTGAATTTTTTTTTTGGTATGCAACAGACTACCCACTTTCTTCTCTTTACTCCCATATTAGTACAGAGTAACACCACAGCATATCCAAAGAGAGGGAAGGGGCTGATGGGGCACAGACCCCCCTCCCCACCTCTTAAAATGGTCAAAAATGGAATGAAAAAAGTGCCGATTTTTCTCTTTATGTTTGTGATAAAATTAGAATTATTTTTTCTGTCATGCAATGGACAACCCAATCTATTTTCTTTAGTCCCATATTAGTACCCAACGGGTGGGGGTTATGGGGTAACAGCTCCATTCCTATTCCGAAGTGGTCGCAGTGAAATTAAAAAAAACTGACTTTGTTTCTTTCTTTTTGAGGTAAATTTGTTTTATTTTCTGGCGCGCAACGAATTTGTTTTCTCGTTAGCCCCATATGCCTCTCAGTCCTGGAATCAAAATTACTTGAGACCACAAAATCTATTTTCAAATGACTGAAAAATAGTTCCACACTTGTTTTAGTGGATAATTGAATACGTATAATGTGCTCAATTGGCAAGATCTAGAAGTAGTTTAATTAATTTAAAGAATATTTAACTCTCTTCCACAAATGATGCCAACACTAAGGAGGTATAGTATTAGTGCGGAGTGACATTAAACATTATTGCCGAATCAGCAAATGTACGAACTGAATTTTTTTTTTTTTTTTTGTGTGTGAATGGCAATGTCAAGCAAGATTATTGATTTTCGGTTTTGGAAGGGTCTTTTAAAGATGCCCAGTAGTAATACTAAAAAAATAATCTCCTGTTGATTTGTTTGTTCCTGGTCTTTTTACTAGTGAACTAGTTTTATTTACGTTACGTGCTTTTCCAGATTTAAGGCTGTTCTCAAATACAAACTGGCTACTTCATGACATATTTTTTAATTCATTTTTTGCTCGGAAACGCATGAAATTCACAGGTCTTTTTATTCAGAAACTTTGCAATCAAAATACGTTTTCCTTTTTTTTTGTAAAGGTAGAAAATCTTTCAGAAAGCACTGTCCAAGTTGGCGTTTTGAATCGGATTCCCGATGCGGCAGCCTGAGAAACGCGAAAAACGAGTCGTTAATACGTTACCAGAATCACTTATAACTCGATAAGTAATCTATTTATCAAAATATGGAAAACTCATCTCGATTCCAAATATCTTCCATAGTCAGGCGTGCCAGTCTAATGCCTTTGCGTTTAAAAATGTGTCAGAAAGTTTCCCGTTGATGAGCAGAGAGGAAGATGCCTTTTCAATATTTCAGTGTACGAGTGATCCAGCAAAAGATAAAAATTCTTAATTACTCTTCTATGAAAGTACAATATTACCAATAGTGTTCTTTTCTAATCGCTCTTATTTTGACAAATCATTTTACAAATCATTACCGTTTAATAAGCTGAAAGATGACATCTAAGTAAACAATTTGGAAAACGCATAACATATTTAAAAACGTAATTTCAGGAATTTTCAATATATACAATATTCGGAAAAATATCAGAATACTTTTATGTAGCCCTGTATATGATCTATAGATTTGTATATATACATAGGATGCTAACTTTTAGTTTAGTTAGGAAACGCGTAGCACAGTTTAAATTCTCCTTCTGGAGTTTCTGTCAATAAACGGAAATGTGTTCGCGAACTTTTGTGCTGCCCTGTATAGGATCTACAGAATTTATACACACCACGTAATAGACAAAAAGCTAGTTAAGATTAAAATCGCGTTCAGTAACTTAAAACGCACTTCCAGGAATTATTGTTAACAGACAGTAGAGAATTCTTTTGTGTGTTCCTGTAAATGAACGATGACTGCTATACACACACTATTCTGTAGTAAGCCTCTTGTAATGCACCTTAGTAATATATATAAACTTCAATGCGTTTAAAATAGTGGAACATTATTTAAATAAGCCGCAGACGATTTTTCTCCATAGACGTAATGTAACGGAATTATTTTGACTGTCCCTGTAAAGTAACTCTAAGTGCTATACACCTACTATTCCATATTAAGCTTCTTCTAATGCATCTTAGTGATCTATATAAATTTCAATGCGTTTACGATAGTGAAACATTTTTAAAATAAACCGCAAATGATTTTTCCCCATAGACCGCAATGTAACGGAATTCTTTTGAGTGTCCCTGTAAGAAAACTATAAGTGCTACACACTTCAGTTGAAATAGGGAACGTGCCATAGATAACGACAATAACATATAAAAATTGCAGAGCAATCCGAGCATATTTACGGGAGTTAGAGCACGGACAGACGGCCAGACGGCCATACGGCCAGACGGCCATCCGGCCAGACAAACCGAAGTCATAAGCACTTTTCAACTAGGTTGGAAAGTGCTAAAAAGGGAAATCTGCTGTTTAGTTTCCAATTAATTCTTAACTTGTCCCTTCCTTTACAAATTTGATGAGTTTTTTTTTTTTTTAACATATATTTCTTGAAGGTTAATAGCCATACGTTTGATCAAAATCCCAGGAGCATGTATAAGAAGGGAAGGGGGAGATCAAGAAGGAATGCTTGATACCCCTAAGATTTTCAATTAAATTTTTGTTGGTATTAAAAAAGAGATTCTGTAAAGAAAGTTTGTTTATCCTGAACAGAGCCTGACCATCAAAATTTTGGGCCCTGGCAACAGAAAACATTTTTTGCCCTAATCGTAGATTATCACATCTTTACAAATACTGTGAATGAGAAGTGTATGAATATAACTATGTAATGCACCCATTTAAATGAAAGACTGGGAATAAATGGGAACTGAAGTTGGATTATTATTATTATTGAAATTTCTTCGTAAAAATTAACTTGACAGACTCAAACATCATGTCAAATAAACATGAACTAATGTTGCACGAACTTTAAAAACATACGCAACCCAAAGAAAATGATATTTTATAAACAAGACAGTCATAAAATTAAAACATTTTTAAACAAGTTTAAAACACATATGAAGAAGCTGAAATAAATTGGGCCCACTATGAAAAATGTAAATCTTCAAATGAGAAGTAAAATTATAAATACACTTATGATATCACTGACAATTTTAGCTTACATAAGTTGTGTAATGAATCTAGAAATTTTATTTCTTATTCTATAAGGTTGTTTACAATAAAATTGATTTGAAACACCATAAATTTTTGGGCCCCTTAAATAAGTGGGTTTTGGGAAAGTGCACCGCGTGCCCTGACAGTAATAGGGAATTGGTCCTAAAATAGAAAAGAAATTATGAAAAAAAAATTTGTTTGAGATTGTCCCAAGTAAAATTAATTTATTGTCAAGCAAGAATCGTAGTCAGAAGTTAGGGGAGAGGGAGACAACTTTATAGATTATAAACTACAATGACTTTCTTTTAAATGAAAGTATATGAAATAATCAATTATCACTTTTCAACTTATTTCGGCGTGGGGGGGGGGGGGGCGCTCGAGTTCGACTCCGTACCTCCTCCCCCCCCCCCCCCCATTTTTCTCTGGCTATGGCCTTATTGTCAAACATGATTTCTGTTTATAACGCAGTTCAACATGCTTTGTAAGACTCAGAACATTATCGAAATTTGTCAGCCCCCCCCCCCCCCCGAAATTAAATCCTGGATACGCCACTGCATGTTGTAGATACGTAGGTAATGTAAATTGCAAAAGTGTTGAAAGTGAGGTAGGAATTAGGATTATGTAGATCAAAAAGTGCTGCCATTTTTTTTTTCAAAAAGTTATTAAAAGTTTTCAAATTTAAAGTATCATAACTCGGAAAATTTTGATCTTAGCAGAATAGAATTTTTACTGTTGTACTTGTAAGAGAAGTATTTTTTCCCCTTAAACTAGGGGGGGGGGCTCTGCCACCCTGCTCGCAACGCTCTCTCCAACCATCCGCGTAATCACTTCGCGATTCCGATCGATATCGCGCAGCAATCCCTGTTTTCTATAATAAAATAAAAGAAAAAAAATGCGGGAAGATCTACTCAGATTTCATTTGGTCTATTTCCAAATCGTTTGGCACATTTCCAAATCGTTACTTTTTTTAATATAGAGGGATATTATTTCTTGCATTTAAACAATCAAATCAATTGTTTTTAGTCCATAACTTTTTATAAAAATGCAAAAAAAAAAAAAAAAAAAAAAAAAAAAAAAAAGTACGCAGTGGTGTATGATTATTTTTACGACCAGGGAAGACCGAGCTATGCTCGGTCAAAATTTAATTTGAGTTCAAATATCATGACCCATGACCAAAATGACCCACTAATTGAATTTTCTCGAACATGTGACTTAGCCCAACAGTCTTCTCATGCCCGAAAACCATAGGATGCAAAATTTAGTGTAAATAGCAGGGCTGCGGAGTCGTTGGGGAAAATGACCGACTCCGACTCCGACTCTGACTCCTGAAATTTTAAAGGAACCGACTCCGACTCCGACTCCGGGATGGCTAAAGTACTAGTTTTGCCTGTTGATTCCTATTATTCAGATTACTTCATTGCAGGGGCGTAGCGAGCGGGGGGGCAGCTGCCCCCCCAATGTTTGGTAAAAGGATTCAGTCGGCTTATCAGCAGATTTAATTAGTGTCTCTGTAGTATGTCAGTAGGCCGATTAATAAAAGCAATTCGGAAAAATTCTGGTTGGCAGGACTTTAAGTCTTCAGAATGCATTTCACTACACCCTTACAATCATATGGCAAAAGCTAGTCGGTCAGTCAACCTATCTAGGTTATGAGTAAAAAAAGTAATGATTTCAATAGATCTATCTGGTCAGCCGGTATGAAAGGCACGTGTTCTGTCACATTTTCGAATCACATAAATAGCTAGTCGGTCTACCCACTGAAAAAAAATTATGTATAAATTTTGTCTGCAGAGCCAGAAATGTTGGACATATACTATACCTTACCCACACATGGAAAATCTAAGTCGGCCGTCGATACATGGGCCAATAGGGGAAAAAAATGAATCTGATCTATTGATTGAAAATATCAGAAATTTGTCCTACAGTAACACTCGCAACTTACATAGATAAAAACTATCAATATACACTGGCCTCCAAAAGTTAAGGTACAACCGGTTTTTTGCGTCTAATTTGCAAATGAATGAATATATAAACAACAAATTTGGAGGAAATGTGCGCTAAACCGTTATTTATTAAATGCGACATAGAAATTTACTTAAGTTAAACGTATAAATGAAACTACAACAAAAAAGCCCTCATGGTGGAAAATTCCATTCTTGGAGAAATCAGTATATCGCAGTATTATGCAGTAAAATGTGACAGAAACATTAAAAAACTGGTTCTAATACGGAATATGCCCACCCCGGACTTGAATGCATTGGCGGCATCGACTTTCCATGCTCTCAATTAAATTGTCGGACACCGAAATAGGTAACGCTGACCAGACTTGGAGTAAGCCTTGTTCCAGCTCATTTAATGACCTTGGAGGAGGACTTAAAGCCGCAACTGTCTTCCAAGATAGTCCCAAAGATGTTCTATCGGATTCAAGTCTGGAGAGTGAGCTGGCCATTCCATTCTCTCCAAACCGTGATCCTCAAGATAATCCTCAACAACCACAGCTCGGTGTGGTCTCGCATTATCATCCATTAGAATGAAACCATTGCCAATAGCACTGGCATATGGGCGCACATATGAATCAAGGATCTCATCCCGATATCTCGCACCAGTCACAGTTCCTCCATGGAACACATGCAGGTCAGTGTGGCCTCCGAGTGAGATCCCAGCCCAAACCATGATTCCACCGTTTCTGTACCTGTGTGTTTCGACAGTGTTTGATTGATGGTATCGAGTGCATTGTTCTCTCCAGATCAGAAGACATCCTGAATCGCTCTCCAGTGTGAATCTGGACTTGTCTGTGAAGAGTACAGAAGCCCGCTTTTGTCTGGTTCAGGAAACATGTTCTCTTGCCCAACATAAGCGGGCCCTTCTCTGTCGTCTGTTGAGGGGGGAAACACACAACTGGTCACCTTGTATAGAGACCTGCATTGTGAAGACGTCTTCGCACCGTAGTAGGGGAGATTCTTCTCCCTGATGCTGCAAAGTGGTCTGCAATGAGTTGCGGCACAGTAGTGCGTCTTCTCCTTCGGGCCGAAAGAGCTAGAAACCGGTCTTCTGCAGGTGTTGTAACACGTGGGCTGCCTGGAACATGTCTTCTGGACACAGAATCTTCGGATTCATACTGATCCCAGAGTCGTTGGACTACACTGCGAGACACATTGAGCAGTCTAGCAGTAGCGGCCTGTGACAACCCCATTTCCATCCATCTTACCGTCCGCCACCTTAATGAATCGGACAAACGACTTCTTCTAGACATTTCTAGACTAGTGGCTGTTGTGAACAAAACTGACAACAATAGTTCGAATGCAACAAAACTTACACGCGAAATTACGAAAGCTTCATAATTGCATATTTTTCTCTCATTCAGAAGTAGCTATTCTTTTCTATAAAATAAAAGTGGTAGCGGTAATTTTTGCATAAGTTTTTTTAAAGCTTATTGTCATTCATATAAACTATGAAGATTAATCTGACTGCCATTTTTTGTCTGGTGAGCTTCGAAAAACATCTTGTACTTTAACTTTTGGAGGCCAGTGTATAAACTAGGTCGACCGAATGCGAAAGTCGCTTAAGAAAATTCAAGAAATTTTATACTTGTTAAATAGTAGGTTCTAGCAGCGATATGATGTTTACGGCCTTTGGAACTGTTTTAGGAACGTTTGGAAAATAAAAACGAAGAATTTTTAAAACTATTTAAAAAAAGAAGATGAATAAATTAAAAAAATATCCGTGCATTTAACATTTAATACCTAAAATCTTCTTACTTTTTTTTTTTTTTTTTTTTTTTGATAAATCTAAAACTAAATTTATATACTTGTGCCAACATAACATAATTTTCACTGATTTTTCACTTGTTATTATAAAAATTAGAATTGGAGCCTTTATTAATTACTTAATATTTATTGTATACCCTGATTACCGTAATTTCCGGCGTATAATCCGCGGATCAAACAATTATGTTTCGACCCAGAAATTTTATTTTATGTAATGGAACATACTAGATCACTGTAAATATTTTACTTCAATTATTAAATAAAATTTCTGTGTCTAAACATAATTGTTTGATCCGCGGATTATAGGCCGGAAATATGGTACATGTTAGCGATTACTTTTTTTAAAAACTAAATCATACGTAAGATGAATTATTTTTTTAATAAAGAATTCAGAAAGTAGCGGATTTCAGGAAAAATTAAATTATTAAAAGTAGTTTTATGGTAAAAAAAAAAACTTGAAGCGATTGCGGAACATTAACACATTTGCACTTAAAACAATATAAATAGTTCAGCGTTTCAGGCCCGTAACTACCGCCGGGGCACTGCCCCGGGGCCCCAAACTAATGGTTAAAAAATTATTATATTTTAATATCTAATCTAACTTCCTATAAAATACCCAGCACCTAGCTAAAAGTTAATAATAAAAAAAATTCATCAAAGTGCTAGAGTAAATGTTTTTGCGTATTCGTTCAAATACTCCATACGCTTCGCATGCAAAAGCATCTCTAGAGCAGACAGCAGAATGTCGAGTCAAATGTGTCATGTCGCGCCTGGTGCCTGCCGAGTGATGAGTCAAGTGCAAGCTAGGACGTGCAGTGAGCTAGTGCTATTCATGATGAGTCATTCGTTTACTAACTGCTTATCAATATCGGACTGTCAGAGCAGTTGAGAGTCGCATAGTAGTGATAGTACGATAGTTTATAACTTAACCCCTTCGTGACGAGAGTCTTTTACGGAATTTTTCCTCTTTTACCACCGGTTTTTCAAAACAGAAATTTTCCCATAATTGAATCGCAGAAATGCTGTCATTATATAAGGCAAAGCTTACAATAAAAATTAACTGGTGGGAATAATCGAGAATTCTGAGCATCTTATGCGTCACGTAAACGTGTCGCTCGTCCCCAAGGGGTTAATCTTACTTTGCTTGTGTTGAGATAATAGTTTATATTATGAAACGCCAAGTGGAAATAAAAAAAGACAGATTCTAAATAGAAGAAACTGGGAGGCTGCAAAAAGTTCGAAGAAGTTATCAACATGGCTGCACAGTGGAAACCACTCGACAGGGACTGGTGATAAGAAAGGTATGAATGGTTTGCTTTATTCAGTGTGATGTGTAATTCATGTAAAAATAGTACAGTCAAACTTGAATAATTCGAACGTGTATAATTCGAAATCGTGGATAATTCAAATGTTTCTGTCGGTCCCTTGACATTCCTATAAAACACAATCAGTGGTGGATGAAGCACTCAAGAGGCCCCAGGCGCAATTAAATTTTGAGGCCCTCCGAATATTTTCAGTACCCCTAGTGTGCATTTTTTAGTTTTACAATTAGAATTACTGAAAGTGTATATTGTTAATTCCATACGATATTATCTCTAATTGGAATATAAAGTTCAAATTATTTTCTATCGCATGCTAATAAAATATTGAAAGTACTTCCCATTCATTACATTATCATAATTTTTAGAACTAAGCGATCACATTTTTATTTAGCTTTTATGTTGAAAATCACTACGTTCTATTTACTAAACTATCACTTCATTCTATCATTCTAAACAAATGTGTTTTTCACAAATATAACTGTAGGATTTTTTCTTATCAATACATATTCTTTTTTTTTTCCAGTAAAGTTCTTGGTAAATCTTTTAAATAATTACTGAGTTATATCAAAGAAACATTTTAGTAATACAAAATCATATATTTTATTTTTAACTATCAATTATAATTAATCAGTTAAAATTAATTGTAAAAACTATTAATTAAGAAATAATGCGACAGATTGACTATTTTACATTAGTCGGATTTGAAACATTTTTGAGTCTGCCAATCTTGCCTTTTGCCCCCCCAAAAATTTTCTTTCGCTACGGCCCTGCTTCATTGCTGTCATTTGTTTTGAAACAGTAATAGTCACTTTATTAAATGTCATTAAATAAAGGAAATATTACTATTTAAAAAAAAGTGGCAGCAATCAAGCAATCTGAATTTTTAAAAAACCTCAACTGGCAACACTGCAACCTGCTGTTACATTCCTGTTTGACCTTGAAGCATATAATGTACATATCAACCGATAATTTTTTTTTTCCCCGTTTCATTTTTTTGGATGAATTATGGGTGTAAGCTGTGATAGGTGGTAGTCAAGACTAGGACTCATTTACTGCAGCGGCAAACTTCTGACAGTATTTTAGTATAAAAAGTTTCACCTTTTTTTTAATGCAGATTTTTTTTTAAATAAGGCAAAAATATTCTTATAAAATGCCTGTTGAACTTTGTCCCTACATTAATTGGCTCTGGTCAAGACTGAAGATATTTTGAACATCCCCCCCCTTCTCCTCCTCCCAGATACTCTATGCACATGCACTCACACAAAAACACAATATGCATTAAATTTTATATGTGGTAAAATTTAATTATGTCAAAACTCAGCAAAAACTGCATATAAAATATTTAGATGCATGTAAATTGCAATCGAAAAGTTAAACTTGAAGCTATTAGATAGAAACAACAGTTGAAATCTAATAAATCTCCAAAATTTACTTTGAACAACACATACAAAGATCTATCAGATGAATCCAAACAATATTTAATATGTTGGTATATCATTTTAAGACGATAACCAAAATATTTTATGCCAAATCAAACATATATTATACCAAAATATGGGTGAAAGGATGTTTAATTTTGGTTTTATATTTATTCATGCAGACCCAAAATATAGCAGACAAAAATTTTACAATTTAAGCATCATTTGGGGTCTCCAGAACCCGAAAAATTCTGAGAGAATGCAAGAAGAATAAAGATGAAAATTTTATATTTCCTGCATTAATTTTATAATTTTGGATTTATTTCGGGTCTGCAAGACCTGAATATCAAAAGGAGAAAGATAACAGAAATTTCATTATTTCATCATTATTTTGAGTACTGCAGACTCAGGGGAAAAAAATTACAATTAAACTTTTTTTTTCTTTTGGGGGGGGGGGGGCAGTTGTCCTATGCACACGAAAAAAAGGGAGAAAATTTACAATTTCAGCATTACTCCTGCTCCCACAGACATGAAAAATCTGAGGAAAACAAGAAAATAAGGGAAAAATTTCCAATTTTCGCATTACCTCGGGTTCCGCAAACCACAAAAACACCTAGAGAAAGGATTATATACTAAATATAAACTAGAGATTTCAATTCAAAACAGTTTTCACATATGCTGTACACGTACACTGAACAGTATATTAGGCCTGTTTAACCTGAGATTCCTCGTATATATAGTCCAAATATAAAAATAATAATTCAGTCTATAAATTTAAAATTACATAGAATTGGTTTAATTTCACTTCAAACTGTCTAAAAAATAAGCTGGAGTCGGAGTCGGAGTCGGCCTGTTTTTTAGTGACTCCGACTCCGACTCTTTTGCCCCAAAATAGGCCCGACTCCGACTCCACGACTCCGACTCCGCAGCCCTGGTAAATAGTCTGAGCCATAATGACCCATGACCAAAATGACCCACTAATCGAAATTTCTCGAACATGTGACCTAGCCTAATAGTCTTCTTGTTCCCTAAACCTGTAGGGTGCTAAATTTATTTCAAATCCTCTGAACCGTTTTTTAGATAAAATAGCTTGACCCATAATGACCCATGACCAAAATGACCCACTAATTGAATTTTCTCGAACATGTGACCTAGCCCAACAGTCTTCTCGTGCTCGAAAACCATTGGATGCAAAATTTAGTGTAAACTGAGCCGCTTTTTAGATCTTGACCCACAATGACCCAGAAATGACCCACTAATTGAATTTTCTCGAACATGTGACCTAGCCCAATGATTTTCGCGTGCCCGAAACTCGTAGGATACAAAATTTAATCAAAATCGTTAGAGCCGTTTTTAGATAATATTAATTTGACTCGCTTTGACCCAAAAATGACCCACTAATCGAAAGTTCTCGAACATGTGACCCAGCCCAATAGTCTTCTCTTGCCCGAAAATAGTCGGATACAAAATTTTGTCAAAATCGTTTGCACCGTTTTTTAGATACAATTAGCTTGACCATGACCCAAAATGACCCACTAATTGAATTTTCTCGAACATGTGACCTAGCCCAACAGTCTTCTCGTGCCCGAAAACCATTGGATGCAAAATTTAGTGTAAATAGTCTGAGCCATTTTTAAGATAAAATACCTTGACCCATAATGACCCAGGACCAAAATGACCCACTAATCGAAATTTCTCGAACATGTGACCTAGCCTAATAGTCTTCTTGTTCCCTAAACCTGTAGGGTGCTAAATTTATTTCAAATCCTCTGAACCGTTTTTAAGGTAAAATAGCTTGACCCATAATGACCCATGACCAAAATGACCCACTAATTGAATTTTCTCGAACATGTGACCTAGCCCAACAGTCTTCTCGTGCTCGAAAACCATTGGATGCAAAATTTAGTGTAAATTGAGCCGCTTTTTAGATCTTGACCCACAATGACCCACTAATCGAATTTTCTCGAACATGTGACCTAGCCCAATGATTTTCGCGTGCCCGAAACTTGTAGGATACAAAATTTAATCAAAATCGTTAAAGCCGTTTTTTAGATAATATTAATTTGACCCGCTTTGACCCAAAAATGACCCACTAATCGAAAGTTCTCGAACATGTGACCCAGCCCAATAGTCTTCTCGTGCCCGAAAACCATTGAATGCAAAATTTAGTGCAAATTGAGCCTCTTTTTGGATCTTGACCCACAATGACCCAGAAATGACCCACTAATCGAATTTTCTCGAACATGTGACCTAGCCCAATGATTTTCGCGTGCCCGAAACTCGTAGGATACAAAATTTAATCAAAATCGTTAGAGCCGTGTTTTAGATAATATTAATTTGACCCGCTTTGACCCAAAAATGACCCATTAATCGAAAGTTCTCGAACATGTGAGCCAGCCCAATAGTCTTCTCGTGCCCGAAAATAGTCGGATACAAAATTTCGTCAAAATCGTTTGAACCGTTTTTTAGATACAGTTAGCTGGACCATGACCCAAAATGACCCACTAATCGAATTTTCTCGAACATGTGACCTAGCCAAATGGTTTTCTGGTGCCCCAAAACGGTAGGATACGAAATTTTGTCAAAATCGTTAGAGCCGTTTTTAAGATAAAATTTGCATATATATATATATATATATATATATATATATATAACCACACGCAAGATTTGCTCGTATTAGAATATATGATAATAAAAGCTTTCTTATTAGTGAAAGCATTTAAAATGTAATATATTTTTTTCGAATTGTTAATATTTAATGTTTAACCCTTGTTTATTTCTTTTACGTAATTGTAGTATAGTATTTGAATTATTTTTTGAAAATACCAATAAAGAGATTATAAATAATATTAAATTTTAAATGATATATATTAGTTTATTACTGTGCTCATAATTATTTTTTCTATAAATGTGACATGATTAACTTATTATAGTTCTCTGCTCCATCGATGTGAAAGACTAAATTGCGTTCCTGTATTCTGTGATTATTTTATATGACGTACTGGCGCTTCTTGCTGTGATTACTGTATTTAACCTGTAATTAATTATGTGGAAATAATATATTTTTTATACTTTGTGCATAATTATTCAGTAATAATCATAATGTAAAATCATTCCTGTGCAGTTTTTTTCTCTTTTATATTTATAGCGTTTTCTAATTTTATATTCATACTAAGAAAATATAAATAAATAAATAAACAAAAGATTCATTTCAAATTTAAATCCAATGTTGCAACAAAATATATCCAAATAATTAGTGGTTGAATTAATTTTCGAATAATCTTTAATGAACAACTAACGACCAGCTGTAAATAATTTTTACCGTAATTTTGGATATGTTCTAATATCATTTATGAAATTTTTCTTATTCCATAGAATTTCATAAAATGTTTTAAATTATTATCCTGCAACTAATTAGCAATATTAAAAGTACAAACAATCTCAACTGAAAACTTTAAAGATCGGCAACATTTTTATTGACATAATAAATTAAAAATCTTTTTAAAATAAAGATAAAAAAAATTTACAGAAGGTATATTTGCATAGTAAAAATTATGTTTGAATAAAGAGTTTATCATATTATAAATTATTTATGAAATATTTATAATTTTAAATATTTTACAATAATTTAATACAAATTATAATTTATTATATTTATATGTCACTGTGCTTATATGTTATATTATAATTTATACTTCCGCAATTATGACATGATTATTATAATTCTATACCACATCGATATAAAAATCTATATTATATGCTTGTATACTCAGGGACGATTTTCTTGGTACACTGTCGCTTGATGCTGCAGTATAAATTTAAAACAGAGTATTTAGTTATACGGAAATAAAATATATTTTAGGCTTTATAAATAAATCATTCCTGTGTAATTTTTCTTGTCTTATATATTGATAGTATTTTCCTATTATGATAATAAAATATATACATAATTAAATAAAAGATTTATTGGAAATTTATAAAACAACTATAGTAAAACAACAAAGTGAAAATCTGGTGTTTACAGTTATACAATACTTTTGTAAGGAAAGTATGAAAAGAAAGTTGCGAAAAGTTACAAATTGTAGGAAAAGGTGGGGTTTTAAAATTTTCTTTAAACGATTTTTAACTAAATAGTTTTATCACAAGAATAGTGTTTTTGCTTGATTAAATCATAAAACTTCATAAAACCATTTAATAATGTTAGTAAAAATTTTATCTTAAAAATTTGCAATGGTGCTTTCTGTTTGCAAATTTTAATTACCTTAAAATTTTTACTTTGATTAGCCCAAAGGGAAAGAGACAGATATATTTTTGTCCATTCAGATGAAATTTCGTTATTTTTTTGTCTCTTTTTCTTTCTTTTTAACCATGATGGTTTTAATCCTGGTTTAAAAAACAATTTAGTACTATTTACAAACATTATGTGATCTTGTTCATTAAAAGTAGCAGCGTAACTTCGGTTGTGTCCACGAAACTTATAAAATTGAAGCTATAAAAATATAATATTGTGGCTTAGCCATAAAAAATATGCAGATGATCTCTGCAATAGTATATTTGATTTTTAATAAATCCCAGTTACAAAGAGAGAGGAATTTGATTTCCAATATAGTAAACCAGCAAAAGTTTGGTACATGGTCTGCCTGTTTTCTGATAGCTTTAATGAATTTTTATTTATTTTATAAAGTTTTGCTCTATTCTAAAAAATATTTCTAAAGATCTAATAAAGCATTTTAGTTCTATAATTAGCGTTATCTGTACCTTTGGAATGCATCTATTATACCTTTGTTTTTACTCAGGACTGGATTTATCCTGCTGATCACATTCAATTTCATTTAAGAAAAAGTTTATTTTCTTTCATCTAGCTTGACAACCCATTCTCTCGTTATTTTTTCAGTATTATCAGTAAAAGTAATAGTAAAGTAAGTAGAAAAACTGTATATTTTTACACGGAAACCGATTTATACTTTAAAATTTGTTTCCGCTTCAAATTAAGCAGTTTTACATTTAAATTCTTTTAAAATTCTGCTTCTTTAAAGTCAATTGAACAGAACCTTGAATGATGTATGCAAAAATTATCTGATCTTTTGCAGGCGTGCAGCAATGATTTTCATACGATAGTATGTGTTAAAAACTAAGAAGTGAAATTCCTTTGGAATGTGTGGAAGAATTAGTGCATTACCAATTATTTTGATTACAAAATTGAGAATTAAATTAAGACAATATTCCCCTTCAAAATGATTATATGAACAAGGGGGAAAAAAAACACTTATCGCGACAAGAGAGAGTAATGCGAAAAAATAGAAAACAAAAACAAAAACACAACTTGAACTTCAAGGACAGGGTGTGGTACTGCGCATCTTCGTCGGTGGACTCTTCCGTGTATTCTATTTACCGTGACTAAATCCATCCCATATGAGATGAGACTGGACCGCAAAGAATTTACAGCCCTTCTTCCATCCTCGATCCCCTGTCCTCAGCTACCCTGCCCTAATACTGCGTTGACAGCCGAAGAAAGACATGGGCGTGTTTAGAAAGGGGGAATGAAAATGCAGACCAAAAACAGAAATTCGGAAAAAAAAGTTACTGAAGAAGAGCCTTTTGCAGTACATTCATTTTGTCAAACAATCCAATTTGCACAATTCTGTCAATAGATGGCGCAGTCACGATTTCGCTAGCCTTTATTTATTTTTACGGTTTAATATCTTTGGCACTCGATTTGAGAATGCTGATCGGCTGCATGAACATGTCAGTTGCCGATATACTACTTCAAGCATACAGTCAATTTCATCAAAACTTGTACATGTCTGTTTTATTTCTTTCAAATGTTTCTACAAACAATTTCTGGTGTCAGTTTTAATTTAAATGTATATTATTTTTTTAATTCAATTGCTACTATTAGTTCACACTCTCCCTATATATATTTATATATCTTGTTCAAATTTTCAATTGTTAACAAAATACTTTTTATTCATCCACTCAAGTTCAAATACATTTTTTAAAACTTGTAGTGGATGATACTTGATGTTGATACAGTTTTTCAAATATTAATTAATTAATTAAATTAAATTAATTAATTTTAGTTTTATATGGGAGAAAAAATATCAACACGCAGCCGACTTACTTCAGACATTAGTTCCATTTAAAAGCACTCACTCACAAGTCTTGATAGCGCAGTCGGTTAAGCTCTGAGCTCATAACTACAAGGTCCCAGGATCGAACCTCGCCTGCGACGGAAGGAAATTCTCCCGTACTCGAAAATAAATTTCTATTATATAAGACATTTAGGAATAAATACTGTCAGTGGTGAAGCGTATAAATCGCAGGGAAAAAAAAAATCTGTTTGACCTAAGTAGGAATTGACTTTAGGTTTTTTTTTTTTTTTTTTTTTTTTTTTTTAATTATTACTTGTTTTTATTTTGTAATTAGGATATACTTTAAGGGTATATTTCGAACAATTAACTCCAGGGCAATCACGTGTCCGACAATAACTCCAGAAAATATCCAAAAAAATATTAAAAATTGAAGTATGTTATGCAAATTGACCTTATGGAGGTACACACACGGATTTTTGTAATTTGAAGTTTGTTAAGTTTGATTTTTTGAGTGTTTCATGAAAATTACGTTATGGTTAATATCACCGCACATTTCCCACAAAAAGATTCAAAAATGCAGTATTATATGCAAATTAACATTATGGAAGTACACTATAAAAATTGGAAATTTTGAAATTTGTTAAGTTTGGCTTTTTAGTGAAATTGTCGGCGAATTATTAAAATCTTTTGCGGGAATGTTTGATATGGCAAACCTAAAAGTACGTGAATATTTCTCCAGTACGATGACAGATGGCGCTACAATAGCTTTTTAGATATTTTTGTGCATTAGTTGAGGAAAGGTGGAGTTGTATCCAAGGGTCGCTTCGTTAAATTTTTACATTCTATTGACTTGTGTCAGTATAGGCACGGGTTTACAAAATTTCTAATGTTTGTGAGCTTGTTGAAAGACGTAAGGGGAGGGGGCGTTTTATATTATTTAGGTTTCAATAACCTTTATTTAATCTTTTGATTCTCATGGAAATAATTTTAATGTTTTTTCTGATAAGGCCCTGTTTTGTAAAACTGATATTTTAAATCTATTTCGACATTGTACTGTCGAAATATATTTAAAATGTCAGCTTTATTAAAGCTGCATTTCAAATTTGGAGCCACTAAAATAATGGGAGGGGGGGGGCAGGGCCCACTTTGTCCATGCTTTAATCAGATTCTGCTTCTGGAACAAACCCAGACCTTATTTATGGTCAAATATTTTCCCATTTATTGAGGATTCAATGTGGTCAAACATGGCTGCTTTCAATGTTTTTAAAAAAATCAGAAATGGCTGCCTGTTGCCAACAAATGACAGGGAAAAAATGGCCGCGTTTCAGACGTTTCAAATGTCTGAAATTCAGACGCAAATAAGCGTCTTAAACAATTAAGACACTTTAAAGTGTCTCTTTTTTTAACCATCCGTTTCAGACACTTAAGTGTCTGGATTTCAGACATTTCAGTTTACAGTGTTATTGCACTGGGCTCCGGAGTACAGTGTTTATGAGCTCCTGTTAATTCTGGCCAATATTTAAATATTTACTAAAAACAGAGAAGTACCGGAGCTGAGCTCCAGTGGGCTCCGGCGCAAATTAAGCCCTGATGGCCAATAGCGGTAGTGTTGAAATTCCAAGCAGGCCATACGCCGCTGAAGTGTGACGTTTCAACATGGCGCTGGGCATAAACAGATCGAAGTGCCCATTGAAATAACATGGACGTAAAAAATAAAATCTTCTAGGAATAATAATTTTCATATTTAAGAACTTTCAGGCACTGTTCTGCAAAGGTACGGTTTTCATTATGAATGCACCAAACTTCTGATTTTGTGCTTTAAATTTGAATAATTTATTAAAAAGTCATTGGCTTAACTCCGGTTAGACAAACATGGCGGTCGTTTACATCGTCTGAATCGGGTCCGTCACGATGCACTTATCTCTCTTTACATAAAAGTAATTTGATGTTTTAATTATAAGTAAAGAGAAAATCATATTAAAATTTAAAAATTATTAGATTATTTTTAATAATTTACATATTATAATACTTTATATATTTATTTTTTAAAATTTAGTATTTTAATTTAATATATTATATTATTAATTTAATATAATTCATTATGATATTATTTATATATACAATATTAATTATTTATTAAGATTAATACTAATTATAATTATAAATATTTTATGATTATTAATATTAATTATAGTTTTTAAAATTAAATAAAATTATTAAATAATTAATACTTTAGTTCATATTATTATATTATCATTATTTTTAATTAATAAAAATTAAATTATGTTACTATGATAATTTAAAATTATAATTTGTAATAATATTATTATTTATGTTATTAATTTATATAAATTTAAATGTATTAATATAATTATAAATATTGGTAATAATATAATATAAAATTATAATATAATCTATAATAATAATAATAATCTAAACATATTAAATTAAACATATACTACATTAAATTAATAATATGAATAATTAATACTAATAATAAATAATTATTTATCATTTTAAATTATTAATAAATATAATTGATATTAATATATAATATAAAATTAATTATTAATATTTTTAATAATTATTGTTTAATTATATATATATATATATATATATATATATATATATATATATATATATATATATATATATATATATATATAATTAAATTAATTAACTATATAATTAATTAATATATATAATTAAATGAATAATTTTTAATATATATATATATAATTAAATAATTATGAATTAAAATTATTAATAATTAATTTTATATTATTTATTGATATCAATTATATTTATTAATCATTTAAAATGATAAATAATTATTTATTATTAGTATTAATTATTCATAATATTAATTTAACGTAATATATAAATAATTTAATATGTTTAAATTGATTTAATATTTAATTTAATATAGTATATAATTTTAGTATTATAATTTAATATATTATATTTTATATTTATTTATATTATTATAATATATCATATTTTATATATTTAATATATTATTTAATATATAATTTATATACTTAATTTAAATATTAAATTTTATATTTATTTATATTATTATAATATATCATATTTTATATATTTAAAATATTATTTAATATATAATTTATGTACTTAATTTAAATATTATTTATAATTTATGTATTATAATAATTTATAAATTCTAAAATATCTTTAATAATTTTTTTAAATATAAAATTAGTAAAATTATTAATTTAAATTAAATAAAAGTTTTACTTATAAGTAGAGAGAGACGGAGATATCTTGACAGACATGAATGTATCACCAATTCAGTCGATGTAAACAACCATGATGTTTGCCTAACCGGAGTTAAGCTAATGAGTTTTTATTAAATTGATCAAATTTAAATCACAAAATCAGAAGTTTGAGGAATTCATAATGAAATGCGTACCTTAAACTTTGCAGAATAGTGTCTGAAAGTTCTTATATATGAAAATTATTATTCCTAGAAGATTTTATTTTTTACGTCCATGTTATTTCAATGGGCACTTCAGTCTGTTTATGCCCAGCGCCATATTGATGACGTCATGACTTCAGCGGCGTATTAGTGTAGGGTTCAATAAAATAACCTTCCCATCAGTCCAGCGCGCTTCAGAGCTAAACTGGCTTGTCATCCTCCTTCTGGTACTTTTGTTACGGATAATCCAACACACACATCCATGCCTCATCCGGGATTCGCACCCAGACCCTCAGCGTGGCAGATGCTTCGTTCTCGTTTCCTTGAACGGTTGCTCGAACAAACGAAGTTGTGTGTAGCGGCAGCGCCCTAAGGGGCGATGGTAGCGATCCTTGTTGGGAATGCGAATGTATATAAGGAAAGGCGAGGCTAACGAAAAAGACAGGCTACCGCGGTACATTCCACTTATCTTTTTTTACAGACCGCTAGAGTGACGTGATGCTCTTTTCGTGTACCTTCATTGGTGCATTCGAGCATCACGTGACTCCCGCGGTCTGTAAAAAAAGATATGCGGAAAGCACCGCGGTAGCCTTTCTTTTTCGTTAGCTTCGAGGAAAGGGCAGTTGACGTCACTGCCCCAGATAGCAAGCAAGGTTCCGAAAACGTTCATTTTTCATTTTCATTCCATTTTTCTGCAAAGGTGAGTTATCCTCACCATATAGCATGGGTGCAGGAATGTTTGCAATACTACGTTTTGGAGATAAGCTTCAGGCAACCAATATTCTCAAATCAACCGTCACGCATCTGATTTTCGCGCATGCACAACCAACTGTCGTAGCGTTGCCTGTTCTGTTGCTCTTGCTTTACAAAACAAAATGTCGCTGAAGCTGTCATTCGGATCGTCATGTCAAGTGTAAAGTATGTGTTCAATATTTACAGGAAATAAGTTAAGTTTGTTACTAGTATATTGTTATTAGTTAAATCTTTTAATCTATGATAACTAAATAATGTATTTCTCTTGACAAGATTTACTCCTTATTCAGAAAATAATAAAATTTATCTTATGCTTTAGTGTAAATTGCACATAAGGAAAAATATGATTAGAAGTTTTTTTTTTTTTTTAATTATTATTACATAAACTCATTTAACTGTAACTTTTAAATTATTATTACAAAAACTTATGTAAACATGATTTACTTATGACCTTTTATAGTATAGCGTTTCTTAATTATCACATTTTTTTTAAAACTTGGTTTCAATTTCAGTAAATGCATAACAGGAGTGCTTCATATATGATGAAAGAACTCCCATTACATACTTTACTACATATAAATATTAAAGTATATGGGCGAACGGTAAAACACGAAATCTAGAGGCAAAAATTTTTAGGGATAGTGTTTAACATGTTTTATTGTCAATTAAATTATGATAAAATTAAAAACACTCACTCTAACCTTAATCATAATTTTGCTTTTAGTGATTAATTAACTTATGTCGGTAAATATATATATGTACATTATATTGTTTCAAAATCGCCACCACCCCTGGCCGGCGTTTATGATCGATTTATAAATGTAAACATACTTTTAACTTCAACAAATTACATTCAAACAAACTCTCTTTTTAAAATTTATTAGCATTATTAAAACTCTATTAAAGATAGCTATATTCGAAATTTGTTTCTGTAATATAGTATTTCTAGAAAAATGTACTTTAATTTAAAAAAAATGCATTCACTCCCCCCCCCCCCTCCTTCTTTCTCTTTCCTCAAAAACATATATGTTTTGCCACATATATTAAACAAGATAATGCTGTGATTATAATGTTTCATTAGTTAAATATATTTGAGAATATCTCATCCATATCAACATTTGTCTATATTACATGAACTCTCCCTTCCCTTTTCCTATAATAATATAAAATAAAAAATTCTGCAAACACAAATAATTGCCCTAAAGTTATTCTGTCAAAAATTGCTGAATCATATGCATGTATTACATCTCAAAACTTGAATAAATTTGTTTTATATTATATGTATTGATGGATTAACAAATTACTTATTAAAAATATGAAACAAATATATTCATAGCATAAATTAATTTGTATCTGTCAACTTGCCAGTTGATTGAGAATTGGCAGCATCCTTAATATTATGATTGTGAGTCTTAAATGTTTATCAATTAACTTATTAATTAACTTATTAATTATGATTACCTACCAATACTTTTAGTTAGTACTGGTAAATGGGAAAAAAAATTATTTTAAATTAAAAGTTTCTTAAAATTCACACAAAATAAAAAATTTTGATTATTTTAATTTTTTTTATTTTTTAATTGAGCTAGTAAATATGAAATGGTCTTGTCCCCCCCCCCCCCCCAGAATTCTCTGTATTAGCATTGCAAAATAGCCTTATAATAATCTGGCCATCAACCTGAAGTTTTGACCTTTACCTGTATAAATTAAATCTGCCCCTTTAATAATTTTTTATACTATGTGGAATAATGCAATTTTTTTGTGAATACATAAAAAATTACTATGTTTGTTTTTATTTTAAATTAAGTTGGGGTTTGTGGGACCCACAACTACAAGCAAATAAAGTTTTAAATTAGTCTGGGGTCCTACTGTAATGAAAGAATTTACATGATTTACAGAGTATTGTTGAATTATATCAATACTCAACAAAATGAAACCTGTCTGATTTAAAATGTTTTGTTGTTGTTGTTGCCGGGGGTCCAAATAACTAGAGTTTATCGTACAGCAGTGTTAGTGTTTTTTCTTTCTTTCATCTCAAACTGTTCTTTAAATTTGAGATGTGTGCAATATGAGTTTTTTGATTTTGACTGTTCTCTGAATATAGGTAAATGACCATTTGTCACTGCTTACAATCATTAGATGCCATTTTATGTTTAAATTTACAAAACCACGAAGAACACCATAAAACATTGTGAACAATGATGTACAATTTTAATAATAAATGTTAAATTTTAATTGAATAAAATTTTTGGTACTTTTCGATTAGCCGGGCGCCAGTGATATATGTACATATATAAATACATATGTATATACATACATTATATGTATATATATGTGTACATATATATATATATATGTGTATATATACATGTATATATATCACTGGCGCCCGGCTAACCGAAAAGTACCAAATTTTTTTCTCAAATGAGGTATTGTGCTGTCCTCTAAAAAAATCCACAGAGAAATGTTTCCTAAAAAAAAAACCACCCTAGTACTACATCAAATATTTCACTAAAGTCAATTTTATTGTTTGTTCTGTTTTTCTGCACCATTTAGAATAATAAAAATAGTTAAAAATATTTAAGGAATACTTATTTAGTTTGCTTATTCAGTTTTAAAATAATTTAAACTAACAATTTGAGAATTCTGATAAAACATCTTCATTTTTACAGATTTTCTTGTTATAATAAAATTTTAGAATATATGCATAACTTTTTAATTGTTTTTATGCTAAATCATTAATATGCAATAAAATGCATCATTTTCAGCTGATTACGTCAGTTTTTTTTTTTTTTTTTTTTTTTTTTTTTTTTTTTAGGTAACATGGGTTATTTTTTAAAAAGTGGTTGTTTTTTAAATTTTTGCTTAATTGGCTGCCACTTTTTAAGAAAGTGATAAAATGAAAAATGCTCAACATTAAAACTTTAGTCAGAACAAGCTGTAAAAATGTATCCATGTTTAATTGGTTTTTAATTTTTATATTGGACATTATAGAGAAAATTTCATAAAATGGTTTTTTTAGAGGACAGTACAATATTTAAAATAACGGTGCACATAATGACAAGCATGACATTTGGAAAATAATATTTTTTGCTTTTATGCTAAATGTTAAAATAGTATAAATTATTGTATCAAAATAAACATTAAAAAAATAAAACAAAAGAAAATGAATTAAAAAAAAATAATATATTTAAATAAATTAAGTGATAGGTCGTGTGCTTCATAACCCTTTGCATTCCTTTGTTGACCGTGACTGGACGTTTGTCACTACTACAGAATTAAATTCTTCCTACCACTAATTAGAAAAGATTATCTTTGTAGTATGTTTCTGCAACATTTGTAATTTTAATCTACCACAACAATTTTAGTAAAACAATAACAATGGTGGTACCAAAATGGTTATCACTATTTCAAAAACAATAATTTTCAAAGAGTGGAAAGGTTAATCTAAGTTGGCTGTGTTCTGCTTTCTGGAAAGGCAAGAGTGAAATCTATTTTTGAATTTGTTTCAATTATGTGAATCTTTTGATGCTTATCGGTTGACATATTGATTCAATATTTCTTCATTCCTACTCCAAGTGGTTAGTCTTAAGTTATAATTAAAATAACATGAAGTATGCATAATGTATAGACTTTTATTGTAATGTTAAAACGATTTATGACAGGAGATATGTGTGATATAAGATGTGTACACAGTCCTTGATTTTAACTATTATTTCTATATCCGAATGGCAATTTTAACCTTATTTAATAAAACAGCATTAAATAAGGTGAATATTATTTGGAAATAATGGTGCAGGGAAGCTTGTCATGAAGGGTTTAAAGTTTATTTCTTGGTTGTCATTATTTTATTTTGCCTTTTGTAGTTACAAATTCTAATGACAAAATCTGGTGACGATAATAAAGCCATGGTTGCCAGCATGTGACGAAAATAGTTCTTGAACAGAAAAGCTGCTAAAAGAAGGAACTACAACAGAGTTCCTTGAAAAGATTTGTTACAAGCTTATACAGCTTGTTGATAATTTTTTAAGGTAAGAAAAATGATTTTAACACATTATATAATAACAAATTTAATGTTATTAAAAGTTATTTCTTAATAATTTCAGTTGATTATTTATTTATTTGATTATTTTTTATTTTAAAATGGAATTTTTATTATTTTATTCAAATTGAAAGATAATTTCAGATAACTTAATGTATGTAAGTTTAAAAACAAAGTGTGGCATAAATCAGGCATGCGATTCTTCAAGGAAACATCAAATGTTAAATACACTAACACTACCACTTACTGTTATACTCCAACCATAATATATGTTATAAATATTAGCATTTGTATTAAGTTTATTTTATTAATATATAAAACATAAAAGAAAAAATAAACTGTATTGTGCATTCGTTTTCAAGCATAGATATCGAATTTGTAATTAATTGATATGGTTATAACCGTTTCTGCTCATTTAATTTTTCTTTATAAATTATATATTTACATAATAAATTAAAATATATACGTTTTTCTGGGTGTATTTTTTCTCCGGGAGGGATTTCTGTGGCTCTGGGGGTACATTGTATAGTTCTGGGGGCAGGGGGGGGGACATTTCAATACTCCCCATCCCCGTGCCACCCCCTGAATTCAACACTGGTGGGTGTGAGCCTGGAGTATGCCTCCGAGTTTGTTACTTTCATCAGCTTTTGGAAGAAAATTTTAAATATTTATATTGTTGCTCTCTCCGAAATATTGACTTGCTTTCATTATAGAGATATTTATTATGGTGATATTATTGTTATTATTTTTAGAGTGTGTGTGTGTGTGGGTAATATTTTGGTATCATTATATGATTGGTATGTACAGATGTCACAGACACACCAGGGTATATTTTTGGCGTTGCATGTGTTTGCTATGTTATCAAGTGGCTATAATTTCACATTTACCTGTATCTTTCATTATGTTTTACTGATTTATTAGTTATTTCATTAATCAAAATAACAATTGTGTCCTTAAACGGCAGTGCCATGCCATGATATTAAAAGAGAAAAAGCATTGAAAAAATGTTGCAATGCATAGTTACATACAATAGATCAGTTGCAACTGATGTCAAAAACATTTATTCACCGGCCGATAGGGATAATTAGAAAAAATAATGTAAAGAATAAATATCCCAAGTTTTTTTTTTTTCATTAATATATTGCAAATTTTATTGCTCAAGCTTACTAAGTTGGCGCATTGAAGAGTGGCGTTTTTCAGAATTTCTCTGCATTTATTTATTTACTAGCTGTTACCCGTGACTTCGTTCACGTAACATTAAAAAAAGAATAAATGCATTAATTTAGTAAAACATTTCACTTGATAATTAACAACATATATAATTAACCAAAGCTTTATCACATTTTATAGGAGACCATACGGTATTTCTTTGCTATAGGGGCCTTAACATAACCCAGTCTTAAAAAAGTGAAATTTCATGCCAAATAATATATACAATCGCGAAAATGAAACTGCAACTAATGAAAAAAGGAGGACCAAGTAAAATCGTGAAAATCGAGGAATTCCTCTTCGTAAAACGAAAAACAACACTGGCAGAATTCTTCTATACAACAGTGCATTTTAAGTGGTATTTGGTGTACAATTTGTATATGTGTGCATTGCTAAATGGGCATTATTATATTGTTTATTTGCATAGACATATGTTATATATTTCTTACTACATTATCTTGTTTATGTATATATTAAATTAAGTGCTTAAAGCTAAGTGGTGTAAATAGTGAACAAACTGCTTGTGGATTTTATACATTGATAGATATTTCACAAAGATATAACAATCTGATGCGATTCTAAAATGTAAATAAAGGTTGCTAGAAAGTACTTTAAATTTTGCCCAATTTAACCTCTATATTTTCTCTATCGCGTCAAGAACACTATAAGCAAATAAATACCGACGACACAAATCTGATGATCTAAATTTACATATTTTTGTTAGTATATATAGGATTATTTTGATTTATTTCATGCGCTTGAAATTTTTTACGCTTTCTCTAGGGTTAGGTGTCGAATAAATGTACTTTCTTGTTATTTTATTTTACCATTTCTATTTATTCTATTTTCCATTCATTCCATTTATGGATATTGATTTAATTTACATATTCTTGTCAAAGAATATTCTTTAAAGTTATTATCAGGATTAGGATAGGATACGATTAGGGTTAGGATTAGGAATAAAAATTGAACGACAATGGCATGACCGATTCAGGTTTAAAGTATGAACCAGGAAGTCTATTTACATCATGAAGCAATAAGAAAATTAGAAAATTATCGGCTAATATTTTTTAATATGTTTTACAATCATAGTTGTCATCAAAGGTGAGCGGGGAAATGATCATCTGAAATACCATTAAGTGTTTACCACGCAAAAAACAAATCTGGTTACAACAATGTATTTAATTTTACCCCTAACCTTCCTATTCTCGGAAATGTTCTACCTATATGTAAAAAAAATTCTACTATATAGAACGCGCTTTCACGTTTATAATGTTATGAATTGGCACGATCGGCTTGTTCAAGTTTACACAATTCGGCTGGAAGAAAAGATTCATTACTTTTTGATTTCTTCTTTGCTTTTGCATTATGCGAATTTGTTGGTAAAATCGATTTTCTTTTCGATAACATTGTTGTTTTTTAAGTTTAAAAAATATTGTAATTTTACTTAAACATTGCTTTAAAATCTATGCAATTTTTCTTATCCTACAAGACTTTACAAAAATCTATTACGAAACAACTTTAAAAAAAGCTATATTTAAAAAAGACAACAAAGTTTTTCCTATTTTAAAACTAAAAGAAATGTAAAATTAAATTCTGGTTCGAAACGACGATTTACAAATGTGTTTCGATTGTGGGAAAATGATAGAGGAAAAATGCTGTTACTTCGACACAATCATATTAAATCTTTAGTTTTTATGAGAAAAGCAACTTTCTTTTAAAAAATATAGTTATTTTTATTAAGATTTTCTGATTTTCGATACGGATAATTTTGCGATGCATATCATTGACATTTGCCATCCAATATTTTTTTTCTTTAGTTTTTAAAATTTAAATTAAAAATATGGTATCTTTATGTTAGCCGTGTGCAAACGATAAATCGAAAACCTATCCCATCATTCATATTGAATTCATTAAAAATATAAATCTTTCACTCATTTCATTTAAAACACAGAACTTTAATTTACAACACATACATTTAAAATACATATATTACGTACATTTTAAATAATTCCTTTCACGTGAAAAAAAAAAAAAAAAAAAAAGATAAATTAATCTCAAATAATTTGATAACCCAAGATAATTTTATTTCAACATCAAAACAAATTTGTTTTATTTTTCTATATATGACATCATATTCGCTTGTTTTCCAAACTTACTCGTATTTATGCACTTTGTATTATTATCAAATATTTGAAAACGCACGTTTTATTTCTAATATGACATCATTTCATATTCTATTTAATTCTTAAATAATTTATTTCCTTTTCATTTTTCACGTGGAAAAATTTCACTTGAAAACAAATTGTTGATTAAAAATTATTACTCAGGGGTTTTATTTTACATTGGCAACGATAAAATAAATTTAACCATTTTAAAAAAAACTGCAAAACCGGGCACTTTGGGCCAAACCAACCAAACCAACCAACCATTTTAAAATATACGAAAAAATGTCCATTTATTCTGTATAAAAATAATGAAATTTTAAATTTTTAAGAAAAATATTGAAATAAAATAAACAAAAACCAGCCTATATTCATTTGAGGGTTATAATCAACTTATATGCAAAGATACAGGATAATTAAATGCTTCATTTTGACGCTGGCTGCAGCCTAACATTTGCACACAATCAGATTTATAATATTATTAGGATTTCAAGATTCTAATGGCAGCATTCTTTCATTTGTTTATTTGGCGTTACAGTTTGGCGATAGTTTTCTGTTATGAACAGTGGTCGACATGATAATGAAGAATTACCATTTTTTATAACAAATAAAAAAATTAGCAAGCTAAGCCTAACAGGTACACACATGCATTTAAAAAAGAATCATTAGAATTATCCTTTTAGACCATTTATATATAAGCTTTTTTTGTCTAGGTGCTTTTAGATTGCATTAAATAATACAGGCTTAACCATTTGGCACATTTTTGTTGTTGTTATATCCAACTTAAAAAAAAAATCTGTAACTGCAAAATCCCCACATCAAACACAATATAAAATAACGAAATTTTCCGTTAAGACTGAGTGACGAAAACAAGATTACTATATTTGATTAGTGGGTTCTATAAATGCCTAGTTTAATAATATTTAAAAATATAAACAAAGAATCTACATCAGAAATCTATAAAGCACTTTGCCTCAAGCTGTGCAGATTTTTAAGAGGCTACTTCACTCAGGCGAAAACACCCACTCGCTAATGTTAATCCTATGGGGAAATAATTTACAATATCTCGTTTGCATTTCAATATTTTAAATAATATATTTTTTTTTTTTGCATTGGATAGCTGAGGTCAATCTCTATGCATGCTCCTTTGTACTTTTCCGATTTTGATTGCAAGTTTTTTTAAGTATTTTTATTAAGATACTTTCACTTTTGCAAACAGTTTCAAAAGTGAAAGTATCCTAAATTAAAAAAAAAAAAAAAATACTGAAAAAGTAAAAAAGGGCCTGCATAGAGATTAACCTCAGCTATCCAATGCAAAAAAAAAAAAAAAAAAAAAAAAAAAAATTTGAAATGCGAATGAGATATCGTAAAATTATTTCCCGCATAGGATTAACATTAGCGAGCGGGTGTTTTTGCCTTAGTAAGTAGCCTCTTAAGAGTGACCTATATAAAGTGCATACCGTATTTTGACTATTGAATTCTGTACACCTATTGCACTAGCGTAGCAATGGGAGCAATTTTGGGGTTAAAACCCCTTCTAGAGTATTTAAAAAACTGATAAGATGTATAGAAAATCACTTGTCTTAAGGTAAAGTAATGTTGTGTAAAAACCAAAGTAAAGAAAAGTATAAACAGCATAAAATGTCATTCTCAATTGTTTCAATGCTTTGTAATAGGGTCCTCTATTTAAACACAAAATCAATTAAAGAATAGGCTAGGAGCAATAGCACTAAAATAGTCATGTGTTACTGCTGTTGCTCTTTCTTTTTTCTCTGAAGTCTAAAGAAGATGCTCTTTTATGAATCCTTTAAGCACATAAATGCTAAGTTTATTACAGCTATTTGTGCTTTTCATTACTTTTTGTCACACATTTTTTTAAATTTATTTTTTATTTTTTTAAATGAGTAACAATCCCAGATGGGTATCCTGGCTGCGCTACTGCTTATTGTATACTTTATTTCCTTTTATTATACATATTTGATGTGTGTGTCTATATTTATTTATTTATCTTTTTATTTGCTAGAGAGAAAAGAAAGAATCAAGAAGAAAATAGACTTTACTCGAGCTGTTGATAATTATATTATTTTTTGTATGTAAATAAATAGAATTATTTAAACTGAATAATGTTTCATTTGTTTTAGAAAATATTGCCTGGAAATTGAGAAATACTTTTGTTTGCTACAGAGTAAGTTATTAAAAATTATTATAAAGGAAAAACAGTAATTTAAATGAGTAAAATTAGAAAATAAAAGTAACAACATTAGATTGTGTTTGCTCTGTCGCATATAGGAAAGTATTTCTCTTGTAGACAAAATTAAAAAAACAAGGCCACATAGAAATGGAGAATTTTATTTTTTTTAAATTAAAGTATTCTTAGCTTTTAACTAGAAAAGAATTAGGGAATATTAGATGAGAAAATGCAAAGATTACAATATTAAAAGATGTTATTAGTTAAAGTAATCTTTGGGTGTAGATTAAAAATTATATTTTTAATATCATATTTGTCACATTGTAATATGTAAAACTTATTTAATTAAGCTATTTAGCATAAAAATGTTTTGAAAAGATTATCATTGAATATATAAAAAGTTTCTTTTTGCATCATTAAGGAATTCATTTTCAGAGAAAGTTATTAAAAATTATTATAAAGGAAAAACAGTAATTTAAATGAGTTAAATTAGAAAATAAAAGTAACAACATTAGATTGTGTTTGCTCTGTCACACATAGGAAAGTATTTCTGTTGTAGATGAAATGAAAAAAAAAAAAAAGCATAGCTACATAGATTTTTTTAAATTTTTATTAAAGTATTCTTAGCTTTCAACTAGAACGCATATTGCAACAGTGTATAATATACAGTATATTGGAATTCTACATATTTGGTGTGTTAGCATTGTTAGTAAACACAAATTTTTTTTCCCCCTCATACAATGTATAATTAGCTGATCCTGTACCAGTGAACTGTATTCAAAAGGTAAGTAACTGAAAATATAATAAAATTTACTATGTATAAGCTTATGCGTAGAGTTGTATATGCTCAAATCCAACCAATAATTTAAAAAATAGACTCTCCCTCTCCTCTAATATAATTTATTTATTTATTTTAGAATTTCCTCTTTTTCTTTTGTTACAAGGATAAATGACATTAGAAAAAAAAATTCATCTTCCACTATACCTAATTATTTATTTTTCATTTGAAATTTTGTAGCCAAAAACCTATATAAAAAGTAAAAATAGGAAAAGAATTCATATTCTGAAAAAAATGTTATTCAAAGTCAATTTTCATCATTTTATTATAAAAGATTTGTGAATGACAGCAAATATATCCTTTTATAAAATGGTTTGAACATTTGAATTTTTACATTGTCTTAACGTGATTTATTTATAAATATAAAATTCTGCTTAATTTCTTTAAAAGGTAGTTAAAAAAGCAACATTGAATCTGTAAGCAATGTCTTTTACACACACACATGTGTGTGAAAAAGAGTTATGTTCAAGTTCACCACCAATAATTTTCAAATGTTTACACCTATGTGCGTAAGAATGATTTTAATACAAATAAAAGAAATTTTCCTAAAGAAAACTTCTTAACATAATTTAGGAACATTTTAATATGAAAATATGATCTAGTAATATAGTGGAATTACAAATTTAATATATATATATATAATACACACATATATAGTAAGATATATATTTGGACAGAATCGGTACAAACAAGGGTGCTATCTCCCCCAACTCCAAGAAATTTGATGTTTCAGAATATGTCAGTCATCACAGGTCAGAATAATAAGTCTATTTTTAGAATCAGAAATTACATAAACTCTGAAATAACTTGTCTGATTTGAATAAAATAGAAACATTTGCATTAAATAAACAGTTTAGGCGCACAAATTATCCGTCCTATTGCAATATTCTCAAAGTGAGACACATCATCAATGAGTACTTTGGTTAATTTTAAAAATATGAAGAAAAACTTATCAATTATTTCTAGGCTCACAACAAGATTTAAAAAAAAAAAACCCTCCCCCCCACTCTCGAAGAAAGTTCTGACATGGCACCCCTGAGTACAATGTTCAACATTCAATAAAACTTAAAAAATGAAATATATTCAAATTTTAGCAATTACTTTAAAGGAAAAAAGCAATATATTAATTAAAATATAAAAAATAAAATACATTCAAATTTTAGCAATTACTAAAAGAGAACGATATAATTATTAAAATATGTAACTTATTAAATGTAATAAGAATTTTTAATTATAATGTAGGCTAATGCTAATAAAATCATAATTCTATTTATTTTTATTTTTTTTCAAGTATATAAATATTAGACTAAAATTTAATTTCCCACAGAAACAAAAGAAAAGCCCACTTAGTAAAATTAAAAAAAATATATTCAAATTTTAGCAATGTACTTTAAAGGAAATATATATATATATATTTATTTATTTATTAAAATATGTAACTGGCTAAATGTAATATGACTTCTTAAATATAATATGGGCTAATAAAAATCATTATTTTTTTTTTCAGCTTATAAATATTAAGCTAAAATTAAGTTTCCCACACAAACAAAAGAAATGCTCACTAAAACTTAAAAAAATAAAATATATTAAAATTTTAGCAATTACTTTAAAATAAAAAAACAATACATTAATTAAAATATGTAACATGACTTCTTAAATATAATGTAGGCTAATAAATAGCATTATTTTCCTTTTTTTTTTTTTTTTTTTATTTTTTTTTTTTTAAGTATATAAATATTAGGCTAAAATTTAGTTTCCCACAAAAACAAAGGCAAAATTCAATCAGTAGAACTTAAAAAATAAAATGTATTAAAATTTTAGCAATTACTTAGAAAAAAAGCTATGTATTAAAAAAAAAAAAAAAAAAAAAAAGCAAATACATTAAAGGGAAAAAAAAAACAATATATTAATTAAAATATGACTTCTTAAATATAATAAGAGCTAATAAAAAGCATTTTTTTTTTTAGTATATAAATATTAGGCTAAAATTTTATTTCCCACAGAAACAAAAGAAAAATTATAAGTCAAGTTATTTTAATGAAAATCTCATGCCTTTGTCAATTAAGATTTAAAACTAACAGATTAATCAAAACATTTGTTGGTTACACCAACATATGTTGGTTAAATTACGGTTGGTTCGCAAGAAAAACCTCTTCGTTCGTTATGACTCCTACTGTACACATGAGATGGGCAGATTTGATTGGTCTACGTTTAACTGGTCTATGATATTATTGACCTACGTTGCCATGACGATTCCTGCAATGATCTGGTTGATGGAACTATTTGTTTGTAAACATGGCCTTTCCTTATTATAGCTCAAATTTAAATTTTGGAGTTTTATAACAAGAAAAAAAAAGTAGGATAATATTGTTGAAATGAAATAAAAAAAATTATTTGCAGGTTTGCAGGCAGGCGTAAATTAAAAGTCGCCGGGGGTCCATGGCTCTGAGTCGGAGGTCCGTTTGCTTGTTTTGATTGTCAAAGAGTCTCTTTTATCGAAAAAAGCGTATGAATCTCTGCGCTAGATTTCAGAAAAAGTGAGAAATTTCAGTACTCCAGGGGGAGGGGGGATATCCCTGACCGGCCCACCCCCTGAATTCAACACTGTCGGCAAGGATGGTTTCTGCAATGTTCTTACAATCAAAATGAAATGGTGAATTGGTTGACGGAAGTGTTTGATTGTAAACATGCCCATAACTTTACCCAAAAGCGTTCACAGTCGTTTTAACTCAAATTTACCCTGGAAAAATCAGATGACGTCATTCCCCAATTATACGAGTAACCCGCGTTTCGGTCTCTGAACGCGCTCTATGTTCGGGACTATGAGCGTCCCCCCCCCCCCCCCACTTTTTTCCCCAAGCACTACACCACTGCAGTTAAAATTACTTTTCATAAATTTTCTCAAAGCCATAAGAGAAAAATAACATATCTCTTTCCAAAAATGACTTAAAATATTTAATGTTGCAAAAAATAGTGTTTGATGAGGTGCTGCAGGAAAAAATACCTTTTAAAATTTCTATTCCTTATAAAATTCTCTGAATATGTATATTTTTACATTATTTATCCTAATAAATTTAAATGTATGTGTAAATATTAATTAAATACATTTTTTTAAATGTAATTTTAAACATCTAATCTAATTTCCATTTATTGTGGTTACAGTTACAAATTGATTTTGTAATAATGATCTCTGAGATCAAACTCCGTGGACCCAATTGGCATTTTCTGCAGAACAAAATAGTCTAATTCTATCCTCCTAGGTCTAATTAGCCAACATGTGACTTGTCGGTCCTTTAAACACTCCTCAGCGGTAACGGCAACTTTTCGTCTACAGCTGTTGTGCATTGCTGGATTGCATTTAACCTACGTTTTTTTCTCATTTTTAATCATTAATATGTTGTAATGTAGCAGCATTTAAAAGAGTATCTACTTCCGTCTTTGATTAACAAGCTCCACTTATTCATTTAGGTAAGATTTTCGTTAGTTTACTCATCATGTTATGATAGATCAGAGTATAGCTTATGTTTACTTTGTTGTTTATTTTGACTTTAAATCTCTTAATTTGTTTATGACTCTTAAAATAAGCAGATGATCATGTGTAAATTTTGAACATTTCATTTTTGCATCACATTCTGCGTAACAGTGATAAAATTTATTTAATATTCTCTTGGATGTATAATATAGATTTAACTCGATTCTGTTTGTTTATTGTGCCTTCCAGCTTGTTTGCCGATGCCAATCTCGTTTTATATCCGTGTTATGATCTACTTTACTTTTGCCCTATAATCATAGTTATATTAAAATTATTGTTAATATAAATGTAATGCAGAATTGTCATTATTATTTTCTTTTTCTAATAGTTTGCTCATCACTTTCCTGACTTTTTTTATTAATGGATGGAACTGCTCGCAAACTCAGGTAACTAAAAATTTGTAAATATCTCCCTCTTTTCATAAATATTTCTTATGTACAGTTAAATTTTTGATTGAAAAAATGGCACAAAAGTGTCGGTTAAATCTTTAACTATCCATCATCAAGTTTTGCTTTATAAACTTCAATTTCAAAGTTTTAAAGTTACCTACTTTGTCACAAATATTTCCCCTTTTTTATGATTTTATTTAAAAATATTATATATACATTAAAATATATTTAAGTTTATATATATACAATTATAAGCAGCAAATAAAGATAAAAATTGAAATTGTAAGAGAGAAGTTAATGCATTGTTTACATAATGTACTGTTATTTACAACTGTTACTAATATTCTGACATAAAAATGTTTAAAAATAATACCAATTTGCAGGAAGCCTATCTATCTTTTTTAGTGATTAAGGCATTTTTCTGTAGTAAAGAAGTGAAGTATTTAAATCAATATTATGCAAAATCATGACCTTCAAACCAACCAACCAATTTTCAGAGACACCAAAACTGGGTAGTGCCATTACCATTTTGAACTCCATATCATTTTCATTCACACACACATAGTCATCGAAAAAAACATCAAAAAGTGATCTGGGGACTTGAAAACATGAGAGAATTCTAATATACATGCATACATACGCAAAAACTGATTCAGAGAACCCCAAAATGTAAAAATATATCAAAATATCCAAAATCAGGTGTTCATCATGTTTGCAATAATTTCCTTACATTGTATGTTCTGGAAAGTAAAAAAAGAAAGGAATTGTTGAAATTCATAATTTAACTTTTTTATATTGAATGAAGAAACGGAAAAATCACAAACAATTATTACTTTGTTTTAGGTTGATACATGCCTAGAATGCTTCTAAAATAGTTAAACCTTAATAACATTTTAAAACAGCCCTTTAAAACCATTTAATTTGTTTTAATTTAATCATTAACCATTTTAATTAACCATTTAATTTAATTTAGATACATTGCACAAAATTTACACAACTCATTTTAGAATTTTGGCTTCTTTGTGTCAAATGCTGCACCACACTGTTAAACAAACTTCATTATAGATTTTTACATTTATAAAATTCTCTTTCCTTAATTTGGAACATTGGTTACTTTGTACTTATTTTGTTCTCCCTAGAAAGCTGTACACAAAACAATGTTGAAAAATCCTACATAATTTAAATTTTCAAACCACTCATTTAGATAATTTGTCGATCTTGAGTGGCAGTGTCTCATACATTTGCAACCTGTATAAGTGTGTAATGATAATTTTCTTCTGCTCTGCGGAGACAGTACTACTACTAATTAGAAAAGTGCAATTTATTAGTTTTCAGTTATCAAGAGGAAACAGGAAATCATGGTTAAATATAATTTTATTTGTTGTGTTTTGTCTAGTCACTACTAAGTAACAGCAAGGATATTTTTTTATTCGTTGAAAACTAATGAGAGTTTTTTCTGAACTATAAAACAAAGCTAAATTCAGCAGCCAGAAACTGCAGCGAACTACAACTATTAACTACTTCATTGAAAATGTAGTTAACTAGAACTAATTGTTTTAAAAAGTAGTGGCTACAAAGTACTTTTCAAAAGTAGTCACTACTTTGCTGTTTTCAGATTTTGTCAAAGGATTCAGTCTGCACTCGAAATTGTGGACACATTTGCAGCTTGTGCCATATTTTATTGGTAGGGCACCTGTATTCAGGGCCACACGAAGGGTGGTGCGGGTGATGCCTCTACACCAGGCACCATCATTTAGAATAGGCACTGACAAGCTTAATCGGCACCGACATTAATCACTACTCATGCATCTAGGATTGGTAGAAAAACTAACAAGGGATTTCCCACAAGGTGCCAAATAGAGTTGTTGCGGTGCTGCTTGTATTAGAAGTGTATAATAGTAGTATGAACCTGTAGTAGTGTTGACTCTAGAAAAAAAGGGCCGCCGGGCGGAAATTTTTTAAAAAGGGAATACTATTCTAAAAAAGGACACATTTTTTTCAAAAAGGGAACATTATTCTAAAAAAAGGGCATATTTTGTCAAAAAGGGCACACTTGTACCTTGTTCACAAAAAATATTTTGAACTTGTTTGTTTAGAGTCCCCTAATAGAATTTGTGATGTTTTCCCTAGAGTGTTCACGCAAAATCTGAAGAGTTGAAGTAAATTTGCCGGAAAAAAATCCGAATCCGATCCAATTCCCGATTAGTTCAAGTCCCATGCTCGAAATTCTCGTTAACATATTGCTAAGATTGGGACTGGGCAGAAAAATATGCACTTGCTTTTGTGCAAATGCTGATAGAAGGAAAGAAAATGGCAGATTTTGATTATAAAGAAAAGCAATTGGGTGCTGTAAAACTCTCTTAAAGGCCACGGGATGCATAGGAAGTATTAAAAAGGGCCGCCAGGTGCATTGGAAGGTTAAAAAGGGCCGCCGGGTACATCGGAAGGTTAAAAAGGGACGCCAGGTGCATAAAAGCAATAAAAAGGACGCCGGGCGCTGTGCCCTGCTAAAATGGCTTAGAGTCAACACTATGTAGGGTGGGTCATTTATGCTAGGACTTGGATATACACCTGCATGATATTAAAAATAGGATCTGCACAGAAATTAAGTAATTTTTTTAAAAAGGTAAAGGATCAGGGTCCATAAGCCGTGTTTTTGTCCCATGAAATAAGACTAAAATTCGATTTTGTTATACTGACTTAATTATTTTACTTTTTAATATTAGAAGGTTTATCCTGTACGATTTCAACAGTATTTTTTGCATTTTTTTCGTATTTATATAACTTACACAAGCTCAAAGTCCATATTATTCATAGTTTTTGATGAAAAATATGCAATTTCGCCTAATTTTATCTCATATTTTACCTCATTTAATATATTTTTTAATATTTCACTATGAGCGCAGCTGTGCAACACTTATATTTTTACATATATTATAAATTTTGATGTATTTTATAATATATGTAAAGAAGAAAGTGTTGCACGATTGCACTCCTATAAATAATTGAGGTAAAATTAGGAGAAATTGTGTATTTTTCATCAAAAACTACGAATAATACGAACTTTCAGCTTGTGTAAGTCATATAAATCCGAACAAAATGCAAAAACTATTGTTGAAATCGTACAGGATAAACCTTCTAATATTAAAAAGTGAAATAATTAAGTCAGTATAACAAAATCGAGTTTAGGCTTATTTCATGGGCCAAAAACACAGCTTATGGACCCTGATCCTTTAATATTGTTACATAAAAAATTATTTGAAAGCATACATTTTACATGTTAGATTATTGAAACTAAAATTTCTTAGACTTTAAAAATATAGAAGATTGGAAATAAGGAAAGAGTGTGTGTGATGTATGTAGAAGTTCTGCCAGTGAAGTTGTCAGATATAAAAAAAATTGTTTTGTACTGAAAAAAAAAAGTGTTTAAGAACAGTTCATTTATTGAATCTTAAAATAGGAAAAATATGTTGTAAGAAAACACATTGCAAGTAGTTTTATGTTTTTTTCAAACATGCTGAATTATGAAAAATATTTGTTTAAATGTAATATATATTATCACTCGAAAAGAAATAATGACATGTAATTTTCTTTTATTACCATTTGAATGTTGTATAAGTTTTTCTTCCATGCTATCTTTTATTACAGAATATCAATATTTCTAAAAGCAGTAATAATGCTTAATAATATATATGTTCCCAGACAACCATGTTATTTCCTTTGCTTTCTGTTCATCATTAATATAAAACAGTTATTGCAATTAATCAAGCTTAACTACCATTATGAATTGATATTTAACTCAAATAATAATTTATTTTAAATTAATAAGATAACAAATTATATTAAATCATAGTCTACATTTACAGTATACATAGTTTGTCACTCTTTAAGTTTTTCATTTTAAAACCATTTAAAAAATATTCTTTATTTGGAAGAAAAATCTACATACTTTAAAAAAATATATAAGTTGATTTAATTATTTAAGTCTTATCATTTTTAATTTTTTTAGACTAATGATTTTTTAATTTACAGTTTTTCCAGATTCTGCATTTGCATTAAAATCAAATTGCTCAATTTATTTTGAAATTGTGTCATTATACTTAACATCAAATAAAAATTGGTGAAAGTTCAACATTTAACGAAAAGAGATTACTTTTATTTATAAAGGAATTCATAAATTAATTCAATTAAGAATCCTATTAATTTTCTATTGATTTCAAAAGTTTTAACATAATTAGATTCGCCCCACCAGTGGCTGAGAGGTTCTGCTCTCGAAGCTGGTAGACGGGGAGGTGCTGGGTTCGATCCCAATCGCGTCCGTCGACCTAATCGTTCGGAGTTTTCGTCGTTTTCTTCGAGCCGTGGATTTATCCATGCGTAAATACGGGTTAGGTTCACTTAGAAAGACCCCCACGTAGGGCACTCCGCCCGGGCCTATATCCCAAGTGTAGATAATTGGCATCAATAATCAACCCAACCCATAATTAGATTCACCACAAATAAACATTAATATTTTTAGTACTACTAAAAAAAAATTGACTCTGAAAACTTTGGTTTTGATGAATAAAACTTGTCAATTCCTTGTGGACATGCCAGTTGAGGATATACAGGATTAGCAGATTTTCAAAGGGAAAAACAATCTTGCTGCATTACATTTTTCAAAATGTAGCGTGTTACACTATAAACAGGGTTCCTACGTGACTGGAAAACGGATTTGTCAGGAAAAAAGACAAGTGCTCAAAAATTTATGGAAAAGTAAGGGAAAATTGCATTTTTTCCCTAAAACCTGGAAATGTCAGGGATTTAAAAAATATATATTATATATATATTATGTCAGGGGTCGATCCAGGCAAAATTTGGGGCCTATATAGTGTCGGCAGCGCAGTTTATTTAACGTGTAAAATAGTTTCTTTAATTGTATAAATAATACTTCGTAAATAGAGTTAAGTAAGCATGCATTCGCTTACCTGATTGTAAGTTCAAACCTTCCTTAAGTTTATCCATTGGGTTATATCGTAGCACATTGTGAGTTTCCATATTCAAAATGTAATCCAAATGATTATCGATGATGATCAGCACATTACTCATTTCTGAAACTTTATTACTTTGCTGAAATTAAAATGTTTATTAACATGTGTTTTAATTAAATTAAGCACTCTTCACCTTTATATTTATATTATATTTAAACATTTAACGGTATCTTGATTACAAGTTAACAGAGCATTTACATCGCTCTGACATTTTCACACGCTACATTTTAAAAGAAATTCACACAACAACTGACTAAAGTCTAAAGAGTTTTCAGTTCTTGATAGCCTTGGATGACGTCACTGGGAAAAGCACATGATAGCACGTGATAATCATTCTTTCACGTGGGCGTTTATTCCATGTACTTAGCTGAGTTGAAAACAGTTTATGAATGGGTTTTTCCGACGAGATAATTAAAGTTGTTTACTGCAAATTTAAAGTACTTTATTATTATCTGACGATTGAAGAGTAGTTGATTCCGAATAGAAGATTACCCTTTAATTGCAATTTCCGTCACTCCCCCTTAATCTTCTATGTAGGATAAGGAAGTAAGTTCAGATTGTTTCGGTGTTTAATGAATTCAGGTTTGGGGTTGGGCTTGGTGAGTGAATCTGCGGTCATAAATTCTGTGGGACAATACTTTAAATCTATTATTCCATCTTCCTTGAGTTTTCTTATCGCGTGGAATCTGATATCTATATGTTTACTTTTTCGAGTATGTTTTTCACCATTTTTAACCATTTTTATACATGGCTGATTGTCCTCGTATATTGTTATGGGTTTCTGTTGTGGTAATTTTAAATCTTCCAGGTGTTTTATCATCCATAGTATTTCCTGTGCTGCGTTACTTACAGAAATGTATTCAGCTTCTGCTGATGACAGAGCAACGCATGTCTGTCTTTTCGTTGTCCAATGTATGGGACATTTTCCTAACATAAATATATTTCCGCTGGTGGATCGTCTAGTTTCTGGATCACCTCCCCAATCTGCATCTGCGTAAACTTCGAGAATAGGCTTATTTTTCGAACTTAGCGTCAGGTTGAGGTGTTTTGTGTTGTTTAAGTATGTTACGATTCTTTTGACTGCTTTCCAGTCTTTTTCTCGAGGGGTTTCATTTCTACGGCTGAGTATGTTGACCGCTGCTGAAATATCTGGCCTGGTTAATGTTGAGATGTAGAGTAATGTTCCCGTTGCTTGTCTGAATTTAATATTGTTAGGTAATAGATTTTCATCATCGTTGAGTCGATTGTAACCTGCTTCCATAGGTGTGCTGTAAGGTTTTGCGTTTTGAAGATTGAGTTTATCTACCAATTCTTCAATTTTTGAATTTTGGTTTAAGTAGAAATTTTTATCGTCTCTTTTTATATTTATTCCGAGATAGTTATTGACTTCTCCCAAATCTTTCAATTCATATTCCCTTTTGAGATTGTTTATTAATTCAATTATATCTTCGTTTTTTCCGGCGATTAACAAATCATCCACATATACTATAATGTATGTCGAGTTTTCACCATTTTCGCGTATAAAAAGACATGAGTCAGATGTACTTTGTATAAAATTTAATGCTTTAAGACTCTCGGAGATTTTCGTGTGCCATGCTCTGGCGGCTTGTTTAAGCCCGTATATTGCTTTTTGTAATTTACATACTTTGTTTTGTTGATTTGGAGCTATATAGCCTTCCGGCTGTTTCATGTATACCTCTTCTTGTAGGTTTCCGTGTAAAAACGCTGTATTCACGTCGATATGATTAACTTTAAGGTTATGATTTAATGCTGCTATGAGAAATGCACGGATTGTGGTATGAGAGACAACTGGAGCAAAGGTCTCGTCATAATCTACTCCGAATTTCTGACTGTATGATCCCTGTGCCACGAGTCGTGCTTTATAGGTTTGCACTTGGTTTAGGTTGTCGCGTTTTAATTTAAAAGTCCATTTTGAACCTATCACTTTCTTGCCTGGTGGCGGATCGACTAATGTCCAAGTTTTATTTTTAGCTAGGCACTTGATTTCATTTTCGGTGGCTTTGAGCCAATTTTCCCTATCGTGTGGATTTTTCATTTCCATGATATCGTTCCAATTCTTTGGTTCATTTGATTGTGTGTCTTTAACTAAACAGACAAATCTATCTGGTGGTACTCCTCTGTTAGATCTATTTGACCTTCTTGGTTCTATTTGTGTTTGTTTGGACTCGCATGGTTGTTTTTCATTATCATTAATGTCAATTTCAATGTAATTTTTATTCTTCTCTTCTTGATTTCTATCATCAGTGGAGATTTCTTCGAGATTTGAATCTTCCTCAATGTTGTTTGAGTGTTTTATTTCATGTTCTATGAATTTTACAGTCCTGGCAATTATTATTTGTTTGTCTTTTGTGTGTATGCGATATCCTTTGGAACGTGTGTCGTAACCTAGAAAAATACCTTCTTGCGCTCTATTATCTAGTTTTCCTCGATGTATTTTATTAATGTAAAAAAATGCTTTACATCCAAAGGTTCTTAAATGTTTGAGATCAGGTTTGATACCTTTCCATAGTTTGTATGGAGTTTTGTCGTTCGCTCTTGTTGGTAATCTGTTTTGTAAATATGTCGCTGTGTGTATTGCCTCTCCCCAAAATTGTTTATTTAAATTTGCTTCTAAAAGCATGCTACGTGTCATATCGAGTAGGCTTTTATTCTTCCTTTCTGCCACGCCGTTCTGGCTCGGGTTGTGTGGAATTGTGAATTGGTGTAATATCCCGTTTTCCTTTAGATAATTGTCTATTTCGTTGCTATTATATTCTCCTCCATTATCTGATCTTATTTCTTTTGGTTTTCTACCGAATTGATTATTTACCATTGCAATGTATTCTTTTAATTTATCAATTACTTCGCTTTTCTTAGATAGTAAGTATGTAGTTGTATATCTCGAGTAATCGTCGATGAATGTGAGAAAGTATTGTTTTTCTCCTAGTGTTGGTGTACTTATAGGTCCACAGACGTCGCTGTGTATTAAATCGAGAACTTTGTTTGCTCTATTTGTAGCCGATTTTGGATATGGCGCGTCGTTTAATTTAGATTTGATGCAGGTTTCGCATAATTTATTATTGTGTCTGCAGTTTTTAATTTTTATTCCGGTAGCTAGCTGTTTGTTTACAATTGTTTTGATTGCTTCATAATCACGGTGTCCTAGTCTTCGATGCCATACTTCTAAACATTCTTTATTATTATTACAGCTTAGTGTGACGTTTGCATAGTTTTCTGCATTTTCTGAGTGGTTTGTTTGTTCGATTATGTATAAATTATTTTTGTTCTTCGCTCTTATATAAATTTCACCGTCGAACGTTAAATCGCATTTGTCATTTTCAAAGATTAATTTGCATCCATTTTTAGTTGCTTTGCTTACGGATATTAAATTGGATTCTAGTTCTGGGACATATAGGACTTCCTGTAGTCTTGTGAGTTTTATTTCTCCATTTGGGGATTTCGTTTTTATCAAAACGTCGCCTGAACCGAATGCTTCGAGTTTGTTGCCGTTTGCGATGGTGACTGATGATTTTTCAAAATTGTTAAATTTATCAAATAACCTTTTATCATTTGCAATGTGTGAGGTACTGCCACTGTCGAGTATCCAGTTTTGTTTTCCTAATTTTTCTGTTATTAGTACGCGATCTTCTGATTGATTAGTTTTGAGCTTATTTTCTGATCATTCGCGTTATCGTGACAGTCAGTATTCTCTTTATAATTCTCTGTGTTTTCATAGCATAGTGATGATGAGAAAGGTTTAGATTTATTTTTATTATTAAAGTTATTCACATTTTGATATGTGTATTTGTTTTTGTTGTGCTGTGTGTATCTGCTCTTGAGGTGATAGCACTCGCTATTATTATGATTTGTCATCTTACAGTGACTGCAATATTTTGAATTTCTTTTGTAGTCGTTATAAGTGTGTTTTCTTTGTGTTTTAAATGCCTTTTCAGAGCTGTTGTTTTGTTCAGACATTTCTTGTCTGCGATTATACTCATCTATGAGTTTACTTCTGATAAAATCTGGGTATAATTCGGCTTCGGGCCTTGCCTCTAATGCTGTGATAAGCGTGTTGTAGCTGGGCGGTAATGAGCATAGAAATAGTGCAGATATGTGTGAGTCATTTATATTCTCGCCTATGGCGGATAATTTATCTACTATTTGTAGAATATTTGTTATATGAGTAATCATATTGCCGTTTTCGGGCAGTTTAGTACTGTACAGTTTTCGTAATAAATACAGTTTGCTACTCAAATTTGCTCTTTCATGCGTACTTTTGAGACCTTCCCAGGTTTGCCTGGCTGTGGTAAAATTTTTTACATGCACAATTTGTGCATCATCTATGCTTAGATTAATTAAAGCTCTTGCTTTTCTATCTTTTTTGTTCCAATCCTCATTTAAAGGAGTTGGCGGTTGATCACTTATTACTTCGAATAAGTCTTCTTTAATGAGAAGCATTTCGAGCTTAAATTTCCAGTTGGAATAATTGCTCGAATTTAGTTTCTCGATGAATTGGCTTTCTTTAAATGTAGCCATTTTTATTTTCTATCTTTAATTATTTTTAAAGATATTCAATTTAATTTAATACGAATCGCTTTTCTTTGCGTTCGTTTTTATTTTCTATAAAGCGAGTTTTTTCAGCATATAGCTAATGTGCTTAAAATTTTTATTTAATACATACTATCAGTCTTTCATAATCTGTCGGCAGCGCAGTTTATTTAACGTGTAAAATAGTTTCTTTAATTGTATAAATAATACTTCGTAAATAGAGTTAAGTAAGCATGCATTCGCTTACCTGATTGTAAGTTCAAACCTTCCTTAAGTTTATCCATTGGGTTATATCGTAGCACATTGTGAGTTTCCATATTCAAAATGTAATCCAAATGATTATTGATGATGATCAGCACATTACTCATTTCTGAAACTTTATTACTTTGCTGAAATTAAAATGTTTATTAACATGTGTTTTAATTAAATTAAGCACTCTTCACCTTTATATTTATATTATATTTAAACATTTAACGGTATCTTGATTACAAGTTAACAGAGCATTTACATCGCTCTGACATTTTCACACGCTACATTTTAAAAGAAATTCACACAACAACTGACTAAAGTCTAAAGAGTTTTCAGTTCTTGATAGCCTTGGATGACGTCACTGGGAAAAGCACATGATAGCACGTGATAATCATTCTTTCACGTGGGCGTTTATTCCATGTACTTAGCTGAGTTGAAAACAGTTTATGAATGGGTTTTTCCGACGAGATAATTAAAGTTGTTTACTGCAAATTTAAAGTACTTTATTATTATCTGACGATTGAAGAGTAGTTGATTCCGAATAGAAGATTACCCTTTAATTGCAATTTCCGTCATATAGGGCCTGGCCCCTTCACAAAAATTAATTTAATAAAATGGGCCCCTTCACAAAAATCAATTTGACAAAATGGGCCCCTACACAAAGTTCCCTTTACTAAAATAAGTTCTTTCACAAAATTCCATTCCGTAAAAACTTGCTATTTATTATTTATTTATTGTTTTGTGATGTTTTAAGATGTGTAAGTAAACAAACAAGTTCACCAGAGAAGAAAACTTCACCAAAAGGATTTTAAAAAGTTTTTGTTTATAAATGCTTGGTTCGAATTTGATTAACTGGATTTCAACTTCCGTTACAAAATGTTATTTTTCACAAAAATATAATAAATTTCACAAAAATAACCTTTACTTTTCACAAAATGGGCCCCAAGAAAAAAAACTCTGCATCGACCCCTGTATGTGCTACTTCCAAGATCCGAATTCAGTTTGCAAAAGATTCATATTTTTTTACTAGCAAGTAGTATTTTTGCTACATTCATATTTTTAACATAATGATGTTTTAGTCATACAAATTTGTTGCTAAATAGGTGATACTTCTGTGAAAGAAATATTGAGCCATGTTAAGGTGGCTAGGATGAGATATCATGAATATTTAAATAAGAAAAAGAAAGAAAATTATAAAGCAAGCAAAAAAGAAAAGCTGTAGCTATAATTAAATTGTTAAAAGACAAAAAATTGAAAGTTACATAACAAACTGTTTCTGAAACAACACAAACAAATGACATGGTAGTAGAAATGTCAAAAAATATTTGAATGGTTGATATGTGAAATCTAATTATATCAATGAAAGGTACTTACGTATTATACATGCCAGGAGATTGATCGCCAAAAATGGTTGCCAAGTACCAATCTTGTTTATCGTTGCCAATCATGTTTTCAAACGCAGTAATTTAACATTATCAAACAACATAGTTAAAAATGGTAATTAATATAAAATAAATAAAATGTCATATATGTTTATTAAATTTATAACGTTGTTAAAAATAGTACATAACGTTATTTTAGTAGAATTAATAAATGGTAAATAGCATAGTAAATAAGAAAGAATAATATTATAGATTATTCCCAGGCATGTACCATGTAGCAAGAAAAAAAATATATAAGGGTTACTTTAATTAGTAATATTGGCTCCATGCCTGGCGCTGTTGGCTTAAAACTGGTACGGATAATACGTAAGTACCCAATAAAATGTCACTTTGAATCCATCCAAATTGTATATTTTTAATTGTTTTCATTTTTTATGTTTTAAATATCAAATACTAGATTTTTAGTTTCAATTTTATAGATTACTTTTATTTTCAGAAGTCTATTTAAACATTAAGATCTAGAATTGCTATTCGTATTTCTAAAAATGTTGTGAATTGTAGGAAAAATGGTCTGGAAAAAACATGGAAAAGTCAGATAATTTTGTTATTCAAATAAAGTATGAACCCTGATAAACTACTGGAAAAAGTAGCGAGTACTGTATTTTCACTATACTTCCAACCACTGGCTAATTTATCGATTTCTGAATGTGAATACTGCAGCTATAACTTTGTTTTATAAAATAATTTTTAACTTTTTCTTTTTGAACACATAAAATATGACACTATTTTGCGATAAAGGCATAATTCTTTGTTCTTTAATAATGTAATTCTTCATTGATATTGTTTGCTGTTGCAAGTTTTTATTAGTTCGAGCATATTTTATCTGCCCTTTTGGAATCCACTGTATATTAAATACTTTCTCATTAATATTTGTTGATACTTATATTGGACAGTGCTGTAGCATGGGAATTGTCTTATACACCCATCTATCTTTCCCCTTTTCACCCAGGAAGAACTTTTCTTGTCCCTTTTCTTCTTCTCTAATTTTCTTCTTTAAGTAACATCCAAGTGTAAGACTTTATAATGGACACATTGTCTTTAAGGTAAGCTTTTATTTCCCCCCTCTTTGAGCATGAATTCCCTAATTCAAATATACCATTTAAATTATCATTTTTTTTTTTTTTAAATCTTAAATCTGCATGTCTATAATAAGAAATGATTGTTTTTAACTTTATATGCTAATTTAAAAAATTAAAATACTGAATTTCTACAGCATTCTTCGTAGCATAGTATGCATTGTGAATTTATATCTTTTTTGATTGGCTATCTTTTGTCTTCCTCTTTTATTATACAGTCGAACCTGGTTAAGATGTGCTTCAAGGGACCGGACAAAAGTCGTATATTAAGCGGGATTACATCCTAAACGCGATTTGTACGAGGGAAAGTCATTAAGTAACTCACAAAAGATAATTAAATAACTTATAATGATATTCACTTCAAAACTATTTTTATTTCTCAACATATTCTCCACCAATATTTATGCACTTATATCACTGTTTTATCAGTGCCCCAACACCAGCTGCATAACATTCTTTGGGTTCCAGTCTCAGCCACATTAGGACTTCAAGTTGAACCTTTTCATCATCTGTGAACATCATCTTGATTCCAAGATGATTTTTTAGTGGACTAAACAGATGAAAATCGCTCGGGGCTAAGTCAGAGCTGTATGGTGGATGTTGAAGAAGTTGCAAGATGATGTTCACTGATGATGAAAAGGTTCAACTTGAAGTCCTAATGTGGCTGAGACTGGAACCCAAAGAATCTTATGCAGCTGGTGTTGGGGCACTGATAAAACGGTGATATAAGTGCATCAATGTTGGTGGAGAATATGTTGAAGAAATAAAAATAGTTTCGAAGTGAATATCATTGTAAGTTATTATTTAATTATATTTTGTGACTTAATGACTTTCCCTCGCATAATGTTGCAGGAACTGAGATTTATTTACACATCTAATAATCTAAATGAACTTTAGAGCTTTCATTTATATATGTACGGTCTAAAATTGTGTCTTTTATGCATATTTAGATACTTTTAGTTTCACTACTGATCATTAAGAGATGTTCAAATCTCAAGCATACCAGTTAAACAATATTCTTTATACTAGCTGTTTAACCCGTTCTACACACGGGAGTACATGAATTTAATGCTAAAACCAACATTAAAAATAAAAATCAGTACATCCAAACTAAAGTTTATGAATATAAAAATTTGTTATGAAACATAAATTGAACATAATTTGTTGTTTGAACATAAATTTAATTTTTACGAAAACTGTTATTCCAACATAGCGGTATTATCTATATAAAACAGCGATTAAACGTTATGGGTGAAGCTGAAAATGTTAAATTTGTTTAATCTAATTAGTTCTGTTGAAATCAGAGCAATAGATTTGGATTTATTAATAAGGAGGGTCAATTAATGAAAAAGTCGCCGCCAGGTGGTGCATGGTCACGTAAAATAAATGTGATATTTAATAAAAAGTTGTTTACCCCCACCCCTCCCCATCTCTATAAATTTAACAAATAATCTGTTAAATAAAGTTTTCTTTATTAATAATCTCTATCATACTAATATATGTCATGTAAAAAAAACCCCTTAAACCCAGCTAATTATCATTCATTAAGTCGATAAAATCCTTTAAAATTAAGTTTTTAGCATTTGGCAACGACTAATAATTAAGTTGATTGTCTCTACATGTCATATAATCTCTTATCCGTCGATTTTAAACACTCGACACGCAATTGCAATGATCTTGATTTAATTACTTCTGCGGAGATTTTATACAACCAGCCAACCGAATATTAAAAAGTACATTTTTGATGAGATCTCTTTGTAGACTGATTTTAATTAATATTTAATCTAACAAAAATCTATTTAAAATTTGTGAATTTTTTGCCCCAATCGTTCATGGCCACCCTACCAGCAACACGTGTGCAAAATTTCGTAGCCCGGCGTCCAGTGGTTTCCGAGTTTTTGAGGTTACATAGATACGCGAACGGATTTTAATAGCATAGAAGATACAACATCCTATCTCTTGATTCCTACCTTCGTTCTTTTGGGCAAATAAGCAGCTGATATTTTCTCGATTGTCTCTGAACTGTTTCAACCAGATAAGAAACATTGATTCCAAAATATTTATTGATTTTGTGAATGCTGTTTTATTTATCATAGCCTTCAGAGTCATATTTTCATATGACACAGATAAACATGAGCACATAGTACTAGGGAGGCTTTATTTCTTACACTATATGAGTGGGGGGAAAAGGGAAATTACAGCATACACCATGCAAAGAAAGAAGAAATTACAAAATGCGACAAAAATTCATTCATCTCCCTCTACATCAGTAAAAACATACATAAAGCGAGATACAAAGAATGTTAGAACACTGGATCAAAGGAAAATTGCAGTATTGCTAATTTAGTGGTGTTTTTTCATTCAAATATCTACCACTATTCACGATTAGTAATGTTCACCATAACCAATCTGGTATTAAATAAGGCGAATATTGCTATTCGGAAACCTTAGTTTTTATATAAATAAAAAAATCCATTAAATTTTCAACACTGGAGAAGAGAGAAGGGATTTGCACCTTGGTTTATGAATTTGTGTCTTAAGGCTGCTCGTCAGTAAACTTCCTGATTCCCTGTGTTAATGTTAATACTATGGATGCATTCGTATATTTAAAATATCTCTTCAGAAAATTAATATTTTTAACTTCTGTTTTCTTTGTACTGTTCTTAAAGGATGTCTCTTTTTTCCTTAGTTATCAAAATATTTCTAAAATATGTGCTTAATTTATAATTTTTCGTGTTAAAATCTTAGCGAAAATGAATAAGATTTTAACACTTATTACACTTATAACACAATTAAGTATATATTTTAGAAAAATTTTGACAATTAAGAAATAAAGAGACATCCTTTATGAACAGTACAAAGGAAACAGAAGTTAAAAATATTAATTTCCTGAAGTGATATTTTAAATATACGAATGCATCCTACGCCCATAGGATTAACATTAGCACAGGGAATCTGGAAGTTTACTGACGAGAAGCCTTAAGCAAGATTTTTTGCCTCAAAGGACCGAAACTCTGTCACGTATTAAGCGGGATTGCATAATAATGTTAAAATTATTTTTAAATTTGATACTTTTGCATTAGTCTTATGGGCAATTTCGAAGGACCGAAAAAAATCGGCCTATTAGCCGTGAGCGTCTTAAACTGGTCTGACTGTATATGACTGTTTTTCGTATTGTTTGATTCAATTTTACTATGCCCTCTTATCTGTAGTGATCATTATTTAAAACTTTTAATTTTCTTGAATAGATATCTCCTTTTTTTTGCACTGTCTTCTTCCTATTTGCCTTAACACTGATAATTACAGATTTTTCGCTTTGTTCATGTTAAAATTATCTATTTTTACTAGAAAATTTTCTATCCAAATACAATTTGATCATGCACGAGGTGAATCTAGCCTTCCATTTAGAGGGATGTCATGTCTTTATATTTGGGGGTAGTCACATGTCTTCATTAGCAATTTTAATATTTTTGATCCAAATAGACTATTTTCTGACATATACAAAAATTAATTTTCTTTTGTAAATGGATGAAATTTGCAGGTATATTCATAAATGTATAAAATTTGCATGTTTTATTTTGATACTAAGAAATCAGAGTTCTCCATTTACTTATAAAAGCAAAGAATCTTGCAGAAATTTTTCTCAAAGTTTGCAGTTTAAGCCAATTTTCAGGGCTCAGCAATCATGGAATATCATCTTGAGGGAGCTGTCAAATTCAATTCAAATTTGAATTCCACATTTACAAAAAATTAAGAGAGATGTTCAATTCTTTAGTGCTTAAACAATAATCCTTGCAATTTTCATGCATTTCTATATAAATATAATTCCACGAATGTTCAGAAAGATTAGATTTTTTTTAGCAGGATAAAAAGAAAAACACCTTTTAATACATATTTATTAATTTATAATCAGAAAAAAAAAACATATTGTTCTATAGAAATACTTTTCGTTTAGAGGGGTGTCATGATACACCCCCCCCCCTTGGATCTGTGCTTGACTGTGTATCTGCATAATGTTATTTCTCTGTGTATTAAATAGAAAGTAAGTATTGTAAAAGCACGGCTGGCTTTAGAGGGGGGGTGGGCGTGTGACCACCTGGGGCACTGAGAACTAAAGGGTACGATATATACAAAATATTTCATTACTACTTAATAGTTTTTTTTTAGAAGCTGCCATTCATAGTGCTCTGGTAAAAGTCTCACCCCCAGGTGCTATGGATACTAAAGTCACCCCATTGCTGTGTAAAATGTTGGATATCTATTATAGAAAGGAAATAGAGCTTTTCTTAGTTCTACTAATCTTCTCATTCAAATAAACTTAAAAGAAAAAAAAAGATTTTTTTTAAACCCTCCCAGTATTTTTAAATGGTTGAAAAACATATTTTGTGGTACATTTTGGATAAAAACTTTTCAAACAGATTTTATTCTGTTAAACTCTAACAGCTTGTGCTGAAATTGCGTAGTATTCACAATGTATTGTTTGATGATGGTGTAAATTTAAATACAAAATTCCAGTCCAATGATATGCTGTGAGCAATAGCCATACACAGTGGCGTAGCTACGTTTTTTGGCGCCCGGGGCAAGAACAAACTTTGCGCCCGGGGCAAGAACAAACTTTGCGCCCCCCCCTCCTCCAAATAAAAAAATAACCGATTTTTTTTTCTAAAGGCGAAAAAGTCCTTCCGGCTTGTACCAAGATGAAAATGTAATTATCTCTTCTTAGTTTTTCATAATTCAGTTAATCTTACTGAAACACACGAAGCTAAATCGCGTGAACCCGATTATAGAAGATTTCTAGTTTTCGTCAATACTGAATTAGGTGAACACTTAGTCAGCTTTAGTCAAGATGACTTCATGTAAAGTGGCCTACTTTTATCGCCAAATTTTGAGATATTTAGCCAAATATCGCATCATACAGTTATATACACTTCTCATTTTTCAACTATCGTTTTTTTTTTTTTTTTTTTGACACTTTTTAAGGTGCATTTTATAAAATTAAAAATAGAATTTTAGCAGTACAATTAGTTTAGTTTCTAAAAATAAAATATTAAATAAAAAGTAATTTTTTTTTTTGTATTTTAAAATTTGTAATGACATTTTAACTAATTAACTTTTTGAAAATCTGGTCATTACAGTTATGGAGCACATTTGTAAGGAAAGTATGAAAGAAAAATATCGTGAAATGTTAAAAATTGTAGGAAACGTGTAGTTTTAAAATTTTCTTTAAAAGATTTTCAATCAAACATTTTTAACTCTAGATCAATTTGATCACAATAATTCATTTTGCTTTATTAAATAATAAAACTGTCATAAAACTATTTAATAATATCAATAAAAACTACATCTTAAAATTTTACAGCGGTACACCCGGTTAGCAAATTTTAATTACCATAAAACTTTTACTTTGATTGTCACAAAGAAAAAAATGGATATATATCTTTGTCCATTCAGATAAAATTTCGTTATTTTCTGTCTTTTTTGTTTTCTTTTATTCGTGATTTCTGGTTTAAAAAACAATCTAAAAAACTATTTACAAACTTTATGAGTTTGTTGGTTAAAACTAACGGTGTAACTTTGGTTGCGTCCTGAAACTTATAATATTGTGGCTATAAAAATATAATATTGCGGCTTAGCCATAAAAAGTATGTAGAAGATCTCTGCAATAGCATACCTGACTTATAATAAATCCCGGATATAACGAGCAGGGAATTTGATTTCCAATATAGTAATCCCCCAAAAGTGTGGTATATAGTCTGCCCCGTTTTTCTGGTAGCTTTAGTGAATTCTTATTAATTTTATAAAGTTTTCTCTATTTTAAAAAAATATTTCTTAAGATCTAGAAAAAACATTTTAGTTATAAAATTATCTATGATTACCATTATTTTTATCTTTGGAATGCTGAATGAATTAATTTTTATTTATTACACTCTTTTATTTAACTTAACTTGGTCTTTATACGAAAAGATGACATTATCTAATTGATTTTTCACTAACTTACTGATAGGCAACCATATAAAAATTATGTATGCAGGTATATTTCCTATGACAATACATCATTTTAATATTTTAAGAACTTAATTATAAATTAAAGCAATTTTAAACCTTAAATGCATAGTGTATCAAATTTGCAACATTTTTTATTTAACTTTTAATCAAGCTCTTCGGAATCACTATATTTATATAGAAATATTAATCCTGTATAAATCACATAAATATGCTAGTAAATAAAGTTAAAAATCTATCTTAAAATTTCTGGTGACTTATCCTTAATATAAAAAAAAAACACAATTCGAAATGAAAAATTGATGTATTTAGCCAGCCACAGACGATAAATTGCCAAAAAATAATCTTTATGGTTACAACTATTACGAGTTACAAAAATAATCGAGTTAATTATGCGCTAAACCAAGTTTTCCAAAATATCCCATTTGGCTGTAAAAGTGCAACGATGAAATATTTTAAGCATTAAAATGTAGAAAATATAAATAAAAAATAAAAGGTGTAGTAATGAAAAATTTCACTATGTTGGCTATACGCCTATTAAGCAGTTAAAATTTGATTATTATGAATGCAAGGCGTGTGAAATTTTCTTATGGAAAAATTTCCAAAGTATTGAATATGAATTTATTCAATTATAGATGCTGGATTTTCTTTGATTTCGTGTTTTCCCCAGGGTTGGTGGCTCACGGAAAATATTCCATCTTGTGCTGCGTTTGTAGCCTTGCCAACATGTTATAATGAGAAAGTTCCAAGCTGAGTATCCCAAGTGGTTCAGTCGGTAGAACGTCAATGCGCTATACTGATGTCCCGGGTTCGAGTACTTTTTCACTATGTTCTCTATACGCCTATTAAGCAATTAAAATTTGATTATAATGAAAAACCCTCTTGTCATTAAATAAATATTAAATAAATTATGACTATACATTGTGAAAACAGTTTAGAAATTCTGAATAGATAATTGGTATAATGCTTCTATTTTCTATTGCATAGCTTAAAAAAAATAATAAATAAATAAATAAACTGAGCTAACATTATAATTAAAAATAATAGTAATAAAATCACCAGTTCGCACTTTCTACCAAGCGTAAATAAAATCCGTGAATTTTCAATTGTAGGGGCCATGCCAAATTAACGTATTGTAACATAAAAGTTTTTGGAACTACATGAATGGCAGTCATGCAAAGTGTAGTTGTTAAGATATGGAATGCTTATAAAAGTGAAATTAAAATATATATATATATATATATATATATATATATATTTTACTTTTATTATTGTTAATTAATTTAAATTAGAAGACTGATTAATCATGAAAACAACACTGTCTGTCACTCAAATAACAGAAGAAAATTTACCTTTGAAATATAAAAATGCACATTTCCTCTTTAAGGGGCCTAGGTATTCTTCTTTGCAAAAAATGCCAAAAATATCAATTTTCGAATTTTTTGTTTAGAAATTTATTTAAACATCCCTAGTATATTCTGAGAAAGTTATCTAAAGATCCGATGATTTTAAATGTGTGAAAAGGGTTTTTTACTGCATCCATATATTTCACTTTAAATGATTCAGAGTTTCAATTTTTAAAATAATTTTTTCTCAGTTCCATTTTTTTTTTTTTTTTTTTTTTTGACATTTTGCGATTTTTAACTTTTGCAATTTTTTTCCTCCGTCCAGTTGAATGTAATCTATTTAAGTTCGGATAACACGAACTACTTTTAACATGAACAAAGAAAAGTTTCCCCTTGAATGTTTCGCGTTAACGAGGTTCGACTGTAATATATTTACTTGCAGTTCCTTCAACTAAATCCATTTTGCACTGGTTCAGAGAAGGCCCCATTACATGAAAATATTCAGATGAAATGCTAAGAACACAAAAATGAAAGCTAGAGAAATAAATAAATGCTCTTATAATATCAAAATGTGAAGCCACATGGCCCTTTGTTTTATAAGCTATGGAGACAGTGAGAAGCCTCCATCCACGATTGCTACATAATAGATCTCTCCACCCCCCCCCCCCCCCCCCTCCTTCGCCGAATTTATTCAAAGCATTTCTTCACACACACACACAAAACGACCAACAATCCGTATTTATTGTCAAAATACGTGAGATAATTTCTGTTTAAAGCGTCTTTCAAGTTGACGCCCCACACCCATTTAATCATTTTGTACCTCCTTTTAGGTACGCAATCATGCAAGGTACAAAGTGTGTTAAGCCATCGCTTTAAACATTTACAGAAGATTTCTCTTTTGTTATTTGGATACAATAAAATATTTTCACTAAAGAAAAAATTCATACACACACACCAAAAAAAAAGGTATTTTTATTTATTGTGAAAATATGTGAAATAATTTCGGTTAAAAACGTCTCTCGATTTGGCGCCCCTCAGCAGTGGCGCCCGGGGCGGCCGCCCCCCTTGCCCCCCCTTAGCTACGCTACTGGCCATACATGCAAAGATCAGTCAAATCCCAAATACTCATGTATCACACACACATCAATGTTTAAAATAAATTTTGAAGTAAAAAAAAAATATATATATATATATGTTGCATATACATGAAAAAAAGACTTTATGTAACTTTCAAGATATGGAGAAAAAAATATCCATAAATTTTGCTGTTTTAAACAAATATCAAAATTTTAATATTTTATGAAACTATCACAAACCAATCAAACTGTGTGTTTTCCAGGATTTCAAATTGCAAGTGTTGTCTTTCAAAAGCAAGGATTGAAAAAGAAAAATTAGTTGAAATATTAAGTAAAATGATTTAGAATTTTGAAAATCAATCATCTAAGATAATAATTGTAGGATTAAAATTATCAAATCGTGAAGGAATTCCTCTCTGGAAGTCATTTCAGACAAAAAAAAAAATTCTACTCATATTAAATGAATTTTACTGTAAGAATTTTTTTTTCAACCAGAGATCTTAAGGGGACTCTTCACTCACGCAAAGGTACTTGCAAGTTAATGTTAAACCTATGGGAGGTTCCTTTTCGAATTTCGCGTTTGAATTTGAAAATTTGTGAACTTTTTTTTTTATATATATATATAGGATAGCTGAGGTCTAATATAGCTATTTTTTACTTTTTTGATTTTAGTTGCAGATTTTTTTTTTAATAAAGGGGCTTTCACTTTCAAAACCAGTTCTGAACAGTGAGTGAAAATTGCCAATGCTCTTCCACCTAAATTATTCTAGACAAATCCAGCAGACATATTTCACTCAGACAACCTTTTTTGGCAATGACATCTGGTCTATTATCACAAGTAAAAGAATTCCAATAAATGTTGGATACGTAATTACACTTAATTATTTTAACAGTCATACTGATCTTTACCAAACAGTATGATTGTGTTAAAATAATTAAGTGTAATTATGTATCCAATGTTTATTGGAGTTCTTTTACCAGAGTTTATTCTGTTGAATTGTTTCAGAATTCAGGCCAGATGTTATTGCCTAAAAAGTTGTCTGAGTGAAATGTGTCTGCCAGATTTGTCCAGGATGGTCCAGGTTGGAATGAGCATTGGCATCTTAATCCAAGGTCCTAGTTTCAAATCTCGACCTGGACACTTCACTTATTTGGATAGGTATCTAGCCATCTAAAAAACCTGGAAAAATTAAGGATTTGAAATTGCAGTGCCAGAAGAGTTTAACTTTGCTGTTCATAAGTTCTGTAAAGTTTGTTTAAAAAATCAGTAGTTTGTGCTTCCAAATAAGTTGTGAAAGTTTCACACTTAAAGAGTATTTCAACTCAACCTCTCATTCAATTCGTTTTGCCTACCCCCTTTCAGTCCTTCCTTGTTACTCAAAGATTTTCAGTTCCTACTTCCATGAATCTTTGTACAGTTTTGAAATTGAAACTGACTGACTGAACTGAGGACTGAAACTGATGACTGAATTGTATAGGTGCAGATTCCCAAAATCTGTAAGGAGCCAGTGGCTCCTAAACCCAAACAATCCAGTGGCCACATTGTGAAACAAACGCATAAAAACAATAGCATTTATATGGCTATATAGGACTTATTGTCTACTATTAAAGCTTAAAAGTAATAAACAGTATATTTTAAAATAAAATTTAGACAAAACTTAAATAAATGATTTATTTTTTCTTTATTAAAATTGGGCAACGCGATTTTATAGAATCTTCCAACCATAATTGTATACAGTTTGTAGGAATAAATATTTATAACGTAAGTCCCCAAATAAACGATTCTCTAACTTTTTTGTTCTATAGATAAATCCCCCCCCCCCCCCCCCTACAAAGTGTTTTTCATAGCTGAAAATAAATGCTCACCATGGGCATTTGCATCAAAAAGTATGTCTATAAAAATCAAAAGAAAAAATATATATGAAAAAATATGGAGAAGATTTATTTTCTTTTAAGTTTTAGATTTTAATAAAATAAAGTGAACAATTTTTGACATTCAGGGATAATTTCTTTTTAAAGAAGAAAACGGGAAACTTGTAGATCTGCGGAAATGTGGTATCCACGCTTAATCATGGTTTTTAATTATTGACAACAGAAAAAGTAAACAAGTTGGAAATTGTACGTCAAACGTTACAAACGAGGTGCGTTCGTACTATAGCTAGTTATATAAATATTCAGATCTTGATGATTTTTAATTCTGTGAAATGAATTATATCGTCTGCAGATTCATTTCTGTCATAAAATAAGTATCTCGGTCGCTTGACGATTAAACTTCGAAAGCTCCTATAAAAAAAAAAGCACCGATTAATAAAAAAAAAAAATAATCAAATTTCTTAATAAATGTTTTTATTAATATTTTCTAAAGTTTTGATTCGATTTTTAAAAAAATTGAAATGTGTCGACAAAATTCTGCAAAGATAATATATTTTAAATTTCAAACCATTCGGTTGGGTAGTTTTTGCGTTGTTATATGCGGACGGACGGACCAGACGACGACAATAGGTGCTACGTATTTATATAATTACGAACGCACCTAAAAAGGGGTAAATATCGCAGAAAATGTGCAGAATTGATTTAAAAAATAATTTTTTTTTTTAAATGCGGAAATCTGACAGTCAGTGGAAAGGGGCATCCCTGTAAGACACTTAGGCGACTTAGACATGAAAAGTTAGTGGCCAAAGAAAAAAATCCAGTCGCCACGTGGCGATTGGCGACTGTGAATCTGCACCTATACTGAATTGCTTAGGCAATTCAGTCATCTATTTATCTAACTTTGAAAACTGAACATTTGTTAACTTAATTTATTGAATATTTATAATCCTTAAATAGGGTTGGTTACAGAGCAGATATATTGCTTATAACGAATTTAAAAAAAAAAAAAAAATATGTCAAAGAATATATCAAGCAAAGTCATGTATTTAACTGTGACTGATGTGATAACGAATTTCATCCTGATTGAACAAAATGGATGGAACCTGATGCTAAAAGTGTGTATCTGCAAAATGTTTCGCATGTAAAAAAACATTAAGAAATATAAGAGTGCCATGCAATAATTAACCACGAAATAAATATCTTGGTGTTCAACAGTTTGTAAATTTCACAAAAATTTGCTTAAAAAATCAGTAGCTTGTGCTTCAAAACCAGTTGTGAAAGTTCCACACTCAAATTCACAACTTTTAAGATTTTTTTGTATGTAACATCACAAAATCTCTATACATGGAATTTTTTTTTTTTTTTTTTTTTTTTTTTTTGTATAGAAAATCTGGGAAATTTGTAGCCGAGCTGTAGTAGACATCTTGGTTAGAAAAATTACAACTCGTAATGATTCTTTACCGATCAGTATGACAGTGTAGTTATGTATCCAATGTTTATTGGAATTCCTTTACCTCCACTTCATTCTGTTGAACTGATTCAGATAACAAACCAGATGTCATTGCTAAAAAGGTTGTCTGCGTAAAATGTGTCTGCCGGATTTGTCCAGCATAGCTCAGTTGGTAGAGCATTGGCTGCTTAAGCCAAGTTCCTGAGTTCAAATCCTGGCCTGGACACTTTTTCACTCAGTTGGAAAAATTACAACTTGTATGTTATCATAACAGTTAACTTTGTTGCATTGAAATTTTGTGTTTGCTTTTGCCCATCACAATTTAAAATATATTATTGTTTCTTTATGTACTTTGTATTTATCATTGAATGCTTAATGTAGAGTAGCTCGTTTAATTTTTGCTGCAATGTTTTAGATTTTGTATTATTTAGATTAAAATCTCTTTCTTATTAATCTCTTTCTGCTTAATTAATTATTTCTTTAATTTAATTTTCTTTGTTTCTTCTTAATCATATACATACTTTTTAATTCTTTTCTTAGACAAAATTTATATTATAATGTTTATAAAATTGTACATTTTCGTATAAATTTATAATATGTAAATATATATGCAATTTTAAATTATGTGTTATATTTAAAATTTGCAATTTTTAACAGAAATTAGTCATTTGGCAGAATTTTTAATTAGCCAATATCATCCAAAATTTAGCCTACCTAGATTCTGTATAATTTCCTAGATTGTTGTTAAGATCAATTTATATTAGATTAAATAAATAAAAGCACATGTAAGTATTCACACATAAAAGTATTTTCAAGCATGATTTCTGATTTTCAAGGTAAACTTACAGCTTCAGTTGAAGTGTAGATGCTTGGTTAAATATTGGGTTTTCTGGAAAGTTCTGAGTGGATTTTGAGATTGCAAATTTCAACTGCATATGGGTCTTTTTAGTGTTGCAAAATACATTTTTTTAGCAAAATGATAAAGAAGAAAGTCTACAAAGTGATGTCTAGCCTCACATTTAACCAGTTCAGTGTAGTTTAAAGTTAGATTACATTTACAGGCCATTTCATGCGGTTGATAAAAATCTGCTTTTTACATACTTGCAGTTATTCTTTTTAATAATCTGCCAAGTGCAAGTTTTACTCGCACACAGTGTTCCGTACAATAAATTTATTAATTGCTAACTGCAATATTACAAAAGATTGTTGCTAAAAGAATAATAAGATTTTCTAAGAAACTATACAATGTAGGATTGGGTATACAGGGATCTGTTTAGGAAAAAATTGGGTCCTTATTTAAAGGACTCCACGAAATTTTTCATTTCAAAAAAAGGACCCTTCACAAAATTGTCTTAAAAATAGGTTTTTCACAAAATTTTTCCATCCTTAAACCAAACATTTCACAAATTAATCATTTAAAAGTAAAATCTGACCTGTCACTTTTACATATATAAAGAAAATATATGTATTTTATATCCATATGTCTTCTTAAAAATGCATAAACAAGAACCTGAATATAACGACCATTTCATATTCACAAAATTATGATTAGATTTTTCACAAATATAAAAAGCTGTTCACAATTTCACAAAAACAGGACCCTGTGAAAAAAGTCTGGACAGACCCCTGGTATAGTCATATATATTAGCAAAGTATAGAAGGATATACCATGACCATTCAGAGAGATATGAAACCTCGCCTTACCTAAAACAAAGACCTTGTACAAAATTCAAATTTGGCATTGTGCCAAGTGTGCTTCAAAAGTAGGTCGCAAAGTTACAATGTTGCCTTGATACTTTCTGAATTTTTCTAGATATATTTTTAATTAACATCTCGGCTAATTACTGACAATTTTTTTAAAAATTATTATCAAAAACCCTTGGATGATTCTGCACCAATAGTGCCTCAAGCGCCTCTCAACCCACTGAGCACCTGAAAAAATATTCCTTACAAGAAAAAATTATTGCATCCTGAAGGAACCATTTCATTTTTTTATTAATTCCTTCCCTAATTTTTTGCTTAAGTGATGTCCACAACATCACTGGTCACAGATTGCAACACATGACTGATTTGATTAACTTCTAGAGTAAATGCATCTGTAATAAGTTCCTTATATTTAAAATAATAATAATAATAAACAATGGGGTATTTAAGGGTTAAGAGATCAATTTTGTATTTTGATTAAAAAAAATTATTTTCTTTTATCTTTATCTAATGCAGTGGTTCCCAACGGGGGGCGTATGCCCCACAGGGGGGCAATTTGACTTTTCAGGGGGGCAATTTCAGATTTTTGTGAACTCATACCCTCTGAATTATTTTTGTAATAGTAATGCTGTAGACTGAAAACAAAAGTTACACATTCAAATTTAAAAAAACAAAATGAAAAAAAACAAGTTTTTTATTCACTTTTTAAAAGGTCTCCATTCAAAAGTTTTAAATACAATTCTACCAGAATAATTATAGAAAAAATTATTTAAGATATTTAGATACTTTTATATATTTAAAAATTCTTTATAATTTTTCTGATTTCTAAGTATTTTAGAATTTTAAACAACTTTTTCGATTATTTATTGAATGAGTCGCACTGCAATATGTCACATGGAAATTAATTTTACACATGAAACTATTCAAGTGTATATTTAACAATTACATGACGACCTTCCTTTACAAAATCTTTTATCACGTTTTATTCTGATTTGAAATTGTTGTGTAATTTAATCGCAGAAATTCTGTGATTAAATAAGACAAAAATGTTTTATTCAAAATTATTGATTGGTCTATCAAGGATTCTGAGCACTCTATACATCGCGCATAAATTGCGACCGTTGCGAAGAGATTAAAAATGACCCTTTATATGCCAACGATTCTTTAAACTACGAGTAGTATCAGATGATTATAAAAAATATTTGATTCATCCATTACGTTCGGTATGTTTCAGGATCAATGTTAAATATTTTTTACTCTATCAGTTCATTCATTTAAATTTTTATAAGAATTATATTTTTTAGGGGGAGGGGGGGCATCATTATTTTAGAGATGCTTTGGTGGGGCACGGCCAAAAAAAGGTTGGGAACCACTGATCTAATGCAATGATCATTCATTCCAACTCTAATGTTGTAGACTGGAATTTTCAATTTTAATTCTTGCAAACCATCATCTAACTGCAGTTGGTTTACCTAAAACATAATTTATAGTAAGGATGCACTGAATAATGGTTTTTTGCCGAATACCTAATATTAGGCACACAGGTAAGCCCAATACTGAATATTCAGCTAGCCGAATAGTAACTATTAAACCAAATACTTTTATTTTTCAGAGGTTAAAAAGTTAAATTTTAAAACAATTTTACTAACACACATATTTCCATTTTGCTAAACAAGACCTTTTTACAAGTAAACTTTACACACAAAAAAACTACACTGAGTTTTTATTTAAAAAAAGAATAGTTTTAAAGCTTTTTTAATTAATAACATTTTAAATTTTATGGATTCTTCTCTGAATTAAAACAAATGAATGAAATTTTCTTTCATTCTGAAGCAAATACTATATATTTTAAAATTTATTTATTTTTTTATTGTGGATCACTATCATTATATCATAAGATAAATTCTAATGTTTGCTGCTCATGCTTGCACTTTAACATATCTACTATGCTCAACAGAATTGTCCTATCTGACTTTCGTTCATTTTACTCGCTTCAAAATTCTTATGGTGGAAAATTATTTGCTGATTGAAGACTTGATGAACTTTTGGCCTTCAGACAACCACAGTAGTTCTGCATTTTATGCGCTCTGGTTCTACATTGGCAAAACAGCTTGAAATATGGCTTAAAGTTGGGGAAAAAAGATTAAATTTTAAAGATAAAACTTTTATTTATTTTGCTCAAAATTTATATTCAGAACTTTCCTGACAAAGCAATATTATTCATCTAGAATAGCCATACTCAACTTATGACCCACAACAAATCATCATTAATTCATACTTCTGAAAAATTTGAGGAGTGTATAAAAAATATTTAAGACAAAGATTCAAGACTAAAATAACGTAAAATTGAAACATCTGTTGAAAATTAATTATATTATTTTCTATAGAAATATAAAATCTGCCCTTTTATTTACAATTATGTTAAAATTATATTAAAATATCCTAAATGTCATCATCTTATTTGAAATTTCTTTTTACATGTAGTCATATTTGCATTTCACTGGTGTGTATAGAACCAGTTATCCAAAATGGTTGGGGCCAAATGTATTCTAGATAACTGTTTTTTCTGGATAACTGGTTCGGCATTAAAGCAACATATATTTGATAAGATTTGTACAATATATGTGACTGTGTCAATATTTCTGATTTCAAAAAAGTACTCAAATTAAGAATCAGATCCAATCAAGATTAAAGTTTAATCAGAGTTTGAAAGAAGAGAATTTAAGGAAATCCCTTGGAAACAATGATTCTGCAAAAAAAAAAATAATAATAATAATAAACATCCAATATCTAACTATAATGCTTCCATTTTAAATCCTAGATGTTGACATCAAATTATACCATGCATATTGTAATGTATCAAGCAATGTCAGAGGTCAACTCAGATAAAATTTTGGGTCCTATTTAGGGCTCCTTTAGAAAACTCCTTAATAAAAATCCCTTCACAAAATTCTTCTTAATAAAATAGGTCCCTTCACAAAATTTCATTCCATAAAAACATACTTTTCATTGATTTTATTTTTATTTCGTTAGCTTTTAAAATGTTAATTTGTTAACAAAACAAGTTTGCCAAAAAGGAAAATTTTAGCAGAAGGACTTAAGAAAGTTATTTTTAATAAATGTTTGGTTCAAATTTGATTAGTAATTGGATTTCATCTTTCATTACCAAATATTATTTTTCACAAAAATATAATAAATTTCACACACAAAAAAAATTTACTTTTCACAAGATGGTCCTCAAGAAAAAAAACCTGCATTGACCCCTGAATGCATATGTCAAACTGGAATTGTATGGTACTTTTTTTTTTCTGAAAAGATTCTAAATTTAATCAATTGGAAATATCATTCTGGATAACTGTATCCATATTGTATTATATTTTAATTTCCAACACTGATCAAATATTTTTTTTTATTATCTAAATTTGCACTATATATTTTTACATTTAAAAAGAATAAAAAGGTTTTGCATCAATTAAGTCTGATTTCTTAAAAGAAATTTCCTTATTTTTTATCTTCAGAAATTCTGCATAGTTATATTATTACGTTTTATAGTTATTATGTAGCAAATACTCGTTATGTTGATTTTGTTACATCATTTTGTTTATACTACGTGTTATTTTACTACTTTAATTACACCCCCCCCCCCTTCTATTTTATATTACTATGCAATCATAGTGTGTTGTGGCTCACCTAACATAGCAAACACACTGTCGCTTCAGAGCAATAGTAAGACATCTAGTAATAATCAAAAATGAGTGGTCAGACTTATTTGTATAAGAAACTATGTCTGCATCTAGTGGAGCAACATCTGGAACACAAAGTTATGTTTTATATAATACCAAAGTTTAACCCGGACAATTTCAGAAGGGTGCTGCACCCTGCCTGCCCTTTGGTTTACAAAATAGCACCCTTCTTGCCCCTGAGTAACAAAAATGCCCTTTCTCCTTTTGGCATTAAAAAATTTACTTTCATAGTAAAAATTGACTCAGTTTTGTCTTGAAAAGAGTGCCCTGACTTTTAACTATCAAAAGTAGTTTTAACAATTAAAAAAAAAGTGCACTTAAGAATCCGAAAAGTGCCCTCAAGAATCCAAAAAGTGCCCTTAAGAATAAAAATGTGGCCTGAAGAATAAAAAAGTGACCTTTTTCTCATCAGCAGCACCCTGCCCTTTTTTAAACCTGGGGGAAACTCTGATAATACAGACGTGTTGACATAAAAATTTCTTAGTGTTACAGTAGATGCAGATACAGTTTCTGATACCAGTACGTCAAACAACTCATTTTTGATTGTTATTAGATATCATACTGTTGCTCTGAGGCGACGATATGTTTGTGGCCTGCCAGAAAAAAAAACAGGTTGAGTATGGCTGGTCCAGAAGAAAACAAAATCTTATTGTCAAGATATCAAGCATCAGTTACTAGTAGTTTAAATATGCATTCATATTTTGAAAAATTCAGTTGAGTATTGTATTTACTTTTATAATATTTTCTTGCTGTTGAGTGCTTTAATAATTAAAAATGATTTTGTTACTTTTTTTTTCTTTCATTTTTTTCATTTTTCCTTATTTTTATATTTTTAATTTTTCAGTACTACAGGAGAGAGCTTGTATCAAATTCTTGATCTGCCTAAAACTTCTACCAAAGATGAAATTAAGAAAAAGTACCGCCAGGTAAAAAAATATATATATATCAATTTTAATCTTCTATCATCTTTTTTTTTTTCCATTTTTCTCTTTGCTGAGGGAGGAGAAAAAAAAAGTTTAAAAACACATATTTTTCCTCTTGTACAAGAAAAAGCCGAATACTCATTTCATTATAATAATTTTTAAGCAAGATGTCTTGCTCCTGCCTTCAAAGTGGTTTCACATCTTCTTTGCGCCTGATGAAGAAAGACAAAGTTCTTTCAAAAGGCCTTGTCCATTTCTTATTTTATAGTGTTATTAAAAAGTTTTTTATGCTTTTATGATATCACACCAGTTCATGCAATACTTTAATGTTATCTTTGTTTAAAGCAATATCCAGTAGTAGTATAAAAGTAATAAACATGAAATTGTTTAAAAATAAACTAATTTAATTAGAATTAATAGAACACGGATGGTTTGTAGTAACATAAAGACACAAGCGGCATACTCCATGCACCAATGCCTTTTAAAGCCTAAATATATCAACTTTTGATGCTAAAGAAGATTAATGTCTAGTAATAGTATAAAAGTAATTGATATCACATTTATTTTTTAAAAAGAATGTTTAATTAAGAAGAAAATAGAATATATTATATAAATATGCAGACGGCATATTCCGTACACAGGGATGACTTTCCAAAAAAAATAATGAAACAGAGCAGGAAAAATTCCGAACTTCAACTTTAAACATTGGTTGAACATTGAAGGGAATTTGGGAAGAGAGTAAATGAAGTGCAAATGTCAATCACGTAATTATTTTAAAATTCACAACTGTTTTTTCACTGAGTGGCTCAGTCAGTATGCCACCTGTGTTTTTAAAGGTTAATTATATTAATTATATTTTTCGTTCTATTTATGGCATCTAATTGGTAATTTATATACATAAAAAAATGTGTATTGCTTTTTGTTTTACATTTAATATTTATATATCTTATTGCTTTTAATTTATATGAAAAAAAAAATGTATGTATAGCCCTGTAAGATTTGCCCTACCCACTTTTCTTAGTGTTTGCTGCCAGTTGTTTGATCTTGTTATTGTCACCAATTGTAGTGCACAGAATTCGTCCTGGGAAGTTTTATCACCACCATTGCTGAATTATACGCCTCCTGACAAATTGATCTGTCTATATCGAACAGGGGTCTGTCCAGACTTTTTTCACAGGGTCCTGTTTTTGTGAAATTGTGAACAGCTTTTTGTATTTGTGAAAAATCTAATCATAATTTTGTGAATTTGAAATGGTTGTTATATTCAGGTTCTTGTTTATGCATTTTTAAGAAGATATATGGATATAAAATACATATATTTTCTTTATATATGTAAAAGTGACAGGTCAGAATTTTACTTTTAAATGATTAATTTGTGAAATGTTTGGTTTAAGGATGGAAAAATTTTGTGAAAAACCTATTTTTAAGACAAATAATTTTGTGAAGGGTCCTGTTTTAGAGAAAATAATTTTGTGAAGGGTCCTGTTTTAGGGAAAATAATTTTGTGAAGGGTCCGTTTTTGAAATGAAAAATTTTGTGAAGAGTCCTTTAAAGGACCCAGTTTTTTCCTAAACAGATCCCTGTCGAAGCATGCTAAATGAAAGAGCATTACAACCTTTGTAAGCGCATTATCAAATCTTGCATTGGCTCATTGTTTGAGCTATTCGGTGACTCTCCAAAGTACATAAACACATTGTTCATGCATACTCCTCAAACGAATTCATCAACTCTCCAAGATTTTTCTTTGAGGTGACGTTAATGTATCATGTGACCTTGACCTACTGTCCAAAATATCCAACTCCTGTATTTACCTGATGAAGTGAATTTACTCAACTCAGTGACATGCCTAAGAATTTCCCCAGGACATCCTGTCAATTATTCTGCAAGCAAGAAGTTTTACTGTGAACATGGGTTTTAGTTCTAAAATGCGGTGTTGTAATTTTGACTAAAACTAATTTTAACCAGGACAGTGGTCAAAACTTGTTTTAAACATCTAATCTGGTCAAAATTTGTTTTAACCACTCAAAAGTTGTCAAAACTCTATTAAATAATTTAAGCTTACATAAACTTGTCAAACTGTATATATGTAATAATAATTAATATTTTAATATTTATTAAATATACGTGGAAATTTTTTTGCCTTGTGTAATTGTATTAAGCAGAAACATATTTCATTGAGATTTTTGGGAGAAATTCATTGAATTAAATAATTTTTTGTAAGAGATATGGAAAGCAATAAAAAATAAAAATTAGTTTAAACTTTCAGAAAACCAATATTTTTTTTAATGGGTGTTTCATGTTGGCGAAGAGATTAAAAGGGTGGAAATTGGTTCATCTGAAATTTTGGTATGCGCATTATAAAATTTTAGCAGGTTCTGTCCACTTTTGCCACCTCCAAAGCCAATGGCTCTGGCCATACTACTCGGGAATATGGGTGGAAATTATATTCACAATAGAGTGTATTTAAAAAATAAAAAATAATAAATATTTAATACAAAATAATAATAATTGATATGACTTTTAATTATGTAGGAAATTTCTATTGATAAAAAATTATTGAAGACAGGGAGAGCGTTGGTATGGCAAACCAAAGTACCCAGGTTCGAGTCCTGGTCCCGGCATATTTTCACTCTGTTGGAAAAAATCTCAACTACGATACTCCAACCATTGAATATAATTTGCCTAGTTGAATATACTTTCCTCTATTCATTATGACCTAATTGCATGGTATACAGGAGTTTCCGTGCTATTTCATATTCATCATGTAAATGCTATAGTTATAGCTCGGATAAATGAAATTAGCGCTGCAGTTTGCAACCGTGTCAGACAAATAAGAGTGGAATATGCCAGCCAGGATATTGTCGGGATAGCTCAGTAGGGAGAACGTTGGTACGGTAAACCAAAGTACCCAGGTTCGAGTCCTGGTCCCAGCATATTTTCACTCTGTTGGAAAAAAATCTCAACTATGATACTCCTACCATTGAATATAATTTACCTAGTTGAATATACTTTCCTCTATTCATTATGACCTAATTGCATGGTATACAGGAGTTTCCGTGCTATTTCAGATTCATCATGTAAATGCTATAGTTATAGCTCGGATAAATGAAATTAGCGCTGCAGTTTGCAACCGTGTCAGACAAATAAGAGTGGAATATGCCAGCCAGGATATTGTCGGGATAGCTCAGTAGGGAGAACGTTGGTACGGTAAACCAAAGTACCCAGGTTCGAGTCCTGGTCCCAGCATATTTTCACTCTGTTGGAAAAAAATCTCAACTATGATACTCCTACCATTGAATATAATTTACCTAGTTGAATATACTTTCCTCTATTCATTATGACCTAATTGCATGGTATACAGGAGTTTCCGTGCTATTTCAGATTCATCATGTAAATGCTATAGTTATAGCTCGGATAAATGAAATTAGCGCTGCAGTTTGCAACCGTGTCCGACAAATAAGAGTGGAATATGCCAGCCAGGTTATTGTCGGGATAGCTCAGTAGGGAGAACGTTGGTACGGTAAACCAAAGTACCCAGGTTCGAGTCCTGGTCCCGGCATATTTTCACTCTGTTGGAAAAAATCTCAACTATGATACTCCAACCATTGAATATAATTTACCTAGTTGAATATACTTTCCTCTATTCATTATGACATAATTGCATGGTATACAGGAGTTTCTGTGCTATTTCAGATTCATCATGTAAATGCTATAGTTATAGCTCGGATAAATGAAATTAGCGCTGCAGTTTGCAACCGTGTCCGACAAATAAGAGTGGAATATGCCAGCCAGGATATTGTCGGGATAGCTCAGTAGGGAGAACGTTGGTACGGTAAACCAAAGTACCCAGGTTCGAGTCCTGGTCCCGGCATATTTTCACTCTGTTGGAAAAAATCTCAACTATGATACTCCAACTGTTGAATATAATTTACCTAGTTGAATATACTTTCCTCTATTCATTATGACCTAATTGCATGGTATACAGGAGTTTCCTTGCTATTTCAGATTCATCATGTAAATGCTATAGTTATAGCTCGGATAAATGAAATTAGCACTTGCAGCCGTGTCCGACAAATAAGAGTGGAATATGCCAGCCAGGATATTGTCGGGATAACTCAGTAGGGAGAACGTTGGTACGGTAAACCAAAGTACCCAGGTTCGAGTCCTGGTCCCGGCATATTTTTACTCTGTTGGAAAAAATCTCAACTATGATACTCCAACCATTGAATATGAATATTATTGAAGATTGTTGGGTAATCAATATTCTATCTACTTGTAATTAAAAAAATGTTATTATAATTTAAATTTATAACCTTGCTCATTTATTTATGTTATGTTTATGAATTTTCAGCTAGCCCTAAAATATCATCCAGATAAAAATAGAGATGATCCAGAAGCTGAAAATAAGGTACTATATTATTATTTTTTTACATTAACATTATCCTACTTAAACATTACAGTAAACTCTTCCTATGGTGGACTCTGTGTAAGACAGAAATCTGTCTAACATAGAAAGATTATAAAGTCCCACAGAAAGATTCTCGATACAGTAAACTCTGTCTAAGATGTAATATTGTTTATGCCGGAACGGAAAATTGTCTCAGTCTCAATCAATTCTGCTTTGGACAGTGTTTACTGTAGTTAACTTTAAACTGAAATATGCTTGACAGTATTTTTTGTTTTGTATTTTGAAAAGCTTCATTTTTTTTTTGAGTTGTGCTACTTTACTAAATTTATTAGTAGTATTTTTTAGTTTGTACTTGTCAAACTAAAGGTTAAAAATCTAATAATTAAAATCAGTGCTGGATTACCAAATAGGCATAGTTGGCAACTGCCAATAGACCCTTCAACTTTTTGAAGCCCAGTAGCCCGGAAAATTCATACGAGGCGTGATCCAAAAAAAAGTTTACAAGGCAAAGGAAAAAGTATTTATTAACAATAGAAACAAGATACAAATGGCAATCAAGAGACACATATGGCCTTTACTTTTCCACGTAGTCGCCAAACCTGTTTAGGCATTTGTCAGAACGTTCGACCAACTTATTTATCCCGTCTTGGTAGTAATCAGGGCCCTGCTCATTGAGCCATTTCTCGGCAGCTGTTTTCACTGCATCGTCTGAGGTGAACTGTGTTCCGGATAAGTTACACTTCAACGCGGAAAAAGGAAATAGTCACTTGGAGCCAAATCGGGGCTGTATGGGGGGTGATTCCAGACCTCCCACTTGAACCTTTGCAGCAATTCCTGAGTCTGGCGAGCTGTATGGGGCCTGGCATTGTCATGCAGAAGAATGACGCTTTTGAATTTCGGATGTGGCCACATTCTTGGCCCATAAGAATCGAATTACGGCTCGCACCTCTATGCGAGACCACTTTTCTAGACGTCGTGCCATTACTGTCGCTCTTAAGTGTCTGCGTACTGACGCTATTTACTCGTAGAACCGCTGTAGGACAACTAGCGCCATCTGTCAACCACTCTGGGTGGAAATATTCGCTCCACAATTATTACGTTTCAAATGCTTCTGCTTGTAAACTTTTTTTTGGATCAACCTACGTACTATATTTCTTGCTCAGGTTATATTATATTAGAAAAATATCCTCATAGTTAGAAAATCAAAATATAATGTTTATTACACTTCATAGTAAAAAATATTTTGTTCAGTTAAAAGTTTAAAAGGTAAAATTTTCACTATAATTTTGGGCTTGTCACTAAAATTCATGAAATAAATGAAAAATATTCTCCCTTCTAATTTAAAAGGAGATGAGATTGCAAAAAAAATCATAATTTTTTATTGTTTGAAGGTTTGTGTCATCTATTCATAACGTACTAAAATCTATTAATTTTTGTATGTATTTTATATCTATTATTCCTAACAAATATTTTTACCCTTTCTTTATGTTATATTTTAGTTTAAAGATATTAATCGTGCTCATAGCATACTCTCAGATGAGACGAAAAGGAATATATATGATACATATGGATCACTAGGACTTTATGTTGCCGAACATTTCGGTGAATCAAATGTAAATGCATATTTTATGCTGTCAAGTGGGTGGTGTAAGGTAAGGCTAAATGTTCATTTATTTGAATTTTTGGTACTTTTCAGCATCTTTTTTGAGTTACTGTTTTTTAATTATTTTTCTTTTACACTATACTGATATTGTACTTTGAATAAAGCATCACTATTGTTAAAAATTTAACTATGTATTACATAAAAAAAACTAGTCGTTGGGGGCCACCGTATTATTTACCCAACATGGATATGCATAATGTAAAATATTAAAATAAAAATGTGTAAACTACTAATAAAATGCATTGCAATTCGAATAAAATCGCGGCTTGATGACGTCATAAATTTTAAAGGCTCGATTACTGAGTTGCTTGAAAGAAACATCCTTATAACTCCAAAAATAATAATCCTATTAACTAGCGGTTTATTGCATCTGATTAAGCGTCAAATTTCCAATTAAAATATATCTTTGAAGTGAAATTTGGATGAAATACAGGGTCATGAAAAATCGAAGAGTGTGGAAAATAGGATTGCAAATATCTCGGCAACTCATTATTCGATCGACTTCATGCTTTATGCAAAATGTATGTTTTTTTATTGTCTTTTATATTCATTTCTTAAAATAAACAATTTCGAAAATTGTTATATACCTTTTATCAGAACGAATATTTCAAGAGTCCGAAAAAAATAGTTCCGGTTAATCGAGGTTATTGAAATTAAATAGGCTTCTTCCCATTATTACATACTAAGTACATATCAAATTGCAAGTCTCTATCTCAATTTTTTCGGGAGATAGAGCGTTTACAGACACATATACAGATGGACGCCAAAATTTTTTTTTCGATTTTCAAAACTATTACAAGATTTACCCTATACTACATATGATGGGTAAGTAAAAAAAAAAAATCATCTAGTAACTCTCAGATACCTTTTATTATCTATAATGTATGATATAGCATGATGAGAACCAATTATAAAATTATGTAAACTACTAATTCCAAATATTTTTACAGTACATGCTACAAAATCTCAAAATTGCAATTTTTCACTTATTGTTATTTTGTATCAGTGCATGATGACCATGTATCTCTATGGCAGTATCATGCCTAGCACTGTGTTACTTGTTACATTAAATAATAATAATAATAATAAAATTATTTTTATTTAAAAAAAATAAGTTTGGTGGATAATTGGTTTTTATAAATAATTTCAATTAGAAATTCAGAAAAGTTTATATTTAAATTTGAAAAAATATATATATATGTAGCATTATTTGACCTTTAAATAAATAAATAAATAATTTTTGTATAGTGGTTATTTGAAAATATGTACCTTGTGTTGTAAAAGAAAACTTTAATATTTAAAATTCATTAATATTAATCAAAATAATAATTATTTAAAAGATATAAAATTTCCTTGAATTTTGAATATTGGAATACATTATTATATCATGAATATTAACTAAGTGAAGATTTAAACAATATATTAAAATAATGATAAAAGCATGAGGGAAAACTTATAACAATAAAATTTCTTAACTGGAAAATGGGAGGTTGCAGATTATGAAATTGAATATAAGAAAGACTTAAAAATATATATGATGACACAACGCATAATAAAATGTATATGCATATAGACCTTATCATTAAATCACATTGTTTGATGACAGATTTTGTCCACTGTAAATGATCAACAGAAAAATAAACAAGTGCCGTTTTACTGGGGATTGAAAAAGGCAGGACTCGAAAATTCTAAAAATTTTAAGGTTCCCAGCTGGGAACCTACATGAAAAGTGTAGGTTCCCAGAAAAATTTGGGTGTTCAGTTTTTTTTTTAATAAATTCAGAGCTTAATGAATGAAGATATTGTGTCACATAGACGCAGTTTTGAATAATAAACAACAATTTTAGTTTTAGGGTTTATGAATTAATGTTTTGACTGTTCTCTATCCAAAAGCACCTCCTCCCTCCCTTCATATTCTTAAAGATGTATAACTTAAAAGGGAAATGTTGCATTACATTTGCACACTAAGATTAAGCATTACATATTGCATTTACTAATTTATTCAAATGTGTACAGAACAAATAATTAATATATATATATATATACAATGGAAATGCAACTCCTGTGTGTGCTCGGCGATCCACGCATTCTTTGTCCCACCTCCCCTTTCCGAAAATCGCCACGGTTCATAGGAGAATACGAATTCATCACTGATGGCGCTGGCCACGGCAACTTATGAGCTCTTCCGTTTAGGTTCCCAACCAGGAACCTGTGGAAAAAATACGTTCCCAGAAATGATTTCCGGGATCCCGGGAATGCTATTTTTCGAGCCCTGGAAAAAGGGTTCGCTAAATGGAGGTGTCTATTATGGAGATTTTACTATATCAGGGTTCGTACGCCTCCTGGAATTCCTTGAAAACTCCTGGAATTCCATTTTTTTTCTCAAGGGCCCTTAAAACTCCTGGAAATTAAAAAAAAACTCCTGGAAAATATTAAAAATACGATATTTTTATTTTTTACTCTCCATAATTTTGAGAATATTAAAAATTAAAAATTTATTGATTTGAAGGAAAATCGCAGAAAATCTAATTAAATTTCGTCATGGAGCAGTATTAACTGCAACTGGCACGGTTTGCACAACCGGCGCGAAAAGTGTATTGCGCAGTAAACATGCGCGATCGGCCGCTAAGAAGAACGATTGAACTCGTGGAGAAACATGCGAACATGTTCGCATGTTGGGTGTTTACATTTTATTCAGCATAGAAAAATGCCTGGAGGAAAGTGTATATTTAATGAAATTTGTATTCAGAATGAAAGATATAAGGACTGGTTTGGTTGCTACAGAGTGCTTCCCGTTTTAAAGCAAAATGTTTAATATGTAAGCGGTCTATAGACATTTCAAATATGGGCGAGTCGGCTCTCGGTACATCGGTCGAGTACAATGGCGAGTCGGTACATCACATTTAAAATCGAAAAAGCATAAAAAGCTTAAAGCAGAAAGAGATAAGGCGTTGATAAAAGACTTCCTCAATGCAACTGAGCCGAGTGTTTCGGTCATGAAATACGAAACGTTCCATAATGCTTCTGTGGTCCCGGCAGCAATCATTAAACAATCAGAAACTCTTGATTCTACTGTAGTTAGAAATGAACATTTAAAAGCAGAAACAGTTTGAGCGTTGAAAGTTTTGAGTGGCGATGAGAATATTCAATGAGAATATCGACTTAAAATTTCAAAGGATGTTTCCAGATAGTGAAATTGCCAGAAAATTCACATGTGGAGAAAGAATAATTTTGACATACTTGGCAATTTTATGATATAAAAACAAGGGATGTTTGCAAGATTTTGTTTTGAAGTAAGTGTTGAACTTTAAAATATTATAACTTAAATCTGAATTTCTGATATGTTCTGAAATTGCATATTAATTTCACTGTAATTTTATTTGTAATTGTTGACTACAATCATAATTAAGTTTAATTAAAATGTTATATGCTTGAAAAAAGGTAATCGGATTGTATTAAAAACTCAAAGTAAATCTCCTGGAAAAAAATTTTGAGACTCCTTGAAAACTCCTTGAAAACTCCTGGAATTTACTTTGTTAAAAAGGGTATGAACCCTGCTATATGTTGCTCTAATAGTACTACTGTTCTAGTTACCGAAAATATTTTATTTATTTATTTTATTTTATTGTTTTACTTTTTTTAGGCTCTCTGTCTTTTCTGTGGAATCATAACTTGTTGTTACTTCTGCTGTTGCTGCTGTCTGTGTTGTTTCAATTTCTGTTGTGGTAAATGTAAGCCTGAAATACCAGAGGAGGACGAAGAATGTGAAAAGGTGAGCAAATATATGGTTTGAATTCTGAATAATATTTTTTACAGGCTAGTTATAAAGTTAATTGTGGTAAGTTATCAAAATGTCTCAATTATGGGAAAGCCATTTTAAGGTATTTCTCTATTGTGCGATATTTGTCCCTGAAGTAATTGCTGTATTTAAATGAAATTGCTTGTGCAGGTTTCCTATGAGTCCCAAAAATCAACTGATTGAATTAAGGTAAAGCTATAATTTAAAAACTGGAAGATTCCTTAATTTGCCAGTCATATACATCATTATGTCTTCTATGATATGTAAGATTGTGCTAATTTGAATACACAAGATATATAAAAATCACATTGCTTCTAGCTTGTGGCTCATACATAAATTACTGAATAAAAATTTAAATAAATTCATAATTTGAAGTTGATCCTAATTACAGCAATAAATTCATTGTGATTTAATGCTAATTACTGCTAGTTACATTAACCATGGTTGTATTTGTTAATACAGCTTTTTTGGGTGATTCTCTGCAAATAGGCCATAATGATGAAACTGAGTGATATTTTAATTTTTACAACAGAAAAGTTAACTTTTTTTTTTTAAACATGTAGTTTAGACTTGGTTTTATTATATTAGTTCTTAAAATTGAAGAATTAATTAAAAAAAATATTTTTTTTTAATTTTAAAACTTATGAAATATCATTCCCTCACATGCAACTATTACCACCTAAAAATACAAAAAAATATTATTTCTTACTGAAATACTTATACTTTTGTTTTCTGACTTTGGTCCTTTAAAATAAACACATGAAGTATTATTTCTATGTATTAAATTATTTTTTTGATCTTCACATGCAATTTTTATTTGGCAAAAAAGTTTGCAACCCATATTTCAAGTCCTTCCCTCACTCATTAGTAATTTAGGATGTTTCAGCTTGGTGGCACATACTGTAAATAGAAACAGTGCACATATACTGAGCACATGTTCTTACCTGTCTGTAAAACAATTTTCAGCTTTCTTGGAGAAGTACTTCTGTGTGTAAGGAAGAATTGAATAAACAGATTGGGCAAGTGTTAAGATGATGTTATCATTCCCTCACTTAAATTTATAAAGTTAATTTATTTCTTAAAAATGTATTAATGGGTAGTTTAATTTCCCCTAAAGGAATAAGTTGAGAATATGTATTGTTTTTTTAATTTTATTTATGAGTAAAAATTTTAGAAGCTAATAATGTTAATTTTATCAGTCCCTCACTGGTTATTCCCTCACATGAGGGAATGATACTTATGTGAGGGAATGATTCCATTATTTTTAAAAACTAGTAGAAAAGATATTTTTGTTCCATTTTGTTATTTTTTGAAGCTGTTAGTTATTGGCTTATACTAAAATAATTAAACTAAGTTCTCAAATGAATCAAAGTATATTTGGGCCAAAGGTTAGACGAAAAAAAAAATTTGGAATAAAGGATTAATATTAGTAACAACTACAAATTTCAATGGATGAAGATTTTGTTTAATTTCCCAATTTAATGTTTAAATTATATAAATTTTAAGTAAGAAACATTAATTATAATAAATTAAAAATAAGGTTTATAAATTTGGTCAAATTTATATATATTTTTTAATTTTCTTATAGTTATCATGATCAAAAAGAAAGTTCATGTAAAGTTGAAAAAAAAATAAGGAATATGACAAAAAAGAAAAGAACTTAAGAATGATCTTGTGACAAAAAAATAATTGAAAGAGCGAATAAAATATTTAAATAAAACAAAAAGGCCAGATAAAATCAGCTTCAGAAATGACTAGGCGAGAATTAAAAGCAAAAAGACAAAAATGGAAGATAAGTTAGCAATATATAGAAAGAAAATAGAATTATTAAATACTTTGGAAATCCAGACTAATGAATGCCATAATGAATTAATAAGTGTGCCATTTAACATCTAAAAGTACATCTAGATTAGAAAGTGGGAAAAACGTAAAAGAAAAAATAGGGCAAAAAGGATACAGGAGATACAATCGTTAAAACTTCAGTTACATATGCAGCAAAGAACTGCAAGTAAATATAAATCAAAATTTTATCGAATGAAAGCAGATACATTATCAAGGAAAGATATCCAACTTACGTTTAGAAGCAAGGTAAATAAGTTGCTAAGAAAAGAAAGTGTTTCTCCAGCCATAAGGAAAAAATTAATTTTTGGAGAAGTTTAAATGCCCAATTCCCAGAAACTTATAAAAATTTAGGCCAAATTGATTGGGGTCAAAATTACTAAAAAGTACAGGTTAATTAAGCAACACATCATTCATGAAATATAAAAGTACTAAAACATACGAAAATTACATTAAAGATGGTTTCACGAAATATTCTAGGGCTAAAAAAAGTCTCATATTAGATTAATTAAAGTTCTTGATTTTTTTTTACAGTGATGATAACACTAGGCTGTGTGCAGGAAAGAAAGAATGTATAATAAATAAATACAAACGTCAAAAAAGATTTATGAATGATACATTAAGAAATTTGCACAAAAAATTTCAAACTGAAACAGGTTACGTTATTGGATATTCAACATTCTGCAAACAAACCATTTTGGATCATTAAACAAAATGCAAATGACAGAGATACAGTAAAATGTATTATACATGCAAATATGGAATTTATTTTTAATAAACTTAAGTGATTTGACATAATTTAATTTTAGTGACATAATAGTTACAATCTTACATACATTTCAATTTAACAGGGCATTTTAAATGCTTGGATTGGATAATTGTAAAGTATGAAATTGAAATGTATCCTAGGGAAATATTGGAAATTGATGACAAATCCGTAGTAATGCTATATGCCGTAGTAAATGCTATAGAGTGCCGAAAGTAAATGCTATAGAGTGCCGAAAGTAAATGCTATAGAGTGCTAAAAGTAAATGCTATAGAGTGCTAAAAGTAAATGCTATAGAGTGCCAAAAGTAAATGCTATAGAGTGCCAAAAGTAAATGGTATAGAACCTACAGGCAATGGAAAGTTTAAAGTGGCCTATGAAAGAGGATATTCATGAGTACTCATTATGTGACATTGTTAAAAAAATTGAACCTCCAGTGCCTTGTGATAGCAGAGGAAGCAGATTTAATTTTTCTGGGCATAAATTTTGTTAAAATTATTACATGTAACATTTTTTTACAAAATTGTCATTCCCTCACTTTGTAATCATTCCCTCATTCTAATAAAAATTTTAAAATCTAAGAATTATAGTATTTCTTAATATTAAGAGTGACGGCTATTTTTTATCTATTAAATACCTCTTCTAGTATCTTGTTACAAAAAATTAGAAACTTCTGACAGGATTTTTTTTTCTTTCATCACTAATATCAAAATGGCCTATTTGCATAGAATCACCCTTTTAATGATCCATATGTAAGGATATGAGTGACACAGATATTTGTTTCTTTAAAATACAAGTATTTTTCTTGTGCTGTCGTGTTCAGTTTTGTTTGTTTCTATTAAAGCTCTTCTGAAATCCAAATTGGCTACCTTATGATCCATTCACGATCCTTCTCAATTCATAAAATTGGAAGCTCATCTTATTCATGTACCAAGAAATCCAATAGCTTTTTCTCCATTTTTTCATAAAAGCAACTGATTTTTCAGAAAATGTTCACATTTTTACACAATTTTAAGAACACAACAATCCAGAAAAAGTTGTTAACAGGTAGCAATTGATTATAATTCTAGATGTATCCCATTTATAGAGGAATAGGAAGCACTATTCAGATCTTAGACATTTAAACTTGTCTGCCAATTTCATGCATTTGCTCAATTACTTTTGGAGTTAAGATTTTTTAAATTTATATAAATAATTTTAATCCACAAAACAATATTCATATATTAAACATAAAAATTTCTTAGCCATTTGTATTCTTTTGTGTAATGTCAGTATGAGTTTTTTCTTTTATACTTTTTGCATTTGCATCTCCAATTCCTCATACTTTGAGTTTTTGTAAAATATTTTGATCTTCATGTTTAGCATTCACGATTTCTACAGTTTCATCTTTGAGTATGTGTTGTTCCTTTTGAAAAATTTCAAATATATATATGTAATTTTTTTAATTCTTAGTTGTATCAAATAGTTTTTTGAGTTATGGAAATTAATCATTCTAATTTTTTAACTCTTTCATATATTTTTTTTCTACAATTTAAATAATAAAATTCCTTTTAAATCAGTATAGATTTCTTTAATTCTTTCTTCAATTCTTGCACAATGGTGGACGTTGGGAGCCACTTTTTAAAAATAAACATCTTAAATCTTCAGAAAAATAAAATCAATTGAAAGATAATCCATCTTTTTTTTTTTTTTAGCCACCATCCGAGAAATTGTTATTTCCACTAAGTGCTTTTTTAAAAAAAAATCCTCTGTTTTGGCTGTTTTCATTGGTATTATATAATATAACTCATCTTTTGATGTTACTTCAGATTTTGAAGAATGAACTTTCGGTTAATGAATGTGGGTCTGAGTATTTAGCTTGATCGTGCAGATCCTGCATTATTTATGCAGGATTCTAAAGGCATATCTGCTGTGTCTCCCATTTTTCAAAGGAGCATCCCTTATTTTGACATTATCTCCCTTACATTTAAACTAGAGATGTAACTAATATTCATATCTTTTGCCAAATATTCGATTGGATGAATACTGAATGTCAGTTGGCCAAATGTCTATGACCAAATATATTAGATATTTGGACTTCCCTTGCATTCAAACTACGGATGTAACGAATATTTGACTCTTTTGCCGAATATTTGGTTCGCTGAATATTGAATGTCAGTTGGCCTATTTCAGGCGGTATCTCACTGATTATATGAAAGCAGGCAGTATCTCACTGATTATATGGAAGAGAGCCCCATTAACATTGAATGTAAGACAGATAAAGGTATGACTGGATCATAGAAATGAAGAATATTCTTTATATTTTAATGGAAATAACATGCAGGAATGCCATTTCAGAATTTTCTAGGAGGAAAGGGCAAAATTTTATTTGATCTTGTTGTGCACATCTGAGAAGCAATTAATATTGTATTATGAGGGGCATGGCCCAGTTTTGAAAGATTTTGGTCAGACCCAGGTCCATACAAGGTTCGTAAATATCATGATATTTTCGAAAATATAAAAAATATCCGATATTTTCAAAATAGTCAGCTTACTGCTCATAATAAATATTTTCATGCATAATATAGATTAGAAACTAAAATATATTGCACTTAACATGAAAACTTAGACAATATACTAAAACTGCTCCCCCCCCCTCATTTTTTTCTTTTTTTTTTCACTTTGAACAAAATTGAAGATCAACTAATCAACAAAACAGAAACAATTTGCTTTATCAACTTATAAAAAAAACAAGTACAGTCAAAGCACCTTATAACGAAATCGAAAGTGCTCCAAAGATTTACTCGTTATAATGTGCTTTCGTTAAAATGTTATAACGAATTATTTCGTTAAAACATTAGGACGAATTATTTTGTTATACAGTAAGAATGCCAATTGTCCGGACTAATATGGTCTGAACGTAATCTGAGTATGCAGCAGCAGTGTTGAATTCAGGGGTTGGCCCGGGGGGGCATTCCCCCCTGGAGCATTGAAATCCCCCCCCCCCCCCCCCCCCCCCATAGTCACAGAAATCTCTCCCGGAGAAAAGTGTCTGAATTCAACACTGATGCAGCAGTCCGGATAATGAAGGCAGTCATAAAAAAGGGCGATTTATTGCATAAAGATATCCCATAAAATTGCTTTTGTTTAATTAAAAAAAAACTAGGTCTTATGTATTCATATTAAATTAAAGCCTTCGTAGGAAGGATCACATTTACTAAAAAATGTGAAAAGAAGAAACGCGTTAAATCAAAAAGTAATTTCAAGATAATTATATTTTTACAAATATATATGTACAAATCATATCATAAAATTAAAATTTTGTGATTATAGATCTGGATGACTGGATTTCAGATAATTAGAGATTTGTTGTATTAGTTTAACGGTATATATATATATATATATATACATATATATTTACACACACATACATATTGCACACACATACAATATCTATGCTACACATGAAAAAACTTGGCAAATTTAAATCTAAAAAAATATTATTGATTTAATTCTCTTAAATTGTAGTTTTACATACCTATATAGGTTTGAAAAATGAAGTTATCAAGCTCTGCTTTCTTTTCTTAAGAGCATTATCTAATATTGTACGCTCTATTTTGTCAACATACATGGTAACTTCGTTCGTTAACAAGTTTTCATTATGCATGTAACACACAATTTTCTGTAAATACTCGAGTGCATCAGATGGTAAAAGTTTCTCGCCAGCTTCTATAAATTCTTCTTCCTCACTGACACTGACATCGGACGATTCATTTTCTGCACTTTTTTTAACGATATTCTCTTCATTGAACTCTTCATTTGCTATTATGTGTTCATCAACGTTAATGTATTGATCAAAGTTAAAGTCGGAAGTCTGGTTGAAGGACGATATCAATTCGTCTGCATCTTCCAATTCAGGTAAAGAAACAGTTTCATTACTATTTGAGGGTGATGGGAATATTCCCGAAACTGAAAAAGCGTTAACAATAGTTTCTTTCGAAACATCGCACCAAGCATTATTTATCATATAAATTGCTTTCAGCACGTCTAATTTTGTTTCTTTCTTGTCATCTGAATTCACGATTATTTTTTTCACAAGCACCTTCCGTTTTTTAGTTTTAAACGAATGAATATTTCCTTGGTCGAGTGGTTGTGTTTTGGATGTAGTGTTAGGTGGCAAAAAAAATAATTTTATACATTTAAGACGAACAGAACTCACATGCGAAGATACATTGTCTAAAATAAGCAGAACTTTTCTTTTGGCTTTTTGCATCTCTTTGTCAAAATCTAAAATCCATTCTTCAAAAAGACATTTTGTCATCCAAGCTTTTGCAGTTATGCCTGTACATTACAGGCAAAGCTTTCATTATGTCTTTTGGGATACATCGTGGATTCTTTGCCTTTCCAATTACAAGAGGTTTTCGCTTTTCAGAGCCGTCGGCATTGTAGCATAATGCTAATGAAATTCAATCTTTACTCCTTTTCCCACCGTGGCAAGTCTCTTTTTTTAAAGTTAGAGTTTTATCAGGCATCAAATGAAAAAATAATCCAGTTTCATCCATGTTAAATATATCTTTTCGATCGTAATCCTCAAATATTTTAGAGTTTTCGTTCTTCCATTCTTCAATTGTTTCTTCTGAAACAGAAGCTGCTTCTCCACATAATTTTTTACACACAATTTCATATCTTATTTTGAATTTACTCAGCCAACCATCACTTACATGAAAGTCTTTATATCCAAGTTTTTCGGCAAATGCGTATGCTTTTTCTTGCAAAATACTTCCACTAATAGGGATGTTTTTGGATATTACATCTTTAAACCATGAAAATAATACTTCCTCCACATCTGCATATTTCGCTGTGCATATACGTTTAAACGATGAGGAAATTGCACCCTTTTCGAAAATTTTAAGAATTTTTTCTCGATCTTTCAATATTGTGCTAAGAGTGCTACTTGGAATCGCAAATATTTTTGCTACAACATTATTGTCAACGCATTTTATAATTTCCACTTTCTCTTCTAAACTCAAACATTTTCTTTTGCCAGACATAGCCAGTGTACAAAGAGTTTTAAAAATTAACACGCGATAAATTCACAGAAAAAGCAAATATCAATGAAATCAGTCTTCGAATAAAATAGAACAATACAGTTCAGATAAACTGTCGCCTCTCTGTCTGTCTTAAAACACTGCCCCTCCCTCAAACCTCTCTTGGAAGTATTGAAAATATGTGATTGGCCGTAGAGAAAAATTTTGAATGTTATGTCATGGAAAAAAAGGTGGTATTTAAAAAATAATGTTTTTGGATCCTATTTCTCGCGTTAAGTAAAAAAAAAAAAAAAAAAAAAAAAAAAGGAAAATTCGCTATATCGTTTTTATTTCACTTTTCATGCTCGAATTGCTTTCGTTACATCGTGCTTTTCGCTATAAATATTTCGTAATATCGTTTTGAATTTAGTATTCTTTAACACACAGACCAACTATATGGTTATGAGCATTTCGTTATAAAGTGCTTCAACTGTATAAGATTCAGTATCAACTATCAAGAAATCAGAAATTTATAAAACAAAAAATTAAATACAAAATAGTTTTTTTTTTTAATTGAAAAATTTAAACATGAATGTCAGCTTATTTTTTTATTCCCTAACATGTTGTACAATTTAAGCTCAACAACACCAAAACCAGAAATTGATTATTTTCTAATGAAGCTTTATAGAACTGATTATCTAAATTAGACAGTTTATCTTTCTATATCTGCTCTGAATTAGTTATATCCTACATAATTATTAGTCGCACATAATTTACATTTAAAAATAAAAACTTCAAACAAAGTTTGGATAAGATTTTTGTTTTTTTCTTTGGCTAGAAAAGTCACTGCCAGAGACAAATGTTCTTTATCTACAGCAGAATGGAACAGTCAATATTAGTTGAAAATTTTATTTACACTTGTTTTGACTAAAAATATAAAAAATATCTTGCACAGTCATATTTTGAAATTAAATATCAAATATTGAAAATAACAAACATCTTGATATTTTGATATAAAGATATCGAAAATATCAAAAATCTTGATATTTTGAAAATAAATATCGGATATATATCATGATATATATCCATTGATATATATCAACGAACCCTGGCGTCCATAGTACATAGAGATACTAATATTTTTTAAACTACTATTTTAAAATAGTAATCTTAGTCGTATTTAACCCGCGAGAACTCGCTAGATTTCTTGTCACACCAGAACTTAATATTTTATTCTTAGTCTTAATACTTTATTCACAAAAAGATGTAAAATGATAAAAATAAAGTTTCTAAAATTTATTTTAAAATGAAAAAAAGGGTTTAAATAAGAGTGTTATTGCAACAGCTGGGACAAAAAAAAGTATGATGGTGAGAGAAAATCTCACGCGCGAGTTCTCCCGGGTTAATTGAATAGTTCTGCAAAGATTACTATTTGGAAATAGTTGTACTCATAATTACCAGTACTTCTGTGCACCATGAGGTCACTAGCCAACATACACCACTATCCATATAATCATTTGATTTTCTTTGATAGCCTAAAAGGGACAGCTCAGATGAGGAAACTAAGTCAGTAGAGCATAATGTCCCTCCTGGATTCCTTTATTGAGGTACATAAACAATGTTCAAACACCTGCACTGTCTGGGGAGAACCCACACTTGACACGGGGCGGAATAGCTTTGAATGGCATAAAACTAAGAAAAATAATACATTATTATAGACTATGTCTCTGAGATAGAATGGAAGGCAATCAAAATTTTTAGTTATTGCATGCAAGCTGATATGCCAAATGGATGTAAGCTACATCTTAGTTATAAAACTGCGTACTCGTAAGCCTATAAATAGAGACCCACTTCTGAAAAATTGCATACTTAATAATAGTTACATAGTTTAATACCACTTGTTCCAGTGACTGTCAAGTAATTTATTAAAAATTTTAAGTTATTTTTGTTTAGGAAACCCTTTACAATTTAAATACTCTATTGGAAATAAATTATCTTTAATGTACTTCTAAAAATCACTTAACTTTACAAAAATATAAATGAAAAATGAGCCATTATTATTGCCTTTTATTATGAGAAAGTTTGTTTTCGGTCTTTTTCTCTGAAGATTCTTTTAGAATTTTGTCAAAGTTTTAATACTGCTAATTGGATGTTCGATGGACATAATCGCTTAAGCTCTTCAAATGTTTTTGCTTAATTGGTGATTTCAAAAGATTCTAAAGCGCTTGAAAATAGAGAGAGTGTGAATTTAAGCATATTAAATCTAAAGTGCCTATTTCATGCACTTATAAAAAATTTTATCCTTTTAATCTTAGAAAAGCTCCATTCTCTAAATACCGCAGACACTTAAAATGACAAAAAAATCCAAATAGAAATAAATAAATTTTGAAATGTGGTAGATCTATTATTGCAAGCAAAGAATTTGTGTGGTATTGTGAATCTGTGATGATAGTATTGATGTTAGTGCTTTCATTTCCTCACAAAGCATGTATCCATCTATATTGGACGATTTTGTTATCCATTTTTGGACCAGCTCTTTCATATTTTTGCCTTGTGTGTTTTTCAAAATTTAATTGTTTTTTTTTACCAAATAAAGTAAAATCCTGCAAATAAGAATTTGATTAAATTTCTTCCTGGAACCAAAAAACATTCTTTCGTAAAAATCAGATGAATCAGCTTAACAATATAATTAGTAGTGAAAATCTGAATATTAAAATCTGACTGTCTGTTTGTATTTCACAACTACTCTTCCTAAAATATGGATCGTTGGGTGATGAAATTAACATCAATTATTCATATAAATGTCATATAAACTCTCGAAATTTTAAAATTTGAATTAGTTTCTGAGATAATATTATTATTGTTATCTTAATTTCTAAAGGTGGCAACTAACATACTTCATTTTTGTGGATAAAAGGAAGGAAAGGGAAAATGACAGGGATTATTAGATTTTTACTAATGTCATTTCCTCATTAAACTTGATTTTTTTTTGGGGGGGTGGGGGGAGGGGGGGAATAGTAAAAAGTAAATAGCTTTATCAAAATTACATTAAAAGGGAAAAAAAACACATATTCAATCTTTATGAAACAGTTTAACATAGAAAAAAATAATCTGACATAGAGACGTAAAATTTCTGGAAATTTTGAAGTGATGGAAAAAACCTAGTTTTTTTTTCAGTTTTTTTTTTTTCTGGAAAAATTGTTTTTTTTTAAGAAATGTTTCTCAAAAATAAGTTACATTTTCTTAAAAAATATAAAATTATAAACATTTCTTAAATTTCTGCATACTATAAAATACTTTTTCCACTTTACATGAATATATTACAAAAAATCCCTGACAGCTCGGCCTACAGGCACAGGTAGATTTCGAAGACGCAGACCGTGGGGCACCTGTTTGTCGGGAATTGCGGAAGAAATGACCTTTTTGCGATGATGCGGCAGTTGGAACCGCCTACTTCGAAACCTAACTTGTTTGCAGGCAGAGCCAGCAGGGATTTTTTTTTTTTTAGCTATAAGAGTTGGTCCTATAAAAAACTTGTCAATATAAAAGTTTTAGATAATATTAAGAGGATTTATAATAAATTTAAGCGGATTTGAAATCTTGGGAATTGATGAAGTTATAAATTTTTTTCTTCTAACCCCCCCTTCCGCCCCTTAAGGCAATTTTTAATTATATCAAAAATCTGTCATACATAAATTTTCGGCCCTTCTCCTAGAAGTAATATTAACTTCTTTTTTGGTTTTTTTTTCTGTTTTCACAAAAAGCCCCCCCCCCCCCCCCCCTGGTTCGATTTTGCCAATTAACGAACTTGACCGAGATTTTATGCCCCTTGATTTTATGTATGAGTTTCGAAAAGATGCGGGAGTTGGAACCGCCTACTTCGAAAAATAACTTGTTTGCAGGCGGAGCTGGCAGGGAATTTTTTTGTTTTTAATTTTTTTTTTTGCTATAACGGTTGGTCCTATAAAAAACTTGTCAATATAAAAGTTTTAGATAATACTAAGAGGATTAATAATAAATTTACGCAGATTTGATATCTTGTGAATTGACGAAGCTATGATTTTTTTCTTCTAAAACCCCCCTTTTTTCCCCCCCCTTGGGGCCATTTTTAATTATATCAAAAATCTGTCATACATAAATTTTCGGCCCTTTTCCTAGAAGTAATAATAACTTTAAACGGATTCGATACGTATAATAATTAAGAGATTATCGGTTTTTTTCTGTTTTCACCAAAAGCCCTCCCATTTCCCCCCCCCTCCTTGGTTCGATTTTGCCCATTAACGAACTTGAACGAGATTTTATGCCCTTTGATTTTATGTATCAGTTTGGAAGAGATTCATGCAGAATTTTTCCAGTTATCGTGGTCAGAAAAAAGTGACATAGATAGATAGATAGATAGATAGATAGATAAAGTTTTGAACTGGGGGTGTTTTTGGGTTCTGGGAGTCATGATCCGCGTAGATCTGCAAAAATTTTTCAAAATTTCCATCTTAGGGGAGAATGTAATAGGTAGTATTTCTTACGAAATCTACCTAAAAGAAAAAGAAAAGTCAGCTTTTAAAAGTTTAGCCTTTCAGTCTCAGAATTTTCACAGTAGCTTTTCTTGCTTAATTTAACATCATTGTTTGAAATATATAATGTCTCTGTTGAAATTATTTTTCAGTTGCATTTCTTCAACTACCAGTAGAGAAAGTTAACAAAAAAAAATATATATATGAGTTTCAACCAAAATATCACTGCAGTTTGAAACAAAATTTAAGTTGCAGTAAATAGCATCTCAACATAGTATTGCTTAAGTATATAAATGATGCCATTTTAAAGAAACAAATTATTGTAGTTGTGACATTATAAATATTATCACTTTTAAAACTTCTAAAATTTATGCTAATTTACAATATTCCTTTTTTCTCCCCTTGCAATTAGAATTTTCATTTCCTGTGTATTTAAGTTTTGGTATAGCTTTCCAGTGTAAACCTAAACCAACCCTATATGTTTTGGTTTTAGTTTAAGTTTTAGATTCTTAATATCAAAGTAATATATATACGTATGTATATATGGAAGTTTATAATGAGAGTTATTATCAATGAAAGTTATGAAACAGGTGGATTTTTGAATACTTATAAAAATTGTTTTCAACTAAATTTTTCACCAGAAAATTTACATTTTCTTTGCAAAGTTTATTTGTATGCATTTATATATATTTTTTAAATATACAGTTAGACAAGTCTTAGAATATATATTTTAAATAAAAGGAAGAGAAAGAGCTTGAAAAGTCTAAATAATTTCAATTGCATGTTATTAAAAAAGAATTTGTTTCTAATAATAGTTAAATATTTCTGGTGATTATCATCTGACTACATGAAAAATTGCAGCTATACCAATAAAAATAAATGCATGTTTCATATTTTATATTCATTTTTCAACCAATTGGTATTATTGAAATAATTTTGCACACGGATTTTCATTTTTAACAAGAGAAGTTGCATGGGTCTGCTTACATTTTTTTCACGCGATCCTGTTTTTGTAAACCTTTGTATAAAAAAATATTGCCTTATAAAAAAAAATCTTACAAAATTGTCATAAAAAAATATAATCAAAATTTTGTGAATTAGAAATTATCGTTCCTATTTAGATATTTTTAATAAGGTCCGTCATACATATATACAGCTAGATAATAGATTCATTGATGATTTCCACTGTTATGTGACAGGTTTTGCTATTTTAAAATCGTCACATTTTCTAAAAGATTCAGAATGAAAATTGGAAAATTTTTCGAATTTTGTGAAGGGTCTTATGTTTTAAAATGAAAAAATTGTGAAGTGCCCTTTAAAAGACTGAAAGTCTTCCTAAGCTGCTTACAGATCTTATTTTTCATGGTTAACATTTTCATGCGAGATTTTTCCAATTTGGAAAAATTGGAAAATACACCTTCAGAAAAAAAAACAGTTTTTTTTCCCAAAGTTTCCGGTTTGTTTCTGAGCATTCCCATCTCTAGTCTGACATCGAAATCCTTACATCGTATTGTAGTTTTTTTTAACCAAAGAGATTAAGCAAAAACAAATTTAAGCTCCCTCCATTTAACTAGAGAATTGTTACTTCTTATTTACAAGAAATAAATTTAAAGAAAAAAAAGAAAATTTTCAACTAATTATTTCTTAAAGATGGCGATTAGAACTTTTAAAAAGGCTACTAAAAGTGGTATGGTTCAGCGAGAAAAATAACATTTTTGCAAGCTTTTATGTTAATTCATAATTTTGTTCACTACCAGTTAAAATGAATGCACTCAAACTATGTTGCATCAGATTCTCATGTTTATGACATTCAGTGCTGAGGATAAAGGTTAAAATTCATTATTTTCATTAGTAGCCAGTGGCCAGTAAAGGCTGTATGTTTAGTAGCCACTAATGTCAAGTTAGTGGGCACTTATTACCGTGGATTGTAGTTTTAAATAGTTTTAAAGTACATATTTAAAAATATGAATACTACGGAGACATCTTTTAAAGTATATAAAAATAAAATTATCATAGTGGCAATTTACTTACTCCAACAAAAACAAATATCAGTTTTTTTTTCTCGATCCTCTTACGAAAATTGCAGTTTACTTTATCGCAGCAGATCATTTGCCGAAAATTACAATTTTATTTTGCAGTCGCCAAACGAAAATCGAAGTTTTATTTCTCGATTGTCTGCCGAAAACATAATCTGATTTCGCAATCGCCTGACGAAAATAGTGGTTTTATTTCGCGATCGTTTGACAAAAATTGCAGTTTTATTTCGCTGTGTTTTGCCAAAAATAGTTGTTTTATTTCGCGATCATTTGAAGAAAATTGTAGATTTATTTCGCGATTGTCTGACAAAAATCTGTTTTATTTCGCGATCACTTGACGAAAATCATGGCTTTATTTCGCGGTCGTTTGATTAAAATCTGGTTTTATTTCGCAATTGTCTGACGAAAATTACACTTTGATTTCGCGATCGCCTTACAAAAATCGTGATTTTATTTCACAGTCGTTTGACGAAAATTGCAGTTTTATTTCACTGTATTTTCCAAAAATCGCTGTTTTATTTCGCAACAGAAGGGATGAGATTGACAAAAAAGCTGAAAACTGCACGAATGACGTTTGAGCAATAATAGTTATGAATTTCAAATGCCACAAATATTACAATTGCTATTAAATATATATATATATATTACATAAATTTAGCTTTGACTAAATTTAAAAAGAAATTATTAACAAGAATTAGGCAGAAATTATTTACTAACTCTAATAAAAAGTCTGTTTTACTAAGATACAGCACATTAATAAAACCCTTCATTGGCATGAACATTTTTTAATTGAAATTTGGAAAATAGTAAGACACTTTTCTTGAAACAGCAAATTAAGTATATGCTAATAATTACAACCACCTTAAATAAATGATAGAACAGAGTTCACACACTTTTTTTAAAATAAAAAATTGGTTTTTAAGGAATTAAAGAGATTTTCTAAGGACATTACAGTGGCACCAACTAGTCAGTGCCATGGTTATTCCAGATTACAGGTCATTATTATCAGTCAGCTTGAAGCCAGTTTTTGTATTTTTTGAATAGATTTTTTAAATTTAATTTGTTTTTGCATTTCATGGTGAATTTTCTACATTACTAAAAGAAATTTGGTTTCAATCTTTTAACCCAATGCAGTAAACTGATGAAAAATGTGTATTTTCAGCAATCCTTTGACGGAATTAGTGTTTTTTCAGCAATCTTTTGAAGAAATTAGCGTTATTTACGCGATGTTTTTGGTGAAATTCGCGTTTTATTGGTGATCTTTTGGTGAAATTCGCCTTTTTTCGGTGATCTTTTGGCAAAATGCGCATTTTTTCGGCGATCTTTTGGCGAAATGCGCATTTTTTTTCGGCGATTTTTTGGTGAAATGCGCATTTTTTTTCTGCGATCTTTTGGTGAAATGCACGTTTTTAAAGCGATCTTTTGGCGAAATTCATGTTTTTAAAGCGATCTTTTTGCAAAATGTGAATTTTTTTTTTTTCAGCAAATTTCGTGTTTTCCGAGATTTTTTTTTTTTTAGATTTTCGCGTTTTTCACATGATCCTTTCATGAAATTCGCGTTTTTATGAGCGATCTTTTTGAAAAAATTCTCGTTTTTTCACATGATCTTTTGACAAAATTCACGTTTTTTCAGCGATCCTTAGACGAAATTCGTGTTTTTCACACGATCCTCGATCCGCGGAAGAATCTCATGCCTGTTTCGCGATCATTTGACGAAAATAGCTGTTTTACTTCGAAATCGTTTGAAGAAAATCGTCGATTTTATTTTGTGATTGTTTGACAAAAATCGCGGTCACTTGCCGAAATTCACGATTTTATTTTGCGATCTTTTAACGAAAATCGCAGTTTAATTTCGCTATCGTTTGCAGAAAATTGCAGTTTTATTTCGCGGTTGCTTGCCGAAAATCGCAGTTTTATTTCGAGATCGTTTTCCGTGATCACTTGATGAAAAATGAGATTGTTTTCTGCGGAAATATCCGATTCGATTTTTATAAAATTAAAGCTTAAATCAGCCGTTCGGCGGCAAAATGGCACTAAAAATTTGATGTACTGCTACATTAAAAATAGAAATCGCCACTTTGGCGATCAGATGCCTAGCATAAAGTCGCCAATTTTTTGCATTTAGTCGCCCTGTGGCCGGTGGCAATCGGGAATTTTAACCTTTAGCTGAGGACACATATGTGGTGGTGCTTGGGCATTCATTTGATAAACCATTAGTGCAATATATGCGTCAGTCATCCTACTTTCCAAAACGTAGCACCATGTGATAGGAATGCCACTAGAACTTGTAATTTTGCTCAGGAATGTCAAAGAATCAAGGATGCATCAGTGAAATGTCAAATGAGTGGCGAAGTGATGCCACCACGTATGTGTCCTCAGTAGCAAATACGTTAATAAGTTCATATAAATGATGTCATCATTTGTATAAGTTCGTTTAATGACTTTTTTCACTAGCTCCAAAATTGGAAGCCAAATTTTGAAAGAACAAAATGATTTTGACAAATAAAGCATTGACAGTGTGCATTTTTATTGAGAAAAAATGTTGCTTGCATTATAATTATGATTTATTACTTGAAAGTTAGTATTTAATAAAATTTACATTTATTTTTATAAAAAAAAAATTAAACGATCTCATGTAATTTAAGTTGCTATGCCAGCTAGTTAGAAATTAAAGTATGTTTTAATAAATTTTAATTACTCATCAAACATTTGCTTCCAATGTAAATTTCGTTTAATTAAATATAAGTTACTTTAAAACTACATATATAAATAATCCTCGACGTTTCGGTTATTCTTTATAACCATCTTCAGGAAAAAACTTTCATAAATATGAACAGCAAAAAATTAAATATGTGTTACATGATTGAGTCCAATGTTCTATCTGACAAGACGTTAAAATAACGGAATTTACAAAAACATATTCAAAATAAGCCAGGTGGCGCCTTCTATGAATCAGCAATGTAATTAAACTAAATTTACATTGGAAGCAAATGTTTGATGAGTATTTATATGTGCAACGTAAAGTCTTTATTAATTATAAATTTTAATCCATTTTTTTTATTTTTTTTTTCTTTAACTAAAATGTTTTACAAAACGTTTCATTATTTTTTTGTTAGAAATTAGTTTACTAAATTTTAGTTTAGGAACATCTTTAATATCTTTTAGGCACCCAGCTGAAAAATTTTAAGGAGAAAAATTAAATAAAACAAAAAGTAAAATATAATTTTGCGTATATTTATTATAAATTCACAGTGGAAGAGCAAATGTATCCTTAAGTTTTTATTAAATATTCATAGTTAAGAAAACAGGAATGATATAGATGTTGTACTTCATTAAAAATCAAATTCATTATAAGATCTTTTGTTTTAGTTATTAGTGGAATATTCAGATGAAAGTGTGAGATATGAATATGCATTTCCTGGTGAGACTTATGCAGAACAAACTTCAGTAAGCTTTTAGCTTTGTGAAAATAATGTTACTAAATATTTTAGATTAAGATTTAAGCAATAGTTATTCAAGAATTATTCTATTGCTATTGAAAAGTTCATAATAAAATGCAATGCGTCAACATTTTCCTGAATTTTATGTAGAATTTGTGAATTATAGTATATTTTTTATTAATAAAAAAGAAAATTCTGAATTTAAATAAATTGCAAATATGTTTCACACAAACATAAATAAATAAATAAAGAACATCTTATACTGTTCATTCATTCTTTTTTCAATTCCTTATGATCCAGATTGTGATAATACGTTTTTTGTTTACAGATTTTCTTTGCAAGGGATTCAGTTTGGTTGATTTATATAAAAGGAAAAAATAAAAAATACTTTCATTAAAAAATATTTTTATTTCTTCATTTACTGTGATAGGTTGTTATAATAAAGTATTTTATGTCAGGATGAGGAACTTTCTATGTGATTTTTTAAAATTGTCCTATTAACTTCTTAGGCTATTAGACCAGGAGGCGGCAGCGTAGACAATTACCTCATCGAGTTCACGGCTGAAAATCCAGAATTAGTTAAAACTTGATTCGCATATTAAAACGTAATCGGTCTGCCAAGTCATATCTTGATAGAAAACACCTTAAAACCTGATTTTAGCGGTTGACTCGTAAGTTTACCATTGTGCTTTCCTGCACCCAAAGTTATGAAAACATGGAGGACTGGGAGCAGGAACACACAGTGGTAAACCTACGAGCCAACTGCTAAAATCGGGTTTTTGGGTGTTTTCCACCAAGGTATGTATGACTTGGCAGACCGATTTGCATTTTAATATGCGAATCAAGTTTGAACTAATTCTGGAATTTCAGCCGTGAACTCGATGAGGTGATTGTCTGTGCTGCCGCCTCCCGGTCTATATGTCACTGAGCTCCGTAATAGAACAGAGTGCTAGCTTGCCGGCCTCCATAATAGAACGTAGTGTTAGCTCACCAGCCCACATTCTGTTGGGTAACGTGCATACCCTTATGTCTCATCCCTGTACATCATATATTCATAGCTTTATTCTATTATATAAACTAGGGCATCGAACCCAGGCTTCCTGGGATAGAGAATATATGTGAAAAACATTATTTTATTTTATTTTTATTTATTTATTTATTGTTATTGAAAACTCTAATATAGTTTTTTTACATTTAATAATTTTTTTTAGATTGTCCCCTAACAACACTGAACAGCATTTTTATATGAAATATGTCAATTATATATTCAAATAAAATTTTGAAATTTATTAAAACAGTAACTTTGTATTGGCCTCCAGCCATAAGTTAATAGCCGAAGAAATCGCTAAAAATTTCATTATCTACAGCAGTTTTTTTTAATTATTATTCTGATAATTTCAGCAGTTTTAAGCGCTTATTTCAATTACATGTCTGTTAAATCTGTGTTTTATTTGTACTATTTTATTGATTGTTTAATGAAGTTTTAATTTTTATTATGGAATATGAGCTGGAGACAAATGCTGAACTTTTTATACGCTTTGAAGTGCAAACAGATTAATATTTTGTAATCGTCTGCAAGCGATAGAGATAGATTAAAAAATATATATATATCATGCTTGAAATTTAATTTAAATGCTATAATAAATGAGTAAAAAACGATACAGTTTTTAAACAAATTGTATATGAAAGTAGCTTTTTTCCCGTATATAACAGTGTAAAAATAAAAAATATGCAATGTTTAGAAATTAAAAAAATTGCAGTATCAAAATTTGCAATACCGAAATTTCATCGTCAACTGTTGCATTCGCAAAATGACGTCAGCGTTACGCACAGACACGTTTGTCCTTTATAATATAGATAAGAACACTTACCTTCATTTTCAAAGACAGTTGTTCTCCTAATCTCCTGCAGTCTGGTGTTCTCTTTCCTTATATTTTTATTTGCCATATATCTTTAGTTTTGGTTCATATAATCTTCTGTCTTATTCTTTGCATGCTGACATTTTTGTATTTTACCGGTAACTATTTTAGTACTTGTGGCCATTACAAGTTGGAGTTAGCAGCTGAGGACAATCATGTTTTATCATCTGTGACTGTGATGTTCCTTACCGCTTCATTCTTCCATGTGTTCATTCTGGAAACCGGTAATAGAGGGTGTTGACGATGGGTGCATTGAAACAGTTCCTGTGTGTTCATGGCATATACATACTGGTTGGTGGATTGCCAATCTTTAGGTGCTTTTTATTTTCCCATGTTGTGACAGCAGATGTGGTGATAAAATATTATACCCAGCATTGATTTTAGCAGTTTTTAAGTTCCTGCAGAATGGTTCTTAAATTAATAGTTTGTTTCAACTTGTGAATCCTCTTCTTATTTGATAATACTGTCAACACATTAGTTATGAAGCATGGTTTCTTGTGATTCTGCGAGATATATTTTTAGAAGACAGTTTTTCTTCAGTTATGGCCATATTCTTGGATTATCTCAGTAGGATAACCCTAGGAGAACATTACCGTGTGTCAACTAAATTTTGCTCTGTGTGAATCATCGGGGAGAAGTTTTACATTGAGATGTTTCAACGCTATTTGGTGAATGAATGACTAAGTACTAGTATTATCTTTGATTCAACAGACATACTTATGAAGGCATTTGTAGTTTAAAAAATAAGTTACAACAGATCTGTTGTTTGTTTTGAGTATTTTTATCAGATAGTAAGTGAAGGGTATTGAAGGAATTACATTTGTAATACATTTATATTTCTCAGGTAGCTGACTTCACAAGTTTAAGTTTATCCATTTTAGGATATTTTTATCAGGTTTAGTCAAGACAAGATAACATTAAGTTATCGTATACTTAATTATTGCAGCTATTTTTAAATAGAAATGTTCTTCTTTAAGTCATGAATATAATAGTTATTTAAAAGTAATTAATGAAATATGTCATTAATTACTCTCCACTACTTATTCAAGATTTATTCTATTGCTATTGAAAAGTTCATAATAAAATGCAATGCGTCTACATTTTCCTGAATTTAACTCTGATCCTAACTCTGGAAGATCGTAAATAAGCTGATTTTGTTATTGTATATTTAAAGCTCTATATATGAAATGAATGTGAAAAAGTATGAAAGAATTTTGAATGTGAACGAATGTGGATTGATATGAAAGGATAGTTAGTTAAACCCATTCCAAATCAGAAACTAAAATATAAAAATTCAAAGTTTAAAATCCCTAAATCGTGTGTCAAAATATTAAAGTTTTGCCTTAATTTCTAGTTGCCCCTGTAACTTAACTTTCCTTACGATACATTTATTACGAACAGATATTAATTTGGAATCCTCGTTAAGATTAAAAGTGCTGACGGTAGCGCATCTCTCTTCTCCCGGTGGCTACATCTTGCATGTTAATTATCTGGGCTGCTTACCCAGATATGAGTCAAGGGCTAATTAGCCAATTAAATTACATTATTTCATAAGTTGCAAAGCGGTCTCTGGCGGTGGTCCGGCCGTATATGATGTGAGGAGCACGTTTTTGCGTGGCTTTTGACTCTAATCACTCTCCACAAAAACTACGGCCAGTATTCTTCGAAGTGCGACGGCATCCTTGCCGGTGTAAGTCCGGCAATTCGCCGAGATATGAACGATAAGACGATGTTTCCCCGGTAAAAGACTCTTCAAACTGTCCCCTGGGCCTAGCTTAAAGAGAGACTTGTAATTACAAAGGAATAAACGCTAGTTCCCAGGAAAATGCTTGCTGATTTCTTTTACATTCGCACGACTACATCAACGACGTTATACCGATTACTGGAATGTGTGATAGCTGCGATCGACCGTCTGTCATTACAGAGGGATCGATGTGCGCCCGTTATACAGAGGCGATATCTTACATATATATTTAATTTGAAAAAGTTAGTTTTTGTATTTTTTGCTTATTTTAGTTTTTCATAACTGTGATGGTTTATTTTTATTTTGTCGTCTTTATTTCTTTCGTTATATCGAGGTGCGCCCGTTATACAGTATCGATATCTTACAGAGAGTCTGGTAAGGATGAGAAGGTTCCTGTGCGGGTAACAAGTGTTTTCAACTCTCCAATTCATGAGTTCAGCGTTTCTACCGTAAGAAAACGACTTTCTGATAAACGATTTTCTGAACTGTGGAAAGCGAAATCGGAAATAGATTTATTTTCGGTACAAAAGCAGTTATGAAGATGAAATAAATATCTACAGTCAGTCAATGAAAGAGCTCCTGCTTCACTCATTAAGTTATCAAATAGTATTCTGTGTTTCTGATCATCTATCAAACAATTTTTTTTTCTTCCTTTTCATCTCGATATTTAGAAAACAAGAAAACATTTCCTTGCTCATTCAAAAGAAAAACATTTTTTATTGCATGGGTTTTCTCCTACTTCACTTTCAAAAGACGGTATCTCAGATGACCTAGTTTGCTGCAGAGAGAAGAGCAAAAAGTGTCACAGACAACCACTTGTTTTGTGTTAAGATCAAGGTCAAAGTTCAATGCAGTAACGATCTCCAGCAGAAGGAGGGCTGTTCTTTTTTTTTGTGTTTCGTTGGTGTTTTTTTTTCGGTTTCAGTTTAAATGGTGATAATTTTTTTTTTCTTTTTTTTTCACATGAGTATTCTGTGCAATCAAATGGATTTAAAAGAAAAAGAAGAAATAGGTATGTTCGATTTTGTTATTTTTTAAGAAGAATTTAAAAGCGGACAGAAACTTTTTATTTTTATTTTTTGAAGCAGTAAGAGAGAAAAACAATTAAAGAAAAACAATTTGAAATTTTATTATTTTTTAAGTGTTATTTTTATGAAAAATACTATTAATATTTTACTATTATTATTATTATTATTATTTTATTATTATCTCTATGTTACAACTTAAGTGATTAAATGAAGCAGATTATTTTTGTTTATTATGTTGGAAATTTAAACGGGATTTGATGAAAAATTAAGAGAAAAAAAAAGCAAATTTTTTAGGAAAAAAAAAAAAAAAAATTCTAATAAAAGTAATTTTTTTATATTTTGTTTAATGAGATTGTAAAAATAAGTAATAAAAATGAGTGTAGAAGATAAATCCACTCAAGTAGGTGAAGGTAGCGAATCTTTAAAAGAAAAAAACACAGAAGTTGATGAAAGTAGAAACCCTTTTAAAGAAAGTTCCCCTGTAAATATAAATGGAGCTATCAGTCAAGAGAGCCAACAACCTGTTAAAAATCAGGCCCCAACCCCTGAATTAGAGTCAATAAAAAAGGCCGCTGTAGGTAGCTATGCAGCAAATAGTGGGGAAAAAACAACGAAAGATCCGGAAATTATCCCATTTTCACCGGAAACAAAGATGATCTTTGCTTCCTGGCTTGCTTATTTTGAGGCTGTATGTATTGAATCCAAAAAAGATGATGTTTGGAAGATAAGAAACATCCAGAAATTTTTAAAAGATAGTGCCCTTACCCTATACATTAACAACTGTCTTAATGTTTTACACTGGAATGAGTTTGTTTCACTATTCCATGAAAATTTTTCTACCCCAGATACACTATCACTAAGCGACTTTGCTAGTATTCGGTATAGGTCAGGTGAAGACCTCAACGAGTACTACCAAAAGAAAACGAAAATGGGTCGTAATCTGGGTTTAGACAACAAATTCATTCTGGAAGGGTTATCCGAAGGTTTGCCAATTTCGATGCAGAGACTTATTGTGACTAATGCCCCTAAAACTGCCACAGAATGGAGAGAATTAGTTTTTAAACTTACTAAGCTTGAAGAAGCAGGCAAGAGTCCTGAAAATAAACCAGACCCAACTCCCCAAAATCAGTTCAGACAATGGCGACCATATCGCCCTAATACCCCTGAGCAGAATTTTCCAATGCGATCCTGGAATTATAGATACCCTTATCAAAACCGCCAGAATCGCCCAAATGTGACTAACCCTCAAAGAACTTTCCAAAATGTGAGACCATTTCAACCGTCTCCTCCCAGACCAAATATACACTACCAGGCTACATTGCCACCATCGCCATGCCGTGTATGCCTTAATCTTAATATTCCAAATGCTTACCATTGGGTACGAGATTGTCCTTTTCGAAAGCAATCTTTAGAGGCCTCTTCTCTAACCCAACACCCAAACATTCAAATCCAAAATCCAAATCAGACACAAAGTGATTTTTCTGCAAACCCAAGTAGTAATATATGACAATTAATAGTACCCGGGTACATAGAAAAAAGAAAAGGATCCAAAGAAAACCCAAAGAAACGTCAAATTACTACTCTAAGGATACCGGAAAACTCAATACCATGTTTGATCGACTCAGGAAGCTCGTTAAGTGTCATTCCATTACATTTAGTCCAAAAATTCCAATTAAACACTTCCAAAATTCATAAAGGTCTATCGGTCGCTCAAACACAAGGCATTCTCACCTTGCAGGGAAAATGTCGTGTTAATTTGAAAATTGGCCGCATATCCAAATATGTTGATCTTTATGTTATTGATAATAAATTACCCTATACCCTTATTGGACTTAACCATTGCCAAAGTTTCCAGTTAAATATTGATTGTGTTAAGATGCAAATTTTCCAAAATAACCAAAGAGTGCCTCTCCTGAACCAATTACGAAATATTCCAACCATTAATTCCTTGCACGTGTCAGAACCTAATGAAGATATCTCAGAAAAGGAAAATGCAGGGATATTTGGCGAAAATTATGAGCCGGAGTTTGTAAACTCCACTGAACCTATCCAAGTTCAGTCTGCACCTAACAAACTGCCTACTCTCTTAGCCAAATATGTCGGTATTTTTGCCAAAGATAAATATGATGTACGATGTGTCAACATGGAACCACAGAGAATACATTTAACTTCTGACTTACCAATTTCGCTTAGAGCTTATCGTACTTCCCCTAAGGAAGAAGAAGAAATTAGAGAACAAGTTAAAAATTTGTTAAAAGCCGGTATCATCAAAGAAAGTCATTCCCCTTATTCCTCACCTGTAACCCTAGTTTATAAACGTGAAGAAGGAAAGAAAACTCGGTTGTGTGTCGATTTCCGAAAATTAAATGCCATAACCAAAACAGATGCAGAACCCTTGCCCCGAATCGACACTTTATTGGACAAACTGGTGCAAGCTAAAGTGTTTTCCACTCTTGATTTAGCAAGTGGATATTGGCATATACCTATCCACCCTAAAGATACTGAAAAATTAGCCTTTGCCACAACGTTTGGCTTATTTGAGTGGAAGAGGCTCGCGTTCGGCTTGAAAAATGCGCCTGCAAATTTCAACCGTATCCTTCGAAGAATCCTAAATAAATATAAAATTGACTTTGCATGCAGTTATTTTGATGATATTATTGTATTCTCACAAAATGAAGAAGAACATTACCATCATTTGGAAATCATTTTTGATATTTGTGTCCAGGAAAATCTTAAATTAAAGCTGTCTAAATGTAATTTTGTTAAGAAGACAATTAATTTTCTTGGATATGAAGTGTCGAATGGTTGTATTACACCCGATAACCCAAATATTGAAACCATCAAGAGGTTAAAACCACCAACCAATGTTAAAGAGTTACAACGCTTTTTGGGATCTATTAATGTTTATAATAAATTCATTCATAAATATGCTGAGGTTAGATATCCTCTAAATAATTTGCTAAAGAAAAATGTTCCTTATGTATGGGACCAGGACTGTCAAAATTCTTTTGAAAAATTAAAAGCAGCTCTAATTCAAAAACCTATCTTAAGATTGTTTGATCCCAAAACACCTTGTAATTTATTTGTAGATGCATCAAGTCTTGGAGTGGGATGTGTTGTGAAACAGGCTGATGAAAATGGTATTTTGCACCCCATAGCATATCATTCTAGAAATCTTCGCGACTATGAAAAAAATTATGCAATTACTGAACTCGAATGTTTGGCAATCGTGGATGCTCTAGATAAATTTTACCATTATCTACACGGTCAAAAATTTGTCATTCATACAGACCATGTGGCTCTCACTTGGCTAAAAAATGTTAAAAACTTAAGAGGACGTCTTTTCCGCTGGTCCCTTAAACTGAGTATGTTTGACTACGATATTAAATATAAAAAGGGCTCCACTAATGTAGAGGCTGATATGCTGTCTAGATTACCTGTTTCAGAAGACCCCCCACATCATACCCATTTACTCAACTTGAATGATATCAGAGAAAATCAGAAAAAAGAAAATGTCAAGGTAGATGGTAAAAAATATGTTGAAATTAATGATGTTATTGTGATTAAAAAGAAAAGTTTGTATAAGATTGTCGTCCCCATGGCTTTACGTTTACCCCTCTTGGAAAAAGCCCACACAGATTTTGGACATCCTGGAATTTATAAGATGATAAATTTAATTACAAATCAATATTATTGGCCTAATCTTAATAAAGATATTGAAAATTTTGTAAAACATTGTCATACCTGCCAAATCAACAAAAAAAGTAGGCAAAAAAGATTTGGTTTGTTGCAGCTCATGCCCCCAACGGATATACCTTTTGAATGCTTGGCATTGGACTCTGTTGGCGGATTTAATCATTATAATTCGGCAAAGAAATATCTGCATTTGGTCATAGACCATGCAACTCGCTATGTGTGGGGTTTCGCGTCAAAAAGTGTAACAACTGAAACTTATACAAACATTTTGAAACAATTATTTCAAACTCAAGTACCAGAAAAAATACTTACTGATAGAAATGGAGCATTTACAGCTTCTAGATTTAAACGTTTTCTTCGTAATTATAATGTAAAACACCGATTAACCTCCAGTCATCACCCGGAAACAAATGGGAAAATTGAGCGTTTGAATCAAACTATTGTCACCAGATTAAAATGTATTGTAAATTCATCACCAACTACATTACCTTGGACAAAATTTTTAGATGAAGTATTGTATCAATATAATGCTACTCCACATTCTGTAACTCAATTTCCACCTAGTTATTTGCTGTTAGGAAAATTACCTTATGATCCTCTTTTGCCAGATAATGATTATTACCCTCCTGTTGAAGAAGCTAGAAAATTAGCTAAGGAAAGAACAATAGCTTACCATGAAAAAAATAAAATCCATTACGATGCTCGTTTTCTTCCTGTAAAGTTTAAAGTTGGTGACATTGTAATGTATGAAGAATTCCACTATCCTAATACACGTAAATTGACTCCACCATATTCTGGACCATATACTATCTTAAAACAACTATCTGATGTAAGTTTTGAAATTGATAAACCCAGTATACATTTTAAGAGAGATTCTGAAATAGTGCATGCTTCCAAGTTGAGATTCTATAACCCTCCTCAAAATTTAAAACTCTACCATGAATAACCCCCGTCTATCCCTTTCATCTTTCAATTTTTTATTTTTGCTTTCCTATCGTCCCTCTATCATTTTAGTATTTGGATGAGGACCCAGCTGGATGTTAATTTAAAACCCAGCGGTGTAGTTGGCGGAGCAGTTTTAAAGTACTGCTAACCTTTTTATTTTTTTTTATTATACAATGACAAAACTAGGAACACGTTAGGGGTCCTCCGCTCCGTGGCCTCCCGTCTATAGTCGAACTGTTTTCCCATTTTCTCTTTCCATGTAGAATGGAGAATTTGGCAAAACTGCTTCGCTTTCCCTCTGTAGGTGATTATCGGGCATCCACTTTTCCTTTTTCCTTGTGCAAGAGACACATTTTTTTGGATGGTAATCACCTCAGAGTTTAGAAATCCATGTCTCACTGAGCATGGTGGAAAGGATAGCCTAAATTTTTTTTTTTTTTTTTGGTTAGAATTTCCTATTTTTACAAAGTTTTCAAGTTCAATATTTTTTTCTCTCCTGAGAATAATTCCCACTAGTGTCCTATAAGCCCAAAGATGCTTGTAAGTAGATATTTTGGAGTAGTAACAGACCTTGTAACTGCTCATAGGACATTTTCATGTTTGTGTTGTTTTTATTACATTTATAGTAATTGTTTTGTCCTATATTTACAATATATTTGAAATATCTTTTATGCTATATTTTTTTAATTTAATGTTTTGAATAAGTGTTTATATCATGTTGAAGTATTTTTATAAGTTTAAGTGCATATTTTAATTGTTTGTGTTTGTAAATAATATAAGTAATTGCCATATTATATTTCTGCTTTAAAGTATCATATTATTTAGTTTTTATTGTATTGTATGTTTGAAGAAAGGTGCAATGTTTCCCTTTCCTGATGAACCAAATATAATCCACAAACAATTCTAACAGGACATATTGGTTAACAGAAACTTTTGAAATGTGCTAAAAGACTTTAAAAAAAATAGCACACAATGTTCTCGCGAGAAATGTTCAATTTTTTTTTTTTTTTTTTTGCTGCAGCTGTGTGTTTTGTTTACAGTATATGTCATATGTTTAATCTTCAGTGTATATCATCAAATAGTACCAGTATTTTATGTAAAAGTAAGCCCAAGCAGTTTAAGAGTCTAATTAGAATTCTGTAGGAAAAAAAAAAAAAAAAAATCGATAGCCTATTTTAAAATGAGTTTAACTTATGGGGTTGAGCCCCACAGCCCTTGCTGACAAGTACTGTGGTGCTCATTTTTAAAGGGGGGGGATGTGAAATGAATGTGAAAAAGTATGAAAGAATTTTGAATGTGAACGAATGTGGATTGATATGAAAGGATAGTTAGTTAAACCCATTCCAAATCAGAAACTAAAATATAAAAATTCAAAGTTTAAAATCCCTAAATCGTGTGTCAAAATATTAAAGTTTTGCCTTAATTTCTAGTTGCCCCTGTAACTTAACTTTCCTTACGATACATTTATTACGAACAGATATTAATTTGGAATCCTTGTTAAGATTAAAAGTGCTGACGGTAGCGCATCTCTCTTCTCCCGGTGGCTACATCTTGCATGTTAATTATCTGGGCTGCTTACCCAGATATGAGTCAAGGGCTAATTAGCCAATTAAATTACATTATTTCATAAGTTGCAAAGCGGTCTCTGGCGGTGGTCCGGCCGTATATAATGTGAGGAGCACGTTTTTGCGTGGCTTTTGACTCTAATCACTCTCCACAAAAACTACGGCCAGTATTCTTCGAAGTGCGACGGCATCCTTGCCGGTGTAAGTCCGGCAATTCGCCGAGATATGAACGATAAGACGATGTTTCCCCGGTAAAAGACTCTTCAAACTGTCCCCTGGGCCTAGCTTAAAGAGAGACTTGTAATTACAAAGGAATAAACGCTAGTTCCCAGGAAAATGCTTGCTGATTTCTTTTACATTCGCACGACTACATCAACGACGTTATACCGATTACTGGAATGTGTGATAGCGGCGATCGACCGTCTGTCGTTACAGAGGGATCGATGTGCGCCCGTTATACAGAGGCGATATCTTACATATATATTTAATTTGAAAAAGTTAGTTTTTGTATTTTTTGCTTATTTTAGTTTTTCATAACTGTGATGGTTTATTTTTATTTTGTCGTCTTTATTTCTACTTCCACCACATAAGTTCATTAAAAGTTGTTCTGCTTCATTAATTGATATATTCTTTAAGGTTTAAACTTTTCCCTTAAAGTTTAAGTCATAGCCAAATCAGTTTTATAAAAGTTAAATTCATATTATGCCAGGTTATGTCAAAAGTCAGCATAAATGATTTTACTGCAAAGCAAAGAACTCTGCTATTCCTCACTAATCCTAGACATTACCATTGTCATGTCTATCACTTTCAATGTGCGCAAGTAATATAGCCTGCACTTTTCTTAATATTAGTGGCATTTAAAAAAAATTTCAGCATACTTTTAACTACTTTTGGTTATTTTTGCACCTTTTCATATTTTGATGAACAATAATTTTCAAAATTTTCATGTTTCTTCCTAAGCTTACATGAGATTTTATTTTGTAAACAATAAAATTAAATATGTGTGATAAAATTAAATAAAATCTGTATTTTTTAAATAAAAAATATAATTCAGTGAAAAATATAGCATCTCTGTCATATTTAAAAAAAAAAAAAAAAACATCGAATTTGAAAATATCTACACCATGTTACACAGTAGAAGGAAATTGGTGTTTTGCCATAATTTTTTTTTCCAAAATTGTACGGCATTGTATTCATAGATGCCATGAGATTCAATGTAACAAAATAAAGAGTTAGCACTCTGTCCTATTATAAAGCTCAGTGGGCTATGTTAAATACACAATGAATGAAACATTGTAAGGATTTGTACAAAAAGAAAGAAATATGACAGCATACTGCTGTTTTCAGGTTGATTTTTTTTATGAAGCTTATATCCCTTCTCCCCTTTCACACTCATGCAACCACCATAGCAAATAAGAAGGGGAGAGAAAGCAGCAGCATATGTTAAATACCTATATCCTTATACCCGAAGAAGGATTAACCATTTAACAGTTTTATTGTATAACTGAACAGGCTGTTTTAGTTACTAAAGTCTTTAGCTAGTTAATTTTACGATTCTTTCTGAACTTTGAAGTGTATTTTGTATTGTTTAGGAGAAATTATAGTTCCACTAAAAGCTTACAATTGCAAAAAAAATGCCTTTTGGAAAGTCAATTTTGAAAAATAACATTAATATTCAGTTGCATGCCTGACAATGGAGACTGCTAAATGGTTAAATGACAAAATCTAAGAAATGAAGGCGTGTTATAGGATGACATGTAGAAGTTAAGAGGTTATGCTGTTCATACTGTTGTTACAAATATGTTAGTTTTCAACTTTTAATTATTAGGTGCGTTCGTAATTATATAAATACGTAGCACCTATTGTCGTCGCTTGGTCCGTCCGTCCGTCCGTCCGTCTGTCTGTCTGTCCGTCCGTCCCCATATAACAACGCAAAAACTACCCAACCGAATGGTTTGCAATTTAAAATACATTATCTTTGCAGAATTTTGTCGCGACATTTCAAATTTTATTAAAATCGAATCAAAACTTTAGGAGATATTAATAAAAATATTTATCAAGAAATTTGAATTTTTTTTTTTTAAATCTGTGCTTTTTTGTTATAGGAGCTTCTGAAGTTTAATCGTCAAGCGACCGAGATACTTACTTTATTACAGAAATTAATCTGCAGACGATATAATTCATCTCACAGAATTAAAAATCAGAAAAGATCTGAATATTTATGTAACTAGCTATAGTACGAACGCACCTCATTTGTCACATTTGACATACAATTTCCAACTTGTTTTTTCTTTATTTCTTTTTTAAGAATAAATGAATAAACAGGATTCTTATGCATTTGGTAATTTTGGAAGTCTTAGCGTTGTCAGGATAAATGTAAACTTTTCAAAATGTCAGGGAAAGTAATAGGGGAAAATGTGTTTCTCTCCAAAACCTGTAATTTTTTTGTAATTTTTTTTTTTTTTTTCATTTCTAATACATTACTGCAAGAACATTCTATCAAGATCAGATATTCTCCAAGTTTCTTGTTGACATTTTTTTAAAATCAAAATAGTTTAATTTTGTTTTTTTCAGCTGACAATATTTTTTTTCTTCTTCATTTCTCTGTTTCAAGGTCAACCTTCCCCTGTTCTTTAATTGAACCACACAGTATGATCAAAAGTATTTGAATGCTATTGCTATTAGATGCTAGTACTATTAGTGCTAGTGGAATGCTTGATTATTGTGAATGTAATAGGGCATTAAAGAAAAAAAACACTCATTATTTTAAACTGATTTACTCGTACGCTGAACAAATCTGTAAGCAAAATTGCCACTAAACTTGGAATATTATAAAATTCTAAAATTGTCCATCTGATAACAATTCCAGCTATAATCTAAATCAGAGCTGTCCAATGTGGCATCCTTTGAAGGTTTTCTTTAAGGACCCAAACAAAATTCAGTTGTGGAGAGATTTACGGTTAAGCAATTATTGTATGATATTCCCTCATAGAGATTGTGAAATTTTTATGTTTAAGACAGGATACCGTCATAAACAGGTTCCAGTTTCACCAAACAAAGTATATTAAAACCTATAAAAACAGAATAGCTAGGGACCAGAAAATTATTTCATTTTAGCAAGTAGACTTGTACAGTATTCTTTTCTGCGGATTCATAAAAATTTTCAGTTATAGACAGGTTCTTTTTTCACAGATTTTACTGCCTTAAGTTGCACTCGATGCAAACTAACGAATAGCATGGCACTAAAATAAATGTAAAAGAATTTGTGCATCATGAAAAATTGGGACTTTGGTGTCTTGCATGGTAATTCTACTGGACAAGTCTTAGAACACCTGAAAATCGGGACACCTAGCAACATTACTTACAAGTACTAAGAATTTTTAGTGACATCACAGCTGTTCATTATATGCAGAACTGAAAACAATTTGTTTGTATGCCAATATGGAAATAGGTCATTGCTGTTTTTTATAAAAATAACTTTTTAATTTTGTTATAGAATAACTTTGTAGGAATACTGGTTCTTGAGAATTAAAAGCTATCCCCCTTTTTTAAAAAATGTATTCAGTATAACCAGTTTCACAATTTGTACTATCTATATATTTTTTCTTATTTCATTTTATTTCTATTTCAGGCTGAAGAAAATGATTCTGAGGGTGAAGAAAGAAGCTCAAAGAAAGAAAATGCAAGAGAAGTATGTTAACTGATCTTATTTTGTTTGTAATTATGATATCACATTTTGTTTATATGTTCACATTTTATATGTATATGTTTTTTGTTTTTTCAATTCAAATTTGTTTCCCTCGTGTGTTTTTTACATTTACAGCCAAAATAAAATTATAAATTTACATTCTATCATTATTGTGCTGTCCTCTAAAAAAAACCCCACAGTGAAATGTTTCCTAAAAAAAAAAAAACCCAACCCAGTACTACATCAAACATTTCACTAAAGTCATTTCTGTTTTGTTTTGTTCTATTTTTCTGCACCATTTAGAATAATAAAAATTGTTAAAAATACGTAAGGAGTGTTTATTTAGTTTAAAAATAATGGTACTTAACATTTGCAAAATTCTGGTAAAACATGTGCTTCATTTTTACAGATTTTCTGGAATTTTAGAATCTAGAATTTTAGAATCTTATATCTACTTTATATTAGAATTTTAGATCTACATAAATTTTTATTTATTTTTTTATGTTAAACCATGAATATGTAATAAAATGCTTTATTTTCAGCTGATTATATCAGATGTGTGTGGGTTTTTTTTTTGGTTTTTTTTTTTTCAAGTAACATGGGTTACTTTTTTGAAAAGTGTGTTTTTTTTCAAATTCTCACTTAATTGACTATCATTTTGTGATAAAATGAAAAATGCCCAACATTTAAATCTTAGTCAGAACAAGCTGTAAAAATTTAGTCATGTTTAATTTTTTTTTTTAAATTCTTTATTAGACTTTATATAAAGAAAATTTAATTTTTTTTTTTTTTTTTTTTTTTTTTTTTTTTTTTTTAAGAAGACAGCACAATACATATATCATTGATCTACACATATGTCTACATCTGATCTACATATATCTAATTTACTTTATCTCTATATGCATAATTGCCTTTAAAGGTTAAATCTCAACATATTTATCAGATGTTTAATCAGTAAAAAATCAGTATGAAAGCACTAAAAATGAAAAAAAAAATTCTAATACAATTCGTCAAATCATTGAGATGTAATATGATGATTCCTAGTGATTGAATTAAACATTTTTATTATAGCACATGTGCGTGTAAGGTATCATTGTGAAAGGGAACATTGCAGCGACATGGAAAATCTGGAAAGTCAGGGAAATTACAAATATTTCCTAAAAAGTCATGGAAAGGTCTGGGGGGGGGATTGAATTTGAAATCCTTTCTTTTTCAGAAAAGTGTTACTATATTTCTCACTACATGGTGCCTCTGAAAAATCTTTAGACTCTTGTCGGTTTCAAGATCAAGAAATTCCTTCAAATGCAATGCAGGAAAACAATAATATGGACAAAAGTTTTCTTCCTTTTTCAGACTTTTTCATGACATTTCACATTCTAGACTTTGTTGTATGGCATTCATTTGAAAACTGGCAAAGATGAAGTTTTTTTGCATTGTAGTATTTTATAGAATTTCATTTTGCAATTTTCTTAAAGTGCTTGAATTTTCTCCTGGGAAAAGAGTATGAACCCTGTTATTACAATACAAATTTCTGATTATTATTATTATTATTTTATGCTGCTTGTTATTTTGTGTTATTTAAAGCAGATTTTGTGTATGCCGTTTGCTCTCGGAATTTTTTTTTATTTGGTCAGGGAAATTTGTTTGTAAAGCTCCCCAAAAAAATTGAAAAGATTTTTTATTTATTTATTTTACTTTTTTTGCGGGGGGGGGGGGGGGTGGATATAAACCCTGTTTACAGTAGCCCTATGTTTTTGGAATTTTTATCAAATTAATAAATTTTAAGAATAAAAATTCAAATTTCATACGATCGGCTATTAAAAACCACGCCTCCTAAGCTCCTAACAAGGGAGATACTGTAAGCAATGATATCTGCTCCGGGATCAACAAACACAGCACAGGTACATGTGCAAAGCAAAAGACTAATCGCTCTTGCAAAGAGAGGTTGAAGCACATCGACGCTCCTATGCTAAGCCTACCATGTGAATGGAGATTGCTGGAGATGCAGATATCAGTAAGGGAGGAAGTGACAGTAGATTGTTCTCACTAAAAACGACAAATTAAAATAATGTGATTTTTCTCACAATATCTTCCACTGATAAACACATAGTGTAAGGAAAGTATTTTAATCATGATTTGTGAATGTGTGCGATAACTCCCAAATGATACTTCCGATTGAGCTCCCATTTGACAAATATGTTTTAGATCATTGTCACAAGAACTCTAGAGCTTTTCATAAAAATCAGCCAGTGGATTAGGAATTTAATAAATTTTTATGCCATTTTGCGAAAGATTCTATAGGAAAAATCCCCAGAGAAATGTGAGAGAATATAAGTGGTAAATTTTGCAGCTATGTAATCAAGCATTACTGAGATAAAGTCTCCAGTTTCAAAATGGGAAGTCCAGCATTCCAATCCAGCCGATTCTGTTGTGCCAGAAATTTAATAAAAATTCTTTTTGTACTTTTTGAACATGTACACTAGTGTTCAGACAGTCGGCTGGAGTCACCAGATATTTTTAAATGGAAATCACCATTAGATTAAATGAGCTTTAAACAACAAATTCCGCAAAAATAAAATTAATTTGATCACCAGGAAGCTCAAAACAAGAAAATGATTCGTAGTCTGACTGATGGGCAGTGCTTCTTGGTGATGGTGGTTCTGAAAGAAACACACAAGAGTTTAATGATTCACCTGATATGTACAGGTCTCGTGTAACTTCACTTCACATTTCAAATTGATAGTTTAATTCTTGTTTTCCCACACTATCCACCAGTTCAAAACACACTATTTAGAGAAAAATGCATTTAAAAGTTAAAAAAGAGGTGACACTGTGGCAGATAACACTAGACTAACAAAAGCTGTAGAAGTGTTAATTATTATTTGAGTGCTGAGCAAGGCAGCCTTGGAAATGAGAAGAAACAGAATTTTAAGTCTTAAAGAAGGGGGGAAAAAAAGGTGTTATACCCTCATCTCCCGTTTTTTTCTTAATTAAACCACAGGTAATAAAGCTTCCACTTTAGGAAAGTCTATAGTAAGTGTAAATAGTAATCATTTATTGAAAATCTTGTTATTATATGTGTTTATATTACTTGGTTTATGCATCTGTGAAGATCGGATTGTGTAATTGCATGTATCGGATTGAGAGGAAATTTTATAATCAATTTTTCACTCAACTCCGGATGTGCTAAAGTTCTAGAAATTATGTACAGTGTTGTGTTACTAATGACAATACAATATTTTCATATTTTCAGAACTTGATAATTTAATTTTTATTAAATTTTGATTATGCAGTGAGAAAATAATTTAAAAATCCAAGTAAATTTAACTTCCAGGCACAAACTTTTAAAAATTTATTACAACGTGATGCATTGTCCAGGCTAAAGATATTGGAAAGTAATTGTTTATACTGAGAGAATTAGACATGAATATTTATAAACTTTAGTTACATTTAAAATGGTGGTTCCCAACTTGGGGTACACGTATCCCTGGGGGGGGGTACGTGGAAATTACATTGGTAATGGTGGATAATATAAAAAAAATAAAACTTAAAATGAAAAGATTAAAACAAAACTCTAATTTTTTTGTTTACAAAGAAAGACTTGGGTTGAAGTCTATTGCCATAAAAGGTACGAAAAGGCCTAAACTTAGTAATCTGTTGATCATTTGTTGCCATTATCTCCACCCACTCCTAATAACATCTTGAGATTTCGCATGTCTCCCTCCTTTTATTTTGTTGTTCTTTTCTTTCTAGTAATTCTAGAAACATCTAGAAAAAACATGATTCGTATCTGGGCTTCTGGTTTCAACGATTTTATTAAAAACCCATTTGAAAACAGGTCATCATTTTAGTGTTCGACTGGTCAGCAATAGCATGAACTCATTAACGTGTATTAATAGGTGTAGCTTCATCCCTTCTTTGTGAGTGCATAATTTGAAATCTTCAGCTAATATTTAGTGTTCTTTATGTTGATATTGTGTTGTGGTTCAAATTGGATAAGTGGTTGAAAATTGGGATTCTGAAGAGAACTGTATCTAACATTGGTAACTAGCATAAGGACACTACTAATGCACGAAAACAAAATATTGAGAATGGGTTTATGTAAGAAGGGGTACGCATAAATGAGAAGTCTACGCAAAGGGTACGTGAGACAAAAAAAAGGTTGGGAACTGCTGCATTTAAAAGGATAATTGTTCAAGTTTCTTTGAAAGTTAATGAAGTTCAATATGAGCAGACGTGCACTGCTGCCAGCTGCATCATGGCTGACGTTCTGCTATCAGGGTACTTGATGGCTCTCTTAAAAAATTGCTAATTTCATTTTTCGACATATCATTTTAAAGTTTGCCTGATTTCATTTTGGAAACCTCATTTTATATAAAATTTAATTTATGATTGTATAGATAAAGTTAGTCATGTTTGCGCGTTGTTTGTTGAGGTGATGCCTTGCTGAAGGAAATTGCTATTTTTATGATGAAAATAAAGAACATTTTTCTTATTAAGAAGAATGTCATCAATGTCTCTATTTCCATTTCATTTTCATAAAGTCTGGTAAGAAATTTAACATTATATATGTATATATTTCTCTATTTGACTCTTAAAGAACAGATTCGGGTTATTATTACTCCTTTAAAATTTTCACAATGAAAATTTTATACGATCTTCAAATACATCATCACACAGGCTAAAGATATTCAAAAGATTGTTTATATTGAGATAACCACACATGATTATTTATAAATTTTAGTTGCATTTAGAAGGACAACTGTTGAAGTTCAATATGAACAGCATTAGCATGTCTGTAGATGTCTTTTCCAAGACATTGAACAAAAGGAGGTTTCACTGCATGGTCTGCCAAGTCACCGACTTTACACTGTTGGACTTTTTTTACTAAGAGCTTCATTAAAATGTTTGCAATTTGGATGAATTGTAGCTGCCTATCTCTCTGCTCCAGTTAATTTAATAATATCTCAAATGCTACTAAATGGCATGAGATCAAATACATCACACTTTGAACTTCTGCTGAACCAATCATTAAAATTTTTGTAATTTGCAAAGAAACTTGACGAATTGCCTCTTTAATGCAACAAAAATTTATAGCTAATCATGTGTGATTCTCTCAGTATAAGACATAACTTTTTTTATATCTTTAGCTTGGACAAACAATACAGTGTGTTTGGGCTACTTAAAAGTAGAAATAAGCTAAATTTTAAATTCACATAATATGAATATTCATGCTTTTGATATGATGTCACATTCCCATGTAAAAAAATATATATATTATAGGACCAAATTATTCGATTATTATCACGAATTTTGAATTTTTGCTCAGTTTTTTTTAAAAGATGTGGCAATACTAAAGAGAAAAAAGCATGTTTGTTACTGCAAATGTTATTTCATATTATTGTAACAAAAAAAAAAAATATTATTGCATCTGGACACCCTGCATAAATATGTTTTATAAAAAAAACTATTTTTACTTTTATTTTCAGGAAGCTTCATCAAGTGTGCCTATCACATCTCAGCCTACATCATCATCAGATCAGTTACCGTTGCAGTTACCTCCTATAGCTTTACCCCCTCCGCCATCAGCAGATAATAATGTTTCAGAAAAAACTAGTCTCAATACAACTCCACAAACTACATATGCTACTGGACAAAAGAGTCCAACTGGTACGGACAGTTAAAAATGGTTAATTTTTCTAGTGTTTTTTAACATTCTTTGTAAAGTCATTTCTTTTTACAATTTCTCCTTTATCAGAAATGTATTCATTTAAGAATTATTTCACAATAATTAACAGAGTTCCCATTCTAGCATGCTTTCTGTAATTTTTTTTTTTTTCAGTAATTTAATATTTTAAGATTGTTTTATCATTTATAGTGATATTTGCTATATTTTTTGTTGGCAAATGTCGGAAACTGCTAGTGAAGTGTAAATTTTCAGCGAACTGACTAGAAAAAATACTTAAGGGAAGGTTCTCCCATAAAAATTTTCAAAAAATAGTTTTTTCATTTTTTGAACCCTTAAAGTGCCTACAATATGGCCTCAAAACTGTTTTTTATCCTGTTCAATATCTAAGTTGTGACAACCAGTTTAATGAACTGGTGTATAAACAGAACTTTTTCACATCCAAAATGTTAAACCCATTTTTTTTAAAAATAAGTTTTCTTGGATTGGTGTAGGTTCTCATGCTTAAATCGTTCAAGCTATAGACATTTTGTTTTCTGTAATTTAAACTAGACTTTTTTAATTGGAAGAGAAACCTTAAAAAATCAAAATTACAAAAAAATTTTATTCTTTATAACAGTTTTGGAAATGAAAAATTAGTTCCAAAAATTGACCTCAAGTTCAGACAACCATCATTTTTTAAATTTTGATTTATTGTATCAATTTGAGATTTGGCCTCCAGCAATTTGAATATAGTTTAACAATCCATGTGAATTTTTCATTTAGATTATTATTAAGAGCACAATCGCCTACACCAATTTACTGTGCAGACCGTGTACAGTGAAATTTAGAGGAGTTAGGATGGATTTAAAATATCAACATTTTTATACGGAAAATATTCACACACTTAGTACAATAAATTGGATGCCAAAAACATTTTTTTTCCTTTTTAACATTATTAACTTGTTAACTGGGGAATAAACTTTTGTTCAACTGATCTGATATGCCTGATTCACCAATGGGGCACACTTCCACCAGTAAAAAAAAGAATAGAAATTTTTTCCTTATTCATGGAAGTAATTTTACAAGTATAGGACGTTTTAATAAGACAAAAATTTCTATTAAAATTTTACTGGTGAAAGTAATGCATTCAAAATACCACGGTAGTAGTTTGTGTATGACAAAATATTTCGTCATACCCAGTTAACAGGTTAAAGAAAGAAAGAAAAGACTAAAAATAAAGGTATATCGGGAAAACCTCCCCCTAATGTATGATTTTAATTTTTATTTATTTTAATTTTTTACTTTGTTATACATAATTCATTTAGAATTAATAATATGTTAGAATAAAATTCTTCATAATCATTTTTTTTCTTTACTTTGCATATTTTTATTTTATACATTTTAATACAACTTCACAAAATACATATTCTACTGAAAAGAATCTGACTGGTACAGATTGTTAAAAATTTATAATTTTTATAGCATTTTGCAATGTACTTTGTAACAATAAGAAAACATTTTTTTATGAAAAATGATTTATTTTACACATTACTAAAATAGACATCCGATAAAAACATATGCACAAATGTCTTAAAAACTTTAAAACACTAGATATTAATAGTACATAACTCTTTCCTACAGCTTTTGGCTCTAATCTAAGCCATTATCAAGGATTTAAATCAGCGGAGAGTCAGAATTAGTCATGTTATTCAAGACTAGTTATGACAGGAGAACCCATTATACTGATGCACCACGCTTGATAGAAACCTGGAGCGAACTGCGCATGTGTGAAAATATGTAAGTCCGTAAGTCGTAAGTATGCTGCCTAAGATAAAGAGCGGTGATTTCAGCTTCTTTTGCTGGGGCTATTCTCCGTACAGTGTGAATGGAATCGGCTTGGCATTCTGCCAACCGGAGTTCTTAGAAGCGTGGTTGAACAGTAGACATGCATGCTGGTGGATGGACCCATTGTTGGTGAGGGGAAGAAAACACAAATCACGACTCTTTCAGGAGCCCATACTTTCCCGTAACTTGGAGCAGTTTGAACCAAATGCTTGGTATTTGGTATGATAATACATCATTGCAACAGTTGATTGCTTGCAATAAAATTTCAAGGGACTCCAATATTACATAACTTTTAAAATCAGCAGCCTGCATTATGATTCTTACTTTATGGAAAAATATCTCAATGTCACTTATTTGGAATAATCTAGATAGGGCAGTGGTGGGTCTATTTTTGTTAAATTCCTGAATATGTTCACTGATTCTCATTATGAACTTTCTAGTGGTCGTACCTACATAATTTAGTAATTGATTTGTATATTGTTTGAGTTCTAGTCTTGAACAACATCAAAGCTTTATTCTCCACTGATTTAAATCCTTGATAATGGCTTAGATTAGAGCCGAAAGCACCAGGAAAGAGTTATGTACTGCTAATATCTAGTATTTTAAAGTTTTTAAGACATTTGTACATATGTTTTTATCAGACGTCTATTTTAGTAATGTGTAAAATAAATCATTTTTCATAAAAAAATATTTTCTTATTGTGGATAAACAAAGGCGAATCTTTCGTTTCGAATATTCTTGTATTATTAAAGTTATTTTGGTGATTGTCCTATGTAAATTCATTTTTTTATTTTAATTCCTTGTTTATCAGAAATGTCCTTAATAATAAACAGGATTCCCATTCAAGCATGCATTATGTAAATTCTTTGTTTCTGTTTTTGTAATTTAATATTTTAAAGAGATTTTGAAATGCTTTTCTCACATATAATGTTGTACAATTTATGATTCCAACTGTCAGAAACTGCTTGAAGGGTATAATTTTCAGAGAACTTTTAGAGGAAAAAATAATTAATATGTCCTCTGTTTTAAGTATGTAAGAATGAAAATCTTTACAAATTGGCAGTTTTTCACATTTCTCTATTTCTTATACTTCTAAAAGCTCCAGTTTCCTAAGCATTCCTCCCAAAATGTTATGCCTTTTCTACTTTTTTTTTTATCCCTAAATATGTATTTTTGTTTTAGTTTAAATTAAAGAGTTTTCATCTTTTTCACAATTTATTTTAACTAAAAGATTTTTGCAAATAATTTGTGGTATCAATGCACCCCTCCCCCCCCCTAAAGTATCAAAAGTTTGAAAAAATAAATGAGTTCCCTCATATGTTTACAAATGTATGATGATATGCAGAAAGCTAACCCACAAACCTATTAATATTAAAATGTATTTATTATTATAAAAACTTTACCAACTGGTGCATAAACAAAAATACATAAAATCTAAACTGGTTAAGTAATTTTTCAATGACAATAATGTGGAAAAGTGTTCAAAACATAACAACATTTTATTTCAGTTTCTTTTATATATATAGGTTGGTAGCTTTATGCACATTAATAAAATTTCTAAAAATTTAAAACAATGAAAAAAAATGAATTTTAGTAAGTGTACTTATACTAGGAAAGGATACTATTTAGTTGATTGAATTATTAGTAATTTATTTGCCTAAATCTTTAAGGGTGGAACATTTAAATATTGGTTCACTAGTATAGTTTTTTATATTAACATAATTTTTTACATGGTTAATATATAAAAATGTGTTAAATAAAAGGTTTTTAAATTCAAGAATGAGGAATTCTAGTGGTATTGCTGAATTCTCCCTTAATTTAAAAATGCTTGTTACTGTAATATAAACTAATCACAGATAAATGGATTTTTCATATTGTTGGAAAATTTTGGCATGGATGTATAAATATATTTTATATGTATATTTGTTTTACTGTATCTATCGGACTGCGCTGTAATTATTTAAGTTCTTTAAATTTCAGTAAGATTATTAGTGGAAGATTATGAGTAGTGTGTGATTTATTTTATATATATCTATATGTATGCAAGTTTATCATGTGACTGTAAGTTGTAAAAAAAAAATAATGTAGTATTATATTGAAAGTGTTTTTACTGTAAAATATATTCAGGTTTCTTTAAGGTTATTATTGTTTTCTTATAGACAGAAACACAAAAGGAAATATAATTGTTGAAAGTTACTTAATGGGATATGATAAAATTTAGGCATTTGTTGTTGTACTATAGATAAATTCAAGAACTCCCAGTAAAACAGCACCTGTCCAAAAATCACAAAACTGGACCAACAGCGTCATATTGCTGTTTGTATAATGTACTCATAACCCTGTGCAACTCTTTAACTAAAAGAACAATTTATGGGCAGTAACAGAATGAAATCCAAGGAGGTAAAAGATCTGATTTACAGATGTACCTGTAGTCTGCTTCCAGAGTCATGTTTTCTTTAAATAACAATTATAAACATGAAATAAGCTAAATTAAGAATTTTTTGTCAGAACACTCTGTGCAAAACAATTTTAAACATAACAGAAATACAGAAAATTAACTAATAAAAAAAATATTAAGTCCAAAAGCAAACTTTAATTTTTTTTTATGGAGATATGAAATAGTTTATTCTCTTTTTTTAGTTTCAGGGAATAGTTATATCCTGAACCCTTCATTTAAAATAATTTTTAAACAAATAAAACATAAAAAAGAAAACAACTAAAAATTTACTTTTCCCCCTCCTTCCTCCTGATGAAGAAACTTTGTTTCTTTTTCTCTTAATATTTCATTATTTTAAGCCATTTGAGAAGAATATATTTTATTATTTTTTTCTTCAAAAGCATCAAAGAAAAGAAAATTTGCTTAATTAAGTATGAAAATCCAGGGAGAAGCAATAGCCCTCCCCTGTTCTTCTTTTACTGGAATTACCCATGTTCTCATTATGAGGCAAGAAAATTTTAACTGTCCTATAGAAAAAAATGCTTGTCCAGGAATGTTTTTCTTTCTCTTTAAAAATTTGAAATTTTGGATGATTGATGTTTTTGTTGGGAGCTCTCCAATTATCATTAATTACAATCAATTTTACTTTGCTACACAATAATGCAGTGAATGTTGTAAATTTGTGAAATACTAGGAAAGTTATAACAATACAGTTTGTATTTGAATATTTCTTGAAAGGAAATGATAAATACAGTAAATTTTGCCTATGGCAGAGTTTGTGTAAAGCAGGATGCAACAGACAGATTTGAAAGCCTTTCAGAACAATTTTCAATACAATAAATACTAAGACAGAATACTGGCTACGACAGAAAATTTTCTTAGTTCGGATTGATTCCTCCCTCCTTAGACAGGGTTTACTGTATTGAATAATATCCTGAATTCTTTTTAATGAAAATCTTCAATAACGCATTTAGTTTCTATAACTGTTTTTAAAAGTTAAAAATCAAATTGGGTTGTTTTTCTTAATTTTATATTTCTTATCACTTTTTTTTGCTCTGCATTTGAAATAATTATTTATTGTGGCCAACTTTTTCATAATAAAAAAAAAAAAAAAAAAAAAAAAAAAAATTGTTATATTTGATGGTTGCCACTGCTCTGATTGATGTTATTGGTTGTTTAAAGCAGATAGTATCAGAATGATTGATTAAATACAATCACCAATCAATTGATCTTAGTAAAATTCATGGATCATCATTCATAAATTTGATGACTAAGCAAAGTGTTTCAAAAAAATAATAATTGCACTTTTCAGTACTTTGGAATAGTTATCCTATAGTTTCAAATAAATAATAAATATAAATTTTTTAGACTAAAATAGTTGTTTTAGCACTTTGAGATTTTTTTTATACATGAATACACAATTTGAAAAAAAGCTTGAACTTTCTAGAGATTTGAAGATCTTTAAAAAAAATTTTTTTTAGTGCAGGAAAGGGGAAAAAAACCTAATTTTGAAATCTCATTGTCATACCATCAAAATTATGCAAGATATTTCTTGCTAAATATTATAAATTTCTTGCACTTTAAAAACGTCTTACAACTTAAAATTTCTATTATCATAACATTTTTACTAGGTATTTCTCTCTCTAAAGTTAAAAATGCTCCTTTTTAGTCAATGTCTTAAAAATGTTTTTAAAAAATTTCATTCTAGTGTCATCATGATTAAATAAGATATTTCTTGTTAAAGGTTTTGTTATGTGGAATGATCATGGTACTGTGAGCTGCAAGCTTTTATTTTATTTGTCCATTTGTTTAATTTTAAATGTGATGCAACTTTTAAACTCTGCACTTTTGTCAAAAGCTTGCTGCGAAATTTTCCTGAAAATATTATGTTTACACTTTTGTTTTTACCATACTTAGTAGTGTATAAATATTTCATTAATTCTTGCAGGGGAGAAAAAAAAAATCTTGCAAAATTTCAAAATTAGTCTACTGATATTAATATATACATAAATATGGATATGATATAGATATATACAAATTAGAAAATTAATTGAAATAAAGTTATATATATGTAAATTTGTTTGTTATTTTTTTATATGAATATTTTTAGATACAGTAAAACCTGTGAAAATGGAACCGGTCTATGACGGAATCCTGTCTTAAACAGACATAAAAATCTGACATGTAGGTCTATGATTTTCCACTTTTTATTATTCTTATAAAATCCTTTTTCCTGCTTTTTCAAGCATTTTTTGATCTAGAATTTTTTTTCTGACAACTTTCACCAATGAAATGGAATGGCAAAAATGTGTGCCAACTCTTACCAATTTTGACAGGTGGTAACAGGTTCTTAGCATAACTCTTGCTTTTTTCTTTTTCCAATTATTTATTATCGCCTCCCTTTTTTTAAAACCTAAAACTGTCACTGAAAGTTGTATTATGACTTGCTATGATGTTCAAACCCCCTCCATTCACTGCATGAATGCTAGCATTAGTGCCATATTTACTTCAGAAAATCTTTAATAAATAAATAAAGCAGTATATTGTTTAGATATATCAGTTTTAGTTTATAATCGTTATAGTATTTATATAATAATTATTTGTACTATCCATTTACACAGACATTATTTTATTTATTTATTGTACACATCTAAAAGCCTTAAAAAAAAACTTTAAAATTGCACAAAACTAATCTATCTGTTAAAAATTGTAAAAATATTTTCAACTGTCATTCTCCTTCATCTTCAGTTACTGGTGTTCTGTTTTCTACTTCATCAGTCAATCCTTTGAAAACTCTCATTTTGCCTTTTTCTAGTAACATTTGGCGCCATATATTGTCGATTTTTGCATGGATCATATCATTGATGATCATATCCTGTTGAAAAATAAGCCAATTATAATAATTTAAACTACACATTACAGAGGGAAGCCATAGAAATATTTACATCAAACTCAGAAACATGCAATGATATGATCCATGCAAAAATCGGTAATAGATGGGGCCAAATGTTACTAGAAAAAAGAAAAATGAGGATTTTCAAAGGATTGACTGAAGAAGCAGGAAACTGAACATCAGTAACTGAGGATGCCTGAATTGTTAATAAGACACACACAGGTGAAAATATTTTTACAATTTTTAACAGATTGACTAGTTTTGTGTAATTTTAAAGGCTTTTAGGTGTGTTTGAAAATAAAATAATGCCCGTGTAAATGGATAGTGCAAATAATTATTATGTTAAAAATAACATTATAAACAATCATAGATTAAAAAAAAAAAAAAAAAAGTTATAGCATTTTTTGTTGAAATATGAATTGGTTAGTAAAGCTCATTAATAAACTGTTCACATTGCTCTTTATCGATCAAGATCGAATAAGACACAAAAAATATGGAAAACATTATTTGCAGTGTCAGTGTTTATTCACTAAACTTAATAAAATATTAGCAAATAAAAATAGATATGTATATTTTCCTCTTTTCTGGGCATGTTTTTAAACCTCCACATATTTCCTCCTCTTTTTTTTATGTTTATTGTTTTGATCGTAATTAGTAGATTTTCCATACCACATACTTAAACCTACTAAGATGGAAGGAACACTTTCAAATATAGATTTTTTTTTTTCCCAGTACATAGTGTTTCTGTTTTCACAGATTTTATATTATTGGATATTTTAGAAATACAGCTGCACATTGATAATTTGAACCTTTTTAACTATCCCTTGTTATTTTGAAACTATAATTATTCACTGTACTTTAAAGAGTAAATCAATGCATTTTCCTGTGCTTACCTCACATAATTTTCTTTGATACTATTTTAAATTCCTCTGAAATTTTTCCATAATAATAATAATAATAATAATAATATTTTTTTTAATTCTATGATATGTATTCCACATTGTATCTGCTACTTAATGGTAATCAACAGTTAATGGTGTCTTAATTAAAACATAAGAACTAAACTTCCATCATATTCAAATTTTAGAAATTTAATATTTCAAACATTTTGAAAAAAAGTTCAAGTGCATGTACTGTACTGCAGAGTGACAAGTTTACAATGTTCCTATCTTCATTAGAATATTTTGATGTATGTGCATACAATTTCAGTAATTAATATAAAATTTCAATAAAAGATCAATAAACATTTTGTTAGCCAAGTAATATTTTTTTTTCAGTAAAAAATAAATTATATGCTTTGATATTGTCTAATTTCATTTTAAATATTGTACATGTCATAACCTAAATATATACATTCTGTATAAAAAGTATCTGAATTGTTAATAAGACACAAAAGATTAATTTATTCATCAAAGTTTATTTTGTTGCTTTCAAGGTAGAGACCGCATTGTGTTCAATACAAGTATGTCAGCGCAGGACCCAATCCTCCTTACTTTTTTGTAGGCAGATTGGGATATGGGTTTTAGCTCCTTCAACAAATTTTCTTTTATGTCCTCAATTGATTCAAAACACCTTTCTCGAAGTGGTAATTTTAGCAGGAACAGGAAAAAGTCATACACGGCCATACAGATAAAATATGGTGCTTGGTCAATAATATTCTTTGCGTTTTTGGCCACAAACCCTTGCACAACAATAGGACAAAATTGAGCTCTTTCAGAACCAGTCATGCGGTGACGCATTTCATGCCCCAAATATTAGTTATAATGTTATGAAGAGACTTAAAAGATGTGTTCATGTCTTGATCCAACTCTCTAAGACTCATACTACGATTTTCAAACACCAGCTTCTTGATTTTATCTATGTTTGAGTCCCTCGTAAATGTTGAAGGTTAACCAGAACGAGGCAAATCAACTACCACTTCTTGGTCCTCTTTAAATGCTTTATACAATTCATATATGGCTGTGTTTTTTACATGCACGATTCACCATAGGTCTTCTGAAAATTTTCAGTGATTCAGCACAAAAAAAATTGTTTAAAATACAAAATTTAAGCAAACTCTTTGTTCCAATTATTTTTCCATTGTAAAAATTGCAGAGCAATCCAAAGTATGTCTGAAAAATTAGTTGATGTCAACACACTAAACCACAGATGGTGCTTAAACTCCACAATGGAACTTGGTACTGTGGTCCTAAATTATAAGTGGGTGGGTGGGGGGGGGGGGGGGATTGTCAGGATATCTTTTATGCCCGTCTTTTAAATGATAAATTTCAGGTATTTTTTATACAGAATGTATATATATTTAATCAACATCATACTATATCCTTTTTATATAAATTGTAAAATTTATATCATGCAAGATTGTTTTGAAGTTTCTCAATATTCTGGCAATGTTGTAATTATAAAAATCTAAAGAGTATATGCTATAAGCAGAGAGCATATGCCAAGTGTATACACTATAGTTTCACTTAAGAAAATTCTTCTGTAAAAAATCCAGATGGTGTATGGCAGGGGTCGACAACCTATGACCTGCAGGTCACTGAGTGACCCATTTCATAATTTCAAGTGACCCATTTCAGTTCTGGAAAAAAGTATAATATATAAAAAGAAATTAGAAAACATAAATATGAATCGGACACTTGAAGAAAACATAAAAAATAAACTGAAAATAAGTAATAACATTAACATTTTTGTTTGATTACAAAGTTGCAGTAACAAACATGCATAACGAATGCAGTGATTGGATGAATGAAGGCAGCGTCAAATCGTTGCCTTCGACACCTCCTCCTTTTGCCCAATCAAAAGTCGGTTTGAGCTATTGCTACAATTTGGTGGTTAAGTGCCTTAGTTCTCTCAGTTTTAGCACTTGTTCAGTAACGCAAAATAAATAAATAAAAATTAAAAATGCTTTGTAAAAAATTTTAGTTTTGCCATTTTGTCTGCATTTTATTCAACTTATAAATGTGAGCAAATATTTTCACACATGAAGTTTATTTTAAGTAAGAACAAGAGCAGCTTAACTACCGAAAATTCAGATGCTTGTATTCGTCTTAAGATGACTAACTATAAGCTTGAATTGACATCACAAGTTCAATCAGGGAAATCATTGATAGTGAAAAGAAAAGTAAAGTTCATTCAGTTAATGTTTCTTTTTATAAAAATTATAATTTTTATGTTTAAAGTTTAAAAAAATGTATTGTAATTATTTTCTCAATAAAATTTATCTTATTATTCACCAATAAAAAGACTTTTTAAAAATGAAAATACCACTGACCCAAAACGTCTCCTTAATACACACATTTTGGTTGATTGTGACCCGCAGCCACACTGCCGACTCATGGTTTATACCTGCTACTGCAGCCTTGTATTCTAGCATTTGTAGATGAGTCATCTGAGAATTCCAAGAAAAGATGACCGATTGTCAATTGTACTGTCAGTAAGGAAAGCGTTAGAAGATTCTATACTGATAATATTAAATATAGGCCATTTTTTTATATACTTTTCTCTCAATCTGTTGTAAGTATAAGCTTGAGTTTTTGTCAATATATGCACATTGTGTAATCAATGTATATGTTTGATATTGTGCTAAAATGAGCTTTTTAAGAATTTTTTATTTTTTATTTTTTTCTCTTTCTTTTTCATATTTTGTATGGTACACAATGAAAATATAAATTTATTAACCATACAAGAAAGGAAAAATTACTTTATTAATAAAAGTTTGAATCAGTAAATATTCGTTTGCATATGAGAGATTTTACGACATACGAGTAGCTGTTTCTTAAAAATATGTTAAATCCTTAAAATACATATTTTGATTTTTTTTTTTCTTCAGTTTGTTTAAATGGACTGAATATAGGATTTCTGATGAAGTTAAAATAGAATTTGAATGTTTCTAATTATCTTACAGATAAAAACAAGGTACTAGAGAATTTAAAAATTCAGTAAACTCAAATTCATATTTAAAAAATATTTTTGGTTTCTGCCACCCTTTAAGTACAGTTTGTTGCATTATCAATAGCATTATTAAAAATTCTGTGCTAAGATTTTGTTAGTTTTGCATTTTGGGTGAAACAACACACCAATGGGTAATGGTTATTTTGATTTAGATAACTGGCAGGATAATTTTTTTTCAATTATTAATTTGATTTTTTTTTTTACTTGTTGTTACCAGGTAAACTGTAGTGATGTTTGGTCTCGAACAACTAACCCCTTTCTGGATAATAAGTCCAAATCAAAAGACACTCTTTACATATAGATGTGAAAGTGTGTAATCTTTTCATGCATGTATGACTAAAAATGGACCTCTTTGATAGTCTCCCGACTATACTTTTTTTTATTCCATTCAAGAAATTTAGTGGTGTAGATTCTATACATTTTAGCCTCTCAATTTGAAGGGGGTGAGGGCAGTGTCGCCAGTTGTGTAGGGTCTTTTTTACTAAAATTTATTCATTGCTACCACTTTTTGAAATAGTAATATTCGCCTTTAAACCAACTCAGCCTCTCGATTGTTTTTTTTTTTTTTTTGGGGGGGGGGGAGTCAGGTTGATGACGTTATAGTGAAGCTTAAGGCTGTGTTAGCTTTTTACAGATAAGATATCTACAAATGAATATTGTGCCTTAAATAAGCCAAACACTTCTTTCTTTAAATAGAATTTTGGATAATAAAATTTTTTCCCCAAATTTTTTATACAAACTTATAAAGAAATACTCAATATTTTAGTCACCTGTATAAAATAGTCATGCTGAAAGGGGTTAAGATTGTAGATTGGTGTAAAACTATAAACTGTTGTTTTATTTGTAGCCAAACAAACAGTCAAAAATTATACTTCATGCATTAAACATAAAAAAAGCACAAATAATTACACTGGTACAAAGGCATCTTATAATTAAAAATTCATTTTCAGTATAAAAAAGAAAACCCTCTGCCACAAGTATTCCTCTCTTGTTTATGTTTTAAAATTTACTAACAGTACAATTATTGGTTAAAAATTTAGTTTAAATATGAAACTGCATGCAAAATAACATTCAAACATCTGGAGTATTCATTTTTAAAAACTAATAGCAGTAGAGGAATAAGTTATTGAGCACTTGACAATCGGTCATCGCTAGTTTTCAAGACAAAATACAGATAAAAAGTTTTTACTTCATTAATAAATTCAACCCATTTCCATCTGTTTTACATTTATTCTATTATATTTTTATAGTTCTTAAATGAATAAAATGCATAAAGATAATACTTTTTTAACGTATTTTTAAAGAAGTTTGTCAGTTTTAAACGATTTTCCAACTTAGTTGTAAAATTATTACTTTCATATGTGTCATACTTTTCTCATAACTATCTTGATTGTACCATTTCACTGTATGCCAATAATTTGATTTTTACAGAAATAAATCCTAAAAGTGCTTTTTTTTTTATGGAATAACTTTTGTGATAAATTTATAACTAAATTTGAGTCAAACTGATTCCAGAACATTCTCTATTTGTTTATACAGCTTAAATATTTTTAAAATTATGCTGAAATTCAGATACTTGTATTTATTAATGTATTTATTATGTGTTCAACAATTCTTGTGAAAAAAGGAAAATTTGTTGCCATTTTTAGTTTTTAGAACTTTTAATGTTATTATGAAAAGCAGCCAAATATATTGTATAGGAAATAAATTTTGTAATTTAAATAGTTTTGCTTTGTTGCATATGTATTTATTTTGTTGCAAATATTCTAAATTAAATAACAGTTTTTAATATAAAAAAGTGTGTGTGGAGATTGTAGTGATTGTAAATCGTAATGAATGTTTAAAAAAAAAAATCTCATATTTGTTTTTTTTTTCCTTTCATTCAGATTTTTATTATCATTTTCTTTTAACTTGTTTAAAATAATCTGCATTTGAAGTGATTATCAAAAGTCTCGACGTCACTGAAATACAAAAAAGAATTTTCATGTATATCTTTTTTTTTTATGACAACTTGAAATTGTCTCTAGTCATATTTACATTAATTCAGTGTATTTAATGTAATTGAAAGGCTTTATTACACACCAGAAAAACATTCCAATTTGTGATAATTGTGTACAGAGAAGATTCTCTCTAAAATTATTTCCAGCCTTTCTACCACAATGCTGAGAATAAATGTAAGCATTCCACTTTAATTAAGTACCATTTTCCCCTAAAAAAAAATAAAAACTGCAAGGATTGGAAAAAAGAAAGGTTATTCGACTTGCAAATCTAACAAATGTGATTAACAGTATTGAGGTAGGGGAATCTTAATGCACAAAGTTTATTCTAGACTTGAAAAGCTGTGAGTCAAACTAATTCATAATCAGTAGATAAAACTGAGTATTAAATTACAAAAAGTATAAATTGGTTTTGGACAAAATTGATACATTATGTTAGAGTATAGCAAAAAGTGTAAAGCAGTATTTATTTTATCTATAGAGTAGACTATGGCTAACTATGGTATAACTATATGGCTTAGATAAAAAAAAAAAATCTCCATAATAAAATTAGGAATACCTTTGCCAAGGCATTAAACGTGGGTGTCTGCTAAGATCTGTGATCTTTCTATATGCCGTGTGCCATCGCAGAACAGGGCTAAAAGAGAAAAGTAGTCATCCATTGGACCTTTTTCAAAAACTAACGAGAATGAAAACCATGCATCATGCATAGATTATGAAACACTTTCCAACACTAACATAATATTACTTATTAAGAAATTTCATGTAATGAAATCTGTCATAGTCCATTCTGTAATCAAATATTTTTGTGTGCCTCTGTAAATGAAGATGAAGGTTGTGCACTCGTTAATCTATTGAAACATGCTGTAGTGCACTTCAGTGATCGCTTTTAATTGCATTATCTATGAAGTATAACATCATTAAAATACATCACAAATGATTTTTCTCCCATTGATTATAATGGAATGGAATTATTTTGTGCATCACTGTAAATAAAGTATAAATGCTACGTATTCTATACTTCTGAAAAAGCATGTTTTAGCCCATCAGTGCTCAGTGATGCATATCAATTTCATTATGTTTGAAGTGTTGCAACATCATTAAAATGCATCAAAAAATATTTTTTCCTCTAGATCATAATGTAACAAAATTCTTTTGTGTGTCTCTGTAAATGAGCTTCATTTTCAATACCAAACATTCTATAGTAAATATCAATAACGAATAAAATTTTCATGGTAATCCGAGTATACTTAGAAGAGTTAGAGCAATGACAGACAGACAAACTTAATTCCTAAACACTTTTCAACTATGTCAGAAAGTGTTAAAAATGGTAAGTTGTCTCAGGTCTAACTTTTCATATTTATGTAATTTATCAATAAAGAGTAAAATAAGTTATTATTATTATTCAGGTTAAAGTTTGTTTGTTTTAAAACTTTATCTACTGTATTGATGCTGTACCAGAGTATATGATTTTGATTTCTGCAATTAAGTTAGATATTATAAAATTTATCTTAAAACCTGTACAATATTTTTATTCTTGGACTTCCATTTTCTGTAATAAATGTTTAAAGCACAGTACAGTACATCAGGCCTGTCCAACATTTCAGTAACAAAGAGTTCACCTCTGCTGGTGGCAAACAGTGAAGGGTGCCATTATTTAGGTGACTGAACTATGAAAATGAAAAAGTATTATCTCACTGTAGTATAGTCGAAGCGACACACACATACACACGTCTTATGTAAAAATAATTTGCAGAGAAAGCATAAATCATAGTAAATTTAGAATTGCATTTTTCTGATAGGTGTGGGGGTCTCGAAACTTTTGTGTTGAAAAAGAAGCCAGAAACTAATTATGCCTATAATAAATTTTTAAAAAAGAAACATACGAATATTTTATTGCAGGAGAAGGACTGCTCAGACTAGGAAACTATAACATACGAATACTTTACTATTTATTTTGAAAACAAGTATCATTTAAATTGGATTTTTATCTTTAAAAAAAGAAACAGGAAACTTTTATAAGAGTGCCCCCCCCCCCCACAAAAAAAAATTGCATTGAACAGCCCTGCAGTACATGACAAATATTTATGAAGTATCAGTCTGTACTAAGAGGTCAAAGAATATAAATAAAGAGCAAGTTTTAGTATAAAAAGTGTGTTAATGGTTTAAGGGTGGCATGATAAGTGTATTTATAGAACTTTGGGCTATCGGGTATTTTCTTTATCTGGCCTGCCCATCTGTCCCATTAAGGCAGGTAGTCTACTAAATTTTCAACCAATCTTTACTCTAACAAAATAATTTCTTGGGGAAAAAAGGAAACATTTATGATGAAGGTAATGAATGAAACATGAATAAAAAAAAGTGATCCTACATGATGAAAGAATCAAAATAATCTGTAAAGTTGTATTAATTTAAGATATATTTATACTAAATTGCAAAATATTTGGAATTAGAGTTGTATGTTACATATTGTTAATTTTTTATGAATGTAATCTTTAAAAGAAACTTGGGAAAATAAGAAAAAAGAAATCATATGAGTTCATTTTATTTTCATGTAAAGGGTATAATTCAAATAATAAATTATGTATTGCCAAATTTTTCAGTTTACTTGTAAAATTAAACTCCAGTGTAGGCTTAGAGGCAAGGTTGGAAAAAATAAATAACCTAATAAAAGTGGAATTTTTTTTTTTTTTTATTTACATCAATATTTTTTTATTATTATTTGTTTTTGTGTCTATACAGACATATGTGTCTAAATAGTTACAAAAGGAAAATTAGATATTCTAAATATTCAATTAAAAGTAAGAACAACTAAGTTTATTGTGAAAATCAAAAAATCTACATAAATGTTAGATAACTTTTAATTAGAATAAAAAATTGGCAACCTTAAATTGTAAAGAAGATTAAAATTTATTGTTTTATAAAACTTATAGATATCCTTTGTTGAGGGAAAGAAAAAAATTAAGATCAAAGTAGTATAAAAAATATCAGCGAAGTAGCACGTATATGTTACTGCTGCTGTTCTTTCTTCCTCTCTTGTAAGATTAAATGAGAAGCTCTTTTATGAAACCTTTAAACAAATAAAGGTAAAATTTATTATGGCTGCTTGCACTTTTCATTACGTCGATTTTTATGTGTCACGTGTTTGCTAAACAAACACTACTTTATAGACATCTGACGCAACAAAATTATTCATTTTATGAGTAACAATGCCATGGTTCAGAACCCTTCTCAGATAAGGATCCTGGCTGTGCCACTGTATAATCAAATTCTTTTTCTAAAAGATTGTTGCAGTAATTTTTGGCCAGAAAACTTTAATAAAAGTGTCACTAAAATATTGTTTAGTAATTTTTTCTGGGATATTTTAATTGTTATTTCAGAGATTAATAAAAACCACATGGTTTTTATTTTAAAAAGAAAGAGTTTAATCAAAACCAAGGTTTGATCAACTAATCTAAATCATGCCAACCTTGCTCTCACATATTATTTATTTCCTTTTTTAGATTATATTTATTAAATATGATGAAGGAGGCAAAAATCATGCATGGCATTGATATCTTAATATTTTGTTGAAATTCAGATGCTAATAACACATATTCAGACAGACCACCAGCAAATAAAATGAACTCCAGTTATACTCTGCTGCATACTGCATTCAAAATGGTTTGCCTTCATTTATTCTCAGCAATTTTACTCTGTGCTATAGAAATTAAACTATATTTTTTAAGAAATTCGCTTGACAATTCTTTAAAATTTAACAATGTGTAGTAATTTTGTAAAACTAACATGTAAAAATGTAATTCTTATCTGTATTTAATGCTCATTCTATCTTAACACAGATGAATAAGTACCTGTAAATTATATTTAAAGGTATGTTCCATTATATAAGTGCTTTGGATTTTTTGCTGTATTATGAACATGTAAGATTTTTCTTACATGCTTATATCATGTTGTATACTTTATTCAGTAAGTCATATTTAGTGTAAAGTATTTTGTACTTTTAGTATAGTCATAAATAAATGTTTTCTGTAAATGTTATAGCTGTTAATTTTATCTTAAATGATATTTTACACCACATTTGTTTTTATGATGATGCTTATATCAGTAACTGCCTATAAAAAATTTAAAATTTTCATTTAACTCTTTCATTCTTGAGTATGAATTTCTTTCCTCAACTTTGATTGAATAAAAGTTTACATTTTTCTTAAAATTTTAGGAGTCTGACTGAATTGCTAATCATAAAATTGAATCGGTCAACAAGAAAATGTGAGTTGAGAAAAATCGCGAGTTTTTAACCTAGTAGTAAAAACAAATCTGCATATTATTTATTAGAACATTCATGCATTGCACATGTATTAAGGGATGCTGTAATTAAAGGCTCACTAGCAGCTACCATAAATAAATATGATGAAAAAATGTACTTCTGTTTATCTTTCATTTTCTCAAAATACTTAAAGGTTTTAGATACTGAAAATGGTGACAGTTTAATCAGTTGAGTATATGCAACAAGTTTTTCCAATAATCCATTTAAGATATCAAAATTCAAAATCAGCTTTCTTTTATAAATACAGGTTGCATTTGGATATTTATTTCTCTTTTAACTGTGTAACTTTTATTTTTGGTAAAGGAGATGTTAGCAAGAATGGGTTTGGGAAAACAGACAATAACTGCAATACTTGCAAAAAAGTATTTTATTATTTTTTTTTAATCAGGAGCAGGCATGTTCATTTGCAAGTCAATTGTTGACATGTTTGCCCTTTAGTGTGACTGATGATCCATGGTATTTTATGAGATAAACTAGCTGACCTGCCTGACGTTGCCCGGACCTGTGATAATAAAGTTAAACAAAACAAAAGTTTGTATGATTTTATATTTTTAACTCGATAAGGATGCATAATTTTCCAATTAAAAAAATCCAAGATTTTTAATAATTTTATACAGCTTCTAATAGCACCATTCCAATTTTTTATTTGTTTTGTATCTTTCTTTATTCAAGAGATAACGGACATCTTGTCTGCTATGCTTGCTCGTAGGAAAAAAAAAAAAAAAAAAAAAAAAGTTAAAATTTTTTTTTTCTTCAGTCAAATAAATGTGAAATAATAAATATCTTCGGTTATAAAAATCGGATAATCTTAATTTTTACAAACTTGTAATGTGGAAACAGAGAGGATTCAAAAGGTGTTAATTTTAAAATCATAGCTTAATTAGAATTGTTAATTTGAGTCACCTAAAAAATCTCTTAGTACCTCTTTCTTTGCGGTTTCATTATCGAGATACTTGCAGCAGCTCAAATTTTTATCAAAAAACGTGTTGATCATTGCAAGATTAAATTGCTCAAAAAATTAAACATTTCTAATTAATATTTCTGAAAGTTGTAGATGGAATTTTTTGAAATTTGACTTTTTGAATTTGCAATTTTTGTTTATATAGATCTGCAAATTTTCGTGTCGAAAGACCTAATAGTTTCTGTTATTTCGTCATGTGTTGAAAAGGCATAGCTTAAAGTCATTGTGATAGCCCAACCTTTTTCCAGTAAACCTAAAATCTTTCTTCCCTCTCCCAACACACACCTCATTTTGCGGTTTCACATTTCTTTTGCACCATTTTCAGAAAAATATGGCATTTTAGAAGCGATAGTTAATGAGAAACTAATTAATATCTTGGGTAATTATCAAAATATTAAAATTCTGAGACTCAGGTGCACATGGCCAGACCTTGGACTATCCACACCTAAATTTTCAGACTTCTAGGTGGGCTAGATTTTGCTAGCCATCGCCAACAGACACACACACACACACACAGACAGAGCGAAATTTTCTTTTATTAGTATAGATAACATTTTGTTTGCTACAAATTACACTATTGATTATAATCACAAAAGCTCCATTTAAATATTTTAAACTTATGAATGTAAGCCACAACATAAAGGCAAATAAATATTGTTTAATTTGAAGTGCCCTTATTCACTTAAGTTTCTATAAAGATGTACATGGACAAAAAAAAAACACTTTTAATTACAAGAAAAAATACAAAGCTTCATCAGCTAACTAACAGCAATTTCAGTACTTTTCCAAATATCATTTCAAAATTTCTTAAATTAAACTTCTTTTCAAATTATCTAAAAAGAAAAGATTTATAACTTACTTTTTCTAACTTTTAAATAATATACAGTCTAAATTTAATAATTATTCTAAAATATAGTGTATTTCCTTTTTAATATTTGTTAAAAAATGGTTTATTGCTAATTTTATTCTTTTCAGAAAGTTCAAATTCATTTATTTTAATTCATGCAAAATCTTTCAGAATAACGTACTTTTCCAAATATCATTTCAAAATTTCTAAGTCCAATAATCATTTTTCAAAATTTCTTAAATTAAATATTTTTACTTTCAAAACATATCTGGTGGAAAGAACTTTTAATTTTATTTAGATTGCTAGAATTTAATTTATTTTCATCCATAAGTTTGGCAGTTATCAATTTTTAATTACTTTCGTTTATATTGTTTTGAGGCTCGTCGAGATTCGCTAGGAGACGCCATTGACACAATTTCGGATGCTTCAAGTAAACAAGAACCTTTTTTCCCGTGGATTTTGAACAAGGTCGTTTTGACAGCACTCCAAGGTCGCGATTGAATGTTCTAAATACTATTTAATGCTGTTGCTAGGGGTAGACGTGTCAGTGTGAATTTTAGCTGTAACTTTGACTACGATCTGTTGGGGCTTGTTCAGTAACATTCATCCGGTTCCTATTTTCTCATTGGTTATTCTGTAACCGCCGGGAATTTTCACCTGAGTGGGAAAGTCTAGAGAGTATTCAGTTCTACAAAAAATTCTACGAGATGTAGTCATTACTGTATATCGTTATGAGGGCTTTTGCCATCTCATAGGCGAAAATAAGGATTCAAGATGGATATGTACGTGACAGTTGTTAGCACTACAATACATTTAAATTTCCAATAATCCTTTTTAATGTTAATAAATTAAATAAATAAGCTAATATTAAATTCAAATTACTAAGGATACCTTCCTGATATTTGACATTTAAAAGTGATGAAGATGGGAGACGCTGGATTTCGAAGAAATGTCTTGACAACATCTTTATTTTATATGCCTGTGGTTTGATGCTATGGATGAATCAGCAATGTGATCTCCTTCAAGAGATGCTCCATCTACAATACTGATTCGTGATCTTCAAATTCATCGTGTTTGGCTGTTTGATTTGTGCTCGTCTGTGATTGTGATAGCAGTTATAACCACCTCATTGATACTAATCTGCCTACCTACTTCGCGGTTCACTTACTAAAGCTTTTATTCTCCTTTCCTGAGCAATAACTTTTAAACTTTAGAATTCCAGTATCTTACTTAAAGAACTGTCGACGATGGCTAAAATATAGTAGTTTCCACTGGACTGAGCCAGCAACAATATTGCCATATAACTTTATTATCTTCACTAAGAACTGTGATTCTCAGTTAAAGAGAATGTAATATAGTATTGTGATATAAAGTGAAATTTAATATTTGAAATAATTTATACCAAGGATTAAGTCTACATTATTAGTGATTTTAAAATCCATTTCATCCGTAATGCATTAATATTATTAGTAGAGCTCATGTCTGTACATATGCAATTTAAGATCGTAGTGTTAATATTTTGAAGAGATTTATTTATTAATTATTGGTGCACTGATTTTCTAATAAATACCTATTAAACTACAATTGGGTGAGTTTGTCTTTTCTTTTTATTTATAATATTATTTATTAATTTCATATATAAGATATGTTATCAAACTTATAATTTTTACTTAAACTTTAATTTTTATGACTTCACTTCGTGTACTACCACTATCGTTCACGCCTATAATGGTGTTTGGGGAAAGTGTTGAATATATGTTTTGTCTAAATTTTTAGGTTTTCAGAATCACTCCGGTGCGAGTCGCTGGTGATTCACCCTTTATTAATTTTTCCTTTTATATTCATCACGATCCCCAGATACCGTTATAAACAGCACAAAAACTACCCAACCCAATTGTTTGAAACTTAAGATATATTATCTTTGCAGAATTTTGTCGAGACATTTCAAATTTTATGAAAATTGAATCAAAACTTTAGAAGATATTAATAAAAATATTTATTAAGTAATTTGAATTATTTTTTTTTTTTAAATCGGTACTTTCTTGTTATAGGAGTTTCCGAGGTTGAATCGCCAAGCGACTGAGATACTTATTTTATGACAGAAATGAATCTGCAGACGATATAATTCATTTCACAGATTTAAAAATCAAGATCTGAATATTTATATAACTAGCTATAGTACGAACGCATCTCGTTTGACGTACAATTTCCAACTTGTTTGTTTTTTTTTCAGATTAGTTAAATTCTTTAAACAACATACAAAACTCGTTAAAAAAAAAAAAATCTATGCGAATAGTCCAGCCAGTGGTCTCAAAAATTGCATTTTCAGAAAGTTATGTTGCTGTAAAATCAATAAACACGATTTTCGCAGACAAATTTTATCAGTGCTCCAACTTTGGCCTATGACAGGGTCGGCGAACCTATGGCACGCGAGAGGATATTTTTGGCACGCCGTTGATTAAATCAAATTCAGTTAAACTCTTCAAAATTCTACACTTCATTATTCTTCTTCCTTTAATACGAGCTTGACTGGCAATAGCTTTTGATTGTTATAATAAGTACTTGCGTACTTGTCATATCAATGAATTTGCATATTATGAATCAATGAATCATTGATTCAATATCAATGAATATCATCAATATATCTGTTGGTGTTATTTTCTCAATAGTCAGTAATTTTGCGCTTTCTAAAGCAATATAAATAATCAAATCAGCTTTCAGAACAAAAGATAGGTAAGATATTTGCTTACCTCTATTTTCCAGCAATCGTCCTCACTCCTCATTTTTTCTCGCTAGGCCATGATCGCCAGAATTTCGTATTAATCCATTACGATTAGCACACACACTATGTAAATCCTTGGTTTGAAGAATATCCATGAGACTGATTAAGTAATGTTAAAATATTATTAATTAATAAAACATATTCATAATACTGTTAAATTATTTAATTTACTTAGCTTACATTTAATAGTTACATAAAATTTAGTTTTAAACATTATTTCAATTTAAGTTTAAGGGAAAACGACATAATGTCCGTTTCCATCGCGAATTAAAAAGAATCTGTTAAAGTTCTATAAAGCAGAGATGCAACAGTCTTAGTCCTTATCAAGTGACATCATTTTTAAGTTCTTTCATTGGATGGTAATGACGTAAAGTCAATTTACGTCACTAATACGTATTTTAGTCTTTCACTTCCTTGTTCAGAGCACGTGCTGTAAAAACCTCTTCATCTTGCATCAGGCACTTTCATTTCCTGTTTGAAATTCTAGATAATTACTTTTTATCGGGATGAGTTTTTAAATGATGTAAATAAACTGTCATAGAAATTAATTCCGGATATTAATCTTTTGATATATTACCAACAATCTCCTCCTTAATCTCTGGAATTTGATTTCTTAAGTTTAAGTTATTTCTGTGAACTTCGAAGATAGGTTTGGGAGTGGGCTTGGTTAGGATGTCCGCTATCATGTTCTTTGATTCACAGTAATTTAGATTAATTGTACCATTGTCCTTTAGGTGTTTAATGGAATGATACCTTATATCAATGTGTTTCGTGCGACGGGTGTATTTTTCTGATTCGATCATTTTTATGCAGGACTGGTTGTCCTCATGCATAGTTATGGGTAATGTCTGTTCTAAGTCAAATTCTTGTAAGAGTCTTAATTAACCATAAAATTTCTTGTGATGCATTTGCTGCTGAAATATACTCGGCTTCAGCACTTGACATGGCTATGCATGATTGCTTTTTGCTGATCCATAAAATTGGGTTTTTCCCTAATAAAAATAGGTTTCCGCTGGTGGACTTTCTAGTTTGTACATCTCCAGCCCAGTCTGAGTCACAGTACACTTCAAGTATTGGTTGCTGTGTTGTATTTATTTCTAATTTAAAGTTTTTAGTGTGATTTAAATAGGAAATCACTCTTTTAGTTGCTTTCCAATCCTTCTGTGAAGGGTTTTCGTTTTTTCTACTTAGGATGTTAATCGCAGCTGAAATATCTGGTCTTGTGACAGTTGAGATATACAAAAGTGCGCCAATTGCCTTTCTATAATCGATGTTGTTTGGCAATGGTATTTCTTCGTTATCAAAATTTAAATAGCCTGTTTCCATGGATTTAAATAGGAAATCACTCTTTTAGTTGCTTTCCAATCCTTCTGTGAAGGGTTTTCGTTTTTTCTACTTAGGATGTTAATCGCAGCTGAAATATCTGGTCTTGTGACAGTTGAGATATACAAAAGTGCGCCAATTGCCTTTCTATAATCGATGTTGTTTGGCAATGGTATTTCTTCGTTATCAAAATTTAAATAGCCTGTTTCCATGGGTGTTTTGTAGGGTTTCGCATCTTCTAATTTAAATTTTCTAACTAATTCTTCAATTTAATTTTACTTTTTTGATTCAGTTTATATCCTTTGTTTGTTTTTTCAATTTTAATCCCTAGGTAGTAGTTTAATTGACCTAAATCCTTTAGTTCATATTCAATCTTAAGTTTTTGTATAATTTCTTTAATTTCATTTTCTTTTGCTGATATTAATAAATCGTCTACATAGACGATAATATATGCTTTACTGTTTTTAGTATTACGTATGAATAAACACGTGTCTGATGTTGATGGTTTGAAATTTAACTTTTCTAATGATTCTGAAATTTTTATGTGCCAGGCTCTAGCTGCCTGTTTTAAGCCGTATATAGCCTTATTTAATTTGCACACTTTGTTTTCATGATTAGGTTTGACATAGCCTTCCGGCTGAGTGATGTATATATCCTCATGTAAATTTCCATACAAAAATGCTGTTTTAATGTCAACGTGGTTTATGTTTAGTTTATGATAGGCGGCGGCTGCTAAAAAAGTTCTAATTGTAGTATGTGAAACCACTGGAGCAAAAGTTTCATAGTAATCAATACCAAAATTTTGCGAATAGCCTTTCGCCACTAAACGCGCTTTATATTTTTGTATTTTTCCTTTATCATCTAATTTTGTTTTGAAGAGCCATTTCGAACCTATTCTTTTTGTATTTGGCGGGGGGTCAACTAATGTCCAAGTTTTATTTTGGTTGTGAGATACTATCTCCTCCTGTGTCGCTTTGATCCAGTTTTCTTTTTCTACTGGGTTTTCCATGTTTATTATTTCCTGCCAATTTTTCGGTTCGTTAATATTTTCATCTTTAACCAAATAAATTAGTCTATCTGGGGGAACCCCTTTATTTACTCTATCTGATCTTCTCGGTTCGGTTTGGTTTAGTTCAGATTCATTCTGATTATCATTTTCATTTGAAATTTCGATTTTTATCAGATTTGGGTTTTCCGATTTTTCGTTTTCGGCATTAGTGTTTTCATCTAAATTTAGTTCTAGCCGTTTTTCTTTATTTGAATTTATCGGATAGTTTTCTAAGAACTTCACCGTTCTGGCTATAGTGAAATCTTTGCCGCTCGTATAGATACGATATCCTTTGGAATAATTATCGTATCCCACGAAGATCCCTTCTACTGCTTTATTATCTAATTTCTGTCTTTTTTGCTTGTTAATATATGCATAAGCTTTGCAGCCAAAGACTCTTAAATATTTTAGATTTGGTCTTCTGTTTGTCCATAATTCATATGGAGTTTTTTCGTTGGCTTTAGTCGGCAGTCGATTTTGTAGGTGATTTGCGGTGCATATCGCCTCTCCCCAGAAATGTAATGGTAAATTAGAGTCACTTAACAATGTTCTTGTCATTTCAATTAATGATCTATTCTTTCGTTCAGCAATACCATTCTGGCTGGGAGAATATGGTACTGTTAGCTGTCGCTTAATTCCATTTTCTTTTAGAAAATTATCTATATTAGAATTTTTAAATTCTTTGCCATTATCAGTTCTGAGTTCTGTAGGCTTTTTGCCAAATTTATTGTTGACCAGCGCAACAAATTCCTTTAATTTTTCAAATACCTCACTTTTATTTTGTAATAGATAAATTATAGTAAATCTAGAGTAATCGTCTGTGAAGGTTAAAAAGTAATTTTTCCCACCTATGGTTGGAGTTTGAATAGGACCACACACGTCTGAGTGCACTAATTGCAGAATTTTATTTGCTCTCAATTCCGTTTTCTTTGGGTAAGGTGCGTCAGTCAATTTTGCTTTAATGCAAGGCTCACATTCGGTACTATGGGAACAATTATTTATGTTTATTCCGCATGCTAATTCCTTCGTCATTAATTCTTTAATCGACGCGACATTTTTATGTCCTAATCTTCTATGCCACAGTTCTATGCAATTTTAATTTTTGCAATTAGTTATCATGTTTACGAAATTTTCATCTGTGGTTAATTTTGTTTGCTGAATTTCGTATAAATTATTTATTCTACTTCCTTCTAAACGAATTAATCCTTCATATTCTAGAAAACATTTATTATCTTCAAATGTTAATTTGCATCCGTTTTTCGTAGCTTTAGCTACCGAAAATAAATTTGTTTCAATGTCGGGTACAAGTAGAACATCTTTTAAAGTTACGTTGTGAGTTTTTCCGTCTGAGGTTATTGTGGTAATATTTACATTACCTGACCCGTAGGATTTTAGTTTATTGCCGTTGGCAATTACGACGTTGGTATGTTCTTTATTTGTAAATTCAGAAAATAAATTTTCATTATTTGAAATATGGGAGGATGAGCCAGAATCAATAATCCATGCGTTATTTTTCGATTTGTTAGTTATAAATGCACAATTGTTCTTTTCTTCGGTTCCGAAATAAGCTGTGCTTTTTTCTTTCGGTTTATTTGAGTCCGCGCTTCTTAAATTATTTTCGTCTTTTTGAAAGACTAGCGAAGAAGAGAAATGTTTTTTGTTGTTTTGTTTAAAATTATTTGTTTTATGTTTGTTATGCCAGCAATTAACTGTGTTGTGATTTTTTAGTCTACAAATCGTGCAGTATTTTTCTTCTTTTTTAAAACCTGTGGTTTTAAATTTTCTTTCAGCTCTAAAGGCTTTGTTCGAATTATCACTGTTATTAGAATGCTCGTTTCTTTTATTAAATTCGTCTGTTAATTTACTCTTTATAAATTCTGGAGTTAATTCGTCTTCCTGTCTGGCTTCTAATGCGGTTATGAGGGTGTCGTATGAAGGAGGTAAAGAGCAGAGCAATAATGCTGAAATATGATTTGCTTTAATTTCTTCGCCTATGGCTGATAACTTATCAATAATTTCTAATATCTTTGTTATATGAGTTATCATGTTGCCTCCTTCTGATAATTTCGTTCCGTAAAGTCTCCTGAGGAGAAAGAGTTTGCTAGACAGATTTGATCTCTCATGGATGTTTTTAAGCGTGTTCCATGTGTCCCGTGCATTCTGTAAATGCTTAATATGGATGATTTGATTATCCTCAATACTTAAATTAATCAAGGCTCTTGCCTTTCTATCTTTCTTCGACCATTCCGGGGTTATTGGAGTAGGTGGGTCGTCTATGACAACTTCAAAGAGCTCTTCTCTTATCAAGAGCATCTCCACCTTGAATTTCCAGTTTGCATAATTACTGGAATTTAATTTTTCAATTATACTTCCTTCTTTGAAGGTTGCCATGTATCTAATTTAGAATATATCTAAAATTAATTAATTTCTTTTGAGTATTCGAGGATTCTAGGACACTATTTTTTATTTTTATTTTTACCTTTTATATACTTTAGAATATTTTCACGTCTCAGAATCTTTGTTGGTGTTATTTTCTCGGTAGTCAGTAATTTTGCGCTTTCTAAAGCAATATAAATAATCAAATCAGCTTTCGGAACAAAAGATAGGTAAGATATTTGCTTACCTCTATTTTCCAGCAATCGTCCTCACTCCTCATTTTTTCTCGCTAGGCCATGATCGCCAGAATTTCGTATTAATCCATTACGATTGGCACACACACTATGTAAATCCTTGGTTTGAAGAATATCCATGAGACTGATTAAGTAATGTTAAAATATTATTAATTAATAAAACATATTCATAATACTGTTAAATTATTTAATTTACTTAGCTTACATTTAATAGTTACATAAAATTTAGTTTTAAACATTATTTCAATTTAAGTTTAAGGGAAAACGACATAATGTCCGTTTCCATCGCGAATTAAAAAGAATCTGTTAAAGTTCTATAAAGCAGAGATGCAACAGTCTTAGTCCTTATCAAGTGACATCATTTTTAAGTTCTTTCATTGGATGGTAATGACGTAAAGTCAAGTTACGTCACTAATACGTATTTTAGTCTTTCACTTCCTTGTTCAGAGCACGTGCTGTAAAAACCTCTTCATCTTGCATCAGGCACTTTCATTTCCTGTTTGAAATTCTAGATAATTACTTTTTATCGGGATGAGTTTTTAAATGATGTAAATAAACTGTCATAGAAATTAATTCCGGATATTAATCCTTTGATATATTACCAACAATATCAATGAATTTGAATATCCATTTCGGAATCATTTAACCCTTAAATGTATAGTGATGAAAATTAGCATCACTTTTTATTTAAGTTTTAATAAATAAATCAAGTTTTTGCCACCACTATTTTTATATAGAAATATTAATCCTGTAAAAATCACATAAAATATACTACTAAACAAATTTAAAAATCTATCTTAAAATTTCTGGTGTTTAATCCTTAATATAAGTATAAAATAATTCAATTCTAAAAGAAAAAAATCATGCATTTATGGTTAAATTCATTATCTACCCAGATGTGACTCCAAATGATAAACTGATTGTATTCGATTGGTTAGAAATTTCAGAAATTAAAATGTAGCTTATCGACTTATGTAGCTTATCGATCAGCTCAATATGGACTCAGCAATTTGTCAAATTGAGAGAGGATTTGGAGATGATCGAAAAAGAAAGACTACCAGGCATCCAGAGTTCCCAAGTCTCCGGATTTTGGATACCAGCATTTTAGTACAGAAAATGTTGTTTTATGTAATCGGAACATTCTGCGATTTAAAAGAACAACATTTTCTTCAAGATAATACTGGTATGCAAAAAGCCGAAGACTTGGCAAGTCTGGGCATCAAACAAAAATGTTGATAGTAAAATTATGTACACTTTGAATTCAATTCCAGAAGAAGTTGGCATTTGCCTCATGTTGACAGTTTCTCCCTCTACTTAGGCTTGTAAATCATTATTATCAGAGATGAACAATATTAAAAATTCTAATCGAATCAACTTATCAAATGACTCCAGTTCATCATGTATTTTATTAAAAATATCCAATTATGAACCCATCATATGGCATCCAAGATGCAACATCAGAAATCACATTAACTTGTTTAATTGCTTTACTTTCTTCTCTTTTTAATTACTTAAAAAATGTAACTACAGTTAGACATTGTTAAACCACCACTCTGCATATTACGCCAGTTTATTAAGATCCCAAGCAAAGAAGGAAATAGCGGTAAAAAATCCTAATAAATCTTGACTCGAAAATATGAGATCTGTTAAACTTACACTTACTTTATCTTTGACTTAAGATTTATCTTTTTTGTACAATCGATAGTCGAAAATTGATAGAAGAAACAAACATTTATGACAAGGAGTTAAATGAGAGTAATTACGAACTCGATGAAGAGAAACTAACATTGAAATTCCAAGATGCTGTTGCTGCATTACGTATACTTTACAAAGTTTTAAAATTTCTTCTGAAAAAAAGAAGATTTTGCAATGCTTGTGAAATTAGAAAATAAAATTGAAGCAACAAAAACCAAAGAGAAAACAGATTTCTTTCGCAAACTTTTAAGTAATGTTTTTTTTATATCTGCTAATTTCTTCTTATGCATTGTAATATATTTTTAAAATAATAACTTTCCATTTAATAGCAGGTGTAGAACAAATATTTTGCAGATATGATTCGTAAAAGATTTTTTTTTTTCGATATTTCTTTTCTCATTGTCTATTTTAAAATAAAATTACCTCAATTATAAAATTATCACGTTGCTTAAAATGTCAAAATCAACAGGTCCCAAGGGGCAACACATATTACCATAATTATTACAGTGATTTGGCATGTTGTTTCGATTTGAGTTTTTAATATTTTTTACGATTGATATAATTATTACTATAATAAATTAATCTTTTAAAATGACAAATTATTTTGGTTTGAGTTTTCAATATTATACATAATTTAATTTAATATGCATGTTGATATTAATATTATATTAATTTTATTACCTGCAAGTATGTTATCCATATATATCTTAATCTAATAATAAAAGTAATTTTATTCATTATTTTTATAGTTTTTTTTGGTGCAGATGGGTGGGGTTTGGGGGTTGGCACGCCATGTTCTCTTGAAAATTTTTTGGAAGAAAATTGGCACGCGGCTGTGAAAAGGTTCGCCGAGCCTGGCCTATGAAATGCACCAGGTCTCAATATTAGGTGCAAGCTTCACCAAAAGTTGTTCGTTTGTCAGATTAATTATAAAGAATAAATCTTTGACTGTTACTATGAGCAGGTTTTTGACTATCAATAATTTGTCATTAAGATTTATGTTTGTTTATGGGATGATAAACAAGACTCACCCCCTGTTACATCTTATCTAGTTTAATGTTAAAACATCCAAAATTTCAAATATCTTAACATTTTACATCCAATTAAAATCAGACATTTAATAAAACAAAATTGCAAAATAAAAGCAATTACAGTAGACGTTTCAAGCTTTATACAAACTTCCTCATCAGAACAAATGTTAATCAAAAATCAAAGCTTGATATCTAAACATCTTATATAAAGCTTGAAACATCTACTGTAATTGTTTTTACTATGCAATATTTTTTTTGTTTTATTAAAATGTCAGCTTTAATATATATATATTAAATATCATTTGTTCTTACATGTTATATCTATTTTTTTTTCTTATTTGAGTAAGATATGAAACAGCTGTTTGCCAATTTATATATTTTTAATTTGTGCTATTTCACGTTGTACCTTTATTTTTAATGTAACGGCATAAAGTTTAATCCACTTTTTAGAAATATTTTTGGACTTGATTGAAATAAAATATGATCTGTAGATTCTGACATTTTCTTTTCGAATGATTTTAAAAAAACTTTTCATTATTTTGTTGAATATATTTTTCCATTATATGGATTCATTTTTGTAAACGATAAAGAAACCTGTGTATTTCTTGCAGTAAATAAAAATCATTGAGTCAGTAAAAATGAATAAAGTCATGAATGATTAAGTACATAAAATATCGTTGCATCAAAATTTCTCCATTATTTTAAAAATTATTTAAATAAGGAAAGGAACCTCTATATATCTGCATTTTGTGAAGACGAAATATTTTAAATATTGAAAATAACTGCAGAATTTATACTTCAAACCGTAAAAGAACATTAAACTTTCTTATATTAAAAATGTATGTTATTTGGGAGGAAAATATACATTTTAATAGAATACTTTATTAAGATTGGTTGGGAATGGCGCATATTTTGGTGCTCATTCATTTTTCAGTGTTAAGAATTCAAATGCACAATTTATTCTTATTGTGTGAAATCATTTACGCAGCCGATACTTACGCATTTTAAAACAATTATATATATATTTTTTTTTTTTTTTTTTTCTAAAGTGTCAACAAAAGAATTTTAAACAAATAAAATTGTTAAATTCATTATATAAAGTGTTATTTGAAACATTAGATAAAGCAGTTGTAGATATTAGAAATAAAGAGACATCAGTTAGCTTAACATACGTAGCGTTGTTGAGTGAAAACTCTTCGAGGTTTAGCATTCAATAGAAAATTTCCTTACGAGAGATTCTACAATATCAAAAATTCTCATATGCCAACATGCAAAAAAAGAAAAAGAAATTAGTATGAAAAGTTTTACAGTTAATAATTCTTAGTATCAACGAGAGCAGATTTCAAATGTTTTCCAGAAAATAGGATTTTGAAGAAGTAACTTTCTTCAAGCTCTCTTCGAATATATTTATCAAAGATTATTTGATGTGAATTACAAAGATTGGAAAAATACCTATTTCAAACCATTTAAGAAAACACCATAGGCTATTTGAAAATGTGAAAACATCTTTAAAAGAGCTTTTAGTTGAAAATTAAAAAATATATTGTAAAATTTTGCTTTGAAAATATTTTTATTTATACCAGTTTTATATCATAAATAAAAAATTCTGAGGAAATTCTTAGTTATTTGGCTGAATTTACATTTCTAAAATTAAAATGTGCCAAAACATAAAATAATATTTTTGCTTAATAAAGATGCAAAAATAATAAAAAATATTGGTACTTTCAAATATTTATCTTATGAAATAATGCTTCACGAATCCAAACAAAGCATGGCTTTTGCTAGTCCTAAGAATGGATTACACCACATTGTATGTCAAAGTTTAAAAAAAAAAAAAAAAACATTTGTTTATAGCTGTATTGCTCCCATTAGTACTTACACTTATCAATGGTCTCTAAAAATTACAAAAAAAAAACTGAATTCAAATTAGAAAAATTTTAAACTGTTCAAACCTCCCCTTTAAGGCAGCTTATAGTAAGTCACGATAAATCTAAGAATTTAAACATACACAAATATTAGAAAAAAAGTATTTATTCATTAAAGTATAAATCCGTTCATATAATACATATACAAGAATATACATATTGAGCAACTTGATGTTTCATTTATTAACAAATCTGTGTGACTGTATAAATATAATAAAATAAGTTTTTACATCCAGAAGCACAATGAACAACATTTGTTTCCCTCTAATTCCAATTTCACTGAATGTGCAAGAGGAAAAATCAATAAAAAGGAAAAATCAGCAAAAACAATTTTCTTGTAATGATACTTTATTTAATAACTTCATTAGTTATTAAATAAAGCAAACACACAGAAAAAACTTTTTAAATGAAAATAGACTTTAAAAATTTATCATTTAAACATGACTCAAAAATAAAAATCAGCTCACATCTGCAATTTCTTTTTGGCATTCGCCCACAGTCCGCCATCTTGTTTTTTTTTAAATCAAAACATATTTATTTTGTTTCTCATTTCCAAAATAATTTTCATCTATATTTACTTATTATAAACACGTTATTTAATTTTATTGACTAATTTTTTTAAAAATTTAATAATAAAAGTTAAAATGATTTGATTTAAAAAAAAAAAAAAGACGGCTGACTCCGGGCGAATGCTAAAGCTTATCCTTAATTTATTTGACTAAACGTACTTATATATATTACAAATTGAATATGCTATTTCTAAATATTTTTGCTGAATTCTGCAGAAACTTATAAAAATTTCTATACTTAAATCAGTAACAGATATATTACATTAGAAAAACCCTCATTGTTTTTCACCCAGTGACTGCATAGAAAATTTCACTAGGGCCTTGCTTTGGTCATTCGTTGGGAGTGAAAACAGCCCAAATGCCTGAAATGGCAATTATGTATAAAATCAATAAATAGGCTTAAAAAAGAGAGAGAATGCAATATGAATGAGATTTTTTTTATAACCTTTTATTGGTGTATAAAAAAAAATCCCCAACATTAAAAATTTAATTTTTATTTCAAAAAGGATAAAATTATTTATATTTGATAATTTTCCTTCTGTCTTTTAAGACCAATATTGTCATTTTTTTCTGATTAATATTAGTCGTTAAATAATTTATATATATGCAAATTAAATAATAGTTCTCTCCCCCTCTGTCTTCTTGTTAAAGGAATAGTTATTTCAATGCAACAAACTTAAGACAAACAGTTTCTTAGCACTAAATATATTAATTGAAATAACTATGACCAATTTTTTTTAAAAACAAAATAGTCATAACTTTTTACAAAAAAAAAAAAAATGAATGTATTGTTACCTCATGACTTGTAATAAGTCCATTTAAAAAACAAACTGACTAAAGCTAATTTGAATATTAAAAATCAAATTCAAAACTATCCTACACAAACTTAATACAAAGGCAGCTTTTATGAAATTTATCAGGAAAAAAAGATAGTTTTCATAAATTTATAAAAGTGTTATACATAATACAATATAAGCTTTCTGGAATTTTATTTTTAAAAAAAAAAGATAACACAGAAACCAATATCTGTTTATAAGCAGATTAAGCATGTTGGATAAACACACGATAAAACCCAATAAAGTAGAGTACACTTTCAGATAAAAAAAAAAAAAAACCTGCCTAGTCCTTCATTGTATAGACATGAAGCATTTTTCCCTCCCAATTCAAAATACAAGCTGCATTTTATTGAGGTTTATAGTATGTTTAACATGTTTAATGCATTTATACTTTCAATAGTTTCTGAGTTAAGTTTAATCAAAATTAAAGCAATCGTACATGTGGCTTTTATAGATAAGATATTTTTAGAAACAAGATATTGCACACTTATTCGTAAAATCACAACTCAAAAATAAGCATAAAAGGAAATTACTTTTCATTTCAATGGAATTTGGTGTTAACCTAAAACTGTCATTAGAGTCAAATATGGAAATGGTCTCATATGGAAATAAATTACTTTTATTTATTTCCATATGAACAATGTTATAACCAATTTGTAGCGAATACAGTTATATAGGGCTAGATGTGAAAGCTGCTCTAATTCAGCCATTTTTTAAAAGGTATTCAAAACTACATTTTATGACATATTAAATATATAGTATAAGTATTCATATTAAAATCTCAAAAATCATAATTTTTGATTTGTGTCACTTTATGCATAAGTGTGCAATATAATTCAAACCACTATGAACAGTGTCGGATTTAGAGTCCTGCATGGGTTGGGTTATACCTGACATGAATGCAAGGAAATAAAATTTCACCAACCCCCTCAAACCCGAAATGGAAGAAATTCCATATATTTTAAACAATTATGGAAAAATAGTCAACAATTATAGCTCTGATATCAATTTTATGTTGGAAAATTAATATACTCATATGCTCAAGTATATAATTTTTTTATCTGAGAAAAAGTATTCTAGATTTTTTTTGAAAAATAAAGTTAACCAGAACCCAGCCCACAAGAGTTCAATCTTAACCCGAAGCAACCCAACCCTAAATCAATAGGAGCTAGTATTAACCAGACTTGCACCCAGGTAAAATAGAGTTAACCAACCCAATGCAGGACTTTACTCAAATTATGGCTTTGTGGAAATCAGTTAAAAGTATTTAGGCAGGTACAGAACTTGCGGTTTGACTAACAATTCAATCCTTTGAAATACATAAAGGCCAGTGTAGATTAAACAGCAATACATTAAGCTACTTTAACAAGTGACATGTAAATCACAATGATTAGGGATAACAATAACAACAGTAAAATCTTACATCACACATATTGCTGGAACAGAAGGTAAAATAAATTTATAATTCCTTTTTGTAAGGACCTTGGCATTTTTAAAAATAACATTGGCACAGTTCAGGCTTAAGGCTGTTCTGATATGCAAACAAGCTACTTTCTAACTTTTATTTATTTATTTATTTATTTATTAATTTTTGTTCATAAAAGCTTGAAATGACAGGTGCTCTTATTCAGGAACTATGTTACTATATAACTCAATCTTTTTTTTTTTTCTGTAAAAGCAGAAAATGCTGTCAAAAAGAGCCATTTTGAACAGATTTTTGGGACGTGACAGCACAAAAAAGGGAAAAAAACTCATAATGAAGCAATTATCATTTATAACTCAAAATGTAATTAATTTATTGGAAAATGAAAAAAAACTGATTACAAATCACTTCAATGATCATGCCTACAAGTGTCATGATTTCATGTTTAAAAAGAAGTCCAAAGATATGTCAGTAGAAAGTTTTGTTGTCGTTGAACAGGGATATTTTTTTTTTTTTTTTTTTTTTTTTTTTTAGAACCGCCTTAAGGCTGTTTTTGGTCAGTGCAGATCTCAGATTCCCCTCTCTAATGTTAAATCTATGGTCATGGAATACATTCTTATTTTTAAAATATCTCATCAGAAAAATAATATTTTTAATTTCTTTTTTTTTAAGTTGTCAAAATATTTCTAAAATATATGACTAGTTTAATATTTTATGCATTAAAAGCTAACAAAATGAGAGCAAGATTTTCAATACTTCAAATAAAATTAATTATGTATTTTTGAAATATTTTGAGAATTAAAAAGAAAAAATCTTTAAGAAGAGAACACAGAAAAGTGAAGTTAACAATATTTTTTTCATGATGAGATATTTTAAAAATAAGAACGCATTCCATGCCCATAGGTTTAACAGTAGTAAAGGGAATCTGAAATTTTACTGACAAACAGCCTTAAGAAAGTATGATTTGTTGCCAAATGGTATAAGCGGCTATGAAAACAAAACTGATTAACTATTATGCTTGTTCAAAAAAATTGCTTCTGATTACATGTATTAGATAAATGGCCTGCATATAAATGTATATCAAATAAAATACATATGTGTATAAAAGGATGAACAGCTTGCTAGAAAATACATGTGAAAATTTTTCTCTTAAGAAAGCCATTTTCTCAATTTTGCCAAGACCCTTATAGAAAGGAAGTGCCAATTAAATTCAGTTAAAAGCAATAGAAAATTTAACTTAGGGGGGCTTTCAAGATATTGTGCTCCATGGCAACTGTTCTATAACACTATGAAAAATTATTGCAATGAGATACTATCAATAAATAAATAAAATATAGTTTTCATATTTTTAGTTTCTTAAAAATTTTAAATTAAAAAGAAGTATTTAAAAAAAGGGGGAGGACTAACTTAAAATATTTGTTCAACAATTAATCTGTTAATAAATTGAGAAATGGACAAAGCTAGAAGTCACAAACACAGCATGAAAATGATAGAAAACAAACCATTTATACAAAATGACAACATGTAACAGCTAAATTAAGACAATTTATGAACATTTATTACAAAAAAGCAATAACTTAAGTACGTATTCACAAACAAAAAGTCAGGAAATCTGTAAAGTGACTCATAAATTTCTCTTTATACATATTCATAAATACTCTGTTAACTATAAAATATATAACAGGATTTTTTCTTTATTACTGTATGACGAATTTTAATAAAACATACAGGCAGAAACATCATAAAACTCTTCAAACCACGTTCTATTTACAAAACAAGTTGATACCAAACTTATTTGAAGATGTATAACATCAACAATGCACTCATGGCACTAAAATGATATCTATTTAAATTTTCTAAATAATCAGTGTTGTAACAAAAGATAATTAACAGTCCAGAAATATATATATGTATACATATTCTTCAATAAATGTGTGAATTGAAAAATATCAAAATTACAAAAAGTATCGGACTAGTCTATCAACTTGGGGTGTTCATTTATTGTTTTAAAGTTTATAATTCATATATTGTATTTTTATATTCTGTTATTCAATATTTCATAGTTTTATACTTTTGAAATTTTGAATTTCATACATTTATTGAGGGATATTTTATATTGCATTTGCGAACTAATTTTAAACACTCGTGGATGAAAAAATATTAATATGCATTGAAATATATATATATTTCAAATTAATTAGGTAATTTTTGAATTTATTTAAATTTAGCAAAAAAAAAAAAAAAAAAAGAAATTTAAATTTATTTTTCAAAAATTTTATTTCTTGCCAAATTTTTTTCAGATATTTCAAATTACTGTTTTTTTTTTTTTTTTTTCATTCTCTCCCATTTTGTAAATGTGTAAAATTAAAATGGAAAAATTTTTAATAAAAATATTTGAAAACATGCATTAAACAGAAAATCTATGAAGAGAAAGAAAAAAAAATTCTACTTTTTTATCAATATGGAGGGGGAGAAAATGAATAATTAATAAAATATGAAAAAGTTTAAAACACTCATAAAATTGTGTTCAAAATCTGAAGACTGGAATCTATCCAATATACCAGAAAATATAAAAACTTCCACATGCATTGTGATTTTTCCAACATTCAACATGAATTGTTTTCACAATGAATGACTCCTTATGCAATAGCAATCAAAAACATCCAACATAATAATAAATACTTTCAAACTATAGGCTATTTAATGCAGTTTATATATTAATACATACATTTATACATATGTACAAAAATGTTTAACAAATTAAAGGCTAAAAATCTAGGTATGGAAGTCCAAAATTAAAGATGGAATGATTTGGTGAAAATTTTGTGACACAATAGAAAATGAAGCATTTCTGGAGGGATTAACAAATTCAAAATAACATGAAAACTTATACAACTATTATTTAATTTCATTAAATAGAGAGAGAAAAGTTGGATTTGCTTTAGCTAGTTTAAACATCCCCCACCCAACACATTACTGATATTTATCATAAACTGTGAACCTTAAACGAAAAGTAAAATAAAAAAAAATCTGGTACCAAGAGCATTTTATTTGGTATATCACATAAAATATACCTTTTAAATTAAGGGTAAAATGGACCCCAAATCCATTAGAAATACTTCAAAATTAACAATAACACTTTCTTTTTCTGTACAAAACTCGTCTTCAAAATTTAATCATTTTAGCACCATCAATGCAACACTAAAAACCAATTTTTTTTATCACTGAAGTCATCAGCAAAATGGTGATGCAGTTGGATCTATCGTTTTAAACTTGTCTTTTACATTTACATCACTACTATTATCACAATCAATATTAGAATTATCACTAAGAAAATCTGGTGCAGACTCTGATACGACAGAGTTATTTGAATTACTGGAATCTGGAACTGTATATGAAGGAGTTGTCCTTGGAGGTCGTTGATTATAACTATTATAGTTCAAGCTTTTACTACTATTACTATCATCACAAGAATTTAACGGAGAAGCATAGTCCATGCTACTTTTGCGGTTCCTGTGAACAGTTTTCTTTTTTTCCTCGGATTTATTTGTTTTTTTCTTTGGTATGCTTTTTCTAGTTTTTACATCAGATTCCGTTGTAATGTTATCAGGAGGTGATGTTTTGGAAGCATCTGTTGAGTTTTCATTTGGAGGAGAGTTTCTTTTAAGCTCAAGATTTTTACTGTTGGATTCGAAACTGCCGACACGAAGCCGCCTGGAATCTAAGGGACCGTGAAGCCTCGCCATGCGAGGGTCAGCAATAGCTCGGGGAAGATGGCTTGCTGGAGTTGGAGTTGATTTTTTCACAATGTTGGATGAAATGTCTTCATCTTTGGAAGAAGTTGGAGGACTTTCATCTATCTCTAACCTTAATGGATCATCAGTATCAGAATCTACTTCTTGTTTAACCACTATATTTTCAGTATGTTCAAGAATAGGAGCATTCCAAGCTTTTTCTAAAATAGGAGGGCTCCACTTCTTCTCTTCTTTGACTTCATTTTCTAAATTATTTGTTTTACTGAAAGAGGACATTACAGTATCAACCGCTGTAAGATGAGGGGGAGTATTAGATCCAGAACTGTTCTGAGAGTCTCGCCTTTTCATCCTAGGGTCAACTAACTTATTTCGCAAGGGTTTCACATCTTGACTCTCTTCTGCTGGTGGCTTTGAAGCAGGGGTAGATTCAAATATATTGATGGGCTCAAATTTATCAAATTTTGCCAATAATAATTTTGGAATAGGAGGAACATCTGCTTTTTTCACTTCAATACCATTTTCATTACTTTGGTTAATATTCAAATGTTTTCGAAGCCGTGGGTCTTTAAGTAAGCTTGGGTTAGACTGGCTTGCTAATGCAAGTGGAGTATAATTTGGTGGTTTGGTATATATTCCACGTAACTTATAAGGAATATCTTTTACAGGTTCAGTTATCACAGTCGTTACAGTGCTAGAAAATGTTGATATTTTATTTTCCTGGCTAATTAGAGAACTGGTTTGTAAAATAGTTTGTTCCAAAGTCTTGGGAAGATTTATAACATTATTTACACTGGTTGTTAAAGTTCGTGGATCACGATTTTTCAGACGAGGATCTTTTGGAGCAACTACAGGTTCTTTCTTTATAGAAACTTGAGGATCAGGAAGAAGTGTTCTCCTCGGCTCTGAAATTGATGTGCTGACTGACTGCACATTACTGCTGGAAAGAATTTTTCCTGAAAGTAGGTTTTTAATAAATTCACTTTGCTGGGATTCAGGAGTCCCCTTGTTTTTCTCTGCTGTATTTTGTTTAACTTTGCTCAGCAATGCCATTATATCTGTAGGTGGTTTAGGTTCAGTCTTAAGAGGGGGCTTTACAGAAGGCTACAACAAAATAAAAATAATCAATTCCTTCTTAAGTATATCACTTAGCATTTAAGACACTATATTATGAAATGAAAACATTTAAGTAATATATAGTACATCAATATTATCAATTATAAGATAATGGCTTAGTTCGGTTACCAGTTTAAGAAGTTCATGAAGAAAAGATTATTATATAAAAAAAGTAATATTAAAATTTCTTAATTTATATATATATATATATATATATATAACATAAAATTGAATTTGTCTGATCACAATCTACCAATCATCACCAACGAAAATGACATTGTATGTAAAATAAAAATTGGTACTTCTCTATTACCCTGTTGACCACTTTTCATAACAAAAAACTATCGCCAAACTGTTAGATTAAACGCCAAAAATGCAGTCCCATTTGCTTTATGTCAGAAGCATTATAAGTGTTTGTTATGTCATCAAGTGGTTTTTAATTCGACATTTGCATGTATTTTTCATTATGTTTTACTGATTTATTAGTTATTTCATTAATTAAAATAACAATTGTGTCCGTAAATTCTTATATTTTATTTACTTATTTATTTTGATATTCCAACGGCAACGTTCTCCTGTTTATTTGGCGTTACAGTTTGGCAATAGTTTTTTGTTATGAAAAGTAGTCGACAGGATAATAGAGAAGTACCTAAAAGTTGTATTGGCGTGCATAAAACTCAAAACATTTAACACCAAATGTATTAAGGGATGACCTAATCTTGAAATGGCAGAATAATGAAAAAAGTCATTCTCCTCCAAGAAAATAAAATATTTCACTATGTTTGTATTAATATAATGTCATATTCACTAACCTTGATTTACAAGTTTTTTGTTATTGTTTTTTTAAACATACAAATATTTAGTGTGTTTATTCTGAAAATACATTTTTTAAATTTTTTAAAGTTTTCATGCTTTAAAAAATAATGGAAATATCTGAATCTTTTTATTTAAATTATTTTGGCTATTTCTTGTATCTCCTGCTGAAAATCATTGTGGTAAAAAAAAAAAAAATCTAATTTCAAATTAAGACCACCAAATTGTCCCTACATGAATTCTTTTTTATACGTACACGAGTGACAAAAGCTTTTCTCAACTCCTTGCCACTAGACTGCAACAAACGTCATAGCAGAGGGCAGAAGCATTTACCTTGTGTGGGATGGGAATGACATGTGTCAGATTGGATCAAGCATCTATGCTTCATTTTGAACATTTGCTGATATTTTTCATACCTTTTCTAATCACAGAACATAATGTGGTGCAGCTTTAAATGAGATTTTCTCTGATAATGAATTTCAGACATGCCACTGTGATTCTTTGCAGGTGTAATCACAATTCTCTACCACTCCATGTGATAAATTTATGAATGAAATATCTAAGCAGCTTATGATTTTGTTATAAACAAAAATAAAGTTATCAACATATGTAACTTACCTCTTTCTGAAGTTTTTTCAAAACATCAGTAAGCGGCTCATCAGAATCATCATCATCATCCTCTTCACTGCTGTACCACAAAGAGGGTTCAGTTTTTTCAACTTCTATTTTCTCTTTCACATCTTCTACTTCCTTCTCAGGTGGTTCAGCATTGTCATAATGTTTTGGGCTGTTTGATGCATCAGACGCAGAAGCTGCTGCCATTTCCATTTTTTTCTGATGTTGGAAAATACGTTTAAACAGCTCTTGTTGTTTTTTCGGTAAATGGCTTGGAATGACAATAGGGATGGCGGCAACTGGTTCTTGAGCTGAATTAGAGTCATCGTTGACTTTATCCTCAGATTTAACAACCTCGGGATTAAAATTTTCTTCCTCAATTTCTTTTTTCACAGCAATAGCCTGAGATGCTGCATTGGGTGGGGAAGAGGTGCTGCACTCAATGGAAGACTCCATTTCACTAAATTGCGTTGTTTCATCAAATTTTACATCACTTGTAAAATCAAGATCCTGCTGAGTTGATTCTATAAAATATAATGAAAGAATGTTATTTATTCTGAAACTAAATGTGATAAATCAGTCACATAGTATGCATGGTATAACATTAAATTTAAAAATATTAATAAGCTTCATAATTAACATGTAATATAATAAAAGTTACAAGATAAATATATTTTTTTAAACAAAAAATATCATAAGCAAATACTCAAATCTGTAGTTACACAATTTATTTAAAACTATAAAAATATCAAACTTTATCAATTTTAAATCAAGCTAAGCTGTGCACAACAAAGCAGAAAAAAAGATGATTCAACTTCCAATAAATAATGTGATAACATTTTATAATTTATTCGAAAAAACAAGAAAAAATGAAGTTAAAAAAAAAAGAAATGAAACATTTAAATTAGAATGGAGGGAAAAAATATTCTATTCAAAAAAAAAAAAAAAAACTTATACAAACTTTCTTTTTTAAAATCTAAAAAATTTACTCTGAAAAGACACTTTAAACAGCTTCATTTGTTTGATTTTCAGTTGCTCATAACATATGTGTCTGACTTTTGATTCGGTAATTTTTCTGCACATCAGTTCAGAAACAAACTCCAAGGATTTGAATAGACAAAAATGTCTTTGGATTCAATTCTGTAGACACCCCCTCTCCTTCCCTTATATGTTTCCAATATTTTCCTTGCATTTTTGTATCAATTCAGAGAATGACGAAAACTGCTTTCAAAAAGGTGAAATTACAACCTTTGGAAGGAACTCTTTCATGCCGGAATAATTTTTATAAACCACAGAATTTTTCAGTTCAGCAAATAACACAATAATATAAATAATGCAAATAAAATTCTAACTGTAAATGGTATATAATAGGTATATAATAATTTTAGTGCAAAGCTTTCAAAATCTTTATTAATAAACTAACGAAACTTAAATGTACACTAGAAGTGTTATAAAACCATTCCATATATTCTACAATATTTAAGAATATTTAAATGCTTTTACTCTATTTTCTTAATGAGGGTACTTTACTTTTGAAATCGGTTCTGAAAGTGAAAAATATCTTCATAAAAAAAATCTGCAAAGAAAATTGAAAAAATAAAAAACGGCAGTTGTAGAGATTGATCTCAGCTATCCAATGCAAAGAAAATAGTTTAAAAATATTGAAATGCAAATGAGATATTGTAAAATAACTGTTCCATAGGATTTACATTAGTGAGCGGGTGTTTTCGCATGAAGGGATAAAATCTTAATAAATAAAATCTGAAAATGTCGATGGGCAGAGAGAAGACACAGATGCTCCATGTAAGGGATGCCCCACACCATTTTTGTCTCCTAGCCACACCCAGAATTAATCAATGCACTCAAAAGCAAGGGCTGTTACATAAGATATTTGAATACATAAAATTAACCTATCAGTCTTTTATAAATATGACAATAATATAAGTCATTTTAACATGACCACCATAATAAACAAATACATGTACCAATTAGTTTTGTACATTCAATGCATGTTAAATTGGAGAAAACAATCTTCCTTAAATTGCATAAAATCTCAAAATCTCTTGATACACTAAGTTGGATGATATTATAAAAATTGGTAGCAAAAAAATTTTTAAATAAGAGACATACGTTGCAGATTACTTTCGATATAATATTTATTCTCCAATTTATTTTGTTTAGTAAAAAGTAGCAATAACATTTCCAGCTTAATTGCTTCATGTACATTTACACTATCATCTTTGTCAAAGCATTTTCAATGCAAGCAATTTCATGCTATCAATCAAGCACTAATTAATTTCTATTTTCAAGAAACCATCTCAAAAATGCACTCTTTTTGTAATACAGTAACTTCTTGTTATATCACGCATTCGATTATTTCGCTCTTATTTTGTTGTCCCCTGATAAATTTCTGGTTTACTGATAAAAGAATACATGGAATAGTCAGCGGCATTTCTCTGCAAGCAGAAATTATTTCTGCAATTCAAGAAGATAATAGTTCTATGACTCAAGAAGAGGAAGTATCTGACGGATTTAGTAGCTCTGATGACCGGAGCTGTTCAGTTTCTCAAAAAATGCATATGAAACTTTTGAAATGTCGAAATCTAAGCATATAAATGATATGCAATTAGTTCATTTTCGTTCTTTAATTTTCAGTGGCAAGCAGATAATCGAAGAAAGTAAACAAACAACTCTAAATTCTTATTTTTCAGAAAAAAACTATAAAATGTAAGTAAAAATGCATACTATATATGTAAGGTTTGGTTGGTTCCTATTTGAGGGCACCATTTGGCGAAATCTTGCCAAATCGTCGATAGTCAGCCAGATGTAGCTCTTTTATTGTTGAAAAGGCTGAGCTATGATATTTTTTGTGATGACGCATTTGTTACATATGACGTATTTGTTACGTCATCAAGTGATTCAATGTTTATTTGTATTTTAATGATGTTTAATGATTTATTATTTATTTATAACATTTTTTTAATATAATTAAATAACACTTACGTCATTAAATGGATATGTCATGATATTAAAAGAAAAAAAGCATTGAAAAAATTTCATCATCTGCTTGTTTATTTAAAGCTTGATTTTTTTTTCTTTTTTTATGTTTGTGAGTGGTTACTCTTGTTACTTTAGAACAGTATAAAAATTAATTGACTGCAGTTTTTATGGAAGTCTCATGTTTACGAAGCGATCATACATGCGGTATAGTGATAGCCGCATTTACAAATTTTGAGTATTTTTTGTGATCGCTATACAACAAGGTTGCTGCATCCAGAGATGTCTTTTTTCGGTTTCATGTTCGCGAAGCGATCATACGTACGGTACAGTGATCTCGGCATAAACGAATTTCGTATATTTTTGGGGATTTCGATATGACAAGGTTGCAGTATCCAGTAATGTTTTTTTTTTTTCGGTTTCATGTTCGCGAAGCGATCGTACGTGCAGTACAGTGATCGCGGCATTAACGAATTTCGTGTATTTTTGGGGATTCCGATACGACGAGGTTGCTGTATCCAGTGATGTTTTTTTTTTTGGTTTCATGTTCGCAAAGCGATCATACGTGTGGTACAGTGATCGCGGCATTAACGAATTTCTTGGGATTCCGATACGACGAGGTTGCTGTATCCAGTGATGTTTTTTTTCGGTTTCGTGTTCGTGAAGCGATCATACGTGCGGTACAATGATCGCGGCATTAACGAATTTCGTGTATTTTCGTTTTTTCAACCTCACATTAATCGTTAACTTTTATGTAATATCGATGAAATGTGTATAAAAACGTTGTTTTTTACTGCTCATATTATCTTTTTCATATGTATCTTATTAAATTTGTCAAATAAAATATTTTATTTCACTCATAAATGCAGTATCTAAGAAAAATCAACTGTGTATGGTTTAATTTAATAATTCTGTATTTAAATTATCATTCTTTTTCCAAATTGTTTTGAACGAATAAAACTTTACATTCGTTACATTATTACTCTCGTATAAATATGCAATCTATTTTTCAGTTACGTTTTTATTACTAAATCTATGACTTTTCCTATGTATAACTATTTAAAAATTAAGAATGGCAACATTTTACCACTTGCTTATTGTGGGTTACAATATGATAAATGTAAGTAAACAATTTAGAAATCGCCAATGTGGCATCATTTTTAAAAAGTGCCAAATGGTGCCTTGAAATAGGATTAAACCGTAAGGTTTTGTATCTTTTTAACATTTTACCATCGCTTTTGTGTTGAACTTGTAGCTTTATTTGAACAAGAATTATTAAATCGAAACTTTGTTAGGCTTTAAGGATCTTTATTTTACATTTATAAACACTCTTCTTCTCTCCCCCCCCCCCCTCCTCCTCATTATATCGTGCTTTTTTCTTATCCCCTAAGTAACGCTATATATCAAGGGTTTACTGTATAATCATCCATATCATTATCATTTTCAATCCACTGCTGGATGCAAGTCTCCTCCAGATTTCCCCATTGTTTCCTATCTAGTGCTTGTTCATCAAATTAACTCCAACTACTTTTCTACAAATTTAACCTCTCCATAAATTTCACAACATACATATCAAAAATCAATTGACCAATTCTAAAGTTCTGTAGGAATTAAACACACACACACTGAGAGGGAGGGGGGAAAATCAAAGGCCAGGCTTATAATAATACCTAATACCAGGCCTCAGAATTTCTGTCAACATCTTTGGAGGGAGGGAGGGGGGTGGGAATTTTAGAAAATAAGCGTCACACTCCTTGTTTCAAATCTTATCAATGGTAGATTGTTCTTTTATGGTTGTAACAGTTCACAAAATAATTTCCTGCTTCTGAATTGCCAACACACATTAAAGCTGAAGGAAACTAAGTCAAAAGCATATTTATCCCTCACTTGAGTCAAGAACATTTATCAAGATCATTAATAAAAGCTACCATCCAAATTAAAAATGCAAAAAATTAATCAGGAATAACAATTTTTTATAACTAGAAAACCTACCAGCATAAGGTTCTACTTCAGTCTTGATGTGGGGCAAATTATGATCCATACCACGCATATCATTCCAATCAAAGTCTGAACCTTCTGTTGGTTCTGTTTTGATGTTTATGACTTCGTCATCTAAATCTTGATAGTCTTCTTCATATACAAAATTATCACTAGGAGAACTTCGGGAATATGTCTCGTATCCAGGTCCAGATGAAGAGGGATGTAGAGGAAAACTACCAGGCAGAGAATTATTCATAGCTTCTGCGTTGCGTCTTTTCTTGGGACTAGGTGTACCTGGTAAAGTTTCCTGGTAAAAGTTTGGCCTTCTAAAATATTAAGAAATTTAAATGTCAGTAAAACAAAATAAAAAAAACTTAAGTTTCTCAAAAAAATAATTCTTATTAATTATCTTTACACATATGGCAATAAATAAAACACTGTAATAAAAATAACTCAATTCTGTCCCAATCAAGGTACTGGTTTTAACCAGAAGATGGTTTTGAACATGGAAAAAACTTGTTTTAACCATCCTGGTGAAAATATGTTTTGCGCAGCAGTGGTCAATACCCATTTGCACTGGGAAAAGAAATTAAAATTCATTTTGTTTAAATAATAAATTTAGTACATTTGGAAAGGTTCGTCAAAATAACATTTAACAATATTTCATATAACATTTGCAAGTATTTGCAAATATTTTATTTAGTACTATACTTTAATTCTCATTACTTTTTAATTTAATACAGCAATTTTTTTTTTAAAGATCAGCCATTATCGTAAGTATTGAAATATTTTTAATCATTTGATTACATATCTAGTTTTATATAAAAAGAAAACGAAAATAAATTGTATAAAGTGAAATAAACATTTTAAAATTTTATTTAGAACTTAAAACATGGTTAAAAGTGTTGTTGTTTTAAGCTAAGAAATTTTCATAGTTTATCCTAGATGAGATCAAACTTGCAAAATAATCTTTCTACTGATGAACACTTTGCATAACCATTCATCAGGTGTATTAATTCAAAATCAATATTTTCCATTACTGCCCTCTAAATATCATAATGTATTAGTTACACAGAGAGAAAAATTAAAGAAAAATAAAATTTATGAAATGTATGCTGTAACTACTATTACACAAGACAAAAAAAAAATCCATCTATATTTAATAATTATTAAAATAAAATAATATAGAGCTTAAAGGAAAAACACACAAAATAGTTCATTTCAAGTGAATAAATACACCCATGATTAATGCTGATATCATTTTGTTAACATCCAGTGCTTAATTTGCGCTGGAGCTCAGCTCCAGTACTTCTTTATAGTGAATATTTAAGTACTAGCCAAAGCTCACTGGAGCTCATAAATAATGTGCACTGAAGTCTACCAGAACATTGGTTGTGTGTTGTAGTTTAAAAAAAAAAAAAATCCTTTGCAAGTAAGATTTTCTGAAAATTCACCTTATAAATGTTTTTGACATTTATTCATTCATTAGATTGTGTTACTGTTATATAACAAAACTTTGAGTAAATAAAGTAAGCATTAAATCTCAAGATAATCAACACTTAAGAAATTAAGCAATTATTAGAAAGCGTTAGAAAATAACATCAATCCAATGTTGTTAAATGCACTGATTAATAAAAAGGAGGAGAAAAAAAATCCAAAAACAGGGGTTAATAACATTATATACAGGGTGACCGAAAAGTCTGGAAATGGTCGAACTTGAGAAAGATACATCGGATTGAAAAACACATGTTCCATATTTTTGAAAATACTATTTAGGGATATCAAAGTTTCCCCCCCCCCCCAACTCTGCCCCCTTGGGGGGGGGGGGGGGGGGAAGCGGGCAACTTTGAAATCTTAAATGGTAACTCCCTTTTTTTATTGCAGATTCGGATTCTACAGGAAAAAATACGTGACTTGTATTGAACATTTTCTTCAGAAAATCGTAGATGGGACTGTAATCGAGTCAAATGCAGCGAGAATCGTTTCCCTTCAAAAGTCTGGAAACGGTTGAATAACTCGAGAAATATACATCTGATTGTAAAATGGAAAAATGCCTGTTCAATAGTTTTAAAAAATCTATTTAGAGATATCAAAGTTGCCCCCCCCCAACTCTGCCTCCCTGGGAGGAAAGGGGGGCAACTTTGAAATCTTACATGGTAACCTACCTTTTTTACTGCAGATTCGGATTCTATGTGAAAAAATATGTAAACTTTTGTATTGAATATTTTCTTTGGAAAATCGTAGATGGCACTGTAATCGAGTAAAATACAGTGAGAATAGTTTCCTTTGTAAAGTCTGGAAACTGTCGAATAACTCGAGAAATAAATGTTGCATTGAAAAACGAAAAATACGCGCTCAATATTTTAGAAATATGGCAACTTTTATATCTCTAAATAGATTTTTCTAAAATATTGAACACGTATTTTTCTGTTTTTCAATCCGATGTATATTTCTCGAGTTATTCAACTGTTTCTATAAAATGGAAACTATTCTCATTGCATTTTACTCAATTACAGTGTCATCTATGATTTTTCGAAGAAAATGTTCAGTACAAAAGTTACGTATTTTTTCCCATAGAATCCGAATCTGCAATAAAAATGGGAGATTACTATTTAAGATTTCAAAGTTGCCCTCCCTTTCCCCCCAAGGCGGCAGAGTTGGGGGGGGGGGGGGGGTGCAACTTTTATATCCCTAAATAGATTTTTCTAAAATATTGAACACGTATTTTTCCATTTTTCAATCTGATGTACATTTCTCGAGTTATTCAACTGTTTCTATACTTTTCAATGAAAATGATTCTCATTGTATTTTACTCAATTACAGTGTCATCTACGATTTTTCAAAGAAAATGTTCAATACAAAAGTTACGTACTTTTTCCTGTAGAACCTGAATCTGCAATGATGATGACATCTTGATGTTAAAGCAGAAAAATCCGAGAAATGTAACAATCCCTTGCTGTGTATAGCAACATTACAATACTTGCATGCACTCGGTAAAGCATCACCAAATTTGGTGCCAAAAACAAGGTAAATATCTTGCTAACTGTCTAGTTTGAAATTCCCATTGTAATATATGTAAAGTAACATTTGAACAATCGCCCAAACTTAATGAGGCTACACTCTTCTGGTTATAATAATAATGTTAATGCTTAATATAATAGCAATGCTCATGTAAAGAAGATATTTTATATAATAAATTAACATAAAGAATTTTAAAAATGAAAGTAATTTAAACTGATGTTCACAGTAAAATTTTATTTTAAATATCATTTCTATTAAAATGCAAAGGTACTTTTAAAGATTGAACTGTGCATTTAAATTTTTTCCCAGTGCAGAGAATCAGTATAATGCTAGTTTAAGATAAGAATTTAATTTCTTCCTTGACTAATATTTTTTTTGCCTTAAATTTAATTAAGTGAATCTTTACAATACATCTACAATTGATAACTTATTTAGCGAAAACTGCATTATAAATTAAAAGAAATAAAACACACTTACATTGGAAATGGTGGTGGAGGAGATCCATTATCCCTTGAAGGGCTGACATTAATCTTGAAAGCAGGATTGTCATGCTGATGTTGTAACATCTCTTCTTGCCATCGTTTCGTCTCTTCAGCTTCTCTGATGTGACGTGGTGGAGACCCTAACAAACAGGTTCGTTTAGGTGGAGGTCCTTTACGTTCCCTTTCACGCTCCGGACTGGGACTACGCCTTCTCTTCCTATCGTAGTCATCATCTCCATGACTGATTCGTAAGTACTAAATTAAACAAAACAGAAAAATACATTGTACATTCTGAGATATGATGTGCACTTTTGATACAAGAAAACTGATCGAAATTAACAGGTTCATGTTTATATACACTGATTATAAAAATGAAAGATTAAAAATTTAAAAAGAAAAAAAAAAAGACGATCATAAGAACTCAGGTGTCTAATTTAATGATCATGTTATTTATTCACAGAAGAAAAAAACTATTTTCGTTATCTGATTACATGAAAAGTAATAATTATAAATTACAATAACCTTTTATTTTTTGCTGGTTATCTCATGTAGGTTTTTTGTACAGAAGGATATGCACACTATAAGGCAAACGTACCTAAAAAAATACAAAAATGGCCTGAAAGTTTAGGCACACATTATACACCAGAATGGGTTTTATGCCTGAATATATGGTGTATAAAGTATTTATTCTTTCAAAAATTCACATGTACCTGTAAGTACACATATACAGGCAGATTTAGTAGTATAGATCAGCATCAAACTATGGGTCACGGGTATTGTTTTAGTGGGTCAGGGGACAATTGGTTAAATCTTCAAAAATATATTTTTTTATCTGCTGCAACAATATAACAAAAAAATATAATTTCAAAATAAAATATCATGAAAATAAATATTTTTTTGAAAAGAACGTTATTAAACTTTGTATATGGAGCAGCTTGAGGCTAAAAGTCAAGCTTCAATCCTGACACAGACTATCAGCATAAAGCAATGCCATAAATAACATTGACTTTTAATTTTTTTTTTTAATCCATTCATTAATAAACATGTCATACTAGTCAAATCTCTTGTTTTTAATGAGTAACTCCCATTCAAATAAACATATTTGAACCACAAATTTTATTTAATAATGAATGATATCAGGTAGATTTCAAATGGCTACACACATAGAAACAAAACACATTCATTAAATTTTCTGGTTCAAAGTGTTTTTCTTTTTGTTGATGTTGTTTTTTAAAAACATATCTACTTGAAAAAAAAAATTAAAGTTTACATTTTCTGAGAGTAAAATTACTAAAGAATATTCAGTTACATTTTCTAGTTGATCTGATAAAAATTAAGAAAGTTACTCTGCTTTAATTTTTTTGTTCTATCATACATAAATTATAACTTGAATCTAAAAATGTGGTTATCTCAAAACTATGTTTTTAAAGCCTGTCATAACTCGAACAAATCTCCACCAATCTTCTTCAAATTTTGACCATCTAGAGAGCAATTGTTCTTTTTGGCGATCTGATGATTTTTTCTATTAATAAACAATCAAAGTTCAAAAGTTTTTGTGAAAATTGATACCATGAATTTGAATGTCTGCCATTTTGTTCAAAATAAATGTTTACAAAAACCAAACAATGATTCTCTCTCCTCTGGTAAAAAATTAATAAGTTCAAATTTCTTTTTTAAATAATAATTAAATAATTAACATTTTTTTTTCTTCAAAATATACATTTTTTAAAATTATTTTAAATGTAACTATAGCATTCATTAGTAGATATTATTGCTAATTGATTTATACTAGCCATATTTAATATGATTTGGGACTCAAATAGCAGGGTTGTATATATTTTTTGTTGTTGTTGTTGTTTGTTCTTTAACACTGACTTTACAACTAAAGCACGTAAAAGAATAAATCATCATCATTTACATATTTGTACACATTGTAAAAGCATTGCATTTTACACCCAATGTTTCCATTGTTTTAAACTCTGCCATTTATTACAATATTATAAATTCTAATTGTCATTATACAATTTTATTAACTTAAATTGTTGATTTCAATCAATGATCATTGAAAATTAACATAAAAAATTAAAAATTGGAAAAACATAACAAAAGATAAGGAAAATTTTACTTACATCATTTAGAATTTGCCTCATTTCTTCACTAAGCTTTGCATGTGAAAATCGACAAGCATCTTTTGCGTAACATTCAGATCCAGTATGAAAAAACTTGCATGGGAATTCACGTAATTTTTAGTTAAGGTGAAACAAGATTTCATATAATACATTTAAAAGTAAGTATTATTCAAAACTCTAATATAGTAATTACCATTAACGCTTAAAAATCTGAATATCACCTACAGTATAAACAATGAAAATTTAAGAATCAGGAAAAAAAATAAAACATGATCGTTTTGATTGGTGGATTTTAAGGTTATCCCCCCCCCCCCCCCCCAAAAAAAAAAAAAAAACTTAGAATAAGCAATGAAGCACACCAATCATTCAGCACCTCACAAATAGAAAAATATAAATGGTATACTGCAGTCTTCAGAGCACTTATAAGGTACTGAATAAAAAGTACAGGGGAAAAAATTATTTTTGATGTTGCTTACGGAAAATATATTTTTGAATTTTCTGATGACAGAGACTTTTGTGATTGAACAAGAACTTCTGGCAGTTTGCAGGAATACATTGTAAAACATAAAAATGAATGTTATTAATCAAACTACAATTGATAAAACATTTAACAAGTTTAAGGGATAATTTACAATAGTAATTGATCAAAATTCAGTAAATATACAGTTTTGTAATTATTATTTTCTTCTTTTAGCATTTTCATTAGATACATTGGTTTTTAGGTACTTTTACAGTATAGAAATACTGGAAAACATTTTTTTAAAAAGAATGGTACAATTCAGGCTTCAAGAAATCATATCATCCTGACCCCCCCCCCCCAAAAAAAAAAAAAACTGACCCGATACAGAACTCTATTCAATTATCTCGAGGTGTCTGCAATTCAGATTTCCCTATATTTGAATATTAAAGAATATACTTTTGTCCATTTTTCTATATAAAATATAAAATTGGTATTACAGATATAATTTTACATTACTTTTCATAATAGCATTGAAACATGAGTTATTGTCCTTTCACTGTAGGTTTGGGTCGGGTTGGGTTGAAATATGTCAGGTTCGGGGGTCACTGAAAATGATTTTTGTAGGTTTGGGGGGGGAGGGGGGGGTCGAGGAAATTATTTTTGTCAGATTTGGGTCAGGTTGACTTCAAATGGAATTTTCAGGTTCACGTGGGGTACAACCCAACCCGTGCAGGACTCTTAACCTACTTCAATCTTGGGATTAAAATAAAAATTATTAACTGATAATTTTCAATGTAGAAAATATTAATTTTCATTATATTAAATAGGTTTAACTGCCAGATTTAAGATATTTCTTAAAATACCTGGCTACAGTTAAATCAAAATTACGTACGTTATTTTTTACAAATATTTATAACTAAAAAAAGATTAAGAGTCAGTGTAGCAAAAGTAAAAATTATTCTTTTTCAAAACTTAAGTTGTCAGATTTTTAAAAAAAATTTAAATACTTTTTAAAGAAATCTTGAAGAGTACATTGCAGTAAAAGAATAAAACATTTAAAATGCAAGGATGACTGTGGAAATATAATAAAAGGATTACATATACTGTCCCTATAGTTATAAAGACTCAAATAAAAAGACAGCATTCATAATATAACAATGAATAACTTTCCAAACAATTATTTTAAAAGGATATCATGCATGTATATACAGTCATTTCCTTTGTTACAATGACCACTTAGATAAAATTTACAGAGCTCTTTCTTCTTAATATAATGAGGTGAAGCATGGGAATATGCACAATCTGCACCCTAAATAGAAAAAATAAATAAAATTACCATGATTTTAATAATTAAATTATAACACAAAATATCAAGCAAATATAAGAAGTTAATGCATTTTCATTCATGTAACAGACATGCATGAAAAAAAAAAAAGAGAAAATTTAATTTAATTATTAGATGGTTAATTTTGCTTCCAATTTGAAAACATCAAATAAAAGAGTGCTGACATGGCAAGCCAAAATAGCCAGGTTTGAGTCCTGGTCCCAGCATTTTTTTCTTTGTTAGAATAAATCTCAACTACGACACTCCAACCATTGAATATCAATATAAAAGTAGACGTTTTTCTCAATCGAACAGTACCAATTTCATTTTCCTACTATCATTTGCGACAAAATTAATTAGCAGTATTTTTCCCCCCTCCACAATTACATTAAATGTTAACATAAAAAGATAACAATAATCTCTGCCATTTAAAAAAGAAATATCAATTATTTCCACTTTATTGATTATTCATTTGAATATTAGCATTCACTTGTAAAACAATATGCAAATGTGAAATTAAATACTTATTTTAAGCAATCATTATATAGATGAGACTTTTCACTAAGCACAATAAATAAATTTATTTTGAAAAATAAATAAATAAATAAAATTCATGATCAATACTAAACACTCCCTGTGTCTGTGTCAGGAAATTCAGGCTATTAGCCTTCACATTAGCCAAATTTGAAAATCATTATCCAATTTTTCAAAAGTTTTAGATGTAAGTTACATTTAAGTTTTTCTTTCTTCAACTATATTAGTTTTTTAAATGCATGAAACTTGCATTTAAAAAAATGTGAACACCTTCAAAATTACAATGCATTTCTGAGATAAGGAGAGTTGAGTAATGACTTTTGGTAGACTTTATATTATACATATTAAATAATTCAAAAAGGACTCTTTTAGAATTAAATTTTAGTTTGTTATCAAAAAGGCTACTTACTTTGGCACAGTTTCCTTCTTTAAAAAATTTACACAACTTATGACGTATACTATCTTTTACATACTGGCTAACTCGCACACCTTTGATGTCTTTCCTTTTGATGGTCTTTTTACCAGATTTTTTGGACTTCTTAGAAGACCGTTTCTTTTTCTTATCTCTATAATAAAAAATAAAAATAAAAAAATTAATCAGTAAAATAAAAACCAATATTGCATGCTTATTTATATTTCCAAAATAAAGTTGTTATGAAATCTACAAAGCGTATTCAAAAGACTATTTAAAATAATTACCTTAAACTTTTAACACAAATTCTACTAGATTTAAAATGACACTTTTTCTTTGAGATGCTACTGAGAATTTTTTTTAATTAAAATATTTCTTTTATTGTCACAAATATTTAGTTTTAGAAATATTCATTTGAACCTTTTCTTGGTAATTTTCCGGTATACGGCCTCAGCATTTATTTAAAAGGCTTGATGCTTTTCAGGTTTTAGAAAGTGATATTTGTATATGTGTATATATATATATATTATTGTTTTTTACATACCAATTTATTTCTGTTTGTATATAAAAAATAGGTAAATGACTTCTTTATATTAAATAAATTATATAAATATTGAAAAGATTGCCTTGCTAGAAAATATGCATGAAAAATTTCCTTTTCTCGGCAACACCATTTTCTCTATCTTACCAAGGCCCCTTATACTGGAAAAGTACTCTTTTCTCAGTAAAAAATATTTTATAAGAAAGCAATAAAAAAATATTAAACATTTAAAAAATATATAAAATAATAATTTAAATTCAGATTTTCATAACATTTTAAATTTGAAGATTCTGACCATACTTGTTTGTTTTTTCTTTTAAAATGGGAAATTATTTATTTTTTATTTTTTTAAATATGACAACCTTAATTTTTATTTAAAATTAATTTTTATATGTGATGTTAATTTTATTTTGAAATATTTCAACAGATGCTCTCTCTTCCAATAAAAGTTTTGATCTGAAGAAAAGTTAATCTTTATAAATTATTATCATCATCTATTTTGCAATGAAAATTTAGGTACCTTAAGAAAGACTTGCAAAAAAAAAAAAAAAAAAAAAAAAAAAAAAAAAATCTTGTTTGTAAAATAATGATTTTTTTTTTTTTCATCTAAATATACACATATTTGTTAACCATATTCACAAAAAGATAAAAAAAAAAAAAAAAAAAACTTCAACGTCCATTTTTTAAACAGAATTATATCCAACATATTTCAAAAAAGCAATATTTAAGAATTTCAAATTTACATGTGACTTGAAAAAAAATATTCGAAACAGAAGAATTTTAAAAAAAAATTACACTTAGAAGATCACTGGATTTTTTTTTTTTTACCTGCTAAAATTGTTAATTTTTTAATTAATTAATAATGAATGGATTTCCAGGATTATAAAGAGAAAATAAACAAGATATTTAATTCTTCTATAAATTATAAAAACCTACCAAAAATTTAAAACTTATTATATAATTAATATTGCACAAAATATTATGCGCTGAATTGCTGACAGAAGAAACAAAAACTGCACAAATACATACCTATGTTTACTATCAGGAGAACTTGGAGGTGTGCCTCGATAAGCCTCGAGTTCTTTTCTATAGTCAATTGGTTTAGAATCATATTTGGATGACTTGGATTTTCGAGAAGGAGAATACCAACCATCTTCATGATCAGAACTATTATCATACCTATCATGATCTAAATATTTAGAAGACCTTTTTTTCTAGAAAGAAAAACAGAAACATTTTTTTAAAAAACAATTACAATCTTTGACATAAACAGATAAAGTTTCAAGTTATTTTCCAAAAAGAACTACAGGATTTCCTTTTAACAATAGTTTATACATATGATGTAGAATTCAGTCTGAAAACCAAAAAGTTATTCCAAGGAGACATCACCAGGTCGTATTTGGATTTACAACTAGGCAACATTCTAGTATTAAGAAAAAACAAAAAAGTATATCCAACTGACCTAGCACTATTAGAAGTTTACTGAATTTTAATCCTAAATAATATTAACTGTATTCTTTGATGCAAATCTATTCAAAATTCATTACCTATAATCCTACATACAGAAATTATGTTGAAAATGCATTTAAAAATATAAATTCTGAAATTCCCATTTGAAATCAAATAGGCAGCTTAATATAATTTGTTATGGAAAAGATGTGATTATGTATTTTCCCTTAACTCTCATATTTCAATTTCAGATATCTTCTTTGCAGTTTTCTCATAGAGAAGAAGCAAGGGAAGGAGGATCCTTTCTACAAAATCTTCTTAGACTGCCTAATTTAAATATTTATTTTTAATCCCCAGACAATTTTTTTCCCTTTTTGAACAAACATACAGATTTCTAGCATTTCATAAATTAAGACTAAAATATATAACAAACTTTCAAATATTTTGCTGTCTATGACTAAACAATAGACTGTTGTTAATTAGATAAGCAATCCAGGTTTACTGGTGTCTATTATATATATGTAATTTATGAAAATCATCACGGCACTGTACTTTCATGCATAAGCATTTTAGATGCCAGCTGAAGGCTCCTGAACAACTGTATAAAGAGCATGGAACAATTTTCTGGACTGCCATCTAAGCAGGGTTCGATTTAAGCGGTATCGCATCGCAATTTGCGATTCAAATTTAACTAAAGTGCAACACAAGAAATGCATTGAATCGTAATTGTTGCGCTACATATTTCAGTAATGCCACTTCTTCACCTAAAACGTGGAATTTCTTTTTTCTATAAATTTCACGATTTCTGCTTTTTTTTTATAAAAAATCCGCGATTTCCACTTTTTATATAAAACCTGTGATTTCTGTTTTTTCATATATCAAATCTGTAATTTCTGCAGATTCTCCTCAATAATTCCGTGATATTAACTTTTTTCTACTGCCCATAATTAAAATATATAGGCATTAAGCGATGTGACTTTCTTGAGTTTCATATCACTACCCTGTGGTTTGCTACATAACAGCACAAATTGCCGGTGATGTGCAGGAATCACGAGGGACGAAGTTCTACTCTCCATCCTGTCTGTTATCAGGGAGCGTTGCTACTTTTCCGCTTTTCCTGTTTTAAATCGATCAGCAATTTCCACAGAATAAAAAAAAAATTGCGTTGATGGTTGCCAGAAAAAAAAAAAGCCGATAATTACGTCAAATGATCCATGAATAAAATCACAAAATTAGGTCAATCACTCGAGAAAAAAATTGCAACTTTCTTCAAACAGTCATGGAAAAACTCGCGAATTTCGTCAAGAGGTCACGGAAACAAAATCAATCCCAAATTTCATTCAATTTCATCAGTGGGTCACGAAAAAAAAAGTCCAACAATTGTCAAAATTAATCGCAAATTTTGACAAATGATCGAGGAATAAAATCGGAAATTTCGTCAAGAGGTTACATAAAAAAAAAATTGCAAATTTCGTCAACTGCTCGAGAAAAAAAAATCATAAATTTCGCAAATTTAAATCATAAAATAATTAGATGCATTTTATATTTATTTGCCCTGTGACGAATGTGAATCGACCTATAAGTGATGCAAAAGCCAGCTTCTGATTTCCTAAATAATTTATATTGGGTGGGCGAGTTATTTCTTTTTTATTCCTTTTATCATTTTATTTATTTTCATTTATGCTTTTTGTTAAATGTCGCTTTTTCTTAATTTTGTTGTAAATTTGCAAGACTGCTATTTTTCACTTGCTCTACAAAAAGTGTCTAACTGCTATTCAAAAGTGACTTTGTATAGCATTTATTGCTATGCAATTTTCTTTTCATAAATCGACCCCTGCATCTAAGTGTGAATTTAGTGCCTGTAGTATTGATGTGCAAGGTCTGACGACAAGAATTGTGAGTCTAGGTGCAATTTAACTATGTTAAGGGCTTCTTGAGAAATCATATTAATGAATATGATCCGGCTTCTAGCAGGGAATGGCAGGGTACATTGCTTCTTTATCTCCTTTGAAACTGCTCAGTGGCCCTATTGTTGTGTTCTTGGTTAGAATCAATTCTTTTACTCTTAATTTTGTTATGTTTATTTACACTTTTATATTAAAGTTGCATGAAAGCTGTCTGGATTCCTAGAGGCTGGAAATCAATATGCACAATTTGGGCCCTTATACCTTAACTTAGATTTCAAGTGAAGAAGCAAAATACGAACATATGCTAGAATATACTCTGTACTTTAAAAAAAGTTAATTTCAGAATGTTTCAAGTGCGAGATCACTCATTAATTAAGATCTATATTAAATTAGAAAGCTTAATTCATATCTTCAGAGTAAAAAATTTTTATGTTCTACAAAATTTTCAAAAAATCTTCATCAGATAAAGCAATTACACCAAACTCAGAACACTTGGTGAAATTAAATCCCCTGTAGAAGGAAGGATATTCTCTGAAAACTATTGTAATGAGTACCAAAATTCTCTATTAGCCAGATGCTTAATAATTTTCCTGATTTTAACTGTCTACCTTACATATAAGATCTTAAATAAATGTGAAACCTGGAAAAACTCAATGGTAAGACATGTATAAATTAAAGCACATGTATTAATAATTGGTAAAAAATAAGTCAAAATACTACTTTTAAAATATATGATCTTTCATACATTCTATTCAAATGCAGATACATTTATTTTGTTATTCCTGAAGCTGAGAAGCGAAGGATCTTTTTCTTTAACAAGTCTTTTGAGATCAATAAAAATTGCTTAATTCTTAATAATCTTAATTGCTAAATAATTAATTTATATTTACTTCATACAGAACAGATATATGGAAGAATACATTATTTTTGGTCAGTATCATTAAAAAATTTTACTGGTGTCCTATTTTCTTTCATGTTCTATCTTAACAATTTTAATTTATTTACAATATGATTTGAGTGTTTGATAGCAAATGTGAAATTGAAAACTAATACAAATTAAGTAAAAGTAACAAAGTTAAAACAGTTTATAGTATAACATTTTTAGGTGCGTTCGTAATTATATAAATACGTAGCACCTATTGTCGTCATCTGGTCCGTCCGTCTGTCTGTCTGTCTGCATATAACAATGCAAAAACTACTCAAACGAATGGTTTGACATTTAAGATATTATCTTTGCAGAATTTTGTCGAGACATTTCAAATTTTATGAAAATCGAATCAAAACTTTAGAAAATATTAATAAAAATACTTAAGAAATTTAAATTTTTTTTTAAAAATTGGTGCTTTTTTGTTATAGGAGCTTCCGAGGTTTAAACGTCAAGCGACCGAGATACTTATTTTATTACAGATATTAATCTGCAGACGATATAATTCATTTCACAGAATTAAAAATCATCAAGATCTGAATATTTATATAACTAGCTATAGTACGAATGCACCTCATTTGTCACGTTTGACGTACAATTTCCAACTTGTTTCCAAGTGAATTTAATAGAATCAAATGTAATATAAAGAATGCAAAAATTTTATAAATTAATAAAAACTAAGCTTACTATTTTATGAGGAGAAGTATGTGGAGATACAACTTTATTAGCAACAATGGGTACAGGAGTATCAGTTTTGGCTTGACTAACAAGTTGTTCAATACTTTTAAGCATATTTTGATCCAAAGCCTCTTGCAAAGAACCTATAAAAGAAATAAATTATTTTAAATATAAAGCAGGGACTTGTTTTGGGAAATATGAATATGTTTAATGTCTGTTACAATAACTACCAAGTAAATGAAGAGAAAATATTTTACAACTGCTGAAGTTTATGCACAACCTTCCAACTACCAAATAAGTGAGTAAATGTGATCAAAGATTGCACAAAGGGTTTCGTTTAATATTCATTTCAAAATATTACACCTTTTAATTAATAAATCCAAATAAATTTTCCATAAAAAAAATAAAATCATGTTTTTTTTTTATAAAATAAAAATTAACTAGTGGATTTTTTCGAATTTCTTAAATAGAATATGATTTTGAATATATATATATAGACACCAATTTTCAAATCCCTATCGTATACGGTTTTAAAATTTTGAAACATGCATTAATATTTGTGAGTGAGGTATTAAATTAACTAGTGGATTTTTTCGAATTTCTTAGATAGAATATGATTTTGCATATATATATATACCAATTTTCAAATCCCTATCGTGTACAGTTTTCAAAATTTGAAACGTGCATTAAAATTTGTGAGTGAGGTATTTAATTATCATCAGCATTTTTTTTTTTTTTTTTTTTGTTTCTTTTACTTCCGGATGTGAAACAATTTTTTTTTTTTGTAAAATAAGAAGTTACAATGAATATTCTGTTAAGAAAACCCAAATGTAAATTAGGGGCCATTACTTCCATCATTGTCAATTAGCATTTTATTTCTTTTTTTATAAAAAAATCAGGATTTAGCTAAAATGAAAACTTAACAGCCGATTTTTAAAATTTTTAGAAAATCTTAATCCCCAGTCCATTTTAAGCAAGGATGCATAATTTTGACAGTACAAAAATCCAATATTTTCAAAAATTTTATATAGCCTATAAAAATCCCACTTAATTTTTAATTTCTCATTTTATATCTTTCTTCATTCAAACCCTTCAACAGATGACAGACAAAATGTCTGGCTAAGAAATGACATGTTCAAATAAATTATTTTTATGCAATCAAATTAATGAAAAAATAATTAATATATTTGTTTGTAATGGGCGGATTTTTATGAAAATTGAATATTTGAATTCAGTGTTAAAAAATATGCACAGATGCATAATTTTCAAATCAATAAATGCAATATTTCAAAGAAATTTAATAAAGCTTTAAATCTCCCAGTAGGTTAAAAATATGTGGTGTCATTCGGACTGTCTAGGCTACAAAACAACACGTAAAAAGAAATTTTTTATAGCAATCCAATTAATGAAAAAATACTTAATATCCTGGGTTTAAGTTATATTCTTTATTTTTAGAAACTTTTAATCGGGGGGGGGGGGGGGGTTGAAAGCGTAGCTTTAATTATATCTTGTAATTTGCATCCTATTTTAAAAAGCCCAGTTCTCTTTTTCTATGGAGACAGCTGTCTGTCCCAAGCATTCAAATCATTTTTATCGAACACGTGCAGCTGTCATTAAATAAAAGACTTCGTTTTTCAATAAAAATTAATATTTTTAAATTGATATCTAGAAAGCCAGTGGATTTTTTGGGGGGGAGGGGGGATTTTTGAAATCGCAATTTTTTTTTTTTACCCCTGTATCCAAATTTCCGTGTCGATAGACCCTTTATTTCAAGGTGTTTCCGAAAGGGGGACTTCTGGGGAAAGGAAAGGTATGGACCTCATGATAAGACCTGCAAATAATGATTTTAAGAAGACGGGAGAAAATGAAGAATATCTCCTTTAATAAAAGGAAGAAAGTTTGAACAAATCTCTTACTATTAGTTAGATCTTTCTTTTCTTTCTCCTCCGCTTCTTCACCAGAATCCAAAATTTCTCCTTCCTCCAAATCAACATCCTCATCTGTGCTTTGGGATGAATCATCCTCACTGTAATAAGAAAAAAATCCTGTTAAAAAAATACTTTTGAATAAATAAATTCTAATAGAAGACTTTAATAGAAGAAAACATTCAATAAATAGTCTTGGGTTTGTTTGCTTATTTTAACTGCACCTAAATACAGTTTCTGAAATTGATTGACAAGCTGAAAAGTCCTGGGAAACACCGGCTATCAAAATGGTGATAATTTTCAAAACTCTTAAATATATTTTTTTAAATAAAAAAGAACATGAAATGCATTAAATGAAGAATTGAGTGCAATCCAGGGGGTTATAAAATTGAGAAGTACATTTTTTAAATTAAATTTCAAAGTCTAAGGAGGGGCATTGGTCATCCTCTGTCTTATCATATATTATAATACAAGCAAATCTTGTGTTTGTGTGTGTATAATTTATAGGTGCAGATTACCAAAATTTGTAAGGAGCCAGTGGCTCCTAAACCCAAAAAATCCAGTGGCCACAATTGTAAAACGCATAAAAACAATAGTGTTTATACGGGGTAAAAAACTTTAAAAAAAAAAAAAAAAAAAAAAAAAAAAAAAAAAAAAAAGCCTCAAGAATTCAAAGTGTAAAGTAATTTGTATAAACATATGTACAACAAAATTTGAATATTAATTAAATCTTAAATCATGTACATTCAGAAGATAAAGTTGGGAAAGATACGGTTTAAAAAAAATATGTATAAGCTAAGCAATCATGATAGCGGGGAATATCAGAAAAATAATATTTCTTATTTGGATTTTGCCAGACAAAAGTACATATGAAAGAAAATCCGAAATTGTGAGATCATTTTGCAGTATAAAAATCAAAACACACTTCAAACATTTGTTTATATATATATATATATATATATATATATTTAAATCACAGTCTATGTAAAGTTATCAGATTCAAACTGTTACGAATAACATTGCTATTCGAATATATTTAATAGTTTGCTGTGTTAAACATATCATTCTGAAATGTTATTAAAAGATAATAATAATGTTTGTTATGTGTTTTGGCCTTAATCTTTCAAAAAAATATCAACATTTCACGATGGGGACTGGGAATACCAGAAATTGATTACTTTTTAAATCACATGGCGACTTAAACGCCGAAAGTTAGTGGCCACAGCAAAAAAATTAGTCGCCACGTGGCGACTGGCGACCGTGAATCTGCACCTATAGTATAATTGAAAACAGGCTCTAACGATTTTGACTAAATTTTGTATCTTAACATTTTGGGTTATGGGAAGACCATTGGGCTATGTCATATATTCGAGAAAATTCGATTAGTGGATCCTTTTGGGGTCACTATGTGTCAAGCTAAATTTATATTATCTAAAAAACTGCACTAACGATTTTGACTAAATTTTATATCCTACCATTTTGGGGTACGAGAAGATTATTGGGCTAGGTCACATGTCCAAAAAAATTGGATTAGTGGGTCACAGTATGTATCAATGCATTTCAGTAGGATGAAGGTTGAAACAGTTATTAAATTGTTGATTTGGCAGGAAAATCTACTTTCAAGATTATCAATGCCAAACACATGCTTGGTGCCAAATGAAAGAATGACAGCAAATTTGCGAGTTTTTGCCAAATTTTGGAAAAAAATTTTTTGAAGGAATTTTCTAGAAATTCCCAATAGGAGCCGAGATAGATTCAATCAGAGTTCATAGAACATTCTCGTAAACAGAATTTAACCAATCAGGGTACATAGAACTTTCACTCAATTAATCCCACATAAAGAAGTGTTTCGGTCAAAGCCAAGTCTGAAGTTGAGCAATGATTTTTGCGATCTGCAAAAGACTTATAAGGCTACAAAACGATTGAAGTTTGTGTCCAAATTTCACACTTACTGAACACTACTCTGAACTACCAGAATCTTGCTTCCTGTTGTATTGTGAAGACTGCCCTTGACTATCAGAATTATGTCTGCTGAACATCCTATGAAGCAGAAAAATTTTAACTTCCAACAGCAAGGAAGAAAGGGAGTCTCTACTGTGAAACATGAAGATGATTGAGATGAGCCTTCAAGATCTACAAGGCTAATCCAAGCAACCAGAGTAAGAAGCATGGAAAAGATAGCTGAAGCTGTTACAATCGTGAATAACTATTAATCTGAAGAAAAGCTATTAAAAAAAATGCATTGTTTATTCAGAAATAGAAGAGCAACGGAATTGTCCAAGCATCTGGATTATTTGCGAAAGCATGTAACTCAATGGTTGGAGGACGAAACTAAAGAATGCCGTTCCAAACGTCTGGAGGATTTGCGAAAGCCTACAACTCGACGGTTGGATGACGAAACTAAAAAATGTTGTTCCCGTCGACTAGAAGAGAAACGGCAGTACAAAGCCCGACATCTTGCCAATGAAACAGAAGAATGCTGTTGCCAAAGACTGAAGGAGAACAAGAATCGGGAAGCCTGATGTCATGCTAATGAAACAGAATACCGTTCCCAGAGATACAAAGCTAATTTTAATCAAGCATGGCCCCAGTAGCAGAAAATTCTCCGTGTCTGTGACGCATAATTCAGGGGCAGAAAAAAAATTGCAGGTAAATTATGTTACAATTAAGGTTATGTATATCAATAATTGATATCTAGTAAAATATTACTGTTACGTGAATTTTTTAACTTGGTAAAAAAAGAAATTTTTATTTGTTGGATAAAATTGTGTTTACATAAGCTGCACATTTTTTTCTCTTACTTAAAGTATTTTAAATGTCATAGTAAACAATAATAATATTGAACAATATTAGAAGGCTATGAAATAATACATATCAGTAGTGCTTCCTCGGAATGAAAAAGGGCAAGGTGCTCCATCAAAAAAAGGGCACTTCAGCATAGAAGTGAATGTTCTTTCTCGACACATACATATACAAATTTCTGTAATTTTTCCCGCGACTTATTTATTGACAAATTTATAGATTTTTTTCTTGCAACTAATTGACGAATTTCTCGCTATTTTTCAGCAACCTACTGGCAAATTTAGCAGGGGGTTTTCCACAACATATTGACGAATTTCGCAATTTTTTCCCATAACTGACTGGCGAAATTCGTGACATTTTCCCATTACTGATTGGCAAATATTAATTTTTTTTTTTTTCCCTGACCGATAAGCGAATTTACGAATTTCCCTTGTGCTTTACAGGTGAAACTTGCACCTTTTTTTTTCACATGTTTATAGACAAATTTCACGATTTTTTTTCATGCGAGCAATTGACGAATTTCATGATAGTTTATCACGTCGATTGACAAATTTTGCAATATTTTCCGCTACCAATTGGCGAAATTCACAATTTTGTCTGAGTGCAAATGTTTAAAGATTTTTCCTTTTCCTCATGACGGACCGACGCATTTCGTAATATTTTCCCACAACCCATAGACGAATTTTGCGATATTCTTATGCGCCTAACGGCAGAATTGCAGAGGGTTTTCCTGCGACCGATTGAAGAGTTTAGTGATTTTTTTCCCGCAGTTGACTAATGAATTTTGCAATTGTTTTACCGCGGTAGACTGATGAAATTTGCCATATATTCCAGCTACTGACTAATGATATTTATGTTTTTTCTTTCTTGCCAGTTCACTACTTTTTTTAAATTCAAATTGCTTGATTGACACCACTTTTTTGAAGTAAAATTATTCGCCTTATTTAATTAGATTAAATTATGCGAGAATTATGACAAATTAAATAATGCGAGAACTGGCAAATTAAACCATTTTAAAAAAGTGGTGGGAATGAATCAATCTTAATTTAAAAAAATCCCTGACAGCTCGGCCTACAGGCACAGGTAGATTTCGAAGACGCAGACCGTGAGGCGCCTGTTTGTTGGGAATTGTGGAAGAAATGACCTTTTTGCCATGATGCGGAACCGATGAACCGCCCACTTCAAAACCAAACTTGTTTGTAGGTGGAGCCGACAGGTTTTTTTTTTTTTTTTTTTTTTTTTGCTATAAGGGTTGGTCCTATAATAAACTTGTCAATACAAAAGTTTTAGATAATATTAAGAGGATTTATAATAAATTTAATCGGATTTGATATCTTCTGAATTGACGTAGTTATGATTTTTTTTCTTCTAACCCCCCCCCCCCCCCCCCACACTCCTTGGGGCCATTTTTAATTATATCAAAAATCTGTCATACATAAATTTTTGGCCCTTTTCCTAGAAGTAATAACTTTAAACGGATTCGATATGTATCAAAATTAAGAAGTTATGTTTTTTTCTGTTTTCGCAAAAAGTTACCTCCCCCCTCCCCCTTGGTTCGATTATGCCCATTAACGAACTTGACCGAGATTTTATGCCCCTTGATTTTATGTATCAGTTTAGAAGATATTTGTGCAGAATTATTGGAGTTATCGTGTCCATAAAAATGTGACATAGATAGATAGATAGATAAAGTTTTGAACTGGGGGTGGTTTTGGGTTATGGCAGTCATGATCGGTGTAGATCTGCAAAAACTTTTCAAAAATTCCAACTTAGGGGGGGAATGCAATAGGTAGTATTTATTACGAAATCTACCTAAAAAGTAACCTACTGGCAAAACACTGTTTCTTGCGACTGATTGGCTAATTTTCAGATAGATTTTTCTCTGCACCTTGCTGGCGAAACTAATGGCTTTTTGTTCACGCAATCGTAGACGAATTTTGCGATTTTTTCTCCTGGAATCGACTTAGGAATGTTGAGATTTTTTTCCCACAACTGACTGACAAATTTCAAGATTTTTTTTTTCACACGAGCAACTGACGAATTTCAAAATATTTTCCACGACCTACTGGTGAAATTCGTGGGCTAAATATGCCAACAGCAAATTTTTCCATACCCAAAATGGGCAGGGTGCATTTGCAGCTATATAAAACGGACAGGGCCCCGCTCTTCAAAGATTTTTTCAACCACTTTTCGAGGATTTTCTCTTTTGAACTTGCCGGCGAGATGTGCGCGCAGTATATGAGCAAAAGTTTCTGGCTCAGAAAGCATGGAAGTCTGAGAGAAAAAAATTTATAACAGCTTGCAACGAATGATGAGATGTGCACCAAGGGTAAGCAGTAGATCGTCGCACTCCTCTGGATGTGAGGCGAATATGAGGATGCAGCAACACCGCGTCTGCTGACAAAGGAAAAATAATCTGCGAGTTGAAGGAAATTCCATGCAAAAAAATCTGCAGTAGGGGAGAAAATCTGAGACATCCGTCGCACGTTTTGAACTTTCTGCTAACAGGAGCATGGCTTGGTCTTCTCCACTGGTGTTTTTTTTTTAATCACAACGAAGCTTCTGAAAGACTACAAATCAGAATTCCCTTGCAAAACTATTATTGAATCTATCAATATAAAAAGCAATACAAATATTTAAAAATTCTTATCTCATCAGACTTAACGGAAAATTAAAAAAATTAATTTGTGCTTATTACTTAATGAAAAATTCATTTATCTATGAGCTTCAGTTGATAGAACATAACATGATATCAGAATTAATCTCTTAATAAAATTTTACATTAATATAAATAGAAAATTTTATATGTCATGTTTTTCTTCGTATGAGTGAATTTGTTCTATATCACCCAAAAACCGATTTCAACTGAAATTTGTAGACATACTCTTTAATGCAAATTTTTTTTACATCTGTGGTAGCGTGAACACATGTATATATAATTAATGAAATCCATTTATCGTTTGAAACGAAAAAAACTTTATTTTAAATTAACATTTAAAAAAATATAAGTAAAGAAATCCGATGAACATATCCACGTTGTATAAGCATCATTTCAGAAACAAACCTTTCTGACCTCCGCTCAAAGCGAACCTCTCTCTAACCCCTTCAACATCCAACTCCCGTCTGCAATTTCACTTCCTAGGGGCTTTCCTTGCATTCCAGGAATTTCTGCAGAAAGCATTCTTTCACTCCCACACCTGCACCAGTCTCTTATCTCCCGTGGACAATGAAAGACCCCAATCTCTAGTTCTATTTTTCATTCTTAGGAGATTATCCCATTTCTCCAAGTAAGTGTTTATCCGATTCACGTCCACCTGTCAACCTTCTGTATAGTACTCTTACTTGAATAGTGACAATTCACAAAAGGCCTTTCATTCGTAAGGGATTATCTTTATCTTCCAAGCATGTGAGCATGTGAAATTTTCAACATGTCACAACTCCTCCCCCCTAAGGAAAAATTTCTGCAGGAAATTTGGCATATACATGAATACAATAAGCTCCTTCAATCAACTTCTAAAGAGGTCAAAGTATAAAGGAATTTAAAATAATACACGAAATCCCTATAGAATACAAACACATTCCTATACTCAGTATTTGATAGACTACACTGTCAATAGGATTTACTATAATCCCTTACCTATAATACCTAAGTATGATTCCAGGAATAATTTATACAATTGATGCCCTAAGAAACAATTTTGAAATACTTCACATACATATAATACCAAATACAGATTACACTTTACATGACTCTAACAAAAAAAGGTAATAATAAAAAAAAATCTATATACAACACAATGCCTAAAACGATTCTCTTAAAAACTTGCTTAAAAGCCTAAATTTAGACACTTCTACAAACAAAAAGAAAGCATACTAAATTATACAATTATTAAATTAATGAAGTTTTACTATTACGAAAATAATATTAAGCATTAAATGATAAATAAACACAATACAGATATTACAATAATGAGTACTCCCAAATTTAGAATAAACTTAATTTAGATAATTCTCCCGAAAACCAATATCTATATTACTTCTATCAGAAAATCTTTTTGACAATAATTTTCGCCTCACAACTTCATAATCATGATTTTTCCTTTCAAAATCTTGTTTGATTTCAATAAATCTTTCTTTGTGATCCGTTTTAAAAGAAGAATGCTCCATTCTTTTTAACTTTGATTTCTTATTCACATCTTCTTGACATTTAGCCCCCCAATTTACTCTATTATTTTCCTTTATCCTAGAGTTAAATTTACTGGCCACAGTCATAGATGAACTCAATTTCTTTCTAATTCTATTTCTAACATGTATAAATCCCATACTACCGACAAAATACCTGGGTATATTTACATCATGCTCAGAATTCTTTTCCCGAAATTGACCTCCAATAACTGACCTTTTATCACCATCCTTTTTAGACGCACCCTCTTTTGTATCGATCAATTTAGACCCTCTTTCCAAATACCTATCAGTCACGTCTTCCAGTGAATTTACCTCTATCTCATTAACAGACTTATTATCCCTTTCACAGATTTCATTCACAACCATTTTTCTAACAACCCTTTGCTCATGATCGCTAGATAATCTGAGGGTTCCCTGCCCATTTAATTCTCTTTGATTCCCCACTTGTTTATACACCGAATTTTGCTTTTCCATATTTCCTAACTTTAATAAGTCATAAACAGCTGGTGTTATAAGGGGCGGAGAATTTAGTTTTCTCACAACTGCAACCACCACATTTTTTTCAACATACTCTTTTTCATCTTCTATCAAAGCAATCGGCACGGTCACCAAATCCGCTTTTTGTCTATTTCCGAGGGCCGGTATAAGAAAAACATTTCCCACTTTCTTAGCACTCCACGGAATGTCTTTAGCATCAAAAACCGCAATTTGCGCACCTGTGTCCTTAATCACTTTTACTTTCTTACCATTCACGCATAAATCAACCATAGGTAATTCGGTTTCCACACCTTCCTTATTATTTACACTTTTCCCATCACTAGTAACAATCCAAGCTATGCTTTTATCCTCATAATTAGATTTACTTTTTAACAATTCAGGACAATTTGGTCTGATGTGGCCCACGGCCAAACAATTATAACATTGGACTTGTCTTTGCTTTTCAAAAGCATTGTCCTTCTTAAATTGATCAAATTTCCCACACTCTTTCGTATTCTCAAATTCCGATTTTGGTTTAATTTCCTTTCTACTTTTAGAATTAAAGCTGTCTTTTTGCTTATCCTGAAAAGATTTATTTTCCCACGGTTTTCTATCCGACCTGTTAAATTCTCTTCTTATACTCTCAAATTTATCCGATTTTTCCGCAAGTTTAGAAGCAATCTTTATTTCCTCCCACTCATCCATAAATTTTTCTTTTATTTCAAAAGGGACACGTTTTTTCAACTGTTCCGTGAGCATTAGTTCTTTTAAGGATTCAAAATCCCTCACTTCTAATGACTCTAACCAATTATCTAGATAACCCCTTAACTCGTAAATCAGATCCACCCATAATTCACCAGATTTTCTTTGATGAGTTTCAAATTTTTGTTTTAAGGCGCCTGTACTTAGCCTAAACCTATCTAACAAAACTTTCTTTATATGTTGAAAATCATCACATTTGTCTGACGGTTGTTTAACTATAATTTCGGCAATGTCAGAAGGTAATAAAGGAATTAATTGACTGACCAAATCTTCCTGAGAAATTTTAGCTTTCTCGGCTTGCCTTTCAAAAATCATAAAGAAAAGAGTTATATCAATTAATTTATAATCAAAACGCGGAACCAAATCCTTTAAATTTACCTTAGGAGTTCTATGAAAATCTACATTTGATTCATTAGATGAAACACTAACAACATCCGCAGAATTTTGAATACGCAATTTTTCTAATTCAAATTGCTGTTCTTTTTCAAGTTTTTGTAATTCAAGTTGTTGCTGTTTTTCGAGTTTATCTGCCTCAAGTTGTTTTTCAAGTTTATCTACCTCAAGTTGTTTTTCAAGTTTATCTAACTCAAATTTCCTAAGCTTATCTTTTTCCTCTTGCGCAATCCTATCTAATTCAATTTGCCTCTCTCTTTCTTTACGATCTTTTTCGATTTGTTTTTCCTGCTCTTTCCGCTCCGCCTCCTGTTCAATAAAATATTGCAATCGAATTTTAGCGAAACTTTCATCATAATCCTCTGCATCTACGATAGCCTGAATTATAGCTTTATTTCTACACGTTTTTGACACACTGGTCTCAAATTCCTCTGCTAATAACAGCAAGACACTTTTATTATATTTTCCTAAATATTCTGCCATATTTTCCCCCAAAATATAATAAATTTCAAAATATCAGATATATTCAATTTACAATAATACAATAAATACAGAAATAGAATTTTCTTCACTATACGTATAATAATGTATTCAAAAACGACACAATTTCAATATAGCAAATTCTCATGCAACAGTGACGTCTTTCAAACTGAGTATATCCCCCAAAATAAATTTTATACCCAACAGTACAGTATAACATCAATTTATTTTGAAACATTAATCATAATCATCCACAGTATACCCATAAAATTAAGCTATAACTTTATTACTGTAATAAATAAAATGTATGTAAACAAAACTCTTATTTTCAAAAGCTTTATACAAAATTATGATTAAAATACCCTGATTAATAATCTCAATTAATCAATAACAATTTACTATACCCCAAGTAAATTTTAACATATACATAAGTATATAATTTTCTTAACCCAATATTATACCAAACAGATACCAGAAAATCAACAAACATAAAAATTCTAACTAAAATTTAAATACCAAATTAATAACTTCCCTAGAATTCTTAAATTTCACATAGAGTTTTGTTCCCCAAAATTAAAATTTATACACAAAATTCAATTTAAAACAGACCTCTATAGAAGATTTCATAAAAGAGCTTACCTCCAGATGCAGATATTTCCTCCACACTGATACCAGGCTTCCAAGCACTTTTAAAGATGACACACACAGATTTTTAAAGAATTGAAGACACTGATGAGGCACTAAATTGGCTTAGATCCATATGTAGGCAACTCAGATGGTACACCGCATATCTTCATTCCACTGGATATATTAAGAAGCACAAACACGTATCACCAAATCTATAGTTGACTGTTCATACACTACATAGCTTTTGTCGATAAAGTTTTTTTACCAGTTCTCTGCTTGCTAGAACTCCGAGAAAAAACCACGACTCCAATTATACTTCAAAACTCCACAATTCTGCTTATCCGTTTTCCACTGGCTCTTCATCTGTTTAATCAGGTTAACATAGATCCGTAATCTAATTTATTCTAGATTACATATCCCATTTGCTGCCACCAATTAATTATATATACTATACTATAGCTGTGGTAGTGTGAACACATGTATATATAATTAATGAAATCCATTTATCGTTTGAAACGAAAAAAACTTTATTTTAAATTAACATTTAAAAAAATATAAGTAAAGAAATCCGATGAACATATCCACGTTGTATAAGCATCATTTCAGAAACAAACCTTTCTGACCTCCGCTCAAAGCGAACCTCTCTCTAACCCCTTCAACATCCAACTCCCGTCTGCAATTTCACTTCCTAGGGGCTTTCCTTGCATTCCAGGAATTTCTGCAGAAAGCATTCTTTCACTCCCACACCTGCACCAGTCTCTTATCTCCCGTGGACAATGAAAGACCCCAATCTCTAGTTCTATTTTTCATTCTTAGGAGATTATCCCATTTCTCCAAGTAAGTGTTTATCCGATTCACGTCCACCTGTCAACCTTCTGTATAGTACTCTTACTTGAATAGTGACAATTCACAAAAGGCCTTTCATTCGTAAGGGATTATCTTTATCTTCCAAGCATGTGAGCATGTGAAATTTTCAACATGTCACAGGACCTTTAGATGAGTAGTGTAACTATATTTGCCGAGGCCGGTGGCAAAACTGCATTCTGGACCACGAATGTATGCGAAAGCAAATATATAATAAAAAATGGCATTGTAGCATCATCATCATCATCACTGAAATTTCATTTTAAAAGCAGAAAGGTTTTCGACAAACTTTGCAAATTTTCAAACCACATAAAAAAAATTCTTTTTAAAAGGACATCAATAATAATGCAATCAAAATATGAAACAAGCAAAGAATAATATAGAAATAGATACGTTGTATTTCAGTAAGAAATTAATAAAACTTGAATCTTTTCTTTTAAAAACTGACATTTTGACACCATGGTATTAGTTACCATAGCCACTCTATAATTATGCCAATGATGGCTTGGATGCAAAAAAAAAAATTCGGAACACTAAAGTACAGTGTGTTTTAAAAAGAATGACCCAATTACAAATGACATTGTTGTAAACAATGATTGGAAGAAATGTTTTAAACACACTACATAAAAAAGTTCAGAGTTTGGTTTGTATACTTTGTAACTGTTTTAAGTGGCTCTTTTTAGAAACACGGAAAACATTTATGGAGTAATCCATTTCATGTCAGATAGAAGCATGTTCATATAGACACTGGTGGTCAGAGTATTCTCTATGTGCATCTTCAATTCGTTCACTGTTGCGCTCACAATACCTGGCATGAAATGGACTCATTTGGATGTTTCCTGTGTGACTAATGAAAACCACTAAGAATATAATGAAGTACGCAATTAAAACTTGTGTTTAAAGTGTTTCGTTCGATCATTTTTCACAATGAAGTTATGGTCTTTTGTAATCAGATCATTTCTTTTGAAACATTGTGCAAGTCCAATTTTTTTTTTCTTTTTCAAAGGAGCTGGGAGTCTTAGTCTCATTGGAGGAAGGTGTAAGAACGAAAAGAGACCATGCATGCAAAACTTAGATAACCAAATTTTTTGTTTCAAAAAGAGAAGGGGTGTGTGTTTCTAGTTAAGACCATTTACAATTAAAAACCTGAATGCACTGCACCCATGCATCCCACCATGTGGCCAGGCTTGCATTTGACAGTTTTATTTCTTCTCTTTGCTGTTGGTGAAAAAACAGCAAAAGAAAAAATAAAGACTGAAACAAAAAGAGTCAGAACAGTAAGTTTCTGATTTTAGCATCTTGAATAAACTCTTAACAAAATAAAAAAAAATCCTCACATTTATGTAGTGATGGTTGTATAGGTGTTTTTTATATTAAACAGAATGCAAGTTATTTAAAATGGATGTTTGGGATTCAGAAAAAAACAAGAACGAAAAATCATGCGTCAAGCATAGATTATGTAACACTTTCCAACGCTTCCAAAATAATTTTACGAATCATACTCTTTTATAAGCTAAAAGATAACATCTAAGTAATCCGAATACTTTATTCAGCCCTGTATAGGATCTATAGATTTGTATATATACTACATAGGATGCTAAATTTTAGTTCAGTTAGGAAACACGTAGCACAGTTTAAAATTCTCCGTCTGGAGTTAAATAATACGGAAATGTGTTCCCGAACTTTTGTACTTCCCTGTATAGGATCTACACAATTTATACACACCACGTAATATACAAAAAGCGATTTAAAATTAAAATCGCATTCAGTAACTTAAAACGCACTTCCAGGAATTATTGTTAACATACAGTAGAGAATTCTTTTGTGTGTCCCTGTAAATGAACGATGACTGCTATACACACAATATTCTGTAGTAAGTCTCTTGTAATGAACCTTATATAAATTTCAATGCGTTTAAAATAGTGAAACATTATTTAAATAAACCGCAGACGATTTTTCTCCATAGACGTAATGTAACGGAATTCTTTTGACTGTCCCTGTAAAGTAAGTATAAGTGCTATGCACACCCTATTCCATATTAAGCTTCTTCTAATGCACCTTAGTGATATATATAAATTTCAATGCGTTTAAAGTATTGAAACATTATTTAAATAAACCGCAAATGATTTTTCCCCATAGACCGCAATGTAACGGAATTCTTTTGAGTGTCCCTGTAAAAAAACTATAAGTGCTACACACTTCCGTTGAAATAGGGAACATGCTATAGATAACGATTATAACATATAAAATTTGCAGGGCAATCCGAGCATATTTACGGGAGTTAGAGCACGGACAGACGGCAGACGGCCAGACGGCCAGACAAACCGAAGTCATAAACACTTTTCAACTAGGTTGGAAAGTGTTAAAAAGGAGGCATAAATAACATAGATTTTGGGTTAGTTTACAAATAGAATTATTTAAATTGTATTTTTTTTACAAAGTGAATCATTATTATGAAATGATTAGTTAAACTTTATCCGATTATTAGTATGATTTTAATAATGTGATGATGGTAAATAGCAAATTGTTATAAAAATACTTTTAAAATGTAAATTCTACTGAGCTACGGAAAAAAAAAATAATAATAAAGTACAATTTTTATGTATCCGGCAATACCTGTATGCGTTACAATTATTTTAAAAAAAAAGTGCAATGAATTATTATAGATTAGATATTAAAATTTCAAAAAATATATTTTAAATAATTTTCATGGAAATAGTCAAGTATTTATTACGCTATTTTATACAGATATTTTGAATTCTATTTTGTTGTTGGATAAACAAAAATCCTATTTTCAATAGGAATGAGGAAAATCTGATGTAATATTAATTCCGAGAAACATGAAAACCATATTTTAGTTTCAAATTACCACGCTGATTTTTTTTGTGCAACGGAGAAATGAAAATTGCTATCTGCAGAAATCAATCAGCGTACCCAAAATAAAGAAAATTAAAACAAAGAAAGAAAAAAAAAATGGGGGATTACGGTATGTGGCGCCATCTTGAGGAGAATTTTCACAAGTAAAATAAATGAATTTATAATTACTGGATGAAGATTAAAATAAAAATCTGAAATTAATTAACAACTAACAACAGGCTGAAGATATATCCCAGGTTTTAGATATTTAAATATGTACATATAAGAATATAACCACTAAAAGAAAACTTAAATAGGCCTTTCATTTGTACAGAAATAGAAAATTCATAAAACAAAGAGCGCCATTTTCTAGTTTAACAACAACGAAAAAAAATAAAAACGCCTAAGCTGAAATAAAGGAAATAAGATATTTAATGTTTTTTGAAAACATTTCCCATATAAATTTGATTCACAAATATCAGTTCTCAATCCGCATTTCCAATAGAAATAGATGGGAGCATTACAATTGTTTAGGGTTAGGGGTTTACTTTAAATGTTTTGTAGGTGTACCACGTGAAAACCCAAGACTTATGGATGGAAAAATACTCAAGAGAAAAAAAAATACTTGCTATAAATGCATGATTATTGTAAATGAGCTAATTTATAAGCCTTTCTTAAGTCGTAATTTTTTCTAAGCCGTAGAAAAATGCTATATTCACATGATCAGATCCAGATCGTACGTGAGCGTGAATACAAGTTCCAATGACGCTATGACTCACTTCAGCCTGAGCATGCGCATTGCGCACTGAAATAGAAGTTTTAGCAAGTATGGAGGAATTTCTTCTGATAGCAAAGCAACAAAGGCGGCTTTACGGAGATAAGATTTTCTTATCTTCTTCGTATCTACGACTATCCCAAGACAAAATTCAGCGATAAGCTGTAATGTTATTGCATTTTATTTTAAAAACATGAAATTGATATTAATTAATTTCCAAACAATAAGTTAATAATGTAGTAAAAGCAGAAACGCAGTGAGTTTTAGCTTTTAGGTTAATGAAATTGCCTTGGTTTTGAATAGGGAGGGCTTGCATTCCCGAACCCCTACCTTTCCTACGCACCTGATTTCAGATGTTAGTGTATAATACAAGAACAAAAATAAAATTCTCGGAAATGGAGACCTATATATTTCCAAAAGTTACAGAACCATGAAATGAGAACACATAAAACGAAATCCCGTCCACTCTGTCTATAGAGTTGAAATTCGTAAAAGTTAAAGTGCGGCTAAAAGAAAAGAAAATCTAAGAAGGAAAATTATAACGGAGCAAGCCAAATTTCACATTGATAAAAACATGATGACAAACATGGGGCTAGAATTTTGAAATACCAGCATTAAAAAAAAAAAATAAGGAAATGCAATTTTTCAGCTTTTTTTTTTTTTTTTTTTTTTTTCTTTACGGTTGTAAAGGTAGAATTCTATTCAAATATTCTGGTACAAATGATAATGAAGGGTATGAAACCGGTTCCGAAAGTTTAAGTATCCCCATAAAACAATGCAAAGAAAATCGAAAAATTAAAAAGCGGCGATCATAGAAATCAACCTCAGCTATGCAATGGAATAAATAAATCCTTTAAAAATATTGAAATGCAAACGAGATATTTTAAAACAATTAACTACTGGACCGCAAATATTTTACTTTTTATTTTTTTAACGGCTTATACAAAATTTTCTTCGTTATTATTCTAATTACATTTATTTAAATGTCATTGTTACACACCACCAATTGCAAAGTAAAGCGCATTTCTTTGAATTGAGTTAATGTTTAGTAAATTAAAAACTCCCTGACGGCTCGGCCTACAGGCACAGGTAGATTTCGAAGACGCAGACCGTGGGGCGCCTGTTAGTTGGGAATTGCAGAAGAAATGACCTTTTTGCCATGATGCAGTTGGAACCGCCCACTTCGAAACCTAACTTGTTTGCAAGTGGAGCCAGCAGGGTTTTTTTTTTTTTTTTTTTTTTTTTTTTTGCTATAAGGGTTGGTTTTATAAAAAAAACTTGTCAATGTAGAAGTTTTAGATAATATTAAGAGGATTTATAATAAATTTAAGCGGATTTGATATCTTGTGAATTGACAAAGTTATGAATTTTTTCTTCTAAACCGCCCCCTTCCCCCCCCCCCCCCCTTGAGGCCATTTTTAATGAAATCAAAAATCTGTCATACATAAATTTTCGGCCCTTTTCCTAAAAGTAATAACTTTAAACGGTTTCGATACGTATCATAGTTAAGAAAGTATGGGATTTTTTCTGTTTTCGCAAAAAGCCCCCCCCCCCCCCCACACACACACACACACTTGGTCCAATTTTACCCATTAACGAACTTGACCGAGATTTTATGTCCCTTGATTTTATGTATCAGTTTGGAAGAGATTTGTGCAGAATTTAAGTAATCGGGTCCATAAAAAAGTCACATAGATAAATAGATAGATAAAGTTTTGAACTGGGGGTGGTTTTGGGTTCTGGGAGTCACGATCGGCGTAGATCTGCAAAAAATTTTCAAAATTTCCAACTTAGGGGAGAATGTAATAGGTAGTATTTCTTACGAAATCTACCTAATAGCATAGCAGAGTATCCCGTTGAGCGAACAAAGTCAAAATTCAATCACCATAATTTTTAATAAATATCGTACAGAGCAAATTTGGTGAAATTTTCTACCACAGATGTCGAGATAGCTCCTGTAGAGCAGCGCCGCGCCACCTGTTGAGTGATACACACCCAAACATAATCGCTACATAATTATGTCAATGTCTAACAGAGTATGAAATTTGATGAAATTCTGTGTGTTAGTTCTTGGACGCCCCAAAAAATTGTGTAACGTACAGACAGACAGTTTTCCAAAAACAGTCAAAATGGCATCCCAAAACGGGTAAATCCATGAAAAAATGGAAATTGGAATTTTTTTCGGTTACAATACTTTCTTCTTGCGTATAGAATAGAAAGTAAAAATAAACAAATCTGTCGATTTTATTTTTATTTGTTTGTTTGTTATTACCGTTTCCAAAGCAACAGAACAGACACATATCCAAAACAAGTTTCCCGTGTTTTTTCATGGAGCGATCGCACAAACAAATCTATGTTCGGAAACTCTCGCAAATCCCGTACAACATGTTCTTTTATGAATTATTTTAATAAGCAAATAAATGATTCTCTAGATTTGAAGAAATAGACGGACCATTACAATTTATTCGAATAAACGAACTTTTTTTTAAGGAAAAAAGGTGTTTTTTTAGAAAAACACTGTTTTTTATAGCTACTACAGTAAACCAAATTTCCGAAAATACAGCTTGATTTTTAGGGCATTTTCGGGGAATTTTTTGTTTGTTTGTTTTAAACAATGCACACAGAAAAAAAAATGTTTTTGGCATTGAATTTATTGTACTTTCGTCTAAGCGTGTTAATTATTATCACATAAAAATGCTTACATTTCAATCTATCCAAACTCCCCAAAAGTTCACCACACATGGCGTACACAGTAAATAGGTGTAAGTGATAGCAATCTTAATAATAATCATCTGAAACAAAATTTACACGGATTCTTAAATAGATTAAATTAGTTGGGTGCCAAACCTCAAATTGGTGAGATAAATAAAAATTTCACAAAATGGAGGCTGTTGAGAACGATTTTTGGAACAATTTTTTTCTTTTCAAAACTGTTTAAAACATCAAAATTTTTAAAAATTTTAATTTTTTTTGAAGGCTGTTCTCAAATACAAAAGAGCTACTTTCCGGCACATTTTTTAATTCGTTTTTGTTCGGAAACGCATGAAATTAGCAGGTGTTAAATTCTTATTATTCAGGAACTATGTCATCAAAAGACTTTTGAATTTAAAAAAAGGCCAAACTGGCCACCTGGACGTACTGGTATTTCAGATAGCTGCTGCACTGTACATACGTCCTGGTATTTCAGATAGAGGTGTTCATGACGTACACAGGTACGTCGTGTCGTGGTACTTAAGGGGTTAAGGAATCTTACGACAATTGAAAGGTCTAAATAAGATTTATAAATGATAATAATTACATTTTATGCGTTTTAATTTAAAAACTGGATTGGTAAGTATTTTTCCTAACAATAATCGGAAGATCTTATAAAATACATAATTGAACACAACGGGTAGCAACGCAGTTACTCAGAATAAAATCCTACAAAGTGTGATAAAAACTAACACTAAAGGATTAAGTGATGAAGATCAGGAAACAGCGTCTGAAAATCAATCCCAAAGAGAAATGATTAAAGTTTTAGGGAAAATATTCGATATGAGTTGCAGTTTTCGGAAGGTGCTAACGAAATTATGTTTCAAAAACTTCAAAATTGTAAAACGTTTTATGTGTGAAAAGCTAATGCGTAAAAAATATAGAACCCATAAAATATCTATACATTCAAAACGAAAAACGCATTCTTCCAAATCCACATGAAAATAGTCTCTTTGCGCATGCGTCAACGTTTTTTTTAAGGCTTCTACCCTCAGAAACGGGAAATCTGATTGATTATTCCAACCCTCACCTGGGGAATTGAAAAGGGTTGATTGAAAACTAATGAAGCCGTACCATTGCATTGAAAGCATAAACCTTCTAATATATTTACTCTGAGGTTGAAAGCTAAAGCTTTTTTTAAAGAACTCACGTTTTCACTACTAAATATGCAATTTTTTTCGTAAAAATTTAAAGAAAGTTTTTGGATGCTGTTATATTTATAACCGATTGAAATGTTAGAGAGTTCGGAAGATGAGAACTATTTTTTTTATTGCTATGTTAAAGGAGCCGACGCGAAAACAAACAAACAACAACAACAAAAAAAGTGAGGAGAAAACATTTCTTTTACAACTCGATAACACTCTTTTTTCGCGAAATTTTTACACGGGCGGTAAAACCGTTTTATTTATCATCAATAAAGATTTCAAAGAGTTCGGACAAACAGAACTTTTTATTTTAAAACTATGAAACGACCCTAAGTAAAAAAAAAAAACAAAAAAAAAACAAGAAAATGAGCGCTTTTATCACTAAATATCAATATTTTTTCGCGAATTTTTCATTTTAAAATATAATTTCATACAAAATCGGGTTAAAGATATAAAATAATAAAAACTTTATTATTATTATTATAATTTATGATTAGGGGCCCGGGAAACGCCGGGCGGGGTCAGCTAGTACCACTTTAAAATGTAGTGGTTAAAAAAGCGCACTTAGAAAAAAGAGCATGGGAAATGGGTACACCACGTGATGGGTGGGGATAGAAAGATATATTTCACAGAAGAAACAACACTTCTTTTGTTCATGAGACTCATCTGTCAGACTGATACTGCATTTCGCTAAAATCATTATTCAAACTTACGACATATCTCAGGTGAGAACTTAACAAAAGATGTTTATTAAAGATAAGTTTATTCAGCGAGTTGCAAAATTCCAGTACTCTACATAGAAATAATACCTATCATACTTTGAATGATTTAGTGCAATAAAATGTTCCAAAAGTAGAAACAAACAAAACTGTACTACACCATTGACTAGAAATATAAATATATTTCTAGTCAATGTACTACACGAAATGAATCTATTACAGAGAGACCGGATTATGAATGAAAATGAATAGCTATTCATAAATACTAATGTCAATCCTCTTAATGTCCCTTCTATTAAAAGATTACTAAGAAAAGTCTGGAAGACTGATTGATACGATGTACACTTGTAATTTGACCTGATAAGTAGACTTATTTACTCAAAATAGAACAAAAATCAAAATGAAAGAGTTTCGTAAATAAATTCAGTATGAATCAGCTTGAATTTGCTACTCAAACAGTAAGAAAAATGAAAATATTCAGATTAAAAGCAAACGTAAATGTATTGTTATTTTATTGTTGAGGCTAAAAGCCATGACATACCTTACGGGGGGGGGGGGGGGGATGTTAAATTTCGAATATCCTAATTAAAACAGTTTATTTTGTAATAACTTTGCAATTTTAAGTAGACATTTTCTTCAAGGTGTTTTTATTATTTTTATTTTTTTTCTGGATGCGCTTTTTTCCGCCTATCGGTAAAAATAGAACTAACTAAAAACGAAGGATTAGTTTATATATATATTATTTGAAAAAAAAAATATTCATAAAAAAATATTTGAAAAAAATATATTGGTGTTCTTTCGATGATGTCGTTATGTATGCATGTGTATGAGTCAACACTGTTAAATTCATTAAATATATTACTGTTATTTATTTATTTTAATATAACGTCCCTTTTTATAATATTTTTTAATAGTTTAAATGCAATGTCTTTTTAAACATATCCCGAAACCCGAAATCTCATCCCCCCTCCCCAAGAAATTTTTATTAAATTATTTAAGAAAAATGTGCAGTTTTATGTGTGAAAAGCTAATGCGTAAAAAATATAGAAACCATAAAATATCTATATATTTAAAACGAAAAGCGCATTCTGCCAAATCCACATGAAAATCGTCTCTTTGCGCATGCGTCAACTTTTTTTTGAAGGCTTCTACCGTCTGAAACGGGAAACCCGATTGATTAACCCAACCCTCACCTGGGGAATTGAAATAATCTTGTTAACAGTGTATATTAGCCTATATAAAAGTTTTCCTTAGGGAAAATGAGTTCGCATCGTCCATGCAACCGTAAAATTCTCTTATGTGTCTTAGTTAAAAATAAATAAATAAATAATAAATACGTGTATGTATATGTTGTGTATTTGTGCGAGCATGGTAAGTATTCAATGTAAATAACGGCTTTTTTTTTGTTTTTAAGTATACTGTTATCTATTTTATTAAACGACAGAGTTGCTTATCGTTTTCAGTCGCCGGCATTGATTCTCCTTTTCTATTTAACGAATTTTCTAGATTACGAATTTTTTGGTAAGAACCATAAAATTCGTTAAATAGAAGTTAAACTATAATTTATTTCAAATTAAAATTTTCTCTAATTATATCTAATGCAAGTGGTTTCAAGATGTATACCAGACCAGACGTCTTTCTCACAGCTGCGACATTTCTTCAGACACGCGTTTGATAATTCCCAGGTGCACGATTCAAAAAATATCGCTCTCACGAAACGTACCCAGCCAGAGGTAGGAAACCAACAGTCCGCAGAAAGAATCAGAGTCCATAAGCCGGGTTTTTGGCCCATGAAATAAGGCGAAAACTCGATTTTGTTATACTGACTTAATTATGTCACTTTTTAGTATTAGAAGGTTTATCCTGAACGATTTCAACAGTAGTTTTTGAATTTTGTTCGGATTTATACGATTTACACAAGCTCAAAGTTCGTATTATTCGTAGTTTTTGATGAAAAATACGCAATTTCTCCTAATTTTACCTCCATTATTTATATGAGCGCAATCGTGCAACACTTTCTTCTTTACATATATTATAAAATACATCAAAATGTACAATATGTGTGTAAAAATAAAAGTGTTGCAAAGCGTCGCTCATAGTAAAATATTAAAAAATATATTAAAAATTGAGGTAAAATTAGGAGAAATTGCGTATTTTTCATCAAAAACTACGAATAATACGAACTTTGAGCTTGTGTAAATCATATAAATCCGAACAAAATTCAAAAACTATTGTTGAAATCGTTCAGGATAAACCTATTGCTAAAAAATCTATTGCCGCGTGACTCAATGAATATTTGTTTGCTGCAATAATGTAAAGTAACATTTGCAGTAATATAAAAATGCTTTTTTTTCTTTCCTGCTGTCCTATCTTTATATATAAATCTATTAATTTTGAATCTTTAAATATACGGTTTTTGCATGGGAATGCGACGTCACATGAAGAACGTGAATTTCGATTTATAAAACATTAATTTTAAATGAAAATCGTATATTTTACAGAATTTCGACGTATTTCTCTACTTTTAAGTACACTAATAAAAGTACTTTTATTTTTAACTGTTTACTTTTTTAATATTATTATTACTACTTAGTTTTTTAACACTTTCCAACCTAGTTGAAAAGTGTTTATGACTTCGGTTTGTCTGGCCGTCTGCCGTCTGTCCGTGCTCTAACTCCCGTAAATATGCTCGGATTGCCTTGCAATTTTTATATGTTATTGTCGTTATCTATAGCACGTTCCCTATTTCAAATGAAGTGTGTAGCACTTATAGTTTTTTTACAGGGACACTCAAAAGAATTCCATTACATTACGGTCTACGGGGAAAAATCATTTGCGGTTTATTTTAATGATGTTACACAATTGCAAACACATTGTAATTGATATACAGTGGACTCTCTCTATCTGAACACTCTCTAATGTGAACACCCCGGTATTATGAACACTTTCTGGCGGTCCCGGCGAAACTCTATAGACTTAACAAAAGATGAACTCTCTCTATTCTGAACACCCTCTAATCTGAACACCCCACTATTATGAACGCTACTTTTGATCCCCATTCTAACTCGCCTCTCCGTAAACTGAACGTGTGTTTGCAGTCGGAATGCAGGGAATTCCCGCATCATGGAAATTCGGAAAAATTGTTGCAGAAGAATAAAAGGGTTCAATGAACTCAATTTAAAGATAAAGAAACAAAGTCATTTCTAGATTTTAAGATCTACCCAATGCTGAAATTTGTTTCAATAATTGAGATAAAATCTTCAGTTAACAAAACAAAATAAAAAACATTTATTATAACAAAAAAAAAAGAAACAAAATCAAAAGAATATTTTTGTTAGAAAAAGTAAATCATAATAATCAAATTAAATGAAATGATCAAAACAATCAATTTTTATGCAAAGAGATACAAGAAAAGATAATGTAAAAACCATGTCACGTGATTTCCCCTCTCCCGAGCTGAGATAAAAATAGAAAGATTGCGCAACAGAAATGCCCACTCCCCAATGACAGAAAAGAGACAACGGGTGTTAGAGAGAGAGTGGTTAAAAAATGATTATGGTTTCTTTTCTGTACACCTGGTTGGCAGCATTATCGCTTCTGTTTCTTTCTTCATTTTTGCTCGGCAAAGGTAAAATTTTTTCGTTATTTCACTATCGTTGCAGGGAAAGCTTCCCAACATTTACGCAGATATGTCCAAAATAAGTAAGAAAACGAGACAACGGAAAGAACTGAAAAAGAAAAAAGAAGTTCAGGAAAAATACGAAGTTGTTAAAAATTAAAATCAAAAGTAAATCAAAGAAAAATTGCATCTGAATTTGGAATTTCAGTAGGTCAAGCCAACGCCATCAGCAAGAAAGAAAAAGAAATTATAGCCTCTTTTGAAGGAAATGAACCTTCCTCAAAGTGTAGAATTTTTGAAAAGAAAACGGGAAACGAGAACATAAACAATCACATCTGGAAGTTTTTTTGCCAAATGAGAACGAAGAATCTTCTTGTCACTGAACCCCTGCTAAAGCAGATTGCTCTGGATTTTGCAGAAAAGGAGAAAATCACGGAATTCAAGGCATCAGAAGGATGGCTGACTCGCTTCAAAACTCGGCATAACATCGAATTCAAAATAATCAATGGTGAAGCTGCAGACGTAAATATCGACACTGTGGAGGAATGGAAAAGAAAGTTTCCGGATATAACGAAGGATTTCGATGCTACTGAAATTTTCAATGCTGACGAAACCGGCCTGTTCTTTAGAGCTCTTTCAAATAAAACCTTAGCAGAAAGAAGCGAGAAATGCGTGGGCGGTAAAATGACAAAAGAAAGACTTACCATTATGCTCTGTGCTAGTTTTACGGGTGAGAAGCTCAAACCACTTGTAATCGGAAAAAGTGAAAAACCACGATGCTTCAAAAATGTGAAGATAGCATCATTGCCAGTGAACTATAAAACAAATCGAAAAGCCTGGATGACATTCACAATTTTGTCACAATGGTTGGAGGGCATTAACGAGATGATGAAGAGAGAAGGAAGAAAAAGTCTTCTTTTTGTGGATAATGCCAGATCACATACAAATGTGCAGCAGAACAACGTGAGCCTGAAGTTCCTGCCACCGAACTGTACTTCTATAATCCAACCACTGTATCAAGGAGTAAACAAGACCTTTAAAGCTCACTACCGAATTCATTTTTTGAAGAAAATGTCCGTGGTGTAGAGGTGGAAAATTCGGCAACCGAACTAACGAAGAAGGTCAATATAATGGATGCTGTCTATTGGATATCAATGGCTTGGAATGAAGTAACCCGCTTCACCATCTAAAAATTCTTCTACAAAGCTGTATTCCCGTGGGAGAATGAACAATCAAGGACAGAGGACCAAGAAGCAACATCTGTGAGTGACTTGGGGTCAATTCTTCTGGAGTTTCCTACTGAAATTGAACCTGGAGCTTATGTGGAAGCCGACGGAAGCCTTCCTGTTTGTGACAACATTGTTGAAGAGGAAGAGGGTAGTGAAGACGAAGCAGAACCACATGAGACCGATGAAACAAGAAGTACGATTACCTTCAAGCAATATGTCCAAGGGATTCAAGACCTGTTGAACTATGCGTCTGAACATCACCCAGAAGCCTTTCCACTTCTTAAACAACTAGATAACATGTACACTGCACGAGCATACACAATGCAAAAACAGACTAAAATTACTCACTTTTTTAAGTAATGTACCGATTATGTTTTCAAGTAATGTATTGTAAGTATGTAGTTGTATATTTTGTAAAATTTTTTAATATAACATTTTAATTAACTTTTTTTAATTAACTTTTTTAATAGCTTCTAAATTCAGCACCTCCATCTCGGTAACTTGCATGGTTAACCAGGCTAAGTATTCTATACAGTCTATAAACTCAGTACATAGTAGTAATAGTAATGCATTTCCAAAACTCCCTCTATAATGAACACCCCCATAATCTGAACATTTTTGGTCGGTCCCCTGAGTGTTCAGAATAGAGAGAGTCCACTGTATATCACTAAGGTGTATTACAAGAAGCTTAATATGGAATAGGGTGTGCATAGCACTTATAGTTACTTTACAGGGACAGTCAAAAGAATTCCGTTAGATTACGTCTATGGAGAAAAATCGTCTGCGGTTTATTTAAATAATGTTTCATTATTTTAAACGCGTTGAAATTTATATATATATCACTAAGGTGCATTACAAGAGGCTTACTGCAGAATATTGTGTGTATAGCAGTCATCGTTCATTTACAGGGACACACAAAAGAATTCTCTACTGTCTGTTAACAATAATTCCTGGAAGTGCGTTTTAAGTTATTGAACGCGATTTTAAATTTAACTCACTTTTTGTTTATTACGTGGTGTGTATAAATTCTGTAGATCCTATACAGGGAAGCACAAAAGTTCGCGAACACATTTCCGTTTATTGACAGAAACTCCAGAAGGAGAATTTTAAACTGTGCTACGCGTTTCTTAATTGGACTAAAATTTAGCATCCTATGTAGTAGATATACAAATCTATAGATCCTATACAGGGCTGAATAAAAGTATTCGGATATTTTTCCGAATATTGTATACGTTGGAAATTCTTGAAATTATGTTTTTAAATATGTTATGCGTTTTCCAAATTGTTTACTTAGATGTTATATTTCAGCTTATTAAACGGTATGATTTGAAAAATTATTTTGGAAGCGTTGGAAAGTGTTACATAATCTATGCTTGATGCATGATTTTTCGTTCTTGTTATTAGTAATTTTGGTTTGATTATCAATGTTTTTCTCTAACTTGTATACTTCTTTGAGGAATTAAAAATAATAATAATAAAATATTCATTGATCTTCCTATACTTTTAAAATTTTCCATAATTGAGAGACACCTCTGTAATAACAAGGCAAGTGGAGTTACCTTGTAATTCAATTTACAGATTTATGTAATGTATTATTCAGCATATAAGTAAATATAAATTTTACGATCATAACCAAAGAAAATATGCTAGAAAGCTCTTCTTAATAGGAATATATGTAAAGAAGAAGTAGGTGTTGGTAAGTGGGGTCTGGAAGGCTTCAAGCTATTTAGCCTCATTGTTGATAGAAATGGTAGGAAAGGTGCTGTTTTCCCTAAATTTGTATTATTTTAAATGTTATATTTTCGTGGAAAATGCTAGGCCTGTATTTGTGCATGAGATTTAAAGCCCTGATTGCCATTTTGTAATGTTTTCCTTTAAAAGTCCTAAATGCAGGTGAATGCTTGCTGATAATGGTAGGAAAATGGTAGTAGAAATGGCAGGAAACGTTCTGTTTTCCTTAATTTAATATCATATTTTCGGGGGGGGGGGGGGGGGAACTAGGCCTGTATTTAAAAATTTCTTTAATGTCTGTAAATTAACTATAAAATGCACAAGATTTAAAGCACTGATTGTCATTTTGTAATGTTTCCTTTAAAAGTCCAAAATGTAGTGAATGTTTGTTGATAATGGTAGGAAAATGATAATAGAAATGACAAAAAGCATACTGTTATCCCCATTTCTTTTTATTATTGTTATTATTATTATTTTTTTAATATTTTTGCGGAAAAAACTAGGCAGGCCTGTATTTAAAAATTGCTTTAATGTCTGTAAATTAACTATAAAATGCACGAGATTTAAAGCACCGATTGTCATTTTGTAATGTTTTCCTTTAACACCTTCGCGACGAGAGTCCTTTACAGAATTTTTAATCTTTTACCACCGGTTTTTCAAAACAGAAATTTTCGCCCAGTTGAATCGCAGAAATGCTATGATTAAATAAGGCAAAACTTACAATAAAAAATAACTGGAGGGAATAATCGAGGATTCTAAGCATCTTATGCGGCACGTATACGTGTCGTTCGTCCCCAAAGGGTTGAAAGTCCTAAATGCAGGTAAATGTTTGTTAATAACTGAAAAGTATTAAATGAATTTATAAATCTTCAAGTTTTCAATAAGCCGCAGACAATTTTGTTATTTGAAAATTTCTTGCTATACAAACAGATCTATGGTATTACTTGGATCGGTTTGTAAAAATCTTAAATTATTGCCATTTACATGGTATTACTTCTCTCAAAACTATAATATTCAGTTAACCCTTTCAGGGACAAAGTACTTATATTCCTAAAATGTCAAAATGATTGATAGGCACCAGAATTTGCAAACAAATCTGTTGTAAGATAAGTAAAAGCTTTTCTTCACGTACTTAATATAAAAAGAAATTTTTCATTGCAAAATTCTGGCGACAATGTGGCATTTAGGGATTAAAATTGAGCGATCTAAAAATGAACCACCGCCCTTCAAGGGGTTAAAGAATTTAGCTTCATCAACTTTTCAATAGCATATTTTTGTCCCCTTCCGTAAGGGCAGGAAATGAAATGTTTTAAAAAGAAATAAAATATTTATAAATTGTTATAAATAAACAAAAGAAAACAATAAAATCCTTATAAATTGTTCTTACCAAATTTTATATTTCTCCCCCTCTCCCCTTTTTTACACTTTTCCAACATAGTTAAAAATTGTTTATGACTTAAGTTTGTCTATGCATACTTTATAGAATGATCGGCATTGAGAATGAAGTGTGTGGCACTTTCAATTCGTTTACAGGGACACACAAAATAATTCCGTTGTATTATGGTTAATGGGGGAAAAAACGTTTGAGGTGCATTTTATTGCTGTTACGATATTTCAAGCATAATGATATTGTTACTCACCACTGAGGTGGACTAACAACATGCTTTCTCAAGAGTATGGTATAAGTAGCATTTATAGCTCGTTTATAAAGGGACGCAGAAAATAATTCAATTACATGATGATGTGCGAGGAAAAATTGTTTGCGACGCATTTTAATGATGTTAGGGTGCTTCAAACATAATGAAATCAAAACTGATTACTCAGGTGCAATACAACATGCCTTATATAGATTATATGGCGTAGTATTTATCGTTTATTTACAGACCCGCACCAGTGAATTCGGTTAGGTATTTTTTTCATTTTTCGTGTATTACGTGGTGGGTGTCAATTCTATAGATCATATACATCACTGCAAGAAGATAATTCGCACACATTACCAGATATGGACAGCAATTCTTGCAAATTGATTTTTACTGCGTTATTTAAATTGTTTAAATTTCATTTTAACAACACTATGGTTTTTTTTAAACTGATTATGTTTTGTTTAGATATCTTATATATTTCTTAACATAATGAGTAGAGGAAAGTATATTCAACTAGGTAAATTATATCCAATGGTTGGAGTATCATAGTTGAGATTTTTTTCCAACAGAGCGATGGTACCCAGGTTCGAGTCCTGGTCCCGGCATATTTTCGCTCTGTTGGAAAAAAATCTCAACTATGATACTCCAACCATTGGATATTTCTTAACAATATTCTGTTAGAGTTAGAAAGTGTTTCATAATCTGTGCCTGATGCAAAGTCGCAGCAAGGGTGGTGTGGACGCGGACGGTGCTCCCGTACCAGGCGCCATGAATTAAGATAGGCGCTTACATGATTTATCGGGGCCGACACTTATCACAACCGGTGCGCCGACGATCGATAGAAAAGCTAATAAGGAAGTTTTGCACCAGGCGCAAAATACAGTTACTGTGGTGCTGGCCTGACGCATGGTTTTTCGTTCTTATTTATATTGAATTGAGCACATCCTCGTAAATTGCACAATTTTTTTCTTTTTGGTATGTTGAGATGAAGAAATGCTATAAACTTTAATCATTTATTATATTTCAGTTGAGAAGATTTACTGCACAAATGCATTAATTCTCGTTGCATCTTTCTAGATATTTTCATTTTCATTAAACATTAATAGGGCGATTCCACCGTTACGTGTGCGACTTTTCGAGAGTGTTTTTTAGAAGAAAACACATTTAGAATTACTCTCTGCGCGAACATTTTCTTGAAAACTAATTTTTCCCTTTGTGTTTTCTCGCAAATTGAATATTCAAAGTACTGTGCAATTTCATACTATTATTTAAATAAGGGGGCTTTATTGGATTCATAAGGAAATGTCTCTAAGACCGCACGTCCTCTGCTATGTTTTACTTTGTCCAGTTACAGATAGGTTTTTTTTTTTTTAAGGGGGGGGGGGGGCATGTTCTGTAACTGTAAAAAATAAAATGAAAGAACACATCCCCCCCCTACCTTACAAATGAAACATTTTCTCACAATCATACCTTTTTCTTAATGTTTCTTTAATTATTTTAAAGTCACGTGAAGAAATAAATTTTACTTTTTGAAAATTTACTTAAAATTTCAAAATTTACGAACGGGCAGCGGCCCTCCGTGTCCGCACCCATTGTTAGAAACGTCGTAAAGCTTATTTTACGCTTATTAAAAAAAAAATATATATATATATATATATATATATATATATATATATATATATATATATATATATATATATATATATATATATATCCGATGAAGAATTTGTAGTAGTAAACATAAGCAAAATTTACTTCAAAAGAAAAAAAAAACTATGCTTGTAAAAAAACTCACTCGACTAGCGAATGTTAACCAAAAATAAAATACACCTTGTGAGAAAACAGGTTTTTCAAGTCTCTTCCTTCACATTACTGTACGTACAATTCTCATCTTTTATTCTGTGGCGTAAATAAATAAGGGAAAAAAAAAAAAAAGAAACACAAACGTGCGGATTTATAAACGTTTCCTCTGGAACTCATTGGTTTATTTTAATATTTCTTATTTGTTTTACTTACTATCAGGTGATTGATATATATCAGGTATTCAAATTCAGCATACAACGAGGATTTGGCTAATATCTACAAAAAATTTTGTTTAGTAAAAGTAGATTTTTAAGAAGTCTTCTCAAATAGAAAAATTAAATTTATGACAGAATGATTGATATTTGCATTGTTTTGTGTTCCACTGTTTCAGATTTTAACGTGTCCCTTCAAACCTTTCTTTCCTGGTCGTAAAATCTCATGTTACCACCGTATGGGAAAATTAAGGGATTACTAATTAACTAATATAATTATCGGACAATGGTTTTCACAAATAGAAAGTAGACATAAATTGACGACGCAGTCCCTGTTTAATTTTCCATTTATTGCTTTTTAATACACCTCTTACACTCTTATTTAACTTTGTTCATGTATTTAATCGATTTTTAACTCTTTTCCCTTCCCGGTGTGCTAGAATAAAAATTATATACACACTTCGGATGGCAATGCAACATTTTACATTTTACAACCCGACCAGCGAAGGACTCTAATTGCAATGAGTAAGGAAAAATTACTATTGTCATGGGACCCAATGCCTTTCTTCAATATCTAAACGTTTCAACAGAGTTCAGAATCAAGCTTTAAATTCAAAGAATTCTGAGATATAAACGGAAATATAAAGATAGTCAATTTGATTTTCATAGCTGCTAATTCATTTTTAAATTGCTGAAATAAAGTATATAATCAAATTAATAAAATAAAATTATTCTTTAAACTGTCAAATATATTTAAAAATTTGAGGGGCTCGGGGCAAGAAAGTGCCAAGTCACATTTTTGAACTTCAGAGATATTTAAATTTAAAATTTGATCAAATACTCAAATCAAGATATATAACCTAAAGTATTTTCGTCAATGTCTTAGTAACATTTGAGATATTCAGAGTAACAATATGGCATTATTTTAATGATATTACTACTACGTTTTTAGTAAATTAGCTAACTTCATAGGGGGCGTAAATATCTTGGGGCAAAAACGAAACCTGTCACATAAGCTGCCACCAAGTGACATTAGAAACAAATTATATGTTGGATATTACATTTTACAATATTAAGCAACATATTACAGTGTCAGATTTATTTCACCAAAAATGTGGCTTGGCACTCTCTTGCCCCGACCCCCTCATTCTCATTTGTATTACATATGTAAAACATTCTATTTTAATCCTATTTGATGTGTCTTATTCTTTGAAATCTACAAAATTCTTTCCGAAGTTTCACTTATTTACCTAGAACAATTAAATGAGTGGTCAAAAAATCCATAAAACTCAAATTCCAAAACAATCCGAGATAATTTCTTTTTTTCCCAGAAACCAGTAAATGTTTACATTGGGCAACAATCAATAACGAAGTCTAGCCAAAATATCATGCGTAATACGAAAGTGTAGTGGTAATTCTGAAACGCAGGCGCATAGGGCAGAAATATTTTGGCATTGGTCCAAATCGACCAAGATGGTTTCTCCCCATACACTATGAGCGGTTGGTTAGAACAGCTGTTGATTTCCATTCTTGTGGACGTGTAGAACGAAAAAATCATTTACTCGCTTCAAAAGGGCTGTGCAATGGTGAAAGAAACAAGTTGGAAATTGTACGTCAAACGTTACAAACGAGGTGCGTTCGTACGCACGTTTTAGAATTAAATTCATGATATCCCGTGCGTAGAACGGGTTAAACAGCTAGTTAAGTATATATTTTATGACACTGTTCATACAAATATCTTAACTAGTTATATAAATATTCAGATATATATGTATCAGCTAGTTATATAAATATTCATACCTAGATGATTTTTAATTCTGTAAAATGAATTATATCGTCTGCAGATTAATTTCTGTAATAAAATAAGCATCTCGGTCGCTTGACGATTTAACATCCATCGGAAGCTGCTATAACAAAAAAGCACCGATTTAAAAAAAAAAATCAAATTTCTTAATAAATATTTTTATTAATATCTCCTAAAGTTTTGATTCGATTTTAATAAAATTTGAAATGTCTCGACAAAATTCTGCAAAGATAACATATTTTAAATTGCAAACCATTTGGTTGGGTAGTTTTTGCGTTGTTATATGCGGACAGACAGACAGACGGACGGACAGACAGACAGACGGACGGACAGACGGACGGACCAAACGACGACTATAGGTGCTACGTATTTATATAATTACGAACGCACCTAAAAAGTAGCTCGGAATATACTGTTTCTCCCCCCCCCCCCTTCAACCTTTTTTTTTTTCTAATTATGTGGGGAAAAAGAATGTGTAATTTAAGTGTTAGGAATGTTAAAATTTGAGATGATGCAAGTTTCCTATTTAATAAAACCTACTCTTTAAATTTAGAAACCAAGCAGAAAATTCAGTTAAAAATAATTATACGCAAATATCAAAAGTCAACATTCAGAGCAAACAAATGTTTTTAGAGATAAAAGAATTTCCTAAAATTCGTAAAAAAAAGATGAAATATCCTGGCAGATAAACAAGCAACGGTTTTAACCTTTGTTCTTATATTTTTCACAATAAGGGTTTTTTGCTCTCTCTTTTTGGCTGATGGTTTAGATTTATCTCAAAACATCGTATACAATTTTAAATGTTAGTAATTGGCTCAAATATGAAATTACAATGTTTCTAAACTGATTTTTATATTAGTATATGCGGAATTTAAGCACCCCCCCCCCCTCAAAAAAAAAATCAAAATATTCATAGAGTACTGACAAGATTGAATGATTAATAACTGCTTAGGGACGACTAGCATAAGTAAAAAGGATATGAGCTGAAGTATTTTTCCTAGTTATTTGATCATGGTTCTAAATTATGGATCCTTCCAAAAATGGCAAGAAATTTTGTACTGTTTTGACGTGTAACCAACATTTAACAAAGTTTTAATAATTAGTATATTGTGGCCATCACCAAATTGTCTTCTAAATAAATCAAATCTTCTGCAACCAAAATTAAATGACAATCTATTAGTTTTTTAAACATAGCTATCGCAAAAATTTTTCAAAATGTAGCATAGCAGCGCGACCTATTGGGCGATTTGCACAAAACCTAATCATCGTCTATTTATGTCAAGGTCTAACAGAATATGCAGCTGGATGAAATTACACACATTAGTTCTTGAAATATAGCTATCGCGGAAATCGTGAAAAATGCAGCATAGCAGTGCCACCTTTTGGGCGATTTACGCCAAAATCTAATCAGCATCAATTTATGTCAAGGTCTAACTGAATCTAAAGATTGATTGAATACCGTGCAGTAGTTCGTGAGATAGAGCGCCCACAAAATTTGCGTCACATACAGACAGACCTATGGACAGATATTTTTTTAAAAACCGTCAAATCGTGTTTAGAACTTTCTCAAATGTAGAAATCAGTCAAAAATCGAAATTTTTCATGAACCCAATACTTTCTTGTAAAGAAAGAAGAAAGTAAAAATGATAAAATGAGTTGTCAGAGAGTAAGTGGTATCGGAAACACTGCCTGGCGACCTTTCCCCCAACTGCCCCGCCCCGATAACCGATTCAAAAAGCCAATTTTATTAATATTTTACAAAAAATCGTTTGTCTTTACAGAAAAACTGGAGACGCTATTCGATCTCTTGTCAACTACATAAGAATAGCGGCAAACTCCGTGCATTTACTAATAAAAATAGCTTCATTGATGCGTGAGAAAGTAACGAGTTTGGATTTGAGGGCAACTCTTATGTACGAAAATTAAAGCTCTTCTTATCCTTAAATTATGAAATGTAAAATATTGCATAAACTACGTCATATACACAGGGTTGGGGAAAAAACACCTACAACATTATCTACGAAAAAAATTTACTCGTGACTAAATTTCCTGACTTCCCTTTAATTGCATACTTATCTATTTTAGGAAAAGGAAATGCCGCAGGGAAAAATAATCAGTGAAAAATAAATGATTGTTTCAAAACGTCAAGTACCATTGAAGCACTTGTCCATGTGAGCAAAAAAAAAATGAAGGGTAGTAGTAGTTGTACGCAGGGAGGGGTTGGGGGGGGGGGGCAGTATTACCTCTGTAAAGATAAATTCGAATACTTCTGTGACATTTTTGCGATATTATACAATAATTCCCGTGTTTTATTATTATATTTTGCCGAAAAAAAACCACAAGAAAAAAAAAAAAAAATCCGCAGGAATAATAAATTTGTATTTCCTGCAAATGATATTTCAATCATTTAAAAAAAGTAGCAATTGAATCTAAACTTAAATTTCGTGAAAAATCAATTGATCGTAATCATAGAATTTTTTATTCCTCGAAGATTTCATTGAAATAGAGAAAAGTAAATTTCGACGAAAGTAAATCTATGCATATGCACTTATAAAGCCATCACTATACATAAGTTTGACAACGAACTAATTTTTTTTTTTGAACGAAAAAATTTATTAATCATTATGCATTTAAATGATTCTTACTATTTGAATCCATTGCATGTACTATAAAGAGTATTATTTACCGAAGATGTACTAAAGGAATATTTTACACGTTTCAGATGTATGCGCGTCAAAAAAGTAGTTGGAATTTAAAAAAAAAAAAAAAAAATCTTTGCTTTTAATATAAAATCCAGTTGCTTAAATCTAGCGATTATTCGAATTTGAATGTCACTTTCAAAATCCCATTTCTGAAGTTTCAACATTGAAAATTGGAAATGTCGCATAGACAATGCCTGTTAATCGAGTCTAAAAAATAAGTATTAGGTCTATTAATTCTAACAATCAGCTAGTTTCGAGGTACTTTAAAACATTTTTTAGTGTCATGGAAGAGAGGGGGGGGGGGGGGGGAATTTTCGGAATTTCAATGTTAAAGATGTGCGCTACTCACATCGATCTTCCAAAGAATAAAATACTATAATCTCTCGTTTTTTCCCCCACAGTAGGTAGCTATGGAAAAACACCAAAACAATGTTCAATCTTTTATTATTATTATTATTTTAATCCAAAACTAAAAGTAAGCATGTCACTATAACTTTTACTTAGAATAAAGTTAATTTTCCGCAAAACTTATGGCTAGATGAGAATTTCAAAAAGTATATATTATAAGTCTTATTTTTGTGCTTGTATATATGGGTTAATGTGAATGCTAGCACGAAAATACTTTAACTATATTTGTTGAAACTTTAATTCAAAATCAAAGAAAAAGTACTTTAAAAGACACGTACAAGTTATTTTCCCCCTTTTCAATATTTTTATATTTTAAAACGATTTTTTTTTCTTTAGGCTATATGGAAAATTAATAAAACAATAATATATTTATATTTTTTAAGAAGGCCACTAAATAAAGCTAATAACTTTAGTTAGTTCTAAAATAAATTTACTTGAAAACAAAAGTAAATAAAATATACAAAAATATTAGCGAGTTGTATTAACTAAACATTCAAAAAGGACCATTAGGATCCATATAAGACTATGAAAGTGATTCTTTTTAATGGTGAACAGTTTTTTACTAGAATTTTTTAATTGTGATTTTTTTATCATTTATTATATCCAATATTATACAAGGCTACAATTGTTAGCAGATATTTTTTGATGAACAGACTTTATTTATATATTTATATATATATATATATATATATATATATATTAAAGCGATTTTTTTTTCACATTTTAGAACGAAAAAGGGCAAGTAACATTTTCATGTATATTTATGCTAGAGGTATATAATGATATATACCCTAACATAAAGATAAATAATGTACTTTTTATAAAATATTACAATAAAATTGGTGCCTCAAGTAGCGTACACTTAAAAAACTGTATGGTTACAAGATTAAACAAAATTTATTATTTTATATATATTTTTATTCTTTTTATACATTTATCATATATATTTTTATCAAAGATAATATTTTTGTAATATCGATAAATTAATTTTTCAGCAATGTCAATAAATAAATTATTGTAGTATAAATAAGTTCGTTTTAAAAAACACTATATATCCATACCTTTTTTTTAAATAATTTTTGATTCCTTATTTTTAGTTAGTAGTTTTATGGTATATTTTTGAATTTACATGAATGTCGCAGGAATATACTTATCGACCTTATCGACCCAAATCCCTTTGCGCAATAAGCTTAGCTAATTTACTTAGTATACCAATTACCTATGAAAACTGAAGTTATCTAAAACAAATTTGAGTAAATTTACATTTTTTACAATTTTTGGGGTGCGATTTGTTTCCAATCTCAATACAGGGACGAAAAATTATTCATTTTATAAAATAAAATTACAGTTGTAATATAGTATAAGGAAGCAGGAAATTTAACTGTTTTTGTCCAGACTGAAAAAAAGAAACCCAAAAACTAGCGCTTTTTTTTTGGGTGGGGGGGGGATTTTTAATTACGTCAAATTAAATTTGAATCGGAGGTCATTACAAAAACCACATAAGTCACAGAATCAGAAATAATAATAATAACTAGTCGTTGGGAGCCACCGTAATACTTATCCATCATGGATATGCATAATGTAAAATATTAAAATAAAAATGTGTAAACTACTTATAAAATGCATTGCAATTCAAATAAAATCGTGGCTTGATGACGTCATAAACTTTTAAAGGCTTGATTACTGAATTGCTTGAAAGAGGTTTTTCCTTATAACTCCAAAAATAATAATCCTATTAACTGCGGTTTATTGCATCTGATTAAACGTCAAATTTCCAATTAAAATATATCTTTAAAGTGAAATTTGGATGAAATACAGGGTCATGAAAAATCGAAGGGTGTGGAAAATAGGATTCCAAATATCTCGGCAACTCATCATCCGATCGACTTCATGCTTTATGCAAAATTTATGTTTTTTTATTGTCTTTTATATTAATTTCTTAAAATAAACAATTTCGAAAATTTTTATATACCTTTTATCAGAACGAATATTTCGAGTGTCCGAAAAAAATAGATCCGGTTAATCGAGGTTATTGAAATGAAATAGGCTTCTTCCCATTATTACATACTAAGTACATACCAAATTGCACGTCTCTATCTCAATTTTTTCGGGAGATAGAGCGTTTACAGACACACAGACGGACGGCAATTTTTTTTTCTAAAAATATGTTTTTCGGAATCTCCAGTGTCTGAAACGTGTAAATCCGTCAAATTTTTTTTTTCGATTTTCAAAACGATTACAAGACTTACCCTATACTACGTATGATGGGTAAGTAAAAAGAAGAATAACCGAAAAACTGTTCCTGACTTATGTTGTTTTAAGAAGAAACAAGGTTAGGTGATATTTAATTGAACGAAACAGTCCTATTAAACATATTTTTAATCAAGATTAATGAAGATAGCACTTATACAGGAACATTTTTATGTTTTAATATGGTAGTGCATGCAAATAGTAATATGGTAATGTAATATGGTATCCGCATGTAATCTGGTATTGCATGCAAAAACCACTTAAGTCGCTGACTTTATGTCGTTTAAGTGATGAACGAAAATTAGAAGGTATTGTTTGAAGAGGAAGGAATACATTGACTTGTGTGGTTATTACCCAGATCATGGCTCTACCTTTAAGTAGTGATGGGCAAAACGATTATTTTGATTATTCGAATGAATCATTCGGGCATGCGCAGAAGCATATCTGTCAAACTTAAAATATATATATATATATATATATATATATTCAATTACTACCAGAAATTTTGAAAAAAAAAAAAAGTTTCTGAAAAACTTTTTATTTTTTTCAAAATTTCTGGTAGTAATTGAATAATTTTTTTTTTTTTTTTTAAGTTTGACAGATATGCTTCTGCGCATGCCCAAATGATTCATTCGAATAATCAAAATAATCGTTATGCCTATCACTACCTTTAAGAAATCATTTGCGACAAAAAAAAGTATAATTGGAAAAAACTTATGTAGTTTTTGAAATGACCGATTCATTTAAATAGTTTACAAGCAATTTTCATTAATTCAAAGTGTATATAATATAATAGCTACATACTTTTAAATAAATCATAATTTAAAAAAAAAAAAGGGGGGGGGGGGGTATTCAATTTATAGAAAACTAAATTAAACACGGTTTGACAAGTTTCCCTCGCTTAATGCGGTAAACGTTTTTTAGATGCTCCTTAGATTACTGCAGGGGAAATTTAGATTAGTGCCGCAAAGCTCAAAATGTGTGATCTCTTACCCTCTTTTTTTCCCCTAGAGCAAAATATACGTAATGGTTTTTGAAAATAAAATTTGAAAAAATGCTGGGAAAAAAAAAAGTAAAAAGCATTAAAAGAATTCGAAGAAGCTTTTCAAAAATTAGAATTCCTCAAACACTATTTGATAGATATAGACAAAGACATCAGTGGGTGGTAAATGAGTGACAAGATTTGACTGCCACAAAGTTAAAAGAAAGCATAAAAAGAAGTATCGCAGAATTCTTAACAAAATGGTGTATCACTTCGCCCGTAGAGTGGGGACAAAACCAGCACAAATTACCGGGTCCCACCGCTTCGGTCCCGATTATTACATAAAATAGCAAAAAAAAAAAAAGTAAATTTGTACTTTTTACGTAACTTTTTAAAGTTAAAATGACTAACAAATAATAAAATAAAGGTCAGAATTTCCTGCTATACACGCTGGCCAGGGCTCGGTGCTCCCACTCCTGGGTATGTATCAAATACTATATGACAGTTGGGTGCTTTACGTTCGAAAAACGGTCTAACTTTAAGCAAAAATCAGCAGAACTCAAACAACGAAGATGCACGCATAACAATCGGCGCCGGTGAAATCTAACTAACAACTAATTTTAACAACCAATAAAAACAAACAAATTTTAATGTGATTCAACATTAAAATAAACAACCAACTAGTTGACCCGCCCGGCGTTGCCCGGGCCCGTGATAAAACATTAACTGAACACCAAATAAAAAGTATTGATAATTAGTAATAAAAGTGCTCGTAAGAAAACATTAAAGCTTTTGTTGTCCAAACCCTTTGAAATTTTTAATAATTATAAAGGTTTTACAGCCCGAGTAAAAATTACGTCAGAAATATTGTTATCTGGTTGTAAAATAAATATGTTTTCTTTTACAGAAAACGACCCTTTTTAGCACTTTCCAACCTAGTTGAAAAGTGCTTATGACTTCGGTTTGTCTGGCCGTCTGGCCGTCTGCCGTCTGGCCGTCTGGCCGTCTGCCGTCTGTCCGTGCTCTAACTCCCGTAAATATGCTCGGATTGCTCTGCAATTTTTATATGTTATTGTCGTTATCTATAGCATGTTCCCTATTTCAACGGAAGTGTGTAGCACTTATACTTTTTTTACAGGGACACTCAAAAGAATTTCGTTACATTGCGGTCTATGGGGAAAAATCATTTGCGGTTTATTTAAATAATGTTTCACTATTTTAAACACATTGTAATTTATATATATTACTAAGGTGCATTAGAAGAAGCTTAATATGGAACAGGGTGTGCATAGCACTTATAGTTACTTTACAGGGACAGTAAAAATAATTCCGTTACATTACGTCTATGGAGAAAAATCGTCTGCGGTTTATTTAAATAATGTTTCACTATTTTAAACGCATTGAAATTTATATATATCACTAAGGTGCATTACAAGAGGCTTACTACGGAATATTGTGTGTATAGCAGTCATCGTTCATTTACAGGGACACGCAAAAGAATTCTCTACTGTCTGTTAACAATAATTCCTGGAAGTGCGTTTTAAGTTATTGAACGCGATTTTAATTTTAACTGGCTTTTTGTCTATTACGTGGTGTGTATAAATTCTGTAGATCCTATACAGGGCAGCACAAAAGTTCGCGAACACATTTCTGTTTATTGACAAACTCCAGACGGAGAATTTTAAACTGTGCTACGCGTTTCCTAAGTGAACTAAAATTATCATCCTATGTAGTATATATACAAATCTATAGATCCGATACAGGGCTGAATAAAAGTATTCGGATATTTTTCCGAATATTGTATATGTTGGAAATTCCTGAAATTATGTTTTTAAATATGTTATGCGTTTTCTAAATTGTTTACTTAGATGTTAGCTTTTAGCTTATTAAACGGTATGATTTGTAAAATTATTTTGGAAGCGTTGGAAAGTGCTATATAATCTATGCTTGACGCATGATTTTTCGTTCTTGTTCAAATTCTATAGAAGGGGAGAACTCCCCTCCCAGTCCAATTTCCCTTCCCAGCCTTCAAAAAAAGTAAAAACGCCTCCCTCCCTTTCCTTTTTGTTCACCCCTCTCTCAAACAAAGCAGGTGGAAGAATGGATGCTACCTCCAGGAAGGGGGAATAACAATAAAATTAAGAAGAATTTAGTAGTAGTGGGGTTGGACTTAGGGGTAGGGTTGTGAGCAGTGCAGGCCAATAGGCGAGTTATTCTTTCCCCAGCCCTCTTGTATCTTCTTAATTCTATTTCCTGCTTTATTCACCCTTCAAAAAAGGTTGAGGCATCCGTAGTAAGGTCGAAGTTGCACTGAAAAATTAAGACTTTTGCTTCTCGCTTTAATATATTAGATTTTAATGTGAACTAACAACCAATTGTAATGAGATTCATATTTTAATAAAATATCTCTGCATCATCAAGATTTTTAGTTCTTCATTATTGATACAATTTTTATCGTTGAAACGACTCGGTGGTTAGAGATGCTCTTTTTCCCATTTACTTAACATAAGTCAACTAACGGCTAACCGGTCTACAAGAAAGAAAAGGATAGAAATGATAAATATGATATAATACCTTTTGATATACTTAAATTTAAGGGACCAAATACCTTTGAAACTATTGAAGTTAGTGAATGTTTAAGGATTGGTTATCTTAAAACTTATTAGACCCACTTGTACAAAAATTTAAAGGGATATTTTTTATATTTATTACTTTTAAATCATAAATAGATGCCTTTTTTTTTTTTTTTTTTTTTTTTTTTTTTTTTTTTTTTGTGCGCTTAGACAAATAGTGTTTATTAAAATGACCTATTATTTAAAAACTCTCGTACTTCAAAAGATTTTCATAAAAATCGCACATTTTAAAAACAAAAACAATTTTATGAATATTATGTGAAGTACCTAAATTTTATGTCATTTCGTAATATGCATTCATTTACTATACAAGACACTGAAATTTCACGAAAATCTGGTTATATCATCTTCGCGAAATCGTAGGCACAATCTGTAAAATATCTATTTTGAATAAAATGACTTTAAAGGGGAATAAATATTCCTTATGCCGTAAAATTTTAAATGCGGTTTTAAGATTTAAAATATTGCAAATGAAATACGTTTTTAATATGAGTGAATAAAACAGTTTTCTATTTTTTTTTTTTTTTTTTTTTTATCCGTTTGAAAATACACGATTCCTTAAAATGGAAATAATGTGAATGTAACCCGACTTTTTTGCATTATTATTATTATAAAAGAATCTTTGAATCATTTTACATACATCTTCATAACATTTAGAACGTTTAAGGGGTAACACCACTTTGACACTCTGGAATTTAAAGCTTTTTCGGGCATTCTTTTTTTTTTTAAAAAATGCGAAATAGTACTTATAAAAATCTATTTACAGTAATTTATTATACATATATTAAAGTAGAAAATTGTATTTTTTATTTAGTTGATATATTAAAAAAAAGGCGGCTTGACTGTTGATGGGTAGAGGAGGCACTTTTAAAAAAGAGGGTGAAGAGGTGGGCACGGTAACTCATCGTAGACTTGACCCTAGAGCAATGAAATAAAAAAAAAAGTTTTTTAAGTCCAAAAAAGCTGCTAAAATACATAACCATTTGAAAGTGAAATAGGATCAATTCAAATACATTTTAAACTAAAACTTTCGTTCCTTCAGTTACACAGAAATATATTATATATACATTATAATTATCAGAAGGTTATCCAATTTAATTTCAGCCTTCGCCAAACTTAGACAATCAATCTCCACTGTCGTAACACTGATACTTTCTCATTAGTTATGCATATTTTTTAGTTAGTATATATGTTACTCAAAGTGTGGCTTTACATTACTATCACAAACAAATGTTTATTGTTATATCACGTGCTGATAGGTTAAAAAATTTTAAAAATCAAAACAAAAAATTGGTAAACCAAGTTGCAGTTTTCAAACGAAACTTGTTTTAAAAAACATTTTTTGCTCTATTCAGTAATGTGAATATTTAAATAAAGCAATATTTTGAAGAGAAGATATATGTGATTAAAGCAAAAGCGTATGCCACGATAGTGATAAGTTAATAAGATAAATAAGTTTTTTAGTTTCAATTTGAGCTTTGATTACTTGTTACTGTTAATGACTGGTGACACGATTGTGCTTTATAACGTAGATTATTATTTTAAGGGAAGAAAAATTAAAACAGCAAAAAAAGAATATATACATATAAAAAATTTTAATAGCATAATGAGAGGGAATTTTTAAAACATTAATTTAACTTCCTTTGACTAATTTAAGAGGGGGGGGGGGGGGAGAGAGAGAGAGAGCCAAAATTATTAGTATATTTCTTTCAGTTTTTTTTTTTTTTTTTTTTTCTAAACATTCTTACAATTTTATATTTAAAGGCAGAACATTTTTAATCTACGTTTATATTGAAATATATATACTGTTATAAGACTTTTATTCTTAAATTGTAAGCAAATGTATATTACTTTTTTTTTAAGTACTATCCAGCAAGTTTATTTTCTGATGCAATAAAACCTGCCCTGCCTATAACAGAAAATTTTCATGATCCAGTCAAAAGTAATACTACGCAATTATACCCCCTAAAAACGATACAACCTGTCTAAATGGTGTTCTCCGATTCCTTGAGTTTTCATGTTAGCAGGTTTTACTGCATTATACTTATGATGTGTGTGGATGAGGGGGGGGGGGGGGGGGGGGCATTCGAATTATTACTGGGGACCACGATCGCTTTATGCGGCCCTGTGTGTCACTAATCGAAAAGTGTTATAAAACATTGCTCTAGGCCTGATACGGAAAACCTATGGCACGCAGGAGATTATTTTCGTCACAGCATAGATTCAGATATTCAAGTTGTCAAAAAAAGAAAAAGAAAAGGGCCCAGTTAAACTGATGGCACTGAAATCACAGGCTATTCATACTAATTGTATATTATACTCTTATTTCAAAGAAATAACCCATTTATCTAAATTAAGGGGGGATTAGCCCCCGTTCCCCCCTTCTTTATAAATACTTAACCAATGAACCCCCTAAACTAATCAGGGAAGCGCCTTATCACAATGAACCTATATACAAAATTTGAAGCAAATCGGATAATTCTGCATGAAAAACCCATTTATCTAAATTAAGGGGGAGGGATTAGCCCCCCCCCCCCGTTTAACTTCTTTATACTTAACCAATGAACCCCCAAAACTAATCAGGGAAGCGCCTTATCAGAATGAACCTATGTACCAAATTTGAAGCAAAGCGGATATTTCTATCAAGAGTTACCGCGTTACGTACATACAGACAGACAGAACCTACGGGCACATTAGCTCTCAGGCCTGTGAGCTAAAAAGCTACAAACGAAACTATCGTGATTGCTTCCTCTAGATTGCTTCCTCTATAACAGCTAACTTGTTATGACTGGACCTTTAAATAACTTATGGACAACTTTTTTTGTCTGACAGATTTGATTTTATTGGACATGTGCAAAGCGTTTTCGTTATTAAAATTAATGTGTAGAAATTATCTTTGATTATTATGGTATATATTGAGTAAAAAATTAATTTTAAAAGGTTTTCAAAGATACAATTAAACATTTCTACATGACAATCAGATAAATAAAAATGTCAGTTACCCGAGCTCTTTATATAGTGAAAATGCACAAATTGCTCATCTTAAATCTTGACAAACTAGCTGAGTTCGAATTCGATTGGTGGTTATTGTCATACAGATTGAAGAAACTGAAATGCAACTTAATGAATCCCAATTCAGCTCAATATTATATTAACTCAAAAAATTTTCAGATTAAGTGAGGATTAGATTATCGAAAAATAAACATAAGCAAAAATGCCGATGGTAAAATTATGACAACTTGGAATTCAATTGCAGACACGAATAACTGTATAAAGAAGCTTGCCATTTTGATTGTTTTGGGCGAGTTATGATGATGTAATTACAAATCATCATATATACTTTATCATCCATACTTTATCATCCCTCAATTAAAAGTAAAATTCTACTTTTAAAAATACATTTAATCAAATCTTCCTTCCTTTTAAAAACTATTATTCAGCTCTTTTGCAGCTAATAAATTTCATTCTGTTTTAAGGCTTATTAACAATTCAGCCATTAATAAAATAAATTAATAAAAAAACAAACCAACTTTTCTATCAATAGTGCAATTGCGCATATTTATCTGATCGTTAAAATGAATAAATAAAAAAATCTTTGATGATTTGCCTTCCTTCTCAAAGTCGATTTTCTCAAGCTTCACAATTTACAACACATACAAATAAATATTAACCTTGCAATTTCGCTGCCAATGATTTTACTTTGTTCACAGACACAATGCAGACATTATTTGTCGCCTTCTATTATTTTCTATAATTTATTACTTTCTTTGTTAGTTATTATGGATTTTCCCAATATTTGATTGGCGTTTGATATATACATTAAAATTCTTGTTTCGCCAATTGATAAATTGTTTGGCTAAATTAGAATTTAAAATGAATATTAAATTTGCTATTCTTTAGGGTTATTATCAGTCGAGCTCGAGGTTACTATATTTGGTTTGATACATTTACAATAAAAAAAAAAATGATCTTATAAATAACTGAATTCGTTCGTCTTACGACCATCATGTAAAACGCATGTATTTCTGGTCGCTCCCGCGGCAAAAATGTTTTTGCTTTTTCCGTCAATAAAAGCCACATACATATTTCATTTTTGACTTTACTGAATCTCTCCATGGATCTGTGTTATTAATAATTATGCGGAATGTATTTAATAACTGATCCGGCTAAATTTATATGATATAAAACTGAGAATTTTATTTAAGCTATCGATTTTATTTTAAAAATCATTATCGTCAAAAAGATAATAAATAAACACTTCAGTATATGAGTCTTTATGAGCGTTCGTAATTATATAAATACGTAGCACCTATAGTCCTCTGATCCGTCCGTTCTCATATAACAGCGCAAAAACTACCCAACCAAATGATTTGAAACTTAAGATATATTATCTTTGCAGAATTTTGTCGAAACATTTCAAATTTTATGAAAACCGAATCTAAACTTTAGAAGATATTTAACTTTAGATAAAAATATTTATTAAGAAATTTTATTTTATTTTTATTTTAAATCGGTGTTTTCTTGTTACAGGAGCTTCCAAGGTTTAATCGTCAAGCGACCGAGATACTTATTCTATGACAGAAATTAATCTGCAGACGATATAATTCATTTAGCAGAATTAAAAATCATCAAGATCTGAATATTTATATAATTAGCTATAGTACGAACGCGCACCTCGTTTGTCACGTTTGACGTACAATTTCCAACTTGTTCTTTTTCTGAAATGAATAATATGAATAACTAAAGTAGAAACCTCTCGTCGGATAAATCCAATTCCGCTTGCATTCTCTTAAAAATAACCAAGTACGAAGATGATAGGAATTTATTTTTAGGCATCTAAGGTGCAACAACAAAAATAGCATTATTTTCATTTCTTGAGTATAACACGAAATTTTACCCAGCATATGTTTTTAATCCTAAAAACAAAACTTTAATTCATTATTATTTGATCCACTAAAGTTTTGGTTGGTGGCACATCAGGATCACGTAAAATATTTTGGGGGGAAATTTTGGCACACGGATGTGAAAAAGTTTGCCGTCCCTGTTCTAGGATAATGGCAACTTTACTACTTTTATCAATTAGTAGCTTAATATTAATGAAATTATGATTATACGTTGAAAAAACAACTTAGAAATCCTGAATAGATAGTTTAAATAATGATTTCTTGCTGCCATATCTTACAGAAAGAGCAACAAATATAATTTTTAAAATAAATTATTTAGTTCACGCTTCCTGGCAAGCGTAAATCAAAGTTGTGAGTTTTCTATGATCGGGACCCACGTCAAATTGTAATGAGATCTTTGTTTTTATTTTATTTATTATTAATTTTATTTATTTGTTATTATTTTTTTTTTGAACAAATGAATTGTAATTATGAAATTAGGCGTCATTTTAAAGATAAACATAGAATGCTTATAAAAGTGTTTTTTAATTATTCTATTTATGATACTTAAAAGAAAAAAAAAATCGGAGTACGCGAGACACAAAAGTTTGAGAACCACTGCTCTAGGGTATAATATAATTTTACAGTGATTACTGGATTTATAATTTGTTTCAATACGCAAGCGTACCATCAAAGAGTATTTTCTTGTGGAGACAGGTGTATCTGATAGGAGCCTAACAGTATATATTGCCACCAATGGAAAAAAAAACTATTAAAATAAAACTCCGAACGGCCAAAATAATAACAGTAAAATAGATATATAGTAAAAATAATACATGAAAATGAAATTTCAGTCATATTCTAGTGCAACTTGTCACACATTTAACACTTGATATTAATTACTTATTACTTTTTAAACTTGATATTAATTTATTATTTAACACAAAATGAAAATTCGCCTTATCGTTGCCACATTTCAGTTCAACGCCAAAGTACGGTATCTTATAATTAATCAAATTAATTGCTATCTATACCAATAAAAGAAAGTTTCTGTCTGTGTGTGTGTTGGCGATGGCTAGCGAAAACTACAGCACGCACAGGTCTGAAAATTTGGATTTAGATAGTCCAAGTGTTGATGCACCTGAGACTGAGAATTTTAATATCTTGATAATTAGCTGAGATGTTAATTAAATACTCATCTCTTTCTTTGGCAGCCGGCAAAGGCATTCGGGCATGCCCAGAACCCGATTGACGCATCGGGAGAGATTGAAGAAGCAAACACGCGGTTTTTTGTATGTGTGTGTGTGTGCGTGTGTGTTATTTCGTAGTTTTAAATCGGCAAAACCATTCGGTACAGTTAAAATTGGACGACATATTCAGAAAGATCCTACTCTTGCGTCTTAAATGCTGCAATCAATTCGAAAAACTATCGTTGTTAACCTTTTAAATTTAAGATAGTTTTCCCGAAGGACGTTTTGCTCCCTTATGTCAACGTCACTCATGGTCCTGGGCGCAATTTTAAAGATAACGACGACAAACCAAAAATAAGCTCTAAAAGCTAAAACATTCTTCTAATTGACGGTGAAATCGGTTTTTAAAAATACGAATTTATACCCTTTCAAAAACACCAGCAAACGCAGGTCACTTCGCACCTCACGGAGACAATTATTTTCTACCCAAAAATTAACTAAACAAACGTCCGTACACAATCTTTTTAAGAGCATCTCATCTCGGTAGACAAGATTTACGCCACCTACAAATTTTTCGAAACATTCGGACATGCAGAACTATTTTAAATAAAATAAAATCTGATAAATTGTCGAAAAAAATAAACGCTAAGCGGGGTGTTTCGCCCTGCTTAAGACTTATTAAATGCTTAATAAGTAGTGAAGCAAATTTTTCACTACTAAATATGCATATTTTTTCACAAAATTTCAAAGAGACCTTGGATACAGTTATATTTACAACCGATTGGATGGAATATCAGAGTTCGGAAGACGAGAACTATTTTTTTTATTGCTATGTTAAAGGAGCCGACGCGAAAACAAACAAACAAAAAAAGCGAGAAGAAAACATATTTCTTTTACAACTAGATAACAATATTTTTTCACGAAATTTTTACTCGGGCTGTAAAACAGTTTTCATTTATAACCGATAAAGATTTCAAAGAATTCGGACAACAAGAACAAAAAACTATGAAATGACTATGCGAAAAAAACAAGAAAATCTCTTCTTACAAGCGCTTTTATCACTTTTTTTTTTTTTTTTTTTTTTTTTTTTTTTTTTGCGAATTTTTCATTCAAAAATATAATTTTATATAAAATAGGGTGAAAGATATAAAATCATAAAAACTTGTTTTTTTACTATTATTATTACTATTATTTATTATCACGGTCCCGGGCAACGCCGGGCGGGTCAGGTAGTAATTTAGTATATAGTAATTAATATATTATATTAATTAAAATATGTTTCCCCTTTTCTTTTTAATTTGCTCTGGGGAATCAATTGTCAATTATGGCAACTCTGCCAATAGTTACTTTATAGTATTGTTAAAACAAATGCTCATTGCTGAGGTAGATTTAAAAATATTATATATATTATATTATTTTCATATATCATGCTTGAAAATTAATACAAAAATTGTTTTTTTTTTTTTTTTTTTTTTAAGTCGCTAAATTGAGCTACAGATTTCATTCGAAAAGTACATTTATTTTCTTATTCAATCAGGTAAAGGTTGAAATTATGCGATATTTAGAAGTTATGTATGAGTGATAAAAGAGAAAGTGCCGGTCTTTGCCACCATCGTTATAAATTTCTAAAAATAGTAACTGGTGTGGCTGTAAAGTGGGCTAGAAATTTCTGGACTGAAAAATCTGTAGTGAAAAAAACAGGACTTTGTCGATAAAAGGGAAAAGAAAGAAAAGAAAACTTTATATGATAGTCAGGTAGGGAAAATGTAGAGTAAATAACATTGCAGAGTAAAAAAATGAAAAAAATTTAATTTTTAATAATCTGCGCTGTTACGAGATAAATAAAAACCCATTAGTCCCAGGCTGATCGTGTGAACACTGAAAAAATAAAAAGAAAAAAAATCAGTAAATAGCGCTAAAACATTTTTTGAAATGTCAGTTTACAAAGAAATCTTATTTAATACAATTTTATCTCTTTTAATCATATTTAATAAATGATATTAAGAATTAGTTTTATTTTCATTAAATGCTTTTCTCCCCACTGGCGTTAATGGGTTAAGAACGAATAATGTAGGAGAATCTACACTACCACCACCCTTCCACAAAGTAAAAATTAAACTAGTGTCTACACGTATTTCTTAAAACCCACTTCGTTATTTTCCACAGTTGATCTAAATCTCTAAATTATGGGTATTTTCTAAATCCTTATTCAGAATATCTATGATAAGTAATGATAAAATCTAAAACTGCACAATCCTTTAACTGGAAACGGGAATGCGCAGAACTAAATTTCCAGTCGGAAGAACAGCATCCCCTTCCCCCTGCTCCTCATTTTCATTCTCTTTGTCCTGCCATGACGCAGTAATTTTTAACCCGTTCGCATCTGGCGTCCTATTAATAGGACATGTGTTTTCATCGAGCATTATTTTGTCTTAATTATTTTTGTTATTATTTGCATGTAGTAATGTTTGCATATGTTTATGCATTTATTATTATGACTTCATTTGTGTTTCACCATTTAGTAGCAATAATAAATATAATAAAAGTTTGCCAATTCTCTTCTCACCGTTGACGATTCGGTTATATCAAATATACAGGGTGTCCCAAAAGTCTTCGTACAACTTCAAAAATTTATTAAAAAATATATAATAGGCCTACAGCAAAAATAATTTACAACAGTTACATGGAGTTTAACTTAAAAAGTTTTTTTCTACTACCTTAGTATACTTTACATGAGATCCTTTCGTTGCACGAAGAATATCAAGTCGATATTCCAATTCCATTCACGTGCGTTTCAGCATGCTAACATCAACAGTAGTTACAACTGTTTGATGAAATCTGAACAAAAGTTAATAGTCTCATGGAATTGAAATAAAAGATCCAAACAGCAGTAACTACTGTTAAATGTTAGCATGAAAAACGTTCTTGGATTGAATTGGAATATCGTCTTGATATTCTTCGTGCTACGAAAAGATCATGTTGAAGTTTACTAAGGCACTAGAAAAAAACTTTTTAAGTTACTCTATGCACTGTTGTAATTATTTTTGCTATAGGCCTATTATTATTATTATTATTATTATTGAAGTTGTACGGAGACTTTTGGGACACCCTGTATATTTCGGTAAAAAAAAAAAAAAAAATAATAATAATTTAATATGTACTACTATGCAAAATACTTTAAATTCAATACTTTAATATGTTTCGCTCTTTAAATTTAAAATTGGGGCTACTTTTCCGAACAAATAATTTATGGTAAAACATAAACACTAGAAAGTTATGTCTGTTTAATCCTGTTGTAATGCGAATTTTCCCCAAACGTTCCAAACATTCTTCCTTAGTCTATTGTCATATGAAGATTACGCAAAATAACTATATTCGTTAATTTCAGTAAATGATACATTTTATGTAACTATATTCGTTAAATTTCAATAAAACTTTTGTGATTTTGATTTCAGTGAAACTTTTCAGTAACTTTTGTTATTTTGATGATATATTTTATATTATAGTTAATTTCAGTAAATTTTATATAACTATATTCGTTAAATTTCAATAAAACTTTTGTCATTTTGATTTCAGTAAAACTTTTCAGTAACTTTTGTGATTTTGATAGCTACTTGACACGAATGGTTTAAAAATGACATAGGCTATAAAATCTATTTTTTTTTTTTTTTTTTTTTTTACCATTCTAAATAACCTTTAAAAATTTCAATTATCACCCCACACCCATTTGAAAAATAAAGGTAAATGTTATTCAGTGCAATTTTGACATCTTGAACCAATAAAATTGTCAAATGGGTATTTTATTTTAATTTTCTTATGCAAATGGCAAACAAATATTCATGCATTACAAACGTTAATGAAGCTATTTATAATTCCTGGGCGGCTATATCTACAACATAAATTATCAAAACTTGTTACAAGCATATTAAATCGTATGACCGAGTGTCTCTACAATAAAAGCGGTTACACTCATTAAAATTGTATCTATTCGAACTATAACCTATACAAAGTCTCTTTATAACTATGCCCATTAAAAAATTGTAATATTTAAGATTTTTTTTAAATAAAAGTGAGGAAGACTGTTCACTTTGGACATATATAATGCTTATTAATATTTAGAGGTGTATAAAATTTATGATTCTTTACATTTTTTTAGTGTCCTTATAATTTTGGCCAAGGTTATACAGTAGCAGACATAATGGAGTTTTAAAAAAAATAGTAGTAATAAGGTAAGTTTTCTCATCACTGTCGGTAAGGAGGACTTCAGTAGAGCAAGTGACCCAAACTTTTTTTTTTTTCCGAACAAGGAAAATAGAAAATTCGCGCCACACCGCTCAGGTAGCACGGAATGAATGCGCCAGCTGCAGTTTGAGATGTTTGTTCATATTTGTAGTGGACAGTGCGCTAACCCAGGGCTGACTGGACTTTTTTAACGAAAAAAAAAAGTTTTGAAAAAGGGATTTTCATAGGAATTTGTGTCAATTTATGATATGAAGAAAGGAAGGCTCAAAGATTTGGCTATCAACGCTGTCCTAACAGAATCGAGCACGGATTGAATATTTTCCATACCCTTAATGCAGTGCATGGTCGGTTAACGTCAACCCAGACCTAAAAAAAAAAAAAAAAAAAAAAAAAAAAAAAAAAAAAAAAAAAAAGTAAGAAAAGAAAAACTGTTGACCCGAAACCCGAAAAAAATCTTTTCGTTAACCCAAACCCGAAATAACTCAACCCGAAATCAAAGAAAATTGATCCATAATTTAATAAAATCATGAAACAAAATATTCCACAATCATATCTAATTTTTTTTTTTCTCTTATGAAGAAAAACTAATATATAAAGGCTCATTCATATTCAAATATATAGTTTTCTATCTGAATAAATATTTTAGATTTACTTTTGAAAAATCGGGTTAACCCAAACCTGACCCGCAAATATCAAAACTAGATCCGAACCTGAAACAACTCGACCCACGAAAAAAATTAACTGTCACTGGACCCGAACCGCGGGTCGGGTAAATGCACTGATGTGATCCGATTACGACATTCGTTAAATTTAAAAGAAAAAAAAAATTGATATGCATACACATTCTAAAAAGCTAAGATGCGAATATCTCAATGACTAGAGCAAAGTTTTAAAAATAAATCTAGATAGGCAACACTAAACGGTTCAGAAAGAAAGGAGTTGAGTAGATACGGTTCATTTTTGACCTTCCGATATGGTTATTAAAAAATCTTTGTTTTAAGATGTTTTGATAAATTTATTTAGCAGATTATAATGTATTCTAATTACCTATTGCAACAATGATTTTTTTTTCCCTTTGAAGCACTCACCCACTATCGTGTTTTTTTATTTATTTTTTTTTTTTTTTCAATGTTAATATGTGTATTGAAAAGTAAATAAATAAATAAAAAATACGATAGTGTTATTAGAGCTTCATATCGAAAAAAAATCAAATTAATAAAATTGAAATACATTAAAATCTCTTAAATAAATCTGTGTTTCTAATTTAGTATAACACATTTAAAAAGTCTTAAAACAAAAATTAATAAGCGAGGCCGTAAGTATACATATATTATACATCCGAAATTACATTTAAAAAAAAAAAAAGTCTAAACAACTTACAGAAAGGAAAACAAAATTGACAGTATCAGGGAGGAACAATGAGCCTTATCGACCCTCCTTTCTCATTTTGAAAAATGTGCGCACAGTTACCGATTCATGTGAATTAGAATCCTGCGCGAGTCGGATCCCGAAAATTCTATTTAAAGTCAACCCGAGCCGGAACTGAAAGAAAATTAATCCACATTTTAACACAATTCTGGAAAAATAGTCTTCAATTATATCTCTAATATCAATTTTATCTTTTTTATCAAAAATGAACATATTATATTCTAAATGTCCAAATAGTTTTTTTTTTTTTTTTTCTATCAAGTTAACGCTAACCCGAAACAATTAAAGTCAACCTGACATGCAACCGGAAAAAAAATAATAATAAATAGCGTTAACCCAACCCGACCCGAGGGTCAAGGTAAAATTGAGTTACCCGACCCAGTGCAGGACTCTAATGCGAGTTACAAATACCAAGAAACAAAATTTAACAGAAAAGCAAAATTTTCAAATTTACTAAACCCCCAAGTCACATGTTAACCATTTTTTATAAAATCACTCCATTTAAATTCGCATTTTTTACTTTCCTGTGCAACAGCAGCTGTACGTTATTGTAACAAATTTTAACCTTTCTCTCCCATAAATCATGTCAGTAGTCTAGGAAAGCTATGTTTGTGCTTATAGTTTTTCTCTCTCTTACGAGTTCATAATCTGTTGATCTTTTTATGAGCTGGGTTGTTTATTATGAGCATGATGTCTGTCTGTCTCAAAGGATTCTAATTTATTTTAATATGGCTCAAATAAAAATCTAAACGAGGTGATAAAAGAATGAGTTTTTTTTTACTTATTTATGAATATTATAAGCTAAGTAAATAAGCTACTTACGGAGAAAAAAAAATTACGAAGAAAGTTTTTTTTTTTTTTTTTTTTTTTTTTTTTTTTATTTGGAATATTAAATTTTCCTAAAGGTTAAAAAGATATTAAAAAAGTGTTTTAATTTTATGAAGAAATTGTTTACTATACATTCAAGAATCATTTAATTCTTGCAAAATATATTAAAAGAAAATTCTTAGTACGGCATCCCATCCGCCATTCTAAATTTTAAAAATAAAGAATTAAAAGGATTTAAATGTTTGATTCCGCGATATGCATTCATATATAAACGGAAAGCTTTAATGCTAAATTAACTGGTCTAGCCACAGTAGACATGTGCCTAAGGCCCTCCAGATTTTGGAGGCACCGAAGAAATTTTGAGTTTTAATAGAAAAAAAAAATATGTTTTGTATATATAAGACATAATATTCAAAAATAAATTAAGAATAAAATTATCTGTACAGTCATTCCCTTAAAATCACTTATAAATAATAATTAAAAAAAATAATTTGCATGAGCATCTATCTTATCATGCACTAGATTGTAACAGAGATTTACTTAATCAAAGAAACGAATAGCCTGTAAAATCTGTTAACAAAATTTTGTATGAAAAGGTGAAAATAAGGGTGAAAATTAACCTTTTTTTGAAATATTTCTTGTGGTTCGAAAATAACGTGCTGTTTTACATGTAATTATTAAAGGAATATTTATCAAGGTTTGGAAGAAATAATTTGAACAAAGTGTATTTCTCTAATTAATTACATTTTAAAATTTGGACTTTCAAATATCAGAAAAAGTTTTGAGGAGGAAGAGGACAACTATGTGACGATTCTTTTAATAGTGGTTGAGGGTCCACTAAGGAATGAAGTGCCTAGAGAGCCCCGAAAAACGTTATCGGGACCTGGCTTATTATCGTCAAACTCTGTTAACTTATTAAAATAGTCAAACTCTGCCGTCCTCTAAAAAAAAACTGCACTAAAAGTGATTTGCGGACACTTTGTGTAGACAGTGATATAGAGCAGAGTTGCTCAACCTTTTAGAGAGCGCGGACACATCCCAGCTGGTGAGAAACAATGAATGGCGCCGTTATTCACATGACTGAAGACATTGCAAGAGCATTTATTATCTCACTATAGTAAGTGTAGCGATACACATACGTCTTATGCCACGTAAGTGGGCTCCTACAATGCAGGACTCTTGTGTAAAAATAAACTGAAGAAAAAACACAAATTAAATTTATAATTGCATTTTTCTGAAAAAAAACCTTTCTCAAAAAAAGCATGTGAACAGTAATGATTTAAAAGAAATCTTAAAATATTTAAATTTTTTTAAAAGCTAGTAACACGTTTTCGATAGGCCGATTTGAAATTCTTCAAAGAGCAGACCTCATTTAGGGCATTAAATATTTTGTAGATAATCGCAAATAAAGCCATATTTTGAACATTGAATCTGTTATTTCTAAAAAATGGGACCCAGTTTGGTTTTAAAAATAAGACCCAATTTTTTTGCAAGTGGCTGAGACCCAGGGTTCCAAAAGCCTAGCGATACCACTAAATATCTTATATCTAACATACAGGTCCGAGACAGGAATGAGCACTGACTATTGTAGCCGGACTATACCAAAAAAAAATCTACCATACACAAAAAAACAATCCCTGACGGGGACCTACAGGCACAGGTAGATTTCGAAGACGCCGAACGTGGGACGCCTGTTTATTGAGAATTGCAGAAGAAAGACCTATTTGCCATGATGCGGCAGCTGGGACCGCCCACTTCGAAATATACCTCTGCCTGTAGGCGGAGCCAGCAGCATTTTTTTTTTTTTTTTTTTTGGCTGTAAGAGTTGGTCTTATAAAAAACTTGTCAATATAAAAGTTGTAGTTATATTAAGAAGATTTAATAAATTTAAGCGGATTTGATATCTTGTGAATTGACGAAGTTATGAATTTTTTTTTTCCTAAAACCCCTATTTCCCCTACCCCTGGGGGGAAATTTTAATGAAATCAAAAATCTGTCATACATATTTTTTTCCCCTTTTCTCAGAAATAACAACAACTTTAAACGGAGTCGATATGTATCAAAATTAAGAAGTTACGGGGTTTTTTACTGTTTTCACAAAAAGCCCCCCCCCCCCCCCCACACACACACCTGGTTCGATTTTGCCCATTAACGAACTGGACCGAGATTTTATGCCGCTTGATTTTATGTAGTATCAGTTTGGAAGAGATTGGTACAGAATTACGGAAGTTATCGTGTCCATAAAAAAATATATAGATATATAAAGTTTTGAACTGGGGTGGGGGGTTGGGTTCTAGGAGTTATGATCGGTGTAGATCCGCAAAATTTTTTCAGGAATTCCAACTTAGAGGAGAATGTAATAGGTAGTATTTCTTACGAAATCTACCTAAAAGGCAGAGCCTGATTAACATAAGGGCGAACGGGGCAGGCAACAGTTCCGGCGCTGTACTTTTACGGGGAACCTCAAAGCATGGGTGCAAAAAGTCCATCCAAGCCAAGACTGACAACTTTTCTGAGTATTAGCAATAACCAAATGAAAATAGGCTAGACTATTTCCATGTCTTGCATTATGGCTAAAAATTGATCTCTTACAATAAAAGAATGATTAAAAGTTTTTGACAGTAAAATTGCTATTATGCTATTATTTAAGAACAGAAAGTAGAATTTACTATCTGTTAATCTCTCCAACATTGAAATCTGTCCTGAACCTGAATGTCTTGCACCCATGCCTCAAAGCCCTAAAACGATTAGTGTTATTTAAAGACGATTTCAAGTGTTTATTTTAAGTAAGTACAAACAAAGCTACAAAATGTCGTCAGGGGCGTTAAGCTAGGATTTGCCGATAGTTTAAGGGAAAAAAAAAAAAATCACTCATTGCGGAAGAAAAAGAAGCACAAAAGTCATTCTTAGGAACCCAAGCCCTGTCAAGAGAAAATATCCATAACTTATTAAGACAAATACCAGGGGTAGGTGCAAGTTTTTTTTTTTTTTCTCGGGGCCTATTTTGTGAAAAGTAAAAGTTTTCTATGAAATTTAAAGATCAAACCCAGTTACTCAAATTCAAACCATTAATATATATTTTCAACTCTAACCTCCTAGTTTTCGTTTCAGATGAAATTGTTTTGTTTGCAAATTACACATTTTAAAAAACCTAACAATAAAAATATTTAATGAAGAGTATGCTTGTATGGAGAGGAATATTGTGAAGGGGCGTATTTTATTAGAAGGAATTTGTGAAAGGTTCCTAAATAGCCCCCCCCCCCCCCCAATTTTTGCCTAGATCGACCCCTGAATAAAATAAGCCGATTTTTTTTATTCAAGAAATAATCTTTACTTTTAAAAAATGCAGTAAAAGCCACAAAAAAAAAAGTAAAAGTAAAATAATTAACAGTCAGATGATCGTTCATCGATACTTCAAACTAGAATCCTCCATCGGGTTTAAATTTTTTTGCAGCGGATCGAGCTGAATAATTCCTTTTAGGTAGATTTCGTAAGAAATACTACCTATTACATTCTCACCTAAGTTGGAAATTTTGAAAATTTTTTGCAGATCTACGCCGATCATGGCTCCCAGAACCCAAAACCACCCCCAGTTCAAAACTTTATATATCTATCTATCTATCTATGTTACTTTTTTCTGACCACGATAACTGGAAAAATTCTGCATAAATCTCTTCCAAACTGATACATAAAATCAAAGGTCATAAAATCTCGGTCAAGTTCGTTAATGGGCAAAATCGAACCAAGGGGGGGGGGAATGGGGGGGGGGCTTTTTGTGAAAACAGAAAAACCCTCAGAATTTCCTTATTATTATACGTATCGAATCCGTTTAGAGTTATTATTACTTCTAGGAAAAGGGCCGAAAATTTATGTATGACAGATTTTTGATATCATTAAAAATGGCTCCAAGGGGGGGGGGGGGGGGGTTAGAAGAAAAAAAAATCATAGCTTCGTCAATTCACAAGATATCAAATCCGCGTAAATTTATTATTAATCCTCTTAATATTATCTAAAACTTTTATATTGACAAGTTTTTTATAGGACCAACCGTTATAGCATGTAGATAATATTAATCCTCTTAATATTATTTAAAACTTTTATATTGACAAGTTTTTTATAGGACCAACCGTTATAGCATGTAGATAATATTAATCCTCTTAATATTATCTAAAACTTTTATATTGACAAGTTTTTTATAGGACCAACCGTTATAGCATGTAGATAATATTAATCCTCTTAATATTATCTAAAACTTTTATATTGACAAGTTTTTTATAGGACCAACCGTTATAGCATGTAGATAATATTAATCCTCTTAATATTATCTAAAACTTTTATATTGACAAGTTTTTTATAGGGCCAACAGTTATAGCGTTTACAACAGGACCTTGTGCAGTGGAGACCATACTGGCTCGACACGAGGCCCCGAAACAGGCTCAACGGTTGGATCGGGTTGACTTTAAATGTTTCAGTTTAGATTTTTTGGGTAGGGTTCAGATTGGACCAGTCTTCTCGAAAGAAAAACCTGAATGTTTCTAATTATACATTTGAATATTAATGAGTGTATATGCGTTCAAATTTATGTAAAAAAGATAAAATTGATGTTAGAAATATAATTCTAGACTGCTTTTCCATAGTTGTATTTAAGGATTTTTTTTTCTTTTTTGACGGGTTCGGGTAGGGAACCCAACCCGTGCAGAATCCTAAGTCTTATTTCAAATCGCCGGGCTCCGAAAAAAAGAAACCGAACTCATCTCCACTGTGTAGGACTAGTTCTAAAGAAAGGGATTAATACATGTTTCTGATGGAAAGAAAAAAAATTCCGGACGGCTCGGCCTACAGGCACAGGTAGATTTCGAAGACGCAGACCTTGTGGCGCTTGTTTGTTGGGAATTGCGGAAGAAATGACCTTTTTGCCATGATGCGGCATTTGGAAACGCTCACTTCGAAACCTAACTTGTTTGCAAGCGGAGCCGGCAGGAATTTTTTTTTTTTTTTGCTATAAGGGTTGGTCCTATAAAAAACTTGTCAGTATAAAAGTTTTAGATAATATTAAGAGGATTTATAATAAATTTAAGCGGATTTGATATCTTATGAATTGACGAAGTTATGACTTTTTTTTCTTCTCCTCCAACACCCCCCCCCCTCCCATTTCGGCCATTTTTAATTATATCAAAAATCTGTCATACATAAATTTTCGACCCTTTTCCTAGAAGTAATAACTTTAAACGGATTCGATACGTATCATAATTAAGAAATTATGGGTTTTTTTCTATTTTCACAACCCTCTCCCCCCCCCCCCCCCCTGGTTCGATTTTGCCCATTAACGAACTTGACCGAGATTTTATGCCCCTTGATTTTATGTATCAGTTTGGAAGAGATTTGTGCAGAATTATGGGAGTTATCGTGTCCATAAAAAAGTGACATAGATAGATAAAGTTTTGAACTGGGGGTGGTTTTGGGTTCTGGGAGTCATAAGCGGCGTAAATCTGCAAAAAATTTTAACTTAGGTGAGAATGTAATATGTAGTATTTCTTACGAGATCTACCTAAAACTACCGAGCTAATTTTAATAAATATGGCGTTTCTGAATAAAGTCTATACATTGGACAGCTACAATTACTATGAAAAAAGATTATTATGAGAAAATGTAGCTTATCTTCGCCCTCACCCCTTTCACTTTTGTAGTTATAAAAAAAAAAAAAAAAAAAAAAAAAAAAACGCTGACCTCATTTAAGGGTTTGGGACGAGTTCCTCTTCTCTTTCTCCGACGTTACCGTGACTTATTTATTAAATATAAATTTTTATCATCGAGGCGAGGACCGATAAGAACGCCTGTGGCAGAAGGTTGAGAGGTCCTCCGAAAGTAGCTTACAGGGTTCCGCTTTTTCCACGGTCCTACGGATATATCGTGACATACACCGATATGTTGGTATTTTCTTTAAAGCTAACCAGCAGTATTAGATATGTTAACTGCAGGGGTCTATGCAGGAGGATAAATTTGAGGCCCATTTTGTGAAAAAGAAAATATATTTTTGTGATATTCATTTTGTAACGAAAGGTGAAATCTGGTTACTCAAACGCGAATCAAGCATTTAATAGCAATTTCTGCAAGTTCTTCTGCTAATTTTTTTTCTTTCTGGTGAATTTGTTTACTTTGCAAATTACACGTTTTAAAACCTAACAAAATAAAAATAATTAATGAAGAGTATGTTTTTATGGAATGGAATTTTGTGAAGGGATATGTTTTATTAAAAGGAATGTTGTGAAAGAGCCTGTTTATTAGAAATTTTGTGAAGGTCCCGTTTTAAAAGGAATTTTGTGAAGTGGCCCCAAATTTTGCCTAGATCGACCCCCTGAACTGGCATTTCATACAATTGGGAAAACTGACCACATGCAAGCGTACTAAATAAAGTAAAATTGTGCCAAACTTCGAAAAGATTTTTTTCCCTATGCTCCACCATGCACAGAAATTTCCTCCTTTTCTTTGGGGGGAGGGGGGGGGGGTTAGAAGACTGCTTATTTACTGTTGCTATAAAGTAACAGACAAGGCTCAAAATTTAAACAAAATAATAGAGGTATATAAATATTTTAAACTATCTCCTGGGAGGAGGGAGGGGTCAAGGGGGGGGGGGGGGGATTGATATTTCGTAGGAGAGAGGGGAAAGAAGATTGAAATAATTATTTATTTATTGTAACAAATACAGACGTTATTTTTTTTTTAAGGTTTTGAAAATTTTAAACTGTGTGAGTTGGGGTGGAGGTGAGAAGTTTTGAAAATTTTAAACTGTGTGAGTTGTGGTGGAGGTGAGAAGAAATTTTGAAAGGGGGGGGGGGATTTAGACAATTGATTAATAACAAATAGGGTATTTTTTATTTTATTATTTTTTTTCAATTAAGCTTTTCACGCTTTGTATTAGGGGACAAAAAGGAAAGAGGTAATTTGGAGCGAATTTAAATGATTGTCTATTATAATAAAGTCACAGATAAAACAGAAAAAGTTAGCAAATTAAAGTTTAAAACTTTAAATGCTGAAGGAAAAGAGTAGGAAGGGTATTTAAATTACTCAGAAACGCAGATGATTCTCACACCTAGATTGAAAAAAAAAAAAAATGAGCCAACTAACGAAATGGGAAAATTGGTTCTAAAAACATTTAAAAAATGACAAAGCCAGATGAATAATAACTGGTGACAATTAGTTTTAAATAATGATACTACTTGGGAGGAAGAAGGGTGAAATTTTTAACTGAGGCAGAGTCGAGTCCCAGCAAGTGTTGCAAAATGTGTCCCGACACCAGGAGCAAGGCCTGCAATTTTATATGCTTTGTTGGAGCAGTCAGTACCCATACATCAGCGATCGATAGAATAACAAACAAGATTTTTCGCACCAAGCACCTAAAGTTGCTGCGGCGCTGAATTGAGGCAAGCGTATTTTTTTACCACAAATTGTATGCTAAACGCATCTAATGCGAAAACAATGTATTAGTTTTATCACTTCTGTATGAAAAAAAAATAATTTTAAAGCATTTAAAGTTCAGAGAAAACAATTGAGAAACGTCAAAAAGTTACCTTTTCAATTCATACATGTTAGAAGTATACTTAAAAAATTAATTTCAGCAGAAATAATCTCATAATATCTTCATCAGGCGAGGTTTACGTACAAGTACCAAGAAGGCAGGTAACTGGTCAACTTTAGAAGTGATCGCACGTATGCTTCACCTAATGAATGCAATAAAATTTTTGCTGTCGAGACAAAGTCACTTGTTTTAAACTCCTCTAGGGAGATAAGTTAATTTTCTATTCCTCAACGTCCCCCCCCCCCCATCCCTTTATCCTAATTTCACACTGGGTAAAACACGACTATAAGAGATTAAATCATCACGAATTCTAATGCTAATTAAATGCGCAATTTTTATTATTTAAATAGATATTTTAATATTTAAATTTCATTTTAAACTAAGGATGTAGGTCTTAAATATGAAATTTTCTAGATTTAATGAATAAAAAGCAATTTGCATACAATTTTTACAAAAATTTCCGAATATCAAAGTTAGGGTAAAAGTCGCACTATAAACAGCGTTTTTATCAAACAAAACATTTTAAAAATATGATAAATTCATGGTCTCACTATATACCTACGTTTGCCTAATAAATAAATTTAAAAAAAAAAAAAAACTACGCAATTACGGATTTAACCAATCGGTTTAAATTTAACAGTCATCATTATGAAAATAAACATGTTACTTTAGTAAAGGTCAAGTTATTAAATTACCATTAAATATTAAAGCTAAACAAAAACAAATGGTCGGAATTCCCAATGCTGTGTGCGACGCAATAATCACGATCGGCATTTTTTTTTTATATGAGCGGAATAGAATATATGACTTGCAGGAAACCGAAAATGTACACATAGTCGACATTTACGATAAAATTTAAAAGCTAAAATGTGCTGAATCATCATAATAGATTTTCTAAAAGGAAGTGGAAAAAAAAAAGAAGAAAAAAAAAAGAGCGGGCGAGCAGGAAGGATTTTAAAACATCACATCCCGTCGCAAAGTAAATAAACTTTAAATCAATAAAAGTTGGGAATAGTAATCCATTATCACAGCAAACGGCAATAATAAGGGTAACACAAAATTAATCAATGCATACTTCATTTAGAAGAGAAGAGTAGAGAAAAAAAAATAGGTCCTCGTAAACGAGAACAAAAAACTAAACAAACATTTATGGCTCAAGGCCAAATATTGCGCAATAATCAAAAATGAATAAAATAATGAATAAAGCATAATAAACAAATTAAAAAAATGTTTACAAAGGGACATCATGAAAATGAAATTAAATTATATCAATTAACGATTTTTTGCCTGAAGAAAAAAAAAAATTAAATAGAATCACAACTATCCACGGGGTTCACACACACAGAAACAGGGTTCAATATGTACACGAATTTCTTCACACATATTAACGATAAAAGTTAATGTATATTTAAGCTGATGGATTATACATAATGTTACTATTTTCCCATAGTGACAATAAACTTAAATATAATAAGGAATACAATTAAAAGTTAACAAATATAAAGAATAAGACTATGGGTCGAAATTAATTTAAATTTAAAAATGGTACTAGATAACTTTAATTTGTAATGTAACATTTGTACTTACTTTGGCGACTTACGTGCTTTCTGAATTTTACGTCGCCTTTAAATTTAAGCCATCTTCATCAAAATGGCTGACTGGTATGTATAAGCAGTCAGCCATGTTTATAGCTCTTAATACATCGGTTGATAAATCATTACTTTTATATGATCCCAATTTCAGGGTTATATACCCTACATAATTAAATTTTAACAATAATCTGCTGATTAAGGAAATTAACATGCATTATAATTGCTATTTACCATCTAGTAGATTATTTTATAAAAAAATTATACCTTTCGAAATTTCTCATGAAGAAATTTACCTCATATATGGATAAATGTTGATTGCTACTAAATCCTGACCCCTCCCAATTAAAAAAAAAAATACTAAAGTGATATTTTGAGAAAAAATCTGTTGGTATTTTGTTTGATACTCGACCTTTTTGTATCTCCTTCAATCTGTGTGACTTTGTTAGAATCCCCAACCAAATGTGGGGAAACCTCGCTCTGTAACGCCATTGCCCTGGATCTTATGTAGTGGATTTAGAAAACTAGCAGTTATGGCTAAATATAAAAAATTTAAACCATCACATCCGAATTCTTCTTACACAATTTCACAAGATATATACTTAACGTCTTTCCTCAGCTATGGCGGTCCATCGAATACGCCAGTGACGTCATCTATTCTGAACTGGCGTATCTGGCACTGTAATCTTTTGATTCTGATTGGTCAGGAATTTCAATAACAAAAAGTATTTTACGAAAAACGACTTTTAATTGATCAGTTTTGCACTCAAAATTCTTCTGTTATTTTATTATTAAATAAAAAAATATCATTTTTTACATATTATGTATTTAAAGAGTTACCTTTATTTCAGACCTTCAGTGCGGACTTAAAAAGGAAAAAAAATGGCTGCCAAATCCGCATCGCTGATGCTGATGGCATAATGGCGTCAGGTCATGAAAACGAGGACAGGAAAAAGGCGTAGTCGTCACAATTATATTACTTGGAGTTTTCACTGCTCATTTTAACTATTCTGAGAAATTGAAAAAAGATTTAGTCACATAATTTTCTTACAATCATTATTTATCTGTAAATTTCAGAAATTTATTTCAAAAAATCTTTTTTTTTTTTTTTTTTAATCTTGAATATTTTATCAAACTTGTTTATTTATTAATAGCTGAAACTTCCGTCTATTTTACTATTATTTATTAAAACAATTGTCAGGTTTTTAAGTCTCGATATAATTTACAACTTTATCTATATAATTTTTTGAATTATATAGATATTTATTTATTTCAAGCCTATATTCGAAGTATAAAGTTCCATGTATTGATTTATACAAAAAAATAGAATTACGAAAAGAAATTATATTTATGCCCATATAAAAGAAATTACTAGAACGTTTTGATATAGCGATTCGCATAGTCGATCTAAACATTTTGGATAATTCTTGCATGATATAAACAGGTTGGAAATTGTACGTAAAACGTGACAAATGAGGTGCGTTCGTACTATAGCTAATTATATAAATATTCAGAACTTGATGATTTTTATTTCTGTGAAATGAATTACATCGTCTGCAGATTAATTTCTGTAATAAAATAAGTATCTCGGTCGTAACAAAAAAGCACCGATTTTTTAAAAAAAATCAAATTTCTTAATAAATGTTTTTATTAATATCTTCTAAAGTTTTGATTCGATTTTCATAAAATTTGAAATCTCTCGACAAAATTCTGGAAAGATAATATATCTTAAATTTCAAACCATTCGGTTGTGTAGTTTTTGCGTTGTTATATGCGGACAGACGGACGGACCTGACGACGACAATAGATGCTACGTATTTATATAATTACGAACGCACCTAAAAAAGTGTTTGAGAAAATGTATTCATTTAATGCTTATTCCAAGAATTCTAATTTTAACAATAATGAGTTTCAATTAATTCATAGTTATAAAATGTTTAAAGACATTTTTTTTTCAAATCTAGCTTAATAAATAAAATTAATTTTTAAGGAGTTGTTTTACTAGGAATTTCCACCAATTTTTATCTATTTTAAACCATTGCATATTTCATATGTGCCTCCAGAAAATTCTTCAAAGAATGATCTTAAATTTATTCCATATGCACCCAGAAGAAAGAAGTCTAAGGTAGGATAAAAGTTTGGGAAGGATGTGCCTGTTGTCCGAAGCCCAGGCCGCTTTTTTTAAATTGGAGAATATAAACATGAAATAAGCTAAACTAAGATTTATTTTTGTTGTTGTTTTTTTAACTCTTTGGCGTCTTCAAAATCCAGGGTTGGTTGATTTATGACAGCCGATTATCTACTCTTGGGATATAGGCCCTAGGGGGGAGTGCCCTCTGTGGGGATCTTTCTAAGGGATTGTAACTTGTATTTACGGCAAGGTTCGAAGAAAACCACGGAAAACTCCGAATGGTTAGATCGACGAGCGCGACATGGGTTTCAACCCAGCACCTCCCGTCTACCAGCTTTGAGAGCAGAACCTCTCAGCAGATTAGTAATAAATATAAAATCTGAAAACTTTTTTAGAGGTACACTTGGATGCTCCTGAGGCAGAGAAGGGGGGGTTACCGAGGTCCTTATTCTTGCGTAGACCCGAACCTTGGACGGACCGACGATTTTTTATTTCGGGAAGGGACATGCCTTCCGCGTGGGGGATCTTTCTAAGGGAACGTAACACGTATTTACGCAAGTTCTAAAAAAACCTACGGTAAACTCTGAACGGTTAGGCCGATGAGCGCGTCATGGCATGAGTTCGAACCCAGCACCTCCCGCTTATTACCTTTGAGAGCAGAACCTCTCAGCTGCTAGTGGAGCAAATTTAAGAACGAAATGAAATTTTTATTTTACTTTTTATTTATTTATTTATTTATTTATTTATTTATTTTTTGAGTGACTCTAAAACATCCTCAAGCTTTTATAACAATTTTAACCGCTTGTATCACCGCGTTGCATATCTGCAACATACACAAAAAGTAAGCTTCAAAAGACGATTTTAATTATTGCTGCTATCGCTCAACACAGCAGTCAATATAAATTGTTCATAGAATTCTCAACTGACGGCGATACTGAGTTAATTTTTCATGTCAAAGTTTTATTTATCATTTGAGCAGTTTCGCGCTGTTATTGCTAATATGAACTTCGTAAATTTTGAAAAATTAAAAAGGCTGGAGACGTCCAAAAACAGATTCTTTTACAAAGGGAAGTTTATATACTTTACAACTTCGTATTAGAAAATTGACAATATTTGTGAGAAGTAGGTAATTTTATGTTTATTGCAGATGTGAAAAAAGTACCTTTTAGTCATTATATATTTTTATTTTTATGTTCTATTTTTTTATTATTTTTTACATGCTTAAAATGATGCATTCTAACATCAGGAGTAAATATTTTTCAAATCACAGTTGCTGAGTCACAAGGGTTGTTAAAGAACTATTGCTAGAAAAGTTGAAAAGGCTTGTTATATTGAAATGTTAAGTCTAATTGGTTATTCTGTTGGATGTGCTGTGTGAATGATTATAAAAACTGGACTTTTTCGATGGATCGTTATAATGCGAAAGTCGACATAATAAACGGTCGTTATATCGAACGTCTATTGATTATTGAATACATACTGTGGAGTTGTTCTTTCTACAAGGGAATTTTAAATCCATCTTTACGTGGTTTTAGTTAATTTACATTTTTAAAAGGCCCCACCAGTGCCTGAAAGGTTCTGCTCTCAAAGCTGGTAGACGGGAGGTGCTGGGTTCAAACCCCTGTCGCGCTCGTCGACCTAACCGTTCGGAGTTTTCCGTGGTTTTCTTCGAACCTTGCCGTAAATACGGGTTACGATCCCTTTGAAAGACCCCCACGGAGGGTACTCCCCCCCTAGGGCCTATATTCCTCGTGTAGATAATCGGCTGTCATAAATCAACCAAATCTAAGTGCCGTTTCAAGCAAATTTTTCTATCTCTACAGAAAATGTCAATCAGCTGTTTAAAACCCGGACCCGACCCGCGTTTCCAGTAGTGGCGGGTTAATAGCTAATTTTTTTCGTTGAGGGTCGGTTTCGACTGAATATTTTTCAAATATTCAGGTATTATTAATGAAAAACTATATATTTAAATATTAATGAGTGTATATATGTTCATTTTTGTACAAAAAAGATAAAATTGTCATTAGAGATAAAATTGGTGACTACTTTTCCATGATTGTATTAAATTATGGATTAATTTTTTTCCATTTCGAATTTGGGTTCGAGTTGGGTTTAGGATTGACGAAAACTCTTTTTTTGGGGGGGAAGGGGGGTTACTTTTTACTAAAATTTTAAGGTACAACCCGAACCGTACAGAACTTTACTTAGTTGCAACAAGTTACACGTTACAGCATAGATGTATCAAATTTGTAGAGTAAAGTTTCTAGCAAAATTAATTGATAAAATCTTGTGCAAAACATTCTTGATTCATTCGAGTGAAAACGAAAGTGTTTTGAGAATAGCCCGATGGCTGTGGCTGTACTCAAATATTTTTTCATGTACAGGCATACATATTTAAAACTTCCAATTCCAACGACCTTGAAAAAGGTGCGGGAATAATGTATCTGCGCATGTCCTATAAATTGCCACGATCAAATCAGACTGTTATCGTACACCGATTTCGGAATTCTGAATTTGATACTGTATTTGTTTGTTATAAGTCTTGCTGTTGACACATAAGTACGATCAAAGAAGATTTCAAAATATTTTGCAAGACTAAGCTGCAATACTTAACAGTTTCTTCCTTTTTTTTTTCTTTCTGTCAATGTTTTTGTCAAAAAACTCAAATCATGTTTTCTTTCGGAAACTGCAAATGAAAAAAATGTTTCTTGATTAAAGTAATAATAAAATTCAAATAAATGTGTCTCCTGTTATTAAACAGAGAAATAAACAGGATTTCACACACATTTTTTTGCAGTGTCCCCATAGTGAAAAATTGGCGCTAGACAATTCAGTTTACTAAACCAACAACTTCAATTTATATGATTTTCTTCCACACACATCAAAAAAGGCAAAATAAATTGGCTGATTTCAATATTTTGATTAAAACGTGCTGTAAATTTTAAATATTAATCATCCAAAGAATAAAATATTAAATTACTCTAGCATTCGAGTCATGAAATTAGTATGTTTGTAGTGCTGCCATCTAGTGTAAAAAATAATTTTCAAACATTTTTTACATGAATTAGGCAGAGACGTGAAACTCCCTTCAATACCATGTAACAGGACCACAGACATTTTAGGGGGACCTATAATTTTGATTACTAATGGAATAAACTCTTGGTAAAACATCATCCTATGGGATCAGTACATTGTGAGCAATGTTGAATTTAGAGATTTCCCGATCAAACCAAAAAGACTGTTGAATTCAGATATTTTTCTCCGGGAGGCAGTGTTGAATTCAGACACTTTTCTCCGGGAGTGATTTCTGTGGCTCCGGTGGGGACATTATACAGTTCCTGGGGGGAAATTTCAGTTTTTGACCATTGAAAGTATAAAATCGCAAATATTGGGGGGGGGGATTTCAAAGCTCCGGGAGATAATGACCCCCCCCCCCGGGTCATCCTCTGAATTCAACATTGCCGGGAGGGATTTCTGCCGCTTCGGAGGCGGAGTTCCGGATGGGGGTGCATTTCTAGATCATTAATAAGCATAAAATCCTACACCTTCCGGGGGGACATTTTGACGTTCTGGGGAGGGGGGTACCACCCGGGCCACACACTGAATTCAACACTGCAAAGAGAGTTCGAGGGCTTGATATTCATTTGCCCCGCTCCCCCCCCCCTTCTTCCCCTATTCCTATACTTTCACAACAAAGTAAACATTTTCTGCGCCTTAAAATACCGATATGAATATGTAAATACATATTTAGATAAATATTTTTTTGTTTTTAATTTTATCCTACTCTGATTATCTGATTATATTCAGTACAACATCAAAACAGATTTAAAATATCAGCTTTAATAATTTCATACCAAATTTTGGGCCCCCAAAATCAGGGGCCCGAGGGCCATGACCCATGCTTTAATCAGGCCATGCATTTTCCCCCGGGGAAGATTTCTGCAGCTCTGGGCGAGACGTTGTTTGTACCCAAAGACAGATTTACAAATTTGGGAGCCCTGGGCACAGATGTGTATGGGGTCCCCCTTGCACCGATGCTTACAGTGGTCTTCAGTAAAATATATATATATATATATATATATATATATATATTATTGAAAGCAGTACTTATTAAGATAACCTCTGTTGACTTTAATAATTTATTTCAAATATCAATTAAAAAATTAAATTCGATAATCACTAATTTACTTTTAAATAAATATTTCATGATTATGAAATATTAATTGAATAGATGTTTTATAATAATAAATTGTGTGGTGCTGATTACCTTTCTCTATGCAAGTCCATATATCTGGAATGATTCCATAAGTATGCACCAACTGATAATAAATGTACTGCAGTACCAAGCTATTATTTAGAATATTAGCATATCCTATTAATCAAATAACTTTTTCTTTCAAATACAAGCATTCAGTGAAAAATATGAAAAATAAATTTATACAAGTACTAGCAGAACCACTTGGTTTGCCAATGTTAACCATGAGGGCTTTACAGGTAAAATAAATAAAAATGCAATAATATGGCGATCCCAAAAATGGAGTAATGGAGTTCTGTATATTCCCGCACATAAATCTTTAACAGACAATTAGAAAGAAAAAAAAGAAGTTTCTTTGACACAATCATAGAAAAAAACTGTACTATGATAAGGTAATTAAAAATATATCTTTTAGACAAAATGTACGATTTTATAGAATATAGAATATAGAATGAGATGTAAAATTCCTGCTAAAAAAATCTTAACAAATATAATGGCTATTTTCAATTTAAGAATCCAGATTATAACTAAATATATCTTCCTACGATTAAATGCAAGAAACTAGTTTGACATTTCCTTACTGTTACGATTTAAGCAAGCCCTGATTATTCAAACGGCACGTGAAGCACAAACTTCCCCTCTAAAATTTATAAGGGGCTCCAAAATAACTGTAAAGAGGGCCTTCTAATTCTCATTTTCAGTTTTTTTTTTACATTGTAGTTTTTAATATTTTTGGAAAAGAAAGTTTGCTTAATCTAAAGAGGATATCCACGTACTACTTCACGAAACTTATTACTTAACTTACCCATCATACGTAGTATAGGGTAAGTTTTGTAATCGTTTTGAAAATTGAAAAAAAAAAAAAAATGAAGGATTTACACGTTTCAGACCCTGGAGATTCCGAAAAAAAAAAAAAAAAAAAAAAAATTGCCGTCCGTCTGTCTGTCTGTGTGTCTGTAAACGCTCTATCTCCCGAACAAATCGAGATAGAGACTTGAAATTTGGTGTGTACTTAATATGTAATAATGGGAAGAAGCTTATTTTATTTCAGTAACCTCGATTATCCGGAACTATTTTTTTCGGATCGAAATATTCGTTCTGATAAAAGGTATATAAAAATTTTCGAAATTGTGTTTTTTAAGGAGTGAATATAAAAGACAATAAAAAAACATAAATTTTGCATAAAGAATGAAGTCAATCGGATAATGAGTTGCCGAGATATTTGTAATCCTATTGTCCACACTCTTCGAATTTTCCTGACCCTGTATTTCATTCAAATTTCAATTCAAAGATATATTTTAATCGTGGAAATGAAACGATTAATCCGACGCAGTAAACCGTTAGTTAATATGATTATTAATTTTGGAGTAATAGAGCATTTAAAGTTTATGACGTCATCAAGCCACGATTTTATTCGAATTGCAATGCATTTTATAAATAGTTTACACATGTTTTATTTTCATATTTTATATTATGCATATCCATGATGGGTAAGTATTACGGTGGCCCCCAACGACTAGTTTAGTAGGGAAAAATGAATGTCATCAGTAGGATGTTAATCATATAGCATCCTGATGTGTCTGTTAGAAATCACCCTGGAAATTAATCATTATAGTTATATGTACTAAATATATCTGAAGTATATATATAGGGAACATATTTCATCAAACTTTAGATTATGTTAGACTTTAATTTAAATAGATGTTTATTACGTTTTGGTGTAAATCTCCCAACAGGTGGCGCTGCTATGCGGCATTTTTCAGGATCTACACGATTTTAGCGATAGTCATATCTCAAGAACTAATGAACGCAATTTAATAAATATTTTGATTTAAATTGGTGCTGATTCGTTTTTGGTGTGTATCTGAATATCTTGTATGGGATAGAAGAAAGTTTTGAAATTGGAACATCCGACTAATTTTAAAATATCTCAACAATGCACATTTGTTTCTAGAATAATACAAAGTAGCTAGTGACAGATTTCCCAAAATTGCCAATTGATTGCCTCACAGCAAATTAAAAACCCTTTCCTTTCGTTCCCCTCCCCCCCCCCCCCCCCACATTAATCTTTCCGTAATTGGATCCACTTCCAAGCGTTGCCATCATAGCTACAATGCCCTGTAAAGTGAATGAAAATACCATTAAAAATTTTAAACAAGAAAGAAAAAACATGTATCAAGCATAGATTGTGCAACACTTCCAGAATACTACGGTAGGACTTCACCATTTAAAAAGGTGAAACCAGATTTCACCAATTACCATCTATATTATCTATAGTCGGAAAGGTACGCGAATTCTTTTTACATATCTGTATATGATCTATAGATCTGTATACACGCTACATTGTGTGGTAAAATTTAGCTGAGTTACAAAATAAGAAACACGCGGTTGGAAATTCACCTTCAGTAATTTCCACCAATAAACGGAAATGCACTTGAATAATTTACAGATTTTTATACACTTCTCATTTTATCCTAAAATTTAATTCAGGGAAAAAAATGCACAACACAACTCAAAACGTATTTTCTGAAATTACTGTCTATAGACGATAATGAACTCGGATCTTAGCACAGCCCTGTATATGAATTTTCTATATTTTTTTACAAAAAATATCTTTGTATACTAAATATAGTTCGACTGCGAAATGCATAACTTAATTAAAAAACATCTTAAGCAATTCACAATAGTAGTAGAAAAATGGGGCTTCAAAGACAGCCGGAGGTGCTGAGGTACCGGCACTGCCTCCCTCCGCCTGCACCGCCTCCTAATCCGATTCCAGCGCCCCCTAGCGTGACAAAGGGTTAAATTTGTAGTGTAAGATGAGGAATGAACGTAAGAACTCTAAGATGAGGTTAAATGGACAACATTATCATACTATAAGATGAATATTAAATTTATATATTAATTTTGAATGACGAACATCTTAATGAGTATTACTAATTATGCGAAACAATGAAAAAAACAAATTGTATGGAAAAAAGCTGATTTTTAAAGAATTTTTCAACTATAGGATATCAAACCATAAGCTGAAGATTAAACATATATATTAATTTTGAATAACAAACACCTTAACGAGTATCAATAATTAAACAAAGGAAAATATGGAATTTTAATGAAAAATATTGATTTCTTATACAAATTACTCAACTATAAGATGAGGATATCAACTTATAAGAGGAAATGTAAACTCATGTTATAACAATAACCACCTTAATGAGTATATTATTAATTAGTATAATAATTAAGCAAAAGAAAATATCAATTTTCAAGAAAAAAATGCTGATTTCATAAGAATTTTTCAACTATGAGATTAGATATTCATGCTGTAAGAAGAAAATTACACTTATATTTTAGTTCTTGAACCGTAAAATTTAGAAAATATTCAAAATTTGAATGATTTCTACCGAATTAATTGATTTTTCCATGCAATAATATGAGTTTAGCAACCAATTACCTAATTTTATTGTGTATACTTGATTTAATTCTTACAGTAAAAGGAAAATTACACTTATATTTATTATATGGTTTTTCACTAAGTATGGATTTGTATATGTTCTTTTAAATTCCAATTTCTTGAAAAGTATTTGTTACAAGTGGAACATATCTGCAAGAGAAATAAATGCATATATTTAGAATTCCTTTTAACACTATAGATGAAAAAACATCACTTTTTATAGAACACGTGATGCAATATTTTGTTGTAAATTCACTCTAATTATGTTTAATATATATATTCTAATGTATCACATATAAGTACTCACTGGTATATTATTTTTTAACTCTATATGTATTAACGAGAACGACGAATCATCCGGGGCATCCGTTTCTGCTGTTTCGATTCATCTTGGTGTAACATCTATACAATAAAAGAAATATAATTATACTACATGGAACCCGTCAAAACTTGACGGAAAAAATTACTATAACAATAACAGTAAAATAAGCTTCTTTATTATTTTAAGAAACGTGCGTATGAAACAGTCTTTCAAATATTTTCCCCCAAGGAAATACAGTACTATTTCCGATGCAAACTCCAAACAAACAATCCGTAAACAACTGTGTAATGCAAACCAGTTTGACATTACCGCCATATTCCACACGGCAAGAAAGAAAATTTCATGGACCTATGAAGCATCATACAAATAGTATATTCCTACGTTCATCTTATATTCAGTAAATAAAGCAAACATCTCCCCCCGCCCCTGTGATAATGCAACCGAATGAGCTCCTATGCACATGTGCATTGCATCTGCCCAAAGGCACCGTCGAAGTTCGACGTTAAAAAAAGTTTTAAAATGTTTAAATAAAAATTTTGTAAATGTCCTTTTTAATCATTTTTCGTTTCAAATCCATATCTTCTAAAACGCATCCATTGTTTTATGCTGATCAATTTTTATGTAAAGATGGAGAAATTTTTTGCAACAATAAATCAATATGCAGATGAGGGAGATTTTAAATGTTTTCAAGTGTAATTTATTTATATGTTTTCTTCGGTTCCTTTACATAATCAGGATGATTATGCCTTTTCCATAACAGTCGAGGATCTTTTCCCTCTTATACAATTAAATACGCAATGGATCTTTAAAAAAATAATAAAATACAATTCATAGCATATTCTGATGCAAGAGATACATCAACGAATTCAACATATCAATTTTATTTTAAAATAAACTATAAATAGTTTTTTTTTTTTTGACAGATTTTATATTACTAATTCAATTGAGAGTTGCAACATGTAAATAATCAATTTCAATGTAATTGATTTCTAATAAATTTAGTAAGAAACAACTTTTCTTACCTCTAAGTTCCAAAAGGGACATCGGTGCTCCGCGGTCTTCATAATTCCTTATATTTCAAAAAACTAAATCCTTTTTCAGCATGAATACACTATTGACTCAAATAAATTCAATATATTAGAAGACATCACGATTTAATTGATAAATCACAGCACGAACACAAATAAGATGACAAACAAATTATTATATACAGCTTTTCAGACGAGCGACACGCTCTCTTACAATCATAATCATAAACAATACTAAACTGAAACGTTACAGTGCAAAAACTAAAGTTCTAATAAAATTGTTCTGAAAAAGTTACGTAATAAACAATGTTGCGCGCATGCGTCAAAAGTCTCACTGTCTCTTTTCTGCAAATCGAAGTACATCCCTACCTCTACACTGCGTAGGTGCTTTTTATGTTTCAAAACTTTGAGAAGAAAAAGGGGGTTCTGGATGATGCAACAGGAAATGAATTCCCAATTACAACATCCTCCCACCTTTGAGTTTCGGGATCTGGAACTCAAACCCAATTCGTTCGATGTTTTATGATACGCCCGTATCTGGAGCGACGAACCGAAACGTCCGATGTACTGTCGCTGACCGAACCACTAGGAGGATTACTAGTACCTTTATGTTCATTGAAATCTTGTTTCTTTTTAATGTCCTTGAAATGGTTTCTCATACTGTCGTTATCTTGTGATACTTCTAAGGGTATTAACCTGCTTGTAGGTCTTAAGTATTCCCCAGTTTTCATTCTTATTTTCACTAAGCGGATGTGTCCATCCTTAGATGGAAAAATTTCAATCACTTTGGCCAGAGGCCAATCAATTCTTTTATTATTGTCACTGGAAACAATCACAACATCACCTATTTCTAAAGGTTTCTGTATTTTCTTCCATCTACTAGGTTGTCGCAATTGGCCTAAATATTCAGATCTAAATCGTTTACGAAGGTCTTGTCTTATTTTCAGTTGATAAACAAGCTTTTTGTTCAATGATTTGGCATCTAGAATATCAATATCGGGTGTACCACTACCTTTCACTTCTAGCAAGAACATGGACGGAGTGAGAGGTACGAGATCATTTAAATCTTCTGACACATAAGTAAGCGGGCGACTGTTGATAACACTTTCTAGGTCACATATAATGGTTTGTATTTCTTCGTAATTCAGAGAACTTTTTCCTAAAACCTTTCTGAGTATTCTCTTGGTTAGGCCAATCAATCGCTCCCACCACCCTCCCCACCACGGAGCTGAAGGAGGTATAAATTTCCAAATAATTTTCCTTGATATACTATCATTTTGTACTGAATTCCAGTTTATTTCTTTCAACAAATTTTCCGCTCCTACAAAATTTTTACCATTATCAGTATAGATAATAGAAGGTCTGCCTCTACGGGCTATGAATCTTCTCAACGTCATTAAAAACACTTCCGTTGATAATGAGGTAGCTAGTTCAAAATGAACTGCTCGAAAAACAGCACAAGTGTATATTACTAGCCAGATTTTCCTATTTTCTTTAAGAATAAGCGGACCGGCATAATCCAGACCAACAATTTGGAAAATAGCAGCTTCTCTTACTCTATCTTCAGGTAAGGGAGGAGTGGAAATTTCTACTGGTTTAAAATCGTGTCGTCTGCATCTTACACAGGTTCTAATAATTTTCCTGACAGTTTTTCGGAATTTTAAGATCCAAAAATCTTCCCTTAAATTAGACATCATAATTTGTACACCAGCATGACCTAGTTTCAAATGTCTAGATCTAATTAATTTTTCAACTACAGGATGGTCATGTGGAAGAATAATAGGAAATCTGAAATTCAGAATATCATCTCTCAAATGTATGCGTGATTTCAGCCGCAGAACTCCAGCCGAATCTGTTGTGGTCTGAAATGCTTTTAGACGTTTATCTTCAGGACCAGTAAACGATTTTTGAACTAATTTCAACAATACATTTTCAGCTTCATTCTGCTCTTCTACAGTTAAAATTTTAAATTCTCTCTCTTCTTTAGCTTTCTTACAATTTTTGTAAAATCTGTATATACACGCGATTACTTTTACTAATTTATCGTAGGATGAAATTCTAGTGTAAAATTGTTCACTGTGAACATTTACATTTGTAGCACTAATAATTGTTTTTCTTCTTTCTGCATCTATAGTTTCGAAGTCAGGAAACATTTCCGATTTAGGCCACTCGTCCATTGGTTTTCTCAACCACTGCGGTCCCTCCCACCATTTATCTCGGGCTAAAACCTCAGCGGTACAACCCCTTGAAGGCAGGTCAGCAGGATTCAATTGGCCAGGAATAAAGTGCCATTTTGAAGGATCACTTAATAAGCGAATTTCGGTCACTCGGTTGTAAACAAAAGGTGCCCAATTTTCATTTCTTTTTATCCAGTAAAGCGCATTGGCCGAATCAGTCCAATAAAAAATGGCAATGTTATCTAATTTCAAATCAGTTTTAACACTACTTGCTAATCTAGCCCCAATATTACAAGCCAGTAATTCTAACCGCGGAATGGAAATTGTTTTCATAGGAGCAACTCGGCTTCTTGCTTGAACCAACTGACAGAAACCGCCGTTCTCATTTTCGGTCTGTATAAATATACACGTAGCATACGCTACTTTACTAGCGTCGCAAAAAACGTGTAATGAATGCAACTTATCTGCATCTCGAGAAAAACACCTAGGTATTTCAATAGTCTCTAATTTTCCTAATTGTTTTTTCCATTTTTCAAATTTTTTCTTGATAGAAACAGGTAATTCCGTGTCCCATGTCACTTTAGCTTTCCAACACTCCTGTAATAATATTTTAGGTTCTAATGTTACAGGACATGTGTATCCGATAGGATCAAAAATTCTGTGTACAGACGATAAAATGTTTCTTTTAGTTACTAGGCGATCATCCTCTGAAATTTCTTTTAAATCAACTGCTAGTGTATCCCTTCTAAAATCCCACATTAGCCCTAAAACAGGGACATTTTCCCCTGTAAAAACTTCTCGAAAACTATGCTCCCACCCGCGAAGCTCGAATTTAGCATTGTTAAGAAGAGTTTTTGACTCTTCGATAAATCTGTTCAGCTGTTCCTTATTATCAACACTCGTAACACAGTTGTCTACATAAAATGACTCTAACAATTTTAACGCAGTGTTTTTAAATTGTTCAGGTGCATTTTTTAAATGGTATTCTAACGTGGCACCTAGAAGGTAGGGGCTGCATGAAATGCCAAATACTACTCTTCTATGTTGAAGCGTTATCAACTTTTGAGGGTCCCCTTCTTCATACCATAGAAATTTCAAGAATGATCGATCTTTTTCTGTAATTCCAATCTGTAAAAAAGCCTTTTTTATGTCAGCAATTACCCCTATTTTCCCCAATCTAAATCTATTTAAAACAGAAGGAATCAGTTCTACGAGGTTAGGCCCCTTTTCAATACAATCATTTATCGATGGTGAGTCCTTTTCCCGAGCTGAACCATCAAAAACTGGCCGCACTTTTGTAGTGAAGTTTTCTTTAAACACTGCTCTATGAGGAAGGAAATGCTCACTACCTAACGTTTTCCTCTGATCAACCTTTTCAATTATTTTCTCGTCTAACCATTCATTAAATATTTGATTATAATCACCTAATTTTCCTATCTTTTTTAATGAATCAACACATGTTTTTAATCTACGTCGAGAGATATTTTCGTAACTGGGTAGTCTAGGGTGGCCCTGTATCCATGGAAGACTAACTTCATATCTACCCTCGTCATCTACTCTTATATTACTAAGAAAATGTTCTTTAGTGGCTAACTCTATCTCTTCTCTACCCTTTTTCTCCCCAGGATCTCGAATTCCTAAAGTGTCAAGGTGCCATAACTCGGAAATTTTTGCCTCTTTGACATGCAGCGAGAAAACTAAATTGTTCATATTTTTATTTTCATAACCTTCAGTTTTCCCGAGAATTGTCCAACCTAAACGAGTTCCCATGCAAACTAATCCGCCCTGTAATTGTTTTAAATTTCCGGTAAATAATTTTCCGGCGACATCTGCACCAATTAACACATGAATTTCATCAGGAGAAAACTCGTATAGTAAATCATTAGTTTTAGTGACTCTATCAGTCAATAAAATTCCGTACCGTTTTATTTCTTTAATAAAGGATCCTTCCGGTATAGGTGAAATTTCAGAGCAAATTTTTTGTTGGTCTAATACCTCAAGTTTACATCGATAACTATTATCCATATTTCCTAAATTAATTAAATATCTATCGTGTAGTTCTTCACATTGTCGACCCCCAAATAAACTATGCACTATTCTTTCTTTACTTATACTATTATATCCTAACATGTTAGCAGCAAATTTTGATATATACGACCGTTGCGATCCCGTGTCATATAAAATTCTAACATTTCGTACGATATCCCCATTGTATATGCGTACAACCAATGTTTGGAGCAAAACCCTTTTTCTAGAAGTTGTATTCGCAAGCATACAATCTTTATTAGGAGTAGAATCCTCTTTAGAATTATCGCCTAAATTAATTTTATTCTTTTCTATGCACATGAACTGGTGGTGACTTTTCCCACAATGAGTACAATTAGTTTTAATTTTACAAGCTTTAGCCAAGTGGTTGGCATTGAAGCATCGAAAGCAAGCTCCTTTTTTTAATAAAGCATCTTTTCTCTTCGCGAGTGTCATTTTCCATACCGCTCTACAATTTTGACTACGGTGTTTATTTTCGCAAAAAACACACTGTTCTTCCAAGTTTTTATCATCTGCATTATATAGTTCGGCCGCCGTAGGAAGGGAAAAATTTTTATCCTTACGATCGAATCTAAGTTCTCTATTTACTGAGACATCTTTATCGAAAGAAAACCCACTCTTAGCCAATTTGACCTTTTGCTCCATTTCAACTTCAATTTGTAAAAATTTCATTAAAGTATCTAATTTATTAATTCCCTGATCTTTATCTTTATCATTAACAGATAAAGTGCCAAGATGTCTTTCCCATAATTTAAGAATATCTGAAGGCAATGCTGATTCGACCAATGGATATAAAATCGAAGAATAGTTTTCGCTCGATACTCCTAACATTTTTAATGACCGAAGGTATGTTTCTATTTTATCATACAACTTAACAAGGGACAGTCTCTGGCCTTGTCCTAAAGAATTATTAATAACTAATCCTAGTACTTCGCGTATGTATACTTCGATTAAAATATCTGTTCTACCGAACCGTGCCTTCAACGATTGTATCGCCTCTGGATAGCTATCGGCTGTAGGGGGGAAAGATTCAACAATTTCCCTTGCCCTAGATCCCTTTTGGGTAGACTGAATTAGATACTGAATTTTGTCCTCATTAACAATGTCCGGATCTTCGTGGATTTTTTCAAATTGCCCCCAAAAAGATAGCCAATTTTTGATATCACCATTAAAGGGCTTAAGCTCTAATTTAGGCAATTTAAACTTTATTCTTGTGGCCATACTGTCTAATGACAAAGAGGTATCCTGATTGCTCTCTTTTTCTAACCTTTTTATGTATCTAGATAGTTTATTTTTCACCTCCCAATAATTGGTGTTATATTTGTCTATTTGGTCGTATTCAGCATCGAATGCATCTTGTGAACAAGTTTTGTCTTCAGATAAAAGATCCAAAATTTGCTTGTCTAACGAAGAAAGTTCTTCGTATTTTGATTCTAATCTATCCGAAAGGGATGACAAGCTATCTAAATCATCATATTTAGCCTGCAAATAATCTTCTATTTCTTTTATCAACTTTGTGAAGTTGGAACGCACTGGCGTCCTTGATTTCTTTAATTTTTCCATACTTAATATTGAATTTTCTAATTAATTTTCTAAATCTCTTTTAATTAAATTTCAAATCTCTAATTCCAATCATCTACGGAGCACCCGAGTCCCGGCAGGGATGCCAGTTATGTGGCAACTCCAACTGCCTATATTACTAATTCAATTGAGAGTTGCAACATGTAAATAATCAATTTCAATGTAATTGATTTCTAATAAATTTAGTAAGAAACAACTTTTCTTACCTCTAAGTTCCAAAAGGGACATCGGTGCTCCGCGGTCTTCATAATTCCTTATATTTCAAAAAACTAAATCCTTTTTCAGCATGAATACACTATTGACTCAAATAAATTCAATATATTAGAAGACATCACGATTTAATTGATAAATCACAGCACGAACACAAATAAGATGACAAACAAATTATTATATACAGCTTTTCAGACGAGCGACACGCTCTCTTACAATCATAATCATAAACAATACTAAACTGAAACGTTACAGTGCAAAAACTAAAGTTCTAATAAAATTGTTCTGAAAAAGTTACGTAATAAACAATGTTGCGCGCATGCGTCAAAAGTCTCACTGTCTCTTTTCTGCAAATCGAAGTACATCCCTACCTCTACACTGCGTAGGTGCTTTTTATGTTTCAAAACTTTGAGAAGAAAAAGGGGGTTCTGGATCAGTGTTGAATTCAGACACCTTTCTCCGGGAGGGATTACTGTAGCTCCGGGGGGGACATTATAGCGTTCCAGGGGGGAAATTCCACTTTTTGACCTCTGAAAGCATCAAATTTCAAATACTCCGGGGGGGACATTTCAATGCTCCGGGGGGGACATTCCCCCCCGGGCCACCCCCTGGATTCAACACTGGTTCTGGATGATGCAACAGGAAATGAATTCCCAATTACAACAGTACCAAAATGCTCTATCTTATGGATAATCTGATCTTATGATTTATCAGGGTTTTAAAATTTTGTTTTTTTACTATTTATGATGGTTAGGGAAATCTATTTTCAATTGTGGCAACTTTCCCAGGGGCTATTTTACATTATTGAAGCAAAGTGATGGTCATTGTTGAGATAGAATTGAAAAATATTTCAAGCTTGAAAATTATTTAAAAAGTCGTTAAATTAAGCGGCAATTTTCAAATAAATTTCAATCGAAAGCTAGCTTTTTTTCTAATTGATGATTTAAGAACTAAAATTGTAAAATGTAGTAAAAAATTTAAATTTGTAGTATTTAGAAGTGATGTAAGCGCGAAGAAAGATAAAGCGATAGCGTCGTTTGTTGTCACAACCGTTATACATTTCTAAAAATTGCCACTGTGTTTTAGCTGGCGTCTAAAAGTAGACTACCATTTTTTGAGATCGAAAGAGAAATTCACAGTGAAAGAAATAGGCCTTTGCCGCTATTAAGGAACTGTTAAATTAACTTATAATAAACCTACCAAAATAATTTCTACAAAATATTAGCCTTACATTGTTTATTCTAGCTAAAATACAATCATTATTTCAAGTTTTTTTTTTCCTACCATAACACTATTTTTAATAATTTTAATTTTTCTGAAATCCTTTACTTTTGTGAATTTTTTTATCAAAAAATGAAATCTTCTAACCTATAATTTAAAAAAAAGTAATTGGTAACATGTAATCAAGGTATGCAATCAGGATGACGCAATCAATAAAGGCTCCAATTCTAAGCTTTATAATTAAGAATGGAAAAATCAGTTAAAATTACGTCATGTTGACACAATCATATAAATTTTTCTGTTTAGTTTTATCAATGTTAAAATACATTTCAAGCTAAGTACAACGTCATTTTCACCTGCGCGAACTTTTCACATGTACTTTATGTACGTAACTTTTATGCTTAAACAAAATGTCATGTATACAAATAAATTTATTTTTATTTTGTTTTAAATTGTAATGAAAAAATGGCATCAACGAAGTTATAATGCATAATGATAAAATAAACCCAATACAACAATATTCCCGTGACGTCACAATAAATATGAATTTTCATTCGCTTCTAAAAAATAAAGTGTGCGCATATTTTTAGAGATTTAACTTGCAAATTAAAAAATTCGGCCTAAAAGCCACGTGTCTTTAATATTTATTATTTCTCTCTTATCCTCGCAACCACAGAGTTTAGAAACACAGAGTTTAGAATAAACTCTGTGCCTCGCAGCAGTGGAAGTTATCCGATTTTCGACTTTATGACGTCATACGCAGAAGTAAAAGTTTAATTTAAAATTACGACTAATTAATTAACTTTTCGAACAAACGAATGTATGATGACAAATCTGATCTGTGTCCAAATATCTTCCATTAAAAAAAAGAATGATGTAATTTGATGCAGTAGTTTGTTCCCACAGACTGTCGAAAGGAAATGCTTAGCGTTTTAAATATATAGATACTTAGAGAAAAAATTATATATAAATAATCATTGTCAGGTTTCTGACTTTAGCAAAACTCTTATTGTATATTTCTATTTAATTTAAGTTATTATATTTATTCATGATTATATTACCGTATTTTGATATATATTTTTCTTTTGCTGTAAAACTGCCGGATGTGATTAACAGTGGAATTTACCTGATCCATTTATCTATTTGGGGAATGTTTACGAGATCTTTGTAAAGTACTAATCCGGCTTTGAAAAGAAATACAATGAGCACCACATTCCTAGTGAGCTGGATTTCAGAGAAGAACGCAAGGGGAGAATGATCGAGAAGAAGGCTGGGGTGGAATGGTCTAGAAGAAACGCTCCCACGTGTATGGAAGCTCCGTGAATGAAGAATGACAGTCCCGTCGATTTGTAGTGTGAGCGAGACAGCTAGAGAATCGTCACTCGTGGAAGTGCAGCTGAGGGCGTAGGACGCCACAGTAGCTGGTGTGCCATGAAGAGTGGAGGAAGTGTCTCGTTGATGTGTAGCGGATAGCGTAGGACGCGAGGGTCGTCAGTGCAGAGCGTAGAATACAGACGTGTAGTGTAAGAGCGTAGAGAAGTGTATTGAATTGCAGAGATAAAATGTGCATTGGACAGTTTGGTGTAGACTAAAATTAATTACTACTTAGACGGAATTATATGTACGAATAGTACATATGATATATATTAAAGCGTGCGATCAGGGAGATTGTCATATGACAGTCACATACGGCTAGTGACAATACAATAACTATTACTGTAACATTTTCTTGCATATTAATGTAATCAATAAATTATTAATTGGTTATTAATATGAGAACTTCTTTCCCAACGTGTCCGGTATCACTTTAATACCGGTGGTGGCAGCAAGATACCATAAAACTCAGGTATCAATTTTAGGATAATTATTACGATGACCGAACAAAGCGACATGTAACCATTACAATCATTTATCGATGTTTTACAATTAGTCCAGTCAAATGGTAGAAAATGATTACATTAATTAGGGTAGAGCTAATTTTTGAATATGATGTATGGGCTGGTATTCTGACTAATTTCCACAAGTTTGCCAACAAAATTTTTTGCCGCCGGCGCCGCTATCTTGGAAAAACCTCTAATTTATCGGACTTTTTTTAGTTTTTACCAAATATCTGCTTCACTCTCCATCTTACAAAAATGTTGTTGCACTTTTTTGAAAGTGGACTAAATTTGCTACAGTTTGAGTACAGTCCGATTTTTATACCTGTAATAGTTGACGAATTATAGCTCTTCAAAGTTAGGCAAAATTTTCAAACAAAAACAAAATTCGGGAATTTTCCGCCAATTTTTACATTTAACTTTAAAATTACGAGTCCTAAGATAGAAAACTATGTAATAACTTTCACACAAGAGTTAATTTGCTATAATTTGATTACTAATTGTTTTCCCTTTGTTAAAAATATCACGAGATACAAAGTTTTGGAAAATATCGTTTTCACCAAATGCATCCCTCTAATATTGAAAAAAAAATTCATATTTATTTTAAGTGAGGATCAATAACAGCATTAAAAACCAGTTACGTGTAACTTAATGAATTTATTTACACATTTAAACACAATTTTACAATTTATAAAAATCTTTACATAAATTTTATAATGTTCACTTATGATTTTTGGCACTTAGAAGGGCATGGACGGTCGATAGCGGTATTTTCATCGACATGGTCCACTGCTGTGCCAATGTTTATAATGTCGACCGCAAGATTTTCAGAATCTTCGTCCTCGTTTTCTCGCAGCATGTTGATGGGTTCAAGATCGTCTTCTTCCCCTACGTCAGAGGCTAGGAAAAGTTCCGGTGTATTTTCGCATGACTGGGCATTGCAATGTTTGCAAATGTTTGTGCAGTTCAGTCCTGCTTTTCGATACCCACAGGCTTTTAAACATCCTTTTTTGCAAGCGCATAATACGGTCTGAAGGATCGAATCTGGAGCTGCGTCATTCTTGGCTTTTATGGGGAAGAGGTCCAGTGAAGTGTTCATCCAACTCCACATCAATGGATCATTATTCTTGCCTAACCATGCTTGAACTTGGTCACTTGGTGGTACGTACGCAGTAGTTTTTCTTCGACAGGGTCTGACTTACGGTTTTTATAGCATGATTCTGATATAACCATATATCCTACATTTCTGAAACAAACAATAGTCTTTTTGCGGAAATTCTCAGCAATTAGCAACTCATCTTCATACTTCTGAAAAAGACGATCTTTAATCGTTCTTACGTCAGGGATGTAATCACCTTGAATGCTTGCAATCAGTTCATCCATAGAAAATTGACATTCGGATGAATTTTCCTCAAGATATAAAATAATCTGTTCCATCGCTTCATCGACATTATTGCTATGGATACGTCCTCTTTTGTTGCTAGTTTGGGGTAACTTGAACACTTTCCGTTGGCAAAAAAGATGATATCATGCATCCACCGCTACTAAATCCTCCTCGTTCTTCAGACGGTCAATTATTTCTTTCCACCACTCATCTCCTCGTTTTTCAGCTGCTTTCAATATTGAGTCTCGCACTTCCAGTTTCTCAACTAAGATTACTTTATTTCGTTTAGATAATTTAGTCTTCTTAATAGATTCCAAGAATTCGCTGGTTATATCTTCTGCACACAAAAAACACTTGGTTTTAAAGTTGAAACTTGTCCCTCCTGAACGAAGTTTTGGTTTCGTTTGCGTATCTTGTGAACCTCGACGAACGTATGCTTCGATCATTCATGGGTTAATATAACTTTTATAGCAACCATCATGCACAGTAATCTCGTTCATATAATTCAATAAACGTTCGTGATTTGGAAGCGTACGTTTAACACTTGCTTTTAGTAGAGTTTGTATACCCTTCTGCTTCAGTCCCAGTTTTCCCTTCACTTAAACTATTGTTACTTATAAAACATAAATTCCCATCGGGAGTAGTCATATTGTATTAAAGAATAGGAAAGTCAGAAATGGTCTCTACTCGGGAAGAGCTCCGGTTTCCGGTACGCGACTGGATATAACTGACGCACGAGCGAAGGGTTCATGCTATTTTTAGCTCTCTCTCCCTACTATTGGTTAGAATTTCCCCCTTCGTCTATTCCAATTGCTCTCGCATGCTACAACTGGTATTGGTTCATGCTACAAAGGTTGAATGTCGTTGTATTCTCCCTCCTCACCCCCCCCCCCCCACCACACCACACACACAAATCTACTTGATCTATGCGGAGAAAATATTTATTTTAACCGTGTTTCTTTTGTTTATTTCTTTTTCATGGTTTTTATATACTGTAACAAAATTAATCCAAAGAACTGCTGATGCAACATGGACTTTAATTAAGCTACGTCTCAGTACACATACACGTTACAATTATAGAACAAGAACGAAAAATCATGCGTCAAGCATAGCTTATGTAGCACTTTCCAACGCTTCTAAAATAATTTTACAAATCATTACCGTTTAATAAGCTGAAAGATGACATCTAAGTAAACAATTTGGAAAACGCATAACATATTTAAAAACGTAATTTCAGGAATTTTTAATATATACAATATTCGGAAAAATATCCGAATACTTTTATGTAGCCCTGTATATGATCTATAGATTTGTATATATACATAGGATGCTAAATTTTAGTTTAGTTAGGAAACGCGTAGCACCGTTTAAATTCTCCTTCTGGAGTTTCTGTCAATAAACGGAAATGTGTTCGCGAACTTTTGTGCTGCCCTGTATAGGATCTACAGAATTTATACACACCACGTAATAGACAAAAAGCTAGTTAAGATTAAAATCGCGTTCAGTAACTTAAAACGCACTTCCAGGAATTATTGTTAACAGACAGTAGAGAATTCTTTTGTGTGTCCCTGTAAATGAACGATGACTGCTATACACACACTATTCTGTAGTAAGCCTCTTGTAATGCACCTTAGTAATATATATAAACTTCAATGCGTTTAAAATAGTGGAACATTATTTAAATAAGCCGCAGACGATTTTTCTCCATAGACGTAATGTAACGGAATTATTTTGACTGTCCCTGTAAAGTAACTCTAAGTGCTATACACCTACTATTCCATATTAGCTTCTTCTAATGCATCTTAGTGATCTATATAAATTTCAATGCGTTTACAATAGTGAAACATTTTTAAAATAAACTGCAAATGATTTTTCCCCATAGACCGCAATGTAACGGAATTCTTTTGAGTGTCCCTGTAAGAAAACGATAAGTGCTACACACTTCAGTTGAAATAGGGAACGTGCCATAGATAACGACAATAACATATAAAAATTGCAGAGCAATCCGAGCATATTTACGGGAGTTAGAGCACGGACAGACGGCCAGACAAACCGAAGTCATAAGCACTTTTCAACTAGGTTGGAAAGTGCTAAAAAGCTACACAAGCTTATTGTGGGTTATAGTTTATAGTGTTGTAGTCAGGACTGCCCATTACCTTCCTGGGCAAAGTTCTTACGTTCCGGTACAAGGGCCGAAAGACACCTTTCTCACAAGGGAGAAATCCACGAGCGTGTTCGCTCTACTGAAACATAATTCAGAATCCTCTCTATGGCCTTTCACGAGTTGATTATATCTAGTCAGAGAATTTCAAGTGTTTTTGAGAGCTTAACATCCTGGGGATGAGCAGATGGCGGGTTTTGAAGTAGCTGAAAGATATCGAACTTCTGTACTCAAGTACCTAGAATATATTGTAACATATGTTACAATATTATGCATAATATTATGTCTGTATAACGTCAGATCAAAGGAATAGTCTAAAATTTATATCTCCTTGAGAAGGCAATTATTCTCGAGATTTCTAGCACTTACATCTAGAACCAATCTTGCGGCTTCCACTGAAGGAATTAATGCTTAACATATGGTATACAACTCCAGACTTCCAATTAGTGAGTAAGACTTGTTTAACTTATTAGAGTTAATTAACTTATTAGAGTTCAGTTAATGAGGAGTTGATGAGGAGTTGACCTACTGCCTACAGTTGTTATGAGGGCAAACTTAAAATAACGTTTCGAAGGTGGAGGATGAAAAGAGTCGCTATTTAGGAGATACTATTGGATAAATATGGTGAAAAGTTCAAAAATTTCTCTTTTTCGGAAAGTTTTGCCTAACTTTGAAGAGTTGTAACTCCAAAACTATTTCAGTTAAAATAACAAGTCTGCGCTTAAATTGTAAAGAAATTAGTCTACTTTAAAAAAAAAAGTGTAACTTTTTTATCAGTCTTTTAATTTGGCAGATATTTTGCAAAAACTAAAAAAAGTTTGAAAATTTCCCCATTTTTTTCAAGATGGCGTCCTCGGCGGCAAAATATTTTGTTGGCAAACCTGTGGAAATTAGTCATAGTACTTACCCATACAACATATTAAAAAATTAGCTCTACCCTAATTAATGTATTTCATCGGCAATTTTCATTACCATTTCACTGGACTAAATGATATACATATTACAACTTACTTTATTCGTTAACAGAGGAATTGTTCTTCAATTGGGTTATAATCCGGAAATTTACTGGAGCTACCAACAGTCATCTTCATGCAAGAGTTTGATGTGGGAAATGAGAAATTCTGCGTCACTTTTCAAAAAATTATATTATCATCAGTTAAAGTGATCATGTGACAAAACTGCGCATGCGTACTTAATAAAAATAATCAGTACAATAAGTTTTATCAAGAAATTTGGCTGAAATATGGTTTTATACTAAAATGGCTAGTACGGTCTTAATTCTGAAATATAAATTATATGTATAAAATTAACAGATATACACGACTTCAAATGCAAGAGGAAAAAGTTACTTTACACGGAAGATGTTAGTTGGAAATTCGCTAAATACAGTATAAAATTTGGTTTGTGCGAACTTAATATAGCGTTGGTTCAATTACAGTTAAAATTTTCTTTATAGTAAAGTCTAGATTGCTATATGCTGATAAGTGATAGTGGCAATGGTAACAGTTAAACTTCTAATTTTTAAAACTTTTTGTAATTTTTTTAAAACTTTTATAAAAATTGAATACGTTTTGAATTTTTTAAAAAACTTTTGTAAAACTTTTTGTGATTTTTTTTGTTAAGTTTTTTAAAACTTTGTAAAAACATTTTTTTCTTAACTTTTTAATTTTTTTTAAATTCTGTAATTTTTTTTTTCAAATTTGTAAAAACTTTTTTTTTAACTTTGTAAAATCTTTTTTTTTTTTTTTTTTTTTTTTTTTGTAACTTAAAAAAAAAAAAATTATTAATAGTTTTTGTGTTTTGATATTTTTAGATACCTAAAATGTATTATTTTCATTTAACATATATTTAATTTCTATGATGTGTCTGTCTATGGTAAACATTATGTGGGATATATAGTTGATAAGTGATAGAACATAAATTTTAACCTGAGATTTGAATCTTTGAATCGAAAACACAATTCAAATATTATTTACCACCGTCTGTATTAAATTATTTTTCGTTTCTGTGATATAAAAATAGTTTGTAATCGTAGAAATGGTGATCACTAAATGCAAGCTGAAATTTGATATTTACTTGGTAAATCCATATTTTTATGCATATATTTCTCAAAGAAATGGGTGAAATACTATTACATCATCTAAGTTATGTTAAAATAGGTATGTGAGTAGTATCTATAAGTTCGTGTTAAAATGTTGTCTAATATTTGGTAGAACGTATCGTTTCCATAAACTAGGCTATTTGAAATAAAAAATGTTTAGATAAAATTAAAGTTTATATTCGTGCATATTCTGTTAAAACTGAAAAATTTAAAAATGTAGTATTCGTATTCATATAGATAACAATGTGATCTACTAAACTAGATATGCGTAAGAAGGGTAATCGTTCTACAAGTTCACATGGTTTCAAGTAAAAGTTCAAGAAAATTATAACTAAAAGTGAATATCAGTACTTAGAACATAAATTTTAACTTGAGGTTCAAATCTTTAAATGGAAAATACAATTCAAATATTATTTACCTGCGACCTGTTTTCAAATATTTTTCGATTCTGTGATATAAAAATAGTTTGAAATCATTGAAATGGTGTAAAAAATCACTAAGTGCGAGCCAAAATTGGATATTTACTTAGGTAAATCCATATTTTTATATGTATATTTCTGAAAGAAATGGGTAAAATACTATTACATCGTCTACGTTATATTAAAATAGGTATGTGAACAGTATCTAAGTTCGTGTTAAAATGTTGTCTAATATTTGGTACTACGTGTTGTTTTCATAAACTAGGCTATTTGAAATAAAATATGTTTAGATAAAATTAAAGTTTATATTTAGGCATATTCTGTTAAAACTGGGAAAATTAAAAAGGTAGTATTCGCATTCGTGTAGAAAATAATGTTGTCTACTAAATTTGATATGTGTAAGCAGGGTAATTATTCTATAAGTTCACATGATTTCAGGTAAAAGTTTAAAGTTTCAATTTGGTGCCCCCCCCCCTTCTTTTTGTGACAGGTAACACAAAACTAATAAAGTACAGAAACAGAAATAAATTCTATTGAATTAACATTTCGAGTTTATTTTGGAACTTTAAAAGGTTTAATTTTAATTCAGAAATTGCAAACACCTAAATAGCATAAGAGAAAATTGCACTTATTTATTGGGGAGTACATGATATTTTGCGACAGAAAAAAAAAATGATGAAAAGAGAAAAAGAAATTCTCCAGAAAATGATCGATGACAAAAAAATGAATAAATAAATAAATTAAGGTTGGTAGTATAAATTTGGCGCCCCTTCAATTTCTGCGCCCGGGGTGAACGCCCCCTTCGCCCCCCTCTTCGCACGGCACTGTAGTGAATATTTGTGTGGTAGAAAAGATTTAATCCTATCATGGAAATTATTGAAAGTTAATTAATATAAAATCGAAAATTAGTATAAAACTCATGAAAAACATGGTAAAATCGTTGGAATCGCGTAAAAAATACTAAGTATAAGCTAAGATTATTTATTTATCCTATAAATCCTTACTTTTATGTGTAAATTAGTGATGTAAACAGGTTCATATAATTACTAAATTACTATTAAATGTTCACGTAAAAGTAATCTAAAAGTAAATACTTTCACTATTTCTCTGTACTATGGTCATGTAAGAGATAAAATCATACGCCTTAGTGTACATACCGAAAACTTCTGAAAAATTCATTAAAAGTTCATCTGTTTTCCTTAAAAATCGATATTTCCTTTTGTTTTGTGTAATTATTAATACTCATTTAGATGGTGGAGGGTAAACTTGATTAAAATGTAGCAGAGTTCTATTTCAGAACGTGAATTTTTTTTTGTAAACATTAATAACGAATGATATTTACATCGCTTCCGAGTAAAAACTCGTGAGCCTATACTGCCTTTGTTATGCTTCCTCTTTTCTGAGAATGTGGGGTTGATTATTACCTCTCCCTCTCCTCATAAATGCTGCATATTGGGAATGAGACAAAAAAAAAAAAAAAAAAAAAAAAAAAAACAGGTGTGTTTAGATTGTATATAAGCGGTTAACATACTAGAGGTCATTTTGACCGCTGCCAAAGGAATATATTGCGATTCGAACCAGAAATTACTTTTTAAAATAAATTAAATATAAAACTGAGAGAAGTATGTTAAATAAATAAGTTAAATAGTTTTAAATAAAAATTCTGATGTGAAATAATTTTATAAAATTTGAGTAATTTTCCGGTTTTTCTAGTGTTAAATCAGGTCTAAACTAGTAAATCTACAGATCAGAGGCCTCAACGTCAGCTCTACAAATCATTGTTCATTAATCTCACTAATTTTTAATATAATCTGCATAATATTTGATAGCTTAAAATTAAATTTTTTAACGTTATTTATACATTTATAAGAATATAAGATTTATTGAAAGGTCCAAAAATTTTAGAAGTATCACACTAAACACAATTTTATGTCGGATAAATGATAAGATAAACTACTTATTACTGTATTTTTTTCAGAATAAGATTACATATCTTCAGGGGGGTGGAGCCCCCCTGAACCCCTCGTCGTCACTTTAATTTTATATTATCGATTTCCAGTAATTGTGCACTTTCATTAATCGAGTGTATGTCTGAGTGCATTTACTATTTTAATTTCATTAAAATTAACCATCTCTTTATATATAAACCTCTATATATAAAACAATACCTTATATATAACAAAACCTTATATATAAAACTTTATATATAACTTCCTGTATACAGGAGGTTTTATCCTATCCTTATAAGAATACTTATTTTTCAATCACTAAATATCATATGTTGCTAAAATTGAATAAAATTCCGTGTATTAAAAGATGCTTATACAAATGTAAATTTCTCTTATGAGACTTATATTCCATTTTCACACTCAACGTTTTTATATTTTTCGTTTGGAAAGCCGATTTGATCATCTTTCTTTAGTAGTTAAAATAAATTCTCATCTATTTCATTATAAAAAGCATATTAAAAAATTAAATCACCCGAAAATTAGCTATTTTGTTAATAACATTTAGCGTCAAAATAACTCACTTGAATTTTCCTTTGTTGATATTCTTTGAAAAATACAGTTGCTTAGCAACCATTTAATGAAAGAGAGAAAGTAAATGCATTGGAAATTTTTGTAAAAAATGAGAAATTAAAATTTTCATATCTTTCAAATTAATGCGTAAAATTTCCCAATAATTTATACAATTAATTTAGAAATTCTAATAAATATATTGGGAAATTTTCAAACCTATCAAATTAAATTAAGATATCCATTTCGTAAATTTAATATCCATAATTTAGCATTTACAATTATCCCAATGCGTGATTTTCTTTTCGCGGAATGTTAAAATAAAAAAAATCGTCTGACTTCCCATTGAAAAGCATTATGACTTAAAATAAAATGTTCTATATTTTTCGAACGAATGAACCAAATTTAACCGAAACCTATACAGCAAATTCCGGGTACCTCGCCAACATACCCACCAAAAATCAACCTAATCGGACCCTTTTTGCGGCAGTTATCGCGGAACAGACAGACAGACAGACAGACAAACAAACAAACTGACAGAAACCAAAAACTTTTCGCGTCTCAACAGTAAGCCTTCACTGACGTTTCGGCAATAATTTAAAAATTATGATATGTGCAGTCTAAACAGAATTAAATCAAGTATATACATAGTAAAATTAGGTAATTGATTATTAAACTCCTATTATTGCATGGAAAAATCAATTAATTCGGTAAAAATCATTCAAATTTTGAATATTTTCTAAGTATTACGGTTCAAAAACAGTAATTTTCTTCTTACAGCATGAATACCTAATCTTATAGTTGAAAAATTCTTATAAAATCAGCATTTTTTCTTGAAAATTGATATTTTCTTTTGCTTAATTATTATACTCATTAATAATATACTCATGAAGCTGCCCATTGTTCAGAAACTATAATATAAGTTTCAATTTTCTCTTATAAGTTGATATCCTCATCTTATAGTTGAATAATTCTTAAGAAATCAGCATTTTTCATTAAAAATCAATATTTTCCTTTGTTTAATTATTAATACTCGTTAAGGTGTTTGTCATTAAAAATTAATATATATGTTTATTCTTATCCTCATCTTATAGTTGAAATTTTTTAAGAAATCGGCTTTTTTCTTAAAATGGATATTTTGCATTGTTTTGTCTAATTATTATAGTACTCATTAATGGGATCATCATTCAAAATTCAAATATATATTTAATCTTCAGTTTATGGTTTGATATCGTAGTCTTATAGTTGAAAAATTCTTAAGAAATCGGCTTTTTTTCCGTAATATTTGATATTTTTTCATTGTTTCTCTTGATTAGTAATACTTATTAAGATGTTTGTCATTCAAAATTAATATATAAATTTAATATTCATCTTATAGTATGATAATCTTGTCCATTCACCTCATCTTAGAGTTCTTACGTTCACCCCTCATCTTACAGTAGAAATTTAACCCTTTTCACGCTAGGGGACACTGGAATCGGATTCGGGGGTGGGTGCATGGGAGGAGGTGGTGCGGGAGGAGGGACGGGTGGCGGTGCTGTGGAGGGAGGGGGTGCCGACATCTCAGCACCTCCGGCTGTCCTTGAAGCCCCATTTCTCTACTACTCACGATCATACACAGTAATAATTACGAGTTATTTTATGCAGGCCTGTATATGATGTACAGAAGTTGTACAGACCACGCAGTATACAAAACTTTAGTTAAACATAAAAGCGCATTTCACAACGGAAAGCGCACATCCAGCTTTTATTGCTCATAGGCAGTATTGTAACCGATATCTTTTGTGGGTCCCTGTAAATGAACGGTAACTGTTATGCCTGTCACATTCTACAAGCATCTTGTGACGCACCTCAGTAATGTGGAGAACTTTCATTACATTTGAAATAGTGTAAAATTATTAAAATGCACTGCAAACAATTTTTTTTCCGTAGACCATTATGTAACGGAATTCTTTTGAGTGATCCTGCAAATGAAAGATAAATGCTTTGTACACCATATAATACAGAAAGCATGTTTTAGTACACTTCATAAAAGCATATCAATTTCATTATATTTGAAATAGTGTAACATCATTAAAATTCTTTTGAGTGTCCCGTAATAAACGAACTATAGATGCTACACACTCCATTTTTAATAGTGGACATGCCATAGTAAACTTAGGGACTGGTTAGGGAGTAAACTCTAGGGATTATTTGCATGGTAACGAAGGCCAGCCACATAGAGGGTATTTGTAAATAAATAGAAATAAATTTCGTGCGTTTAAAATCTCGAAATCATGTGTTCTCTCCTCAGCATTCTTTTTGTCAATCAGCTAATCACTTTTTCATTCGCCAATCACAACTGCCCGTTTGACCTCCAGTCGCGCCCACAATTTTCTTAGCTACCAATCACATCTGTCCTCCTATCTTGCATCTGCCTTCCTATCTTGGTTAATACTGCGAACCATCTTAGACACTTTACATTAAAAAAAAATATATTCATTTAATAATTTATTTTTAATTTTAATTATTTAATAAAATTTTAAATTTAATAATTTTTAAATATTTTTTTAAAATATTATTTTCAATATAAATTGCTATTTTGTAAATGGCAATACCTGATTGCATGTAAAACATGGCGGCGGATTAATGTTCAAAATATTGTTTTAGTGTGTGTTTACTACAGTACAGACGCAGTTGTTTGTCTCCACCGTACTTTCGGTATTTCATTCATTTAATCAGGTATTTTGAATAAAATTTCTATTCAAGTTCATTTCGCTAATAAGCTCAACGATTAGATTTATATTAAGATCAGATCAATATTTTTGTTTTAATCTTCATCGGAATTAAAATGGGATCAAACACAAACTGAAACTATTGATGTCATTTAGTTTATAAATTATGATTATATTTCTGTTTCTTTGTAAACATGTTGATTTTTACTGATGTAGAGTTTGTTTACAATTATAATGTTTTTACTTGTTCCCTTTGACAGATATTTAGTAAGAATAAAAAATTAAAGTTAGAGTGTTATCTCAATTTGTATTACAGATTATTGATACAGGGGCTCACACTTGTATTGAGACGCGTGATAATTTCTTTAAAAAAAAAAAAAAATAACTACTAAATGTTGAAGGATCGACTTCAATTAAAAAAAATACTTTTATTTATATTTTTTTAAGGATTATAAATTATCAAAGAAATTTATTTGCAACTTAAAATAAATAAATTGTTTATCCGAAGCGTATTGCAAATAAACTGGCATAAAAATTGAGACACTCGCAAGTTTATTTAATTTTCTCTTTGCAATTAATGTCATTTCTGTGCAGATTTTATTTTAAATAAAAATATAGCATTAGAATTATTACTTACAGTTTGTAGTCAATTGTTCTTAGGCGAAATATAGGTAGGGGAGACCGGTACACAGTGGACCACTTTTTCAGTTAACATTTTTTTTCTCTTTAACAGACTGACTGATCTGTATGAAAATATTTTTGAATATTCCTTAAACCTTCTTACATCCATCATAATTTTCTCACAACATAGTTTTCCATACCTTTAAAAAAAAAAAAAAATAAATATATATATATACATTTGTAAAGTGGACCAGTGTACCCTGGAAGCGGGGTACACTGGTCCACCCACCGGGGTACAGTGGACCACTATTAGGTATTATCTAAAATGCAATATAAATCTATTTTTCATTAATTTAATTCTTTTTTGTTGCCCGTTCACCCGCAAAATAACATAGCAATATAAATTTTGAAACAAAAACAAAAAATTAATTATATTTTGAAAATAATAACAGATTAATACAGGAACAATTGCAATTTAGTTGAAGTTATTACTTAAGTACAAAAAAATCAGCGCACATTAAAATTTGCAAATGAAATTCCAAAGTACTTATGAGTAAGATTGAGCCTGGAATTTTCAAGAAATAATTTTGGGTCTGAGAGCAACATTATTAAATCATTGACATCAACAGCAGATTCATCTACAGTTTTAGGAGAAATAATCTGATTTCCATTCAATTTGCGTCTCATGAATCTTACTTGAATAGAATCATCAAAAATTAGACTACAGTTATATGTATCAAAGGCAGTAAATACAAAACAAAATATTTCTTACTATGTTAAATAAATTGTTATTTTTATTTGTTTACTTTGTTTTACAGTTAAATCTACTTTAAAACAATCTTTCTTTATAGAAAATAAGCAATTATTAAATATTTTGAACATTCTGCATTACAGGAGCAGAGTGGATTGTGGACCACTGTGCCCCAGGAGTGGGTGGTCCACTGTACCCCATGTTGAAGTTCAATAAATAATCATATTAATATTGTTTACAGCTTTCTTTTAAACATATTAACTTTAAAGTAAAATAAAAACAAGTATCTTAGCTTTGCAAAAAAGCTGTTTTATTTTATTTATCTACAACCTTTAATTACTAAAAAAATAAAAATATGATAATGAAAAATTTTACTTTTAGAAGCTCAAAACAACCAATCAGGATTAAATAGTTCAATCTGAGCTAAACATATTTTCTGAAGGCTATAAATAATCATTGCAGTGCTGTTGTCTATTAGGATAGAAGAGAAGCTTAAAAAATTTTTTAATAAATAAAATATTAGGGGGTGGTCCACTGTGTACATAGGTCCAGTGTGTACCGGTCTCCCCTATATATTTTTTTAGTTTCAAGTTTGAAATAAGCATTAGAGATGAGTTCAGGCTCTTTTATTTAGAGCCTGAGCCTGACGATTTGAAATCAGAGCCAGAAAATTTGGTATCTCTTTTTTTATAGCAGCCCCCAAGGATGAGTCGCCAAGTGACAGAGATTTATCGGCAAGTTAGGTAGTAAAATCACATCAAATGGTTTGCAATCCTAAAGAAACAGCACATGTCTATGCTATCGTCATATTGTTTTTTCGTAGATGTTCCAGGACATTTTGTATATATTTTGCAATTTAATGTTTATTTAAAAAAAAAATTATATACCTAAGTATTTTTTTAGGTTATAGTGGCCTCCATAAATAAATCACCAAGCGGACAAGATTTATTGCCAAATTATAAGGCATATATAATAATATATGATGTATGTAACATTTTGTGATGCATACGGCACAGTTATAGTCATATATGACAATATATGTGTATATAAGATGTTATATGATGTATATATGGCATGTAAGACGTAAATATGTATATGATGACATATTTAGCACACTTAATATGGGCGTTTGGAGTAGTTATTCTAGAAAAATCGAGTATCGATAAACATAGATTACAAAAAGAATTGATTCTCAAATTCTAGTATTGATGTTTTGGAATCGATTCTCACACAGATAGCTTATAAAGAGTAACTTCTAAATCAATGAATTGGCAGGAAATTTGATCGTGAATCGTTATAACAGGATTAAACAATAGATCAATATTTCTGGCGCTCATTTCATAGCAATATATAATACTACATTTATTCTTTTGATTTTACTATTTTAGCAGCAGAGCTCCTGTCAAATTTCATGTAAAGGCCTTTTTTTTCCAAATTCGATTAGTGGGTCATTACGGGTCAAGCTAATTATATCTAAAAAACGGCTCTAATGATTTTGAATAAAATTTGTATCCTATAAGTTTCGGGCATGAGTAAATCATTGGGCTATGTCACATGTCTGAGAAAATTTGATTAGTGGGTTATTTTTGGGTCGCTGTATGTCAAGCTAATTGTACCTAAAAACGACTCAGACTATTTAGACAAAATTTTGCATCCTACAGTTTTCAGGAACGAGAAGACTATTGTGCTAGGTCACATGTTCGAGAAAATTCGATTAGTGAGTCATTTTGGTCATGGGTCATTATGTGTCAAGCTATTTTTATCTTAAAAAGGCTTAGACGATTTGAACTAAATTAAGTATCCTACAGTTTTTGGGAATGAGAAGACTATTGGGCTAGGTCACATGTTGAAGAAATTTTGATTAGTGGGTCATTTTGGTCATGATTGGTCAAGGTATTTTTCTCTTAAAAATGGCTCTGACGATTTTAACTAAATTTTGTATCCTACAGTTTTTAGGCACAAGAAAATCATTGGTATGGGTTACATGCTCGAGAAAACTCGATTAGTGGGTCAACTTAATTTAATCAAAAACGGCTGTAACTATTTAATTGAATTTTGTATAACAGTTTTCAGACATTAGAAAGTCATTGGGTTAAGTCACATTTTCGAGAAAAAAATCGATTAATGGGTCATTTTGGTGTCACTGTGCTTCAAGCTCATTTTATCTAAAAATGAATCTAACGATTTTGAATAAATTTTTTATCCTACCATTTTGGATTGTGGGAAGACCATTAAGTTAGATCACATGTTCGAGAAAATTCGATTAGTGAATCATTTGGGTATTACTATGCATAATGCGTTTCAATGGATCAATGGAAATGAAGAATGCAACAGTTTTTAAGTTGTTGAATAGTCGGCAGTAAACGAAGCCGGAAAGTTATCATTTCACCAAATTTGGTGAAATATTGGCGACATTAGGCTGGAAAATTGACTTTCAAGATTACCAATGACAAAGCACATACTTGGCACAAATTGAAAGATATTTTGTGATATTTGAACTCAAAGCTAATTTTGACCGAGCTTAGCTCGGTCTTCCCTGCTCGTTTTCTCTTAACATAGGATAGTTCAAGCTTATTTCTAAGAACCTTTGAGTTTGAATTAATGAGCATCCACTGTACTTGTTTTAAAAAGTAGTGATTACAAAGTATTTTACTAGGCTGATATTAGTACAATTTTATTAAGTTTATAGTATATGTGCATAAAAAATTAGTTAACAATTAAAATGTTGTTTTCTTAGACACTGATAATTTTAATGGGGAAAATTCCATAAATAGGTATGTTGCCAATTGGTGCATTTTACTGAACATGGTTTGGTGCAAATTTAGTTTCATTGTTGTAACCTGGTTTGTTTTTCAGAGAATTGTATAATCAGGCATGAGATTATTCTGCGGTTTTCCGCTTTTTTTCCATTTTAGGCTTTTTCACCATTTTCTGAAAAAACACGAAATTTGCCTAAGGATCGCGAAAAAAACGTGAAATTCGTCAAAGGATCATATGAAAAATGCGAAATTCACCAAAAAAATCGCAGAGAAAATGCAAATTTTGCTTAGAGATCGAGAAAAAAATGCAAAATTTTGTTAAAGAATCACTGAAAAAACACTCATTTCGTTAAAGGATTGATGAAAAAGTGAGAGAAATGATGAGAAAAATCAACTACGTATATAGTCTGAGTTTCGAATTGATACCTCCAATAATTTTTTTAATATTCGAGGATAAGTGAAAATGAGAATATTTCGTTGCCTGGAATTATCAAAACGGTAATTTCTTTTGCAGTTACAATAAAAATAGCCATTTTAGAAGCGCATTTTAAAGAGTTTTTTGATGCGATGCTTAAAGGGTTTTTGGGTTTTTAATTAATATTGGGTTGAGGAAAAAGTAATTTCGTTTTTTTTCATGTTTTTCAAAGAGAATTTATTCATATAAATTTCAAACACTAATCAATGATATATGTGCCGTTTTGATCGATGACCGTTTGCCACTTTTTCAGTAAAACCATAATTACGTCACTGTAGAACTTCTGAGATTTCTGGGAGATAAACTGTACCAAGTGATTTTCACATGCCTCTTTTGAAACCAGCTTTATACCATTAAGAGAGTTCTGCAGAGATCGGAACAAATGGTAGTTGGACGGGGCAAGGTCCGGGCTATAAGGTGGATGCATCAAAACTTCCTAGCCAAGCTCTCTCAATTTTTGCCGAGTCATTAAAGATGTGTGTGGTCTGGCGTTGTCGTGATGGAAGACAACGCCTTTCCTATTGATCAATTCTGGCTGCTTTTTTTTAATCGCCTGCTTCAATCACATTAGTTGTTGACAATAGAGAGTCAAATTAATGGTTTGGCCAGGTTCGAGCAGCTCATGATGAACAATGCCTTTCCAATCCCACCAAACACTCAGCATCACCTTCCTTGGCGTCAATCTGGGCTTTGCCACTGTTTGTGAAGCTTCTCCGGGCTTCGACCACTATCTTTTTCGTACATGATCCACTTTTCATCGCCCGTAATCCATTCATTTAAAAAATGGCTCGATTTCGTTTCGTTTCAGCAACGATTCACAAATGGAAACTCTGTTCATTAAATTTTTCGCTGTTAATTCACGAGGAACCTAAGTATCGAGCTTCTTTTGGTATCCAGGTAAATGGTTCAAAACTGTTTTTTGATCGATATTTAGTTCCATAGCGATGTCACGAGATGACATATGTCAGTCTATCTCGATTTTGTTAAGAAGTTCATCGACTTTTTCAACAATTGGCCGGCCGGGACAAGGTTCATCTTTAATATTGAAATTTCCAGAACGAAAACGAGCAAACCAATTCTGACACCGGCGTTGACTTAAGCACTCATCACCATAAACACCACACAATTTTCGATGAGCCTGCGCTGCATTTTTTCTTTCTCAGAAATAGAAAAGCAAAATATGATGAAAATGACCTTCTGGAATCTCCATTTTCAAAGTGCAATAACTTTTGACTGATTAAACAGATAACGCTACCTTTATATCTAGAATGTTCTATGGAATGTTACCTTTCAAACGGTCTATAGTATGGCTTCATTGAATAAGAATTACACTAGAGATATGCCACTTTAAAGCCATCTATTGGGAAAAAACGAAATTACTTTTTCCTCAACCCAATATTTAGGTTAATAATATTCAAAATATTAAAATTCTGAGACTCAGGTGCACTAGGGAAGGCCTTGGACTACCCTCATCTAAATTTTCAGACTTCTAGATTTTGCTAGCGATTGCATGCAGTGCAGACACACACACACACAGACAAACAATTTTCTTTTATTAGTATACATTTCAAAATAAAATGTATCTATTTGCACATGGATATAGCTGCGAATCTCATACAAAGTAGGTGTTTTGAACCTTGTTTTTTTACCTTCTATTTGCAAAGACCCAAAATGAAAAAAAAAAAATCTTGTCAATTAAGGTGTGTTCTTTCCAGTTATGTTAACAGTAATCAAGTCAAAAGTGTCCCTTTTGAGATATAGGCTTCTGAAAATAGGGTTGAATTTATGAATTTTTTTATTTTTTTTGAAGAGATTGAATAAATTAATGAATATTTAAGCAGTAGGGAAATGTCTTCGAAAGCTCTATGACATATTCGTAGGCAATGAATTGGTAAAGTGACAAACTCTTAAAGTAATTTGTTCTGTAGTTACAATTGCAACTTGTTAAAGTAAGTGTCAACTTCATTGTGACAGGTAGTATGGCCTATTTTGAGGCCAAGTAATGATGAATGCACTGATTTCTGATCTTTAATATTGCAGTTATGTTTTTCAGCAGAAAATGTTGTGCTAGATTATATATTTGCAGTAATTAACATTTCTTGTATCATGAGCATGAGCAATAAGAAGACAAACTTAGTGGTTTGATCTGATCATTTTCCTTTGACTGTGAAATAGTGAACTTTAACTGAAGGACCCTTGGTGACCCAACTGCACTACTTTTGACTTTGACAATTTTCAGATGCCCATCTTAGACATATACGCCTATAACATCTTAGACATATAGACCTTTTGCTATTTCATTAAAGTTAAAGCTGGTTGAGCAGGGACCATATCGAAATTTAAGCCACTGGACATGGAATGAATCTACTGTAAATTCTAATGGATTAGTGATTTTATTGCTTTGCAGAATGATTTTAACTTGCTTATTTTTATACCCAGTACTACTTTATGTAAATTTATAGTGTCATGCTCTGTAATTGTTTTATTAAGTGACAATTTTATTTTTTAGGTTAAAACTGGATTTACCTTTGGTTGTCATTAACTATGTCAGACAGTGAAAATAGCAATTTTTCAGCCAGTGAAAATGAAGAAAGTGAGGTAATTTTATTTATTTTTTTAAATCTGTATTATTTTGGTTTCAAAGTTTGGATATTAATAAATTATTTCTTAAGGAGTTACAGTACTTTTAAAATATGTCAAAAGTTGTTTTTCTGTTTTTAATTCATTTCCATTGTGTAATTGAATTGGTCTCTCTCAGCCTAGTCGTTAGTATGCTGGCCACAGAAACTTGAGTTGACATTTGCCGGTTCAAAATTAGCGTGATATGAGCTGGTTAACCATGAAAAGTTTTCAAGGTTTTCCTTATATGAGAACCATAATTCGGATCACTTTCTTTTTAAAAAATCTTCCTTGAAGGCATCCTTCCCATAGCAATATGAACAAAACTGGCCGATGCTTAACAAATTTCTATTCTCACTCCCATTCTGTAATTATTTATCAGCACCGCTCAAAAAATAAATAAAAATTTGCATTATTACCAAAATTATAGTCTGTTTATCTTTGTTCTATATTACTACTGATAACTAAAGTTTTTTTTTTCCAAAATGATGAAGCCTAAGTTTGCACACACTATTACATTGAAACCATTTAAGACAAATTCATAAAATTATAACCATATATGTATTTTTTGGCAGTGTACATGTGAAAGATTTTGAGATTAAAATTTTTTAAAATCTAAATCTTTATTCACATTTAATCAAAAGTTTTTGCAAATATGTATTACATACTTAAAATATATACATTTGGTAATTATCCTCATGTGCACATTATTGGGTGGGCTCGGCCCCCATCAGCCCGTACAAGTTGCCCACACTGCATATTCATTATATGTTAAATGCTCACATGCGCAATACATCATATGTAAGTCCTATTTATGTGATACATATATTCCATATTGTCCGCTGTATAAATTAATCTTATTTTTTTTAACCTTAAAAGGACATATTTTGGGTATATTCAGTGTATAAGTTGACCCCTTAGGTGAACCAGATAATTGCATTGAAGATTGGAATTGATACAACTCTGTAAATGTAGATTTCCCAGAACTTTGTGAATCTAACAGTGATAAAGACCATTTAGATTTTCTAGTTTAATATTTTGCAAGATTAAGAACCAAAACCCTGTTTGTATTGATATTTTTTGTTTAAATTATTTGAAAATACAATAATTTATACCTTTTTTTTTGTCTAGTTCATTTCATAGTTATAAATTTTTCTCCAAGTCAACTATTAAAATTTTTTTGAAAAAGAAATTAATTTAACAATAATTATAGAAAATTAATTTTTAATTAATGTGCAAAATATATCTGAAATTTAAATTATAAATTTTGTGGGTCAATTTTGTTTAAGGAAAATATTGAAGCTTATTTCATAACTATTGCTACAGCAACCATGATCATTAGATACCTGATTTTATATCCCAATGTATAAGTCAACCCTTGAATTTTTTTCACCTTTTGCCTATTTAAAAAGTCAAGTTTATACACCAGAAAATGCAGTGCATTATTTTGGCACTTTTGTCCCATAGGTGGCCTTGTGCCAATAATTCTAACAAACATATATACATCATGACCACCATACAGTATGTCTGTAATATAGTCCGTATGTCCCCCCGTACATGCTTGTTGCAGAGTTGTATAATATAGATGCATGTGCGCACAGGAAATTTTCTGCAAAATTCGGAACTTTGCAGAAAAAAATTTTAGAAAAGAAAAATGTAATTTATGTTTTTGTATTTATTTTTATTTATTTATTTTTTTAAATGCCAAAAAATAAAAAATATTCCCCAATTTTATGTACAATTTATTTACTGTTTGCACAAAATTCAAAGTTTAAAGATGCAAAACATTGTTGTGACATTACAGACGCTTGCGAAGAAGTCAAAATATTAAGGATTGGGCCATTTCTAAATACATTAACAAAATGATTGATAAGAATTCAGCTCTTCCTATCATGGATATTTAGCTTTATTATTTTTTTAACCAAAATAATGGTTCTTTAATTAATATTAATTCATTTTAAATTTAAATGGTAATTATTTTAAACTACAATTTTTAATTCATATCGTCAAAATAATATAATACGTAATTTTATTAAACATTAAATTAATTTGCAGAAAATTTTTTACCCAATATTTATCTGTGCAGAAAGTTTTAGGTCTTATCCAAGTCTGGCTGGTTGATTGAAAATGTATTGTTGACAAATAATTATACTTGTGTGGTGTTATTGTATTGATAGTTGATTTTAGCTCTTATTTTTTAGGCTGAGCAAGAAGAAGCTAGAAGTGAAGCTGGATCTGATGCAGCAAGTGATGCAGGCAGTGAAGGGCCTGGAGGTGATGAAGCTGAAGAAGTAACTGAAGCTGAGGCTCAAGCAGAAGAAGATAATCAAGAAGAAGAGGAGGAACCTGAGGGCGAAGATCTTGATGAAGAAGAAGAGGTTTGGGTTTTATTTTACTAAATCTGATAATCCTTGTGGAAACTAAAATGTTTTATCTCACGAACAGGGCTCAACAAATGTGACCACCAGGTGGCCATTGGCAACTAAAATATTTTACCTGTTTATCTTACTTAATAAAATTAACTGACTTGAAGAGTTAAAGCAATTTATGATTAATCATTACTGTACTAGTAATATTCTTACTTATTCAATTTATATAAAAGTTATGTGCTTCTTGCTTTTTGAAAGTTATGTGCTTCTCGCTTCTTGTATCATCAGCTTCATCATCATCATCTTCTACATCTAAAGCTGCATTTACATTTGTGATGTCTGCATAAATTTGATCTAAATTTCTGAAGTCGGTTATTAAAACATCTTCATCACAATCGAAAAATTTTGTACTGAAACATCTTCATCACCAACAAGTCTTTTCCATTTTTTGGTAGTGATATCTTCTGTGTCGAGTTGTACGTTTGTTATATCCATTTGTTTTTGAATGCCAATTCCAGATGCCTGAAAGCAGTTTTCAATTGTGTAAGGAAAAGAGAAGCTTCTTTCCGGGTTGATGTAATCGTGTGCATGGCTTTCAGAATTGTAAATTTTTTAATTTCCTTTTTGTTAGCAAAATTATTTAATAATTTCCTAATTAAGGTTTTCGGTAATATGTGTTTACACTGCAAATGATCCCCAGGTCTAATGGCTGCAACTTACTTGTGCAATTAGATGGTAAAAAATAACAGACACATTTGTAAGTCCTGGAATATTTAGAGGATGGGCAGGGCAAAGATCGGTCAAAATTAGAATTTTTCGTTTTTCCTTGTGCATTTTCGCATTAAATTTTTTAACAATCAATAATAATAGATGATGTCATCCACGATTTGTTGTTGTTTTTGTATTCGCAAAGTTTTCTTTTAATGTTTTAAAAACACGTAGGTTGCTTTGATTCGCCTATAACGAGTAGGAGAAATTTCTCAGATCCATCCGAATTAGTGCACAGTAAAACAGGCAGTCGCTCCTTACTGTATTTTCCATCAAGACACTTTTCGTTCTTATATGTCAAAGTTTTATTAGGCATCATATTGTAGAATAGGCCAGTCTCGTCTGCATTAAAGATATTCTTCTTATCATATCCAAATAATAACACCTCTAATTCCCCTTTCTATTTTTCCACTATTTTTTCTATTTTTTCACTGAGCCACTTTCGCCGCATATGCTTTTAAATGCAAGTCCATATCTTTCTTTAAATTTCGCTAGCCAACCAGCCAAAGTTGAAAATTTTTCAATCCAAATTTTTCTGCTAAAATTAAAGCGTTTTCTTTGAATATTACTTTGAAAATTGGAATCTTTGTGTATATATTTATATAGCTGTTGTCTTGAAGTACAGATGACTCTTTGAGATCTGTCACTGTGTAATCTGTCATTGACTTTGTGATAAAGGGCAAAAATGAATGGACCACTGGCCACAGGGCTGCTAAATAAATAGAGTGGCTATTACAAATCATCTGCTTACGACCACCTTTTTTATTTCACAAATTGTGTATTAAAATAATAATTTTACTTAAAAAAGGGAACAACCAAATGCAAATATTAAATAAAGGAACTATTAAAGTTTTAAGTTATGCATTAATAAAAAAAAATATGTATATATAGTGGGAGAAATATATTTTAACAATAACTGCATCAGCCCCAGCAAACTATTTATTTGAAGAGTTTTTGTACCCACTACTCAGTCCATCTGTAGATTATTTCATTTGAATTTTATCTTAAAAATAGAAACAATGACAGTCCATAGAAGACAGAGTAAAAATATGGTACTTCTCTGCTATCCCGTCGACCACTTTTCATAACAGAAAACTATCGCCAAAATGTAAGATTAAACGCCAAAAATGCAGTCCCATTTACTTAATGTCAGAAGCATTATAGGTGTTTGTTATGTCATCAAGTGTTATTTAATTTGACATTTGCGTGTATTTTTCATTATGTTTTACTGATTTATTAGTTATTTCATTAATTTAAATAACAATTGTGTCCTTAAATTCTTATATTTTATTTATTTATTTTGATATTCCAATGGCAACGTTCTCCCGTTTATTTGGTGTTACAGTTTGGCGATAGTTTTTTGTTATAAAAAGTGGTTGACGGGATAATAGAGAAGTACAAAAAAAATATTGATCGTAAATGAAATCTTATGTGTTAACAGCAGCAATGTGTGCATAATTATGTGCATTAATGCGAGCTTAATTATAAATTTTCTTTAATATGTTTATTGCTTCCCACTTAACTAACATTATAATATTATTTTGCATATTGTATTTTAGTGGGCCTTTTTATTCTGATAATCATAGTGTATATTGATACAAAATATGAGTTAGGGATATTGGATAAGTAATTAAATTTAATCATTAAATTATAAAGTTAATTAAAGAGAGAATAATAAATTATAAATTCAAATGAAATAAATATATTTATCCAAAATCTCTCACTCACATCTCGTAAAAGGCTAAAGTATTCATTATAGTGGTAGTTGATAGAGTTTGTAGCATTGTGAAAGATGAAAAAATATATATCAAATCTTCAAAATAGTCTTAAGAAATTGAATTCTTAAAATATCTCCTTAAAGATATTATTGAATCATCATAATTAGCAGAAATAAATTTTTATTTATTAATATTTGTTTTTAAATTTTCCTGTTTTCACTCTATGAAATTAAAGTAATTCAAAGTATTCCTTATCAAAACGTTTTCAGTTATAAATTTCAGGTAATTTTTCTCATTTTGTATAAAAAAATATATATAAAATCGTGTAAAATGTTTCCATTAATGGAAGCTCTTCCAGGTTATCTCCCTGGAACAACCCATGGATTGGTCACTATCATGCCTGTCTTTTATAACACTATATTCATGCCTCCAAAATAAGTCAAGGAGTATTTTTAGATCCTAAAAAAAAAAAAAAACTAACAATATCTCTAATTTTCACTTTTTAAAATTATTATAGCGAGATTAAAGTTTCTGGCTCCTTCCCCTACAAATATTTTTCAGGTAAACCTCTCGAAAAAAAATGTATAATTCAAAATTTACTACAATTTATACTTTTTCTGAAATTATTTGTACTTAAAATTTGGTGCTCCATAAGGGCCTTATATCTTCCATTGTGATGCATTTGCATCGCATAAGATACGTGTGTATCGCTACTAATACAGTGAGATAATTTTGTTGTATGTTTTGAGCCATGTTAATAGTGGCGCCCTTCATTGTTTGCAAACAGCTGAAATGCACCCTGCTTACTGAAAGGTTGGACAGGCCTGCTCTACATTATCTGTCGTAGATGGGAAATACTTGAATTTATCTGTTTATCTGTATTCAAACATAAAAAAATGAACATTAATTAAAATTAAAATTCTATTTTAACTAATTTTATTGAGTAAGATATTCATTTATGTATGTAACAGGAAAATGAAATTACACTGGATCATATAGGAAACTTAAATACATTATTTTGCTGTGCATAGCTATTTAAAAAAAAAATGTTAACATTGTGTCTTCTGGAAGAATGATACTCTATTAAGAGTGATTTGTTAATTATCATAATTCTTCTGATTGAATTGATTCAGTTGACTCTGAATATTTATATATATTAATTAACCTTTTAATCTATTAATCTTTTATTTAAAAATGTCATTTATGAAGAAAATTCTTTATTTATAGGTATTATGAGTTTGTTCTATTATTGTGTATGTTTTATCTTAATAGAATGTTTTATTATATTTGGTGTTTTCCCTAGGATGAGGAAGATGATGATGACGATGATGATGATGACCATGGTAAAAGGAAAAAGAAAAAACCTCGATATGGAGGCTTCATTTTGGATGAAGCTGAAGTTGATGAGGATCCTGAAGATGATGAAGAATGGGAAGAAGGTGCAGAAGATATTATTGATCGAACTAGAGCTGCCGAAGAAAATTCATCTAGAGATATTGATAGCCATCGACGATTGCAGATGATGTGGACGTAAGTTTATTTCTGTATCTTTCTTTAATCTTCTCTAATTATGTTTTTGTTTTCCTTCAAAAATTTTAATTCTGAAATGTTATATAATGTATGGAAAAAAATTAATAGAAATCCTGATCGTCTAGGACAGGGTTCGAAAAATTCTGGTCATTATAGTCTTTAAAACATTATAATTTCCAAGTCTGCATTGTGATGGGGATTTTTTTGTCAGAGTTCGGCATGGTCATATGTGAAGTACTTGCAATTGTGAAGATCATTTAATTTTGCAATTATGGAGACAACAACCCCTTAAATAAAATATTTAAGTTCATTCTTTTAATAAAGATGGAGAGAATATAAATGATCTTACATAAAAAATGCATTTTGAGGTGGAGACAGGAACAAACAAAGTCTTGAAATCCAATTAAATAGTCTTTAATCATAATTAAATGTTGAGAAGAAAATAAGATTTTCTTCTTGATTGCCATTACAGGTTTTTTAAAAATTTAGATTCAAGTGACCATATTAAATCTTTGCAAACTTTTCGAAGAATTGAAATTTGAAGAATACTTAACAGGAAATGGCTAAATAAAATCATAAAAACACAACATCCTCAATGACATCCCATCAGAACTAAACTGGTTAAAAAATTAACGGCCAAAGTATTTATGCCTATCTCCAAGGGAAGCCAAAGTAATTAAAAGAGATGTTCAATTTAATTGATTAAATTTCAAAATCATCAATAAATAAATAAGTGAATGGCATGCTTTGAAAATGAAACAAAAACTTTCCTATGGGCCAAAACAAATGCCACACCATTGATTAAAAAATGATGCATGGAGCTGCCGAATTCAAAGTCAGCGCCGATGATTACCTACTGAGCATGTACACCAAAGTGTCCCAAAAAAAAGCAAGGAGAGGAGAAAGCATAATGAAAAGAAATGTCGGGAGAACTTGGATGCGTGTGAACGGGCAAAAACTGATGCAGCTGGAGCTAATGCTAAAAATACGCAGCCAGGAGGAAGAAGAAATGGAGAAAAGCATCGTAAAGCATACCATACAAGTCCGTGAGGCATCAGCAAATGATCGTGTGCGTAAAGGCCAAAAACAATGCTGATAAAAAAAAAAGAAGAACGACTAAAATAATGTGAGGATTCATCTCATACATTGTCTAGAAACTTGAAAAAACTGAATTCTTTAAACTACAATAAAAGAAAAACTGTTTTTAAATGAACTGAAAAACTCAAAGGAAATAGATTAAAATTTACACAAGAAATAATGTCTTGGAAAGAAAATTGGAAAAGAGTATTTGATATTTACTGATGAAAAAAAAAAGTAACTTTGATGGATCAGATGGTTGGCAATTTTACTGGCATGCCTTGTGAAAAGAACTTTTTAATAGCAAGGAGGAGGTGATTCTATAATGTTTGGGGTAGGCTTTGGATGACAACGAAAATCATATATCATATTTTTAAATAATCACAGTAATGCTAGAGATTACCAGAGACAATTAATGATCACTTGTTATCAGTTTCTGAAGAAATTGATAGGACACATTTTATACTTCAACTAAACAATGTCTCGATTCACACTGCAAATTTTATGTTTGAGTTGTTTCTATCCAATGATGTGTACATTATTGACTCACCTTCTTTAAGTCCAGGGTTGTTAAAAATCACGATTTAAAAAAAAAAAAATAAAAAAAATCAGATTTTTTTGATTTAAATCAGATTTTTTTTTTTTTTTTTAAATATTTTTGTAGTATAATATTATTTGTGTACTCTGCACATATTTATTTATATTTTCTGTTTAGATTTACATATTTCTATTAATTTCATTACAATTTCTAGATAAGAATTCAAAATAATTTAAATTTAAAATTGTTGCAAACAAATTTAGATGATTCATTTAAAATTTAAAACATTCTAATATTAAATTGTTATACATATAAATATGTGTGTTATATGTATAAATTTCTATTTAATTTAAAAGTTATTAAAATTTTCTTTCGTGTATTACTCCAAATAACACATATTTTATATAACAATGTATAATAAATACAACAAAGAATGCTAAATGCATATGGGTATATATTTATTATGCATCATGCAAGAACAATTCTATAATTTTTAAGTTATGACAAAATATTAAATAGAAACAGTTTAACATTGGTGAATATCTATAAACAGGTAATTGTTTAAATCATTAATATAATATTATAGTTTAATATTAGATTACAATTCAATCTCTTACAAAATCTGGTTTTTATTTTGTAATTATTTACATATATGTAATTATATTAACATTTTTAACTATTTATGCATTTAAGGTTTTGTATAAGAACACCAATTTGGCTGCTTTATCATTTCCTAATTTATTTCTAAGTTTAGACTGAACTAAACCATATGTTGAAAAAATCCGTTCCACAGAGGAAGAAGTAGCTGTTGCTGTAAACAGTTGCTCTATGGCTTTCTTTACACTCCCCTCACCATCTGATACACAAATTTCTGAATCAAAGTGTGTTTTCCACCAGTCTAAGGGAGAAATCTTTGTTCCGATGTCTTCAATTTGTCTGCTCGAAGAACCAAGAAAAGTTCGGATATGTGCAGACACACCACAATTTTGCGATTTTAATTACTATCTTGGCTAATTAAAAAAAAGAGAAAAAGAAATCTGAGCTTCAGGTGCATTCAGGCCTCTCTTCATCTATCCTCATCCAAATTTCCAGACATGTCATAGATTTCACTATCCATTGTTATCAAAGAAACACACACAAACATCTTTCTTTTATTAATATAGATGCGCACTACTCTTTTTTCAAAAACATGGATTTTTTTCCCCCTTTTCAACCTTGATTTTGACCATTTCTGAGATAGATGCAAATTTGTACTAAAATTTGTGTGTATGTAGTAAGAAAAAGGAAAGAGAGATGGGAAATCAGTAGATGACTCTTTTTTACAAAAGTGGTCATGAAAGTAGTGAATTTTGTCAATCAGTCAAGAATCTAGAAAGTCATGATTTTTTTTAGCATATTTTAACTGTAATTACATGTTATAATTGCTCTAAAAAATATAGCACTTTTGAATTTTGTAGGGACATAATATGAAAATTATAATAGAAATGATATACAGTGGAACTTCCCTTTAACGAAGTCCCTATTTAAAGAAGTTTTCTACTTGACGAAATTTTCTGCAGAACTTTGACTTTGAACACCATTAGCATGTAAATTAATCTCCATACTACGAAAAATATATTCTATATAACGAAGTTTATTCCACTTTTGTACTTGTACAGAATTTAAACGAAGAGGTTGCTGTTGCGATGGATATGCGAATTTATTTCAGCGGATTGTATGAAAATGAACACATTTAAATAATTTCCATTCTCCTTGGTGCTAAATAAAACTTTTTTTTTCACACTAAGTAAAACACTTGTTATCATTACTTTCCCACACCGAGACTTCATCGCTGACGGTTGGGGAAAGTCAAAATCCCTTTTTTACATTCAATGATATAGAAGATGCAGTGACGTAATGGCGTCAGATGCATTGAAGCAAAAAATATCAGTTAGAGTCAGACAGTTACCATTCTGACCTTCCATTGCTAATAGACAATTGCTTTGTACATACATAAGAATGTGCTTCAAAATGCAAATCGAAGAACATCAAACTTATTTGTGTTTCTGCCAATACAACTTCTAAACTTCAGCCATTAGTATAAGGAATAATAAAAAATCTTGAAGTACATTATCGAAAAAGACAATGTAGTGTGAAAACATTAGTTTGAGAACCTGTGTATCAGAGCTGATGAAAGTTTGAGCCAAAGCTTGGGAATGTGATGTGATTTTATCGACCATACACGACTATTTTGTAAAAGAAGGCTTCGTAATTGAAACTGAATCAAATGCTTCTGAATCCAATACCTGTTTCTCATATCTGAAGGAACAATTTCATGAATTTAAATTGATTTCTATTTAACGAATTTTCTTCATAACGAAGTTTTTAAGTGTAACTATGAGACTTCGTTAAATGGAAGTTTCACTGTAGTTGAAAAAAGTAAATTTTTTCTTTAATATTTGCTAACTGCTCTTTTAATATTGAATTGTTTAAATTTTTTCTCAATTTCAGATCTCAAAAGGAAGATGAAATCGAAGATTATTATAGGAAAAAATATGCAGAATCATCAGCAGCTGAAAAGGGTTATGGTGATGGTGGTGATCATGAATTACCAGATGAAATTGCCCAACAAACTTTACTACCAGGTGTAAAGTAAGTATATTTGTACAAATATGTATTATTTTATAAAATTTTACGTTTAGTAAAAATACAAATTCCAACTTAAAATTTTTTTTATTGGCATTTACATATTTTCTTTTCTCTTTTGTTAAATAATGTTATTTTATATAGAGATCCAAATCTGTGGATGGTGAAATGTCGTATTGGTGAAGAAAAATCTACAGTTTTACTCTTAATGCGAAAGTTTATCGCCTATCAATATACAGATGAAGTAAATAAATTTATTTATTTTTATTCGTATTTTCAATTTTAGATATTTCTAAAATTTATATTTACTGCAGTGTCCTTGTGCATAAAAAAATTTAGGTGATATTTACATATAATAAAATATTTAAAATTTCATCCAATCAGACGAAAATTCACACCGCACATTCAAAAGAGCCCATCAGAGCAGCCTCACTGCAAGTCTGTACAAAATAAAGTAACTCCCTAAACTCAGCTGTTATCTTTTTCAGTCCATGGCTGTGTGCAAAGTATTTTTAACTAACAGTTTGAAATTTAGATGTGTTTATTTTTAGATTGTTTTAAAGATATATAATTACATATTTTTCTACAAATTGTATATATTTTTTAAATTGATGTGTTATAAAGTTATTTTTTCTATTTTGCATATTACTGAACGCTGAAAAATGAAAGATTAAAATTTGCAGTTACATTCAGTTTATGATCGTATTCACAATGTATGGCTGCCAATACAGGTTCAAAGCCCGTGTCTATGCCGCTACCCACCACTGGGTTGGTTTGGAAAATGTAAAATAAAAGTTTTAGTTACATTTCTAATTTATGACCATATTTATGATTTACGGATGCAAATGCAGACAAAGCTCAGATCTACAATGTAAAAGGCTGTAGAGATCCCCATCACTAAGTTTGTTTTGAAAATAGTGGAAATAGATTATTTTTTTATTTGATAAGGATTCACTCAATCTCAAGGTAGGCAGACAGGTTGGCTGCCAAAATTGAAGGGGAAAAGAAAAAAAAATGGACTAATTTGTTTAAAATTTCTTAAAAAAAAAAAAAAATCCAGAAAACATACAAAATTAAAACTAATTTTAGTAAAATTGCACGAATTTATCTTGCTAACTCCTTCTTTGTGTATTGTATATGTTCTATGCTTTGCTTTGAATTAATATTAGTAAAAAACAACGAATTTCAGATGATTGTGCATAATGTTCTCATATGAATTCTTTTCTGTTTCTTTGTTTAAATCTTTTACTGTTTTTATTCTATTTTTGTTTAAGATGTAAATGAATATTTCAAAGTTTAATAATGGGCAAATTAATTTTTAAATCTAGGTGACTAAATGTTTCTCAATTTAGTGGGGCATAAAATTCATTATCATTGTTAAACATTTAAAAAATAAAATAAAATAGAGATTATATAATATATATATATATATATATATATATTTATACCATTTTCTCATTAAAATTGAAGAGAGAAATTATTTAAAATTTAAATAGTTGTTTTTAAAAAAAAAATTATTAAATTGATCAAATTAAATTTTCAAAGAAAATTCGTAGAAATAAAGGCGTATTTTCACATATTTGAGGTGTTCATGAATAAATTTATTGTACAGAAACAAAAATTGTCTGACAACATATTGACATTTAGAAATCATTACATCATACATTTTTTTCAGCTTTACATTCAACCAAGAAGGAAGATTTAAATTCCTTGCATTTAGATGAACAACTACTGACCCCTATTCACAAGAATTGAATTTAAAGAAAAAGCATAGACTATTTTTAATTAATTATTGAAAGATGGTAGTTAAAACGTTTCACAAAGTATCTAAAAGTAAAATTCTTTATTTGGTAAAAACAACATAACTTGTTTTTCTTGTAAAGCATTTATTTCATTTAAAAAAGCTAATTTTTTTTTTTTTTTTTTTTTTTTTTTTATAAGTTTGTCAAAGTGACTTGCTTCATTTTCATATCACTAGCTTTAGTTTTAGAAACCAAATCTTAACAAGAACAATATACTTTTGACAAAGTTTTGCATAAAATATTACATAGTCTGTAAAATGTAATTTTTGTACTTTTGGATGTCTCACATTAAATTTAATATTTAATAATTATTTTTGTAAGTTTTTTGCTAAATGTATAATAATATTGGATTTCTTTTTCCCTTCATCTCATGCAGTCTAAATGCAACACTGCTAGTAACCCGGCCATGCAGCTATTAACAGAAAACAAATAACACATATTAACATAATTATCATTGCCTGCTATGATTTAAATTTTCCAAACTAAATTCCAAACTAAACATTTAAAATTTTATAAATACTAGGGCATCTCACCCGGGCTTCCTGGGATAGAGAAAATATGTGAAAACCAATTATTATTATTTTTTAATTGAAAACTCTAACAGATTTTTTACATTTAATACTTTTTTTAGATTGCCCCCTAACAACCAGGGTTGTTGTCGGTAGTTGGCCGTGTACCTGCCCAGCTACCCGCTCGGTCTGGGTTTTAAAAAAAACTTCGGGTTTTTTACAACTCTAAGGATTGTAGTGGGTAGCTGCCTGGGTGCCCAGCTATCTGCCCGGGCTGGGTTTAAAAAATTTAAAAAAAACGGGTTTTTTACAACTCTGCTAACAACACCAAAGAACATTTTTATATGAAATATGTCAATTATATATTCAAATAAAATTTTGATATTATTAAAAGCGTTAATTTCATATTGGCCTCATGCCAGAAGTTAATATATGAAGAAATCGCTAAAAATGTAGTTATCTGTAGCAGTTTTTTTAATTATGGTAATTTCAGCGGCTTATTTCTATTACATGTCCATTAAATTTGTGTTTTGTTTATTCTATTTTATTTATTGTTTAATGAATTTTTAATTTCATTATGGAATATTAGCTGGAAACAAATGCTGAACTTCTTATATTGTTCAAAGTGCAAACAAATTAATATTTTGTAACTGTCTGCAAGTGATAGAGATAGATAAAAAAAAAAAAATCATGCTTGAAATTTAATTTAAATGCTATAATAAATGAGTAAATTGCGATAGTTTTCAACCAAATCGTATTGGAAATTAGATTTTCCCCCTATATAATGGTGTAAAAATTAAAAATGTGCGATGTTTAGAAATTAAAAAAATTACAGTAGCAAAAATTGCAAAACCGAAATTTCCTCGTCACGTCTCGCCATTCGCAAAATGACGTCAGCGTTACTCACGGACACATTTGTCCTTTATAATATAGATAAGAATTTCTTAGAATATTATTATTTTTGTTTTATTATTAATAGGTAATAAAACAATTAATAGATAATAAATGCCAATCATTTCCAGATTTTTCTGCAGCCTGCCGAATTTTTCCCATGGTCCATGTATCATTGGCTGACAACCGCTGTTCTAGGCAATTGTTTTGGCATTTAAGCAATGCCCATTCGATCAGACTTGTAGAATATATGTAACTGTTTCTTGATTTTTTATTTAAAATTAATTATTAGATTAATCAGACTAAAAAATCAGTTCCAGGTAAAATCAAAGATTAATCACAGTTTTAAAGGGGGCAGGTTTATGGCAATTCCTTAGGGAAACAATTCTGCATAATGATTAAAATTCCTATATCTAAATGTTTCCATTTCAAACATGGGTCAATGGTATTCAGTGGTAACATGAAATACTGCTATATATATATGAAAAATCGTAAAATATGACTTGCTGGACAGCCAATTTGATTCTTAATTCATTTTTTAAACATTATTTTTTAAAAAGAGGGTCCTTTAAAGGGGTATTCATAAAACAAAGTTTTGCTATAATTTGTATGTGTACTGTTGAATTCTTTATCAGGTAATAGTAATATGTACATTTTACTATTTCATGTAAAATATTGCATTTGATAACTATTTTTTTTCTTTTTTTAGCCCCTTCAAATTAAGAGCGTGGTGGCTCCAGAAGGCGTGAAGGGATATATTTATATAGAAGCCTACAAACAAACTCATGTGAAGCAAGCCATCAATGGGATAGGCAACTTAAGAATGGGCCAATATGCACAGACTGTAAGTTTGATTTATGGTACTGACTGTGTATATTTGTTAAAGAATTTTATGTTTTTAATTAACATGGATTACACGAAAAGGTCAAATAATGTGCTGTTTTTACCTTTTCATCATTATTATTATTATTAATTAATGACATTTAAACCATTTTGTAGTTTGAGCATTTTTTTTTTTTTTTTTTTTTTTTTTAATCTGTTTTATATTATTTGTATATTATACATATGCTGTATTGAATTCGTTCTTCAATATCACATTAAAATTTTAAATATATTCTATAGTGTGTCCCTGCCTTAGTTTAAGAAAATGTTACAATTTTATGTTGTAACTTATAACATGCATATTAGTAGAATTTAATCAATTGATATTAATGAAAATATTTGTCATACTAAGTGACTAGATATAAATGAAGTAAATATTTTTTTTTATTAATTAAAAAAAATTATAATGCTTATAAATTTTCTCTTTTTACTATTTGAAAAATCTCAGTAATTGTTGCATATCCTAAATTATGGAAATACAGTTAAGTATCTTTTATATGTTGCCAAAAAGGATGGTAGAAAAAACATATACAGTAAAACCTCCATTAATGGTCATCTCTGAAGAGCGCTCCCTTCCAGCAACTGGCCACTTATCCATTGAACGGAATGAGTCACATTGAAATAACATTAGATCGAACCTCTGAATACCATCACCTCTGAAAAGCGGCTGTGGCCAGGGAAACTTACTCCTTAACGGCCACCAAAAGCGACCAAGGGCACTGCAAATTCCAAAAATTCTAGGAATTTGTTTATTTAGGAACCATGCACATGCATTCATCTATTATACACTTCTTTTTGACACCTATTTTGTTTGTGTAGGGGGATCCTGCTATTATTACAAAGGTTGTATTCAGAAATAGAAAAGTGCCTAGTCTACAGTTGTTCCTCCCTGCTCACACAGAGTGAAAAGCGGTAATAGTTTCTTCTCCCTGCAGTCGTTCATCTCCTGGAAATTACATTGTTACATAAAGGCATCCAATGCGCGGCAGAGAACACACTAGCAAAGATTTCGTAAAGTAGAATTCTGGACTACGTTTTCCCATCTGCGACACTACACTTTCAAGTTAGATACTCAAGTACAATAGTTTTAGTAGTTTACAAAGTTAAACACGAGTAAAAGAGTAAAACTTATAAAAAGAAATTTTTATCACTCAGTGAAAAATTAAAAGTTATTGATGACAGTAAGAAGGGCATTTGTGCACAGAAATTAGCAGAAAAATATGGATGCGGAAGGACTCAAATAAATGAAATTTTAAAGAATAAAGAAAAGCATCTTGAGAAACATCTTAGAGGCGAAAATCTTCCTTGCAAATGTCAGAGACATTCAATTTTTTGCACTAAATAAAAACGACGAAGATTTGTTAAAAAAAATTCATATGTATTATTGTATCGATAGAAAAAAATTTAAGCTCGAAATGTACAAAACAAATGAAAGTAACAGATTTCCTTAATATGGAAAATAATTTTTAAAAACTTATACATTTTCAAGTATTTTATTATGTTAAATAGTTTTGTTCATTTTTTCTAATAAGGTGAACCAAAACCTCCATACACCGGTCACCTCTAAGAAGCGACCATTTTTTCTCAGCCCCAATGCTGGACGCTCTTCTGAGGTTTTACTGTAAACAAAATAATGAAATGCATATCTATGAATGACAGTTGTCAATGTATTTTGTATAGTATTTAATTTAGTGGTACTTACTATGTGTCCCTGCAAGCTAGGCACATAATTTTAAAAAAATGCATAAAGGCTATATATATATATATATATATATATATATATATATTGTAAAATCCATTTTTAACACTTTGTGATCGTTTTTAAAATATGATGTAATAAAAATAAACATAAGGCTTCTATAAAAACTTTTTTATTTAATAACCTCAATATTTTACTTATAAATATACACTAAAAACACTTTTTATTTTGCTTAAAAGACGTCAACATAAACATTAAAGATGTTAAAATTTAAAATTTACATGTTTCGATTTGTTCATCAAATCGTCGTCAGAATATACACAAACCACAAATACAATGTACATAAAAAACGAGAGATTAAATTAATTAAAAACCAGAGAGTCTGAACAGTCTTCCATAAAACAATGTTAATTATGTGTATTTAGTAAAGCAGTTTGAACTGCGATGTTTGAGATCTTATATTAGACAGAAATATTCATTGTTAAACTCATTAACTATCAAAACGATGGATGCATATTGGAAAATGGTTAGCAGTTATCCCCCTCTGTTATTTGCTAAATTATACATGAAAGTTGTTTGCTACAGAGAGTTACAAAATGGTATGAAAGTGACAGCACAGAATAAGAAGATTAATGTGTTACTGGCGAAATTACCAAAGAAGCAACCCAAAAAACGAGTTGAATATATTAATTTATCTGATCGTCAATTTAATCAATATGAAGATAATATTTTATAACTTGGACCGAAGTTCATTTTTGAAAGACACCCGGATGTTAAAGAGATGATTACCGAATGCGAAAATATTGTACATGCAGCACTAGTGACTCACAGAGAGGAGGTCAGAAGTGTACTTTTTAATGGAGTCAATAAGTTTAATAAATGGTCCAGTGGTCCTGTCAATGCAGTAAATAAGTCAATAAACAAAAAGCAGCATAATACTATTAAAAAGTTAATATTGTTATTATCGAAACAGATAAATCAAATCACCTGGCTATTCTTAATAGGAAGGATTATATTAGTAAGATGCATGATTGTATACATAAGATGAAATGTAAAATTGTGAAACGTAATCCATTGAATAAAATTTGTACAAAGATGAAAGATATAGTTGAAAAAGGAAAATAGTCTGATTTTATGAAGGTTAACATCAAGTTGAATAAATTAGCAGTTATACCGAGGTTAGTGGGTAGATTGAAGGATCATAAGCAAGATTTCCCCCTTCGCCCAATAGTTACTAAATGTCAGGGACCTACTTATTACTTGGAACGGGCGTATGTACCATTACTGAAAAGATTGTTACCTCCGTCTACATTCATTGTGGATTCCACTAGTGATTTTATTGAGAAAATTAAGCAGTTTGAAATTCCTGATGATTGCATTATGGCAAGTTTAGACATTGAATCGCTTTATCCGTTGATTGATACAGATGAAGTGGCTAATAGAATCGAGGGTTTTATTGACAATGTAGAAGAATTTGATGTACCCATGAAGAGTGGTATGAACACCTTGAAGAGTGGTATGAACTTAAGGATTAACAGCAACTTTTTTATTTTTGACAATATTATTTATGAACAGTCGTGTGGTGCGCCAATGGGGTCCCCAGTGTTGGCCTTCTTGCCGAGTTCAAATTACGCCCCCTTGAATCTAAGATTTTTAGCACATTTGAATTACTACCTTTAATATGGCTTCGATATGTAGATGATATTTTTATTGTTTGGGTACGAAGAGGTGTTAGTTTATCGGCATTCGTTCAGAAGTTAAATGCTATTGATGATAATATTAAATTTACGTTTGAACTTGAGAAGGATGGGAGATTGCCTTTTTTAGATGTAGAGTTAAAGAGAGAGGGAAATGTGTTGGTTCGTTCTGTTTACAGGAAACCAATAGCTAATTTAAATATCATACCTTTTGATGCGTGCACTCCATATTCTTGTAAGTTATCTACTTTCAGGTTCCTAATTAACAGAGCATTCATTGTTTCTTCTGCAGAAAATTTGGGGGGTGAATTAAATAAAATTAGACTTATCGCTATTGACAACGGATATCATGTGAATTTGGTTAATAAATTAATTCAGACCTTTATCACTAAAAGGAACAAAGGTATTGGGGAAAATAAAGCGGATAGTGATGTTAAGTTGAAGAGAGTGGTTATGAATTATTATCCAGGTTTATTTGAGTTTATAAAATTTCCTTTAACACTAGAACGGCCGGCAATTTTGACATCTTAAAACAGCCGCCGCTGTCATTTCGACACTATTAAATTAATTATGCAAAATGGACGCTATAAATTCTAATTTAACACTATATTTCATCATTGTACTTTAATTAAGCTTGTATCTTTAACTTTTCACAAAAGAACGATTTATTTTACAGAAAAATACATTAATTCAAAACGGCGGAGAATTTCGACATCCGAAAACAGCCGCCAGTGTCATTTCGACGCCACTAATTTATGTATGATAAATGGACGCTATAAATTCTAAATTAACACTACATTGCGTAATTGTGCTTTAATTAAGCTTATCTTGTTATATTTTCACAAAAGAACAATGATTTATTGCAAATTCTGCTTGGTGTCGAAATAACACCAGCGGACGTTCTAGGTAAATTGGGCTGTAATTTTTTTAAAAATCGAATCACATAATAAAAATCTCGAAAGTGTACTTATTACGTAAATTGATTAAAATTCATTCAATTTGAAAAATATAGGTAAAAAAATGTGATAGAGAGATAAATCTAAATTTGGTTTGGTGTCGAAATAACACCAACGGACGTTCTAGTGTTAAAAGTGTTTGGTTTGAGTTTAGTCATGAGGGCTCCCCCGAAGTTAAAGACTGTTTTAAGTACGAAAATTGATCCTGTCAGTAAGGGTGACCTTTCGGGTGTTTATGTTATTCCATTTATTAGGGAGGGGGTGTTAGGAATTATTATGTTGGTATTACACAGAGGAAATTCAATGTTAGATGTAAGGAGCATATTGCAGATATTAAGTATGGAAGAGGAAATACTGCCTTATCAAGATTAAAATAATAGAGAGAGCATCAACATCTTATTTGATGAAGCTAAATTGATTTATAGTTCCACTTTTTATTTTCAACTTTTTGTGAGGGAATCTATTGAAATTTATTTAAGAAGCTCGAAAGTATGTAATGATACGTTGACATTTACTATTCTGAAGATTTGGGTTGAGTGGTTGAATAATAGTGGGATGCGGTCTGTAGACGGACCTAAGAGCGATGTTAAAATTAAAAGTATAGAGGGCGTTGTACCTTCTTTCACATAGTGACTGTTCAGACTCTCTGGTTTTTAATTAATTTAATCTCTCGTTTTTGATGTACATTGTATTTGTGGTTTGTGTATATTCTGATGACGATTTGATGAACAAATCGAAACATGTAAATTTTAAATTTTAACATCTTTAATGTTTATGTTGACGTCTTTTAAGCAAAATAAAAAGTGTTTTTAGTGTATATTTAAAAGTTAATTCTAATGGACGTATTTTGACTCTCCACTTTATTTGAAATATAATAACATTTGGCTCAATATTGTAGTAAAATTTTGCAAGTCTGATCCATGTTACCTCTCATATTCAGGAACTTTCCCTATTAGATAATGGATTTTATTTACTATGGAGTTGATATTAAATTGTTAATGTTAGTTAAAAAGTTAATTTTTATGTATTAACCTTTTCAGACACAAAGTACAGTGGAACTCCAGTTATACGTTTTGCCCGGGACCGGACAAACGAAACGTATAACTCAGTAAAACGTACAACTCAATTAATGGTTTACCGGAACAATTTTTAAAATATATCATGAAAATTTTGATCCGCTGAGGTGTTTGCTACCTTTTATATTGAAAACAGAAGTTTCCTAAGTAGACGCACCCATGACATAAATTTTTGGAAATAGAAATGAGAAGAAAAAAGTACATAAGAGAAGTACACATGAACTTATTTTATCTTAAAAGCTTTATTAAAATTATGTTTAATACACACAGAGTACTTAAAAGAAATCGTTGGAATCGCCTTGGCATATAAATCATTTATCAAAAGACATTTCAGTAGTTTATTGAATCTTGTTGAAATAATCACTAATCTTCGGTTGTTTCTTTTCGGCAGAGCCTACACTGAAAAGCAAATTTCGCATTTCTGTTAATAATGCAGCCGCCTTATGGTTATTGCTTTTACTACTGACGAACCGCTTTACTACGTCAAAAGCTTTCACATCAGCTCTGAAGTTTGAGTGGGATCTTTCAAATCAGACTCCTCGGCCACGTCGTCAGTGTTTCCGGTTTCAAAATGGATAAATGAAAAATAAATTCGTCCGGAGACGCAAAAACGTAACGTATAACTGAGGGAAATGTGTAATTCAACACGTATAACTCAGCTAATTTTAAATGGCAAGTGGTCGGGACCGCTGAGTTGAAACGTATAACTGAGGGAAACGTATAACTGAGGGAAACGTACAACTCAGGTAACGTATATCTGGAGTTCCACTGTACTTCTGTTACTAAGATTTTGAAATTATTGAAGGACACCAGGATTTACAGACAAATTTATTTGGAAATAAGTAAAAGCTTTCTTCACATACATTATAAAAGGCAAAAATTTATTTCAAAATTCTAGTGCCATTGTGGTATTTTAAGATTAAAATTAACTGGGACAAAATTTAACCCACCATGCCGGAAAGGATTAACAGCATGTAATAGTAGTTCATTGTAATATATATTCATTATAATATTGCAAAAGAACCAGGCTAGATTTTGCTAGCCATCGCAGACAAACAAACACACACACAGAGTGAAACTTTCTTTTATTAATATAGATTATAAGGAACTTTACAACAGTTAACAAAGCTTCTGATAAAACTGATAACTTAAAATGTGGGATTCTGAGACCACTCCTTGAGTATAAAAAATGTGGGTCAAACTATTTAAAAGTTAGAGAACTTTTTAAAAAAAATTTTGAAAAAAAGTGGCTGATTGTTATTTTATTTAGTTGCCTTGTGCTGAGTGACAACTGGATAGTTTCAGGTCTACTTTAAGCAGAACTTTAAAATGTTTCATTGTGAATAATTTAATTAAGACTTTTTAATATGTAAGAAATATTTTATTTTATAGTGTCTGATTTAAAAAAATAGTAATAAATGTATGTGTAGCTTAAAAATCTTTGTATTTGCTTTAGATGGTACCTATAAAAGAAATGACAGATGTTTTACGTGTCACCAAAGAACAAGCTCAGTTGAAACCAAAACAATGGGTTAGATTAAAGAGAGGACTTTACAAGGATGATTTAGCTCAAGTAAGTATAATCTAGTTGTTATTTGTATAGATGAAGAGACAACAAAAAGAATTAACTCTTTTTTGTTGTAGTAATATCAAAATAATAGATTTAACACTGTCTTGATCTTTTTTTTTTTTTTTTTTTTTTTTTTATAGCACAACTTAAACAGAAACTTAATTTTGCAAAACTTTTTATATTCGATTGTTAGTATTCTGCCTTTCAAGACTAAAGGTATGCACTGTTTGATTTTTAGGTGCATCATATTGACGAGTTTTTCCCAACCTTAATTAAAACACGAGAAAGAAATGTATATTTATTCCTTTCTTTGTTTAAAAATATAAGGTGCTCTATCACTGCTAATAAAAATAATTGTTAATATTTGTAATAAAAATATTTTTCTTGTTCTATATCTTCTTTGCACGATAGAATTTTCAGATAGGCATATTAGTAAAATTTCTTTTAAGTATCTAGTGAAATTTTATTTTTGTTTTTAAGCATAATTTGCTATAGAAAAGCTTATTGCTCATACATATAATGTTGAGTGTGGAAAATATTTGTAATATTTGTAAATTTGCAGTTAAGAAGAAGAAAAAAAAAAAAGATGGTAATACAGTATACGATCCGTTATCCAGAATGCTTGGGATCTGGGGCATTCTGGATAAGGGGTTTTTCCGTAATTCAGAACACTTTTTTATAAGTATAAAAAATGCATGAAATAATTTCATAAAATAGTGATAAATATGAATAATATCTGTAAATACATTACTTATAAATTTGTTCATTTAATACATTATTTGCACAAAATAAAAAAAAACATTCTAAATTACAAAAAATAAATAAAATTTCATTTTGGGAGTTGGGAGCAGAATCTTTTGATTTGGAGATAGCGATGGCACCAACTGCTGTCATTTATCCAGTTTAAAATTTATACAAGTACCCTAGATTGTGGCTAAAGATCATCTGCTGGAGTGAATTGTGGCTGTGCATACTGGAGTGTGACGTCATGTGTATAAAATTTACTGGAAGTATATTCTAAAAAAGAATTTTAGTTTTTTATTCAGAGAAAATCCCTCTGACTGTAAAAAAGTTTTTCAGATCTAAATTTACAAATTATCAAGTAACTATTATTTTATGTATAAAAAGGAAATGTTAAAATCAATGCGTAATCTGGCAACTTTCCATAACCTGTTATTATTGATGCTGATCGCAATGGCGGATTCGTCGATTCTTAACATAGAAATAATTTTTCTAGGCTCAATTTTACAAAACAAAAAAGAAATGTTAGTCAGTTTTCTGCTCACCATATTTCTCCGGAATAACACCATGGTATTAAACTACGTTTAACTTTTTTTAATTAAACTTGTAACAAAATAAAATATGTACATAGACATGTTTTATTTTTCTAACGTAATTGTTTTTAATTTTTTCTTATCGTAATGTTTTTCGTATCATAATTTTTTTATATTTATTTATTGAATTTATAAATTAATGAATGAAGGCAATATCATTTTGCTATTTTTTCTTTTACTGACACTTTAATTTTTATGTTTAAAATTTTTTTTTTAATTATTTATTTTTTCAAATGAAAAAAATTTTTTTTTTTTTTGTTTAGCGTTTTGCATTCTGGTTTTCAGAGCGTTCCGGATACTGGGACGCCAGATAACGGATCCTATACTGTACCTGTAATCTTTTTCCTTCCAGAAAATTAATTTTCTCTGAAAGCATTGACTTTATCTGAATATGAGAATCATTTTCATGATTTTGCCTCTTACTCTTTTTAAGAGTGTGTCATCAATCACTAAAAGAAATTTACAAGAAATGCAACTTAATTATATAATAACTTGCGTAATTGTGGTCGTTACATTTTAAAGTAAACACAGTTTAGTTAGTTCATGAAATATTGATAAAACTTGACTTAAAATTTTCATGGTACACCAGTTGAGAAACACTGATAATGGCCATAGGTAGACAACAAAAGTTGGGAAGTTGCACTTCTTTTCATTGCATAATTATGAAATCCTCTCTCTCCCACCAACTAAGTAAGGATGTGGTAGAATCATCCAAATGGCACATGCGCATTATGCATAAGGAGAAGGACTCCATACAAAGCAAAAAACAACAGCCAGGAAAGCAGGAAGTGAAGAGGAGGAAATGTGGCCATACACAAACTAGAGATGAAAACAGAAATTCATTTATGCTTCAAAATATAATTACAACAATGAAAGGGTAAAAAAAAATCATTCGCCAGCCTTTTCGGCATAGTAATTGTTTGTTCGTCAATTTCATGATGTATTTGCATTTGGCGTGTAGGCGAATGGTTAGCGCGGCCCCTGCATGCTATAGGTTCATCACCAGTAATCTATATGATTGTGCAAAGTCCTTGAAAATTATTGTGAAAGTCTTTAAAAAGTCTCTATTTTTAATTATTATAAATATGTATGTACCCTTCTAGTATTTTTAAGAATATTTTAAAAGGAAATGCAGTAGATGTAATTTGAATATATATTGTTGGATGTCTTTATACATATTTAAAACTTGTTTGTGTAAACTTATGTATTTGTATCTTGGTTTTTATTTTAAATGTTTTTTTTTTCTATTTAGGTAGATTTTATAAATGTTGCTCAGAATTATGTCCATTTGAAATTAATTCCGAGGATAGACTACACTAGAAAACGTGGAGCTCTACGTGGAACTGTAAGTATTTATGTTTGAGGCTAAAGTTATATTCAAGATTTTTGTTGTTTATTCATTGAAAGAAATTCCTTGTTTTGAAATTTATGGACAATTCAATCTCTTTTTAGGAGACAGAAAAGCGCAAGAAGGGAAGAAAGCCTCCTCCAAAATTGTTTGATATAGATGCTATAAGGTGGGAAATTTTATTTTGTCTTAGTAGTTGTTGTTCTCTCTCTCTTTTTTTTTTTTTTTAATATTGTTAGTGTTTATTATTTGTCATATTTTTTTGTTTCTTGTAATATTTTGTTTCTGTAATACTTGTTTTTTTATGTACAGTCAAGCATAAAAAATTTAAAATCTTTAAAACTACTTTTTACACTTTTTTCTGCTCTGTTTGTTAATTTGTAGTAACAATAAATAATCTTTTTAATCCTCTAAACCCCCCCCCCCCCCCTAAAATAAATATATATATTTCTGCTTCTCCCTTTCTCGACTTTACATTGTACGAGATATTTCATTTCTTTTTATTATTTATACTTTATATGTTTCCTTGCAGTAATCAGTAATCTATACTAATATAAATAAAGAAATAATGTTTGTTTGTATGTAGGGGTAATCTCTGTAACTACCAAGCAGATTTTAAAACTAATGGAGGCAAAATACTGGTGACCATCCTCCAACATAGGCTATATTTTGTGTTGGTACAACAACCCCCAAGAGGGTGCAGGATCAAAAAATGTTCTAAAATTGCAATTTCCGTGACATTGTTGGGGCTAGAAACTTGAAATTTTGTGTGGTGATTACTTTTAAAATGTAAGTACTCGCTATGAACAGTTTCTAAAACATCCCAAATTCAAAAGTTTGAAATGAGCGGAAAATGTTTTTGGAACTGTTAGGGTTTGAAACTTGAAATTTGACATGACTGTTACTTTTAAGATGTAAATATTTGCACAGAATAGTTTCTAAAAAAAAAAAAAAAAAACTAAATGTAAAAGGGTGCAGAAAAAAAAGACGTTTTAAAATTGTAATTTCTATGACACTGTTGGGGCTTAAAACTTAAAATTTCGCAAGGTAGTCTCTTTAAAGATGTAAATGTTCCCAAAGAATGATTTCTAAAAAATACAAAATTTAAAAAGTGAAATGAGCAGAAAACATTCTAAATTATGATTTATTTGAAATTTTTAGGGCTAGAAACTTGGAATGTTTAATAAAACTATATTTCACTTTCTTCCAAGCAATCGAAAGACCTCATGTAGTTTAAATGCAACACAGCTAGTACTGAATAAATAGTCAGCTAAATTACCTGTCCCTCTTTTTACCTTCATCACAGAAGGCTTCAAATATTCAAAATTCCATTTTTTTTCCCTTTAAAAAAAAACCTTATTTGTTGTTTTGTAGTAACAAATGAAGAATCATCTAAATTTCTCCATCTACCTGCTCATCCTTGAAATTCTGGCTTTCCCCTTTTGTATCTTCCCTCCCTTTCTTCAGCATACAAAATTAAAATTTTTTAGATGTTTTTCTTTTTCTTTCTTTCCTTTTTTTTTTGTGTATGTGTGTTTGTTATTTTGTAGTACAGTGAATAAATAATCAGTCATCTGAATTTCTCCCCTTAAAATTTCTGCTGCCCCTATGGCCCTCAGCAAAAACAGGCAGATTTCTATGTATGGGGAGAGTAGCAAAGCAATTATTTCCATATTTCTTGCAATTTGGTTGTTCTCACTGCTGTGGAAAGTGTTTGCTAATAATATTAAAAAGTTATTATAAATGTTTATATTATATTTAAATATAATAACCCAGTTCAGAAAATATTCTTTGAAAGTTAGAGATTTTAATTTTTGGATAATTTAAAAATTCAATTTTTTAAATTCTTATTTAATTTTAAATTATTATAATTTGTTTGTGAGTTTTTTTTCTTTTCTTAAGATAATGTAACTTTTATGAATATTCTTATCAGTGATACTTTAAAGAATAAAAAATTATTTTCTCTCAGTTGTACATTATCTTTCTTTTTTTTTTTTTTTTTTTTTTCGTGTGTGTATTTCTTAGGGCTTTGGGTGGAGAAGTATCTACTGATGGTGATTATCTCATTTTTGAAGGAAACCGATTTAGCCGTAAAGGCTTTTTGTACAAGAGTTTTGCCAAATCTGCATTAGTATGTAAAAGTTTTTACATTTTAATTTAATAACTATGTCTACAGTTTTTATTGATCTTTCTCCGAATTTTGTGTTATCCACTTTAATTTCTTATATATGTTTATTTTTAGATCATTGATGGTGTTAAACCTACGTTATCTGAACTTGAAAAGTTTGCTGAGAGTAATGATTCACTTGAACAAGAATGTATCCTTTATGATATTTAAAACTGATCTAATTTTTATTTACAATTGCAATATATATTTTTTAAAAGCATATTTTTGCATATACATAAAATCAGTGGTCAGAAGTAGTGAAACTACAGTAGTTGCTACTTTTTTCAGTAGTTTGTAGTCTAGCGTGCTACATGTTGAACAGTATAATGTAAAGAGTAATGCAATAAAAAAAGTCAGTAGTTTGCAACACAACTTGCTTCTTTTGTGTAAAATGTGTTTTGCTGAACAATTTATGAATCTTAGCAACAGGTCTCCACTGCAGTGTTTAGCAACAAATCGCCACTGCAGTGTTTAGTAACACATCACATGAAGTCATAGATTTTTCCTTTGATACTTAACGGTAAAACCAATTTTTAACCTACCAAAGAAATTAATTTTTTCTTCCTGGCAACAGTTATTTATTTACTCATTATTAGGTATTCAAGTTTTAACGCTGCATTTCTTTATTTGGAGTTGTTTTAATTCCAGATTTATTTATTGCAGTGGCAGTTTGTGGATTATTTAAATGAGTGTTCACAATACATAAATTGTGAAAATAAAATCTGCAAGTGCGAATTGCTGTATAGGTTAAAATACATTTGAGCTTTCAAAAATTAATGAAAAAACTGTGACTTAAAGAAATAACAAGCACTTATCGGTAGGGGAAAAAAAATGTAACATTTTATTTTTTACAAAGGAAGATTATACAATTAAACAAATATAAACAAACAAAAATTAACTAACTAAATATAGGAAATCAAGGGAGATTTGGGATAAACTACAATCAACAAAGAGATAGTGAAATGTGCTAGTTACCGCTCCCACACACTGAAGGTTGTGCAATTGAAAAGACAGGAGCGGTGCCTTTTCCTCACACTAATCCTTGCCGCTTTCGTCCGAATAAGCTGGTTTCAAAGGTAATTTCTTCGATCGCACATGCGAACTTGGAAAGACTGTGTGCTTGCTTTTATATATATAAATATAATTTTTTAAAAATTAACATTAATACAGTATTATTTTGCCATGGACGTATTTAAAAAAGATGGGGGTGGGGGGTGGGGGTGGGGGGTGGTATTTAAGCTCATCCTGAAAATGGCCAAAATATTTATTTATTTTATTTATTTATTTTATTTTATTTTGGAGAGGGGAGGGGGGGGTCATGTGCGCCAGCCAATAGAGGAGCCGCTACTGATTTATTGTTTGCATTTAAAGTTGTCTTTCTGTAATTTTCTAGATTATAAAATTAGACAGCTCCTTGTATGTTCTCTATACAATTAACACACCAAGAGTATGTTGAAGAGTTAAGTAAACAAATCTATTTGTAAACACATGAATCAATGGTATTTTTATGTCCCAATGCAAAAATTACTGCAAAAGTAGTAAATAAAATTTATGCAGTGTATGGTTGTGCATAAATAGTTTATATACAATAGTAACCCCTCCTTATTATATTGCTCATTTAAATATGTGGCTTTGTTTTCATGCCTCCCGAAAAAATAAAAACTGTAGTTAAATCACATTTTTTATATAACTATATTTAAATGTTGATTGTATTACACATATCTTTCTGAATTTCACTAAAAAAATCTAATTTGTATATAAACTAACATTTTGAGAACAAACTCAAAACATTTTCTTGTATGTTAATTTTTTAATGGCCTTGGTTGTATCGCTCTTAATTGAATTCTTTGAATAAAAATTTCAAATAAAAAATGAATTCTTTGACGAAGATATGAAAGTAGTGACTACTTTTGAAAAGTAGTTTGTAGTTGCTACTTTTTAAAACAAGTAGTTGTAGCTGCATTGTCTCACAGCAGACACTATGAAACATGTGGTCACTGTATTACTTGATCTATGTTCTACAAATTTCAAAAATAAATTTAATTCCTTGACGAAAATCTGAAAGTGGTGACTACTTTTGAAAAGTAATTTGTAGTTACTACTTTTGAAAACAAGTAGTTGTAGCCTCATTTAACTATATTTTCAACAAAGTAGTTGTATTTTGCTGCAATAAAAAAGTAGTTTTTCTGACAACGGCATAAAACAATTTAAGTACTTTCTTTTTATATTATATATAAGCATAAAATTTCAAACCATCTGTCCCTCTCCCCTTTTCAACTTACTTTTCGTTGCAGCATGTCTATGGATATTATTTTTTCTTAACTTGACTTAAAGGTGTCTCAATCGATGACTCCGCTCACAGTTTTTCTCCTGGTGATAATGTTGAAGTATGTGAAGGTGAGTTGATTCATCTACAAGGTAGAGTCATTGCTGTCGATGGAAACAAGATAACTATGCTGCCAGCTCATGAAGATTTAAAGGTAAAATTTTGATATACTTCTTTGTTTATTAAATAGATATTTTATATTTCTGACTTGAGATCACTAAATTTATTTATAGATAAAAAATTATTGACACACAGGCAATGTATTTAAAAAGTTTCTATTTATTACAAATAAATTGATTTGCATACATTAATTTGCAAATTCCTTGGCCGTCAACTAATTTCTTTTATCAATAAATATTATGATATAAGAGGCATTTAGTTGAGAAGCTTTCTTAACCTTTGAACGAATATTTATTGATTTAACTTTAAATAAAGCGTTTACTTTCTTTTATGCTTTTTAACACTTTCCAACCTAGTTGAAAAGTGTTTATGACTTCGGTTTGTCTGGCCGTCTGGCCGTCTGCCGTCTGCCGTCTGTCCGTGCTCTAACTCCCGTAAATATGCTCGGATTGCCCTGCAAATTTTATATGTTATAATCGTTATCTATAGCATGTTCCCTATTTCAACGGAAGTGTGTAGCACTTATAGTTTTTTTACAGGGACACTCAAAAGAATTCCGTTACATTGCGGTCTATGGGGAAAAATCATTTGCGGTTTATTTAAATAATGTTTCAATACTTTAAACGCATTGAAATTTATATATATCACTAAGGTGCATTAGAAGAAGCTTAATATGGAATAGGGTGTGCATAGCACTTATACTTACTTTACAGGGACAGTCAAAAGAATTCCGTTACATTACGTCTATGGAGAAAAATCGTCTGCGGTTTATTTAAATAATGTTTCACTATTTTAAACGCATTGAAATTTATATAAGGTTCATTACAAGAGACTTACTACAGAATATTGTGTGTATAGCAGTCATCGTTCATTTACAGGGACACACAAAAGAATTCTCTACTGTATGTTAACAATAATTCCTGGAAGTGCGTTTTAAGTTACTGAATGCGATTTTAATTTTAAATCGCTTTTTGTATATTACGTGGTGTGTATAAATTCTGTAGATCCTATACAGGGAAGTACAAAAGTTCGGGAACACATTTCCGTATTATTTAACTCCAGACGGAGAATTTTAAACTGTGCTACGTGTTTCCTAACTGAACTAAAATTTAGCATCCTATGTAGTATATATACAAATCTATAGATCCTATACAGGGCTGAATAAAGTATTCGGATTACTTAGATGTTATCTTTTAGCTTATAAAAGAGTATGATTCGTAAAATTATTTTGGAAGCGTTGGAAAGTGTTACATAATCTATGCTTGACGCATGATTTTTCGTTCTTGTTTTCATTTGAGATGTTTAGGGCATGGGATTATTTTAATTCTTTAACATCTAGGAATTCGCAAATACATTTACACAGAATCGCAAAAGACAGGTGAAGTATTGTCTTAGAATTGGGATGTCTAACCTTTTGACTTCCTTGGGACACATTTGTGAGAAAAAATTGGCCTTGGGACCTGCTTCAAGGGAAATAATTTATCTTGGACCACACATACATACACTGTACTTATACAAATGGCAGTTGTTAAGCAAAAATGTCTCTTGGTATCGTGGATTTCCCTTCAAATAGAAATGCTTTTAAAATTACTACGTGATTCAATCTGGGTTTCCTTGGTTACAGAATATAGGTGAAATTTTATTTTTTTTATTGAAAACTGTAAGAGATTTTTTTACATTTAATATATTTTTTTAGATTGCTCACTAACAACACCAAAAAGCATTTTTATATGAGAAATATCAATTATGAATTCGAAGAAATTTATTAAAAGAGATATTTTTGTATAAGCTGCAGGCCAGAGCTCATAGCCAAGGAAATCATCAAAGATTTTGCTACTTACATCAGCCTTTTTGATTCTATCTGATAATTTCAGTGGTTTAAGCACTTAGTTTGATTACATATCTGTTAAGTTTGTGTTTTTTTTTTAATGTTATTTTATTGATAAAGTTTTAATTCTGTTTTGGAACATTAGCCGGAAGCAAATGCTCAACTATTTATATTGTTTTAAGTGCAGACAGAGTTAACCTTTCATAATCAGGCTGTACGTGACAGAGATATAAAAACTAGTCGTTGGGGGCCACCGTAATAGTTATCCATCATGGATATGCATAGTATAAAATATGGAAATAAAACCTGTGTAAACTACTTATAAAATGCATTGCAATTCGAATAAAATCGTGGCTTGATGACGTCATAAACTTTAATATTCTCTATTACTGAATTGCATAAAAGAAACATCCTCATAACCTTAAAAATGATAATCGTATTAACTAAAAGTTTACTCCGTCGGATTAAGTGTCTCATTTCCAATTAAAATATATCTTTGAATTGAAATTTGGATGAAATACAGGGTCATGAAAAATCGAAGAGTGTGGAAAATAGGATTACAAATATCTCGGCAATTCATTATCTGATCGACTTCATTGTTTATGCAAAATTTATGTTTTTTAATTGTCTTTTATATTCACTCCTTAAAAAAAAACAATTTCGAAAATTTTTATATACCTTTTATCAGAACAAATATATCGAGAGTCCTAAGAAAAATAGTTTTGGCTAATCGAGGTTACTGAAATTCAATAAGCTTCTTCCCATTATTACATACTACTAAGTACATACCAAATTTTAAGTCTCTGTCTCAATTTGTTCAGGAGATAGAGCGTTTAAAGACACACAGACGCACGGCAAAAAAATTTTTTTCTAAAACTATGTTTATCAGAATTCCAGCGTCTGGAACGTTTAAATCCATCAAATAATTTTTTTTCGACTTTTAAAACGATTACAAGACTTTCCCTATACTACGTATGATGGGTAAGTAATAAAAAATCCATACTTGAAAATTATTGTAAAAACCATAAAAATTCAGTAAATTGAGATAAATTTTTTAAATAATAAATTTTTTTAGTGCCTTTGAATGAACATTTTTCATATTTCAACGGTATAAAAATTGAAATTCTGCAATTTTAGGAGTTATAAGAAATTGCAGTAATAGCAGAAATTTATTAGTCAGGTGTTGCCACCATGAATCTGACATCAGCGTTATCCACGGTCATGTTTTTGCTCTATAATATAGATTGAGCACAAGAGCTATAAAATTAGGATTAGTCACATTGTTGATTCAACTTAGACATCCAGAAAATTTGCATTTCTTCTTGTATTGGAAACTCCATAATAAGTGTACATTGTACCAAATATTCAAATATGGGTCACTCAATTTCAGTACTTTACAAGAAAATGATTTGTGACGTCTTAATTCATCAGCTTCAACTATGCCCATTCTAAACAGCAACTGAACTGCTGCAAATTGAACTTTATCAAAAACATTAAAATCACAATACTTCTTCATTAGACGTACACTGTTTTGACAAACTTTATATCACCTGTATCTTTTACATGTCTTTTCTAATTATATTTCAGGCAGGCATTTGAACACACAGGAATTATCATAACATTTTATCTGGTCAGTGTAATACTTAACAAAAATGCATTGGATATATCTACATTTTGAAGCAAAAACCTGTCCGTGAGTAATGCTGGCATCAATTTGACAGTGTCAATACCTGACCATTAAATTTTGCATTTATGCAATTTTTTTAACTCCTAAAAATTGCACAACTTCAAATTTTACATCGTTGAGTAGAAAAAATAAAGTTTTTTCCACAGTAATTTTACTGTTTGTTTATGTTTTTAAAAATAATTTTTAAAAAATCTCTCTTTATCACATGCAGTTCGAAAGATTAACCCGTTTGCACTTAAAACCATATAAATAGTTTAGCATTTGTTTTCGGCTAATATTTCATAACAAAATTAAAACTTCATCAATAAATAAATAAAACACAAATTTAACAGACATGTAATTGTATTGAACTACACACTTAAGAGCCTATGCTAGTCATTCGAAGAAACTCGAACGCTAATGTTAAGTCTATGGGAAGGTTATTTTCAAATTTCTCGCTCGCATTTTAATATTTTTAAATGATTTTTTTGCACAGGATACCTGAGATCGATCTCTAACGTGTTAGTTGTTACTTTTTTGATTTTAGTTGAACTTTTTTTATAAGCGGACATTTTCAATTTTGGAACCGATTGGAAATGCAATGTTTATAAAATATAGTTTTTTAACATTAGATGATGCAATTTTCAAAAGTTTAATATTTTTCTCTCTTCTATTTTGGAGAAGACGATAGTATAATTTAAGAAAAATCATAAACATTTTATATTGTATTTTCTAGTCTCTAGTGTATAAGATGTATCTAAAAATTGAACATGTATTTTTAGGGAAAAAAAGTCAAAGAATGACAATACTTATTAATAAAATTTTTTGTAGCAGATTACTGCAATAGCTTTTGGACAGTGCACTGACCTCTTAGAAATCTGCCATAGTCTCAGCATAAGGCCTGTTTGATTTAGGAACTCCAAGTAAAAATAATTTGGAGACTAACAAAATCATAGTACATTTAGAATTAGATTTTACTGAGACGAGGGATAGGGGATGGGGGAGTGGATCTGAAAAAAAAAAATCATAGGGAAAAGAACCAGAAACCTTTATCACGCCTGACCTATAATAATAATATATATATGATATGTATATTTAAAAAGTAAATATTATTCATTTTAAAGAAATCATGTTTAAAAATAGATTTTGCTGCTTGTAGCATGCTACTGCCAACCATAGCATTTATTGATTATTGTGATATTATGCTTTGTTTTTAATTTTAATCAAATTAATTATAAATTGCTTTATGTGTTAGGATCCATTGGAATTTCCAGCTCATGAATTGAGAAAATATTTTAAAATGGGTGACCATGTGAAAGTTATTGCTGGTACTTATGAAGGTGATACTGGACTAATTGTTAGAGTAGAAGATGATGTTGTTTTGTTATTTTCTGATTTGACAATGCATGAGGTATGTGATGAATTTTTCTCTCTTCTGTTTCTCCTTGTGATAAAGGAATTTTACTTAGTTTTGACATGACATTTTGTAACGTTTTATGTATTTTATTATTTGGAAGAAATTGATGGTGTTTGAATTTTCGGTACTTTTTCACTATAGGAGTCTTGGCTTTTTTTTAGGTAGATTTAATAAGAAATACTACCTATTACCAGAGTTGTATAATATAGATGCATGCCATGCACAGAAAATTTTCTGCAAAATTCAGAACTTTGCAGAAAAAAAAAAAATAAAATAAATACCGAAAAATTTAAAATAATCCCCAATTTTATGCACGATTTATTTACTGTTTGTGCACAATTTAAAATTTAAAGATGCAAAACATTCTTGTGACATTACAGACGCTTGCGAAAAGGTCAAAATATTAATGATTGGGTTGTTTCTGAATGCATTGACAAAATAATTGATAAGAATTCAGCTATTCCTATCATGTATTTTTAGCTTTAATTATTTTGGTTAAAAAGTAATAATATTCTTTAATTAATATTAATTAATTTTAAATGGTAATTATTTTAAACTACTGTTTTTAATTTATATCGTCAATAATATAACACGTAATTTTATTAAACATTAAATTAATTTGCAGAAAGTTTTTGACTCAATATTTATGTGCGCAGAAAGTTTTTGGTTTTATACAAGTCTGCCTATTACATTCTCCCCTAAGTTGGAAATTTTGAAAAAAATTTGCAGATCTACACCGATTATGACTTTCAGAACCCAAAACCACCCCCAGTTCAAAACTTTCTCTATCTATGTCACTTTTTTATGGACACGATAACTTCATTAATTTTGCACAAATCTCTCCCAAACTGATACGTAAAATCAAGGGGCATAAAATCTTGGTCAAGTTCGTTAATGGGCAAAATCGAACCAGGGGGGAGGGGGAAATAGGAGGGGCTTTTTGTGAGAACAGAAAAAACCCCATAACTTCTTGATTATGATACATATCAAATACGTTTAAAGTTATTATTACTTCTAGGAAAAGAGCCGAAAATTTATGTATGACATATTTTTGATATTAAAAATGGCACCAAAGGGGGGGAAAAGGGAGGTTTTGGAAAAAAAAAATTCCTAACTTCGTCAATTCACAAAATATCAAAACCGCTTAAATTTATTATAAATCCTCTTAATATTATCTAAAACTTTTATATTGACAAGTTTTTTATAGGACCAACCCTTATAGCAAAAAAAAAAAAAATAAATAAATAAATAAAAAAAAATTCCTGCCGGCTCCGCCTGCAAACAAGTTAGATTTGGAAGTGGGCGGTCCCAATTGCGGCATCATGGTAAAAATGTCATTTCTTCCACAATTCCCAACAAACAGTCGCCCCACGGTCTGCGTCTTCGAAATCACCTGTGCTTGTAGGCCGAGCCGTCAGGGACTTTTTTAATTTAAAGAGCGAAACATATTAAAGTATTGAATTTAAAATATTTTGCATCATGGATTTTTTTTTTCAGAAAGAAAGATTTGTTGCCAAATGATATAAACAGCTATCTAAATAAACCTAATGAACTTTTACACTTGTTTATATATATATATATATGTATAAATGTAAGAAGATTATATGCAAATAGTCGCTTTACTGGAATTATATGACAAATAATCGATGAACAACAAAATACAAACTTTAATTTCAACTAATACACTTTTGGTCAAAACTATACAATAAATTTACCTTACGATAATTCAACTAGGCCTAATAGTGCCTTTACTGGCTATATTCATTTTATATATCTTGCTTCATAACAAAAATTAGAAAACTGGCTCTTTGCCAAAACTCGCGATCCAAAGTATTTACAGCTCACTCATTTAAATCATGGATAATAGCATTAGAATGTCAGTTCATTTGATGAAGTGAAGTGTTCAAACTGAAATCCTACAAATCTGTCATCCTGACGTGATGGCGTCTCGACATCAGCATCTTGATTTGTTATGTTTTTTCATGCCTATTGCTTCTAGAATGATAAGAATTTGAATAAACTTCTCGTCCACTATAAGCTTCTTTAAATCCATGATGAGAATTATTTTTATGTGATGGTTGTGAATAATTTTGTTCATTATAACTAGCCTTGTATGATCGTTGGCCACCATAATTATAATTATTTTGATCATGATAGTAGCCTCTATTCATGTATCTAGGGGAAAAATTTGGATTGTACGTTGCTCTTGAATTATGTGAAGTATTTTCTGTTATGTCTTGAGGTTTCAAAGAACTCTGTTTCCCATATCTATATTTATTGTAATTTCCACGGTTAAATGACTGTTCAAAATATATCTGGCGATATCTATTATTGCTTCTGTTATCAAATGGTCTATTAAAATTTCTGTTCTTTCCCTTATGATCAAAATTCCTATTGTGATCTTTCACATAGTCTTTTCTACCATGTGCAGGACTACTACTTTCATAATTTTCTTCTGGAGATGGATAGTCAACATTCCATTCATCGGATAATCCTGTATCTTTTGTTTTATTCGGCTTATATGGTTTTATTAATTTTCTTATTTTCTTTCTGTTTGCTAAATTTGTAATATGAGTCAAATTCACCCCGTCATTTACACAGTCGATTTTAACCATATCTTCCCAACCTCGATTATCGTTGTTTATACTTGCTTCATCAATTTTTGTCGGTACTTCGTTAATTTTAATGTATCCTACTCGTACTCTGTTGCCGCTTATTATTCTAACGCCATCTTCCGTTACTTTTAACGTCATGCCTTCTACTGCTTTTCTACCTATTATTACATCGCAGTCCGTCTCTTGTACCACATAAAATTTATCCTGGATTTCTGTATCGTACACGTAGATTTTATGCCAGAAAAAACCTGTTGGCTTAATTTCTTTTTCACCTATGCCTGATATAGATATATTGTCGCTGGTTAGTTTTGGCGCATTTATTGCAGTATGATATCTTGAACTGGCGATTGAAATATCGCTTCCTGTATCGATTATTACGTTTGTTTTTATTCTGCTAATATCTAAGATTCTTCCTTTTTTACCATTTAACATTCCCATATTAACTATTTTTCTTTGCATGTTTTGGGTCTCATTTTGGTATTTTGTTTCTCGCCAATTTTGATTATGTTGCGGGTAAAAATTTGAATATTCTCGTTCTGTATTACTCGCCATGGCACATTTCTCACTCACGTGACCAGGGTTGCCACACGCAAAACAGATTATATGCGACTCTTTGCTTTTGTGACCTACATAATATGCTTATTATCAACTTGGTGTCTTTTCGAATTGGCGTAGTCAGCAATTCTCAATCTTCTGTCATCAAAATCGCTGCTTGTATCCTTAACTGATTGTTTATTGTAAACCCTTTGTGCTGTTTCATAATTATCTAATTTATTAACTAATTCATCAATTTTCTTTATTACTAATAATTCCTTTATGAAATGTGTTTTTGTTTCCGTAGGTAAATTATGCCTGATTTGATTAACAACAATTAATTCCGCTAAATCTTCAAAGTTATTTACTTGAAGACCTTCAATCTATTGTTGAAAATACACCTTTATCTCATAAGCAAAATCTCGCCAATTGGCTGATGGCTCCTTTTTAGATGAGAAAAATTTCAGCCTAAGCTCCTCTGGTGAGAGTTTGTAGCGTTTTAGTAGAATATTTTTTATGTAATCATAATCATAAATTTCTGGTTTGTTTTCCCTTGTTATTATATTGATCACATCTAACGGCATTAGATTAATTAAATAATTTACCCATTCTTTTTTATCAATGCCCGTTTGTGCCATTTGCCTTTCATACACAGCTAAATATAAACTAATATCATTCGAACTATCATATTTAGTTAATAATCTAAGCAATTCAAATTTCTTACCTGGATTTGTCCTTGGGTTTTCATTAATGTGTCCTCTTGAATTTTCTTGTATTTGCAATTTCTTAATTTCAAAATTTTGCTCCAATTCTATTTTCCCTTTTCTCTCTTCCATTTCCATTTTCAATTTCTTTTCTTCAATCTCTGCTTGTAATTTCTTCCCTTTCTCTTCTCTTTCTTCTTCTGTTTTCTCATTTCTAGCTGCTATCACTACTTCCAATTGATCTCTTATAAAGTCTTCTTCATAACTCTCCCAACTCTTGATCAGCTTTATTAGGACGGGTATTGTCGGTTTTTCTGGTGCTTCAATTCCGCATTCTTCGCAGAGGTTTATTAGATCAATTCTCTTAGCTTTATTTAGAGTTCCCATGTTTATCTTTCAAAAATTGTACTTGAAGTAATACGATTACGGTTTCACCTTGCTAATTCGTAACCCAACTTTTGATACTGGCGTTTTACAACACTTTATGTTTGGTTTCCATTTCACTACTAGTGGCTTTTACTTTTAATAATCTTGGCATCCGAGCCCCCATAAATGTAAGAAGATTATATGCAAATAGTCACTTTACTGGAATTATATGACAAATAATCGATGAACAACAAAATACGAACTTTAATTTCAACTAATACACTTTTGGTCAAAACTATACAATAAATTTACCTTACGATAATTCAACTAGGCCTAATAGTGCCTTTACCGGCTATATTCATTTTATATATCTTGCTTCATAACAAAAATTAGAAAACTGGCTCTTCGCCAAAACTCGCTATCCAAAGTATTTACATCTCACGCATTTAAATCATGGATAATAGCATTAGAGTGTCAGTTCATTTGATGAAGTGTTCAAACTGAAATCCTACATATATATATATATACACATACTATTTAGTACTTCTATTTGCATATAAAAACAGATAAATGGCTTCTTTATATTAAACTAGCTAATCCGCCCGGCGTTGTCCGGATGCGAAATATTAATAATTTGTTCTATACGAATATGACTGAAATCTGTAAGGCTATCGAAATCAAGTCGAATGAGGCAAACCCCGTCGTAATCAGGTTCATAAAACCCAAGATCGAAAAGCGCATCCTGGCAGTCGAAAGTGCAGCTAAAATATTTAAGGCTATAGATATCAAGTCGAATGAGCCTAACCCCGTCGTAATTGGGTCCATAGAACCAGATATACTCCTATAGTTCCACTTTCTACTGCCAGGGGGTGCAGTCTGTTCTGGAAGAGGCCTTTTCAGAACACTTGACCCAACCAAATTTCCTAGTAGAATTGAAATTTAACTACGGGTAAACATTGCCAAAATAGCAGAAATCTCGAAACTGGGTTACGTAATCGATCGGTTTCTAAAGGGTTAATGTAGATATATTTTAAAACCCAACCGTGCATTTTGAAGAAAATGAACGTGTCTATGATCTGGAGTCTACTGTTTGTCCGTACTTGCATTTCCCGAGTCAATGCCGATTTTTAAATCTGGACCAAAAAAAGGAAATTCGCATGAGTGAGTTTAGGAAAGGATTTTTTTTTTGGAGGGTTAAAATTAATTTTTTTCAAAACGGATACCAGATTTAAAAAAACAAAGGGATATAGATTAGGTACAGTATTTTTAGTTTTTCGTATCTTGTTTGTAAATGCCAATTCGGATTTTTAAAGATAGGAGAAATAGTTAAAAAAGCGAAATTGACTTACGGTTAAAAACATTTTCGAAAGGGTTAACGTGATTTATTTTTTAAACTAAAGGTTTCTGCCTAAACCCGATAGAACGTAGATGTCTTTAGGTGTGTTTCCTTTTTGTTTGGTTATTTTGGAAAGCCGATGCCAGATTTAATATATAGCAGAAAATCGGAATTCGCAAAAGGGAGTCCTGTGTACGAATTTTTTTTTAAGGGTTAATATTCGTATTTTTCAAAAAAAAATACAGATGTCGAAAAAGGAATAAATGTAGATATTGTCTGGTATTTTTAGTTTTTCGTACCTGTCTCTGAATCGCCGATACGAAATTAAAAAAATTGCCAAAATCGCAAAAATCTCAAAATGGCATACAGAAAATATACTTTTTCGAAGGGTTAATTTTTGTATTTTTTAAAACCAAAGGTGGCTTTGAAAAGTACAAAAACAGTTCTTTAATTTGGTGACCTTCGTTTTTCCGTATCTTTTGTATTCCGGTAGATGCAAGGCTCGTAAAATGGGAGAAAATAAAAAACACGAATTCGATGCTTTTTGATTATTTGTTTTGAAAGGGTTAAATGTAAATTTTTTTCAAACCAACCAGATCGTTCGAGACGTAAAAGTATGTTCTTTTAGAATATGTAGACGGTTTTTCCATATTTTTAGCCGTTTGTCCATGGCGAATTTAGAAATACTTTAAACAAAAACGGAATGTCTTCTGCTTTCTTTCTTCTGTTCCGAAAGATACGGAAATTGGTTTCTGTGCATGCGCCAGCTCGCTTCAGAATAATGACTTTTTTATTTGTGATCTTTGATCAGTTTTTAATTGATAACTACTTTAATTTTCAAAATTTTAAAATTCTGAGGCTCAGGTATACCAGGAGAAGGTTTGGACTACCTAAATCTAAATTTACAGCCTTCTAGGTGCGCTAAATTTTCCTAGCCATCGCCAACAGACACACACACACAGACATACAGAGTGAAACTTTCTTTTATTAGTATAGATAGATTGTATAAATATTGAAAAAATTGCTTGCGTATATGAAACAGTGAATAAGTTACCAGAAAATATGTTGCTAAATTTCCTTATCTCGCCAAGTCTCCTATACTAGAAAGGTACTGAAATTTCCTTGTTAAATATTGTAGTCCTTCAAAATGTTTGCAAGAAATTCTTGACTACAATAAAATACAATATCCTATATTATAATATAAGCAAATCTTGTGTATGTGTGTGATTATGCAAATTTTATCTTAAAAACGGCTTTAAGGATTTTGACAAAATTTTGTATTCTACAGTTTTCAGTACGAGAAGACCATTGGGCTAGGTCAGATGTTCGAGAAAATTCAATTAGTGGGTCATTTTGGGGTCACTATGTGCCAATGGGACTAGAAGGTTGAAACAGTTATTAAGTTATTGAACAGTTGTCAGTAAACAAAGTTCCAAATTTGGTGAGATTTAATGAAATGTTGGCGACATTAGCGAGGTTTAGCAGGAAAATCGACTTTTAAGATACCAATGCCAAAACACATGCTTGGCACCAAATGAAAAAAATGTTGCCCATTTTGGCAACATTTGGCAAAAAAATTGGCTTTTAAAATCTGAAGGAATTTTCTAGGAATAAGAGCCGAGATACATGATTCAACCAATCAGAGTCCATGGAATGTTCTCGAAAACAGAATTGAACCAATCAGGGTACATAGAACTATCTCAACACATGCTTGGCGCTAAATGTAAGAATGTTGCCAAACTTGGCGATATTTGGCTAAACAATTTTCTTTCTGATTCTGAAGGAATTTTTTATAAATTCCCAATAGAAGTTGCAATACATCATTCAACCAATCAGCATCCATAGAACATTCTCGAAAACAGAATTCAAATATAGTTTGGAAGGATGCCCTTTTGTTGTAAATATGTAATGTAAGTAATGTAAAATTTAGAAATATGTACATAGTTTTAATATTGATTGTTTCTGTAAATAATACTGTTAAAAAATAAAATTCTTTATAGTAATATTACAGCGAGAATTTATTGTTATATTGAGTTCAACGCAAAGCTAATTTTAACTGAGCATAGCTCGGTCATCCCCGCTGGTATATATGAAGTGCAAAAAGATTATTACAGTAATTTCTGGTACATAAACTGCCAAGGCGTTTAAGCTGCAATCTCAAAATTTGATTAAAAAAGTACAAAAAATCATACATGCCACACAAAATTTTACCTTGTTAAATATTCATGAACATAAGTTTTTTTAAATTTTATAATTGAAAAAATATAAATATTCAAAGGGTTAAATAACATAAAAACCAAAACAATCTAACTTTAAATCAGTAATCATGAAATTCTGTAGCTTTGTAAGATTGTTAGGTAGATGTACTCATAAAGTTTGTGTCCTGCTATTGATTTAAGTGACATTGCATTATAGGTGATAGCATGCATGTCTTGTACCACCACCTTGGTCATGCAATGTGTGATTTTAAATTGATGAACATCTTTCTCACTGATCAATTTGATGAATTTTCAAATATAACACATTACTGATCCAATGGCCAGCCTGAAGTCCTGACTTCATCATGTTTTTTGAAAGTACATAAAGGATAATGTATTTATTTGCCCCTCTCCTTCCTGTTTTTCTAGCGAGCTGAAACAGCCTATACAGCCACAATTGCTGCACATGATTCAGGTGTTTTTGCTCCTGTTTGGCCAGAAATCAATTTCCAGCTGAACGTGTGCCATGTGAATAAGGGTGTATGCATAAAACATTAGTGACTGCTTCTAAAGAAACTGTAAACCTTGCTTTCATTTCCTGTTTAGATAACTTAAAATATCTTACATTGTGTATTCTTTTTTATGAATCACTCAAGTATAATTTTGATAATTTATTATACTGGATGTAAAAATTGATATTTTAGCACTCCAAACCTCTCCTTACACCCCACATGACATGTCCTGCATATTGACTTTTTTATTATTTAAAAGAGACTCCTGTAAATATACTCGGATTGCCAGGAAATTTTATATTAAAATATATCCTATATATTATTTCTGTTGTCAAACATCCCCTTTTTCTAAGCAAATACAAAATGCAGAATAGTAAATCAGATACCATATGAAAGGATTTTGAACAAGTTTTTGACATAGTACATTTACATTTCGTTAAAACGTGTTTTTTGATTAAAAATTACAGTTAATTAAAAATTAAATCGACATTGTTTTCATAATGAAATGAAAGGTTTTTCTGAAATCACTGTTACCACAAAAATAAAGTACCGCAACAATAATAAAAAAAAAAAAAAAAAATAACACAATAAAGATAAAGTGAAACTGCTGCACGGGTTAATTTTTTTTTATTTATGATTAAAAATAAAATTCAAATTCAAATGCTAAATTTATTTTTCTTTAGCCCATGTTTTTTCCCCAAAACAGACTATGCCATCCTCTAAAGCAGTTAAAATACGATTGATATTTTCTTTTTGCTTTTCCTATCTGCGATCAGTTTTTAGTGTAACTTTGATGATATTCTGGCTTGACTAATGTTGTTTTCAGATATTTTCAGTCCTCTTTTTTATAGAAAATTAATCCTGCATGTAAAAAATATTAGATAGTGCTAAAAATATTAGACTGCAGTATGAAATTTTTGCATGAGTCTACTGGTCATCTAATAATAACTGTATTAAATTTATTGGTGCTTTGCTCAATAAAGATGATCTTATCTTATTTTTGAGATCTTTAAGAATAAACTTTAAACTCAGATAGACTCAGTTTACACAATTGATTGTCTTATAAATTATGCCAATGTTTATGTGTTTCAAAAATGTCAATTTTGTATTAATTTAGAAGATGAGTTAATATGTATTTATATGTTGTTCTTTTTATTTCTAATATTTACTTGTTTTATTTAGTTGAAAGTGAGACCTCAAGATCTGCAGCTGTGTACTGATATGGCTACTGGTGTAGATTCTTTAGGACAGTTCCAATGGGGGGAATTGGTGCTATTAGAGTATGCATGCATTTGATTATTCTTACATTGGTTAATAATATGTTGAAATGCTATTTGAATAATCAAATTTTAATTGCTTAATAAGCGTAAAGCCAACATAGTGAAAAAGTACCCAAGCCGGGACTCGAACCCGGGTCATCAGTATAGCGCATTGACGTTCTTTCTACCACTTGGGAACGATACTCAGCCTCGAACTTTCTTACTATAACATGTTGGCAAGGCTACAAACGCAGCACAAGAATTAAAATTTGGAAAATTTTAATTCTTGTGTTTAATTCTTAAATTAAAATTTTATTATTATGAATGCAAGGCTTGAGAAATTTTCTATGGAAAAATTACCAATGTTTAAAAATATATGAATTTATGCTATTTGAAATTAAACAGTCTTCAAAATTGTAGCATATTGAAAAAACTTAAAATTATGTATAAATTTCCTTTTATAAAAACCAGAGGATCCAGCCCTAGGCTTCTTGGGTTACAAAACACATGGCTAGTTTATAGAATATAGGTAGAAACCTTTTTTGAAAATTCGAATAGATTTTTTTCATTTAATATATATTTTTTTGATTATTCACTAACACCACCAAAAAACATTTTTATATGAAAATATCAATTATTAGGTTTTGAAATTTATCAAAAGCAATACTTTCATATTAGCCGCATGCCATAGGTCAACAGCAAAAAAAAAAAAAAAATCATCACATATTTTACTACTTATAGTACCCTTTTTTTAACCCTCTGACTGTCCAGCAAAAGGGCTAATTTGTAATGTTTTCTCTGTATTTTACTTTAAATGCTAAAAAAAGATGATTATTCCAAAATTAAATAAAAAACTTCATTATATATATGAATTCAAACCTTGAGGGTATCAATCATTACTCAATGTATTAAAAATACATTATATATATAGAATTATATTAACCCGCGAGAACTCGCTAGATTTCTTGTCACACCAGAACTTAATACTTTATTCTTAATCTTAATACTTTATTCACAAAAAGATGTAAAATGATAAAAATAAAGTTTCTAAAATTTAATTTAAAATGAAAAAAAGGGTTTAAATAAGAGTCTTATTGCAACAGCTGGGACAAAAAAAAGTATGATTGTGAGAGAAAATCTCATGCGCGAGTTTTCCCGGGTTAATTAAAAAAATGTTTGTATTGCAGTGAAAACTAGAGCTTAGTGAAGGTATTAACACGGGCTTGTCAGTGAGAGGATTATTTCCGACTATTTCAATGTTTAAGCACATAGTTCGATTACATATCTGTTAAATTTGTATTTTATTTATATTATATTATTTATTTATTTATTGTTGAAATGTTAATTTCATTATGAAGCATTAGCCGGAAACAAAGGCTAAACTAATTATGTTGTTTTAAGTGCAAATTGGTTAATCATCTGTAATTTCGCTGCATGCGATAGAAATAGATTTTAAAAATATATATGCTTGAAATTCTTTTTAAAAAGCATAAAACATCAGTAAATTGAAATACAGTTTTCTAACAAATTGTATTTGAAATAACATTTTTATCCTTATTGAATGGTGTAAAAATTTAAGAGTTTAAAAATTTAAGGTGTATAGAAATAATTAAATTTGTGAAAAAAAAAATCATTAATTTATTTCATTGTTGTCACCATCAATATGACGTCAGCTTTACTCATAGACATGTGTTTGCTTTATAATATAAATTGTTTTATTAGTATGTTATTTCTATTATTTATTTTATCTTAATCCTTACAATGTTCTGTATAATTTTATTGGTTAGGTGAGGGGTCATCAACCTGGTCCATATTGCCTAGTAATGTGCATAATATCTGAAGATTGATTGTCTGTAAGAATTTATTCTGATTTCAAGAAATTTTTTGCCTAATGTGTTTCTTGATTTCAGGAAATTTTTTAATTATTTTGCAATGTCTTTTTAGTGAAAATTATATTACGGAAATTTAGAACGTTTCTATAGAAATTTTATTTTATTTTTAATGTTTACATTTACTTAATGTATTTCATTGGTTGCAGTCAAAGTAAAACCTAAACATTTTAATCATACCTCCCTCTTTTTTTTTTTTCTTTTTTTTTTCTTTTTAGAATATTATTTTTTATTTCATGGTTTTTTTTTTTTTTAAATAGGGCTACAAAACTCATGCAATAGGACTTATATTTATATTAGTTAAAAAAGAAAAAAATCAGCAATTATCAACCATTTTATTTTGTAGAATTTTCAGGATTTTTTAGAAGTCACAATAACTTCTGATATGTTTTGCAAGTTTGCAAGTACAATCAGTATTTTGTCAAATGGAAAAAAAAAAAGTCCATAGATTGCTATATAAATGCACAACAGACATATACACACACTGGACAAAAAAATTAGAACCATGCAGTAAAAATAAACGAATATTTTATTGACCCATGTTTTGCACCAACAGCACCTGAAATACATCATGGTATAGAATGAATAAGCCTGTGAATGATGTTCACATCAATTTGAATCCACTATGTCATCAGTTGTTTCTGCTCTGCCCTAGTATGTCTATCATTCTGGTTTACTTGCTGTTCTAGTGTTCTAGATAGTCCCATAAATTTTTGATTGGATTTAAATCTGGGGACTTTATTGCCAGGGAATATGACAGAGCTCCGTGGAATGCTCATCTAACCGGTCATTAAAAATTTTGGGTTGTTGCATGCTGCATTTATTATTATGGAACCATGGTTTTTCTATAAGTGAATTCTCACAAAGATTGCATTGTTCATCCAAAATTTGAATGTAGCCATGCTGATTTAAGTGCTTTTTTGTGTGCACGTGTTAGCATGGGTAATTTCCATAACACTCTGCTCCATACATTCATATTATGAAGTTTCCTCTGCGAAGTATGCTCAGAAATTGGGATACTTGCTCCAGCACGGATGTTTCCCAGCAATTGCTGCCTTGTTGCAAATTGATCTGTCAGCACTGGCATGACAATCTTCGGCAATCTCGATCAATGAGCATTTTCTTTAGACCGCAGTTCACACACTGATTCGATGTCAGCTGTGTTTCTTTCTACTGCCTAAATATATGTTTTATCGTATTGTATCTTACATCAGCTAATTCAGTCACTTCTTCTACATTATGTCCTTTTGAATGCCCAAAAGTGGTTATTCTTTTCATAAATTAAAAAATTACATGCTTGAAAACTATTTAAAAAATATATCAAAAATCTGCAAATTAAGTTACAGTTTTCAAACAAATTGTATTTGAATACACTTTTTGTTCTATTCGGTGAAGGGAAAATTGTAATTATGCAATATTTAGAAGTAAAATCTATGCAAACAAAGTGAAATCGATAGCACATGTCATGGCATCTAGTGTTACTTTGCATCTAACGTTAATGACAAACATGTTTTTTCTTTATAATAGAGATGCTGATATACAGATTAACAGATTATAACTTTTTTCTTTGTGTAATTATTTCTATAAGCTCTAACATGAGTTATTGGTACATTAGTGAGTAGTAGGTAGAAAAAAATGTTGACAACCCCTGGATAAGATTATACTCACAAATAATTGCTTAAAGGAGTTAATCTATCACAAATTCAAAGAGAAGTAAATTTTGCTTTAGTTTTAATTTCTATTTGACTGTACTACAATATAACTTTCACTTTTGCCAATGCTTTTTTCTAACATTTTGTGAGTTACTCAAATAGAAATTTAGGTTAAAAAAAATAATAATAATAATGCATAGGAATATATCAATAAGGGTTGGCATAATGAAGGGCTATTTGTTTAGCTGTTTTATTTACATAGAATAATAAAATCATATGAAAAAAGTACATTGGCCACTGCAGACTGTTATAAAGATTGAATAATGTTTTCTGAATAAAAATTTCTGTTAAATGAGTTTTTAAAAATGCATACCAATTAAATATATCTGTTATCCCTGCAAACAGCTGATTTAAAAAAATAATAATAATAATGGATTTTTTTTTAAATCTATTTTTTAGTGCTCAAACTGTTGGAGTAATAGTAAGACTTGAGAAAGAAAATTTCCATATTTTAAGCATGCATGGCAATGTAAGTTTTACCATATATATAATTTGTATTATTTTCGTATGATATGCTCTTTTCTATAGCATTTACATTCCTTTCATGCAGGTAGTTAAAGTCAAACATCAGAGTGTTACGAAACGTAAAGATACAAGGAGAGCTGTGGCCTTAGATTCTGAACAAAATCAAATTCAAGTTCGAGATGTGGTGAAGGTCATTGATGGACCACACTCAGTAGGTTATATTGTCATCTAAAAATAATCATTATTTAAAAAAAATTAAATTGCTGTTAATTAGCTGATGAAGCTTTGTATTTTTTCTTGTAATTAAAAGTGTTTTTTTTTTTTTTTTTTTTTGTCCATGTACATCTTTATAGAAACTTAAGTGAATAAGGGCACTTTAAATTAAACAATATTTATTGGCCTTTATGCTGTGGCTTACATTCACAAGTTTAAAAGATTTAAATGGAGCTTTTGTGATTATAATCAATAGTGTAATTTGTAGCTTTTTAGCAAACAAAATGTTATAAATATATAAAATCTTTGGTTATATTTGTTTTCAAAATAAGAACCTTGAAGTTGAATATACATTTTTCTTAGTCATATTTTTGACGTTATGGACAACTTTATCTCTCTCAAACTGGAAAAGGTAACTATACTGCGTTGGATCTGGTTAAATTAAATTCCACATGTGCGATACATTTTGACATTGCTAATAAGGTGTCCTTGGGTAAAAGTCTGTTTTTATTTCCTCCTATTTACACAAAAAGAAAATATTGGGTTAAATTTTTCACTTCCATTTTTTGATGAATTTACACATTTCAGGATGTTCTGAATGTGATTTGACTTTCTTTGGAAAATGTTTGTGTGTCTCACAAATTTTGTGACTGTTCTTTAGCTCAAGAACAAACTTTATATTCAGTTAGATCTTGACATAAATTTATGCAGATTAGACAGTACAACATTTTAATAATTTTAGAACTTAATTATAAATTAATAAATTAATTGTAAGGCATTTTTACATCAGTCAGTTGCAGTTAATAAATCACCAAATATTAATTATTGTTATAAAAGAGTATTTGGTTTATACTTTGTATACGAGTTGTGAAACTGCAAAAATGAAATATTTTAAACACTAAAATACGGAAAACAAAATATAAATAAAAAAATAGAGAGCAACATATATACATTCGTATCCGGTTAAGATGTTCACGTTTAATATACAGATTTTTTACGAACCCGTGAACATCCCCATAAGACCAATGCAAAAATGTCACGTTTAATAGGCAAATAGTTATTGCGTGATCCCACTTAATATGTGATAAATTTTCCATCTCTTAAAAAAAAAAAAAAAAAAAATATATATATCTCTTAATATGCCAATTTATAGACATATATACGAATTTGTTTTTACTTTTCCAATATTACCAATTTAGTGGAATTTTTTTATTCAGGTATCTACTGCAATTTTTGAATAGTAATATTCAACTTACTTAAAGGCAGAATAATTAAGACGAATATTGCCTTAATCAGAAATAGTGGTAGATATTTCGATAAAAAAAAATTCTGTTAAATTAGCAACAATGCAATTCTTCTTTGATCCCACGTCTTAATATTCTTTGGCTCTTGCTTTGTATATGTTTTTACTGAAGTATAGAAAGACAGGTAAATTTCTTTCATCGTTGGTTACCTATTCTTATTTCTTTGTGCGGTATATGTTGTCTATTCTTGTTTTTTCCTCTCATATACTGTAGTCAGGGGTCGATGCAAGTTTTTTTTTCTTGGGGGCTATTTTGTGAAAAGTAAAGGTTATTTTTGTGAAATTTATTATATTTTTGTGAAAAATAACATTTTGTAACAAAAGTTGAAATTCAGTTACTCAAATTCAAACAAAGCATTTATTAACAAAAACTTTTTTAAATCCTTTTGCTGAAATTACAAATTACACAATTTAAAACATCACAAATTAATAAATAATTAATAAATAGTAAATTTTTATGGAATAGAATTTTGTGAAAAGGCCTGTTTTATTATAAAGAATTTTGTAAAGAGGCCCATTTTATCAAATTGATTGAATTTTGTGAAAGGGATCATTTTATTAAATTGATTTTTGTGAAGGGGCTTGTTTTATTAAATTGATTTTTGTGAAGGGGCTCTAAATAGGCCCCAAATTTTGCCTGGATCGACCCTTGGTAGTAAATAAAGCCTCCCTAAAGGGAAATATTCCTTTGATTTCAATTCTATTTCTTCGTTACTTTCTTCTGATTTGTGCCTGCTCCTGTTTTATCCATGGCTGGTGAGTTACTTGCACCACTTGTTTCGTGGAGCGAAGTTGTCTCTTATTGTGTTGTCAAGTTTTTGCAATTTTTCTGTTAATATGGAGAATAGATATAGTCTAGGTACTATCTGTGTCAGATAAACTGGCCATAATAACTATACAAAAATATGATTGAAGGGCATGGTAAATAAAAGAAGCATTCACAAAATCAATAAATATTTTGGAATCAATGTTACGTATTCCGTTAAAAAATCTAGACACAAATTGATATAATTATAAGATGTGACTGATTAAAAGGTTACTCATTATCACAAGTACTAAATATGATTTTAATAATTTGGTTATTCTGCAAAGATTTAATATATATATATATATATATATATATTTTCCCTTAATGTATTAATTGACAATAAAGTCATTATTTGTGTCCCTATACACTGCTCAAAACAATTAGGGGAGCACATGGTTTTAACAAAATTAAGCAAATACTTACACCGATAAGTAACATAAATTAAAACATCAATATAATTTAAAGAGTAGCAGAAAGCAGAAAAATAAAACTTCATATGCAAATCAAAGCTCATGATGTAAAAAAAAAACAGAAAAAGGAGATAAGTGCAGAAATCAGGGGGATTTCGCAGAAACGTTTGTTTCACTGTCTCAGTTGTGAAATTCAATTGCTCAGCTTTATGCCCATGCATGGCTGATTCGCATGGTTCTCTTCACTTCTTTGCTTGCTCCACTAATTGTTTTGAGCAGTGTATTTTCTTTCAATTATTATTCCAGTTGGTCCTATAAAAACAAACCTTAAGCTGAACTTGAATACAGTTAAATTTTAATCTAAATATGTGTAAAAGGAGCAATTTTCGACCATAAATATATAAACTAAAGTTCTAAAGTTCATTTCGACAATTACATATGTAAATAAGCTTACTTTTTGCAACATTATGCAAATCGCGTTTAATATGCGATCCTGCTTAATATACGTCTTTTGTCCAGTCCCTTAAAAATGCGTCTTAACTGGGTTCGACTGTATATACAGGGTGGTTATAAAATAAGTATCTCTATTTGGAGCTGTCTGTAGCTTGAAGGAATAACCGGAATGAAACAAAAATCAGTACACTTACTATTCGAGAAGGGGGAAGAAGAATAGAACAATTAAAAAAAAATAATTGCAATGATCGCCGACAGATGGCGCTTTTGTGTGTGACATGTAATGTGTAATATTGTGTACCGTGGAGGTGTCACAAACGTCAATTACTTTACTGCATATCACAACATGTGCGAAACATCACTCCTGATGCATTACATTCCGCAGTTGAGCACGTCGTGTACCGCCTGGATTGTGTCCTCCAACAAAATGGCCATGTGGAACCTGAACATGATTGGCACCGCAATGCGAAAGCGTAGTCACATTCACTGTGACATTTTCCAACAAATTAGGTATTCCATCTTGTTTAACGCCTTAATTTTTTGTTCTTGTATTACACATTACATTTGACACTCAATAGCGCCATCTGTTGGTGATTATTGCAATATATATATTTTTTTAATGTTCCATTCTTCTTCCCCCTTCTTGAATAGTAAGTGGACCGATTTTGGTTTCATTCGGGTTATTCCTTTAAGCTACAGACAGCTCCGAATAGGGATACTTATTTTATAACCACCCGGTATATTAAATAGGCTTTTATCAAATAATAGATTAATATTAATTAAATTTTGAATTGAGAAAACAATTTAGAAATCCTGTTTTAAATAATGGTTTTCTTCCTTTCCAATCACCATACCTTAAAAAAGAAACAGAAATTTTTTTTTAATTTAAAATAAATTCTTTACTTTGCACTTTGCCAAATCAAAGCAGTGAATTTTCCATTATCAGGGCCTATACCAAATTAATGTATTGTAACAGAAATTTTTTGGAATAACATGAATGGCTTTCATGCAATTAGGTTATAAAAAGAGTGTTTTTTCTTTAAATCTATTTTTACTTTAAAAAAAATTTAAATTAAAATATTTCTTTATGTATTTAAATATTACAAGACAGTAAGTTGGAGTCAAGCGTAAGTCAGGCGTTATATTCCTCATTTTGCACCCCTTGTGTATCTAAAAAGATTATGAAGATTTTGATTGTCAAATTGTTTATTAAAGTAGATTTAAATTTGCTATATATTATGTATTAATTACACAAGATTATGTAATTTTGTATAATTAAGTATTACTACTAATGTAATACTACTTGGTAATAAAATTTTTTTGGTAGTAAAAAAAATGCTTTTTAATCCCCAAAAATGCAAATAAACCCCAAAAACCCTATAAAGCTTCCAAAAACTCAATAAAGCCCCAATAAAATAAAATAAAAACCCAATTAAACCCACCTGGGTTGGGCTTAAAGAAAAAAAAAACAGTGTTTTTTTTAGCTCTGTTTTCCCACTGTAAAATTTGCTTTTATAATCTTATTGTTACCACTAATAATATTGTCAGTGTACATGCTACACATTATTCAAGGTTAAACGACAAGGCATTCTATTTTGAAAGTGTGCATGTTTATATTTTCTACTGTGTTAACTGTGCGACATTAGTCTATTAGAGATGAAAGGAAAAAAAAAACTTTTAATTTATTAAGCCTTGACTCCATTTGTTGTTATTCAGTAACACTAATTAAGGTTTAAAAAATTATTGTTCCTTCCTATTCATTTTGGCATTGCAGAAGTGAATAATTACTGTGTATTTAGTCATAATACACAAGCTACTGCACATGAAAGTGCTGTTATTTCCTTTTGCTATTTTTATATTCATACAATTGTAGAACATTTAGTTCAGGCTAGTGTGTAAAATCTTTTATTATGAGTCCAACACAAAAATACTTCATTAATACTAAACACTTTTGATAAATACTATTTATATTTAATATTTACAATACTAACTAACATTATTATCATTACATAAATAAACTATGTACTGGAGCTGGGCAAATAACAATGTGCTTGCACTCTATCTATTCCTCTCAGCATCTCTACTCTCTGAGCACTTTTTCGCTCCATCCTGGGTTACCTTCCCCTTGTTTGGCATTAGAGCATATTGGGTATTACAACAATTTTATTGCAAAATCTATGTGTTCTATGCAATGTTTTCATAAATATTCTATATATACTGCATACCCTACATTTTAGGGCTAAAGTTTTGAGGAAAAAGTGTGCATTATATAAGCTTAAATAAGTATATGCATAGATTTTTACTTTCTTCTATCTATAAAAGAAAAAAGTATTGGTTTTGTGAAAAGTTTCAACTTCCAGTTTTTGATGTATTTATATGTTTCAGAAGGTCCTGAACATGATTTGACTGTTTTTAGAAATTATCTGTCCATAAATCTGTCTGTATGTCTGCTTATATATGAACAAATTTTGTGGATGCCCTAACTTTTGAACTACTGCATAAAAGAAGATGCAATTTCATATTATGTTATATCCTTATGTGAACTGGTGCTGATTAGTTTTTGGGCAAAATCCCCTAAGAGGGGATGTCACAAATCAATGATATGTTCGATTTATTTGATGCTTTTATTTCCAGTTTATTTGCACAAAATTAAACAAAACATCAAATTTACAATCCCTCTGATAGGAATAGAATGTAATTCAATTTTGGTTTCAGCCTTTTACGAGAGGGTTACAAAATTTGATGATTGTACAAAATAGGCGATGCTTATATCACCAGTTTAAATGCACGGAATTCAATGAAACTTCACGCTTAGAATCCTGAAAATGGGGATAAATAGTCATTTAATTTTAGTTGCAAACATCTAAGAGAAGGTACCAAAAATTTATTTGATTTATATAGAAGAAAGTTTTTTGATGTCCACAACATAAGTTTTTTATTATTTTTTTTAAATTCTTGTTCTTTGTGTGAAAAATATTAAATCAACAACTAAGCAGTCACATTAGTTGTAAGTTGCAGTACCGAAAATAGCAAGTATCATTTTCTGCTGATTGCAATCGTTTTAAATAATAAGGTTTTGTTTTAAAAAGTTTGTTTCATTTTATTAAATTAAACTGATGGATTAATTTTTGATTGTATGATTTACTGCTTTTTTTTAAATGTAATATTCATGATTCGTTGATATATATCATGATATATATCTGATATTTATTTTCAAAATATCATGATATTTGATATTTTCAAGTATTTGATACTTATTTTTAAAATATCATTGTGAATGATGTTTTTGATATTTTCAGTTGAATTGTTATTGACTATGTTATTTTGTAGGTGAAAATTTTTGCTAAGGCAGTGACTTTTTTAGCCAAAAAAATTAATAAATCGAAACTTTACGTATGAAGCTTGAATGAATTTATATATAGAACAAATAATTTTGTGGGCCAATATTTACTTAAAACAGCCTTTGGTAGATAACTGTCTAACTTAGCTAAGTATTTTACAGCTTCGTTTGAAAGAATCTTTTCTGTTTGTAATTATACTTTAAACTTGCATAACAGGTTAGGGAATGAAAAAGTGGATAAACTTATATTTATGTTAAAATTTTTCAAAAAAAAAAAAAAAGTATTAAAAATTTTGTTGTATAAGACATACAATTTTCTTGATACTAAATCCTATAGTTTGTTTTTTGTGAGTGTAAAAATCAAATTGTATCTGTTTTCAGTTAGTTTGATCTTCAAGTTTTTTTTAAGTGATAAAAAAAGTAAAAGTCATTCAGAATATTGTTTAATTTGATATTGTATAATTTTGAATGTTGTATTAGTGTATTTTTTATAAAGTTTTCATGCTAAGTGCAATATGTTTTACTTTCTAATTTATATTAAGGCTGAAAATCTTTATAATCATCAATAAATGAACTGTTTTGAAAATATCAGATATATATATAAAATATTGGATATTTTTTATATTTTCGAAAATATCATGATATTCATCATTTATAATTCATTTTGTTAAATTAAAATTTATGCATTACTTTTCAGTTTTATGATTTAATGTTTTTTTTTTTAAATGCAATATTTATAATTTATAATAATGATGATGATGATGATTTGTAATAAAATATTTGTATTTTTAAATTATTCTAAACTTTATTTTTTGTAAGGGGCGCCAAGGAGAAATTAAACATCTTTATCGAAGCTTTGCTTTTCTTCATTCTCGGATGATGACTGACAATGGAGGTATATTTGTCTGTAAGACAAGGCATTTGGTCTTAGCTGGTGCAGGACATGGTGGCAGTAGAGTATGTATATATATTTTTTATTACTTCTTTAAAATATACTTCATTTGAAATTAAACAAATTTAAAATTTTGTTATTTGAATTTTTTGTGCAAATCTCTTAGTAGTAACTGTATACACAAAGATCAGATAATGTTAGCTGTAAAATTAAACTTTATTTAATACTACCGATAGACTGAAGAAAAAAAAAATAGATATAAGATAAGCTGGGGTAACTGGGCCATAGGCTATTTTATAATAAACTGTTGGTGTCTTTTAAGTTTTAGCGGTTGGCAGCATTACAACATCATCTGTACTTCTTAAAACAATGTATGTGAGCTCAATCGTAACTCTGCCTTTGTTGCGATAGGTTGCCGAAAATTTAGAAGTTTTTTTTTTTTTATAAACAACTTTGACTTTGTTGAACTTTTCCAGCTTTTTATCAAAATACGGTAAGTACTTTTATTAAACAATCTCTCTTTTTTTTAAATTAGGCATAAATACATTAATATTATTAGGTATCTATACATATTTACTTCATGTTTCAAATGTGAGGATGGTGTTCCAGTTACCCTATAAAATTTTCAAGAATGAGGTAACTAGGACATGTATCAGTGGTCACTAGATCCTACAGGGCCCAGTTACCTCAACAGTTATAAATATTTTTTGGAGTTGCTCTTACTACAGGAAATTAATCTTTATATTGTTTTTTGTTTGCAATAGAGAAAACTATAAAATACATGCAGTTTTTTAACTGAACATATGTTTATGTATGTAACTTAAGTTTTAGTTTATAAAAAACTGTTGTAAAAACAAGCCTCCATTCAATAGTTTTAGTCTTACTGCCTCAGTTACACTTTTAAACACATGCATTCATTAACTTTCATACATATTTTATCTTTATTTACACTCATTAAATCATAGTATAAAGCTCATAAACAGTGTATTTCATCAGCATAGTGTTATCATAAAAACATAATTTCAGTAATTATTATATGTTTGACTTACCCATATTTCTTTAATTCTTCGTTTATTACTTATTTTCCATTTATTAAAAGCAGTAAATTTCACTTTACAATAGTTGTTAATTTCAATTTACTTTATAAACATTTAAATGCCATGCTACAGCTTTCTCCAGTCAAAACATGCGGCGATATTCGATTAAGCCAAGAATTGAATAATCGTTTAGCGAGTTCGCTTGTTCTACGATAGATGGCAACAGATAAGTTATTATCTGATTTGCTGGTCCCGTAATTATTCATGCCGTCAGCCACGCGTCACTTCCGTGACGGTTCTAGAACTTCATTGTCATTGGCAGGTGTACATTTGGCCAGGTATTTATACGCGGTGCTTCGCTCTCAAACATTGTTTTAGATCTTCACGAAGACGGTCGGTCTTAAGTTTAGATATGGCCGTGGTGATGGAATGTGCCGTTTGTCTTAAAGTATTGTGTCGTTATAATTATGCAGCTTTCTACTCAGTTTAATAAGTATGTTTTATTCAAGTTAAGTTTTAGTTTATATTAATATGTGCCGATTACTACATTATTGTTTAAAGTATCTAATTGTTTATTATGCTGAATCATCAAAACTGGACTATGTCGTATGTATTTTCGTCTGTTGAAAGCCTTTACTTCAAATAAAATAGAACTGGATTAGAATATTGCCTATTCAGTGTGGAAAAACCTTTACACACAGCTTTATTTGCTATTGTTCCATTTAACAATCATTCAACTACTTTTTTTACCTCATATGTAGCAATCAACTCCAGCTAAGCACCATTTTGCGTTATCTGCTTATTTAAATAAGGTGTAATCAGAAAATCGGCTTTAATTAAGTGCCATTTTCAGACAAAAACTACTAACAAGGGAACCGCCAAACATGATGCACACAGATTTTGATGATTTTAAAGTATGTTCTAGGGATCATACGCCTAACTATTCAGGTCAAAGGTTTCCTTCAAATGGGCTTTAGTTCTCGAGAAATTTAAAGTTCAGCATACGTTTCAAATACCCATTAGTTCACCATCTTGATCAAGGTCTCCGTGGTGAAGAGCCAGCGGTCGCGATTTGAGATCCGGAGATGAGGGTTCTGTCCTCTCATGCGACTTTTTACCATTTTTAATAAATTTTATATATTAATCACGTTACAAATTTTATGCAGAATTATTTTCATTCTAACAAGTCGATTCATACAGAAAAATTCAACTAGAAATGAAAAATCGTTTGTAAATTACAATACATATAAAAAAATATCTGAAAAAAATCGTCTGCAATGATTTTTACGGTAATATCAGAATAAATAAAATTTTCTTTTTATCCATTTCGTTTAGCTTCCTTTGCAAAAAATTACCACGTTTGAAATAATTTCTTTTTTCAAATTTAATGCATTTTTTAATATATTTATCACAATTTAAGTATTTAAAGAATATATAATATGCTAATTTATACATTCTTCCAATATTGTTAAAACAATTTACGTAAACAATATATTTAAAGGCGATTTTTAATGCGGAATTTGTTTAGAATATTATTGCGATATGTATCACACAATTAGTTCCATATTTAATAAACTAAAAATGTCGATGTCTGTGATGATAAATATTTTAGTATTTCAGCAGTTAACATATTTCAATATATTTAGAACAAATCAAGTATTAAAAGAATATATTATTTTGTTAATTTTTTCTTAATCATTTAAATTTTCTTAAATAGAAAATGCAAATAAAAAAATGCATTATTTCATAGATACGATAAATAAATAAGTAAATATACATAAATGTAAACAATAATCATTTTAAAAAGACGAGATATCAAGACATAAATGAGTTTGGATTTTCATCAACTGAAATATTAGAATAAATGCGCAAAAACTACAAAATTTTCCCGAAAAATACGAAAATGTAAATGGAATTTATTAGGAAAATATCAAAAATTCCAGAAAAAGCAGAATTCATAATTCTGCATAAAATTTTTAACGCGATTAATATATAAAATTTATTAAAAAGGGTAAAAAGTCGCATGAGAGGACAGAACCCTCATCTCCGGATCTCAAATCGCGACCGCTGGCTCTGCACCACGGAGACCTTGATCAAGATGGTGAACTAATGGGTATTTGAAACGTATGCTGAACTTTAACCCGAAATTTCTCGAAAACTAAAGCCCATTTGAAGGAAACCTTTGACCTGAATAGTTAGGGGTATGACCCCTACAACATACTTTAATATCATCAAAATCTGTAAGCATCATGTTTGTCGGTCCCCTTGTAAGTAAATAATACTTACTTAGTAGATTATAGGTGAGATATTAGACACTTAATTAATTTGTATTATTTTCTGATTGTTATTACAGGCGATTCTGATTTTTATATGGCGCGAATATATATTAGGAAGATAAAGGGGCTGGCTCTTCTTACAGTGTTGAGTTAAAAAAGAGAATGAGATACTTAAGTACTTATTTACCCATTTGTTCACACATTTTTCTTGTTCATTCCCCCCCCCCTCCCTAAAATACCCATGTAACTTTTTTATACGTATTACTTTACAACACTTTTTAGTTGATGTATAATTTACATGATCTGCCTGGCTTAATTTTTTTAAAACTATTTACACTTTTTGAAACAGGGCTTGATACCCTAACTTAAACAAAACGAATGAGTGTGGAACACAGACATACATGGTCCAGTTGTCCCACTTTTATGGGGGCAACTGGACCCATGGAGAGGTAAAGATGAAATATATATATAATTTTTAGACAGTAAGGTGCAATTTTGAAAAATTCTGTTTGATAGAGTGAACCTAATTGAACACATTTACAAAGAAGGTTCAGACTTTAATTCAAAATCAACATTGGCTTCTGGAAACTGAATTATCAGTAACTCCAGAGTCACAATGTAAAATCATGACCCAGTTGCCCGAGGTAACCTTATACAGTAACTATCATTTTCAAATTAAATAAAATAATTTTAATCTTAAAAAAAAAAAAAGGATTCAAACAAAATCTTTCATTGAAATATGCGTTGTTTGCTCTTTCTTAAAAGAGTCTATTAACATTAGAATCACTCTGAAGTGGTACTAATGATAGTTCACTATTTTATTATTAAAAAAAAAATCATCATAAAAATCTGAAAACATTTCAAAGGTTTTGCCTAGCAATCAAGCAAGATGTTAACAGAATAAAAACTATTTTCTCTACCACAATAGGCAGACACCCCCCCCCCCCCTCTCTCTCTCTCCAAAAACACAAATGGAAAAAAAAATCTTAGTTTTCAGAGTAATTGCCATATGTTTACACACAACATATGACAAGAGAGCTGAACTAGTCATTCAAAGAAACTTTTGGGTCATTCCATGTCAACTGCCCTCTTGGCACCTGTTCAAGCCCCGTCAATTTTGATGTTATCACCATAGGACATACGTATAAGTCTGAAATGAACATCTGCAAACTGTCAGAGTTAGAAGTAATATAGTTGGGGATGAGAGGTGCTTTAGTAAAGTTCATTATTTCACTGTCACAAGAAAAAGATCAAATCACCAATTTTGTCATCTTATTGCTCATGTTACAAGAAATCTTACTACTGCAAATGTTTGATCTAGTGCAACTTTTTGTGCTGAATAATATAATTGCAGTATTAAAGATAAGAAATCAATACATTTATTATCACTTGGCTTCCAACTAAGTCATACAGCCTGTCATGATGAATTTGATCCTTACTTTACAAGCTGTAACTATTGAACACATTACTTTAAAAGTTTGCCACTTTACCATATTCTCCTATTGTAACCACAGAATTTAGTTAATTAAAATCAAGGAAAAAGTTTATGCAAAATGAAAATTAAGTGATGAGTTTGTGAGAGTTTTTCTCAGTTAAGATAGATTTTAAGAGTTTGAATTTTTCCAGCTATAAAAAATAACAATAATTCAACTGTTGAAAGCAATTAAACATTTATTTGTATTCGTAATTATTTGGTAATGCATATGTAAATCTGATTTAAATTGGCATATTTTTGACACAGAACAATATAGATGTTTATGTACTGATGCATTTACATAAAATGTGAATAGTTGAGTAGTTATTTAAGCTGTGATGTCTATTTGATGCGTTTTTACTTTCTTCTATCTTTACAAGAAGAAAGTATTGGATTCATGAAAATTTTGGACTTCCGGTTTTCGACGGATTTATACGTTTTAGAGATCCTGAACACGATTTGACTATTTTTAGAAAATGTCTGTCTGTCTGTATGTGACAAAAATTTTGTGGGCGCTCTATCTCAAGAACTAATGCACGAAATTTAATAAAACTTTATATTCTGTTAGACCCTGATATAAATTAGTGCTGATTAGTTTTTGGTGAAAATTGCCTGACAGGTGGTGCTGGTATGCTGCATTTTTCCCGATTTCTGCAATAGCTTTCTATCTCAAGAACTAATGCACTTATTTTTATCAAACTTCAGATTTTGTTAGACCTTGACATAAGTAGATGCTGCTTACGTTTTGGTGTAGATATCCCAACAGGTGGCACTGCTATACCACTTTTTTCTCGATTTTTACAATAGCTATATCTCAAGAACAAATGCACGGAATTTTATCAAACTTCAGATCCTCTTAGACCATGACATAAATAGATGTTGTTTACGTTTTGGTGTAAATAGCCAAACAGGTGGTACTGCTATGCTACTTATTATCACGATAACTATATCTCAAGAACAAATGCATGGATTTTCATCAAACTTCAGATTCAGGTAGACGTTGACATAAGTTGTTGATTAGGTTTTTTTCTAACTCTCCCAACAGGAGATCCCTCTACTATGCTACATTTTGCAGGATTTACACGATTTTAGCAATAGTCATATCTCAAGAACTAATGCACGAAATTTAATAAAACTTTTCGATTCAGTTGGACCTTGATATAAATTGGTGCTGATTCTTTTAGTGTATGCGAAACCTGTGTGAGATAGAAGAAAGTTTTGGGATTGGCACATCCAACTAGTTATAGATTAAAATGACTATTTATAATAGTTCTGCTGTCTTCATTTGTCTCACACTGTGCTACACCAACAAATCACAATAAGTGGCTATTGGCATTAAAATTTTATGCCTGTCTTAAAAAAATAATGTGCAAAAATCTGTGTTATAGATTGATTAAATGTGTGCTTTATTAATGTACTATCTTTTCCCTAGCCTCTTTCAGAAATTAACATGCGTTCACCCTTTCATGCTGCATCACCTCGACTTAACAGCCCTATGCATCCCTCTGGTGGTGGTGGTGGTGGTGCTGGTGCTGGTGGAGGAGCCAGATCTGGCAGTGGATTTATTAGTGGTGGAGGTGGTATGGGTCGTGGTAGAGGTAGAAGAGATAGCGAGCTGATCGGTCAAACAATCAAAATTACTCATGGACCTTATAAAGGTTTGTAAAAAATTTTGTTTATGCTGTTGTACATTCTGTGTTTAATTCTAATCTGCCTTGATGATTAAATAGTATGTCATTCACCTGTTGCTTGTGATTGCCGTATTCATGGCCATATTCTGAATGTGTGCAGCATGTGCAAACTTCTGCCAATCAAAGGATAGTAATTTTATGCTTATTTATTGTAACGATATTTCAGATATACAAATTTTGATAGGTGGAAGATGATTTAGAATAAGGAAAATTAAGTAAAAATGAAAATTAAGAATGAAATTAAATTCATAAGATAAATCAAAATTTACAAATCCGAGACATCGTCACAGTACATGATTGTACAGCAAATTCTAACATGATAATCAATATCTTAAAGTAATATTAATTAAGTTTATTATTTTAAAAATGGGCCGGAAATAATATTAAAACACTTGATATAGATTGTAATAAATGATTTGAAATAGAAATAATAAAGACATATATTGATAATTATATTGATTAAAAATGGGCCGGAAATAATATTAAAACACTTGATATAGATTGGAATAAATGATTTGAAATAGAAATAATAAAGGCATATATTGATTACCAAATTAGAAATGCTAAAAAGTATAAAACAAAAAAGACTCACCCCAGTATAGAAAAGATGAAACTAGTAAATGAACATCAAACGTAGATTTATTCATAAAGCACAAAAATATAACTAGTTGGTTAACTATACATAATAAGCAACATTATATTTATTTTTCAAATTTTATTATATTCATCTTATTATTATATATCAAAATTTAGCAATAAATATTAAGTATAGTGTGGAATTTATTTAATGTATTAATTGAATATTATAAAAAAATATAAAATTCTCTCATGGAGCATATAAATATTGTAGATGCTAATAGTTGTAATAAAAATTTCAAACGTCATTTATTGTTCAGTAAATGTTAAAGAATAGTTTGGCTGGTAAAAGTTTCAATGCGAGGATGAAGGTAAAATTCAATGTTGAGAGAAAAATGTTAAACACTATTTGTAGGATCTCTAAATAGTGTTCATCAGAAAAAGGCTTCACACATCTATTTTAAAGATTTTAAATTTTACGAGATGAATTTGGAGGGGGAGGGTCTTTATGAAATTAGGTTGGGGAGGGAAGGGGCAAAAGGAGAGAAGCATATATTTTTGGAGTAGGGGTTAATTTAGGTGGTAGATTGGAGTTATTTATTTTTAATATAGAATATTTAATAAGTCTGAAAAGAAGTTTAAAATTAAAAAGTTATAAAAAGTTAAACTATGCATTTTTTAGTACCAGAGTGGGATTGGGAAAGGGGGTAGCAGTAATTTAGATGATTGATTATTTATTGTTACACTAAAATAAGAAATAAAAAAAAAAGATTTTTTAAAATTTTCAATTTTTTTGGGGAAAGGGGGTACAGGATTTTAGGAGGGGGGGGGGGATTTATTTTTATTTATTTATTTTTTAAATCTGCCGAAGGAAGATCCTCGCCCTTTTTTACTTCTAATATATATATATATGGTTGTACACTAACACCACCAAAAAACATTTTATGTAAAAAATAACAATTATTTATTCAAATAATGTTTTGAAATGTATTAAAATCAATATTTCTGTATTAGCCGCATGCCAGGAGTTAATAGCAAAAGATATCATCAAAGATTTTGCTACTTACAACAGCCTTTTTTATTCTGATTTTATTCAGTGTTTAAGTGCGTAGTTCAATTACAAATCTGTTAAATTTGTGTTTTATTTATACTATTTTGTTATTTATTTATTGATAAAGTTTTCATTTCATTATGGAATATTAGCTGTAATCAAAGGCTGTTATATTGTTTTAAATGTAAATAGCTTTAATCTTTCATAATCAGGATGAAAACGGTAGAAACAGATTTTAAAAAAAATCATGCATAAAAATTATTTTAAAAACTATAAAAATCAGTAAAATGAGATATAGTTTTCAAACAATTTGCATGTGAAATATATATATATTTTTTTCCTATTCAATGGTATAAAAATTGAAATTATGCAATGGTTAGAAGTTAAAAAAAAAATTGCAGTAAAACCAAAATTTATTGGTTAATTGTTGCCACTGTAAGTAAAACATCAGCATTACTCACGGATATGTTTTTGCTTTATAATACAGATTTTGTATTTCTTTTTTATCATTATCATTTTTATCAAACTTTTTGGCAATATTCAGTTTCTGCGAATTTCACAGCTACAGAATGTCATTGTTAATCATCATTTAGATCTCATCTAGGACTCATCCAGGCACAGCTTGCTATATCTTTTTTCTTTCTTGGAAACATTTTTTGAATGGGCTTTATAATGGAACTTTATTTTCAATTGTATATTTTTCCGGAACTTGTCTGCTGAAAAAGCAACAATATAAAGTGAAAAATGAATTTCGGTGGTCAGTCCTGACTTATTTCAATAACATTAAATGATTGATAACAATAATCATGATCTCATTAAGCAGCATCTACTGTATCAGTTTATAATTTACTGTGATTTAGATGAATCAATATTTGTTTATTTCAACCATATCATTAATTTTGTTTTCCTTTTAAAGGTCACATTGGCATTGTTAAAGATGCTACAGAAGCTACTGCAAGAGTAGAACTTCACTCAAAATGCCAGACTATATCTGTCGATAGAACAAGATTAGCTGTAGTAGGGTAATTATTTTTTTAATTTGCTTTAATAACATTTATTCATCTGAAATGCTTTAATATAAACACTAACAGGAAAAGGAACTAAGGATTTTTGTTGGAAGGGCTCTGTTCTCCTGAATGCACTCCTATAGAAGATCAGTTTTAGTTACGTTTTTATGTTCATGTGCAAGGATGGGGAATTTTTAGAAAATCTTACCAGCCAAGCACTTATTTTACCAGCCAGCAAGAAACAATGTACAGTTCAAAATTGTTAAGACAGAATTTACACACATTCAAAAATAATTCCTTACTATAACTAACAATACATTTTCGCAGTTTTTTTTTCTATAAAATTAAGAAATATATGCAACAGAGGAACGTTCAGTATAGGATAGAACTTAGTACCATATTTACATTGCGCTAATTTGGAGAGTTGCAAAATATAGCTAACAAGTAGAAAACATATCTTCTATATCTTGCAGTTTTAAAAGATAGCTTAACAATTCACTCGCCATGTCAGAAAATCTGCTCGCCAGCGGCGAATAAAATGATGTAATTTCCCATCCCTGTTCATGTGTTTAAAAGAAAAAAAAAAACTTAAACAGGGGCCTTGATGAAAAAAATAAATTTTCAATTCTTCATTTTGATAGATGCTGCTAGAAGCTTATTTTTGGACTTTTAATGTATCTTTTTTGTAATTATTTAAAAAGTTCATATGTTTAAAAATTGTCTTCTATGTGGAGGTTCTGACAAAAAAAATCTTACTCATACCTGTTTTTTTAATCTGCCGGTACCATTGTCTGTATGTTCCTTTTGTATAATTAAAATATATATAAAATATTTATTACTGGATATATTTTTTGTTTGCTAATTCCTTATGTTGTATTTATAAACCAATTTTTAAAAAAATGTCTTTGTGGGAATAACATTTCACTCTCTATTTTAGTGGTCCAACCAAAGGAAATGTTTCAAGTTACAGCAGAACTCCCATTTATGGCAGCCAAACTCCAATGTATGGTACTGGTGGTCGTACACCTATGTATGGTTCTCAAACACCTCAGTATGAAGGTATGTTATAATTTAAAATTTAAACTTCCTATTTTAAATTTCTAAAATAATGATTTTTGAAAGTTAGCCTAATCAATTAAGAGGACTCGAAATGCTTAAAATTACGAAAGTTGACTGAAGTTTGATCTAGGATTAGGAAGTCTGTAATTAATTTAGACTTTTACTTTTTTTTGCATTTATTTATTTATGTTTCATAGAAATAAAAAATATTTGTTAAATTGTTAAAAACAAAAACAAAAGTTTTTAATATTGCATGATAAAAATAATGTTACAAAACTAGTTTTACCATGATTTTGACATCCAGTTTCCATATTTTTTAGTTGTTATTTCTTCTTTATAAATAAAATAATCAAAATTCATAAAAATGAATCATACTTTTTGTTATAACTTGAATTTTTTGTTTTTGTTTTGCTTGTTTGTTTTCAGGTATGGTTTGTAAAGAATATAATTCCCTTTATTTTAAAAAAACATTAACTTCTTCAAAAGGTATCATGGCAAAACTGCTGAAAAACACTGTTTTTCGAAATAATTGCATTTAAAATTTTAAACCGTCTTGTTTCGCCAGTCTACATGACTCAATGTTTTAGACTCATACGACCGGAATTTTAGAATTTTTTTATCGGTCCAACTGTATGACATTCGTAAAAGATGGAACATTATGGAAATAATCTCTCTATCATAAAAAAAATGTACTTATGCTGTTATAATTGAATCGATTATGTCTTTCTTTTTTATGGATCTACATCTTAGAAGTTATCTCTATGCCAAATTTAAAGTTTCTAGGCAGGTTTTAAAAAATCTTAGTGAAAATTGAACTGTAGAAAGTTTTCCTCCTTTCATTCATTTAAAATTAGATTTTTATAAAAAACTTTTCTTTCTTCTTCTCTCTCATCTTAATAGAAACCTGCAAGTAAAAATTTTAACTTTTTAGCCTGGTAGTTTCAGCATTTTTAAATCATTTCGTCCTTTTAAATCTCAATAATATTTTAACAAACGTTCTTAGCCGGTATTTAAATGTTAAAAAAAGTATCAACCTATTTTATGTTTTTGCCTCTAAATTTTATATTTTTAGCCTCAACAGATTAGAAGAAATTGGTATTTTAGAACTTTTTTGCTCTTGCAGTTTATTACTGTACTACAGCAATAAATATAGCCTATTTTTAAGCATAGACTGTCATCATTATTACCATGAGGAAAGATTTGAAATTGGTTGTGTAATTCCAAAGTAATCATGTTTTTTGTACGCTGTCTACTCATTTCACCCTTTTAAATTTTGAAATTTTAAAAACCGTCCTGAGCAAACATGTGCATTTTAAAAGTAACTACCATGTCGAATTTCGTGTTTCTAGCCTTAACAATTCCCAATTAATCATAATTTAGAATGTTTTTAGAGCAACTTACAGTTCATTTCACACTTTTTAATTTCGATTTTTTTTTTTTTTTTTTTAGAATCGCCTGTTAATAAGTATTTAGATCTTAAGCAAAAATAACCATCATGTGAAATTTCAGGTTTCTAGCCTCAACATATTCAAAGAAATCTTAATTTTTAGAATATTTGTTGCTCTTGCATACCTTTGAGAACAGTTGCATGGAGATAAGATGTAGTCTCATTTTAAGCAGACTGTCACCAATATTATCCTGAAAGAATTTTTAATTCAAAAGTAATTATCATTTTAGAACGTCTTCCATCCATTTTACCTTTTAATATTTCTTTTTTTTTAGAAACTGTTTGTAGTAAGTATTTACATCTTAAAAATAACCACCATGCCAAATTATAAGTTTCTAGTCCCAGCAGTATCATATAATTCACAATTTTAGAACATTTTTTGCTCTTGTACCCATTGGGGTTAGTGGTACTGACATAAAATATAGCCTATATTGGAGCAGAGACTGTTACCAATATTTTTGAAATAGGTTCAGTAGTTCCTGAGTCCTTTACAATCAAACAAACATTTTTTTTTCTTTATAATATTAGTGTAGTTTAAATAAAGTATAGCATGATTTTTTAGTATTAAAAATATTTTTTATTTAATTTATATACTGTTTATAATAGTTCATTCAAATATCATTAAGTACTTTTTTCACACAGTGCAAATGTTTGCTGTTTTAAGATAATAGCCTGTATGAGCTGGCTATAGATATTCTTATTTTCTTTATAATACAGTCACCATCAATTTGTCACCAATATTTTTGAAATAGGTTTGGTAGTTCCTGAGATTAACCTTTACAATCAAACATTTTTTTTTCTGTTTAATTTTTTGTATAGATTAAATAAAGTATAGCACTATTTTTGAGCATTAAAATATATATTTTATTTAATTTATATACTGTCCATAATAGTTAATTCAAGTATCATTAAGTACTTTTTTAACACAGTCCTCGTGTTTGTTGTTTTAATATAATAACCTATTTGAGTTGGCTGTAGCTATTCTTATTTTCTTTACAATGCAGTCGAATTCTGTTATAGTTTCATACATAGGGAATTAGTTGGGGAATTCTAAAAATTTCTTTATAACAGAACTTTTGTTATATTAATATTATTAGACTTCACTCTAATGGAATTCAGCTGCATTAATAAATTACAATGTTCCACTTCTTGCGCGCACCTTGTGACACATTTTTTTCTTATAATAATTTACATTTAATTGTAGCTGGAAGCCGGACGCCTCATTATGGCAGCCAGACTCCATTACATGAAGGAAATCGTACTCCCAGCCATGGCAATGCATGGGATCCTACGAACGCAAATACACCTGCTAGGTTCGTATTCTTTCCTCACTCTTGGAGTGTGAGCAATACAAGTTCAGTTAGTATATGCAAGTTGCATATGTAGGGTATTTCCTTAATTTCATTTCGCCTCAAATAACTGATGAACCTAGTTAGCTACAGCCATGAACATGGTGTCTAGATATGAACCAAAATGGGAATGTGCTGCATGATGATCTGGCAGCATCCCCTACTAGCAAACTGGTGAAATGGCATTCCTGTCTCGAAAACAATACAAGATATGAGGGAAAAGTCAATTACAAAATTGAACAGCAAACTTGATTTAATATAAAATGATATATGCAAAAAATAACTTCATTAAAATCTCTCAAATGTTTTTTTTTTTTAGTCAATCACCAGCTTAAATACACCACAAACTGCATGCAGAAGTGTGACATTATAAGGCAGATACACATTTACTAATAAAACTAAAACATGTAAGCAAGGTACAATTTATTTTAATAAGAAAATCAAATTAAGTCCACCACTGCTGACCATGATTTAATGACAGCATAATTAAACCAAATTCACTTGAATCAAACTTTATTTTTGTAACTTGGATTATTTAAACTCAATAAGTTCTTTTCTAACTTATTTTCTTAACTCGTTATGGAGTTAAAGAAATAACCCTGCAAAAATCAGCAAATTATACATGTAAGCACATGGCAACAAAACTTTCAAAACAAAACTCCCAAAAATTAAAAATATATATAATTTTTGGAAAAAATATTAATCCTAACCAATGAAAATTTTAACAGAAATCAATTTCTTGAAGCTTTAAATATGTGGATCCTAAATTACAGCACATTTCATCTAAAAGTTTTGGAGTTATTCTTAAAAACTATGTGCATTGTAATCTGTTTTGCAACAATTATAAATGGATTAGAGTTCCAAACTTTAAATCTGCATAATTCCTAAACTACTTTATCGAATGACTTCTTGTTTGTTAAATTTCTATATGTAGACTTTTCCTAAGCAAAATTTAAGTTTAGCATTAGTTAGTAGACAAGACATTATTATTACTAATCAGCTGGTAGCAGTTACATTTTTATATGTGGATTTACAGCAGAGTTAATATAGGGCATTCTTCCTTTTTGACAGTTGTACAGTACAACTTCCCTAATAGATCATTCCAGTATGACGTCAAAAACATGGAACCCAGAATCTTCAATCTGCGCAATCTACTGCACATACTCTGACGCGCTTAGAGCGAGTTCATGTTTACCACATTGGCTTCTTTATCTCACTTTATTTGATTGCCAAGTACTTCTTTTCTGTTATATTTTAAAATTTGTTTTGTTTTGATGAAAATCAAGACGTGTGTTGCGTTTAAAATGTCTAGCATACAGAAAAAAATTATGTAAACTGGAAAAAATATATCAGGTAAGTGTTTTCTGTCTTTTTTGGTTATGTCAGTGTTACAATTTCTGTAATGTTAGGATCGGATCATGTTATTTCAACTATTTTTGATCGGTGTTATTTTACGAATTTAATATAATAATTAAGTGGGTGGGGATGAAAAGTTCGTATCTTAGGCAAAAAAAAAAAAAAATTTGCTTTGTAAAAATAAGATTTGTTTAATTTTATAGATTTTATACACGGAACTGGGAAAGTATGTATTCATGCACTTTTATTTAAAGTCATTGTAACTGAGCAGCTATATCTCTTAACAATCCCTTTTTTAACAACTAGTACAATCTGTACCCTTTATTATCATTATTATTTTTGTCTTGCAATTAAATGTTATTGTATAAGTTATACGCGTTTTATTCAAAATCGATGTTTTTTTATTTATTAATCTTTGTCCACGCAGTCCTGCAGTTTATATGCTTTTATTAATTTTAATATTTTGTAGGGCAGTACCATAAAGGGAATATTTATTTTCTCAATAATGATTTGCCGAATTTATTGTTTGATTTGCAGTGTTTGCAAGTGTAAGATTCTTATATTATTTTATATTTTAATTTTATTTTAAAGCTTAATGTAACTAAATTGTTGTTCAGATTGAGTGTAACAAGCATGATTTGTTTTTTATAAAATGCATGATTTTTATGAATACATGATCTAAAGTAGGGCCTAACTAACCTTACATGAGGCCTTAGTACAAAGATCCACTATTGGGCCCTTGTAACATGTTTTTAACCACTATTTGTACTCACTTTAAGAAAAATACAAGGCCGCCCTGTTTTCCGTTGTGATAATCAGGCCCTTCTGTAAAGAACTAACACTAATCTCTTATTTTATACCAGAGCCGAAATTAAGAGGGTGTGCCGAGGATGCCAAATATGAACATTTGGTTTGTTGTTTGATACAAAATATATAGATATGAAATTTGAGTAAAAATGTTTTTCAGTTGGAAAATCCAAAAGAAGAATTGAGGTGATTGGGACACTAAACACTGTGGGTTGGAAAATTCACAAAATATAATACTTAGTTAAAAATTATTTGCTTTTGTTCTACTAGGTCACTATCATAATTTTGATAATTTATGTTAGGTTTAGGAAAGAATCTAGACATAACAGTCTATTAATAGGAAGAGATACTTCTGTGAAATTGGCTGTATATAGCACACATATATTTTACGGTATTGAAATGGAATTCATTGTTATACCTACAGAAAATCCTGGTTTTTCAGTTCTTAAGACATTGTGACTCATATGACTTTAAACGCCTGCTTAATTGCAATGTAATACAACTACAGTAAAATCTGTGTGCAACAGAATCTTGTCTTAAATGAAAACTTTACATGGTTTCAACAGAAAGAAAACCAGCAATTTTATTTGCTAATAGGAAAACCTGTATAAACCAGAATTTTTCTAGTTAATTTTGATTCCAGTTTCACAGGTTTTATAAATATTGGACAAAAGTGTGATTGCCCATTTTTAATTTTAAAATAAATCAGTTATTATTAACTTGTAAAATTCTCTTTGTAAATTTACTTTGCAAAAAAGTGAGGGGGGGGGGGGGTGTAGATGCCAAAATCCATGTTTGCCCTCTGTGAAAAAAAGCTAGTTTCGGCCTTGTTTTATACATATATGGATATGTTAATACATTTCTGTTGACCTTTAAGTACATAAGATGTCTTTTCTTTTCAGAATCTTAAGATTTTCCTGGAATGAATGGAACACGATAACTCAAGATGAAGACACACAGGCTGTAGAAGTGTTACCAAGTGCATATGTGTGTTTTTCACTTCATATTCCTTGGTAACATTGCTCCAGCTAAATTTCATTTAAATAGGGATCTCAAAACAGATTTTGATGCAGGAGACAAAATTGTGAATGAAGGTGGAAAAGATTGAGTATACATTTGAAGGAAAACCACACTATTCAATTGAGGTATGTTAAGAATTTATGCTGTCTTCAGTACTCTAATTATGGTTCTATGTAATGATTCTGTTCTACGTATATTATTAGATTTTTAAGGTTAGCTTTTTACACTAGTTTTTAACAATATTTATAAATGTGTCATATACATTTTTCACAGAAATCCTCGTGCATTTTTTTGCATTTAATTATAAATAGTAAGAAGTTTGTCTCAAATATTTTCTTGTGCCTGTGTTTGTTTTTTAAACCAGACCCATCGGTTGGATGGGGTTCGAGTGAAATTGGATTACCTGACCCGTGTAGAACTCTACTTCCATCAAAATATTTTTCCCAAATGACAATTAAATTTTGACCTCGATATGGGTGTATAGGGCTGGACCCCCTCACTAGTCTCAAGTACCACTTGTGTTTCTTAGGGCTTGAAAATATTTGGTTAAAGTACTACTCTATACACCGCTAATAAAAACAAAACAGCCAACAGCAAAAAAGAGAAAAATCTCTTCCATGTTAAGGAGATTTTCGTCTTACACAAAGTCCAACTTAGACAGATATTACTGAAATTTCAACTATTATTTATAATAATTACTGTAAAACCCAAATGTAATTCCCCCCCTCCCTCGTTTTCAAAAGCAAAACCAGTTAAATTTAGGGGCTGACAGTGAGGACTTATGATCGAGTTTTTTTTTTTAATTCGTTAAAACACTGTTTTATCATTAATTTAGAAGTAAAAAGGTAAATACAGGGGAGAAAAGCTTCTTCCGCATTTTAGTGAATTTCTGCTTTAATAAAATAAAATTCATCTAAATCCTTCTTTCTTCCCGAGCCCACAAAATTTAAAATCCTAAAAAAAAAAAAAAAAAACATTTTTTCAAATTTTCTGCATTATTGTAACAAAACATAATCAATCATCTAAGTCCCCCCCCCCCCCCCAATCCCTGAAATTCCCACTTCTGCTTCTGATACCCAGAGAAGTATAATTAAGTTGAATTCTGGGAGTGGGAAGAGGGAGAGAGATTTTTCTCTTTTTTGCTGTTGGCTGTTTTGTTTTTATTAGCGGTGTATAGAGTAGTACTTTAACCAAATATTGAGTACTCAGCCAAGTAACTAACGAGTAGTTGTGTATATGAAAGAATCACTGATGTGCACATGAAGTGAGCTTAAGGATATGAAGGAGGGAGATTTAACTTGATATATTACAATGTAATTTATGTGTTTGGATTGCCCCCCCCCCCCCCCCAAAAAGTATAAGGTTTCTAAATTTTATCTTAAGGCGAAACTTAATTGCCAGCTTACGAATTATTTATTCCCAGTTCCTTTTCCTAAAAATTAATTTATCATTTTATTTTGCTCGTTATTACACTCTGACTGCATTTTCATCTATTTAAAAAAAGAAAAGAAAAGAAGTCTTGTGCCTGGAAACAATGAGAAATCTTTGTTCACAGATGTAGTACATCTATATTTCGACGGTTAGTGTATATGCTGTCAATTCTCACGGCATATAAAAATTATTTCTTTTGTTTCTTATTCACACAGCCTTTTACTTGCCATATTATGGTACATCAGCACCCATTAGTCATATTTTTAGCTCTCATCTTCCACTTTTTACATAGTAATATTTTAGGGTGGTTTCTTGCAAAAATTCACAAGGCTCCATTATGCGGTTTTAACCAGGCCGGCGTTAAAATTCATAATTGCTCTTTGACTTAATCTCATTCACTTTAACAGATAAAACCACATGTGTCTGTCTGTTCAGACTCCTGTATCGCCAGAATATATATTTTTGGCTAATTAAATTTCTATTGTTTTGCCAATGCCTTATACAATCTGTGGAAGTTATGACAGTTTTCTAGAGATACTCAGCTTTTGCTCTGCATAGTATCAACATGTAATTGCATTTACCTCCTCTCCGGCATTTGATTACAGGCGTTGTATTGTGTACCTTGTAAAGAACCTGGATTATCAATAAACAGAGCTTGTAATTACATTTGAAGTCTTCTTATATTCTCGGTGAAACTGCTAGTGCCATTCAAAGAAATGACAGCATTGGTGAGCTCTATGGATGGGAAATAGTTACTTTTGGTTAACCGATAGCATCATCCCCCCCCCCCCTCCAACCTTACAGTTGGATAGACAACAGGTTCCAACAACCTATTATTTTTATAACATGTAACTAATCTCTTTGTATGCTGCCAATGGACATTTTAATTAAACGTCTTTTAAACAGAATGTTTGAAACAATTTTGACACTGTTTTCTGTTGAGATGAATCCACGTCATTAAAATAAATTTGCATGGTTAAACTCAATTTTTGCTTGTAACTTATAAAAACTTAGCTAGTTATGATACTTTGAATTTCATGCATTGTCAGATTTTCTAGTACAAAAAAAGACACTTTTCCATTTTTAGTGATTCAAGCACTGAAAATTCATGAAGTTCTAAGTATAACTCAGTAAGTTTTAGTCATTGAAGAATAAATTTTTACTGTTATACTTGTTAGAACACTTAAAATTTTTCTAAATAAAACTTATTGGACACAGGCATTCTATACAATTTTTAATTCCTTAACTATTTAAAAAGTAATAATTTTTACGTAATCGATTTTTATGTGATGCAAAACAAAGTTTGAGACATTTTTGCAATTGGAACTATATTTCTAAAACTAATGGTTTAGAAATTAGCTAATTAGTAAACGATAAGAAGAGATACCCTGTATAAGAAAAAAAAACACATTTTGCAAATCTCACAAATATTATTTACAGTGACCTCTCACTTATATGACTCTCGGTTATACCCCGAATTCTCTCGGTCCCTGACGCTTTAAACATTTCAAGCGAGTTTACATTTCCCATTCAAGAATTCATTTTTATAATCATTAAAGTACAAATCATTAACGCTTCTTATCTTTATCCTTTTGACTATTGTTAAAGTATTTATAAATAATGAATAACATTTCTTATCTACCTTGGTGTGTTATTAACGATGAAATCTATGGTGGGAAGGTGGTTGTATGGAATTTTCTTGTGCCTGCTATTTAAGAAAACCGATTAACAAAAGCCAAATGACCACCTGCAGATCATGTCTCTGTATAGTACTGAGTGAGTAATCAGGGTTAGTGCAAAATGCACTTTCCTGGATCAGTGTCCATCACATCCAGATATAAAAGATGTACCATTTCTGCAACAAATTAAAGTTATATTTTTGCCAGCAGATTCTACAAACAGATTAAAGCTATTAGATTTAGGGATTATAAAGAATTTCAAGTAAACTACAGAAGGAGTTTGATTTGGAAAACAAAAAGGAAACTAAAGCAATTTCCATTTTAGATGCCACGCATCTTACAGCATCTGCATGGAAAATGTGACATCGGAGACAGTTAAGAATTGTTTTAGGAAATGTGGTTTTTCACAAGACCAAACTGCTAGGTCAACAGATAAACCCGATTTTAAGAGCTTATGGGAATTCTTTAATGAGAAATCTTTGAAGATATCAGTAATGAAGACGTGAGAGCAGAGGGTGACAAAGATGGAAACAATGTTTCTGCTGTTGTAATTTTTTCAGAAGCAAGTGCCGCTATAAATACATTAAAGAATTATGTCCACCAAAATGAATATTCCTAAAATAGCTTAAAAACTTTAATAGACTTAGAAAAAAACATTTTCTCTTTTAGTCGACGACAGAGGCAAACTAATATCACTTCATTTTTTGAGAAAATCTGATCTGTTAATCTTCAAAATAAACATAGTGGTGAGTGAACTATTTTGTGAACTTTTTAAACTATGTTTTATTTTTTATTATTATTTTTCTAAATTTTGTTAAAATCTGTTCTTAGTACTCAAAACTTATCATTTTTAATATAGGTAAAATAATTAATAAATGTAAAGTTTGAAACTTGTATAATGAGATGATCTCTCAGTTATACGACTTTTTCTACAGTCCCCTGAAAGTATTATGAAAAGTGGTCGACGGGATAATAGAGAAGTACCCAGATTTTTAATGTTTCTTGCAACCTTCAATTTAATCTTGAAGATAACAAGCAGTTTAGTTGAAATATTTATTTGTTTAGTAAGGGAGAGGTCACTGTATATAGTTATAATCGAATGCAATTCATCTTAACAAATTTTCAATATGATTTTTAAATTAATTACAATTTTATTAAAATTAAGTTACTACACAACTTATACAATGGTATTTTCTTTCTTTCATTTTTTGCCCCAGGTGCCAGTATAGAAGGGGAGCACGAAAAGATTTAATTCATCTTTCGGTAGAAAAAAGAAATAATGAAATTAGGGCAAAAAGTCATGCAATCGGACATCCCAAAGTAAAATAGTACCAGTTAATTTTATATACCTTTGCTTTGAACATGGCTGGTTTTTACATTAGGTGACCTGGGATATTTGAATAATGAATTGAATACATCAAAGATACTTGCAAGGTCAATACACTGTCCCAATTAGACCCGAATTGATTCACCATTTCTGATGTTATCATGATGATAAGTTTTGCATGTTTTTTACTTTTGTGTGTCCCTGTAAATGAACTATGAGAGCTACACATTTTATTAACAAACTCATCTAATGGCAAATCAATTTACTTTTCCAATTTGATTTGAAATTTAAAAAACAAAAATATTAAGATAATGTACTTTCTACCAATTATTTCATATTTAAAATAAAAGTAAAAGCAATGGATCGAAAATTCTGTGTATAAATTTATTTTGGAAAGGGGGGGAGAGCTAATGAATGTCTATTCTGTGGCCCTTCTTTTCATACATGGTGAAAAGTTACTATGCAAAATATTATCTCGAATATTGATTTCATCCTTCTCAAAGTAGATGAAAAGCTCTTTTCGTACACAACTTTTATGATTGTATACATTTGATAGGTCATTTTAATAAGAAAATTTCTAGTATTTTTCAATATTAAGACTCTTTTATTGCATTTGTGATGAATATTATAGTATATTTGGTTAATATTTTGCTTAAAAAATAAAGTATTTATTACTTTCCAGCTTTTGCTGATATTTTGCAAGCAATTATCTGAATTTTGAGAATAATTTATTTTAATTTAATTATTAAATAAACTACATACATTGTAAAAACTGCTTGTACTTTTAAAGGCAGGTGAATGTGATTTTAAAGGTAGATTAATATGAACCATGGATTGCTGGAATTAAAAGAGCATATATTTATCAAATAAAAATTGTGTATGTTTATAAAGACACATGTTTGAAGATAAAAGTTTTGGTATCCATTTAGAGTAGATAAATATTAATTGAAGGAATTAAATAACATATCTTAATGAATTATTTTTAGTTGTGAAAAGATTATATGAATGTCATGATTACTTGAGTATTACAATTTACTTAACAGCTTTATAATATGTTATGTTAGTAGTGTACAGATTTTGGTACTTCTCTATTATGCCATCGACCACTTTACATAACAAGAAACTATCGTCAAACTGTAATGCCAAATAAACAGGAGAACGTTGCCGTTGGAATATCAAAATAAATAAATAAATAAAATATAGGAATTTAAGGACACAATTGTTATTTTAATGAATGAAATAACTCATAAATCAGTAAAACTGAAAAATACACACACATGTCGAATTAAAAACCACTTGATGACATAACAAACACGTATAATGCTTCTGACATCAAGTAAATGGGACTGCGTTTTTGGCGTTTAATCTTGCAGTTTGGCGATAGTTTTTTATTATGAAAAGTGGTCGACGGGATAATAGAGAAGTACCCAGATTTTTAATATTTCTTGCAACCTTCAATTTAATCTTGGAGATAACAAGCAGTTTAGTTGAAATATTTATTTGTTTAATATTTGTGTTTAAATTAATGTTTAATATTTGTTAAGATATTTTAAAAATAATTAGAAGTATCTAGGATATTCTGATAGCATTGGTATCATTTGTGCAAAATCCGGGGGCAATAAACGAATGATGATTATTATAATAAATAATTTCAAAAAAATTACATTCAAATATAACTGCTCTCTTTCTAAGTGTTTAACTATTTTAAGTCATATGGGTTGAATAAATTTTAACATATATATATATAGTTACTTTCATGTGTTTTCGAAAAATGTTGAAAAATAAAATATTTTTATTTAATTTTATTTTATTTGTGTATTATTATTCCAATTGTTTATTCATTAATTACATTTTTTAACTTGAATACACAGAAACTCCATCAAGATGAAGATTTGAAATTTAATTACTGATTAATAATGCATTAATTTTAATTTAATAGCTAAGGTATATAAACAAACCTGCCACTGGCAGATTTTATTATTTTTTCTACTATTGGTGTACCGAGTAGTGCTTTGGCCGAGTAGTTGTGTTTAAGAAAGAATCACTGATGCGAACATGAAGTGTGCTTAACACTTCTATGTGTGTGTGTGTTTATATAGATACCTATTTATAAACATGCATCTTGTGCATATAATATAATCATATTTTTTAAAATTAACTTCAATTTTTTTAAATTAACTTCATTTTTTGAAATTTTATTTCATTTATTGTGGACCTTTTAATGGCAATTTTTGAATATTCAAAAATTTTAAAACAGTAGCATTATTTAAAAAATATATATAAAAAAAGAATTGATATATAAATAGTTCAATTAACCAATATGAAATTAAAATTGATTATTTAACACATCTTTACCCATTTGTCATTTTGATACCTGAAATCTGTCTATCAAAAATGGTTATTGCTTGCTGTAACAATTCCTTGAATAATGCAAAATGTTTCATAGTTTTTAAAAGTATCTTATTTTCTTTTGATTAAAAAAATTGGGTACTATAGTGTAATAGCGGCCCTTGAGGATGAATCGTCAAGCGACAAAGATTTATCGCCAAATTATAAAGCATGTATGACATAATTATTACGTTAAATCATTACTTTTGTGATGTATATGGCCGAGTTATTAGTCATATATAACACATATATGATGTATACATATAACATGTGCATAAGTCATATAGGATGTATATATATGACATATAAGACATAAATAATATGTATGTAATGACGCATATGGGTGTTTGGAATAATATGTGTATATATGATGCATATATAAGCTTTTTGATGATCTTGGCGAAATCAGAGCTGAAACCTTGACATAATTGTAATTGTGGAGGCCGCTATAACACGAAAGCACCAAAAAGGCTTTACAGTTTCTTTTCTTTTTGTGTGTGTGTAATGTGCTAAAATGCTATTTTATCAGTGCTCGCAGTGAACACATTTTTTCTGGAGCAGGCCAAATTTACAACCAATAAAAGAAATGCCCTATCTCCAGAAAATGTAGAATGATTAGTATTTTTGTACCATAATTTGCCATACAGCTAATTTAATAATTATTTTTTTTTAAATTGCATTTATTGTATTTTCTAATTCTACGTACTGCTTCTTTATCCAAAATCAGTCTTTTCCTACAGTTTTAGAAATGTCTTTTTTTTTAATATAAATATAAAATTAAACTTCAATTTACATTAATTTTGCATGGGGTTTTTTTCTTACCTTTTTCTATGTTTTATAGATAAATTTTTATGTACCGAGTAAATAGTTTTTATGAATTATGGCATATATTATACATTTATATTCAAATAACTTTTTATAGATCACTTATAAATTAATTTGTCTTTAAATATGCTTAAAACATGAAATTCTTGCAACTACTCGGTATTGGCCGAGTACTCAGCCAATTTGCCATATTAGGCCCTATTTTCTACCACTATTTCTAAATCAATCTACTCCAAAAATTTGTAAGAATCTGCGATGAAGGTCATTGTTTTGAAATAGTGGTGGAACCAATGTTCATGAAATGTATTAAAAAGCTGCTTCTGATTTATATTAGGTAAATTACTTCTGTATGTATGTAATAACAGATAAGACTTCTGTATAAGTAAATAAATCGTATAAATATTGAAAAAATTGGTTGTGTGTGCCTTTATAACAAAGTATAAAAAATTCTTTATTTCAGATATGTAATTTCCTACTCCTAATAAATCAGACTGCTTTTGTTAATAAATATTTTTGTATTTCTAGTAATCTGCTCAATAGCGCGAAACTTTCTGACACATTTTTAAATGCAAAGACATAAAATTGGCAGGCCTGACCATGGAAGCAATCTGGAATCAAAATGAGTTCATTTTTCCATTTTTTGATAAATAAATTACTTATCGAGTTACAAGCTATTCGTTTCATGTGACGGCATGTTTTATACTTTCTCTGGCTGTCACGTACAGAAATCCAGTTCAAAATGGTAACTTTGACAGTATTTTCTGAAAGATCTTGTGCGTTTACCAAAAAAATGGAAAACGTGTTTCAGTTACATAAGTTTCTGAATAACAATAACTGCCAATTTACGATAAAAAATGAATTAAAAAATATGTCGTAAAGTAGACAGTTTGAATTTGAGAATAAACAATCTTAATATAAAAAAAAAGAAAAAAAAGAGAGAGAGATAATAATAACAAATGTTGAAATAAGATTTAACTGTTGAAAATTTTTTTTAAATATTGCATTTTGCATATGAAAGGTAATATAAATGTTAAAATACCAATGAAGGTGATGCAGTTTTTTTTTCTTGGGGGCCCATTTTGTGAAAAGTAAAGGTTATTTTTGTGAAATTTATTATATTTTTCTGAAAAATAAAATTTTGTAACAAAAGTTGAAATCCAGTTAATCAAATTCGAAACAAACATTTATAAACAAAAACTTTTAAAATCCTTTTGCTGAAGTTTTCCTCTCTGGTGAACTTGTTTGTTTACAAATTACGCATTTTAAAAATCACAAAATAATAAATAAATAATAAATAGTAAGTTTTTATGGAATAGAATTTTGTGAAGGGAACCATTTTATCAAATTGATTTTAGTGAAGGGGACATTTTATCAAACTGACATTTGTGAAGGGATCCATTTTATTAAATTGATTTTTGTGAAGGGACCCTAAATAGGCCCCAAATTTTTCCTGTATCGACCCCTGAAACGGATAACATTTTGAAAGTTTCTGCTGATTATCTCTGTATAAACAGCTCTGACAATTGATATAAGTTTAATTTCTTGCAGGTTTTGTTAAAGTCATTCTTTCTATTTTGTTTACAGTTGAAAATTTGCCTTTTCATTAGAGTAATGTATACATAAATTAGAAATAAATTGTATTAATGACTCTTTTGACTTTTACAACTTTCAATCCCTTTTTTAATAAAATGCAAGAAATAAATAAGCATTAATTGTTTACATATAAATATTAAGGTGCGAGGGGAATATTGAAATGGTGATCAAAAGCTTTCTACAAGTTTAACATTCAAGCATTTTATTTCTTATAGATATATTAATGCCCTTTATTCTTTGGTTTTTCATAAAAATTTTAAATTAACATGATAATTTAAATTTTTGTCCCAATGTTAGACAAAAAAAAAATATCTACTTATTTTGTTTGACTTACAAAAATAAGTAATAGAAATGAAAAAAAATTCTTTATTATCTGTTTTTAAATTGCAAATTTAAGAAATGAAATTTAAAAAGAAAGCCAGTTCATGTTATTCATTTTTACAAAGAATAGTTTTGAAAAACTTGTTTTTTAGAGGGAAGGGGTATTCAATAATGACAATGACAATAATGCTTAAAAAAAAAAAAAAAAACTCCACCAAAACTTAGCTGAGTACTCAGTACAGCTCTAGTTTGTTGGCATACATTGATTTATGAATGTTGCTAATGAATTTAAAGTATCCTGAATTTGTTAAACTATATCATATGTTTTAAGCACAGATTTAATAATTTGATAAATTCTAATTAGGAAAAATGAAGAATTAATAAGAAATTTAAATATTAACAGTGTATAAAACAATTTCTGTACAAAAGCAAAATTTACAAATAATAATCTTTATAAAGACTCCTTCACACTTTTATTAACTACTACTCAAATGTGTTTGAATCTTCTTAAAATGCGTTTATATTAAATACGATTTTGTGAATTATATGAAAGTTTCTGTTCGCAACATAGAAATTAATCGTAAATACAAATTTTCATTTGCTTTATAAAAATTCTTGAGTGAAAAATCATTTATATGTATACATATATATATATATATGATCATAGCTGCACAAAAAACCTTTTTATTCATTAGTAACTATTTCGGTGATAACTTCTAATGTAAATTAAGATAATATTCTTAAATATATTATCTTATGTTCCTTAAAAGTTGTACAACTGGTGTTATATCATGTTTCATATGTCTATCTCAACAAAAATAAACATTTCAAACTTCCGTTATACGAGGTTACCAGAAGAACGCCAATAAAAACACCAAATCGCCAGCTCCATTACCGGAGATGACGTCAAAAACATGGAAAAAACATGGACTCACGTGACTCGTTGCCATCTAATGGAATGCCCTATAGACACTCCTGAATAGCAGACACCACTATTTAGTAAACACTTTTTTAACCCACAACCCCCCCCCCCCCTCCTTTTTTTTATGCTTACCTCTGTATAACAGACAAATGCTGTGCTCCAGCAATGTCCAGTATTTAGAGATTTTACTGTATCATTAGTCTAGAATGTTTTCAAATGGAATTTTGAAATTAGAACTTTTTGTCCAAATGATATTTCAGAATTTTTATTCTACTGAATGTTTAAGTTCAAACCTATATTTATTGGTTTAATAAGGTATCAGGCATTTTTATTTATATTTAAAAAAGTGTAAGTAATAAAAATTTTGTAATTAAATATGGGGGAAAATGTCTACTTGTTTATTTTACTCTTTTAACCAATTTGAATTCCCTACCAACTGTATTTAATTGCAGTTCAACAAAATTTTTGGAAGGAGTATTTATATATCATAAAATGGGATCTCTTTTATCAAAACTGCTAAACAGAAACCTTGAAGAATTTTTTTTAAGTTAATTGAAATCTAGTTAAAATGTAACACATTCTTATTTCATATCAGTGTTTACTTGTCAGATTTAAAACTCTATTGGAAGTTAAATACATTTTTAAGTACTGCCATATCTCATTTAGGATCATTTGAACAATAACTGTAAAAAATTCTTGTTTTGGTTTAAAATATATATATACGTTAAATATTCATTTATTTTTATTTTATTTTTTTTATCATTGTTGGGATAACTTTGACTTCTATTTTGTTATAATGTAATTAATGTTTAGTTTTCTTTTTCTATAATCAACCTTTAATTTTATTTAAACAGGGGAAGTACAGATTTTGATGATTATCCATTTGATGAGCCTTCTCCATCTCCCAACTATAATCCTGCCACACCTGGTTATCAGCCAGAGACGCCCCAAGGCCCTTACACCCCACAGACGCCTGGAGCAGCTAATATGTATAATTCAGATCACACTTATTCACCATATCAGCAAACACCATCTCCAGCTGATTATCCAAGTAAGATACTGAGAATGGACATAAATTTTTGTTGGTTCTTTTTAACACTTTCCGACATAATTGAAAAGTGTTTATGAATTCGGTCTGTCTGTCTGCCGTATATTTGCAGTTTGTCCATCTCATGTAAATATACTCGGATTGCCATGCAATTGATATGTTATTCAGGTTTACTATGGTATGTTCGGTGTTGAAAATGAAGTGTGTAGCATTTATAGTTCATTTAAAGGGACACTCAAAAGAATTCTGTTACATTACAGTCTATGGTGAAAAATCGTTTGTGGTGTACTTTAATAATGTTAGACAATTTCAAACATATTGAAATTGATATATCTCACTGCGGTACACTACAAGAGACTTACTATAGAATAAGGTATTCATCGTTCATTTACAGGGACACACAAAATAATTCGGTTACAGTACTGTCTATCAATAATAAATTAATAATAATTGCTGGAAGTGTGTTTTCAGTTGTGGTATGCATTTTTAAATTTAACTCATTTTTTGCATATTACTTGGTGTATATAAATTCTATAGATCCTATACGGAGCTAGTCAAAAGATCTCAAGTACATTTCCATTTATTGGCAGAATTTGCTGTAGGGAAATTTTCAACTGTGCTATGCGTTTCCTAACTGAAGTAAATTTTAGAATTCTATGTAGTATATATACAAATCTGTAGATCCTATACAGGGTTACACAAAAGAATTTGGATACTTTCTGACTATTGACAGTTATTGCTGGCATTGGGTTTTCAAATGTAAGTTTTGCTACAGTATTCTGAATGTGTTGGAAAGTGTTTCATAATCTTATGCCTGACACATGATTTTTCTTTCTTGTTTATAGTGGCCTTTGTGCAGTAGAGAAAACACGGCAGTTGAATTTAGCAAGAAAAGCAAAATTTTCAAAAGCGTGCTCTAGCAATGTTTATTTACATTTTAAAATCACACAAGATTGTTATATCGTCATGAAATAACTATCAAATGCACAAGCAATTTTTTCAACATTTAATACATACATTGTAAAGCAATTTATTTAAAATATACATAAATAAGCCCTTGTGATGACAAAATCTGGGATCGCATAGAATTTTACTAGCATTTGTGTATCACACATCTATAAACACCCCACTTAAAAATTTTTAAAGGTCGTAAGTTGATATTAGATAAGCAAGTTTTGTTTTTTACCAAAGTCCTTTTTGAATGATGTTATGAAATGAGAAAAAGATGACATCCTTTTAAATAATAATAATAAAAAAAAACTTCTTTATTTGATCAACAAAATAGTAATAAATGGGTTTTCTTCTTGGCCACTAAATTTTTGTAGGAAAAACATAATCCATCCCGGAGGAATACTTTTAAAGTTTCCATTGGTGTTCATCTTCATTAAGATTTATTAACAGCAATTTCTTTAGCTAAACACCTTTCCAGTTAAACATACATAAATAAGCTGTACAATTATTTCATATAAAAATATATAACATTTGGCTATGGCTACATAACTAGGCTATATTACATAACTAGGCCATATAAAAGTAGACATTTTTTCATTGATCTCCGTTTTACATTCGTTATAATATCTGATGAGATATTGCACTTTATAAAGACCAAGTTATGTGAAGGCTGTTATAAAAAGATGTAATTATTTTCTACTTCCCTCTCTTTCTTAGTATCTGTATTAACTTAACATTTTTCTTTTCTTTTCATGCAGCTGGTACCCCAAGTCCTTCAGCTTATGCTGGTACACCTAGTCCATCTGCCTATGCTGGAACTCCTTCTCCCAGTGGTTATGGTTACAGTCCAATGACTCCTGGAGCACCATCTACTCCAGGTTCAGGTAATTTTTATTGCTGTTTTTATCATTCAGTTAAAACTGCTTTTATTTAATTCAGCTAGGTTTTTGTATGTAAAGATGGAATTTTGTAATTTTTTTTTCACTTGTTAAAATTATAAAAATCGATTAATAGTTTCATATTAATTAAATTAGGATTATACATTGAGAAATCAATTTAAAAACCTAAAAACGTAGTTTAAATAATGTTTCATTCTTTTCTTTCTTGTTCTCTTATCTAAAAATGAAACAGAACAAAATTTGTAATTTTTTTTTTAATAAATTCACTAGCTCACCTTTTCTACCAAGTGTAAAAAAAAAACAGTGAATTTTCCATAATGGAGTTTGGTGCCACACCAAATTAATGTATTGCAACAGAAAATTTTCTGAAAAAACATGAATTGCAGTCATAAAATTAGGCATGATTTTCAAGATAAATCCCTTCGCTGGACACTGATCAATGAATAAAATGATTCACCATTTCTGTTTTCGCACTTTATCATCTATTTCTTTTAACCACTTGGTAAAGAAAAACATGGTCATCCTTGATTTTTTATTGGCTAGGTACTTAATTTTTCCACATTTTTGAAGCAGCGGGGCTTTTTTTTTTAGTTGTCAAAAATCACAGGAGGTAATTTTTCAGATCCTTTTGCATCGGCACACAATAACACTATCAATCACATTTCACTATTTTTTTTTTTCACCATGAGATGTATCCGATTTGATTGCAAGAGTTTTTTATTGACAGAAGATTATAAAACAAACCTGTTTCATCTGCATTGAAAATGTCTTTTTGCTCATATCCTTTTATCAGTGGTTTTGAATCTAATCATCTACTGTTTCACAACCAACATATCCAGACTCTCCACTGACAGTTTTACCTGCTATACTGTGCCTTAATTTAAACTTGTGAAGCCATCCTGAGGAAAATGATGAATCACACTCCACATTCAGCTTCTTCAAAATTTCTTGTGTTTTCTCCATAAGCAAAGGACCATTGTTAGGAATTTTTACACTACGACACTGATTAAACCACTGTAAAATCAATTTTCCTACATCATCAGCGAATTTTACGCTTTGGACTTTGTTTTTTTTTTTTTTTTTTTTTTTGAAGCATCCGAATTTGATGATGGCTTTCCTGGATGATCTTACACTTATAAATTAGTGTGTTTAAAGTTCAAACTGGTAAACTTAATTCTTTGGCAAAATCCACTTAAAAAAAAAAAAAAAACCAGTAAACCCTATGAAAATGAAGTACCTGTTTATAATAGAATCCTGAATTAAATGCAAAAATTTCATTGTCCCTACAGCAGGAATACAATTATAACTGCTAAGATGAAAACCTGTTTAAAATGGAAAATTTTTTCTGTTCCTTATGGTTTTGTCTTAGCAAGTTTTATTACACTAAAAAAACACAATACAAAATTCCAATTTAGAAGGTATAATAGTATAGCATTCCTAACATAAGGACGATGAAATTTTTACTTTTAAAACATAATTCCTTTATAAACAGGTTCTGCTTAGACAGGGTTTACTGAACAAAGTGTAGTAAAATCTGTAAAAACAAAATCGCTATGAACTGCAAAAAAATACTGTTTTAGACAGGTTTCCATCTAAGCAGGTAGATTATAAAAATATTCCGTTATAGACAAGTTCCGTCTTCATAGGTTTTACTGTATTAAGTTCCACTTGATGCAGACCAAAAAATAGCATGGTACTAAAAGAAATGTAAAAGAATTTGTGTATCATGAAAAATTGGGACTTTTGCCATCTCACACAGTGGTTACACAGGATAGATCTTGGAGCTCCTGAAAATCGGGACATTTCACATAAATCAGGACACCCGGCAACACTATTCAAGATTTATTTCTTGTGACTCTATTGCTTTAGTAATATTGATTTATTTTAACAGAAATTTGGAATTTTTGGATTATTATTATTATTATTATTTTAATATATGCTTTCACAAATTGTCTTTTTAATGTTTAGTTATAGATCATTCATCGGTTGAATGGCAGACAACAGATATCGAAGTTGCAATCAGAGATACTCATGAAGATGATGGTCTCAGTGGTCAAACTGGCATTATTCGAGGAATATCAGTGAGTTTATATTTTCCTATTTATTTTACATTAAAGTGTAAAAACGAAGTTTTTCTATATTTTCATATTTCATGCAGTCTTTAATTTTATTCAGTGTAAGGTTTTTTTTTTTTTTCTTTTTTCATATATGGTATTGTATATTTTAACCAATTAAATGGAATAAAATATTTAAAACTCAATATTGGTTACAATACATTTGAAACTTCTGCTACTGTTTCAATAACAAATTATATTTGCTATAGTAAAATATTTTTATGAAAGGAAAAGTTTTATGCCCTAATCAAGAAGCAACTACTTTCAGTAGCAGATTTCAGCAAATGGAGTTCAGTGAATTCATCAGACTAGTGATCAAAATTCTCATAAATAATTGAATGAATACATAAAGATACATGTAGTTAGTGCAGTTTAATAATTTTTTTTCTGAATTAATTGAGACATAAATAAAATATTCAGCATTGCTTTTTTTTTTTTTTTTTTTCATATGTATTACAAATATCTATACATTAAAAGATCTTTATAAGGCATACTATGACACAAGAGATTGTGCATACAGTGGGTGATCGGTTACGAACTTAATCCGTTCCAAAACAATGTTCGCTAACCGAATTGTTTGTTAACCGATCATAGATTTAGTATAGATTTGTATGGGAATTCAATTAATTCGTTCTTAAAAGCTAAATAATATAAAAAAAATTACATAAATTCTCCCTAAATTTATTTAAATGTAATAATAATAAAACATACATTACATACATATACAGTCTTGTCCTTTCAATCAGGCTTATTTTGAGTTTGGGGCATTAAATGTTTGACAAAAGCTTATTTTTTCTTTCTGGAGTTTTCAATCTTCCCATTTTAATAAGGTTAATATGCGTCCCTATTTATATGAACAGATCACAGTTTCATGGCTTTGTCCATGTTGTGCCGTACTTAAAAAATAATTGACATACCCTTTGTAATAACTTTTAGGTTCACATTCATTGACTACAGCAATAAATCATATAAGTTTATTACTTTGACCTATCAAAAACTCCATTAGTTCTCTAAAAGATTGTGTTTACTGCAGAGCCTGATAAAGCTCAAGCACTAGAGCCTATTAATAATTTAGGAACTAAATTTTAGATAATTAACTTCCAATTAAAAGTATTTCTTTAAAGAGGATTACAAAATATAAAAATTAATGTTTTTGTACTGTTCATTCTAATCTGAGGGCCCTAAAATGTAGGGCCCGAACCCCTGGTAGCCCTTGAATTAATTAGACCATAACTATACAACTGTTATAATGTTCTGTAAGTCGATAATAGTAGATGCAATTAAATACAGCTTTGCTTCTTCTTGGTTTTGTTTTGTGAGGTGTTCGTTAACCAAACATGTGTTCGTTATCCAAACATATAAATCGCTTGCGAAAGTGTTCGTTAACCGATCACCCACTGTATTACAGAATTTTGCATTATATAGCTCACGCTCACATTTCGTGCATCATTAAACTTGTAAACATTGTCAAATATGTCTGGAACATATCAACACACAGTAGAAGAAGTTTATATTGCATTCCTTTTGACCAGAAGTTGTGCAGATTATAAATTTTTGCATAACGTAGATCATTTCACACATTGTTATATTATCTTATATACATGATCCAAATATGCCTGGATCAAATCATTATACTACTCATTAAAAAATTTTTTAATTTAATATTAGCAGTTTCTTCATTAAAAAAACTCTGAATTAAGGAAATAAAGATGAAATAATATCTGAAACTTAGTTCTCTAGAGCAGCGGTTCCCAACCTGCTGTACGTGGCGGGACTGCTGGGGGTACGTGAAAATCACATCGGTAATGGCGGAAATCACAAAAATGATTTAACTGAAAACACATAAAGAAAGTTGGTAGTTTTGGATTAGAAAGTTAGTCTCATGTGTTACTCCAATATGTTACAATTAAAATGAGGGTAAAATCCCACTAGACTTAATAATCCATTGATAATTCTATGCCACTAGCTCTGCCTACTGCTGATCATATTGCATGGGTACTTATATATTTTCCCAATCTTTGCTAAAACTTTCATTGTTCATTTTACAATGTTCTTTTCTCACGCCTTATTTATTCCCGTTTCTAATAATAATTATAAAACGCCTAAATTACGTTAGAGCTTCTAGTGTTAATGTTTTATTTTAAAACGTGTTGAACAGCAGGCTCTTATTTTCATTTTCGAATTGTCGGAGTTATATCACTAACGTAAATTTATTGGAAAGCTTCCTTCCGTTTAATGAGTATTTAATTTGAAGTGTTTACTTATTATTTGAATGATTTGGCTTATATTTAAAATTGATAACTAGTTGGAATCTGGAATTCTTAAGAGTATTGCAATTGCGATTGAAAATCAACCTGATGATTCGGGAAGTGCAAGTTCTTCAAAAGAATTTGATTATTTAGAATTGCAAAAGAACATGAGTGCAGCTGTTAATAGGCATGTTCTCATAACTAATAAATACTGAATAATAATACTTTATAATACTTTAAATAATACTGAAAACATCAGTGCTCCCATAATGAATAGAAAATATAATAATGAATAATTCTTGAAATATGAATTTCGCATTCACGGGAGATAAAGATTGTAATAATATGTGGGGGGAGGAGAGGAGAGGAGAGGAGTGGGTGAGTGGTTATGATAAATGGCGGTACTCCGAACTAAAAAGCCTAAGCAAGGGGTACGTGAAAGAAAAAAAGGTTGGGAAGCTCTGCTCTAGAGGGTAGCAATATTTCTATAATGTGGATTGCAAGTACTTAATTGCAAAATTCATTGTTTACATCTGAGAAGTTGTGTGTCATATAGAGAATTGTGTTATAAAATCTTCTACTGTAGTATAAAGTCCAAAATCCAGATTCCAATAACTGAAATTATCTGTTAACGGGGCTGTATTGATCTGCCATTTTTTTGTTTAATTAAAAATATACATATAAAAATACTAGGATTGTTTAAAGTGTGGGAAAATTTAAAATCTGCAGGTTTGTTGAATAATGCAAAAATCATTCTCATCTAAATACAGCCTATGGTATAGGAATTTTAAGATATTTAAAATGTGGATTTCTGGAAATGCATGCTTTTTAAAAAAAAAACTGTGATAGAAATACCCTGGAGTTCTTTCTTATATGAAATAACATTAAATATGAAATACAGAGTGGTGCTAAGAATGATGTAATGTTGATGGAACATTAAAAAAATGTTTGTCATAATTTGTAGCTGTCAATGATATTTTCAGAACAGAAATAAAAAACTTCCTTAATTTAACACAATTAGTGTAATTGATAAACAAATCATACAAGTTGTAATTTTCCAACTGAGTGAAAAAATGCCCAGACCAGTATTGGACCAGGGACCTTTGGCTTAAGCGGCCAATGCTCTACCAACTGAGCTATCCTGGGACACAATTCATGCAGACAATCTTTTGATAATGACATCTGATCTGTTATCTGAAACAGCTCAACAGAATAAATTGAAGGTAATGGAACTCCATACCATCACCATGTAAACACTGTGTAATTACACTTCATTAATTTAAAGCAATTATTATAACTGGTAAATAAATCATACATTTGTTTACCAGTTATCAGATAATTGGTAAACAAATCATCCAAGTTGTAATTTTCTAACTAAGCACTTTTTCACTCAGTCTGAAAATTACAACTTGTATGATTTGTTTACCAAATATAATAATTGTATTAAATTAATGAAGTGTAATTACATATCCAGGATTTACTTGGAGTTCCATTTACCTTCAATTTATTTTGTTGAGCTGTTTCAGATAACAGACCAGATGTCATTGTCAGAAAATTCTCTGAGTGAATTGTTTCCACTGGATTTGCCCAGGTTAGCTTAGTTGGTAGAGCATTTCAGCTTAACCCCTGACTGTGACATAAAAAAATTATTATAAGGTGCTGTTATAATATTATTATCTTAATGGATGGAGGAATAAGGATCGTATAGTGAACTTTTAAATATTATTTGCAGTTGTGATTGAAATAAGCAATTAACCCTGCACAATTTGTGCATCTGTTCTTTAGGTCAATATTTCTTAAGAAGAGAAACAATCATAATAATAAAATGAATTAAACGGTCTTACTTGATCTTTGTTGAAAAATAAGAGACTCATACTACTTGAAATAAGAACTCGTTTAGGTTAGGATCCAATAATGTTTATTACATTTTCTTGAAGAAGTAGGAAGGATGAGATGAAAGCTGCACATCAAGTCTTTAAAAAGTACTGGCTCAAATTTCGTAAAATTCGAAGAATCTTTAAATATTCCTTCTGGCAGATTTAATTAAGGGATGTAGAATTAATGCAGAATTAAATTACCAGTTGATTTAAAACTTTTAAAATATTAAACTTAAAATTTACAACAGCATTTTTATAGAATAATTAAAAACTGAAAACGCGAAATAGATCTCCAAAGAATCAGCGCTACGGCGATTCTAGGATACGAGCGCTGGCACAGGCCAGGCCTCCAGACCATACGACGTTTAGCATAAAATTACAGCATCATTTTTATTAAAATTCTGTTGGAAAAATGTGCAACATTAGTATAAATACCCATAACAGGGGTGCACAAATGTGAGAGCAAGATTAATTTAAACTAATTTGTTGATTAGGAATTACGTGAAAAATCAAAAGAGCAAATCAGAAACAAATTAACATTTAATAATTAAAAGAACGATTCTAATTTGTATTTGAAAGACATGCCCCTTTCGAATGCAGCGCCAAAACAAAACAGCTCCTGAAATATGAAATACTTCCAAAGTCTGGAAAACACATCGAACAAGAGCGGCGGTGACGCATGCGCACAACACACGCGTGCGGAGAAGAGCCGCCAAATGACGATGACGTCACAGCTCAGCGCCGATTGAAAGTAACTCAAAGCGCGAAGATGCCTCGCAGAGAAAACAACATCGCCGATTCAACGAACGCGAAGCACAATAAGGGGGAAGACGGCCTTGCCAAAAAAGCAATGTACAAGGTGCACGACTGCCGATAAATAGCTTTTAAAGAATGGCAAATTAAACTGGAAAGGCTATAAAATAGAAATACGTTGAGCTAAAATAAAAATAATTAAAAAAGATAAAACTGTGATATATCTTTATCACACTGACTGCCGAGCAAAAGGTCAAATTTGTAATGTTGTTTTCTCTGTAATTATTTTAAAATGCTAAAAAAAGAGGAATTTTCAAACTTGATATAAAAAACTTAGTTACGTATATGAGTCAGATGTTACTTGAGAGTATCAATCATTGCTCAATATTTTAAAACTGCATTATATTTGTAGAAATATATTAATATAAACAATGCTATTATTGCAGTGAAGCCTACAGCATAGTGAACGGATGTATCATTTTTTGGCAGTGAGAAGGTTAAACCAAATGTCCCTAGTTCGAATCCTGACATGAGCACTTTTTCACTCAAAAGTTGCTTTTACTTCACTTTACTTGGAAAATTACAACTTGTAGAAATAAGAAAACCCCTATAGAAAAATTAGAAATATTTCAATTGAATGAGATGTCAGAGATCCAGGAATAGCATTAATGAAAATGACATAGGTGATCTGATCATATACATAAATTAATGAATGACAAATTTGAAAATTATAAGATATTGAGAGTAATCAGGTAGTTGTGGGAAAGTTCCAAAAGAATTTCATATTACAATATTGTGCTATTATTCAATGTAGCAATTAAAGGAGTATAGTCTTCCTACGATAATCTGGCCAATGAGTAACACAAATTTAGATGCATTTACTCCTTAATTAAGATGACAATCAATACTAGTAAGAGTAACTAACAGAATATAGTTTTTAATTAAATAATGCATTTCCTGTACCAGTTTTATCTGTTACCATTGGGACATAAAGGGTTGTCCTAGTCCCATAAATTAAACGCTGAGCCAAGCTACGTTGAAAATGGCATGAAACAGGATTTTGTAGGCGAAAAAGAAAAATTATTTTTTGTAGTTTTTACACTGACTTTCCCCTTAGCAGTTTTATATAATGTCTTTAGGTTAATTACTGATTTAGTTTTATAAATGTATTTTGCCAAAAAAAAAAAAAAAAAAAAAAAGTTTTTAAAAAAATTTGAAAATTTAAAAGAGGATTTACTGAAATGCATTCATGTGGATTTAAAACATGCTCAAAAGTTCATGTGGATTTAAAACATGCACTATTCAAATGCATTGCATGGTTTTACAAATCTGAATAAAGCAGATGTAATTCAAATGCTTCTATTTCATAAATTCTGAAATCTTGCTTCAAAAGTAAAGTATATATATAAAAAAAAAAGGTGTGGGTCTATTTTCTTAAATATGTTATACAATTACTATAAACGGCATTAAAAATAAAGAGAATTTTATATAATTTTTGCTCATTTTATTTTTACTTATGAAGGCTTATGTCACCTGTGGCATATCTCATAATCAGAAGTCTACTGTATAACATTTACAAAATTCTGCTAATTTTAATTATGTATTAGAATTTTTAAATACATTGTTTGTATTTTTTTACTGATAATACATAGTTCTGTTTTTACTTGCTACTAGCTGACCCACCCGCATTGATTGCCCGGGCCCAGACTAATAACCTTAAATATACTTAAAATTTATTAAATGGATAAGGTATCAAATAGATATTGGTTGATAAAAAACAAACTTCTCATTTTCGGCAAAATGAGGACTATGAAAGCAAAAATTTTAAAAATCACTGTACAAATTCCAAATAAACTTTAATAAAATGTACAAAATTTTTATATTGTGCTAAAAGATTGTTTTGATGAGTGAATCAAAATCACTAGTGAACTCAAAAAATCAGAGAAATACGTTCTGTTCAGTATAAAAACTGACGAATCCAAAATCTGAACCTCGTGTACATTCAGACCTGTCTTTGTTAATCTGGAACAAAATTTGTAGATTTCTATATGTGATACAATTTCCTAGCCATCGCCAACAAACAGACACACACACACACAGTCAAAATCTTAATAATATTTTCTTAATACAGATGAATATAACATGGATTTTGTATGCCTGGATAAGACAGGTCTCATATTTATTATATAGCAATAGCAGGTGAGGTGCACAGTAGATAAACCCAGTCTTGAGTTCTTGAGTCAATGAAAAGTCATTTATAGGGGACAGCAAACTTTTATCTTCAAAATGCAAGCAAAAAATAGGTAGATCAAAATTTCATTGCTAATTAGTTAAAACTCAATTTTATGATATTTTATATTAAGAGCAGGTGAAGACAAAATTTAAATAGTTAACCCATTAATTAAAATCATCTTTCTCACTTCTGTTATCAAAAGTTTTTGGAATACATTTAAAAATATATATTCAGAAATTGTAGCCAGAATATTTGAACTCGTATAGCATAGTCTGCATCATATCCAAGATGACTCAGATTCAAAAGCAAATTAAACAGTAACTTGAAAAAAGTCAAAGTCTGTTGAATTATCCATCTTAAATAAAATGAAAGTTGCTTATATAAATTTAACTGGAATTTAAATAATATGTTAACTAATAAACTATTTTCTCTAGAAACTTGTTCATTTAAACTGAGTAAAAAGAATCTTTATATTAAAATTAAAGACTGAATAAAACTAAACCATATTAAATCGAAGTAACTTAAACAAGATAGGTAAATTAAATAAGAGGTGCTAACTCATACCATTGCATGTTTTATATGCTTCCGAAAAATAAAAGTGGAAACATTCCACTCACTAAAGAGGGTTTGTTCCAGATTAGCTAATCACGTACTGGTCTAATCTGAACAGCCAGTGTGTGAGCAAGAAAATGAAGCTACTTAATAAATGAAGCCTATGCAAGCTAACAAAACATGACGATATCGTTCTAAGTTTAATAAACCATTATTTTAAACTTAAATTTCAAGGAAACAAGTGATGTTTCATTAAAATAAAAAAAATAACTTCCGCTAAAAAAAGTTTAAAAAATAAAAATAAAAGACCGGAAATATCAAAGTTATAGCGAGGGAATTTATTAAATAAAAGGTAAGTTTTAAACTAGTTTAAACATTAAGTGACAAGTTTAATTGTGCGTTAGATAACATTTTTTCATTGCTTGCATTTCATTTTCATGACTGTTAACATTTGGTTAGAAGTTGCACATTTTTAAGACTGGGTTATGCCAACATCTCTATAAAAATAATTGGTACTGTTTTCATTTTCACTGTTTCTTTTTTGAATGTTAAATAAACCCTAAATTTTACTCATGTATATGCAGATGTGTATAATTATTTTTTGTGTACATGTCCTGTGATTATTTATCATATTATCTTTCTGTATAGGCTGGTATGTGTTCTGTTTTCCTTCCAAAAGAAGACAGAGTTGTTAATATCCTGGGTGAACATTTGGAACCTGTGGTTCCTGAACCGGGTGATAAGGTATTTCTTTATTTTTTTATTTTGTATGGCTGTTGTTTTTAAAAAAGTCTTTTTTTTTTTTTTTTTTTTTTAAACAATAGTGCTTTCATGGTGTAGTGTCTTTTCTAAAAATATTTATGTAAGAAAATGCATACAGTAGAATCCCTTTAATCCAAAAGCCTGGATAATCCAAACCAAAGATTATTTGAAGTTTAAAAGAAAAAAAAAAGTGTTGTTAAAAGGGGGGGGGGGAAATCAGCAGTAAAAACTAAAGAATGCACATTATTGTAAAATCTGCGAAAATGCAATATGTCCATAATGGAATCCTGCCACAAACAGAAAAATATTATAGTCCTGTCAAAAAGAATACAGTGTATTTACAATAGACAATGTACCTGCTAAGATGGAAATCTGTCTTACGTGGGATATTTCTTTGTTTCCATCTAAGCAGGCTTTACTCTATTGTATTACTTTGAGAAAAAGAATAGAGAGAAGCATTGTCAACTCATAATTTCCAATTTCTTTTGTCTTCTCCCTTTCTTATTCTATTGATATCAGAGTATTATTTCATTTGAAATTTTACTAATCTAAACATGTTACTGTCGCAAATAGTTTGGATTATCAAGGCTCTACTGTGATTGAAAATTACTTCAACCTACTAATACATAATAAAATTCTTATGACATATGTAATAAATGTTAAATACCATTTTAGTATTTGCCTGAGCAACTTAAAAATGCTTTCTTTTCTTATATCGTTACTAACCACATTGCTGATAAATTTCTTTTTGAAATAATACACTTTTCTACTGAACAAGTGCTCTGTGTGATGATTAGTCCCTTGCCCCTTTTTCTTTCTAGAAGGAGCATTAGCAATATGTTTATTTCTAAATCAACCTAAAAAGATAATTTCAGAATCTGAAAAAAAAGGTGCACAAAAAGGATACGTCTGGAAGAAAATTGTGTCCATTACTGGTCTTTCAAAAAATTTAATGTCAGAAAAGCAGACCTTTCTCAAGTTTCAATCTCAGAAAAGGACCCTTCTCAAAGATTCAATTCATTGCACATCTGGGTTGCGTACATGCAGTGAACTGCTTGTGTAACAATCCATCATGTCATGTCGTATTTAATGTTAAAAATTCAATCTTTTTCATCTATTTGTTTTATGGCTATTTTCTAATTTTATATTGATGGAATGTTAAATGAATTGGCAAGTGATATTTGATCTCATTTCAGTACTAAGTGGCTGGGAAGACTGAGCTACATTTGGTTAAAATTAGCTCTGTGTTCAACTAAGCCTTGTGTTTAATATAACAATAAATTCAGTGCAGACTGCTCTGAACTACCAGAATCATGCTTCCTGTTGTACTGTGAATTATTGGTTGAATAATCTATCTAGACTCCTATTGCAAATTTCTTAAAAATTCCTTCTGTCCTGAAAACCAATTTTTTCACCAAAAGTCGGCAAAATTTCAACAAATATCACCAAAATGGGCGACATTATTTCATATGGGGTAAAGCATATGTTTTGGCATTGATAAACTTGAAAATCAGTTTTCCCGCCAAATTTTGCCAATGTTGACAACTTTGCGACTCCCTTTACTGTCAACTGTTCAACAACTTAACTGTTTCAACTTTCATTCACATTGGAATGCCGCCTATTCACCCGTGTCCGAATCACCTGTAATTATGATCCAATATTGTAGGATACAAAATTTAGACAAAATCGTAAGATAAGTTTTTTAGATGAAATTACCTTGACCCGTACTGACCCAAAAATAACCCACTAATCGAATTTTTGCAAACTTGTGACCTAGTCCTATAGTTTTCTCGTGCTCGAAATGGTAAAATAAAAAAAATGTCAAAATCGTTTAGCCTTTTTAAAATAAAATTAGCTTGACCCGTAGTGACCTATTAATCAAATTTTCTCAAACATGTGACTTAGCCAAATAGTCTTCTCGTAATTCCAAAATGGTAAGATACAAAATTTTGTAAAAATTGTTTCAGCCTTTTTTACAGAAAATTAGTTTAACTCTGATGCATAGTGACCCAAAATGACCCACTATTAGAATTTTCTTAAACATGTAACCTAGCCCAATGACCTTCTCGTGCTTGAAAACGGTAGGATAAAAATTTATTCAAAATCGTTTCAGCCGTTTTTTTTTTTTTACATAAAATGAGCTTAACTCTGACCCAACCGTAGTGACCCAAAATGACCGTTAATCGAATTTTCTTGATAATGTAACCTAGCCCAATGGTCTTCTCGTGCCTGAAAATGATAAGGTACAAAATTTAGTCAAAATCGTTTGAGCTGTTTTTTAGATAAAATGAGCTTGACCCATACTGACCTACTAATCGAATTTTCTGGAACAGGTGACCCAGCCTAATGGTCTTCTCGTACCTGAAAACAGTAAAATACAAAATTTGATCAAAATCGTTAAAGCCGTTTTTTAGATAATATTAGTCTGACCCACTGATCGAATTTTCTTGAACATATGACCTAGCCCAATGATCTTCTCGTGCCTGAAAACGGTAGAATACAAAATTTAGTAAAAATCATTTGAGCTGTGTTTTAGATATAATTAGCTTGACCCTAACACATAGTGACATAAAATGACCCACTAATCGAATTTTCTGGAACAGGTGATCCAGCCTAATGGTCTTCTCGTACCTGAAAACAGTAAAATACAAAATTTGATCAAAATCGTTGAAGCCATTTTTTAGATAATATTAGTTTGACCCACAGTGACCCAAAAATGACCCACTGATCGAATTTTCTTGAACATATGACCTAGCCCAATGATCTTCTCGTGCCTGAAAATGGTATGATACAAAATTTAGTAAAAATCATTTGAGCTGTGTTTTAGATATAATTAGCTTGACCCTAACACATAGTGACATAAAATGACCCACTAATCGAATTTTCTGGAACAGGTGACCCAGCCTAATGGTCTTCTCGTACCTGAAAACAGTAAAATACAAAATTTGATCAAAATTGTTAAAGCCGTTTTTTAGATAATATTAGTTTGACCCACAGTAACCCAAAAAATGACCCACTGATCGAATTTTCTTGAACATATGACCTAGCCCAATGATCTTCTCGTGCCTGAAAACGGTAGGATACAAAATTTAGTAAAAATCATTTGAGCTGTGTTTTAGATATAATTAGCTTGACCCTAACATATAGTGACATAAAATGATCCACTAATCTAATTTTTTCGAACATCTGACCTAGCCCAACAGTTTTCATGTGCCCCAAAACCAAAACGGTAAAATACAAAATTTCGGCAAAATCGTTAGAGCCGTTTTTAAAATAAAATTTGCATACCCACAGACATAGACACAAGATTTGCTCATATTATAATATATGATAAGAGTTAGGGTTTTACCCTCACCTCTTCCAGTTGTCCCATAAGTTTAAGTAAATTACAAAAAATTATCAGCTAATTTCTTTTTTGTCTAATTATATATGAACCAACTTTTTAAAATTTAATTGCTTTTTGTGAAATTGCGTTTTTTTACAAAAATATTTTTTCAAAAATAAGATCCCCCCCCCCCCCCCCCCCCCCAAAAAAAAAAAAAAAAAAAGGACAGACCCCTGATTAACAGGACGACAATTTATTACATTCCATCTTAATATTCTTTCATTGCAAATTCTAATTTTGGACAGTTTTTCAAATTTAAAACAAATTTTTCCATTGTGAATCAGTTATACTCAATTGTAGGGAAGAAAAAAACATGTACACTCCATACTAATTCTGCCACAAATAACAGTAAAAAAATAAAATATTATCGGGAATTGCATTTACTTTTATTTATTTTTAATTTTTTTCTTTGGAAGTAATTTTCAAATTTTTCTTCACAATGAACACAAACTAATTTTTTCAACAGTAATTTTACCATAACTCAAAAAGAACTTGCCAGACTAAGCTGAAATTTTAATATAATTTTATATTTCATATCACAAAATTATGGAATTTACAAGATTTAAGATATTTATGTTGAGTTTTTATGTAATATGGTCATACAAAAGATCGACATAAGATTATTATTTCTGTACCTCTAATAATTCATCATAATGGAGACATTCTTAATGAATTCATATTATAGAAATATAAATAGGAGTGAATGGATCTCAGCCTATATAAAATATTTTTCTTTTATTCCAGTGGCTCTAAAATTTTTATGCCTCATTTACCCCCTAAAAAATTACATGCCCCTGGTGTACTTATGAATTCAGTTTGACTATCTGTCCGGCCATGCTCTAACTCTCATTAATATACTCAGTTTGTCATGTAGTTTTTATATGGTATGGAAGTTTACAATAGAATGTTTGGTACTGAAAATGAAGTGTGTAGCATTTGTAGTTCATTTACAATGGCACACATTACATTATTGTCTGTGGGAGAAAATCGTTTACAGTGCATTTTATTGATCTTACGATATTTGAAATGTAAGATTGATATGCATCACTGACATGGACTACAACATGATTTCTCAAGAAAGCATTTATAGTTTGTTTACAAGGACTCACAAAATAATTTCATTACATTATGGTCAATTGGGAAAAATCAGTTGCTTTGTATTTTATTGATGCTTATGATAATTAAAAATAATGAAATGAAAAAGAAGCACTGATGTGCACTACAACATGTTTTTTATAGAGTATGTAGTGCATAGCATAAATTGTTCATTTACAGAGACACACAAAAGCATTTGGTCACAGGACTGACTGTGATCGATAATTACTGGAAGTGTGTTTTCTGTTCTGGTATGCATTTTTAAACTTATCTCATTTTTAGTGTATTACATGGTGTGTATAAATTATGTAGATCAATATACCGGGCTGCACAACAGAATTCACATGCATTATGTCATATGGACTGCAATTGCTGAAGATGTAATTTTACTGAGTTATGTGTTTTAGGTAGCTTTCAATACTAAAAAGTATAAAGCTACCTATTGCAGCCGTTCGGAGGAAAGCAGTTCCGGAAAATTTCGATATATTTTCACCGATCATGACCCCCAGACCCCAAAACCACCCTCCGCTCAAATGTTGATTTATATATATAGATATATCCATATATATATATATATATCTGACCTATGTCATACGATAACGCTCGTATTTATAAATCGATTTTGATGAAACTAATTATGTGTATTAAGCTCACCAATGTCTCGACCGAGTTCGTTGGCCAGCTTGGTCCGCCATTTTGTTTCAAGATGGCGGCCATTTAAAAATTTAAAACTAAAATAAATATACAAAAATATTAAAAATTAAAATTTATTTTTTAATTGCGTGTTAGGCCTTGATACAAGGATTCCAGAGCATTTTTTGGTTTACCTCTATCTTAAAAAATGGCTGAGATAGAGCAGTTTGAAATTCTAGGGTGGCTGACATTTTGAAACAAAACAGCACATTAACGCCATTACTTGCAAATTATTTTCTTTCATTGTTGTAATAATTTTCCCAATCATACGCATAAAACTATATATTCATATCCGTTAGCGCCAAAATTGGTGACATTGGCGACATTTGGCGAAATATCACCAAATTTGGCGACCAAAATAAGTCTTCATAAATGAAGCCAATTTGGCTATTGCTCAATAATTTGGCGAATTTTTTATTCAAATTCAGTATTAACGAATCTTTTGTAAACGTTTCTTTGCATTTTAACTTGCTGTTTTCGTGTAACATTAGCTAAAATTTTAACACGAAGATATAGGAAAGCTACCTTTTCCTCCCGGTACAGGCCGGAAGGACTTTTTTATATTGCTTTATTTAGAAATCTCTTTCATTGCATGAAAAAATGAAATTTCTTTGTAATATTCTGTAACTGTTGGAATAGCCAGTAAGAACTGTGAATAGAAAAATAGGAACAACGAAAACAGCAAAAAGATATTAATAGACATAGCTTTTATTTTCCATTTAATGTAAGAATTACACTTATCAATTTTTTTTTCTTTTTTTATGTGATGTGTTGCATATTTCTTCATAGCTGTCAACTTTCATTTTTTAAATCAAATAAACCCAGGAAATTTATTTTATAAAATGTGCCTTGTTTCTGCATAGTGCTAATATTATTTCATTTGTAAAATAAAAGTTAAGATTACAAATAAGTTTATTCGACTTGAAAAAAAACTGTAAGATTAGCAGGTGAATGTTTGGAGGAAATTTGGTGAGGTACAGCCTTGTCATCCTTGATATGAAGTGTGATTTTTGTTTTTAGAAACATTCAATTATGAAAAACTTTTTACATTGACTGTTAGCTGCACCAATTGCTATGTTGGTTGTCAACATGGACAGCTCGTCAATGTAGGCTAAGTAAGGCTCCTTTGTAAACTGCTTTAAAATAAATAGAAGAATAATAAGTATGATGAACTTTAAAAAAAAAAATGCTTTCTTAATTTTTTTTTTTTTTTTTGTCTTATGGCACGTTATAGAAAATAGTAGGCTATGCCAATGGAAAAAGATTATGGGATTTAAATGGGAATATCACTAAATTAGCCAGCTATCGCCAAGTTTGCTTCATATATGGTAACTTATTTTTGTCACCAAATTTGGCGATATTTCACCAAGTTGGCCAAAATTTAGCACTATTGTGGTAACCCTGTCATTAGTACTTTTCAACAAATACTCATTGTATTCATCAATACATACTCATTCATATACATTTCATATAAATGCTGACATCTTATTGATGCGAATAACAATGTGATTAAATGGAAGAATGTTACAACAATAGAGCTCTTTTTTGCAACGTTATTTTTATAGGGGAAATACAATTTTTGGACCGACGCTGCCCCCCCCCTCCCCTCCCTTAGGGAACCAAAAAAAATGTCAATGTCCAATTCATGTATTGCCCTCAGGAATATTCCAAATTTCAAAGCTCTACGTCAACAGGAAGTGGGTGAAAAAGGAGTGACAAGGTTTCACTGTCACATACATACATAATTGTGAGGTAAAAGAAAGCATATGAAAATAGTAGAAATTCAATTTAGAATAAACTTTATTAAATTTTTATTTAAAAACCTCACGTAAACAAAATTTTTTGCTTATTAAATTTGAACATCCAGGATGAAAAAATTGCCCCATCTTGCTTCTCCTTGAATTTCCCCATGCCCTCCACCCCATTGCGTGTGTGAAGGAGAGAGCCATTGGATCAGTCCTGTCTTACCCTTTTTATATTAAAAGTTTTCTCTTTTTCTTTGCAGGTAAAAGTAATCCTTGGAGATGAAAGGGAATCTTTTGGAAAACTTTTAAGCATCGATCATGATGAAGGTGTTGTTAAAATTGGCAATAATTTGAGAATGATTCAGCTCTCCTATCTTTGCAAGATGAAATGAAAAGACTATTTATGTAAAAGGATTCTGTGAATTTGTTTTTACATTCCTCTGGGTGAAAAAAAAAAAAAAAAAAAAACTCAGATGCATTTGATAATTCATAGCTAAAATTTCATCCAATTCAATCTTGACTTCATTTGACATCATACCATATGGAGAGATTTACATGAATATGAAATGTAAATATGCTAAATAAATTATCCCTGCCATCTTTATTTTTGTGAGTTTGTTATTAAATAGATTATACAGGGTGTTTATAAAGTCCCGGACCCATTTTGATGTTTAATAACTCATAAAATAATAAAGATAGATTAAAATTAATAACATAAATGGTTAGATAGACTCAAAAAATTTCATGACCCTTGTCAATGAACTTCCACGTGTGCCCCCTTCGTCGCACGGAGAATATCAAGTCGATAGTCAATTTCACACCAGGTAGCGGCAAGCATGTCGGCATGTGCGATACTTCCAGTTTCTAGAAAATTCTTTTTCCACCGCAAGATGCTGCTTTTGGATGGAGGATCTTTTTGGTAAATTCTTCTGCAATTCCTCTGTTCTTGCACTATCGATTTTGTTTCTATGAACCACCATAAAATCTGTGCTTTCTCTTGTGGTGTATGCATTCTCCTTAATATCCACTCGAATAAAACATCACATACAAAAGTAACATAGAACAAACACATCAAAAGTAAACATAACATTGCAATAGTTGCCAAAAACAAAAGAGAGAAAAATGTAATTAATAAGCAGACGATATTTAGAAAAGTACAGATATTTAGACTGAAAATGAAATTATCTTAAATTAACCACACGTGCAGACGATATTTACAAAAGTAAAGATATTCAAACCTGAAAAGGGAAATATATGAGTTATTCCATCAATAAATGCCATAAGTTTGTTTATATCTTCATTATTTTATGAGTTATTAAACATCAAAATGGGTGCGGGACTTTATAAACACACTGTATGTCTCATTGTTTATTAGGGTTTCATTTGAAAATAAGTTGTAAATAAATTTACTTACATCTGTACCTCAACAGACAGTTAAGCATGAAACCTCAGTTGATTTTCAAATGATATTAATAATTAACTTTATTGGATTTTGGCTACATTCAGATTAATAGTAAATATTATTTGAGCATTCGACCAAAGTTTTCATGCTTAACTGGTAGTTGGGGTAGATGGTGAATATGAGCGTGAGTGTCATCAATACAATCTTAAATCTAGTTGCTTTTTTCTGATTAGCTCTTTTAACAAATTATCAAATTGCTAATATTAACTTATTTTAAGATTAAGATTTGATATTTTTTTTTTAATGTCTCTTTTAAGTTACTTAAACAATATCTTTTGAAATAAATACTTCAAGTAAAATCATAAAATCAATTGAAGAAAAAAAAAAAGATTGATTCAAGATAGAGATAAAATAAAATTCCATATATAATATTCCTTGAAAATTTATTTTAGTTATAAAAAATATATAAGGAATGAGGTGAAATGGGGGGGGGGGGGGGGCTGGAAAATACACAGAAAAGCGGAAAAACGGTTAATTTGAGCCTGTGAGGGGAGGAGAGCCACTATAAGACCTATAATAATATCAGAGATGCATGTTTTTGGGTGACATACGTCACTAGGCCAAATAAAAAATTGGATTATCTCATGTTATAGTACAATAACTCAGTGTCAAAAACCCTTATTAATGCTGACTCACTCCAGTTCACCAGCAAACGATTCTTGATAAGATCTGATTGGATAAGATAAGAATATCAATTGATTGAATGGAGTCATCATCTCGTTATCAACCAACACTAGAAGAAATACCATGTAATTATACCTGTTAAGTCCGAAACCTCTCTATTTTTGCCTTGGTACCTTGAGATTACTGTAAAAAAAGACTAATGTTTCTTAATCTAGGAAAATGCAGAGCTGCCAACTGCTACAAAAAAATCGTAGTTGCTACTATTTTGTACCACAAACTACGATGCTACGAAAATCTGTCTAAAACTACGATTTTCTGAAAAAAAAAAAAAAAAAAAAAAAAAAAAAAAAAAACGCGAATTTCGTCGCAGGATCACTCGAGAAAAACGCGAATTTCGTCACAGGATCGCACGAAGAAACGCGCATTTCGTCGAAAGATCGCCGTAAAAACGAGAATTTAGCCGAAAGATCGCCATAAAAATGCAAATTTAGCCGAAAGATCGCCGTAAAAACGGGAATTTAGCCGAAAGATCGCCGTATAAACGGGAATTTAATCGAAAGATCGCCGTAAAAATGCGATTTTAGCTGAAAGATCGCCATAAAAACGCGATTTTAGCTGAAAGATCGCCGTAAAAATGCGATTTTTTATATTATATATATTTATTGTAGTTAAAAATATATATTTTTTAATAGCAATTATATTTGTTGCGCTTGAAATTCATAATTATTGCTCAAATGTTCGTGCAGTTTTCAGCTTTTTTGCTTTTTTGTCAATCTCATCCCTGCTTTCGTTAGAAAATCGATAAAAAACGCAAATTTCGTCATAAGCATTGCGAAAAACGGCAAATTTCGTCAAAAAATCGCGAAAAAACAACAAATTTTGTCAACAGATCGCGGGAAAAACGGCAAATTTCGTCAAAAAATCGTGAAAAAACGGCAAATTTCGTCAAAAACATTGCGAAAAACGTCAAATTTCGTCAAAAGATCGCGGAAAAACGGCAAATTTTGTCAGCAAATCGCCTAAAATGGCGAGTTTCGTGAGAAACATTGCGAAAAAAAATGCAAATTTTATAAACAAATCTTGAAAAAACTGCAAATTTCGCTAAAAGATCGTGAAAAAACGCAAATTTTGTCAAAGGGACACAAAAAAAATGTGGCGGAAGTGGACCCCCCCCCCCCCCCCCCCCCTCTGCTGTAACTTTTTAGAAAATTTGCTGTGAATTTCAGAATTTTTTTTTTACTCAGAATCACCCCCTGATTTGCTCGCTTAAAATTTTCAGCGTAAAAAACAGCCACCAACCAACCAACCTTCAGATAAATTTGAATTTGGTGTGCTACTATTTCTCCTTTTCAAAGGTTGGCAGGTCTGAAAATGTAATATAGCTACAAATGAAAATATGCAATAACCACTTCTGAATACCCCAAGATTCTGAAAAACGTTCTTTATCTTTAGAAACCTGAGAAACCAATATATATTCAAGATTTAAAGAAGCATTTATAAAAACAAAACTTCTTTTGCTGCCGGAGATTTTTGGAAAAGTTTCCGAATTAACAAGTTTTAATAGTATATTAACCAGTTTTCTCTACCCGGAATATAGGTTTTTTGGAAGTTATCAATTCTCAAGCAAATATTTTGATGTACAGCAAACATGCTTTATAGAAAAACATGATAAATTAACAGCATTAACATTAAAATTAGTATTATTTTGTTACGCTTTCATGTATAAATTCAATTACACAGCTGAAAATGTGTAATTGAGAATAAAATGCAGCCTAAAAACCGATATTCCAGTTTGAGAAAAGTGATTAAGACACCATAAAAACTACTCGAAAACATTTCTGAAAATCAGTGGCATGTTTCTTTAAATCTCGAAAATATATTGGTTTCAGAGGTTTCTAAAGATAAAACACTTTTTGGAATCATGTGGTAAGTCGGAGAAGGTTATTGTATATTTTCGTTTGTGGTTATATTAAACTCTTCAGACGTGAGGTATACAAATGTGGACTTCTATCCTTTTCCTCAAAAATTAAACTTTGATTTTTTTAAATTTTTACTTTACTTCTAAAATAGCTGAATGTTTTTTGATTTTAAACAAAACCAATAAATGGCTTCCTCATAAAATAAATGCTATTTTTGTCTAAATTTGCAAAATGCCTTCAAGACAGTATGACCAAGAAAGTAGAACATTTTCATAATCATTTAACATAAACCCTCTGCAGAAAAAACAATTTGGAAATTGTGCGTTAAACATGACACATGAGCGTTCGTTTTATAACTAGTTTCACAATGTAAAAAAAAAATCATCCTCAATATTTCAGTGAAATGAATTATGTCGTCTGCTAGGAGCGAAATCAGCATGCCTTTTTATTTTTTCTTATTACGTATGCCATGTTTACAAATGCGAATTTTTTTCACCATGGAGATCTTGCTTTGCGAATGATTACCTCCATGGTTTAATATTTTTATGACCCATAATGAATGAATCTCCTGTGTTTATTTACTCTAATGGATTGAGATATTTGGTTAATCTAATTTTCACTGAAGTTATCTCAGAATCTATACATTGTTGAATGTAACTCATCTCTCAAGCAAACAATTTTTTTGGAATGATTTTTCTAAAAACGTAATTTTTATGCAATTTTATTCAAAAAAATAATTTTGAAGAAAGTTGGCTGCTTGGCATATGAAAAAAGATGTGGTTAGCCGGTATTTGTTTTCCTCAGTCACATGATTTGCACTTTTATTATATAGATTACGTATGATAGGATTTAACAGAATAAAGAAAACTTTCTTTAATAACTTTTTAAGTTTTGATTTAATTTTTATAAAATTTGAAATGATGCGACTAAATTCTGCAACGATAATTTATATGAAATTTCCAATCATTCGGTTGGGTAGTTTTTGCGCTGTTATATGCGGACGGACAGATCAGACGAGGACTATATGTGCTATGTATTTATATAATTACGAACACGAGGATTTGTAAATCATTCACTTGTTTAAAGCCCTTCAATTTGTTATTGTGTGAGTTTAGGTTATTGATAATTAAACTAATATTTTAAGGGGGCTAGTAATTTTAGATCCATATATTTGTGAACCTAAACCAGACCCCTAAAGTGTCAATTTAAGAAAAAAGCCTCTTTGTGTCATATAGTTTCTGCAAAATCAAACTTCAGGTCTCAAGAGGTTATATTTTCGTAAATTAAGACACATTTGTCTTTTCTTTTGCAGTGTACGTTTTAACAGGTTTTACTTATTTTAGTTTCACAAATGAAAATGCATATGTCTATTAAACATGAAATCAATTTCACCAGCAAACTGTTTTATGCTTACAGCGATTAAGAGTCTAATGCTTCTTGTTTACCATTTAAGCGAGTGAAAAGTTAATGATGAGATAATAACGTCATTTTAACACAATAGTAATAAAATATGAAACCTCAAGTTTAGTTTTGAATATGAAAGCATTTCCCTTAGTTTGATGTTATTTACATATATTCGTTCAAATTAGGGCTGTGTGTATTTTACAGACTTGTTCTCCAGATGTGTAAGATTCCTACCCAAGTCATTATGCTCGAGCTTGCTTCACATTGAAGGTGGGTGCTGGATTGATGTAATAGGATGCATAGAACTTCAGCTGAGTGGGAATTTGTTTGAAAACAAGTTCCGTATATTGGGATTGGATGAGGCTTACAAGGGCAAAGTAAGAAAAAAAAAGGTCCCAGAGCCATACATTTTATCTTATATAAATTAATTACAGTAAATTAATGCTTTATAAAACAAGGAATAGTTAAAGAGATTGAAATGAAAAGCTATAAAACAATAATTTCCATTGTAGGAATTAAATTTAATGAGATACTAACATTAAATTACAAAGAAATAAGTAAAAGCTATAATACAATATTTACAAATATGGATTTGACAGCTGAGACAGCCAATCAGATTGAATAGAGGCTTTGAATCAGAGATCCAGAAAAGTGTTCAGCCAATAAAATTGCACTGGTTGCAAAAATGTGACCGAAGTAAAAAAATATTACAAAATAAGTTACAAATATAAGAAGATGAATTAATTAATTCCATTGCCAAATGCATAGGCAGGAACAATATCATAAAAGTAAAGAGAATTAGCGAATAGAAATTTCTGAAAAGTAAAATAGTAAGACATAATTTAGAATTTTTAAAAAAATGTGATGATGCATTTAAGGTGGGCCTTTTCTCCTTCTCTTGGAGGGAAGAGCAAATCGTCATCTCTGCTAAGTATGACAAGCAGTTTATTTGCCAACACTGTTCTTTATATTGTATTATCTAATAGATCACAATGCTTCATTGAGTATTAGAATACAATCTGAAAATTTTGATCAAGTTTTTTAATGAGTTGCAAAATGGGTCAAATTCCGAGATCTTCATGAATGCCGTTCCGGACAAACGTGGTTGCTTTGACGATCTGCCTCAAAATTTTATTTTGAGCAATTTGTAGTCTCTGCATTTGAGTTTCACAGACTGATCCCCAAACTACTGACCTGTAAGTCATAGTAGAACTGACGAAAGACTTATAAAGTAGTATCTGATTAGGAATAGACAAATAGCTATGTCGAGCTAATAAAGATTTGAGGGATGCATGAGTACCAGCAGTCTTGATGATGACGTCAGTGATCTGCCAGACCTAGTTCAATTTGGAATCTAGGTAAGTTCCTAAATATTTATATTCGGTGACACAGGGTATATCTTCACTGTTTAAAGAGAGATTAATGTCTGGGGAGATAGGTTTTCTAGAGAAGATCATGGCAGTACTTTTTACTGCATTAACTTTAATGTGCCATTTTCTGAGCCAGATTAAAAAGATGTCTAAATAGGACTAGAGTTGTTTTATCACAGTGAATAGTGATTTGTTAATTGTTACTGTACATGATGGCTGTGTCATCCACATGTAATGCTAAGAGGATGTGGGGAATCTTAGGAATATCATTAATGTATACTTTGAAGAGCCACGAGTAATCCGCTTCAGGGAATGCCGGCTCTATATTGCAAGAGGTGGAGATAGAAGTATTTGTTTTGACAGAAAAGGACCTACCATTAAGATAGTCCCAAATTAAAATAAGTTGGGGTGGAACATTCAGGTTAATTAATTTATAGATAAAGGCATGATGCCAGACTCTTATCAAAAGCTTTAGCAATGTCTATGAATATGGCTCCGGTCAATTCTCTTTTAAGGATGCCCTCGTGAACAAGTTCAGTCACTCATCAAAGCTGCTATTGTGTTGAGTGCATGGGCTGAAACCCAACTTGCTCAGGAATAATAATCAAATTAGCAGTGATGAACTTCTTCAAACGGTTTGCAAGGATATTTTCATAGACTTTTGATATACAAGAAAGAAGAGAAATAGTGGGCGAAAGGAGGGTATTTTCCAAATTCGCATATTAGATACCTACCAGAGAATGGCTGTCAAGCAGATGAACTGATACAACTGTTCTACACAGGTGTGACCTATCTCAAAAAAATTTCGAGGAGTGATTTTCTTCTTCAAAAGGCTATTCCATTGGAAGTTTTTATCTATTTCTGTGTTCATGGTGAGTTTCAGAAGCTTGCTCAGGTCGAAAATCTAAATTCTGGGTTATCCGCTTCAAAAAACTTCGTGACCTATCATAATCTGAACCTGATATTAGCTCTCTCTGTTACGGAGTTCAATGGTGGCCATATACACATGATCAAACTGCGCTTAAACCGAATTTTTTGTCTAAACCAAGGGTCGGCAACCTTTTTCGGCTGCGGGTCACAATGAACCAAAATATGTGTATTAAGAAGACGTTTCGTGTCTGGTATTTTCATTTTAAAACAATCTATTTCCGGTGAAAAATAAGATAAATTTTATTGAGGAAATAATCATCTTTGTGTTTTTAAACTTTAAACACAAAAAATAAAATTATAATTATTATAAAAGGAAACGTAACTGAATGAACTTTACTTTCTCTTCGATGGCTCCCCTGACGCAAACATATATGCATTATAACAAATAAGTGCAGTTTTCTGTTATGTTATTTAATAGTTTGGAATTTCTGAATTAAAATTAAACATTTTTAAAGTTTCAAAATAAACTCGAAATATTTTTTCAATGGAATTTTATTTTTTTAATTTTTTTTGGAACTCAAGTAGGTCACTTGAAATTATGAAATGGGTCACTCGGTGACCCGCGGGTCATAGGTTGCCGACCCCTGGTCTAAACTATAGCAAAACTACATTTCATAACTAGGCGATACTCGCCTGGACAAGTTAAATTAGACGATTGAGACTAGGGTGCCTCTATATAAGAATGCGGGATATAAAATTTGATTGTTTGAGAGGAATTTGGACAAAAGTGAATCAGCAATAGAGTTGCAAAGGCTAGAAAAAACCCGGTTTAAACCTGGGAATAAACCGGGTCTATTGGAAATAAACCGTTTTTTTGCAACTCTAATCACCACGCATCTTGGCGTGTTTTCGTTTGTCTCTAAGTTGATGAAGCTTGTTAACTTGTTTCACTAGAGTGCCTCTATATGAGAGGCGTTATACAGGATATAAAGTTTGATTGGTTGAGCCGATTTTGGATAAAACCAGGGCTACACTAGATACCGGGCTTGCTCATTCATATTCATTATCATGACGTCACAAAAGGTGGCTGGCTGCGACTAAGACCAGGGCTACACTACATACCGGGCTTGCTCATTCATTATGATGACGTCACAAAAGGTGGCTGACTAGGAGGAAAGACATACAGCGATTGGCACAAAACGATGGGCGCGTTGCTTTGGACCAATCGCTGGTCGCGGTCAGCCACCATTTGTGACGTTTTGAGAGTGAATGAGCAAGCCCGGTATCTAGTGTTGCCTTGCTAAGACTCCTATAATAGGAGCTGACGCATATCCATTTTGTTTCACATTATTGTTACGCACCTCAGCATCAATCTACCGCAACCGGAGTTGGGGCTGCCTAAGACCAAGGCAACACTAGATACCTAGGTATGTAGTGTAGCCCTGCTAAGACTCGGTTCTGATTAGCTTGGTTTTTCGAGTGGGCTGCAATTCGGGTACCAAATCTGCGAGGATGCGTCAGCCTCTATTATAGGAGTTCTAGCCGCGACGAAAGACATACAGCGATTGGCACAAAACGATGGGCGCGTCGCTTTGTACCAATCGTGGTCGCGGTCAGCCACTATTTGGGACGTTATGAGAGTAAATGAACAAGCTCGGTATCTAGTGTTGCCTTGATAAAACCGAATAGTATCTTGGTGATCCTTCCGCTATTCCCCGGCTGTTTGTTATCTTGCCACATTCGTTTAGTCGAATTCCTCTAGGAGAGTATCACTAAGTTCTGGAATGTACATTCGCCATTGTTTGGACAAAAACGCCTGTCTAACCACGACCTACGTTGTACATGGCCGGTACATGACGTTTAAAACGTCACATGGAGTGATCACGAGGCTAATGAAAAAGAAAGGCTACCGCGGTGCTTTACGCGTATCTTTTTTTTACAGACCGCGGGAGTCACGTGATGCTCGAATGCACCAATGGAGGTGTATGAAAACAGCATCACGTCACTCTAGCGGTCTGTAAAAAAAGATAAGTGGAATGCACCGCGGTAGCCTGTTTTTTTCGTTAGCCTCGGAGTGATAATTTTTACACGGTATTGGTGCAAAACGGTGAGTGCGCCGCGTAAAAATGATCCACTGCATGTGCGACCTGCGTTATACAGAGCCGGTGCATGACGTTTAAAACGTCACATGGATCATTTTCACACAAATTGGTGCAAAGCGGCGCTCCCACCGTTTTGCACCAATCGTGTATAACCAGGGCTATAGGTCGCGGTCTAACCCCAGTTTGAGGAGCATGCGCCTTGCGCATATGTTGTCACTCTCATATGGAGACACCCTAGATTCTTTACTCGTCTAGTGAAACTCGAGGGTAACGAAAAAGACAGGCTACCGCGGTGCATTCTACTTATCTTTTTTACAGACTGCTAGAGTGACGTGATGCTCTTTTTGTACATCTGCATTGGTGCATTCGAGCATCACGTGACTCCCACGGTCTGTAAAAAAAGATACGCGTAAAGCACCACGGTAGTCTTTCTTTTTCGTTAGCCTCTGTCGTCTTCGAGGCTAACGAAAAAGACAGGCTACCGCGGTGCATTCCACTTATCTTTTTTTACAGACCGCTAGAGTGACGTGTGCTCTTTCCATACACCTGCATTGGTGGATTCGAGCATCACGTGACTCCGGCGGTCTGTAAAAAAAGATATGCGTAAAGCACCGCGGTAGCCTTTCTTTTTCGGTATCCTCGGTCGTCTTCGAGGCTAACGAAAAAGAAAGGCTACCGCGGTGCTTTACGCATATCTTTTTTTACAGACCGCGGGAGTCACGTGATGCTCGAATGCACCAATGCAGGTGTACGAAAAGAACATCACGTCACTATAGCGGTCTGTAAAAAAAGATAAGTGGAATGCAACACGGTAGCCTGTCTTTTTTCGTTAGCCTCGGGTCGTCTTCAAATGACGTCACATTAGAGGTCAAACAGACGTTGGAGAACAGTTATGATTGGTAGCTGAGAAGATTGTGGGCGCGGCTGGAGTTCAACCGGGCAGTTGTGATTGGCGGATGAAAAGATCATCGGCTGTTCTCTATGCAGGTTTGCCCTAGTTTGCACAAAAGCTATCACCCCTCTTATCTAGAGACACCCTAATGCTCGTATTCACTGTCTACGTCAACCTAAAAAATCTCGGTCGAATGCTCAAATGGTTCCGACGTAGAGTTGCAAAAAACCGGTTTATTTCCAATAGACCCGGTTTATTCCCAGGTTTATTGCCAAAAGATCTGGTTTATTCCCAAAAAACTCGGTTTGTTACCAGATTTAACCCGGGATTTTTCTAGTCTTTGCAACTCTATTTCGACGTGATCAGGTTAATTGTGAATTTCATTTGAGTATTCCACAGAGGTTTTCTAGATAGATTAGAGTTGCAAAGGCTAGAAAAAAACCCGGTTTAAACCTGGGAATAAACCATGTTTATTGGGAATAACTTGGTTTTTTGGGTTTCAACCACAATTTGGGTTTCAATCAATTTCAACCACGTCCCAGGTAGCACAGAGATATCGGCCAATATCCACGGCAATATTGGCCAATATTTTGAAAGTCGCTGAATGTCGAACGTCAAATTTACAACATCTGCCGATATTCACAGACATAACTTAAAATTAGTTTTAAAAAGAAAGCATTCAAAAGAGCTTTTTGCATTACTTATGACTACATAGTACAGAAATAGTATTCTAAACAATATAATTTAATAATTTTACAATTTTTAAAAAACTTGACTTTTTAATGCCTTATTTTTAATATTTGGTTACATTGGCCAATGTTGTAAAAATGATATTACTATTACAACATTCAGGGATATCTATCGACATTCGTAAAAAACAACATCATTTTTCGGACATTTCTAGATATCTGTCGACATTCAGCATATCTGACGAAATTTGTAATCTTGACGGAAGTAAACGGAAAGTTCTAAAGGTCCGCCCATTTGTGTAGTTTTCGTCAATGTGCATTTGATGGAGGCGTCGGGCGTGAAATTTGCACAGAAAGAAAAAGCCTATATAATAATTTTCTGTAGGAATCTATATTTATTTTTATATATAAGAAAAGCATGTGAAAATTTGTGCTTTATAAAAAAAAACTAAAGATGTTTGTATACTATTTTTAAAAATGTCTTTACAAGAAAAAAATTCAATTTATGTAATTTTTAAATGGATGCTTGTTCATCTTTTTTAAAGTGTTTCGAATTTCCGACTTTTATAAGAATTTTATTTTTTATTATTGTAAAAAAATTCGTTTTCGTTTCAAAAGTTTAGTTTAAAGTTTAGTTTCAAAAGTAGGTCACTGATTTTTTAATTAGACACTATTAATAATAAATATTTTATATAATGCATCTAATTAATTATTAATATTATTATTATATAATAAGCTTTTAGGGCTAATTTATGTGGTGTTAACTTTTCTGTAGTGTATTTTTGAAAAAAATGCACACATATTTCTGACTTAAAATTAATAAAATATATATATTTAATTTCTCACAAAGCAAAATTCAAAGTAATGGGGTTGTTAAATTTTCTTTATAGTTTTGTGCAAGGGGAACACATGATTTTTAACACAGCAAGCTTTAAAATTTCGTATTTCGTTTAAATTTCTAAGTTTTTAATTTCTTACTTATTTTAAAATATTTTTTTACAAAATTTCCAACAAACTCAGTAATAAAAAGTAATATTTAAATAAATCTTTGCTAAAAGAACGTAAAAAAATATGTCGATTGTGATTGAAAAATACGAGATAATTCAATGATAGTTTTGTCATTTGTTAGACATTTTTTATTTCAGTAACAGAAAAATCTACTCCCACCAGCTTTTGTTAACAGCTCTTTATAACAACCTTTTCCCTGAGTTTATATCGATCATACTTATTAGTACTTGGGTTTGCTTTTGTCTTGTTTTACATAACGAGACTAGACTTTCCTAAGCAGAGAAATCTCTTTTTGCAATGAGTGATTTCTGTCCACCACATCTGCGGTGCAAAAAAGAGATTGTTATTCGGTAATGAAAAAATAAGTCATTTAATATCCAAAAATGTTATTCAGGAATGCTAGAAAAATATATCGCTCAATATCAAATGATGATATTTAGCAATGACAGAAAAAAATATCACTTAATGTCAAAAAATGATATTCAGAGATGTTGGAAAATATTGGCCAACATTCACAGATGTCAAAAACTAATATTCACAAATATTATTTTAGGGGGGGGGGGGTCATTTAACGTTGGCCAATATCAAATTTTGATATTGGCCGATATTACATTTTGATATTGGCCAATATCTTTGTGCTACCTGGGGTGATCACCAGCCCACCAAAAGTTATCAACCAATCATAATCGTGGATTTGTAGCCTGTATTACGAGCCAACCAATCACAATCCACCATTTTTGGCGGGAAAACAAAAAACAAATCTAGTTGCTAAGGTGGTTGCTAGGGTGTGACGTTGAAATAGGGGGTGTCAGTTGAACCTGATCTAAAACGGCTCCCATTGCTCCTCCGGGAGAGAGTTGAATCGAACATGATCCCGCTTTTATCGCCAAAAGGATGTCGTCTTTTGGGGTTAATCCCTTTTTTAGCTTGGAGATAATGGTAGGCTTGCCAAAATGCTTGGCGGTTTATTTTTGTCCGCAATAGCCTCAACCAATTAAATTTTATATCCCGCATATTGCCACTCTCTGACGTCTTTGCGTTTTTTGGCGTTGATCTGAAAGAAAAATACACAAAATTTATTTTCGTTTGTAAACATTTCGCAAAATAAAAATAAATTTCGTAATTTATAAAATTTCAAATTTGATTTCTGATTTTGATTAATTTGTAAAAAGTGGATCTTAAAAAAAAATTCTTTTAATCGATTTCTTTGAAGTCTATCGACAAACAGTCATTTATAGATTAAATCGAATATTATCCATGCGGGATTGCATGGAGATAGAAATAAGAAGGAGAAAAGTGAAGATAGGCTTTCGAGATCACAACATGGACCGGGAATTAGTACCCAGTTTGTGGCGCTGGTGCTCCCAAAGGCCGGTCATGTGACCTGTCAAACATGACAAATTGTCGTCTGCTCTTCCTGCATTTTGGTTTCGAGCATGGTAAAGAGATAGAGGGCGCTACACTTCCTAAAGGCCCAAAAGACCAGAAACGCCGCCATACTAGGTACCGCTTTTAGTTCCATAAGTAGAAACATTATCTTTGTTCTCCTTTTCTCTATCTCCCTGCGGGATTGTTTGATGTTTGTAATTCGTCCCCAGGGAGATAGAGAAAAGGAGAACAAAGATAATGTTTCTACTTATGGAACTAAAAGCGGTACCTAGTATGGCGGCGTTTCTGGTCTTTTGGGCCTTTAGGAAGTGTAGCGCCCTCTATCTCTTTACCATGCTCGAAACCAAAATGCAGGAAGAGCAGACGACAATTTGTCATGTTTGACAGGTCACATGACCGGCCTTTGGGAGCACCAGCGCCACAAACTGGGTACTAATTCCCGGTCCATGTTGTGATCTCGAAAGCCTATCTTCACTTTTCACTAGACGGTAATCGCTGGGATGCTCGGGCTCTCGAGCAACCAATCACAGTGATTCGAAGCCAAAGCTTTGCCAACATGAGATAAAATGGTTATTTAGTAACCTTGCTTGCTGTTGTATAGCATAGGGTTGCGTTATATACAGAAGTAAATAAAACACATATCTTTCGCTGAATTATCGTATCGTTGGAGTCCATTTCTAACAAAAGGCTGGCTGTATTTATAGATTTAAAGTTAATTTTTCATCTTTTTTTCTCTGTAGATGTTTTCATACCTCTCTTTCTCATATAATTGTTGCAGGTTTTGCTTTAAGTAAAACATTTTCTACCACTTTACATTCAAAACCAGATAAACTGTGTTCGAAGCTGTCGCATTGTAATTTTTTCGATTTGCTGATGAGTATGTTCAATAGTTTTTAATTTTCTGCAATTCTTAATCAAACAACATGTTTTTATGAATGTAAGTGTACTAAGTCAAAATCCTTTCATACGATATCTCATTTATTGTGTGTTTTATATGTGCATAGAAAATGGTAGTGTTCACTTCCCAAACAATATAATGATTCATTAAGGCTAATTTAAACTGAAGCTTGATAATGATTTCGCTTTGGTATGATTTTCCTTTATACATTCCATTGAAATAAAGTAACTCGATTCTGACCGTTTTTTTTTTTTTAGAATGTATTAATAATAATTAATAACTTTCTAAAAAGCCAAACTTGATAGGAATGCTGTATTTTAACTTTTTCATTTCACTGTGAAAAAAAAAAAAAGTGCCATTGCACCTGCATACTATTCAAATAATTATTTTAGATTAAATTTTGCTCATGTGATATATTAGTGAATTAATTTGTTACAGTACAGCTCTAAAGATGATTTAATATCTTTATTCTTTCTTTATTTTTTCTTCAACTACTATAATATTTATATGTAAAAGACTAAAATTTTAATCAAATCACTTCTTGGTTTAAAAGACCATACTGATTGATGCTTAAAAAAACTTTTTAAACCTTTTTATTTTTCATAACAAATGTTTAATACTACATTATTTTCATAAGTTGTAAGATGAAATGTAATATTTCATTAAAAGTACACAGTTTGGGACTAAGGATTTTGTTAATTTTGTGGTCATTGTTTTGTGTTCATTTTAAAACCTCGCCAGAATAGTTATATCTTTGTGAAACAGCTATTTATATGTTCTGAATGCTAATAAAAATAGATATATTATGAAAATTTGAATTAATTCATTAAAAAACTACTTGTTTAATGAACAATTTTTGGAAATTATCCTCACTGTTAGAAATTTTTAATCAACAGTTAGTTTTAGAATATTCATTTTTATATTTTAAAATATTTTCTTGAAACCTGCAATCAGTTAGAAGTTTTTGTTCACTTATAAAAGGATGTGACCTTAGAAAATTCCAATATCTATTTTCACAAGCAAGTAGGATGTAAAAAAAAAAAAAAAAAAAAAAAAAAAAATTCTTTTTTCAAAGGGATTTTTTTTTTTTCTGATTTAAGATTTTTTTTAATTAGATTTTTATGGGGGGGGAGGGGTTTTTTCCACCATTAAAGTATGGATGACTCAAGATTTGTAAACAACTAAGCCTCTAATTAGATGAGATATGGTTACCTAGATTGTTTACCATTAAAAGAATTATAATTAATAATTATAGGTATAATAGAACTGCAAATAAGTTATTTCATTAATTAGCAGTGGAAATAAAATATGACAGCTCTTTCGCAACTGTAATGACGCATTTGCAATTTATACAGTTACTCTAATTGCATAAATTTAAACTTATGTACCATATGCATGCAAACTGGGGCACTGTTGTGCTATTTTTTTTTTTTTTTTTAATTTGCAGATCACTCAGTGTTCAGAGAAATGCACTGTAATCCCTATTCATAAGTGCTGATGTGTAAGTAAACTATATCTCATCAAAAAGTCACCTGTAAAAAATGCAGCCAAGTCTCGTAACTAATTTACCGTAAAAAGTACTGAGATCGTATAAAGCCAAGTTTAACTATCTTATTAACTCTGAAATTTTCATTCACAAATCTCTCCTAGTCTCTACATCTTTTGTTAATTATTATTTTGTGACTTGGCAATTACGCAGCACAGGAAAGTTATTACACCTTACTATGTTATGGGATGGGATAATTTAATTAAGGCAAATTATGTACGCACAGGGAAGTTATTACACCTTAATAAGTTATAGTATTATTTGATTAAGACTAACTACATACATCACATTCTTGTGCTACGTAATTGCTAAGTCACAAAATAATAATTAACGAAAGATGTAGAGACTAGGAGTGATTTGTGAATGAAAATTTCAGAGTTAATAAGATTGTTAAACTTGGCTTTATACGATCTCAGTACTTTTTACAGTAAATGAGTTACAAGACTTGGCTGCATTTTTTACAGGTGACTTTTTGATGAGATTTCACTTCTTTTTGTAAGTAATCCACCTTTTCTTGATTTTGGGCTCTTTTTGGAGATCATCCACTGATTTTCGATGAAGTTACCTTAAAGGAATTTCAGGTAACTAGGCAAGCACTAAGTTATGGGAGGGGGGAGTCAAAAGTACTCTCAACTGCTTCCAGGAAAGGGGCTATCCATCTGAGATATTACTCGCAGCCTAGATACGTGATATTTAGCACAAGAGTACTGTTTAGGATAAAAAGAAAGCTAAAATTAAAATTTTCAATATATCAAACTATATTTGATTTTTCGAAGGTTTCCTGATTTTTAAATTTTTTCTTATTTTGTATCCTAAACCCTACCTTTCTTGCCAAATGTCAATGGTAGGCCTACAAAATCAAGTTATATTCAAACCTTCGACTTTTTATAAATTTTATTTATTTTTCGATTTTACTTCTAAGTTTCCTGATTGTCATGCCAATATAGTAATTCTTTGATCCGTCCTCTTAGAATCATTTAGGTTCAATTTAAAGATAAATCAAGATAATCTTAGAGTCACCATGATTTTATTTAGAAAGGACTATCAAGCCATAACCAGCCAGTAATGTCGGGAGGAGAGGGGGAGCTGTGAAGATTGTTTTGGTGTCATCATTTAACAATCCATATTTCATATGCAAATTAAATAGAGTATAACCTGTGAAAGAAAATAAACATGTCTATAAAGAAACCACCCATAACGTAGCCGGTCTATAGCGGAACTTTTCTATACCGAAATTCGTAAACAAAAAAAAAAAAAAAACAGCATAATCCAGGGAAAAAAACATAAAACAATTACGGACGGTGTACTAGCTAATAGGGCAATTATCTTAAAACTCATGTTTCTAGAACTACAAAATCGAATTGTTTTTGAATTTTCAATTTTTTACAGATATTTCGAGTTTTCGATTTTATTTTCAAATTTTAGAAATTTTTAAAAGTTTTTTTTTTTTTTTTAATCGTAAATATTACCTTTACACTACATTTTAAGTCTCTAACAAGATCGAATTTTCCGGATTTTTTAATTTTTCCTTATTCTGTATCCTAAATACTACCTTTATTCCGAATTTTAAGTTTCTAGCGCAACAAAATCGGATTATTTTCAAATTTTTGATTTTTTCGATTTTTTTATTTTATTTTCGATTTTTATTGTGTTTTGGATATTTTTTTTTCTAAATTCTAAACACTACCTTTACACCAAATTTTAAGTTTCTACGACTTACAAGATCATATTATTTTCAATTTTGTTGAATTTTCAAATTTTCTGGATTTTATAATTTTTTTTTCTTTGTAGCCTAAACAGTGCCTTTATTCCAAATTTCAAGTTTCTAGGCCTACAGGATCCACCTAATCTTTTTGATGACGTGTGAGTGAGTGACTGAGTGACAAAAAATTGAAACCTTCAGTTCATATATCATTAGCACTAGAAAAGACAGAAATGTGAAATTTTAAATTTGTGCCTTATTTGCCACATACACTACATAAAGTTTCTGATTTTTGGGATACACCAGCTCAAAGCTATGGGGAGGTCAAAAGTGCCCTGAGTTGCTTCCAGAGAAGGATGCTTATGGCTGTGCTTTCTCGACTTGGCGGAGGCACTACCGTGCCTCCAGATACAAAATTAAAAATTCAGGAAAGTTCCAACAAATCAATCTTTTTTCAATTTTTTTTTTTCCAATTTTTTCAATTTTTTTTTTTTTAATTTTCTTGATTTTTCAATTTTTTTTTCTATCCTAAGTACTACCTATATTCCAGATTTCAAGTTTCTAGTTCTACAAAATCGAATTATCAAATTTTCGTTTTTCGATTTTTCCGATTTTTTAATTTTATTTTCGGTTTTTAATTTTTCCTTATTCTGAATTTCAAACACTACCTTTACGCCGAATTTTAAGTTTCTAAGGTTAAAAAATAAAATTATTTTCATTTTTTTTTTTCAATTTTTTTCGAATTTTTTAATTTTTTTTTTCAAATTTTCTGGATTTTTTTTTCTTTTTGTATCCTAAATTCCTTTATTCCAAATTTTAAGTTTCTAGCGCTATAAAATCGAATTGTTTTCAAATTTTCGATGTTTCTCTATTTTTTCATTTTTTAAATTTTATTTTCAATTTTTATTGTGTTTTTAATTTTTTCTTATTCTGAATTCCAAACACTACCTTTACGCAGAATTTTAAGTTTCTAAGGCTAAAAGATCAAATTATTTTCATTTCTTCAATTTTTGTTTTCAAATTTTCTGTTTTTTTTTTTTTTTTTTTTTTTTTTCCCTTTTTCTGTATCCTAAATACTACTTTTATTCCAAATTTGAAGTTTCTATCGCAACAAAATCAGATTGTCTTCAAATTTTCAATTTTTTCATTTTTTTTTTTCAATTTTCCTTTCGATTTTTTTGGTGTTTTTGATGTTTTCTTTTTCTGGATGCTAAACACTACCTTCACACCAAATTTTAAGTTTCTAAGACTTCAAGATCGTATTAATTTCAATTTTCAATTTTGATGGAATTTGTTGAATTTTCGAATGTTTTTTTTTTTTTCGAATTTTCCAGATTTTGTAATTTTTTCTTTCTTTGTATCCTAAACCATTTTTCCAAATGTCAAGTTTCTAGGACTATGGGATCTACCTAATCTTTTTGATGACGCGTGAGTGAGTGAGTGACAAAAAATCGAATGCTTGTGTTCATATATCATCTGAACTAGAAAAGACAGAAACTTGTAATTTAAAATTTTGGTTCTGTGTGCCAAATACTCTAGAAAAATAAAGTTCCGGGTTTTTGGGAAACTCCAGCGCAGAGATATGGGGGGGTCAAAAGTGCCCTAAGTTGCTTCCAGAAAAGTATGCTTATGGCTGTGCTCTCTCGACTTGGCAGAGGCACTGCTGTGCCTCCAGATGTTTGGAAATACCATTTAGATATACATTTTTAAAGTTACTCATTGAATAAGAGAAAATACAAACCACTAGAATATACTTTTAAACGCAATTGCTGAGATAAAAAATTAGACAATGTTTGCCGAGTGTATGCTTTTATGAGTCAAACTTTACTCTTTGTTATAAAATTCTACATAAAACATTAATTTATTTATATATTTGATTTAAGAGTACAGTAGGTGATCGGTTAACGAACTTAATCCGTTCCAAAACAATGTTCGCTAACCGAATTGTTCGTTAACCGATCATCGATTTAGCATAGAGTTGTATGGGAATTCAATTAATTCGTTCTTAAAAGCTAAATAATAAAAAACAATTAATATAAATTCTTCCTAAATTTATTTAAATGCAATAATAATAAAACATACCTTACATACATATAGACTTGTCTTTCCTTGAATCATGCTTTTTTTGAGTTTGTGGGGCATTACATATTTTACAAAAGCTTATTTTTTCTTTCTGGAGTTTTCAATCTGCGCATTTTAATAGGGTTAATATACGTTCGCATATAATATGGACAGATCGCAGTTTCATGGCTTTGCCCGTGTCGTGCCGTACTTAAAAAATCTATGACATGCCCTTTGTAAAAACTTTAACGATCACATTCATTGACTAACAGCATTAAATCATATCAGTTTATCACTTTGACATGTCAAAAACTTCATTAGTTCTCTAAAAGATCGTGTTTACTGCAGAGCCCGATACAGTTCACGTGGAGCCTTAGAGCCTGATAATAATTTAGGAACTAAATTTCAGTTAAAATAATTAGCTTCCAATTAAAAATATTTCTTTAAAAAGGGGACGCAAAATATAAAAATTAATGCTTTTGTACTGTTCATTCTAATTTGAGGGCCCTAAGATGTAGGGCCCGAACCCCCGGTAGCCCTTTAATTAATTAGGCCATAAGTATACAACTGTTAAAATGTTCTCTAAGCCGAAAATAGTAGATGAAATTAACTACAGCTCTGCAAATTTGAAACAAAGCATTGCTTCTTCTTGGCTTTGTTTTTTGAGGTGTTCGTTATCCGAACATAAAAATCTCTCGCGAAAGTGTTCGTTAACCGATCTGTTCGTAAACCGAACAGTTCGTTAACCGATCACCCACTGTAGTAAACAAATCATACATGAGCTCTTCTTTTGTAAATTTTCAGTTGTTTCCCTGAATTACTATTTGTTTGAGTGTTTTGTTTATGATATACGTAGTGCTGTTTGAATAGAAAAAAGTGTGCTGATGATGGCGACCTAGCTTCAGGTGCCAAGGTCATTTAAAGTAGTGCAGTGAATTATTATTAATGTATTGACAATTTGTGAAAATACAAAATAAATTTTTATCACCATACACTAAGAGTTGCTTGGATGCTGAGCACCATAACTATGCAATAAAAGCCAGCTAGCAGCTAGAATTAAAAAAATCCCTGACGGCTCGGCCTACAGGCACAGGTAGATTTCGAAGACTCAGACAGTGGGGCGCCTGTTTGTCGGGAATTGCGAAAGAAATTACATTTTTGCGATGATGTGGCAGTTGGAACCGCCTACTTTGAAACCTAACTTGTTTGCAGGCAGAGCCAGCAGAATTTTTTTTTTTTTTTTTATATAAGAGTTGGTCCTATAAAAAACTTGTCAATATAAAAGTTTTAGATAATATTAAGAGGATTTATAACAAATTTAAGCGTATTTGAAATCTTGGAAATTGACGAAGTTATGAATTTTTTTCTTCTAAACCCCCCCCCCCCCCCTAAGGCAATTTTTAATTATATCAAAAATCTGTCATACATAAATTTTCGGCCCTTCTCCTAGAAGTAATAATAACTTCAAACGGATTCGATACGTATCATAATTAAGAAATTATGGGTTTTTTTCTGTTTTCACAAACATCACCCCCCCCCCACCCCCACCCCCACCTCCTAGTTTGATTTTGCCCATTAACGAACTTGACCAAGATTTTATGCCCCTTGATTTTATGTATCAGTTTCGAAAAGATGCGGGAGTTGGAACCGCCTACTTCGAAAAATAACTTGTTTACAGGCGGAGCCAGCAGGGATTTTTTTTTTTTTTTTTTTTTTTTTTTTTTTGCTATAACGGTTGGTCCTATAAAAAACTTATCAATATAAAAGTTTTAGATAATATTAAGAGGATTTATAATAAATTTAAGCGGATTTGAAATGTTGGGAATTGACGAAGTTATGATTTTTTTTCTTCTAAAACCCCCCCTTCCCCCCCTTAAGGCAATTTTTAATTATATCAAAAATCTGTCATACATAAATTTTCGGCCCTTCTCGTAGCAGTAATAATAACTAAACGGATTCAATACGTATAATAATTAAGAAATTATGGGGGGTTTTCTGTTTTCACAAAAAGCCCCCCCTTGGTTCGATTTTGCCCATTAACGAACTTGACCGAGATTTTATGTATCAGTTTGGAAGAGGTTTATGCAGAATTTTACCAGTTATCATGGTCATAAAAAAGTGACATAGATAGATAGATAGATAGATTAGAGATGAGTTCAGGCTCTCTTTTTGGAGCCCGGGCCCGACAATTTTGGAATCGGAGCCCGCCCAAGCCCGAAACATTTTATGTCATCAGAGCCCGAGCCCAATTCCAAAAAAAATTGCATAATATTTAAAAATTGTTTCAAAAGTAATAATCCATTTTTAAAAAACTTTATACATGAAAATAACTGTTACTCACCAGTACATAATTATTTTTTTGGAAATTTACATTTAATCTTATCAAAAGAGAAGTTTTCTAGCAAATAAAAATATACTTCCTTAAAAGGATTCTCATATTTTTCTCTCTCAACAAACAAATATGATGGATACATTAACGAAGTGAGTTTTATGAATAAAGGCATGGAATTTAAAGAAATTACTTCTTCTATGCAGAAAAATTGAACAACATTTTTCTACTTCTCATAAAAGGTGTATATCGAAATTATAATTGATCCCTTAATTAAAACAATATTTCGTGTTCCTGAAAATCAGCTTAAATTAAAAGTTTTACACCGTTATCGGAAAGATTCTATGCTTTTATAGGAAAAGGAGAAACACTGTTCGATTGTTTGCTATCGGAATTGGAATAACAATACATGACAATTATATCTATTTACGAATGGAAGTGACTTCGGAAATATGCAGAGCGGAGCTTTAGCACGAACAGAGTTCACTATGAAAAATAGATTCATTAACGTTATTTTCATATGAAGAGCGATTATGACTCGAACACATTATTAGACTAAAAATTTGCAAACCTTAAGCTAATGCTGATTGACTAAAAATAAAAGAAAATATTCATTTCACGTTAGATCTCTGAAAAAAAAAAAACTAAACGTTCCAATTAAAAAATATCCCGTCAAAAACAAAAATGCAGCAACAAATTATTCACGCCGCTTTCCACTGGTGCTATCACCCAGTCTTTGCGTCGTGTCAATGCCACACATAAATCTGCAAATATCAAAAAAAAAAAATTTTTAAGGTAGTATACTAGCTTCTAGTATACTAAGCAGTCTAGTATACTAGAAACATTTTTTCTATTCATTTTGATCAAAATAACATTAAAATGATTTGAAAAACATTATGTAATTTTTTAGGAGAAAAAGAAAGTTATTTTTATTTTTTCTATATAAGAATAAATAAAATTGTCAGTTTCGGAAAGAATGAGCCCGGGCCCGAAGACTGGTATAAAAATCGAGCCCGTGTCGGGTCCGGCTGAGTCCGTCTCATCTCTAATATATATATATATATATCAAAATTTTGGCTTTAAGCTTGTGACAGTTACAGAAAACAATCATTCTTTGCTTATAATGTGGTTTCCCAGCCCTTGAAAAAGTAAATTACATTATAAGCTTGCATTTGTGTTTTTTTTTTTTTTTTTTTTTACTTATGTTTCACTTTTTGAATAAATACTTCATTTGTTAGGACTATGTTTTATAATGTGTAATTTGACATAGCTATTTGGGATAATAATTTCATTGCATTTGGTCAGTTATTTCTGTTTCAATGGTTAATTTTTGCAATAAGTTTTTATATATATATATAATTTTGAACTGGGGGTGGTTTTGGATTCTGGGAGTCATGATCGCCGTAAATCTGCAAAAAATTTTCAAAATTTCCAACTTAGGGGAAAATGTAATAGGTAGTATTTCTTACGAAATCTACCTAAAAGCAGGTGGTTGGCTTTTAATGGTTTAAACAGGTTTTTTCTCTTTGGCCAAAATTGGCTTTTATACAGTGAAGCCTTTTAATTATAAACTGCACTTGTTAAAGTATTTTTAAGCTGATTTTAAAGACATTTTATTGAGTTAAATTTCAATAAATAGCCCAATTTCTTAATAATGAAAACATTAATATTGGAATAGTTATGGAGTTAGTGATTTGTACCCAGATTTGCAAATGTGTTAGCTAAATTTTAAAAAGGCATACCAATTGCTTTTTTTTTTGTGTGTGTGTGTGTGTACACTGGCCTTTAACGTGATTTTGTTTTCATTTTTTACTGCTTTCAATAATGAAATATTGTAATTTTAGGACAATAGTTGTTTTGTTATATATTATATTACTTTTTACTAAATTTAAGGGGTATTGGTCAGTCTTATAATCTTTTTTTCATAAATATTTAAAATCATGCATAAAGTAGCGTAATAAATACTATTTCTCAATATTGAAACAGTTTTCAGGAATAAAATATGCATGAATATCTTTTTTGAATAGCAAAAAGTATTTTCCTATTTTGTTTTAATATTTTATTTTGAAAACATTCTTTTTTATTTTAGTTTTCTTTTTTTACATACCTACATGTAGTAAAATCTCAAATATTATCTCCTTCCTCATTCATCTTTCAATATTGATTATTTCATTTTTTAATCTGTTTATATGGATTTACCTGAAATAAGTAATGAATCTGCTTAGTATCCGAAAACCTTATTTTATATTCATCAAAATATATAATTTCTGTAAGTCATTAGACCCACTGATTACTAACTAAATATGGGTGTTCTCAAGTCAGATAATTTTTATTTATTAAATATTTATCAAATATTTTCTTTTGTCAAATACTGTATCAGTTAATAGATACAAATACATAATCGGAAAAATAGCATTTAGTTTTAATTCAATTTTTAACGTTAATAGCAGTATGTATGTATTTTTTATGTGTGGAGACTTATCATTGGTTAACTAAATTTTTTAATGTATAGTAATATGCGGAGCTATGTAATTTAGAATTTTAAAATATCTTCAAGTCTAATTTAATACATTCTTCTCAAATTTTTCTTTTAGACATACTTCATTCATAATTGTCTTTTAGGAGTCCTAAAGACTTTTTTTTTAATATTTAATAAAAGTTTATATTTTTTTGTAGAAAACATTTATAACTACATTAACAATAAGTTATTGTGAATTAACTGTAAATCGCACATACTGTTTTTTCTTTTAGGCTTTTTTTTAGCCTGGCTAATAAAATCTGGCAACCCTGTAACTAGGGGATAAGAATAGGGGTGCAGATCTCAAAGGAAGTAATTCAAGAGGCTTTTAATTAATATTGTTTTATTTCAGAGGTACATAATTGAAGTCTTTCCTAAGGCGAGGACATTGTCTTTTAAACATCATACGTTATTTAACAGGGTTTAAAAAAAACTGTTTTTTTTTGTTTGTTTGTTTGTTTAAACTGGATTTTGTTTTGTTTTTAATAAATATTATTTTCTATTACATATAGACACATATTTGTTCATAAAAATAAATATTTTTGGATATTAGATAGGTAATATAACTTAATTTGAAATTCAAATGATATAATTACAGTCAGTTATGGAAAAAAGTTGAAATCATTTGTAAATTAAGCATTATTGGTAACAGCTATGTCTTATGTTCAAAGAATAAACTGCTCTACACAGTGAAACATAGATATCTTAAAAATCTTATCATGAATCTTTCGATGATATAATAATAAATAAATATTTTATGTAGTTTCATGAATATAATTAATTTTTTCACAGCTATTGAAATTTTTTTTAATGAAATATTTGTTATCTAGGATGCCTGATTTTTCTGTCAGAACACGAAATGAGCAATTATGGTTTTTTTATTTAAAAAAAGCTTTTCATAACGAATTCCTGGAATGATTTGACATTTAATAGTTGAGTTTTTACACCTTCTTTCAAGAAGTATTGTGTATTGTCACTTAAAGAAATTAATTTTGAAAACTATTATTTAGGTGGAAGGTACCGTTCATAATATAGATAATATGTATTTATTTATTTTTGTAAATTTTGGATCCCTGTTTATAGTGTGTAGAATAAGCCCTAAAACAATTATACGAAAATCTAAGTTACAGTCCATTGAAATAAGTGCTGATTAACTAAAAAACAGGTATAATGGGACATAACTGCACACATGATGAATTATTTGCTTCGTAGGTGTAAATCCAAAAATCACAGACTAACTGTAAGTTACAAAATAATGATTATACAGTTTTTATTAGTAAAATCTTAAGCATTATTTTCTTGAAAGAACATTTTTCATCATGCCTTATAAAGCACCATTTAAATGGTTCAAACAATCAGCTTTTTTTTCTTTTCGGAAATTAAAGATTATTGTTATTGTTTGGGTTGAATTTATTCTTTCTATGAAAAAAAAAAATCTGAAGTTGACCTTTATTTCGGGCTCATGAGCAGTATCCTCCCCTTAATGGGTTTTTTTTTTTTAAATATATATATATATAGAGAGAGAGAGAGAGAGAATATTTCTGATTTTAATTGTTTGCTTTTATTCACTGATTTTATCATCTAATTAATGTGAACAAGTCTTATTAAAAGTAAGTTTCTAACCTTCTTCCTTGATGCGGTATCGGAGGAGTACTTTCAAGACTACATTATCCCACTTATAATTGTTTATCTGTGAGATGCTGTGTGACTAATGCTTAATTAGAGCAAGTTAGTTACTCAACTGAGAATTAAGTAATCAAATGAGCTATCTTGATATATATATATATATATATATATATATATATATATATATATATATTGATAAATGGTACTTTTATGTTAGCTGAGTGCCAGTGATATATATACATATATAATGCACATATATATAGATATATACACATATATATGTTATATAAAAATTTTATTTCGCATTATACCTTTAAATTAATCTTAACTTCTGACATAGTCATTATTTCCTTAATTCTTAATAATATTTATTCCTATTTAATGTCCTTTTAAAAGTAGTAACACGTATATTAATTTAATTATCTTATTCCAAATCTTAATCTAAAACTTTAAGTTCATTCGTAACTTTTATCAACTCCCCAATCTATAAAATTCTGAGAGACACTTATTGTCATTTCGAATGTTTTTAAGATCCATTTTTTATTCCATGCATTGCTTCGTGCGCTGGGTATTTTTCACATCAAAATCAATGTGCCATTGTGTTGGGAATTCTTTCTTGTTAAATCTTCTCCATCGCACCTCATTCGCTTAGCTTAATTTTGTCTGTCACTCATTGGTTCCTGCATACGTTACGTCGTTTCAATAACTCTACACGCGGTTAACAAAACTGCATTACAAGCTTTTTGAGAGCAGATTTTTGTTGTGTTTGGAAGTGCTGACCAAATCGTTATCTGGTGTTCTGCGACTTAGAATTTCACAACAGCCTTTTAAGATCTATTAAATGAGTTATCGTCAAGCCTGAGGGGAGGACTATAAGTTTATACCTGATACTGTGGGAACTGTTACTGGCATCGCTCCTGTTCATTAATAAACAATTTATCTGGAAATTGGCTGCTGATTATTGAAGAGACTTGTGGTGTTTCATCATTGCCTAACCTCCTCGCCATGATTCTTAATATCGACTGCAATCATTCACCATCTTTAACAAACTGCCATTTTCTCGTGGAATATTAAATCTTCATAAAAAGTTTACATATATATGTATATTAATATGTGTACATATACATATGTATATATATATATCACTGGTGCCCAGCTAACATAAAAGTACCTAATAAATTTTGGTTTGTTGAAGTTTCATATTGAAAATTCTACTACAGGGGATAGGAAAGGTGGCTTTGAAGAAAGTTGTACTAGACCCTGAGCTTTTCAGGGCCCTGTTATTCTTACAAGAATACTTATAAAAAGAAGTTTTAGTAGTTGATATATGTGTATACAGTAACCCTTAAGTATAATCCTTATCAGATGACACAACTTCTGTCAACATCCCTGATGGAATTATATGAATACTGCAACATCATTAGAAAGATGCATCTTAACTGTTTTCTGTTCTATCACCAGCTCATCATTCATAATTATTTCTATAAGTCGAAATAATTGCAATAATATCCATCAAAGAAGTTATGCTTGTTTTATAGACTTGTTTACTAACTTTTCTTTTTAATTTAAATTTGCTTTTTAATTGCTCAAAAAACTACATAATGTGAAAATCTATAGAGATTAGAATAATTATCCAAATCTGCCAGAGAATACTTCTATCTCTGTTTCTGAGAATCGTTAATAATTCCATACATTAAAAACTTCATCAAACACCTTGAAACACCCTTCATATTTCACAGTCTTCTTTTCAATATTTTGGTTACTTTTATTATTTTTTATAGTCTTTTCAGGAATATCATATTTAAAATGCATTTATCATAGTTAAAATAAAACTTAATTGTATATAAATTGAATAGAAAACTATTTTTATAAGAACTTTTGATTATACTTATTTGTATATCACCTTTTAATATATGTATTTCTTTTGAATAAAACAACAAAATAAAATGCAATAAAACTTTATTATAATAAATACAAAAGTTAATATTTACTTTTTCTCCAGCTACAAAAAATCTTTCAACAAAATACAGAAAGTATAACTATACATCCGTTCTGGATCCAAAATAAAAATAAAATATTTTTTTTTTGTTGTTCACCACAATAACTCATTTCATATTCAAATGTTATTATATTATTAAAATGCATTTCAAACATTTATTACCTCATTGACGTCTCAGCAATTATGTGATAAAATTTTCTTTCAGTAGTCAAATTATTTTTCTTTTAACCCTATCACTATGTCCTGGGGTCCACACGGACCCCAAGCACTTTCAACAAGTTGTCAAAAAAATCTATCACTCACTAAGTAGTCTCAGCCGGTGACATCTCATATCATAATGTTTGTAACACACAGTAAAACTTAAACTGTACAAATATAAGTGGTACTTGTTTTGTTTTAATTTGAAAAATAGATAGCATATTTGTCCTGGGCAACAACAGGGCATGCTTTGATAGGACATAGTGATAGGGTTAAATAAAACAATCACAATAAATTTCTTTAAGTAAAATAGTAATTAGTAATTTTCTTGATTCCTTATAATTCTATAAATTAAGCATACAAATTGCAGCTAAAAGAAAATAAAGAATAGTAACAGTTGTTCAACAGCTACTTTGAAAGAATGTATTGTAGAAATATAACCATGGGCATACCCAAGGGGTGGGATGATGGGGCTACAGCCTCCTCCGAAATAGTCAAGAGAGAAATCAATAGAGTGCTAATTTTTTTTCTTTTTTTAGAGATTAAATTTTTTTCTATGATACAATGGATTAGCCACTCTGTTAATCCCATATTAGTGTACAGTGACACTACAGTATACCCAAATATGGCGAAGGGGAGCTGATGCGGTTAAAGTCATACTCGTCATTCCCTTAATAGTGCACAGTCACACCACAGCAAACCCAAAAAGGCTGATGAGGTCCCCCTCCCAAAAATAGTCTATCTAAAGTAGAAATGTAAATTAATAGAATGATTTTTTTTTACTTTTTATTAGATAAATTTGTAAATTTAATTTTTTTTCATACAATGCACTAGTCTATCTGTTTAGTCCCATATTAGTGTACAGTTACGCTACAGCATACCCAAAGAGGAGGAAAAGGATTGATGGGGTCATCACGCTCCTTCTCTCTCCGAAATGCTTGCAATGAAATGAAAAAAATGGTTGATTTTGTTTCTTGCTTTTCAAGGTATATTTATAATTCTTTTTCTGTCATACAACTACAACAACGGACTAACCATTCTCATTACTCCTATATCTGTGCAGTAACACCACAACATACCCAAAAAGGAGGAAAGGTGCTGATGAGATAACCCCTTCCATCTGCGAAATGGTCGCAATAAAATTAAAAAAGTGCTGATTTTTTGTTTATGTTTGAGTTAAATTTGTAATTTTTTCTGTCATAATACTATGAGTTAGAATGGATGTAATGAAGGGTATACAGTGGTATACGCAATATATCTTCTGGATTTTTTACGTATACAGTGATTTTCTCAAGTAATGCTAAAGCATGTACTCTCTAGTGTATACCCTTAGCCTATAGCATATACCCCCTGGCACTTTTGTTTTACGACTCCAGCACTATGAATTAGCCATTCTCATCAATCCCATATTAGTTTACACTGACCCCACCGCATACATAAAGAGGGAGTGGGTGCTGATAGGATTACGACCTTCCGCCCTTCTGAAACGATCGCAGTGAAATGAAAAAGTGCTATTTTTTCTTTTTAAATTTTTTATTTATCATACAAGAGACTAACTATTCTAGATTATAGTCCCATATTAGTGCACAGTGATACTACAGCATACCCTACCTAAAGAAGGGAGTTATGGGGTTACAGCTCCCTTCCCCCTCCTAAGTGGTCTCAGTGAAATGCAAAAAAAAAGGTCTGAAAAAAACAGGATATAAATAAGTTGCTGATATCAGGTTTTTTTAAATAAAATTATTGCTTTTCTGTCACAATTTTTATAAAAAATAAAAGTTGTATTTTAAGGGAATTTAAAATTTTGGAACATTAATGAAAATAATTTCACTAAAAATTAATGTTTAATGCAAACTTTTATGCTTAATAGTAATAATAATAAAAGCTTTTCTTAGTTTTTCAGTTAATAGAACACCACATAGTGTTGCCAGGTACAATCTCACAAAACGTGAGACAGTGGCTTCTAAATTGGGACACAAAAATATACTACATTGTATGAATATGAAATCCTGTCTTAAACATATAAAATTCATTGTCTCTACATTAGGACTACCATACATACCTACTAAAATGAAAGACCCTAAAAAACGAGATTTTTCTCATGTCTCTTGTGATTTCGTATTAGCAGGTTTTTAAATAGGTAAAAAAAAGAACTTATACAGTAAAACCTGTGAAAGGTTAATTGTACAGTATTCATAATGTCGGGACAATACAATTTTTACCATAAAACATAATTCCATTATGAACAGGTTCCATTTACGCAGGGTTTATTTAGTGTCAAAATATCAATAAATAGTGTCAAAATATTGTTATTTGAATGTAACTTTTTACACTACAGTTTTAGTACATTAGGGAAGGTTTTAATCTCAGAGTAGTTATCGCATCGTGTGTGAATTCTTTTACAGGAACATATCAATTATTTTAATATAAGATAGCCTACTGCGATATCAAACGTTTGCAATACTGTAATTTCCAGTATTGGGAACATTTGATAATGCAGTGAACAATAAATGCAATCTATCTTTGTAAATAGGGCTTTCAGTCGTCACGTTTTGCTTGGAAAATTACTCCAAACAAATGGTTGCAATGTTTCATTTCTTATTTAATATAAATCGTAGGAAATGTTACAACTGTTTATAAAGTATTAAAACATTTAACTGTGAGATATAGCTATAATATACAAATGATAAAGAGAATACAACGTAGCAACCGTTTCTTTTGAGTCAGTTTTCAAGCTAAACGTCATGATTGACGTCACACTATAAGCGCGACCTACGTTATACATAAGTATAAGGAAAGGGCAGCTGACGTCACATGGTTCGCACGCGAGGCTAACGAAACAGACAGGCTACCGCGGTGCATTCCACTTATCTTTTTTTTACAGACCGCTAGAGTGACGTGATGCTCTTTTCGTACACCTGCATTGGTGGATTCGAGCAACACGTGACTCCCGCGGTCTGTAAAAAAAGATACGCGTAAAGCATCGCGGTAACCTTTCTTTTTCGTTAGCCTCATGGTTCAAATAGGCAGTTCTGATTGGTTAACTCCCCTGACCTCCAATTGAAGTACAATGGTTGATCAGCTGATTGCAACTTCCCTATAGAACATCCCTATTTTGACCAATGAAAATGTTTCATAATATAGTAAAGTAACCGTTTTCTCTAAAAGCGGTGGAGTGTGTCTGCAGCAAAAACTGAAGATTTTTAACATTGTGTGTTCCTGCTCCCAGTCCTCCATGTTTTCATACTTTTGGGTGCAGGAAAACACAATGGTAAACCTACAAATCAACCGCTAAAATCAGGTTTTAAGGTGTTTTCCACCAAGATATGACTTGGCAGACCGATTGCGTTTTAATATGCGAATCGAGTTTTAACTAATTCTGGAATTTCAGCCATGAACTCGATGAGGTGATTGTTTGTGCTGTCGCCTCCCGGTCTATAATATCTGTTCTCTGAATTTCGATTTCGAAATTTGCATTGCATTTTATTGTCGTCACTGAAGAACATTGCGATAGTTTTGTTTGAATGAATGGTAAAAATAAATTTTTTCTGTGACCTATAAAAGGAAATTTGTATCAGAGGGTGTAGAAAATATATTTTGGAGTCGCCTGAAAATGTAGCTCGGGGCACATGCCTGGTGTGCCTCTGTGATATTCAGGCCCTGCATTTGACAAAACAAACGCCAGACCAGCAGCTCACCGAGCCAACATCAAATGATCCCATGCGGTTTGTGTAGCAATCCAAGAAACCATGTGAAGTTCAGCTTAGAGTGCCTTTATATGAAACAGGTGACATAGATCAAACTTAATGAAAGTACTTAGATTCAGATAGATAGATTTAGACGCGTTTGTCCAAACTATGGTAAACCGACATTCCAGAACTTAGCGATACTCGCCTGGTCGAGTTCAATTATATGAGTGAGACTAAAGGTGCCTCGATATATAAAAATTGATGCGGTGAGACGATTCTGGACTAAAACGAATCACAAGCATTTTAGAGAGCTTTTCATTATAGCCAAGTTAATGCTTCTTAAATTGTCTCACTCGTCAAGACTAGTATCGTGAAGTCTGGAATGGACTTCACCCTTGTCACGTCATCTGCGGGTATATAGAAGACAAAACAGCAATAGGCGTGAAGAGCATTTTAACACTGCTTCTCCTGCCTCCAATAAACAGTCTTTTTCGGAGGGCAAATACCCGAAGAGGCGTGGCTGTTGCCACTCGTGGATAAAGACCATGTAGTTTTGCCATAGTTTGGACAAAAACATCTGTCTAAGCCTAAGCACAGTATGAGCGTGCGTCAGTTTTTTTGTTTGGTGTAATTGCGTTATAAATTTTTTAAGACCGTTTGAGTCACGTGATACCACGTAACTTTAGCCGTCTAATGAAGTGTGTCTCTATATGAGAGTGGCGCCATACGATGCTGAGATTCTGCTTAGACAAACGCGTTTGTCCAAATTATGCCAAAGTTAGACATATTCTATTTCAATAACAAGAACTTGTTAATATTCGCCTGGACGAGTTCGATCGTGACCTACGTTATACGTGGCCGGTTCATGATTTTTAACAACCCTCTCATTGACAAGCCCGTGTTAATACGTTCACTAAGTTCCAGGCTTCATTGCAATATAAGCATTATTTAAAGTAATAAAATTCTATTGATTTAATGCATTTTTAATGGGTTGAGCAATGAATAATAATCAATTAACTTGTTTTATATTCAGTGTTGAAAAATCAGTTTTTCTTAGCATTTAAAACAAAATGCAGAGAAAAAAATTACAGATTTGCCCTTTTGCAAGACTGTTAGAGGCGAGGCTAACGAAAAAGACAGGCTACCGCGGTCCATTCCACTTATCTTTTTTTACAGACCGCTACAGTGACGTGATGCTCTTTTCGTACACCTGCATTGGTGCATTCGAGTATCACGTGACTCCGGCGGTCTGTAAAAATAGATACGCGTAAAGCACCGCGGTAGCCTTTCTTTTTCGTTAGCCTCGGTTAGAGGATTAAAACGTCATACGGTGTGGATCATCTTTACACGGCGATTGGTACAAAATGGTGGGTGTGCCGCTTTGTAACAATCGCCGTGTAAAGATGATCACTGAGTGTGACTCGAGGCTGACGAAAAATACAGGCTACCGCGGTGCATTCTGCATATCTTTTTTTACAGACCGCGAGAGTGACGTGTTGCTCTTTTCGTACACCTACATTGGTGGATTCGAGCATCACGTGATTCCGCCGGTCTGTAAAAAAAGATAAGCGCAAAGTACCGCGGTAGCCTTTCTTTTTCGTTAGCCTCGGTGTGACTTTTAAATGTCACGAACTGGCCGTGTATAACGTAAGTCGCGATAACACAAGTTGAATCATCAATCATTTTGTTGCCCATGGGCATGGCCAATCGTTCTTCTCCTACGGGCAATTAAAAGGCGTCGTGAGTCAGCCCGGATTGTAGGAGCCTTAAGCGCGACCAACGAAATACACGGCCAGTTCCTGACTTTTAAAACCTCATCACGTTGGATAATCTTTGCACGCCGATTGGCACAAAACGATGGATTGGTATCGTTGGTCTCGCTATAAGAGAGTGGCGACTTACGGCCAATAAACACAGACCTTTCAAAATTAAACGGTTCATAAGTTTCTGGTACTTTAAAGGTAGGGTGTCTTTATAAGAGAGCAGCAATATGTACATGCTCAGACTAGATATTTTGTCCAAAATATAACAAACTTAGATTCCAAAGTTTGGTAATACTCGCATGGACGAGTTCGTCAGGTCAATTTCAAACACGCGACCACAATTCTCCAATTTGCATACAACCAATCAAAATCAACAAAAGCTAGTGGGGTAGCAAAATGCCCAGGGATTGCCAAGTTAAATACTGTAGCAACTATAGTTTCTAGGCTATGGTGTCAAATGAAATTGATCCATTAGACGAATGAGAGAAGTCGACAAATATTAGTTGGCGATATTGGCAGAGTCACCAAGTTGCTTCTTGATCGATTTTGCGCAAAATCGTCCCGATCAATCAATTTGTATTTCCCCATATATCACCAGTCTCATACGGAGGCACTCTACGTACTTGTTCTCAACTTAAACGTTGTTTCTAGCTCGTCAACTGGTCACATTTAAATGTTTTATCAGTGAAGTGGATCTTGTCAATTTTGTTTTTTCATTACGCATCGACAAGGGGGTTCTATGCGCTCTAAAAGAAACTCTCCGCATTCTTCTGTGCTCGCTAGCGATATCACTCTGTCCATCCATTGTAGAAGGAAGCGGTCTGGATGCATTTGGTCATAGCCTGATCAACCCTAATGCTTATATATTCACCATCTACCTCAACCTAGAAAACCTCGGTCGAATGCCTAATTGAAATTCTCGATTAACCTGATTAGACCTGATTGCGGCCAATGTCCAATCAGATTAATGATGGATGCTATTTGAGCGTTCGACACAGGTTTTCTAGGTTGAGGTTGACTGTGAATACGAGCTTAAGTGGAACCGGGCCACATAGATAGCGTTGGAGCTCGGAGCTCCCCTTTCTCAAAAAATTGTATTCTAAACATGATAAATTGCTTTATGTGCAGCTCAAAATTTTAATCCTAGCTTTTTAAAAGAAAAATACATTATAGACACATGTAAAAATGTATTAAAAAATTGGCGATGATGTTGTACACTCACGCACCGTTTTTTTTTTATAAAAAGGAAAAAAATCGCCAAATTTTGGAGATTTTTACATTTACTGGTAACTTGGCTATTGTATTAAGTTATTTGGCTTGAAAATCGCGCCAATCAAAAAGTTGCCAAACTTCTGTGCATGAGTGTAACACATCTGTTTCAAAATTTATGGGACTGTAAAATCTTCTGCGCTATAATGCTATTTAGAGTAAGTAAAACTCTAAACTTAAGGGACTGAATGAAACATGTTTGGTGTAATATCTGTTCTTCTCTGAATTTCGAAATATACATTGCATTTTATTGTCGTCACTGAAGAACATTGCAATAGTTTTGTTTGCATGAATGGTAAAAATTAATTTTTTATGTGATCGATAAAAGGAAATTTGTGTTAATTTGTAACAGAGAGTGGAGAAAATATATTTTGAGATCGCCTGAAAATGTGGCCTCGGGACACATGTCCCTGTGATATTCAGGCCCTGCATTTTGTAAAACTAAAAACTCTACCGAGCCAGTATCAAGTGATCCCATGCGGATAGAGTAGCAATCCGAGAAACCATGTGAAAAGTTCAGCCTAGAGTGCCTTTATGCCTAGACTAACCGAGAGCCTAGACAGGCCGCATACGATGATCAGACTGTGCTTAGACAGACATGTTTGTCCAAACTATGGCAAACCTACCTACATTCCAGAACTTAGCAATACTTGCCTGGACTAGTTCAATTATATGAGTGAGACTAAAGGTGCCTCTATACAGTGTGCCCGCTAAAGTCAATTGTCACCCCAATAATTTCTGAAGGGCAAGAGCTTTAGTCATAAAAGTGGGGTTTAGGTACAATAAAGTTGCCCTGCGCTACGCAAGGAAACAGCTTACAGCGCCACCTGGTGGCTAAATTAGGAGTTAGCGTTCTTATTTATAAAACAGTAAAGGATACGGGGGAAAAGTCAATTGCAAAGTTGTTCAGCATCATAGATTTAGTAAGAGAAGACACCTTCCATAAAGTAAGTAATGTTTAAAGTAGAAGGCATAAAATGCAAATTTATTTGGTTCGAAACTTCCAAAATTATAACGCGACATAATGCGGAAGAAATGAGAAAAGGTCACACTCCAGAGTTTCAATTGTGAGTAGATATACAGTATTCATCTTTAGATAAATAAATCTTAATATCCCATACCGTGAAAAAGTATTTTTTTCCATTTTGTATAAATGGTGCGGATACATGAAACAGCGAGAGTATGCAACACCTCCACTAACATTGCAGGAGCTTCGAAACCATATTATGGATGCTTGTGCCAGCGTGTCACCTGCCATGTTGTACAATGTGAAGCGGGAAGTTCAATCCCGTGTCCAGACGTGTATTGTTGCTCAAGGACACCATTTTGAGTATCACAGATATATGAACCTCATGTCCGATAAGTGCAGTTTTGTACAACGCGATCAAACTCATGAGCGCTTTGTGCTTACCATTTGAATCATTTTTGCGAGCAAGATTTGTTTGTAATAAATCAATGATGCTGAACAACTTTGTAATTGACTTTTTTCCCGTATCTCGTACCGTTTTTGAAATAAGAACGCTAACTCCAAATTTAGCCACCAGGTGGCGCTGTAAGTGGTTTCCTTGCGTAGCGCATGGAAATTTTACTATACCTAGACCCCACTTTTATGACTATAGCTCTTGCCGTTCAGAAATTATTGGAGTGACAACGGACTTTAGCGGGCACACTGTATATAAAATTTGATGTTGTGAGACGATTCTGGACTAAAACGAATCACCAAGCATCTTAGAGAGCTTGACATTATCGCCAAGCTAATGCTTCTTAAATTTTCTCACTCGTCGAGGCGAGTATCGTGAAGTCCAGAATGTAGTTTTGCCATAGTTTGGACAAAAACAACTGTCTAAGCTGCAGCGCCTAGAATACATAGTGTGGAAATCTGCTACAAAATAGTACTAAAAAATTGAATCCAATACATGTACAACGTTGTTGAAAAGATAACGATTGGATCGCAGCGCCATCTGCTAGCTTATATAATACAGAAAGCAGCTTAATGGACCCTATTCCTACTGACGTCAGAGTCACGTGCTTTGGGGAAACATTGCCCACATTGTAGTCCTTTATTATGCAACGACTCGTTTGCAACGCAATCCTACATGTCATAGAGCAGCAACGGACCAGATTTTCGTGATGTTGAGTCACGTGCTTTGGGGAAACACTTCGGAAATTGTAGCCTCGAACCCAAACGGAGAATAGGGTCCATACGATGCTATTAGAGCTTATTATCGTCGGAGCACCGTTGCACATTTACAGGCTACAACTTTTTAGCACTTTTTAAAGCATTACAAGGATAGCCGGTTTCCACACTATGTATTCTAGGCGCTGTATCTAAGCCTAAGCACAGACTGAGAATTCGCCATTTGCGTCAGTGTTTTTTGTGTGGTGTAATTGCGTTACAGTTGTTTTTCAGACTTCTTGAGTCACGTGATACCACGAGACCCTAGCGGTGTATTGTAGAGTACCTCTATATGAGAGTGGCGCCATATGATGCTGAGATTCTGCATAGACATACGCGTTTGTCCAAACTATGCATATTCTATTTCAAGAACAAGAACTTGTTAATAAGGAAAGGGCATGTTTACAAACAAACTGTTCCATCAACCAATCTACCACTTCATTTTTGTCATAGCTATCATTGCAGGAATCGTCATGACGACATAGGCCAATGATATTATAGACCAGTTCAACGTAGACCAATCAAATTTCCCCATTTCATGTGTATAGTAGGAGTCAAAACGAACAAACAGGTTTTTTTGCTAACCAACCGTAATTGAACCAACAGTGATGTCAGATGCCTTTTCCTCGAGGCTAACGAAAGAGACAGGCTACCGCGGTGCATTCCACTTATCTTTTTTTACAGACCGCTAGAGTGACGTGATGCTCTTTCCGTACACCTACATTGGTGGATTCGAGCATCACGTGACTCTCGCGGTCTGTAAAAAAAGATACGCGTAAAGCACCGCGGTTGTCTTTCTTTTTCGTTAGCCTCACCTTTTCCTTATACTCGCCTGGACGAGTTCGATGGCGACCTACGGTATACGTGGCCGGTTCATGACTTTTAAAGCGTCACACGGCGTGGATGATCTTTACACGGCGATTGGCACAAAACTTTGTGCCAATAGCCGTATAAAGATGTACACTCAGTGTGCCGTTTTAAAATGTCACGAATCGGTCGTGTATGACCAACGAGGCTAACGAAAAAGAAAGGCTACCGCGGTGCTTTACGCGTATCTTTTTTTACAGACCGTGGGAGTCACGTGATCCTCGAATCCACCAATGCAGGTGTACGAAAAGAATAACACGTCACTCTAGCGGTCTGTAAAAAAAGATAGGTGGAATGCACCGCGGTAGCCTGTCTTTTTCGTTAGCCTCGCCCTATTCCTACTGACGTCAGAGTCACGTGCTTTGGGGAAACATTGCCCACATTGTAGTCCTTTATTATGCAACGACTCGTTTGCAACGCAATCCTACATGTCATAGAGCAGCAACGGATCAGATTTTCGTGATGTTGAGTCACGTGCTTTGGGGAAACATTTCGGAAATTGTAGCCTCGAACCCAAACGGAGAATAGGGTCCATGGTGGTCTGTCCAAAATGCTTGGAGATTCGATCTTGTCCAGAATCATCTCAACCAATCAAATGTGTATACCCCGTATGTCGCCACTCTCATATCGAGGCACCCTGTTTCTAGAGTATCTCTATGTGAGAGTAACCACATACAGGAAAGAAAATTGATTTGATTGAGACGATTTTGTAGTAAAACACTTGTGTGCAGATTGGTGGCATGGCAAGAACAAGCACTCTCTCAAATGTTGAGAGTTTGTTCTTTAAACTCTCATTTGTTTTTTGAACTGACCTTTGGGCATCTTTTTAAAGAATTTAGAAGTTGTAGCCTAAAACATATAGCGTTCAAATATTTTATGAATTACACTTTTAAATAAAATGTCTTCGCTTTTCAAAAGTTTCCATTTGTACATATGTAATCATGACTAATAAGTTCAATATTTCTTTTTTCGGAAAAAATATGGAATGCAACATTTTGTTCGCGTCCAGCAATCTCACCGGTAAGGTCGGTTAGTTACCAAGGCGTTCAGTGCTGCTAACCGATACGCAACCAACGTCGTTCAGCGCAAGTAACCGGTAAAGGACCGAACTAATCGAAAAAAAATCTTGGTTAGGTGGGTCACGTGATTGGTTACATGAAAATTTATCTCAAAGGAATTGGCGACTATAATTACGATGATGTAATACAGATAGCGCTGCTAGTAAATAATACCAGTTCGTCCAGTTAGAAACCAGTTACTTACCGCCCCTATAAGTAACCGGTCACATTGGTTAGGTCTGCTGAACGCACTCAATGATTCAGTTTTAACTGACGTCATACCCTAGCAACCGAGGCTAACGAAAAAGACAGGCTACCGCAGTGCATTCCACTTATCTTTTTTTACAGACCGCTAGAGTGACGTGATGCTCTTTTCGTACAACTGCATTGGTGCATTTGAGCATCACGTGACTCCGGCAGTCTGTAAAAAAAGATACGCGTAAAGCACCGCGGCAGCCTTTCTTTTTCGTTAGCCTCGCTAGCAACCACTTTAACAACCAGATGGGAATTTTGTTTGCCCATCGGTTTTTGTGGATTTTGATTGGTTGGGCGATAATACAGGCTGATTAATTAACAATGTCGACTGGTTGGATCACGTGGTTTAAACTGATCTGTAGTATGCAGTTAAGAGCCTACATCAGTCATGCGGAAAAACGCTGAAGCTAATGTTAAGTCTATGGGAAGGTTCTTCCGCGATTTATCGCTCGCATTTTAAAATTATTTTTTTTGCATAGGATAGCTGACGTCAATCTAATGTTGTTAGCTTTTACTTTTTCGATTTTGGTTACAGACCCCGCACACGAGATGATTTGAGATTTTGTATCTGATAATGGTTCAAACATACAATTTTCATCGCTGAATTACATAATGTTTTTTCCAGCTGAAAATGCATCCCCTGGAGAAAAACATCTGAATTCAACATTGCACCTAAATTTTATTTGAGTATACATAATCATTATAAGAGGTTGTTTTTTTTTTTTTATAAGAGCAATCTGTAAATTTTAGTATAAAATAAATATAAGGAGAAATATATTCAAATTATAACTGAGGCTCTACTTGATGAAGACCTGCCATTTATTTGTATGGTTATACATAATCATGAAAAAAAAAAAAGAGTTATTTTTGTGGAAGCCTGCCCAAATTTTATTGTAGTTATAATAGAAAGACATAACACCTTAACAGGGCTAAAATTTGGCTTTAATTAATGTAACAAGGGCAAAATTTATACAAGTATACATAATGATAGGAGTTGTAATTTTCCAACCGAGTGAAAAAATATCCAGGCCAGAATTTTATCCCAGGACCTTGGCTTAAGTTGCCAACACTATACCAATTAACTGAGCTATCCTGGACAAATTGGGTAGACACAATTCACTCAGACAACCTTTTGATAATAACATGTGGTCTGTTATCTGAAATAATTCAATGTAATTCCAAGTAAATGTTAAATACGTAATTACATTTTATTAGATGAACACAATTATTCTAATTGGTAAATTAATCATAGGAGTTGCAATTTTCCAACTGAGTAAAAAAGTGTCCAGGCCGGGATTTAAACCTTTGACCTAGGCTTAAGCATCCAACACTCTACCAACTGAGCTAACAAATCTGGAGAATACAATTCACCCAGACCTTTTGATAATATGTGGTCTGTTATCTGAAACATTTCAACAGAATACTTCACAGTTAATGAAACTCCTAGTAAACATTGAATATCTAATTACATTTAATTAATTCAACAAAACCATTCTAATTCTTAAATAAATCATAGGAGTTGTAGTTTCCCAACTTAATGAAAAAGTGTCCAGGCCAGGATTTAAACCCAGGACCTTGGCTAAAGCAGAAATGCTTTACCAATTGAGCTATTCTGCACAAATAAAGAGGATACAATTCACTCAGGTAACCTTTTGTTAATGACATCAGCTCTGTTATTATCTGAAACAGTTCAATAGAATAAATTGCCGACAATGGAACTACAAGTAAATGTTGGATACATAATTACAGTTCATTAATCAAACCCGATTCTTCTAATCAGTACAAATCCTTGCCTAGATATTTTTTCACTCAGTTGAAAAATTACAACTCCTATGACTTATTTTCCAATTAGAATAATTGAGTTGATTTAATGAAATGTAATTACACATCCAGTATTTACTTGGAAATCCATTAACTGTGATTCATTCTGTTGAACTGTTTCAGATAACAGACTAGATGTTATCAAAAGGTTGTCTGAGTGAATTGTGTTCTCCAAATTTGTCCAAGATAGCTCAGTTAATAGAGCGTTGCAGCTTAAAGGGACTCTCCAGTCATGCAAAGACACTCACAAGCTAATGTTAAACCTTGGGAGGGTTCTTTCCAAATTTCTCATTTGAATTTGAATTTTTTTTTTTTTTTTTTTTTTTTTGCATAGGTCAATCTTTTTTTTACTTTTTCGATTTTGGTTGCAGATTTTTTAATAAAGGCAGTTTTATTCTCAGAACTAGTTTTGAAAGTGAAAGTATCTTTATTAAAGAAAAAAACTGGAACCAAAATCGAAAATGTTAATAACGAGATCAACCTCAGCTGTTCTGTGCAAAAATAATCTTTTAAAAATATTGAATTTCAAATGAGAAATTTAAAAAGAATCCTCCCATTGGTTTAATATTAACTTGTCAGTGTCTCTGCGTACCTCAAGAGAGCTTCACCCCGAAGTATCACCGTAAGCAACCACAAGTAAGCTTCACCCCGAAATTTTAATATAAAATAAATACAAAGCTGACAAATTAAAATGGCTATAGGTTGGGTTCAAATCAATGTAAAACAGCCAAATTTTACATTTATAAACATAATCATTATAAAGAAAAACTTTGTAATTTTTTTTTGTCCAAGTAGCAACTCCCAATTTCAGTGTAATTTACAATATAAGGGTCCAACATGTTAAAATGGCTATAACTTGGGTTCTAATTAACGCTAAAATTTTAGCATAAGATAAATATAAGACTACATATTCGAACGACTATAACTTGGAGTCTAACTGATGTAGCACTGCTATGTTTTGTACAATAAACATAAGGAGAAGTCCTAACAAGGAGGGATTTAGTTGTTGAAATCCCCAACTTTTTGTCTAATTACAATATAAAGGGCTGACACATTAAAACAATTGCAACTTGGGTTCTAATTAACACAACATGTCATAATATTTATACATAATCATCACAAGAGAAAAATTTCTTGGCTTTTTTTCAAAAGTCCCTTCAGATATTAGTATACAATAAATATAAGACCCGATAAATTAAAATAGCAATAATTCAGATCTTAATTGATGTAACCCAGCCAAATTTTAATGTAATTGTAATATAAGGACAAAATAACTATAACTTGGGCTCTGATTAATGCAACAGACACACATTTTATAAAAGGAAGGGATTTTTTTTTTTTAATCAAAGCCTCCTAAATTAGATGATTATAACTCGGTTATAATTGATGTAGCTCTGCTCTTTTTTTGTAAATATAAATGGATGGATTTATTTGTTTAAGCCTCCACCCCAATATATAAATTAATATCAATATAAAGTCTTGACACATTAAAATGTCTATGACTTCAGCTCTAATTATTGAAGGATGCCCAAATTTTATGCAAGAATACATAATTATTATAAGACGGCCATTTTATTATTGAAGCTAGCCAAATTTTAACATAAATAAAATATAAGACCCGTCAAATAAAAAGTAATATTTTCACGACCCCCCCCCCCCCGTCTGGGTTGAAAGCTTTTAACAGAGTTTCCTCCCAGGTTTAAAAAAGGGCAGGGTGCTGCTGGTCAGAAAAGGGCACTTTTTTTATTCTCAAGGGCACTTTTCAGATTCTGAAGGGTACTTTTTTAATTGTTAAAGGTTATTCTTTTGGTTTTTAAAGCCACTTTTGATATTTAAAAGTCAAGGCACTCTTTTTAAGGCATTGAGTCAGTTTTTACTAAGAAAGCAAATTTTTTAATGCAAAAAGAAGAAAGGGCACTTTTTTTAATGAGGTGCAAGAAGGGTGCTAATTATTTTTATGAGGGGCAACAAAGGTGCTATTTTGTAAACCAAAGGGCAGGCAGGGTGCAGCCTCCTTCTAAAACTGTCTGGGGGAAACTCTGCTTCTAATATTAAATAAAATGAGTTTTTCTTTAAAAAAAGTGAAGTGCTGCCATTGAGGCCTTGGATCTAAAGATTTACATGTTAGAAATTTAGTCAATATTTATTTTTTCTTTATGTACAGAGTTGTTTTTCACAAATGAATTATCAAACATAGAAAATAGAAATTAAGTTTTTGCAAAAGCTGATGAGACTTTACAAAATTGTTTTCATTTGAATGGGGCTGGCTTTAGCCCCTCTCTTTCCTACTTCTTTATAAAAATGTTGTTAATATATTAGACAAAATGTAGATAAGTTTTTTAACAAAACAACAACAACAAAAAACAAAGCATTGAAAATCATTATTTCTCCCAGTTTACATCATGCCAAGTGAAAGTGCCATTTGATTCAGATCATTGATTGGCATATCTGTTATTACTGATTTTTAGGTTTATTTTTTGCCAGACTGTTTGGAAATATACTAAGTAATATTTTTTAAGGAGGTGAGAAGTAAAATCATATATCAGAATTTGTCAGAGGGGTTATTAGAGGGTTACTTTAAGGGTCTTTTGACGAATTCGACTGGCTGGATAAGCAAAGCCTGTATCTATATTGCTGACTACCATGACAATGGGACACTGAACACCAGGTTCATTTGGAACCGCCCAGCACATAAGTGCCTGCAGAACAAATCCAGAGAGGGGTAAGATTTTTGAACATGTGCCTGCAGTCTACTGCGAAGGCCATATTTTTTTATAATGAAGAATGTAAAAGTGAAATAAACTAAGCCACTAAGTGCTTTTGTCAGAACTCTGTATGCAAGGTAATTTTTAACATATTAGCATAAAAAGCATTGCAGAAATGTAACACATGTTAAAAATCCAAAAATAAACTTCAAACAACTTTATTCAACTGAAAGAATATTTTTTTTCATCCTTCCGAATCTCCAGTTTAAGATTATATTCAAACACAAAAACATATAAAGGAAATCAAAACTAAAAGTTATCTCCCATGGGAAGGGGAGGGGGTTGTCAGAAAAAATCCTGAGTTACTGTTTTTCTCTTGGTGTTAATATACTTAATTACCTGAGAATAATAAATGTTACTTTTTTCCCCCCAAAATCATGTGCCAAAAAGAAAATCTGGTTTATTACATTTGAAATTCCAGAGGCAGGCAATTGTTGGTGTCATGACACAGCTAGTTCAGTATTAAATAAAATTACACCAATAGTTAATTTAAAAAAAACTCCCTTCGCTAGATGCAGCAAAGATCTGGTATCCCATCAAAGATAAAAGTAAGTTCTGTCAGCCCCACAGCAACATTTTATAATGCATGGTGACAAAAGTTTTTTACTGTTCTTTACTGATCACTATGCAATAGCTTAGTTTCAGAATTACATATGTCAATTTGCAGCAAACAAAGATTTATTGGTGACCCCAACAATGCTAGACTAGCCTATTATCATAATAAATAATCGAAATCTATTAATAAGGGAATTTTACATTTGCAAAGCAAATACAATATATACAAAAATATAGAAACAAAGTAAATTGTAACAATTTTTCTTTTAAACAGCATATATATATTAGTTAAGATTAATCTGAAAACGTTAAAATATTCTGTGTTGCACTGTCTCTGGTAGTGATTACTGATGATGTTGACAAAGTGACTATCAAGTACAATTATTGCCTTGTCTAAAAAAGCAGAATGTGTTTCTAATTAAAATTACATATTTTTAAAAATAACTTCGCAATTGTTATTGTTGGTGATTTAAACAAAATAATTTCTCATATGTTAAAGTTTTGTTAAAAAATATTCCAGTAGGCTTGAATTACAAAAAAACTAACCAATTTATGCCATACATATTAAAATTTATAATTACACAGTCATCATTATTGGATGCCATTTTTATAGAATAATTTTATAAATCATTGATACTAGCAATTTACTCTTAAAAATGAAGATTTTTTCCCCTCTCTGATAGCAGGAATACAATGCTATTTAAAGGTATACTAACAGCCACCAGTGAAACATGCAAAATAACAAAACAATCTATACCTATTTCTAAACAAAGCAACAACAGTTATATGCACTTCGTATTATCTGGGGCAGGTCAGATACAACTGTGCCAAGCATGGTAATAATAATACTAATTACAGCAACCCTTATTTTTTTCCCTACATGGTAAAACAAGAAAACAATATTTTTGGTGCCATGACTATTGCAGAAATATACTGTTTTGTATTATGTTGGTTACTTATAGTGCTATAAATTTCCAACCTGATATGATGCATTTAATAAATGTGTACTAAATTATGATATATTATTTACCATTTCTTATATTACTTAAAATTTATTAAGTTTACTAAATTCATGTTATTTGCCATTTTAAACAATTTTATGTATTTAATAAACATGTCAAATTACTAATTTTGAGTGTATGTGGTTACAATAAACAAGATTGGCAATCAACCATTTTTAGCGATTATCTCCTAGCTGAGATAAGTACCCAGTTTTTTAAAAACCAATTATGAACAATAATTATTCACAACAGGTTTTTGTTTTTTATGATTCCTACATTCATTTTTACACGAAATACTATTGAATGGCTTTTTAACAATTATTTACAATATAAAATTAATTTTTAATACATCTGGTTTCATGACATATTTTTTATATTAAGCCAAATTTTAATTCTGACTTCGAAATCTGAATAATTTAATTGTTTATTCTTTATTGAGATATAAGTAAATAAAATAATAAAAACCAAACAAATAGATATTTAAAAATGAGTCTGTATAAGCTTTTCATTTAAGAATAACTCGCAGTTAATATTAACTCTCTTACAAACTGAAAAGTCATAAATCATAATAAAAGGGAAAAATGTTATTGACAAATCAAACATCTATACTCTCAAAAAGTCATGAAATTAATTTATAAAACAATATAAAACCTGAAATTATTTAATCAACAGTAGCATTGAAAAAAATTATAGCTCTTGAATTAATGCTGAAGTAGATTATATTATCTTCCATTGTTCACAATTCTAAACATTGGAGAAAACTCCCTACTTTTTCATTTCCACAGCCAACATTTATAAAGGATTAGGTGTAATCGAGAAAGTATTGTCAATGATATGATATGAATTAACAAACCATATGGCACAGACAATACTCATTCAATTAATATACTGGGAGTTGCTGGTAATGGTGGTGAGCACAAATTGACACTGAAAAGAGAAAAGAAAAACCACATTTAAAAAATGCCACACAGAAAAAGAATAGATAAAATACAGTTTATTAAACATATAGCTCATATGTAGAGTTGGTCATTTTGCTGGCAAAAGGGTATTTTTGGTAGGACAGTGGCAAAAACTGAAAAATTATTGGATAAAAAATATATATATAACAAACAATATAATTTTTTACATAATATAATAGAGACTTAAATCAGAATATTAATTTCTATTTTATTAATAGTAATTTGGTTATTTACATTAATTTCAATTAGTGATAGGATTTGAAGTACTAGTCGAAACATCTACTTTGTAAATAAATTTATGTTAGATGTTAGATGGAGATAAAAACTGTTTTTCTTCATTCTTAATATCAGGGCATCTATTCCAGATCAACAATGAATTTCCCTGACTTTTCTATACCAATAATAATAATAAAAAAGATTCCAGGTATCAAGATTTTGTGATGTCACACACAAAAACTCTTTAAAAAGTAGTGAATTTGAGTGTGGAACTTTCACAGCTGATTCTGAGGAATAAATTCCTGATTTGTTACATAATATTTTGCAAAATTTACAAATTGAACCTTTTAGATGCTAAACATTTTGCAGATACACACTTTTAGCATCAGGTTCTATCCATTTTGTCTAATTAGTTATGAAATTCTTTATCACATCAGTCACAGTTTAAACAGATTGCATCGATATACTCTAATACAAATAATAAATATTCAATAAATTAAGCTAACAAACATTCAGTTCCCAAACAAAGAGAAGTAAACAAACTGAATCCCCTAATCTAATCAATCCTACAACATTCAGTTCAAAATTTCAGTGAAGCTGGAATGGAAAATCTCTGAATTATTATAAGGAAGGACTGAAAGGGGTTTGACAAAATGATTTGCACAAGAGGTTGAAATCATTTTTACAGTCCATATGAAGAACACAGTTTGATTTTAATGGCACTACAATTTCAAATCCTTAATTTTATAAGAAACATTTTCCTATTTTTTTTCTTGAAAGTTCAAATTTTTCAAATTTTCCTGACTTTTTCAGCACCCTGTAATATAATAATGTCATCTTTATCTTTAATAGTAATAATATTTTAGATATTAAAAACCTTTGAATCCATAATTTATATATTCAAGAAATCTATACAGTCAAACCAGTATGTCACTCTCAGGTCCACTTAAAAATGACTTACTAAACAGAGTTTACATTAAAATGTAAAATAAAATTCCAAATGTTTATATATAATAAGAATGTCTATTACTAAATTTATGTTATAAATTATATAAATCGGTAGAACAAGAATTGAAATTCGTAAAATGGATGGCAAATTAAGGAAAGTTATATATTTAATTGTACAGTTCAATACGTACCCATTTGTTACTGCCCTACAAAAAAACCCACCTATTTTTGTTTGATGTCAGTTTTCTGAAATAAAATTTATCTTCTCTTAGGAATACAGCATATTATAGATGCTATCTGTGTGTCAATCAAAGACAAAATATAGCTCCTTAATTTACCAATAAAGGCTTTTTTCTTTGCAATAAGCGGTTTGGGAGGTTCCTCTTCATGATTGCTATCAGATGTTACTGCCGGTCTGTTTTTTTTTGCTTTCAAAACATCAGCTACAATTTCAATTCTTGTTGCATTCAAAGAACTTGTTGCTACGTCAAACAATTTTTATAAGGAAAGGGAATGTGGAATGTTGTTAATCTTAGTCATGCACAGTGGCGTAGCCAAGGGGGGGGTCCAGGGGGTCCGGACCCCCCCCCCGAACGAACAAGTGATTTGCTGAATCATGGATACAACAATATTAAAAACTGCTAAAGCTGAATCGCAAAGGACAGATGAAAAATTCCGCTTTAGACAGGTGTTCCTCTTAGCAAGTATAATTTTAAGGTACGTCTTTCTCCGGCTGTATAAAAATTTCCGTTAAAGACAGGTTTTTGTTATAAACACGTTCCGTTTTGAAAGGTATCCTCTAAAATTGTTAAAACGTATTCACTTTATAGTACACCTCTGAAGAACATAGATGTATTACAATAACATCTGTGAAGATGATCTTAAACGGAAAAAAATTCAAGGTTCGACGAAAACAACCCTACTTATACTTGCTAACATTTGAAATATATATACAATGGAACTTTTTCCAGTTGTGATTCCTTTTTGGTAGGTCTTCTGTGAACTTCGAATCCTCTCGTAAACGGAAACATTTCATGCCCGATGACGGAAGGATAATCCTTCATCTACGAAATTTGTTAACGATCCCTAGCGATTCCGTTTTCACAAATTTTACTATTTTTAACAGGATAAATGTAAAAAAGTCTTCAACAGTGACTTCGATGGGACCAAGTGTTGCCAGCACTTACGGGTAAAGAAAAAGTCTACACGAATGCAATAACAGCACAATCATCAACGTTTCGTGATCCTTATTTTGTTCATTTTATGATTTTATATCGGACAATAGTATCATTTACTTTAAATATGCTGGCTGGAATTTTAAAAAGTAAATTTATTCTTGGACTGGTTATTTGTGAATTTTTATTCAATATTACATTGCCACTCTCAAAATACCTGCAAAAATCTGAATGTGCAAATTTGTCTTCTGTTGTAAAACATGCTGATGATGATATTTTTCAGCTTTATGAACTTTACGTTAATCAGTAAGCAAGGAATAGGAGACTGGTGTTCAAAAGTTTTTGACCTATTCAAGAGGGCAGAATCCTTCGCCAAAGAAAACTTTGATACAATTTTCATTAGCCACACAAATTCCTTGTCAAGTTAGCCATCAGATGAAGACGGATAATACATCTTATCCTTACACGGGCAAACTAATTTCTTTGCTGAAATGTTGAAATAATTGACTGCCACCAGAATCGACGAACAAATTGATTTGAAAATAAAAATTGCTTTTCTTCATGTGCATTATAAAAGCAAAATATTTATTCAAAAATTCGACATTTGGTATGATTCGGCATTTAAGAATTAAAATTAAGTGGTAATTATATTCCCACCGTCGTCTGTGTAAGGATTAAAGAAAGAGCAGGGGATGTTGAAAGGTTTTAAAGTTATTTTGGATTTGTAATAAATGCAAAATAATGGCGACTTTTGGTATTGAACTTTTCAACCCGAGCTATTTTTAATAAATGTTTAATGGAATAGTACGTTGCTGTATAGTATTTTGAAGGACAGGGTACAGGGATATTTAAGGCAGTTATAGAACTGTGGAAAAGTTTGTACGATTTTTTGTACTAATTCAAAATGGTACAACGGCTTTTATATCATCTAGCTACAGCGCCGAATTCAGGGAAAGAGGGGGGGGGGGGGGCAATCAAGATTATTGAGATAAATAATTCGGTCCTTAATGGGTTAAACATGAAAATTGCTGTTATAAACTTAACTATTTGATCGTAGCTTTAAGGTAAGCAAATGCTTATGTTATATGAAACTGGATATAAATATATTTAACTCTGCAGTAAGTGCTCAGCTTTTTATATCTTAGTGTTTGTAAAATCATTTTCACTGGTAATTATTAATGTAACTTCATTGTATTATTAGCTGCAATTACAGCGATTGATCTTACTTTATTTTACAAAATCTATTTTTTATATTAAGAAATTGAGAAGAATATACAATATTCATAAATTCTTAAGTCACTCGAAATACTTCTATTGTACACTCAGTCAAGACTTGATCGCAGGATACTGGAAAAAAGTTTCACTTTAGACAGATTTCAGTTTCAAGAAGTGTAATTAATTATACCTTTTAATAATTATACCCTTATACACTACCTCAAAAAGATGTATTGTTCGTTTGGTCGGGATCCCGAAACTCTTCCGATTGCGACAGGTTTCCGTTGTAGAAAGTTCCGCTTTGACTGGATTTACTGTATTTATAAGTACAGAAAAACCTGTTAAGACGGAATCTAATTCACAAAAGAGCTGTAAAAAATGCCGTTTTCGACAGATTTTCAGCAGATATAATTGTATGGTAATCCATATCAGGAACGTGTAATGCTTCCGTTTAAGACAGGATTCTGTTATGGACTGTTTATATATTGACAGGCTTTACAATACATACTTGTATAAATACAGCATAAGTTGTGGAAACGAAACCTGTCTATAACAGAATGTTGATTTAAATGAAATATTCCTTTGTCCCATAGAAAAGATTGCCATAAAATTAAACCTGCTAAGACGAAAACCTGTCTAAAATAGAATTATTTACCACTCTTTACGATTTTATCTTGGCAGGTTTTACTATATATATATAACCTGCCGAAAATTTTTGGACCCCTCCCGAAATGAAATCCTGGCTACGCCACTGGTCATGCACAATAAAAAAGTGTTTTTTGGAGGTAAAACATGACATAATATGCAGAATGACATTTTATTCGAGTGACCTATTAATGAGGTTTCACTGTAACTATTAAAGACAACATTACTAAATTAAAAGTTGCCTGTAACATACACATATATACAGTAGATCTTTATGATGCAATTCTATATAATGTAATTCTCTATATAATGCACAATGTCTCAGATGTAAACAATAAATTTTGCAGTTAAGATGCACCTGCATTCCCACATTGTAAAAAATTGCTAATCTCTAGAGGATTAAATGTGACACATTAGTTCATTGTTATCACCTTAATTCAGAGCTTTTTAATGGAAAAATGATATTAGAATAAAAATGTTTCTAAATAAGTACTATAATGAATTATTTGGTCCAGGCATATTTCGAACATGTTTACAAAGTAAATTTAACAGTGTATGGAATGATCTATATTAGGTAAAAAATTATATGCACAACTCTTGGTCTCAAGGACTGAAATATAAAGATACTATACTATATTTTGATATGTTACAGACATATTTGGCCATGTTGATGAGGTAAGTTTAATGATGTGTGAAATGTGATCTATACAACGCAAAAGTTCTATATAATGCACAACCTCACGTTTTTAAGTTTGCGTTATAAAGATCTTTTACTATATATATATATACATAACTTTATAACAATCAAATCAATCTGCATTTCCTTTTTATCTGAACCTCTTTTATAGAGATAATCCTTTTAAAAGCACTTAAAAATTACTTTATATATAAAAAACACATGGACCAGATAAAACTTATTAATATACATGAGAGAGGAGAAGAATTGCATAGTAATTATACTTTGTATCTTCAAATGACTATTGTTCCAGTAGCTCAGCAAAGCAGCTAATAATTCTTAAGACTTTTTTACAGACTAACTGAAGTATAAACTAGTCGTTGGGGGCCACCGTAATACTTACCCATCATGTATATGTATAATGTAAAATATTAAAATAAAAATGTGTAAACTACTTATAAAATGCATTGATATTCAAATAAAATCGTGGCTTGATGACGTCATAAAAAGGCTCGATTACTGAATTGCTTGAAAGAGGTTTTTCCTTATAACTCCAAAAATAATACTCCTATTAACAAGCGGTTTATTGCATCTGATTAAGCGTCAAATTTCCAATTAAAATATATATTTGAAGTGAAATTTGGATGAAATACAGGGTCATGAAAAATCGAAGAGTGTGGAAAATAGGATTACAAATATATCGGCAACTAATTATCCGATCGACTTCATGTTTTATGCAAAATTTATGTTTTTTTATTGTCTTTTATATTTACTCCTTAAAATAAACAATTTCGAAAATTTTTATATACCTTTCATCAGAACGAATATTTCGAGAGTCCGAAAAAAAAAGGTTCCGGTTAATCGAGGTTATTGAAATGAAATAGGCTTCTTCCCATTATTACATACTAAGTACATACCAAATTGCAAGTCTCTATCTCAATTTGTCCGGGAGATAGAGCGTTTACAGACACACACACACACACAGACGGACAGCAAATTTTTTTTCTTCTAAAAATATGTTTTTTGGAATCTCCAGTGTCTGAAACGTGTAAATCCGTCAAAATTTTTTTTTCGATTTTCAAAACGATTACAAGACTTACCCTATACTACGTATGATGGGTAAGTAAAAATAGTTGTTCCACAATTATGACTCTTCAAACCAAAACCAGGGAGTTATTTTATTGCTATTTACTCTCCCCATTCCCAAAATCTGTACCTATAGCATAAACTAAAATATATTTTACTGAAAACAATGCAAACTTAATAGAATTCTGATTACTGTTTGAATGATGCATTGATTATTCTAACAGGGATCATTCTAGAACATAAAAAAGGGCAGGGTGCACATTACATAATAAGGGCAATTTTGTTGAAAAGGGCACATCATTTCATAAAAAGGGCATTTTTGTAATAATATACTGGTGGGGAGGGAAGTCTGGCAACAGCTTAAAGTATACTCCTTAATTTAAAAAATCCAATAACATTTCTAATTTCCATAACTTTACCGTTTGAAAAGTATTAAAAATAGCAAAACAAAACTTGTTCTCGATTTTTATTGTAAAATTGTTTACTATATTCACAGTCATTTCCCCCTTTCTCTACATTATTCAAAAACTTCTCTCTCTAAAACTTTTATTCACCAGATAACTTTTTCCCAGTTTTAGCAAATCTGGTTTTGAAAAAGCTACAAAATAAAAGTTCTAAAGCTACTTCTCAATTTTTTTATAGAACTTATGTCATTTATCATGCGGTCAAAGGCCAGAATGCCTGATCTAATACTATATTTCACTAGACAAGGTGAAATTAATCAATGACCCTTAGTTACCCTTTATGTCTTATATTTCACTAGACAAGGTGAAATTAATCAATGACCCTTAGTTACCCTTTATGTCTTGTTCAATGGAAAAAATGAATCGCTCAAAGTCAAAGATTAGACATACCAGGACATTTTTATCAGAGAAATAAAGAGGGAAAGAGGAATACTCCTGATGTACCATACTAGCATTCTAAAAATAAAAGATAAGTAAAGAATTTTTGAAAGTACAATGCAAACAAGGCAGGATTCTACCCAGGAATAAAAGGAGGGTAGAATTCTACCTGAGAAAGGGCAAGGAGGGTAGAATTCTACCTGGAAAAAGGGCAAGGAGGGTGGGATTTTATCTAAAAAGGGCATGAGGGTAGGCCGCCCTTCTGAAACTCTCTAGAATGATCCCTGATTCTAAGTTAAAAAATTTAAAGTTACATATTGTAAGAGTTAAAATACCTTAATTACATTCCCGTAAATAAAACATATAGGGGAGAGTGGTAATGAATAGGCCAGTTTTTGTTTTTCAATTTTTGTAATTTTTTCTAATAATTCTTTTGGCTCAGAATTGGCTCTTCAGTTACTTTACTTATTTGGTTTTATCAAAAAGTCATAAAAATCGGATTAGAAAATGTTTATAATGAATGATAATAGAAAATAAAAATATAGAAATTTGGCCCATTCATCCCCACCCATGGGGTTGAATGGGCCACTAAATGAATTCAATGAAAAAATGTGGAATTAATCTTTTATTCACCAAATATGACAAAATGAATGGCACTTGACATGATATGATTAAAAGTATACTGAAAGAGTAAGCAATACACAATGCTTATCAAAGTTATTAAAAATCAAAAGTGATATTAAATCACATATTTGTTGCAGAAAAACGACAAAATAATGAGATAAGAGAGAAAGAACATAAAATAAGCATAAAAATAATAGATAATACACATTATGATTTAACGAAATTTATATATTTCAAAATTATTATTAAACTTCATGGTTATAAAAGCACATGATGTTCCACCAGTAATGTCTGGCTGTGTAAATTTCTGGTATTATTTATTCTACCCATCAGATTCAGAATATAAACAATTATTCGAGTTTTCTATCAAATGTGAAAAGACTGGTAGGTGTGGTCAACAACTGAACAGTTCACCTGAATCATTTATACAATTTAACTTATGTTTCTAATAAATAACTAATACTTCTTAGGTTGAAAATGTGTAAATTATTTTTTAGACATCGCTATAAACCTATCCTAACTAACAGTAATTTAATCTAAATCCATGAAAGCCAGTTATGTGTCATATGTTAAAGAGAATCGAGGGAAAAAAAAAAAAAAAAAAAACATTTTCATGATTAGGGCAAAGGTGGCCCATTCAGCCCCACCTATACTTCTGGAATATATTCAGGCTTTTTTAGCACATTAAATTCAAATAACATCTAAATACATCCTAAAATTAGTTTATAGATATGCAAATACTTGCTAATACATATATCTGCAATGAAATAGATACTTTTTAGCTTATTTATTTTACAGAAAAAAGGAAAATATTTACTTTTCAATCAGATTCTTGACCATCCTACTCTAGTGAGAAAATGGGTCCTCCCAAACAATGGAAAATTTTATGAGTTTGGTAGAACAAATAGCTTCATCTATTGGTGGCATCTAAAATAATTTTATGCAAACACTTTTTCATATTTTGTTAATGGCCCATTCATTACCAATCTCCTCTACCTATTTTTGCCAGAACGGTTTTTTCCACATTTGGCAAAAACTTGCTAACCCTACCCATACACATTTTAAAATTTTCGCTGACATACCATAAAATTAATCATGCAAATTATATATTTTCTTTTAAACATGTAAAAAATTTACTTTACATTTACACAGTATAGTACATAATCACAGCCACAGCGTATAATCGAAAATTTTGTGGAAGAAAATGTAGCCCTTAAATTTTTTTTGACAGATTTATGAATTTATACAGAGAAAAATCTTTATGTATATGTTAAAATGAGAATTAGCAATCTTGGTAGTAAAAGTAAATAGGAAATATTAAGGAAAAATAATACCCTAGCCAGGGCCGTAGCTAGCGGGGAGCCCCTGAAAATTTGAGCCCCCCACTGGGAAAGTTGCCAAGGCCATCATTTAAATTCTGTTTCAAAAATCCAAATGAAACCCTGTTCAAAAATTGAACTTAGTTTTGAGGACTTTTTACAGTTTTGCATAAATACTAAATTGTAGTATTTGTTTAAAAACAGCAAATAAATGCTTCAATAGGCGCGCATCCATCCTATCTGCACATATTCAGAATTAGCAACCTGTTGCTGATGCAAACATTGACTTTTGCATTAGTTATATACTGAAATTTTTCATTTTGCAGCGATTTCCATTATTAGCATAAAACAAAGTTATTCTAATGAGTTATATAGCCAATTTAAATCCAAGTGGTTTTAGCTTTTGACTAGACACAAAAATAATTTTAAAATGCAAAATACACCCTTGATTTTTCAGAAGTTTTTTATCATATAAAAACGTAACTTTAGAATCCTTAAGGGCAGGGAATATTCAAAAAAAAATTAAAGGTTGCCACTCTTTTGAAACAGGTGAACTGCCAGATTTTTATTTACTTATTGAAAATTTTCATTATCAGCAGCTAGTGATGTAGTAGTAAAAAAACCTGAAGGCATACGCTTTAGACAGAGGGTATACCCTAAAAAGTATATGCTATAGTGTTTTTGAGAAGAGGGTATACGGTATTCCAGAAGTTATACAGCGTATTCACTGTATATCCTCCACTACATCCCTGTCTGCAGCCTTTACTGTTCTTAGCATCAAATAAAGTTATTATAAACAATTTAATAGGAAACATAGTGCCTACAATATGAATATGCACTAATTTACCTTTCTACACTTTGATCATATATATCTGTGTTTGTGTGTGCATGTGTCGAGAGAGAGAAATAGTATGAGCCCCCCCCCCCCCCTGCATTTTCTTGAGCGCCCCCTATTGTTTATTTCTAGCTACAGCCCTGACCCTAGCTTATTCACTGAATGTACTAAAAATAACCACAATTAACAATTTTTTTTATGCTATGATCATTTCAATTGATGTTCAAATTGGGGAAAAACAATTTTCTAACAGGTTTAATTACAATAAACCAAATAATATATTACAAATATAAACATTTTAAAACTTACTTAATCAGATGGCTATAACTCTCTAATTATAAATCCCATTCCATGGTATAAATAGAATACAAGCATTACTTTGTAAATTAAATATTAGCCACCATTTTTTATTTTTAAACCCTGGGTCCTCAGACAATAGTTAAGATTTGAGGATTTTAATGACAATAATGCAAAGAAACATTAACACATTGGATCAGATTTAAATCCGGAACAATATTTTCTGTTAAAAAGAGGAATGTACAGTATACAGATTTTGTTCAGTTTATATATTTTTTTTCTTGTCAATTTGTAAGTTAAATAACAGGGGTCAATGCAGACTTTTTTTTTTTTCTTGGGGGACCATTTTGTGAAATTTATTATATTTTTGTAACGAAAGTTGATATCCAGTTAATCAAATTCAAACCAAGCATTTATAAACAAAAACTAAATCCTTTCGCTGAAGTTTTCCTCTCTGGTGAACAAGCTTGTTTGCAAATTACACATTTTAAAACATCACAAAATAATAAATAGTAAGTTTTTATGGGATAGAATTTTGTGAAGGGGCCCTAAATAGGCCCCAAATTTTCCCTGGATCGACCCCTGAATAATGTACACAATATTTTTTTTAGATGGAAATCTACAAAATATTCGGAGAAAGTCAAAGCTTGGTGTTTGTACATTTAATTATATTATATGTAACCAGAAGCACATATTTAAATAAATTGTCAAAACTGCACCTGTGCATGTGAACCCTACCATGAGATGTACATTCTTTAAATAACTTGAACCACATTAAAAAGTAGAATATAAAGATTAAAGCTTGCTGTTGCTTTAAAATATTTTTATAAAGTTTCTTGTCGACATATAGTAAATTATTAATAGTAGGCGGTACTAAAGAAAATAAAAAACACTGCAAGATTAAATACATTTAAAAAACAATGGACAAATTACCGGTATTAATAAATCTTACCTTACTTAAATGTAATTCTTTTTTAGCAAAACAATATGAGCTGTATGAATTTTTAATCGAATCCAGGAATCCGTTTGCACCATTTTCCAAAATGTCGTGTTTTTCAGCCATCTCCTGCAGCATAATTGAAGAAATATTGCTAATGTATATGATCTGAATTACAGCATACATCACAAGCAATACTCATTCAATTAAGGTGGTCTCGTCACTTTAATAAGATCTTGATTTTTTGGACTTTTGCAGATTGCACCTTGCTGACAGTCAGTCCACGTGCACCGTCACGTTTATTTTGCTCAATCGGCAGCTCCAAACTAATATGAGGTTTTTTTTTCGTAAGTCTTTGGTACACTTTAATATTTAAAAATGCTATAGAATAAATATTAACCATTTTTTTACGATCTACATGAGCATTATATATTCAGTAATGCGAATGGTCTGCCGAAGCGTCATCATCATAGCGAAGGAAAGGAGAAAAACGAGTTATTCTGAAAAGCTGGGAAGCTCGATAACCTCGATATTGCTCTTTGGCGCGTTGGCGAAGCTAGCTGCCAAAGCCCCATTGCCACCCCCACTAGTTCTCTGTGATTGGTTGTAAAAGAGCAGAGCATCCCAGCGATTACCGTCTAGTCACTTTTCTCCTTCTTATTTCTATCTCCATGTTCGTCCCACTGACACTGGGATCTGTGGATTCGTCCGTTTTATGCAAGCTTTATTCGTTTACGAAGAATATCTATATTTATTAATTTTTTATTTTTTGTGTGTTTAATTTAATAGATTACCATCATAGGTATGTTTTTCTATGTCTTTATTTAAATTAATCTACGTTAAATAGTTTGATCAGTTCAGACATCAGGCAATAATACATTGATATACAAGGTGTCCACAAAAATGTGATCTCAGATATGGTTTTTCCAAAAAAAATCAAGTATATAAAAAAATCGCTGAGAACAGTTTTCATTATTTTATAATTGTAACTTTTGATAAAAAATATTTAGGTGTGTGACGTAGAAATGTGCGTTAAATTGAATTTCATTCAAAAGGTCTGAAAAAAAAAAAAAAAAAAAGTAGTTCGGCTTTTCACCCCCACTGGTTGGTGCATCAAATTTCGATATTTGAACTGCTTTCTCACATTTGATAGTCTTTTTATTGATGTGCTACAACTGGCATAGAGCTAGAATGTTGAGACTGATTCCTTTATTGATTGGATGCATGAACTTAGCGTAGTTCCCTCCCTATGTTCATGATAGGATAGTTGCTGCATACATTTTCACGATGTTTTGTGGGTACTTTTCGGTTAGCCGGGCACCAGTGATTTATATACATGTATCACATGCACACACACACATATATATATATACACATATCTACATATACACATATATACTATATATACATATATGCATGTATATACATATATATGTATTTATATATATCAGTGCCGAAACTAGCCTTTTTGGCGCCCGGGGCAAACATGGATTTTGGCCCCCCCCCCCCCCCCCCCTCCTCCGAAAAGAAATTTTCCAAAGCGAATTTTTTCTAAGTTTCTTAATTTTAAAGTATATAATCAGATAATCTGTAATACTGAACTAAGTAATCAGCTTTGTCAAATACTGATTCATTAAAACTAGGGGTGCACAACCTGTGGCCCGCGATCGAATTACTGGTGGCCCGCCGGACGCGAAAAAATCACGAATTTCGCCGATCAGGTGCGTAGAAATCGCGAATTTTACCAAATTTCGCTTATCGGGTGCGTCAAAATCGCCAAATTTTGCCGATCGAGTGCATATAAATCGCGAATTTTGCCGATCGGGTGCGTATAAATCGTAAATTTCGCCGATCGCCTGAGTAAAAATCGTGAATTTTGCCGATCACCTGCGTAAAAATCGTGAATTTTGCCGATCGCCTGAGTAAAAATCGTGAATTTTGCCGATCGGACCCATAAAAATCTCGAATTCTGCCGATCAGGTGCGTATAAATCATAAATTTCGTCGATCGTATACGTAAAAATCGCGAATTCTGCTGATAGGGTGAGTATAAATCGCGAATTTTGCCGATCAGCTGCGTATAAATCGTAAATTTCGTCGATCGTATGCGTAAAAATCGCGAATTCTGTCGATAGGGTGCGTAAAAATCGCGAATTTTGCCGATCAGCTGCGTATAAATCGTAAATTTCGTCGATCGTATGCGTAAAAATCGCAAATTTTGCCAATATGGTGCGTATAAATCGCGAATTTTGCCGATCAGTTGCATATAAATCGTAAATTTCGTCGATCGTATGCGTAAAATTCGCGAATTTTGCCAATCGGGCTCGTAAAAATTGGCGAATTCTGCCGATCGGGTGCGTAAAAATCATGAATTTCGCCGATAGGGTACGTATAAATCGTGAATTTTGCCGATTAGGTGCGTATAAATCGTAAATTTCGTCGATCATATGCGTAAAAATCTCGAATTTTGCTGATCGGGCCCGTAAAAATCGCGAATTTTGCCGATCGGGTGCGTGTAAATTGTAAACTTCGCCGATCGTCTGTGTAAAAATCGCGAATTCTGGCAATCGGATGTGTAAAAATCTCAAATTTTGCCAATCAGGCGCTTAAAAATCGCGAACTCCGCCGATCGGGTACGTAAAAATCATGAATTTTGCCGATCGGGCACGTAAAAATCGCGAATTCCGCCGATCGGGTGCGTACAAATCATGAATTTCACCGATCGGCACGTAAAAATCGCGAATTCCGCCGTTCGGGGGCGTAAAAATTGCAAATTTCGCCAATCGGCTCCGAAAAATTGCAAATTTCGCCGAACGGATGCGAAACAAATCGCAAATTTTGCCGATCGGGTAACGTATAAATCGCAAATTTCGCCGAACGTGTGCGTAATAATCGTGAATTTCGTCAATCACTAGGAAAAAAACTATGAATATTGTCAATCGCGCATAGAAAAAAAAAATGCAAGTTTCTTCCACCCTTTCAAACTGAATTGGCTTAAGCTGACTAAGGAGGTGGTTGAGTATAGGCAGCTAACCCTCCTTTTAAAATTAGCATTTTTATGAACTTTTAGGCCGACCCCCCACCTCCTTGTCCGAAGCAAAATTTTTTCCGGATGTTGGCTCTCGACAATCCAGTCATTTTTGTGACTGCCCCTCCTCTTATAAAGGTTGTGCACCCCTTTGATATCCACATTTTATGACTGTATATGTTAAGAAGTACAATTTAGAATAATATATGTTTCTCCTTCTCTCCACCTTCATTCATGAAAGCAGAATTTTTTTTCGGCACTGGCAATCTTTAAAGCTAAATTTATTCCTTCAAATAAATTCAAGGAGTATTTTCACTTTTCACTCTTTGAAAATAATCTTAGCTATAGCTCTTGTATAAATACAAACGTAAACTGTTGTTATATCATTGCCAACAGAACCAGTGGCGTAGCTACGTTTTTTGGCGCTCGGGGCAAGGAACAAATTTTGCGCCCCCCCCCCCCCAATAAAAAAAAAACAAATTTTTCCTCAAGACGGAAGGAAAGTCCTTCCGGCTTGTACAGGAGGAAAAGGTAGCTTTCCTTTTCCTTGTTTTTAAGAATTAAACGAATTTTACTCAAACACGCGAAGGTAAAATGCGTGGAACATGATAATAGAAGATTCCTAATTTTAGTCAATATTTGGGAATTTTGAAAAATTGTCAGCTATCGCAAATTTATGACGACCTACTTTTATCTCCAAGATGTTTAGCTATGTAGCTATGTAGTTTTAAGAGTATGACAGTAGCAACAATGACTACAACAATGAAAGTAAATTATTTGCTAGAAATCCCGTTTGCGAAAACTCCTGAATTAAACCCGATTATGAGGAAAAAAAATCTGCTGCCTTGTTACATTTACAAGGTACGTACACTCTTTAAAAATTACAAGGAGTTTCATATTATCCGAAGTGACAAAACTGCAACAAATATTTTTCAATTGACTCCTGTTTTTTTTTTTTTTTTTTTTTTTCTTAAGGTGCATTTTGTGAAATTACAAAATATCATATAGATAGTTTTTTCTAAAAACAAAAAGGTTAAGTAAAATGTCTTTTATATTTTATTTTAAAATCTGTCATGACATTTTAACAAATTGAAAATGTGATCCTTACAGTTATAGAGTAGATTTGTAAGGAAAGTATGAAAGAAAAATGTTGCGAAAAGTTTATGATTATACAAAAGTGTGGTTTTGAAATTTTCTTTAAAAGATTTTCAATGAAATATTTTTAACACAAAATGAATTTTACCTAAAGAATAACTTTTTGCTTGATTAAATCATAAAACTTTCGCAAAACCATTTAATAATATCAATAAAAACTGCATCTGAAAACTTACATTGGTGCACCTTATTTGCTAACTTTTATTACCGTAAAATTTTTACTTTGATTAGCCCATTGATATTTGTCCATTCAGATTTAATTATATTATTTTATGTCTCTTTTGCTTTCTTTTAATCATGATGGCTAATCCTTATTTGAAAAGCAATCTAAAAAACTATTTGCAAGCTTGTTGTTTAAAAGTAGCGCCGAAACTTCAGTTGCGTCCCAGAAACTTATAATATTGTGGCTTAGCCATAAAAAGTATGCAAATGATCTCTGCAATAGCATATCTGACTTTTAATAAATCCCGGATAGAACGAGCGAGGAATTTCGATTTCCAATATACTAAATCTCTAAAAGTTTAGCATATGGATGGACTGCCCGTTTTCTGAAAGTTTTCATGAACTTTTATTTTTATTTATTTTATAAAATTTTGCTCTTTAAAAAATATATATATCTGAAGATTTAACAAAACATTTTAGTTATAAAATTATCGATGATTAGCGCTATCTTTAACTTTGGAATTCATCTATTATACTTTTGTCTTTACTCAATAAATAAAGATTTCATTAATAATACATGAATTCGTTTTTAGGGTTTCGTACATCTCACGAAACCCTATTACTCCCGATCCGTTGTCTGTCTGTCACAGAGCTATTCTCAGAAACTATGTAACTTACAGAGTTGAAACTTTGTGTATATAGCTGAATACCAGCTATAAAGAGCTCAAAATTTTAAAATTTTAAAAATTCTTATTATTTTAATAAATAGAGATAAAAAGCCAAAATTCTGACAGCCTTTTCCTATTACATTTAAACATTTTTCGTTATAGCACATGCCAAAAATTAAAAATCCACGATGAAATTCTTTCTACAATAATTAATTTTCCATCAGACGATTTCCACGTGAAAAATGAAAATGAAATAAAACGTTCCACCCATTGAAAAAAAGATTAATATGAAATAAAAATGATTGACGTCACAGTGGTAATAAAACAGAAAATTTCAAAGATTTCTCAATAATACAAGGAGTATGTGTATGTGTATGTACACAAAGCAGATTAATATCACGTCATTAGAGAATTAAAAAGAAAATCTGACGTCCTATTGGAAGTTTAACGAATTTTTCAGAAGTTTGAGAATATCAATATGAGTATAATAGAGAATAGTAAATATATGAGTTTGAGAAACATATTGAATCATGATAAAAATCCGATTATGGAAATATTCGCATATTTTAACATTTTGAAGGTGTACAACTTGTTTAATTTTGAAATTATTTTTTTTATATCGCATTTAGTCCGCGTGACAGATATTATTATGACAGAATATAATAGCCGGCTTCGCCCGCTATCGGGCTGGTTTGGATACTCGAAAAAACGAAAAAATAGACCGGTAAATTTTTTCTTTATAAAAAACAAAAAACATGTTTGTTTTTTTTTTCTTTTTTTTTGCTAAATGAAATTTATTTGGATTTATTAAAGAAAGGATAAAGTGTTTTGAAAGGAATATTAAACGAAACCTTTTGAGTGATCTTCGATCACACTTACCCACTGTTTATTTATTTCCTTTTCATTTAACTTGCTTTTTGTAAAGTAAAAATGGAATTTTTTAATTGATTTTTCATCCACTTCCTGATACACTAGAATTATAAAAATTAAGTATGCAGGTGTATTTCAGAAGACAACACCGCATTTTACTATTTTAAGAACTTTATTATCTATGTATATTACCAGCGGGTACGACCGAGCAATGCTCGGTCAACATTTGCTTTGTGTTCAACCTGGTAGTTGAATCATGTATGTCAGCTCCTATTGGAAATTTCTAGAAAATTATTTCAGATTCTAAAAGCCAACATTTTCGCCAAATGTCGCCAAGTTTAGCGACATTCTTTCATTTAGCGCCAAGCATGCGTTAAGAAAGTTCTATGTACCCTAATTGGGTTCAAATCTGTTTTCGAGAACGTTTCATGGTTCATGGACTCTGATTTGTTGAATTATGTATCTCAGCTTCTATTGGGAATTTCTAGAAAATTCCTTCAGATTCTAAAAGTCAAATTTTTGCGCCAAATTCGCCAAATTTGGCGATATTTTTTCTTTTGACGCCAAGCAAGTGTTTTGGCATTGGTAATCTTAAAAGTCAATTTTCCTTATCATACGTACCCTGATTGGTTGAATTCTGATTTTGAGAACGCTTAGCTTGACCCATAATGACCCATGACCAAAATGACCCACTAATTGCATTTTCTCGAACATGTGACCTAGCCCAACAGTCTTCTCGTGCCCGAAAACTATAGGATGCAAAATTTAGTGTAAATAGTCTGAACCGTTTTTAAGATAAAATAACTTAACCCACAATGACCCAGAAATGATCCACTAATCGAATTTTCTAGGACATGTGACCTAGTCCAATGATTTTCTCGTGCCCGAAACTCGTAGGATACAAAATTTAATCAAAATCGTTAGAGCCGTTTTTTAAATAAAATTATGTTGACCCGCGTTGACCCAAAAATGACCCACTAATCGAAAGTTCTCGAACATGTGACCCAGCCCAATAGTCTTCTCGTGCCCAAAAATGGTAAGGTACAAAATTTCGTCAAAATCGTTTGAACCGTTTTTTAAATAGAATTAGCTTGACCCTGACCCTTGATGACCCTTGATGACCCACTAATCCAATTTTCTCGAACACGTGACCTAGCCCAATGGTTTTCTGGTGCCCGAAAACGATAGGATACAAAATTTCGTCAAAATCGTTAGAGCCGTTTTTAAAATAAAATTTGCATAACCACACACAAGATTTTCTCGTATTATAATATTATGATAAAGGACAAACGTGTCCGTGCGTAACGCTGACGTCATTTTGCGAATGGCAACACCGGAAGATGAAGTTTTGGTTATGCGATTTTTGCTACTGCAATTTTTTCAATTTCTAAATATCGCACATTTTTAATTTTTACACCGTTATATAGGGAAAAAAATGTACTTTCGAATGCAATTTGTTTGAAAACTGTATCGCAGTTTACGCATTTATTATAGCATTTAAATTAAATTTCAAGCATGGTTTAAAAAAACAAAATCCATCTCTATCTCTTGCAGACGATTACTAAATATTAATCCGTTTGCATTTTAAACACTATAAAAAGTTCAAAATTTGTTTCCAGCTAATATTCAATAAAGAAATTAAAATTTCATTAAGCAATAAATAAAATAGTGTCAATAAAACACAAATTTAACAGACATGTAATTGAAGTAAACTACTGAAATTGTCAGAGTAAAAAAAAATAATAATAAATGCTCTAGATAACGAAATTTTAAGTGATGTTTTCGGTTATTAACTTCTGGCACGAGACCATTATGAAATTATCGCTTTTACTAAATTTCAAAATTTTATTTGAATATATAATTGACATATTTCATATAAAATAATCTTTGGTGTTGTTAAAAGGCAATCCAAAAAAATATATATTAAATGTAAAAAATCTATCAGAGTTTAGCTTTCAAATAAATAAATAAAATAAAGAAATGCTTTTCACATATGTGCTTTATCCCGGGTAGCCCGGGTTGGATGCCCTAGTACTAATAAAAGAAAGTTATTTGTCTGTGTGCGACGGCTAGCGAAATTTAATGCACGCAGAAGTCTGAAAATTTGGGTGTGGATAGTCCAAAGCAGGCTCTGATGTACCTGAGGCTCAGATTTTAATTCTTTTAAGACCTGGGCCTCCTGGGCCCCTTTATGTTTTTGTGTTCTAAATTATTGTTAATAACTTGTCCCCCTTTCAATCCAATCTTCCACATTTTGGGGAGACTTCTCCATTTAGTTATTCCCCCATTTCAACATCCCAGGGGCCCTGGGGCCCGATCCGGGACCCCTTGAACTTTTTTTCACTGTGCATTTTTCACCTCCCTAATTGTGTCAAAGCATAACTTTAAAGTTTTGTATTAATTCCTCTCCTGGGACCACAATCCTCATATTTTTGTTAGAGTCCTAGGGCTCTGTTTTAAACATTTCCCCCCATTTTTGGCGCATTTCTTTAAAATTTTATTATAATGATTAATTCATAACCTATGCTTAATTTCGACTAACTGACGATCTAAAGCGCTAAGTAATAGGACCTTTTAAAATGTTTTCATCATGCTCATGGACTTTTTTGGGCTTCCTACAAGTTTTGATTTAATGCGTCTCTCAATTAGGCGCCCCTTCCTCGTGCATTTAATCATTTCGCGCCAACTTTCAGGTACGTAATCATGTAAAGTGCGAAGAGTGTTGAGCCATCCCTAGAAACATTTACAGAAACTTTTTCTTTCATTATTTCAATATAATAAAATGTTTCACTAAAGAAAACATTCACACACACAAAAAAAAATGTCAAAAATTTTTATTTATTGTCAAAATATGAGAGATAATTTCGGTTAAGAACCCCTCTCAATTTGGAGCCCCTTGGCAACGGCGCCCGGGGCGGTCGCCCCCCTTGCCCCCCCTTAGCTACGCTACTGAACAGAACTGAATACGTTGACTGGAAGGAAGGAACCTAGGGGCCTAAATCTACTCTTCCGAAATTTATGTTTTTTTAATCTGATCCCCCCCTGCTCACATCTCCTCGAAACAAAAATTTTCTGATGGTGGCCCTCGACAACCCAGTCATTTCTGTAAGTGGCCCTTCGCTTAAAAAGGTTGTGCACCCCTAATTAAAACCTTGAAAATGGAATCGAAAGGAACAAAAAACTATTCCGCTTTATACAGGTTTTCATCTTAGGAAGTATAATTATTGATATTCTCAGGGGCGGAATTTAAGGGGTCGTGATGGTCTCGATCGCAAGGGGCCCCCAAAATCCTCTTTTGAGTTCAACGAGAAAAATTATTTTTTTATCAAAGGATTTTCTTAGCACTTTTTTTTAATTAGTATTACTACATAATTTTCATGTAATTTAAATAGAATATTTTTTATACCATTTGCTATTCCCAGAAATGTTTTAGTTATGTTCAAATGTTTTTCCTTGTCTTCTTTTCTATTAGCAATTATCAGAATTGTGAACGGTTGTGGAGGGTTGGGGTGAGACTCAAAAACTTGGATCTGAGCTGAAAGGAACCCTGTTACTGTTAGAGACTTTTATGACGATTTAATTACGCAGATTCAGAGTCTAATTAAATCAGATCTGATAAATCTAAATCTGGATCGTGACACTGGGGCCCCTGATTTAGGGGTGCGCCATACTTGGTATGCTGTTTACATAAAGCTGATATTTAGAATGCATTTGACTTTGTTACTGATTATAATCGATATTTTGCAGTTTTAGAGTATGATAATATTAAAATCAAAAAGAAATTCAGCTTGACTATTACAGGGGCACACGATGTATTTGTCCCGGAAATTTACATCTGGATCTAAAAAAATAATTACAGCTCAAGGATGGGGCGGCAAAACACGTAAGAATGGGTAAAAGACGAATATATATATATATATTATATATATATATATATTTGCAAAGATAAAGGCAGAGACGACTTTATTATCCATGTCACCCTGTGCGAGGTTTTTTTCTGCGTCTCTACAAATGCTATATTCTTAAGAAAGAAAAAAGGGGAGGAGAGGTTACTATTTTATCTTGCATATGTTTCGTCCCCTTAGATTTTAGTGTCATTAGCAATAGCCAACTTCGCGCCCTTTAAAGCCGGATCTGTATGTAAAAAAGTAATTGTAACAAACGGTACTATGGTGGCATTTTTCATTTATGTGGAAATGGCCAAAGGACGAGAAAATAATTTGGGAGAATGGGGCGGCTGCGGTTTTATTAGTCATAGAAACTTGGGTATGGTTTTCTCCCTGCACCCCTACAAATGAAATTTTTTTTTTTCAAAAAATGTTTTAACAAAGAGTTTTATTTTGCGTATTTTTCAAATTATTCTTTCAAATATTATTTGTTTTTAGTATCCAAGGCAGTCGCCCAACCTCGCCCCCTGTAATAATACTAGATTGGATCAGGATAAAAAAGTAATTTCAGCAAAATTAACAGGCCGGCATATTCCAGTTGCCGCCAAGGGCGGCAAAACGCTTAGAAAACTTTCACAAAAAGACGAGTAAAAAACTTTTTGGAAGATAAAGCCAGGGGCAGCTCCGGCTTTACTAGCTATGGCGTGCTGTACGAGATTTTTTACTGTACCTCTACAAAGGCTATACTTAAAAGAAAAAGATTTTACTGAGACTTTTACTTTGGGCATTCATCCTCCAATTTGTGTTTATTGACCAGGGCAGTCACCCCTCTCTCATGACAAAATGGAAAAAGAAGAAAGCTCCATGCTGGGAGAAAAGGGAAAAAATAGAACAGACTTCATGGAATATTTTTATCTAATAGAAAATCAAAGTGAAGGAATCGTTAGCCAATTATCCATGCTGGACAGTGCAGTACCGTATCCAGACGACGTTGAACAGTGTCATATACAGACACGAGTAGGGACTGACCTTGAAAAATGTTAGTGATTCTCCTAAACCACAGGAAGATTTAAATGATAGACGACATAGACATGATACATTTGGAATGGGAGAAAGAAAATAGCCTAAGAGAACAGTTCGTTTTTTATTCATTTGCTATCTTGTATTGTAGACGAATCTTTTTGTCTATTTTAATGCATTTGGTTCATTTTTCTTTTGGATTTTCCGGCTGTGAGACTTTTTATACAAATTTCATATATATATACATTTCTATATCAAACAACAAACAAAACCTGCAGTTGGCGCCCCCTCAACCTTCAGTTCTGCTGGCGCCCGGGGCACGTGCCCCCTCTGCCCCCCCTTAGTTTCGGCCCTGATATATGTACATAAATCACTGGCACCCGGCTAACCGATAAGTACCGTTTTGTGTTATTATCTAAATACAAATACTGAAAAATAGATTTGTAGGTCAAAGCCTGTTGAGTAGCTGACTATCTTAAAATCTGGTTCTGATCATTATTATTACTTTTATTATTTTTTCTGTACCAGCCTTTTATCTGCGCCAGGAAGATAGATCCCCAAAAATAGTTGTTAATCACCAATCCTGTTTATCATTGTCAATCGCCAATTGTGTTCAAATCAGTAATTTTATATACATTTATTATCATTAAAAATAGCTGATAATATAATGTAACCAGGACTGTGCGAAGAGAAAACTGCACCCGGGGCAAAGTTTCTATTTGCCCCCCCCCCTTCTTTTTGTGACAGGTAACACAAAGCTGATAAAGTACAGAAACAGAAATAAATTCTATTGAATAAACATTTCGAGTTTATTTTGGAACTTTAAAAGGTTTAATTTTAATTCAGAAATTGTAAACAACTAAATAGCAGAAGAGAAAATTGCACTTATTTATTGGAGAGTACATGATATTTTGTGACAGAATAAAAAAGAATGATGAAGAGAGAAAAAGAAGTTCCCCAGAAAATGATCGATGACCAAAAAATGAATAAATAAATAAATAAAACCGTGATTGGTAGTATAAATTTGGTGCCCCTCAATTTCCGAAGGGGGTGAAGGCCCCCTTCACCTCTCTCTTCGCACGGCCCTGAATATAACATAAAAATGAAATAATACAGAAAAATAATTTAGTATACATTTAAATACATAATATCAGACTGATGATGATTAGCAATAAAATATGTTTATAAAGGTAGTTTTATTTCCATCAAAATGTTATACTTGCTGGAATGAATGTAATATATATTCCATACACCCAGTAACAGAAACAGTGCAGCGGGCACTGCAGATTTTTTATATCTTGCAGATCAATCTAATAGCTTTAAGATAATTCTGGGCTAAGAAAATTACTAAAATTTAATTTTTGTCTCTAAATTTATTCTATTTTCTTCTTGTATTTTCTTTGTAAATGCAAATTTTGCTTATTTTGTGGGCTACTATAATTTCTATAGTAAGCTTGGTCCGGCATTCTTGGGTCACATATAAATTTTTGTTTGCTGCAGATTAACACAGAAAATTCTGGTACCGGGCTAATACGCATGCTATCAGGGGCTGTTCCTTGTATAGGGCACTTGGAGCACGGCCTCACCTATGCTTCCATATTAAATTTACTAAAATTAAACATACATTTGGCAAAATCCTAGAACAAGTGAGACGCCCGATTTGGTGATTTTTTTTGACACACGCAAACCTAAAAAACAGCAACCATCAAATTCTACCCAATCGGAACACGTGCTTTTCGGCAGACAAATCATTACTTACACACTTCCTAGGCCAATTTCTTTCACAAAGTAAACACCGATTTTATTTCGTTTTCCGACAGTTTAGTGCAAGGTTTTATTACTGTAAAATCCCGTTAATCCGCCCCCCTAAACGTGACGGAAAAATGTAAAATAATCAGGGGGGGGCGCTTACATGGTATTAAAATTGTAGTATATGATATTTATGGGTGGTGGTGAGATGCTAATGGCCGATCGTCGCAAAGTATGCATTATTTTAATAAAGTGACAAAAGAAAAACATTTTGAAAAAAAAAATGATATACTAATAGAAAAACAGTATAACTTCATGATTAATAACGATTTCAGATTAAAGAAAATTCTGGATTTCAGAAGCTTTGAAACTGGAATGCATTTAGATAAATAATAACACTAATATCTGTCATTAATATGGTAACAGAAAAATAAAAGGAACTTAATAATTTAAAAAAGTTCTTCCGGTCTGTACCAGGAGTAAAAGGTAGCTTTCCTATATCTTCGTTTTAAAATTTTAGCTAATGTTACACGAAAACAGCAAGTTAAAATGCAAAGAAACCGTTTACAAAAGATTCGTTAATACTGAATTTGAATAAGAAATTCGCCAAATTATTGAGCAATAGCCAAATTGGCTTCATTTATGAAGACTTATTTTGGTCGCCAAGTGTGGTGAGAATTTGGTGCTAACGGATATGAATATATAGTTTTATGCGTATGATTGGGAAAATTATTACAACAATGAAAATTTTTGTAATGTGCTGTCTTGTTTCAAAATGTCAGCCACCCTAGAATTTCAAACTGCTCTATCTCAGCCATTTTTTAAGATAGAGGTAAACCAAAAAATGCTCTGGAATCCTCGTATCAAGGCCTAACACTTAATTAAAAAATAAATTTGAATTTTTAACTTTTTTGTATATTTATTTTAGTTTTAAATTTTTAAATGGCCGCCATCTTGAAACAAAATGGCGGACCAAGCTGGCCAACGAACTCGGTCAAGACATTTGTGAGCTTAATACACACAATTAGTTTCATAAAAATTGATTTATAAATACAAGAGTTATCGTATGACATAGGTCAGATATATATATATATATATATATATACATATGGATATATATATATATATATATATATATATATATATATATATAAATCAACATTTGAACAGAGGGTGGTTTTGGGGTCTGGGGGTCATGATCGGTGAAAATATATTGAAATTTTCCGGAATTGCTTTCCTCCGAACGGCTGCAATAGGTAGCTTTATACTTTTTTGTATTGAAAGCTACCTAATAATTAAAAAACACTGAGAAAATGTCCTGAAATACTTTCTAGAACTAGTAATATTTTATGTGGTGTCGCCATCTGTTGTGAATTAGGATGATTAAATAACCGTTTTTTATTTTTTTAAATCATGATTTCTTATCTATAAATGCTAAATAAATAATACAAATCACAAAAATTGAGAAGATTCGGAACGAAATGGTAGTGTTACCAGATTTTTAAAACGAAAAATATTGCTACCACAAAGATAGCACAAAATACCCTACAAATTCAGAGGCGTAACTAGTGGGGGGGCCGGGTGGGCCATGCCCACCCCAGGTAGTTCCAGTGCCCACCCCAGAATTTCAAGTTCACGTGAAAATTTTATGACTGCGATATGGTCAAAATTTTAATTTTCAAATATTTGAATGATTATACCAATAAATTATACTATATATTTCTGATTTGAGAACTAATGTAACGAAAATGCATATGTAAATGTGTGTGTGTGTGAGGTATAAAAGAAGCAACAGACAAAGAAAATCCTATTAGTCTTCTACATTCTTTGCAACAGTTATATGACCCGGAGTCTATAGGGTTCCAAAAGGAGCAAAGTGAAATATTATCTGAAAGCTCTAAATCTGAACAAGAGTTTTCTTTTTTGTCACGAGGTGATGGGGGAAAAAATCAGTTCCAGATGTCCAGTTCCGTATTCTTTCAACTAAGTCAAAAAATATCATCTGCTGTGGAGAGAGCCGATGAGAGAGAGAAGGGGATAATGGGGGGCACAGGTGCCCGAACGGTTTTTTTCTTACAAAATAATGACCAATTTAAAAAACAGGATGTAATTGACAAATTACTGATCAATTAATTGTCTGAGTGATGAGATACGGCAAAAGTCGTAAATGAGAACATCATCGCAGGGAGCTTTACTTTGAGGGTTAAGGTAGGGCGAATTTTTTGCAATTTGCCTGCGGCTGTAAGCGTGTGGGATTATTTCCCTTTTCCAAGTTTGCATGCGTAATTATCAGTGCGCAAAGAAATTCTGTAATTTTGGAAATGTTTGTTTGTACGTATTGCTGCATGCTGCTTCATGGATCGAGGCTCTTTGCTTCATGTTTCTGAATGTACTTTTTGTGAGTAAATTTTTCCTTATCAATCTTTGATATTCTGAATAAATTGAAGGGCTTAGTGAAATAAGATGTTACGTAACAAAAATAAAATTCTGAGACAGTTTAAATGAAAGCTTTTAGTTGCAATTTTTATTTTATTTTTGTTCTTGTACCTTGTATTTAGTAAGTTAACGAGTAGTACTAAGCTCTCTCAGAAAAACTTAGCAAAATTTAATTTTCTAATATAAAAATTATTAATAATATTTAAGTTATTTTTATTAAAATATTAACTTTTAATAAATAATATATCAGATTTTAAAGATTAATTAAAATATTGGTATTTTACCTTTACCATATAAGACAGATTGTCTCATAACACCCTCATCGAAAAAAAAAAACTGTATTTTGAGAAAATGTAACATAACAGGTTCTTGCTCGAACCTCTTTAATTAATGTCATTTATTATTAAAAAAAAAAAAACACTATTTGGTAAAGACAGAAATTTATTTTTGAAATTGTCAAATTTAACCTTAAAATTTTTTTTCAAAATTTTAGGAAAATCCTGTATGTTTGCAACTTCTAAAAATGATCGCCCGCTGTGGTGCATTTAAAAATTTCATTGATAAATCAAAAGGAGCAATAAGTTTTTTTTGCCGAGTTGCCAATTGAATAGAATTTTTTTTTTCTTACTGACTTACTGTTTCTTTCTGACAAATAACACTATATAACAGTAAAATTTTCCTTCTATGTCCTTAAAAATTTCTTTACAATTTTGGAATATTTATTTTAAAATAAAGGAGCACTTATAAATTTATTTTAATTTAGAGAAGGAATTAGGGAATTTAACACGTTTCATTAATTAAATTTTAAGATCATCCTCTTCTTTAAAAAAAAAAAAAACTGAAAGCTTTTTTTTTTTTTTGTGTGTGTGTGTGTGTGTAAAGTTTACTTGTAAAATAACTCATTGTTGTACTCATTCCTCAAAACACAAGTATTTGTGTTAAATATGGTGTACAATTTACTTTAAAGTTTATTTTTTAATACTTTTAAATCTTAAAATACAGGAATATTAGGCCTACCGAATTTTCAGCATCTGGTTTACAGATGTCGAATATTCGCTATTGGATCAAAATCACTAATCGATGCATCTCTATAAGCACCTTTCAAATGTGATAGAAATACTTATGAAGAATACGTTTGTTTTCCCATGAAAAAAAGGTAAAACTTAAGCTTTTTTATTTATTTATTTTGGGCGAAAATTATTTTAGGTAAAAATGTTTTCTATGTGAGTTCTCTTTAACAAATCTCTTTCTGCTGAATTCTGATGGAGCTAATTAAATTTAAAATCAATCCACTACTATAGAAATCATCGTAGTTTTACAATTATAATGTACTATTAAAATTTAAGAATATATATATATATATATATATATATATATTTAAAACTTTAAAATACTTCTGATTTCTTTTTCTTTCTTTTTTTTTTCAAGATTTTATACACTATTTTATGTGTTATGTCAATTTTTGAAAGGACTATAACTTATACAGTATCGAATTAAAAAAATGTGTTCTTATAAACATATTTTGCACATGTTAGAAATTGAGGATTTTATGCAATAAAACAGTAGAGTATCCACTGATTTTTAAATAAAAAACGCATCGTTTTCAGTACCGGTTTCGAAGATAAAAAAAATCCTCGTAAGAAAAAAAAAAACTGCAAACACATAAGAAAAAGTAAAATGCGGTCTATGTACAGATTGACCTCAACTATCCAATGCAAAAAATAAAATAGAAATCATTTTAAAAATATGAAAATGCAAACTAAATATTGGATGTTTTCGCGTAAGTAAAATACCCCCCCCCCAATCCTCTTAAGAGCTCAATCATAAATCCTCCCTTTTCATTTAAAATAAACGATTTATGTGAATACTATAAATTAAAGGTGTGTCAAATTGAAGTCATATTTTAATTTTTCTTGTCAGAATCTCAGACTGACGTATCATTTTTACTGCAGTTAAAGGAAACATTAATTGTCTTTTGCTTATTTAAATGTATTCGTCCCTCAAAATAAAAACTAATCTTTTCCTTCCACTCCTCAAAATATTCTTTTTCACATTTTAGAATTTTTAAACAAATTTAGAGTTTACATTAATGATTTCAAGAAAAAAATTTCTCTATTTTTTCCGTTTATTCATTCTTAAAATAAATAGATTCAGTTTATTTTACCTGCATAAAATTACAGTGATCGGAAAACTTCTACATTTTAGAAAGGTTTCAGATGTATACATTTTTCAGACATGTATAAATTATATCTATATGGTATTCGTTCTATCGGAACCACGAAATTTTTCTCAAGACAGTTTTCTGTAATAGACTCAGAGTGAAGTATTTCAACATTTTGCTGTTGGAGAAGTGGAATTCGGTAAGAATCAAAACATTCATTTTTTAAAAAATGAATTTTGGAGAAGTGATAGTTTAAGTGCTGTGTTTAAAACCGGGACATTAAAGATATGTATTGGGACACCCAGACATTATGCCTAAAATTGAGTCTCTCTCGGAACTTCTAGTCATCTTAAAAATTTCAATATCACAATGAATAGCAGTGGTGCCGACTTGTATGGGCCCGTGGGGCTTTAGCGTTGAGCCCGCCCAATAATTTGCTCCCCTTACCCACCTAATTTCCCTTGTTTTATTTCACTACGTATTTATTTAAATTTTAAATCTCTGAAGCAAAATTTCATTTTCTATTTGTTGGACAACAAATAAGAGTGAAATATGCCATCCCAGGATATCGTCGGGATAGCTCAGTAGGGAGGGCGTTGGTACGGCAAACCAAAGTACTCAGGTTCGAGTCCTGGACGTTTGTCCTGTGCCTTGGATGTAATTTACTTAGTTGAATATACTTTCTTCTGTTCACTATGAAAATTTCATTTTGTTGACGTTGAAAAATAGCATTGACATCCGTAACAGAGACATCAAGAGCACTAAATGTTCTTCAGTACACATATAATTATTAAATTTCTCTCAACAGTTCAATTTCCTATATACTTGATCAGCAGTATTGTTGTCGTATGTAAACCAAAAGGTAAATGCTAGAATCATGTGAAATTTAATGACTATGCTATAGATTTGTTTGAGAAAAAGAATGTATACGGAGCATTTAAAAAATAAAATATTCTAAAATGTATACGGCGAGTAACTTCGTATGCCCTCTACTATACCCCTTTTGATCAGTGAGTATAAATCAGTGAGTGAACATTATCTATATTTTAGTGTCCCAATCCTGATAATTATAAAGCTCATAAATAACTGAAATGCTTTGCTTCTTGTGTTTTTAATTTGTATTGATATTTATGATAGTATAGTAAATATTAACGTTATTATGCAAAAGAATTCACGAATAACATAAGCAAATAATAAAACGTGCCGTGCTATTTTGCCATATTATTTTGTCCATGCTATTATTCCATATTTTAGGATGTAGTTGACATTAAACGCGGTATCGTTGACTGAATTACTGTGCACTTCCAGCACTTTATTTGACATCTAATTTCGTATACAGTATATTGAAAATTTCGTTAAAATATCTTCATTATTATTAAAGTTCTCTAAAAGTACTTGGATTCGACTTGACTTCCTATATCCTATATTTTTCACTAAATAAATGAATCGCGACCTGGTTTCCTATACAAAAATCTTTAATTGTAGTGTGCTCTACCACCTTTTACAGATTGTTCTACTTTTTTTTAAACACATTGTTTATGTGTTAAGTATGTGTGATTTCTAAATATTATTTGTTTTTAACCTTTTTCATGATGTTGGAGAATATTTATCTACTAGGACTTCCCTCAAAGGGATTAGTCTGAGTGATATTGCTGAGAACATAAAGTTAACAATTACGATATAAAGAAGATATCAACAGGAATCTAAGTGAATATACAGCATATGATAGACAAGAGATAGATAAAGATACAACATATGAAAAATAGCAAATTAAATGATATAATTACAAAATATCATATATAAATTCATATACTGTTATGTTTTCATATGCATTTTTTTATAACATTTGGCAAATAATCTCATTTTCTTAAGCGGGAATTGCTCAAAACTTTAAAAAAAAACGCCGTAAAAAAACGTATTTTTAAAGTCACATAATCAGATTTGCAGCCAATAGCGTATTTTAGCAAGCGTAGTTTAACGCAAATTTAATTTAATTTTTGCAACATTTTCTTTGTGACAAATATCTAAATAAAATATTAAAGAATAAAATATTAAATATTGAAATATTAAATCAAATATTTAATATTTGAATTAAAAAAATTTCATTTGTTTATTTGTATAACTATTTATAGAAACTCGTATACTTCAAACCACATTGATAACATGCTTTGCTACAAACGTGTCTACCAGTCTAACTACTCGTATGTCTTAGCTGTGTCTCTCTCCGAACTCATCTGTCTGTCTCTCTACTCTTCTGTATACCTGTCTCAGTATCCGTCTGTCTTTCTACCCGACTCTTTAATCGTGTCTCTACCTGTCTCGCTTCCCGTTACACTACTCGTCTATCAACACGTCTGTCTGTCTATATACCCCTCTCTCTACCCGTCTGTCAAGTCGTCTCTGTACTCGTCTCTCTATCCACCACGCTACCCGTCTCCCTACCCATCTCACTACCCCTCTGTCAACCCTTTTTTGCACCTGCCTCGCTACCCGTCTGTCTATTCGTTTCGCTACCCGTTAGCTTATCTCTGTCGCTATCCGTCTCTCTACCCGTCTGTCTACCCGTTTGTTTACACGTCTATCTCTCGCCAACTCTTCCCAATATTTAAACAATTTAGTAAACGGAAGCCGTTTATCTGTTATTAAATGCAAACAGGAGTAATTTATCTAAAGAGTGTAATCAGATGCAATTTTTTTAAATACATACATAAACCAGCATAATAATTCACCAGTTTTATTTTCATAGTAGTTTATGTCATTTGACAGTAAATCTCAACTTCTTCAACCCGAACTGCGTCAATCTTTTTAAAAAAGCCCCAAGGTCCGTATAACTGGGAAGGGGAATTGTCCTCAGGGCTATTAGATACATGTTATTAAGTTAAGTGAAAGTTTCGTAAACGGGTTCGCAGCCAATTTCTTATGTCAGAAAGGGTGGCTTCACGCCATTTTAAATTCATTTCTGTAACTTTCTTTTTCTTTTTTTGGTGGGTGGTTGGGGGGGGGGGGAGGGTTCCAAATATATACACTTAAATTCAAACTTTTGCCCCCATGTTAATATTAGTGTTGTTTGTATTATCAATTAATACTTTGTTGATCGAGCTTCATTCGAAACAAATGTAAAAGACTTCTACAGTTTTTTTTTTCTAGGAGACAGTTCCGTAATCGGGCCCTAAGCTAATCGGGGAATTTAATATCATTATTGTTTCTAACTCTTATAGAGTTAAAACAATATTGTTGCTAGCATTACTCTTGTTTGTGACCAACCTCTTCTGTGTATCTGAATAGGGAAAAGTTCCGTATCATGTACTGGTTGGTGCCAAAGGCAGTTGTAGAATCTTACAAATTTTTCTAGAGTGCGGAAAAACATGTTTTTTAAAATATTTACAAATATACGTTTATTAAACCATGTTTTTGAGCCATTTTAAAAAATTAAGTACGGTGCTACAATAAAATTTTATTGCCATTTTCGATATTTTAATAAGAAATGAAAATACATAACAAACAAATTTAACAAAACTAAGCCATTTTTGGCTACTTCTCTATTATCCCGTCGACCACATTTCATAACAAAAAACTATCGCCAAACTAAGATTAAACGCCAAAAACACAGTCCCATTTACTTGATGCCAGAAGCATTATACGTATTTGTTATGCCATTTGCGTGTATTTTTCATTATGTTTTACTGATTTATTAGTTATTTCATTCATTAAAGTAACAATTGTGTCCTTAAATTCTTATATTTTATTTATTTTGATATTTCAATGGCAACGTTCTCCCGTTTATTTAGCGTTACAGTTTGGCGATAGTTTTTTGCAAGACTCCCTTATCATAATATCCTTATCATAGTACTATGATAAGGGGGCCTTGGTTTTTTGTTATGAAAAGTGGTCGACGGGATAATAGAGAAGTACCCATTTTTTGTGATAAATAATTGTTATTGCCAGGGGGGCAAATTGTAAACAATTAATAAGCGAACTAAAAAAATTACAGGAAAAAACTTGTGGGAATTTCAAGAAAGAAATATTTGATATAAATAGCATTTAAAATCTTAAAATGGAGAAGTGGTCCGTATAAAAATGCAAAACATTATACACCTGATATAAGAATTTTTTAATTTTTTTATATTTCCGAAAGCACAGATAAAAGGGTAAAAATCCCGGCACAGATGCCATATACTCACTACGTTGGCGCGATTTTTCCCCCGACCCTTTGGCGAAAACTGTTTGTTGTGTTTGTTTACTTTTATTTTTTATTTTAATTCTATACATTATTTTTATATGTATATCAATATTAATTTAGGCACAGATGTCATATATGCACCAGATTGGCGCGATTTTTCCCCCGCCAATTTGGCGAAAACTTCGTTTTTGAATATTAGTTACAAATACCATACAATAATAGCATGTAATTTTTTATTTCAATATAAAAATAAAATAACGTAATAAATGAAATAGCTCCTATTATTCAAAAATGGGAAATAAAAATAAATAAATGATAGTTTGATATAAATAAATATTGATATATATAATAAAAACAATTTATAGAATTAAAATAAAAAATAAAAGTTAAGAAACAACAATTGAAACAAAATAACCGGGTTACCATGTGAGGCATAAAATTGCCATTTTGTTGCAATCGCGCCAATGTGGTGCGTATATGACATCCGCGCCTTTATTTATATCAAACTATTATTTATTTATTTTTATTTCCTTTTTTAAAATAATAGAAGCTGTTTCATTTATTACGTTATTTTATTTTTATATTGAAATAAAAAATCACGTGTACTATTTGTTACACTATTTGTAACTAATATTCAAAAACAAAGTTTTCCCCAAGCTGGTGGAGGGAAAAATCGCGCCCACGTGGTGCGTATATGACATCTGTGCCTTGTTTCATTTCACATAGAGGTACTGCTCTATTATCCCGTCGACCACTTTTCATAACAAAAAACTATCGCCAAACTGTTAGATTAAACGCCAAAAATGCAGTCCCATTTACTTGATATCAGAAGCATTATACGTGTTTGTTACGTCATCAAGTGATTTTTAACGCGACATTTGCGTGTATTTTTCATTATGTTTTACTGATTTATTAGTTATTTCATTCATTAAAATAACAATTGTGTCCTTAAATTCTTATATTTTATTTATTTATGTATTTTGATATTTCAATGACAACGTTCTCCCGTTTATTTGGCGATAGTTTTTTGTTATAAAAAGTGGTCGACGGGATAATAGAGAAGTACCCACATATGTATTGGTACTTTTATGTTAACTTAGCGATAGTTTTTTGTTATAAAAGGTGGTCGACGGGATAATAGAGAAGTACCCACATATGTATTGGTACTTTTATGTTAACTTGGCGCAGTTGATAAATCGCCAAATTTTTTTCTCATAACATCTTCATATTGCATTCATTTCATTTAAATATAAATCTTTCACTGATTTCATTTGAAATACATACATTAAAAATACACGTCTTTCACTCATTTAATTTAAAATACACGCCTTTCACCAATTCTATTTAAAATACTGAAAAGGAAAAGAAAATAAGAAATAATGCCACAAATCGAAACCTTTTATTTAAACATCAAAGAATTGTTCCTAACATACACACGCGAAATAAAAAAGCTGCTAATGGTGTGATTTACGCCAAATCTCTAATACTAATACTACTCTTACTAATCTCTAATACTTTTCAAACAGAAAAAATTCCAGATTAACTTTCCATTTTTATTAAATTGAAATATATTTTATTGTGCTGAATATTAGTGCTTGCATATTTTTTTGCTCCATGTATTCCATGAACTTTTCAATTCCGATTGTCTACGAAAATCTCCCGCCGGTGAAAATGACGTACGCACAAAATTTAGTGACGTATGTACTTTAATTGGGCTTTTTTATCTATTTTTTTAATATAACTTCCAAACGGTTTGACACTTATTCTTGGTAATAAATAGACGACGTTGTCACCTTTATAGGTACCTGCTGTAAAAATTTGAACGAAATCCGTTAAATATTTTTTGAGTTATGCTTAACGAAAGGTTTTAATATCCATCGTAGCTATATATGGGGCAAAGTAATACTGCGCTGTGTATGAGTCTTCGTTGCACTCAGACAATTAACGAAAGGTTTTAATATCCATCGTAGCTATATATGGGGCAAAGTAATACTGCGCTGTGTATGAGTCTTCGTTGCACTCAGACAATTAAAACACACATAAATAACGCCTGCATTCAAGTCTAAACATACACACAAATATTATACACACATACAAACTATAAATGCAATAAACCAAACAAGTGTGAAAAATTAGCCAGAGCCAGGAATCGAACCTGGGACCACATCATACAAGACTAATGCTCTAACCACTGAGCTACCCCGGCCACCTGGGTCTGCAATTTATTAGTGAGAAATTGCAGACCCGGGTATTGCCCGGGGTAGCTCAGTGGTTAGAGCATGAGTCTCGTATGCTGTGGTCCTAGGTTCGATTCCTGGCTCTGGCTAATTTTTCACACTTGTTGGGTTTATTGTATTTGTAGTGTGTATGTGTGTATAATGTTTACGTGTATGAATATTTATCTATATTTAGTTTTCTGTTAGAAACACCTATGCAGAATGAAAGATAGGTTGTACTTGCCTTCGGCCGTGGAAAAAAAAGAAAATACATTATAATAACATTTTTGAAAAAAGAGGGTACTTTTTAACTTTCTCTGCCCTTCCCTGAAAGTAGGGGCGAAAGGATCTATTTATATATACTTTTATTTAAATGAAATACATTATAGCTAAAACTCTAAAAGATATTCCAGTTTTTACTTCTTATATGATTTAAACACGACTATAATTTTGTCCACATGAAAAACAATATGTCACAATTTTGATGATATAGAGGCAGCATTATTTAAGATTTAATAAGTGTAGATCAATGTATAACTAATTTATTACTTAATAATTTCAGTTAAAGCATAATTAGCATTACGTTTGCGGGTAATTATTTTAAATTTTATAAATTCTATGAAAATGCTTCATACTTAACGCTTTTCTTTTGAAAACCTTGCTCATAGGCATGTATCTGTAAGTCAAAGTCAATAAAATTGCAATCAGTGCTGCTTTCCTTCGGGGAACGCGTGGCCTGAAGAACATTTCGAGCTACCTTACTAGCTAATGAACTACACTCTTTAAATATATAGCTCCCCCCCCCCCCCCAGGAACAAATTGTTCGAATGAAACACTACAATAATCTGCTCAATCAAAAACACATTTTACATTTATATCTTTACTAGCTGTTACCCGTGACTTCGTTCACGCAACATTAAAAGAATAATAAATGCATTAATTAAACAAAATATTTCATTCCCGATAATTAAATCGTAAATAATTAACTAACGCTTTATCACATTTCATAGGAAACAATGCGGTATTTCTTTGTTATAGGGATCTTGACATAACTCAGTCTTAAAAAAGTGAAAATTTGTACCAAATAATCGTGAAAATGAAAATGCAACCAATTCAAAATGGAGGGCCAAATAAAATAGTGGAAATCGACGAATTGAGTAAAAACAAATGTCAATTTTACTTGATAAACCATTTTATTTTTAACAATTTTGTGAAACGTTTTAACAACCGTCCTTCAAAAATAATTAATTGGAAATATTATATGCTTTTTCTTTAAATTCAATTCTGACTCCTTGATTTAATGTATAGCTGAAAAAAATCTTGTTTTCTAAAAGACAATATGTTGACAGACGATTTTTGTTCTGCAGAAAAAAATTTATTCATGAAGTTTGAATACGTGAAAATGTGTTTTTATTTTTCGGATAATTTACTGAAATCAAGATTTTGTTTTCACCATCTATTCAAATTGAAAATAAATTCTGTTTTCAGTTTTAATGAGAAAATGGCGTAACAAATATATTGATCCGTTTTATTTCTCCTTTTCTATCCACAAATATGGAGTAATTTACTTGCCGTTTTTAGAGAAACTTCGTTAAAAATTTACAATAATGATTTTAATAATAATATATCGGAATATAATTAATTTTTTAAAATTCTGAGAGGTTGTGTGACATCCTCGGATCAATGATAACCGATGTTAAGTAAATCGCTGTTCATTTTCCTTTTCTTAAAATTATGATGTGATTTTAGCAGAAAAATCTGATCTGTATATAACTGATAATTATGCTTAATAATTTGTATAGCTCAAAGAACATTTCTATTTTTCGTTTTAATTATGGCGTGAAACTCATCTATTTTCTATGCTTACTGATCTTTGTATTATTAATGTATGGAATTGATTCACGCTCCTTTTAAAACATATTTGAAAATTCACGTTTTATTTACAATATGATGACGCCACTTTTTCCTCAGAGAAATATCTTTTTAACGATATAATTCTTAAATTCGTGGTTGTACGCTGTGCAATAAAGTGATAATTCATATCCTTTGTATTTATATAATTCTTTTTAATGTTCTTTTCCTGGCAATCATGACGTAAATTTTAGCAGAAAACTCACATCTGTATGTAACTGATATTCAAATTCAAGCGATCTTAGTATCGATAAAAAAAAAATTCAGTTTTTCATCTTAAATATTACGTCCATTATCTGTCTACTTTCATACTAACTATATACTGATATTAATGCTCCTTGTATTATTAGGAATATTTGAAAATACATGGTTTTATTTATGACGTCACATTGTCCAAGCCAAGGAGGATCCTTTTTATAGTTCCATGGTCCAAGCGAAATCTTTTCTTAAAAATATAATTATTATTCATTTTTCTATCTAATTATATCGCAGTCTTTGACAGAAAATGTCTTCTCAACGTAACTGATATTCATATTTCATGTATAACAACAAATACTCCATATTTGCTTTCAAATATCATGGCAATTCATCATCTTTTGAATTCTTTTGAATTTTCATTTTTTACTTGGAAATCGTTCAATTGAAGAATAATTGTTGAGGAAAAATTATTATTCCAGGTTTTGTATTTATTGGCAACGGTAATGCTTAGCAACGTAAAATGATTAATTAAATTTTAAAGGAAAAATGTCCATTTATTCGCTATGAAAATAACGAAATTTTGAATTATTAACAAAAATATTTGAATAAAATAAACAAAAAACAGCCTATGTTCATTTCCGGGTTATAATCAACCTATATGCAAATATACAAGATAATTAAATTCTCCATTTTGACGCTGGCTTCAGCCTAAAATTTGCACACAATCGGATTTATAATATTATTAGGATAGGATAGCACATTTTCTTAATTCTTACTTTGTCAAAGATTTTTACCTGCATCACTCACATACATTGGTCTTAGAAATAACTGATAGCAAAAACACAAAACAAGATGCACATGCAGAGGTCTGTTTGGGCTCGGTCCTGGCCCGAAACCGGACCAACCCAAGGGCCAGTCTCCGGTCTATTTTCATTCATGGCAATCGGTCTGGGCCTGGCTTCCTTTTTTCCAGGCCGGGCTGAAACTGGAATTCATTCTACCTAAAGGTCTAGACGAGTTGAAATTTTCGTGTCCTGTTTTTATCAAGTCCATATGAAAATAATTGGCCCTGCCTACCCTGACCTGACCCATGCAAAAATCAGTAAAATTTCGATCGGCCCAAAATTTTTTGCAAAAAATGCATATATTTTTAAATCGTCATTGTTCTACATTAAAATTTTCAATTTATTCTTTTTAAAAAATAGTTCATTTTCTAGGCAATAAAATTAAAGTACAATAAAGCGTGTGAAAAAGAACCTGCCCATGACAGAATCCTGTTTCAAATGGAAAAATGTATTTATCCATGCAAAATGAACAGAATAATACGTGAGAAAAGAATGTAATATATGTACAACCGACAGTGTATATGCTAAGAAGGTAACTTTCCTATAACGGATATTTCTGTTCTCCTATGCGATTCCGTCTTAGAAATTTTTACGATACTATAAGAATTTTCAGATTTTTAAGTCTCCAAGCCATGGAATATGGATTAAAGTTATTAATAACAGCTGAGTCATTTGCATACAAATCGAGATCCAGTAACAAAATAAATATCTCAGCACAAAGCGTTTTTTAAAAAAACGAAGAATACAAACAACATGAAAAGAAAAACTAAAATAAATATTTTTGTCAGAACTCCTCGTAGAAGACAATTTTTAACCATACCAGTGTAAAAATATGTTTTTGTTGAAATTCAGGCGAGCTGGGAAGGGATAATTACGTTTTTGTATGAGCCGGGCCGAGATTCTAGCTTTTATACTGAAAGTATTGGGTCGAGCCAATAAACTATGTGCATGGCCCGGACCGGATTCGAGTCTAACTTTTAGCTTTTTTTTTGTGCCAGGCCTGCCTAATATACATACATATATTTTTTACGATCCGGATCGAACTTTTAACTTTTATACCCGGCTGAGGGGCAAAAAATTTTCTACAAGTCGGGTCGCGCTCGAACCTATAAATTTCTCCGGTGCAGACCTTAACAGAAAGTCTGAAACTGAGAAAAACCTATAAACATATATTTTATGTTTTTTTTTCTTTTTTTTTTTTCCTCCTGGAAATTGATGTCTATTATCCTTTTGAACATGGATCAAAGACAGAAATTCAATTTTAAAACTATCCACTGTATAATACTCAAAGCGTATGACGGTCGAAATAATCATTCTTTTACTCTAAGATGTCTGAAAAATGTAATTGCTACCCTTTTTCAAATCTAATATACGCTTCCACAGTTTAAATATAATATTCGCGGTCTAATTGAATCACTTTGTTGAATATAATTTGATTCAACAAAGCTGCGAATTTCAAATAAATTAAAAAAACTTAATATTAACTTTAGTTTCGATTCATAAAAGAGTCTAATTTGCTTAACTAGTGATTCATATAAGCGGCAATTATAATATTTTTTCAGCTCTGGAAGGGGTTTTACCCCTCAACCCCCCCCCCCGGGCTGTGCCACTGGACGCATGCACACATACAAAGGAGTTATGAAGTTGGGGGCCTGTGCCCACCCCACAAAATAGCTCTAGTTACGCCTATGTACAAATTCGACTGTGGCGCTATCTATTGATCAATTAATCTATAACTTTTTTTTTTTGGTTTTCATAATAACGTTAAATACGACTATAAATTCTTTGATAAAATAGATTCTTTTTTAATCAAAATATTTCACACACAGCAGCAAATACACATTTTTAAACTTATTTCATGAGAAACTTTCACAATCAAGATTTTTATTAACTTCATATTGCCATGGAGATAAATTTACTGCAAAACTAGTGTTTGGTTATATTACTTTTTCTGATTGACTATAGAAGAAGTTGTGTATGTTACTTTTGTGTTTGTACATGTTTGCGATATATCAAAGAATCGTCACACCTTTCTGATCCTTAGGGAAAAAAAAAACCACTTGTGAGATAAAATTTTTGGTGCTGATCTTGATGTGCGCGGTGAAATTTCTTTTGAGGGAGGGCGCTTTCTTGGGATTTTTTAAATTTTCCAATTTGTTTACAAAGTGGGAGGGGGGCAGATTAACGGGATTTTACGATAAGTTTTTTTGCGAGATTTTTCGATTTTTACATACTTTTAGCAATATTTTCCTTCAGATTTTTAAATTTTTACAGCTTTTAGCAATATTTACTCCACATATTTTGATTTTTACAAACATTTAGCTATTTTTTCCTCCAGATTTTTCCATTTTTACAAATTTTTAGCTATTTTTCCTTTGGATTTTTCCATTTTTACAAATTTTTAACTATTTTTTCCTCCAGATTTTTCCCTTTTTACAAATTTTTAGCTATTTTTTTCCTCCAAATTTTTCCATTTTTAAAAATTTGTAACCATTTTTTCCTTCAGATTTTTCCATTTTTACAAATTTTTAGCTATTTTTTACCTCTAGATTTTTTCTTTTTTATAAGTTTTTAGCTATTTTTTCCTCCAGATTTTTCCTTTTTAACTATTTTTTACCTCAGATTTTTCCATTTTTACAAATTTTTAACTATTTTTTCCTCTAGATCTTTCGATTTTTACAAATTTTAAACTATTTTTTCCTCCAGATTTTTAACTTTTTTTCTTCCAGATTTTTAACTTTTTTCCCTCCAGATTTTTCCATTTTTACAAATTTCTAACAATTTTTTTCTCTGGATTTTTACAAGGGTTTAGCAATTTTAACAATAAATTTTTTCTTAATAATTCAAAAATCTATAAGAAAATATGCCTTAAACCAGGGTTGGTCATTTTGTTGGTAAAAAGGTATTTTTGCCAGGACAGTGGCAAAAACTGGTAAAAACCGGTAAAAATGGCAAAAATCCAATTTTGCATAACTAAATGCAGTGATGCAGTTTATATGAAAAGGAATCATAACAACAAATGAAACCTAATGTTTTCTTGGTAAAAATAAACAAAAGTATAAACCAAAATTATATTCTTATTCTGTTTTCTTGCACTACTCTTGTCTCTACCCCCTCCCCTCCCTGACCAAAAAAAAAAGTTTTACATGCACCTGCCTTTTCATACATCATCCACAAACCTGTTTCCCACTTGCTCTGCATATGAGCTAAGCAAGTGTGGATCCTCCCTCCCTACACAGGTGGCCAATTACCAATCAGGAATCAGCACAACAGCAGGTGCACAAAATTCCTGTTTTCAGATCTCACCTTATCAGTTTTACAGTTAAGGGGCCATCCATAAATGATGTCACACTTTTTTTCAATATTTTTGATTTCCCCTCCCCCCCTTAGTCACAAAGTGTCACACTTCACCATACCCCCTCCCCCCCCCTTGTCGCATGTCACGCTATATTATATAGACATATACTTAGAGTTCAGAAACAAAGCACTATGTTATAGATCATGTTTCAAATTTTATTTTTCTACTTTAACTATAAGTTTTAATGACATTTGTGAGCATAACAATAAAAATTATTCGTGTATTTATTTTGTATAAAATATGATTAAGGTTTACGACAAAAACATAATTAATATACAATAAAGTAATACAATTGGTAATAAAATATTTATATTTTTTTTGAAAAGAAAAGAATATAAGTGAAAACAAATCACGTGAAAGTTGTTTTAGTCCGATTAGAAAATACACTCAAATTCTGGTAATTTCAAAGTAACTTCAAAATTTAATCTGCTGATTTTAAGGATTTTATTTTAACCAAAATGTGTGATGTCATACTTCTCCTTACTCCCTCCCACCCCTTTGTCACAAACTGTCACAATTTCATGAACCCCCCTCCCCCCTTCCAAGCGTGACATCATTTATGGACGGCCCCTAATCTGAGAAGTAACTTTAGCCATTTTGTTTTTGATAGCTTAGATTCTAAGCTTGGCTGCAGAAAATAAAGAAATAACAAATACAAGAAATAATGAATAAAGGAGGAAGAAGACAAGATCCAATTTGGGAGTCCTTTTATAAGTTATCTGTAGATGGAAAAACTGTTGCTAAGTGTAAAAAATGTGGAAACATTCAGAGCAATAAAGCAGCCAGAATGAGGGCACATGTTTCAAGCTGTGTAAAAATTGTTACAAATGAATGTGTGAATGTGGAAGCATCCTCTTCACTGAAAGAGAAGTATATTTAAACCAGAATAACAGTGATACAGCGATTGATGAAGAGGTGGACAAGTCGCAGTCTTTTTTAAAAAAGGCAAGATATTTAGAAGGTAGTATAAACAAATTTGTGTCAAAAACTTAAGATCAAGATAAAAGGAAGATTGATCTGATTGTTGCAAAATTCTTTTATGCTTGCAACATATCATTTAATGTTGTGGAAAGTGATGCATTTAAAAACTTAATCCACATCTTGAGACCAAGCTACAAACCGCCTTCACGCAAAGAATTGGCAGGTAATCTTTTAGATTCTGTTCACAGTCAAATGGAAGAATCAGTACATGAAAGTTTGAAAGGCAGAGAAGGTACACTTGTTATCGACGGATGGAGTAACATCCACAATGAACCCATAATTGCTTCATGTGTTCAAATTGATCGAAAATCATATATTGTAGACGTAGCGGATACAGGTGCCACAAAAAAGACTGCAGAATTCTTGTCAAAAAAATGCAGTGATATTATTCAGACTGTTGGGAAAAAAGTATGATTGCCAAATAAAAAGCATAGTAACTGACAATGCTAAAAATATGAAAAAATGAGACGGGAGCTGGAACTAAAGTATGAAAGTGAAAATTCATGTCTGATATCATATGGTTTTGCAGCTCATTGGTTAAACCTCCTTGGGGAAGACATTACACCTTCTACTATCATTAAGCATGTAGTGGAGGTTCATAAATATTTTCGAAACCACCATGCAGCATACAAATCAGACTCACAATGGCTTTTTTCCAATTAAAGAATTTTTTTTATGATGAAATTAATGATTTCTCAGGTAATTAAAATGAGTATATTAAGTTATCATAATGCATTGTACTACTATTCTGTGATTGTTAATTTAAGATAAGTAAAAGAAATGAAACGTGCATTTATATGTAAAAAATCAGTTTTTGCCATTTTTGCTGGCAAAAACCTATTTTTGCCAGGACAGTTTTTACCGGTTTTAACCGCGGTTTTTTCCACCTGTGGCAAAAATTTGCCAACCCTGGCTTAAACTTTGTAAATTGCCACAAAACTGAATAAAATCAACGTTTATTTCGTGAAAGAAATTCTCATAGAAACTGTTTAAATAATCACTTCTCTACTACAAAGCACAAACATTATATGAGCTGTAATTTTTCCAACTGGACAAAAAAATGTCCGGTTCTGGATTCGAACTTTTGATATCTTGGCTGAAGCTGCCATGCTTTACCAACTGAGCCATCCCGGTCGAATCTGGAGGATCTAATTCATCCAGTTAACCTTATTGATCACAGCATCTGGTCTGATATCTGAATCAGCTCAACAGAATAGATCGCAGGTAACGGAACTCCAGTAAATGCTGGATACGTGATTACACTAGATTAATTTTAACACAATTATTCAAATTGGTAAAGAAATCATATGAGTTGTAATGATTTCTTTACCAATTTTAATAATTGTGTTAAAATTAATCTAGCACAAACATAACGATTGGAGAAAATTTCGAAATTCCTGATTTTTCAAATGCACGAAATTCATTCAAGAAGTGGTCAGCAACTTATGTATGTACGCTTCACGTACATTAACCGAAAAAAAAAACACCACTGGAGGCATGAAACTCGCTGTATAGCAATCTTTAGAATGCAGGAAACTCATTCACACAGCGGTCAGCAACTTATGTATGTACGCTTTGCGTACATTAATCGAAAAAAAAAAAACACCACTGGATGCATGAAACTTGCTGTACCGTAAAATCCCATTAATCTGCCACCCTAAACGCAACGGAAAATCGTAAAATAATCAGAGGGGGATCGCTTACACGGTATTAAAATTGTAGTATATGATATTTATGTGGTGGTGGGGAGGATGCTAATGGCCAATCGTCGCAAAGTATGCATTATTTTAATAAAGTGACAAAAGAAAAACATTTTGAAAAAAAAAAAAATGATATACAAAATAAAAAAACAGTATAACTTCTCGATTAATGTCGATTTCAGATTATAGAAAATTCTGGATTTCAGAAGCTTTGAAACTGGAAGGCATTTAGATAAATAATAACACTAATATCTGTCATTAATATGGTAACAGAAAAATAAAAGGAACTTAATAATTTAAAATAATTAAAAAACACTGAGAAATTGCAGTTGAAAATGTCCTGAAATACTTTCTAGAACTAGTAACATTTTATGTGGTGTCGCCATCTGTTGTAAATTAGGGAGATTAAATAACCATACTTTTTTTTAAAAATCATGATTTCTTATCTATAAATGCTAAATAAATAATACAAATCACAAAAATTGAGAACATAAATAACGAATTGGTAGTGTTGCCAGATTTTTAAAACGAAAAAACATTGCTACCACAAAGATAGCACAAATTCGACTGTGGCGCTATCTACTGATCAATCAATCGATAATTTTTTTGTGATTGGTTTTCATAATAAAGTTAAATATGACTATAAATTCTTTGATAAAATAAATAGATTCTTTTTTAACTATTTCACACACAGCATCCAATACACATTTTTTAAGAAACTTTCACTATCTATTTTTTTATTACCTTCATATCACCATGGAGATAAATTTACAGCAAAGCTAATGTTTGTTTATATTGCTTTTTCAGATTGACAATAGTTGAAGTTGTGTATGTTACTTTTGTGTTTGTACATGTTTGCGATCTGTCAAAGAATCATCGGAAAAAACAAACACTCGTGAGATAAAATTTTTGCTGTTGATCTTGACATGCATGGCGAAATTTCTTTTGGGGGAGGGCACTTTCTCTGGATTTTTTGAATTTGTTTACAAAGGGGGGTGGGGGATTAATGGGATTTTACGGTACAGCAATCTCTAGAATACATGTAACTCATTCACACAGCAGTCAGCAACTTATGCATGTACGCTTTGTGTACATTAACCGAAAAAAAACATCACTGTACACAGGAAACTCGCTGTGCAGTAATCTTTAGAATGCATGAAACTCATCCAAGCAGCAGTTAGCAACTTATGTATGTGTGCTTCCCGCATACTAATAAAAAAAAACACCGCTGAACAAACAAAACTGGGTTTGCAGCAATCTCTAGATTGCACAAAATACATAAAATCAATAAAAATTATCTTACTTTTATTTTTCATATATATTTTTTTTTTCATGAGGGTCTCGGTGTATTAATATCGACATCACTGTCCTCAACCAGCAATGATGCACACAATTACTTGAATCTTCTCCACTTACTCCTCAAGTATGTCCATAAGTAAATTTTAACAATCACCCGTCATTTCTGTATACATCAATTCAAATACGTGGGCGAAATTTAAATCTACCTCTAAACATTCGTATTTACAAAGTTCTCCTAAACAAATTTTAAAAATAACATCCATCCACCATTTCTGTACACATCAATTCAATTCTATTGGGGCCCATGAGCATGTGAACCCCCAAAGAAAAACAAAGAAATAAATTAACAAATAAAATAAAATAATATTAATCACATTCCTAGATTTTATCATTTAGCAGCATGAGTTAAAATATGCACCCCCCCCCCCTCCTTACACAATATCGCTATTAAATATGTATGTGGCCAAACGTTAATTTAAATTTTGAAAATTATCAATATTAAGTGCCTGGTCTTTCCCAGGATCGTACGTGTGAGAAAAAAAATTCCCTTCTAAACCAGCTTATGCAGATGAAAGTGGCAGTGGGAGTATGAGGTAAAGACGGTGCCCCTATCTTTCTATTCGCGAAAGCTCTAATATTTCGCTGTATCTTTCTTAATTGTTGTTTATTCAAAATCTCTCATTGTTTCGTATATTCAGTTAGTTATTTTTTGTTTGTGTGATCTTCCTTCATAGAAAATAAAATGTTACACTTTTGCTAGTGCTTGTTATTTCGTTTAGTTGCATTGTTTTTGAAAATTCAAATGCATTTCAACCTAAATTGTACTTGCCAATTTTATTTTCACAATTTATGTATTGTGAACCCCTCATTTAAATAAACAAACCAACTGGCTTAATACTCAGAATACTCTGGTTTAATACGCCACTGATGTTTAATACTCAGAAAGAAAAGTAAATTGAAATAGAAATTAAAAGCAAAGCTAAACAAACGAATTTTGCATTTTTTTTTTACTATATGTCTTATTCTTGATTCTTACAGGGCTGAGACAACTATTTTTTTTTATTATTATTATTTTCTCTATCACTATTTTAAACAAAAATAATCTAACTCAAAGATCAGTAGAAATCTACCATATTATTTTTGTTTATGTTTATAGTGATGGAAAAAATAATTAAATAGTTGCAGCTCTGTTTTAAAGAAAATATTGTACATTCTTTTGCACCATCTAGATTTGTACTCTGTACTGATTTCTGTTATTAATCTATGCTAAATTTTTATTTAAAGAATCCTTAATCAGTATATGATAATCTGTTTAATCTTAGATATTATTCATCAAGAATATTTATGCAAATTTTAAATGTTTTATAGATAAATTGAGTTATGTCGTCTGAATCAGAAGATAATGATTTTTCTCCAAGTGAAAATGAGAGTGAGGTATGAATTTAATTAATTTCTCTTCTAACTGACCAAGTAAATATCTTTATTAATAGTTTTAATAATCAGATTACATTCTGTATAACTAAATTGAAATTGCATACTGAAATTACTATTTTTATTTTAGTTTAAAAAAGAAGATTGCAGTAAACTAAAAAAGTCCTTCTTAACATTTGAAGACTTAACTATTTATTCACGAATTAGCAATAGATCAACATATTTATTTACTCAGGATTGTAATTAATAAGCACCTTTCCTGCCCAAGACAATTATGACAATTTTTTAAACCATAAAATGCTGAAAATCAACAATTTTCATATCAAGACGACTTTCTGGACCATTTTTACATGCTTTTTTTTTAATCCAGTAGTTCCAAGACTTTTAAAAACTTAATAATTAGAAAACTACATACAATAGAAAGATGTTGTTCTCCTAGAAATCATGGATGTACTATAAATCTCTATTATACATCCATGCTAGAAATACTCAGAAACGTGTAGGATTTTTGTTTAGAGTGGAAAAATAAAAATTATAATAGTTTTTGATGCTAATGTAGGTTAAATGTAGGTAATGTAATTTGGCGCTAATGTAGAATGCTATTATTTTTAATATCATAACCATTCTTATATGAGCAGATGAGTTCATTGTGCAGCATCTTTCCAAAGATATTGCTCAGATTTTGTGTTAAGGGTCGTTTTTCTTTAAACATTTTATCTAAGATTAAAGAAATTGCCTTTTAAAGGAAATTTGATGCAATTTGACCTGTAACATTCATGCAAGATGGAGTGCCTACACACATCACAACAATACTGAAGTTTACATTTGGCGAGGACCATGAATGGCCTTCAAGGTCTCCAGATCTTACACCTCCTGACTTTCAGTTATGGGGCTACTTCAAGTCACATGTGGGCAGACATTGGCCTATGTCATTGACCTAGTTGGAAAATGCTACACACCATTGTGCTTCAGGAATATGCCCTGAAATGCTCTTCAATTCTGTGTGGGATGTTTTTCATCATTTGACGGCTGTACAAGTGAAGAAATCAAATTGAAAAGTTGTGACATTTAGACACTGATTAGTTCTTCTCACTGAAGTATACTGTACCATAACAAAACTATTCTCAGCTGCAGTGCCACATGTTGATAAACAAGAACGAAAAATCATGCGTCAAGCATAGATTATGTAACACTTTCCAACGCTTCCAAAATAATTTTACAAATCATACCGTTTAATAAGCTAAAAGATAACATCTAAGTAATCCGAATACTTTTATTCAGCCCTGTATAGGATCTATAGATTTGTATATATACTACATAGGATGTTAAATTTTAGTTCAGTTAGGAAACGCGTAGCACAGTTTAAAATTCTCCGTCTGGAGTTAAATAATACGGAAATGTGTTCGCGAACTTTTGTGCGTCCCTGTAAATGAACGATGACTGTTGTACACACACTATTCTGTAATAAGCCTCTTGAAATACACCTTAGTGATATATATAAATTTCAATGCGTTTAAAATAGGGAAACATTATTTAAATAAACCGCAGACGATTTTTCTCCATAGACGTAATGTAACAGAATTCTTTTGACTGTCCCTGTAAAGTAACTCTAAGTGCTATGCACACCCTATTCCATATTAAGCTTCTTCTAATGCACCTTAGTGATATATATAAATTTCAATGCGTTTAAAATGGTGAAACATTATTTAAATAAACCGTCAATGATTTTTCCCCATAGACCGCAATGTAACGGAATTCTTTTGAGTCTCCCTGTAAAAAAACTATCAGTGCTACACACTTCCGTTGAAATAGGGAACATGCTATAGATAACGACTATAACATATAAAAATTGCAGAGCAATCCGAGCATATTTACGGGAGTTAGAGCACGGACAGACGGCCATACGGCCAGACAAACCGAAGTCATAAACACTTTTCAACTAGGTTGGAAAGTGTTAAAAATGTAACTTTCGTGACTTTTTATTATTATTATTATTATTTTTAACATTAAAAACAAAAATCCCACATATTTTTATGTATTTCTGTGAAAACCACAACTTTTTGTTGTACATAGCTTACAAATTATTAAGGTTTCAAAAGTTTGGGGACTTATGGATCACCCTTACTGTGATAAAAAAGTGCATGGAATAGTGGCATAAAACAAAAGGTATCACTTTAATGGTAAAAATTTATTGCATCACCTTTGACTGCAGTGCACTTCTGCCATACGTTTTTCCATCATCAAAACATGCCTTAAAGTCGTTTTTGTGAAACCTCTTCAGAATTCGTAGAGAATTTTCATTTATTAAATTAATGGACTCAAAACGTTGACTCAATTTCAACCGTGGAAGTATCAAATTGTCATATGGTGCCAAATCAAGTGAATACAGAGCTTGTGGAGCTATATTTGTTGAATGTTTTGTTAAAAACGCATAAATAATAATTGCACTGTGAGAAGGTGCATTATTGTGGTGCAAAACCCATGAGTTTTCTCGCCAGGGTCATTTTTGATGAATTGCTTCACGCAAATGGCGGAAAACACTCAAATAATAATTTTTATTGACTGTCTGGCCAGTTGGTAGAAATTCATAATGCACAACACCCAGGACAATCAAAGAAAACAGTCGAGTCAGCGATTTTTGAGCGACTTTGACATGGTCTTTTCGGTCTTTTTATACCAATCAAATATTGTTATTTTTGATAAACAGCTATTTTTAAAAGTTTTTTCAACATTTCAAATGCTTTTGTAGCAGAAGTTTCATTGCAAAAAGAAAATTTAATGCATGTTCTTTGCTCAATAACATTCGCCATTTTGGAAATTCAACAGACTGAAAATTTTTATTATTAAAAACTAATTTATTTTTGGACAATAAAATGAAAAAAATTTCTGACCATTGCCAAATGTTTATAGAAATCGAAAAAATGTTTGATAAGAATTTGCAGATATCTACTATAGATGTATTTTAAATGAAGCATTCCGGATACTTTTTGATCATAGATATACCATATACAGTAAAACCTAAATAATAGACACCTCAGCATTGCAGAATGTGCCTGTTATTTTTAGGTAAAAACTAAAAACATCGGAAAATATTATAGGTGCTGGAGATTGAAAAAATATCTGCTATTTCAGAGTGTCTCTTATGAAGGTTTTACTGTATATGCCATACATATACGTTATATGTTAATTGCTCACATGTGCTTTATATTTCATATATAAGTCCTATTTATGTCACACATATATTTCATATTTTCTGGTGAAGTTAATCCTATTTTTTTTACCTTTAAAGGGCATATTTTGGGTATATTCAGTGTATAACTCGACCCCTTTAGCTGAAAAAGATAAAGTTGAATGCATTGAAGATTGGGATTGATACAACTGCTCCGTAAATGTAGAAGATTTCCCAAAATTTTGTGAAACTAACAGTGATATGAATACTATTTAGATTTTTTAGTTTAATATTTTGAAAGATTAAGAACAACTGCCTAAGGTTATTTAGGTTAACTTGAGTTTTATGAGCATTTTTATGAAAATGCTGAAAAGGTCCTCAGACACTCAAATGGTTAAATAAGAAATAATTACATGTTATTGCAATTGCTAGTTCAATTATTTCTTAAACATTCATAAATGATGTGCTCATTGATTGAAAATGTATTGTTGACAAATAATTATACTTGTATGGTGTTATTGTATTGATAGTTGATTTTAGCTCTTATTTTTTAGGCCGAGCAAGAAGAAGCTAGAAGTGAAGCTGGATCTGATGCAGCAAGTGATGCTGGCAGTGAATCTGGATCTGATGCAGCAAGTGATGCTGGCAGTGGAGGGCCTGGAGATGATGAAGCTGAAGAAGTAACTGAAGCTGAGGCTGCAGCAGAAGAAGATAATCAAGAAGAACCCGATGGTGAAGATCTTGATGAAGAAGAAGAGGTTTGTGTTTTATTTTATAAAGTCTGGTAATACTTATGGAAACTAGAATATTTTATGTCTTGAACTGTACTAGTAATTATTTCTACTAAATCAATTTATAAAAAAGATGTGCTTCTTGAAAATTCATGATTAAAAGATGTGTTTGTGTAGGGGAAGACACAAATGTTTTTTTACAAGCATCTAGAAACTTTTACTGGCTACCAGATTTCCCCAACCCTCTATTCATATAGCTGTTGTCTTGAAGTACAGATGATTGACTGTATAATCTGACATTCATTTTGGAGGGAAAGGGCAAAAAATTAGTGGGGTCACTGCAGGGTTGGCAGGTTTTTGACATGTGTCAGTTTTTGATGGTTTAAACTGTCATGTCAAAAACCCCTTGTCAAAAACCTTGTCATAAACCTCAAATACTACATTGATATGTAAAATTTCACATTAAATGTCACACATATACAACATTAGATGTAATGTTTAAAATGTTACTATTACTGTATATCAATAATTAATATCTAATAAAGTGTTATTATTAAGTGTAATTTTTTAACTGGGTAAAATTTTTATTTAGAAAATTTTTTGGGGTAAAATTGGCGTTTAAAAAAAAAAAAAATATGATTTGAAACTGCTCACATGAGCTGCACATTTTTTCCCTTACTTAAAATATCTTAAATGTCCCCAGTAATTTAAAACAATAATGATATCACCATCTTCCTGCAGCATAGCTTAAAGATAGTAAAGAATCGGTAAAACCCCAGCTGCCAAGCTGCTGGAATAGTCAACTCACTTGCCTTGAAACTTTTTTATGAAATAGGTCAATATTTCAGAAAATTGTGGAAGAGCATGAGGATGCAATGAATATTAGAATTTCCCAACTGGTTAATGATTTTAATTTATGCAGTGCAAAGATCTTATACTTCAGCTAAAACCCATAGGTATTGCATTAGATATTCTTCAACGAGATACTGCTACAATCGCTGATGCATGTCATGTTTGGCCCAGTGTTCTAAAAACGCTTAAGCCCCATATTGAAAATGTGTGTAATAGAATGGATCAAGTTATGAAACCATACCATTTTTTGGTTTAATTTTGCATCTCAACCATAAGGGTGATGGGTTGACTGATGCACAAATCAATTCAGCTTGAACATGGACTACAGAGAGAATCGATGGATGTTTACCTGTGCTGATTGTGTACAAAGCTGAAGAATCCCCATATTGTGCACTAAAATAATAATTTTGCTTAAAAAAAAGGAACAACCGAATGCAAATATTAAAAGAACTATTACAGTTTTAAGTTATACATTAATGAAAACAATAGATAGTTGGAGAAATGTTTTTTTAACAATAACAGAATCTGCCTCAGCAAATTGTTTATATGAAGAGTTTTTATGCCATTGCACAGAAAATCAAAATGTCAATTTTTTATGTAAGTTCTTGAGGACTGATTCTGTTGATAGTATATATTTGCCAACTTGTAAGGTCTTATAATTGTGCAACAATTTAGGTCAGGTTGTAAGAGTGATGGGGAAAATTATAACGTTTTGGGAAAAAATTGAAGATTCTTCAAATATTATTTCACTTAGTGAGTAAAATCAAGAGGGCATAACATTAATGTACAAGATGTGTTTATATTACAATCAGAAGTTTGATTAGGAATATTATGATATAACTAGTATATAACCCCGTCAAAAATGGCAGATTGTTCATCTGCATTTCATTTTCATAAGACTTCATACAAACAAACAGCATGAAGATTTTATTATTGAAAGGTTTGTATTGTAGAAAAGTAAAAAAACAAAAACAAAACACTAATTTCGTCATAGAATCTTAAAAAAAAACTTGAATTTTGTCAAAGGATCGTGAATGAAAGGCAAATTTCGTCAAAAAATAGCAAAAAATGCAAATTTTCTCAAAAAATCGCAGTAAAATGCAAATTTCTTCAAAGGATCGTAAAATCAAAATGCAAATTTCTTCAAAGGACTACGAAAAAATGAAATTTCATCAAAGGATCATTGAAGAAAAACACAAATTTTGTCAAAAAATAGCAGAAAAAATGCAAATTTTGTCAAAGAATCACAAAAAAAAAAAAAAAACATGAATTTTGTCAAATAATCGTGAATTTCGGGAGAAACCGAAATCCAGAAAATTCCAAAACTCGGAAAGCCTTTGATCCCGAGGATTCCAGATAATAGGTCCTGTACTGTATTTACGATGAAAGCAAAATTTCAAAATCTGCCGGTAGATGGTGCCCATATACTGGATCAATCACCTCAAATCCTATCTATGAAAGAAATCATTGCTATTTCTGAAAAAAAAAGTACTTACAGAATTTTTTTTTTTACAGAAATGTTAATATACATGTTTTATATGAAATAGTTTTTGAAGGTTTTAAACAAAATAAAAATATTTAAAAGCTTTAATATGCTTTTACAAATATTTTAACAGCAGAATTGGTTGTAGCGTAGCTTTTTCATTAAGCCTAACATGGCGTTTAACTATGGTCGATTCGCAGACCAGAGTGGTCGCGCCCAGAATCGTTACAGACACTTTCTTGCCTTCGGATTTTATTATAAGTAGATGGCCAAATAGTAGTTCATAATATGAGATTCTACACTAGGGAATTTCTAGTCTTATTGTGTATATTTTAAAAATACCTTATACCAATGCTGAATGTGAGAAAATATTCAGTGCATAAAATTAAAACTGAATTTTAGAAAGTTTTCTGATTTAGTTTCGTAAGAAACTTAATAGTTCTTTTCTGACTCATAAAATGCTTTAATAATGCAACAAGATCATTGTTAGTTATATGAAAAAGAATTTTTGGCTGAAACTAAATGAGTTTTTAGAATAATTGGCTATTCCCATTTTTCAGGCTGTGTTATTTTCATTATCTATTGGGCAAAAGTAAGCTCTGTTTTTTTGGTTAAAATTACATGTTTATTTAGCCAGTATATAAAAGTGGTACATTATTCAAAGTATGCTCTATCAGAAGCCACGACTTTTGTCCTTCTTTCAAGCAATTTAAGGATTCCCTGTCTGAAGAAGTTATTGTCTTTTGAAGCGATCCATTTGTCAAGGCAATTTTTAGGTGTGCTCATAATTATATAAAAACGTAGTACCTAATAGTGGTCATCTGGATCATCTGTCTGTCCGCATATAACAGCAAAAAAACTACGCAACAAAATGGTTTGAAATTTAATATATATAATCGTTGCAGAATTTTGTCGAGTCATTTTAAATTTTAGGAAAATCGAATCAAAACTTAAAAAGATATTAATAAAAGTTTTCTTTATTCTACTAAATCCTATCATATGTAATCTATGTAATAAAAGCACAAGTCATGTGACTGAGGAAAACAAATATGGGCTAACCATTTCTTTTTGCCAAGTGGCCATTTTTATTTAAAATTATTTTTTCAAATAAATTTGCATAAAAGTTACATTTTTAGAAAGATTGTTCAAAAAAATTGTTTGCTTGAGAGATCAGTTACATTAAAAAATGTATAGATGTATGAGATAACTTCAGTGGAAATTAGCTTAACAGCCGAATATCTCAATCCATTAAAGTAAATAAACACAAGAGATTCGTTCATCTTGAGTCATAGTAATATTAAATAATTGAGGTAATCTTTCTCAAAGCAAAATCTCCATGGTGAATTTTGCAGTGCTGTCTGGTGTCGTAAAGAAAATTCTCGGACATTAATAAGAGAAATGGCATGCTCATTTCATTCATAACAGACTATATAATTCATTTCACTGAAATAATAACGATGATTTTTTTTACATTGTAAAACTAGTTACAGTATGATGAACATACCTAATTTGTTATGTTTAACGTACAATTTACAACTTGTTGATACTTTCATAAGATATGAATTGTACGTCTTGAAGGGCTGACTGCATTGACCGGAATAAATAGTAATCCGAAGGAGCAATGTCTGGCGAATATGGCGGTGGCATAGAACTTCCCAGTGCTGCCCTTCTAAGCAGGTTTTAACTACGCTTGCAGTATGTGGTTTTGCATTGTCATGCTACAAAATCAGTTTATTGTGTCTGTTCTCCCATTCTGGTTGATTTTCTTGAATAGCTCACTTTAAACACATTAGTTTTCGTCAGTAGACTTCACCAGTAACAGTTTTAGAAGGTTTCAGTAGTTTTGATATACCTTCATGCTCTGTGTCTTCAACATCGAATTAACCTTCTTTAAATTGCCTGAACCAGCTTCTACAAGTAAATGATGACTTTCAGCAGTGCTTTTCTTTAAATTATAAAAGTATAACAAAACTTCCTGCAAATGATAATTATTTGGCACAAAACTTTCCATTTTAAATTGAATAAAAAACTATGTTATTTACATTTTAATCAAATGTCATATACAGTCGAACCTCGTTAACACGAAATCGCTTAACGCGAAATTTCGCTTAACACGAAATAATTTTCAGGTCCCGTCAGATGAGTCTGAAGATCAATGTTAATTAATTCATTTAACACAAAATAGAATTTCGGAAAATCCCGCTTAAGGCAAAATTTTTTTTAGCTTCAAAGTCGAAACATGATTCCTTATGCAATGTTTTCGATATTTCAAACTTAAATGTCACATACTCTTATTAAAAGTGGAATTTTCTCATGGTTTGAAAACGATTTAAAGTGAAAAAGGGTTTCAAAAAATTCTGAAATACTGAATTCCTGAATAATCCCTGCTTTTCTTTGATCTCAGATATGCGCAAGTGTTCCCACATTAACCATATGAGCAATAGATTAGTCACAATGAAAGTTTGGGGAAGGAATTTCTGTTTTTGAAAGTAATTGTTCCATTACTTGGTTGACTGTATTGACAGTAACATAAACTATAAACCTGGGGTTTGAATTCTCCTATCTGTGAGTGAAAGAAGTGACAATCTCTACTTCACTACCTGAGTAACATAATGGAATCGCTGTTCACAGTTGCTCTGTAGAATTCTGTGAAAGATTAGTCGAAATCATCAAGCAGTATCTTTAGAAACCAAGCAAAAAAATTAAACTATGTTAGCGATAAAGTGTTGAAAAAATCACGAAATGCGGCGAAGTATGGTATATTTACAATTCTTCTACAATTTTAAAGAATTGCGAAAAGATTGAATCGGTTTATGCTGTGAGTTAATTCAAACCAGTAAGAAAACAAATTTGTAGAAGAAAGAATGAATAAATTGAAATTGCTCTCTTGCGGTGGATAAAAGAGGCAATAAGCCAGAACATTGTTTTAACTTTTGCAGTTTTGCAAGATGAAGCAGAGGCTTTTGCTGATGCTCTCGGTGAGAGCGATTTCATATTTTCTAACGGATGACTGACAAGATTTAAATAGCGTCATAGACTTGTCTGCAGAAAGATATGTAGCCAAAATCGGTAAATTCTTTCTTAGACGTTTTTTCCGAGTACATTTGCATAGATGAAGATGTGCTGACTTCGGATGTGACGAAAAACGAAGAAATAATTGCAGAAAAATAAAGATGACAACATTGAAGTGTCAGACGAGAAAGAAGAAATTGACACAGAACGGAAAAGTTTATTGTCAATAAATGAATCTACCGCAGCATTGAAAACTGTTCAACGTTTCCTTATGGATCAAGAGGATACTTCCCGAACTTTGGACAAATTAGATTAGGCCCATACGTTCCTAAAAAAAGTACTCTACAAAAATTGAAGCCAAAGTCAATAACGGACTATTTAAAAATATGATTAACATGTAAATTAAATTATTATTGCCTAAAAAATAATAATTTGTTAATGAAATTTACTATTTCTTATTAATTTATGATTTTTTGAGCAGGGATATATTTGTAGGTTAATTTATTTAGTTTTTATATGTAACATAGATGGCACCACTATTGTGACGGTTAACACGAATTTTCGGATAACACGAAAAAAATTCCCAGTCCCTTCAATTTCGTGTTAATGAGGTTCGACTGTAACGGACTATTTAAAAATATGATTAACATGTAAATTAAATTATTATTGCCTAAAAAATAATAATTAATTTGTTAATGAAATTTACTATTTCTTATTAATTTATGATTTTTTGAGCAGGGATATATTTGTAGGTTAATTTATTTAGTTTTTATATGTAACATAGATGGCGCCACTATTGTGACGGTTAACATGAAAAAAATTCCCAGTCCCTTCAATTTCGTGTTAACGAGGTTCGACTGTACTATGTTTTGAAAGTTATGAAGAGAAAGAGACGTTTAAAAAAATCTAAGGCTTTTTGTCTTTTTATGAATTTACCGTAAAATCCCGTTAATCCACCTTTCCCGATTAAATGTCCCCTTCCCACTTTGTAAACAAATTGGAAAATTCAAAAAAATCCCAAGAAAGTGCCCATTCCCAAAAGAAATTTTGCCTCACACGTCAAGATCAATACAAAAAGATTTAACTCGCGAGTGTTTTTTTTTTCTTTTTTTTCCCGACTGATTAGAAAGGCGTGACGATTCTTTGACATATCGCAAACGTGTACAAACACAAAAGTAACATACACAATTTCAACTGTTGCCAATCTGAAAAAGCAATATAAACAAACATTAGTTTTGCTGTAAATTTATCTCCATTGCGATATGAAAGTAATAAAAATATCGATAGTGAAAGTTTCTCATGAAATAAGTTTTAAAATATGTATTTGATGTTGTGTGTGAAATGTTTTGATTAAAGCACAATCTATTTATTTTATCAAAGAATTTATAGTTGTATTTAACATTATGAAAACCGATCACAAAAAATTTATCGATTGATTCATCAGTAGATGACACCAAAGGTGAATTTGCAGCGTATTTTGTGCTATCTTTGTGGCAGCAATGTTTTTCGTTTTAAAAATCTGGCAACACTACCAATTCGTTCTGTATGTTCTCAACTTTTGTTATTTGTATTATTTATTTAGAATTTATAGATAAGAAATCATAATTTAAAAAAAAACAGTTATTTAATCTCTCTAATTTACAACAGATGGCGACACGACATAAAATGTTACTAGTTCTAGAAAGTATTTCAGGACAATTTCTTAGTGTTTTTTAATTATTTTAAATTATTAAGTTCCTTTTATTTTTCTGTTACCATAGTAATGACAGATATTAGTGTTTTGATTTATCTAAATGCATTCTAGTTGCAAAGCTTCTGAAATCCAGAATTTTCTATAATCTGAAATTGCCATTAATCGTGAAGTTATACTGGTTTTCTATTTTGTATATCTTTTTTTTATTTCAAAATGTTTTTATTTTCTCACTTTATTAAAATAATGCATACTTTGCGATGATCGGCCATTAGCATCTCCCCACCACCCATAGATATCATATACTACAATTTTAATATCGTGTAAGTGCCCCATCTGATTATTTTATGATTTTCTGTTGCGTTAGGGGGGGGGGGGGGGGATTAATGGGCTTTTACAGTATTTTAAAATTGATTGAGACCCAAAATTCCCGATTGCTCCATGTGAAAAAAAATCCTAGTTTTGGCCCTGATAAAGTTGTAGAGGGAAATGCGAAAATTTTAATCTTTTATTGGTGACACTGTAGCACTATGTGTGCTACAGTGTCACCTGATATCTATTTGTTTGATTATGTTGTAGATGTTTAGTGAAAGAGAGTTAAAATGAGTTAGTATTCAACTTCTATTGATTCAATATTTTATATATTTTACTTTAGATTAAACAGAAAAATCCAAAAAATGATGCTAACAGTGAAAGCTCAGATGATGAAGATTATGATAATAAGAAAGACGTCAAGAAAGTTGATAGTGAAGGTGGTTCATCTGAAGAAGAAGATGATGATGATATTGATGAAGAAGTAGGATTTTGAATCATTATAAAAATTGTCATTTCTGTAAAATATGTAAAATTGCCTACTACTTTAGAAATTTTACTTTGTATAATCTAGTGTGTTAGAAAGAATCATTGTTTTATTTTCTTTCAGTATGTAAGTTTTTTAATTGTCTTATAAGGTTGTACAGGAAAATGATAGATTTTTAATATTTTATTGGTAACAGTGTGTAACTATGTGTAGAGTTTGTTCCTCACTGTTGCAACTTGATTGATGTTTTGCCATTTAGTACTGATGCAGCATTGGAAAAAGGTAATAAAATAACATAAATGTTATATCTTTTAGAGACTGGAATGCGTCAGCCAAAATACAGTACATTTTTCCAATGTTGTCTTCAAGTGTCACATTTAGTGACATTTCTAATAACATATTTTATATATACATTTTCATCCTTAGATATATATTTCTTCCTGTGATTATTTGTGCATTTTTTTGTCGGTTGGAAATTTCCCATTTCTTTAAGCCACTCTGTATATGAAAACTTAAAAAAAAAAAAAAAAAAATGGAAATAGTTTTAAATTCAGAATATAGTTAAATTTAGTACAGAGATGAATTATAGGGCTACTTTTTGATTTATTAATTAGGTTTACTGTCTTAGGTTTTAAAATTTAGTATTTACTTCTTGTTTTTTGATTTTGATGTGTAAGATAAATATATAAAGATTTGAATATCAGCATTTAAGTTCTGTTTGCTCAGTATTTTATAATTTTGTTGTATGTATTATTTTAAAATAAACAGAAAAATTCAGGGAGGGAAGGTAAAGCTAATGATAGCGTGCTACAGCAGATATTTATTTATACATGACATTTCTACATTTGAACTTTTTAAGTATACTTGACTTAATGCTTCGCACAGTTGGGAAGATTACATCTCATATGATTTCTTTCCCAATTTTAATATTTGTGTCAAAATTAATCTAGTGCAGAGTTCATGATGTCAGATCATGTGATCCCTGTCGAGAAAGCCATCATATGGAGAGAGGAAACAAACAAGAGTTTTCTTGGACAGAGATCACATAATCTGATGTCATGAATTCTATACTAAGACATGAGAAACAAATAACAGCTTTCTCAGTTGGTACTGAAGTGTGCTGTGGCTGAGTGAACACCGCTGGAACAATTAAAAAGTTTTCACAGAAAATAAATAGTCTTGGAGTATCATGTAAACATATTTCGTCATACAATTCACAGAAATTAAATCTCTTGAAAATACTCAATATCTAACATAAAAGAAATGAAATTTTGGGTTAAAAGTTTTAAATCTCTTTTAATAAAAGAATAATCTTTGTCTGTGTGTTGGTGATGGCTAAGAACGTCTATCGCATGTAGAGGTCTGAAAATTTGAATGAGGATAGTACAAGGCAGGTCCAAATGCTCTTGAGGCTCAGATTTTGAATTTTTTTATAATTAGCCAAGATATTAATTGAAAGCTCATTGAAAACTGCAAAAGAGCACATCAGTGCTGATGGTTGGGATTTCCAAAGTATTCCATAGCATAGAAGAAAGAAGAGGGGGAAAAACACTGGTATTTTTTCATGTTTTTACAAGTTCGCATCTGCTTAACCAATCAAAGTACAAAAAACAAAAAAAAATACTCACTTTATAATCATACTTTTCCTATCCCTTTTAAAAAAATATTAATATTTATCCTTTCCAAAAAAAAAAAAAAAAAAAAAAAAAAAATCAAACATCTATTTTGTGTTTTTTTTTCCTTCTACATATTTACAAGTCTGCATCTACCTTCCTGAATGAAATATGAAAAAACAAAAATTACCCACTTATTCGGAGCATCTTTCTTATTCAAACTGTGGTATTTGTTTTTAAAAATGTTACCTTTAAAAAAAAAAAAAATCCAAGAGCCCTTTTCAAGCTATATTTTTTCTGCGATTTTTTTAAATTTACATCCGTTTTCCTGAATGGAAAAAAAAAAAAATCTTTTTCTTCTAAATGCTATTTTTTTCTTTCTAACAAAGTTTTTGGTGGCGAAAAAATTAATATTTACTATTTAAAAAAAATTACTTTCTAGAAGGTCTTTTAAGAGTTCATACCACTTTTTTTTTTTCCTCTCTCTTTCTCAGTGCTTTTGAAGATAGTTTTCTGTTTTAATTCAGCTTGAGAGCATTTTCAGAGGGTTTTTTGTTTTGGCGCAAATGCTGGGAAAAATTTCACATTTTCAACAGTGAGAGGTACCATTTGGAGTTTTAAAAGTGTGTGTGTATGTGTGTGTGGGTGGGTGGAGGTGTTTTATATTATTTAGGTTTTCTAAGGAACTTTTATAGTTAGAATTGAAAGTATAATAAATTTAAACATCAGAAATTAAATCGGCAGTCACTATAACGAGGGTGCTTTGGTTCGTTTGGATAGATTTTCATTTAAAAATATAAAATCTTATAAATTTGTGGATGTATGCTGCCGAAGGCACTGGGGCCCCCAACTCTAGGTTCGTTTGGATGTATTTTGATTTAAAAATATAAATTTGAAGTTGTATGCTGTTCAAGGCAGTGGGATATCAAACATTAAGTTTGATTGCAAAGCTTTTTGTTTAAAAATATAAAATCATTCAACACTGATTTTAGGTATATTTAAGATTATTGTCACATGTCCGGGCAATGTTGAGCAAATCAGCTAGTATTAAATAAAATGAGTTCAAAATAAAATTTTAACTTGCAAAGCTGACATTGAAGCCTCTGATCATCAAATTTACTTGTTAAAAATACAATCATTATTTATAGTGCATTTTATGTCCAGAGTTTTTTTTTTTTTTTTTTTTTCTAGATGAATTATCAAACATTGAAGACAGAAAATAATAATTTTTGAGAAAGCTCAACTTAAAAAAAAATTGTCTTTATTGGAATGGGAAGACCCTGAGCCCATGAGCCTCTCCTTTTCATACACTCCTGTTTACAACTATTAAAAGTTAATTAATATTAAAAAAATATATATATGAGCTATGCTAAAGGACAAAACTGGGAAATTTCACTGGTGGCCAGTGGCCAGTAGTAGCAGTTTTATAAGTGGCCACTTTCTTTAAACTAGTGGCCACTTTTTTATTTAAAAGTCCTAAATGATAAACTTTTGTTAAAATTCCAATTAGTATTAATCTAAAATTAAATATCTCAAATAAATATGTTAATATATACATATTTCAACCAACAAAAGTAGACGATCCTTGATGAAATGCAAACAAATTTTTCTCTTTCCTTGTAGGAAAGTGACCGGTGGCTAGTGCTAATTTTGTCCTTTAAGCTATGCTTTTTCAACTTTGATGTTATTAAATATCATTTATTATTATACCAAACCTTATGCTAGGATGAAGAAGAAGAGGAAGCGGAACAAAGAAAAAAGAGGAAAAAACCACGATATGGAGGCTTCATTTTAGATGAAGCTGAAGTAGATGATGATGTCGAAGATGATGAAGATTGGGAAGAAGGTGCTGAAGATATGATTGACAAATCTGAAGCTACTGAAGAAAATAGATCAAAAGATATTGAAAGTCATCGCCGATTACAGATGATGTGGACGTAAGCTCTTTTTTTTCTTCCTTTTTTTATTTCTCAAAAATAAAACCTTTCTGCCGTTTTTGTTCCTTTATAATAACAGTGCATAAATAATCAATCATTTAAGTTTTCTTGCCCCATCCCTCCTTTAGCAGAAAAGGAGATTTCTAGATGTGGGAAGCAGAGTAAAAGTTTAATTTTTTTTTTTACAATTTAGCTGTTCTCATTAACAAAAAATGTTTATGTTAATTTTTAAAAATCTTCTATGTTGTAATTTTTTTTTTTTTTTTTTTTTTTTTTTTTTAAGTAGGCAAGCTCAAAAATTTTATTTTATAGCTCATTTATTTATTTATTTAAATAAAATTGAGATACAGTATTGAAAATTAGTATAATGGTACATGACATTTATTAAAATGACATGTTTTAATATCAGTTTTTCTGTTTTTTATTTGCTTAATTCTACAATATTTTTAAATTCTTTTGATTTTTCATTAATTTTATCGTTGAACTGTTACAATTTTTAATGGCCACTTTCAGAAGAAAATTTTCAAGTATTAGCTTTAGTAACATGCTAAAGTTTTGTTGAATGGGGAAAAAAAAAAAGAGTAAAAAATGCTTTTACTAATTGATTTGTTAATTTTGTTTTATTTTATATTCTTCTTTTATCCATCAATGGAGATACCTCTAAGGTTTACCAAGTCTTTTTTATAAAGATTGCCTTGTGAAATATAATTGGATATTCTGGTTGTAATAACACATCAAAAGTCTAACTCATTAGCTTGTGTGAAAGGATTAAACACATTTTTGTATAATCACATATTATCTCATATTGACTGACCACTACAAGATAACTCATGCATTTCTAATGCTGTAGTAATAGGTTTGGCAGTTAATGCTATAAATACATACAAACCTTCTTTGTTGCACATAGAAAAATATAAATCTTAAATGATATATAATAAGGACAAAAAAAAACTGGCGATTTAGTCTTTTTGTGGCAAAAACTCAGGGGCTTACCCAGAGGAGGAGGGCTGTGGGGCTTCAGGTTCAGCCCCTGCCCCCTCCTCCCAAGATCAGCTGGAATCTGTGTTATATATATATAATTTTGGGACATAATTTACCTTATATTCGTGCTCAGCCTACCCTTAAAACAAAATCCTGGTACTCCACTGTAAATAAGTTTATTCTTTATGCTGTTTTATAATTATAGTTCTTATTTTTAGATAACTGATCTTATGATAAACACATAAAGGGCAAAACTGGGAAATTTTATTCGTGGCCAGTGGCCAATAGTAGCAGTTTTATAAGTGGTCACTTTCTTTAAACTAGTGGCCACTTTTTAATTTAAAAGTTCTAAACAGTAAACTTTTGTTAAAATTTCAATTAGTATCAATCTAAAATTAAATAGCCCAAATAAATATGTTAATATAAAAATATATCAACCAGTAAAAGTAGAATCCTTGATGAAATACGAACAAATTTTACTCTTTCCTTCTAGGAAAGTGGCCATAAGCTGGCCGCTGACAGACAATTTTTAAATAGCTACATTTTTACATTTAGTGGCTAGTGCTAATTTTGCCCTTTATAAACACATTCATATAAAAGTGATTCAATCAATATTTCTATTTAGTCACATATATTTCCTTAACCCAATGTTTTCATAAGTTTGCCTTGTTTCATATGAATAGGAAGTGTATGATACATAAATAATTAATACAAGTTTTTCTATTTTGATTTTAGGTCAGAAAAAGAAGATGAGATTGAAGAATATTATCGCAAAAAATATGCTGAATCATCTGCAGCTGAAAGAGGTTATGAAGATGCTGGTGATTGTGAGTTGCCTGAAGAAATAGCTCAGCAAACTCTGTTGCCGAGTGTTAAGTAAGTATGCTATATGAAATTTGTTAAACTGATATCAAAGTTATTCAATACCGATACCAAAGTTATTCCAATCACTTATATTTGGGGCTTTTCTTTTGATTTTTTAATTTTCAAATGTGATGTCTTTGGGCCATTTTCAAAATTCGCTTACGTATGCTATCCCAGAGGAAAAAGAAGAAAATTCAAACACACATTAATATTTAATTTGAGCTATGCATTATATAAAGAAGACTATATTAAATGTTTCTAGCATTAAAAAATTTTAAAAACAATAAAAAATGTTGAGATATAAATCAGTATAAATGGATTAGTGTCAAATCCATTACCAAATGTCAAGTAAAGTTCAAAAATCAACTTTGAAGTGACTTATGTCCCTAAATTTCAGAGCATAATGTTTAACAATAATACTTAAATTAAATTGAAATGAGAGACATTTATAACCAAAAATTTTGACCATATAGAAATTTATACAAAACTTTTTCTAATAATAACAATATATATTTATGTAAATTATTGAATTTTAAGAAAATTACATCTCTATTTCTTAGTTGAAAGAAAAATAATTATAGAATGGTGAAAAAATGATATTAATATTAAAATACATTTAACAAATGTGCTGGTCTCCTCAATTAGCTCTTAAATTGCTGATTATAGTAGATACAAACTTCCAATTACAAAATTAGAGAAATCAAGTACAGCTTTTCGGTATGGCATTCTTTTACAAGGAACTGGAAGATATATGTATTAAAATGTGAATTTAAATTTTTTATGTGGTTACTGGAACCTTTAAGTTATAGTTAGAAAAAATGTTGTCTTGCATCTAAGAAGGACATAAAAAAATTCCATTCTTTTATCATTAAAACTTTCCAAATTATGATACTTTGAATTTTTTGAAGTTTCGGTGTTTGGCACTAAAAATGGAAAAATATGCTTCTAGTGCCAGAAAACCTGGAATTTCCTAAAATTCAAAGTATCACAACTTGGTATGTTTTGGTCATATAAGAATGGGATTTTTTGAAGGACTGATCTGCAAAAGTAGTGGTATATTTTAAAGATATTGAGATGGGATCAAGTGGTTGTTTTCAAATAAATTTAACAATTAGGATTATCAATAATTAATAGTCCAAATTAATTAATAATGTCATTATCATAAAAAAATATATATTTAATTATTTTATATAGAAGATTTAAAATTCTTAGTTCTATAAAACTAGGATAATAAATGAGATAATAGTGGGCCCCCCCTCCCCATTGTCCTGATACAATAAAATGTCTTCAAAGAAATTAAACAGCCCTGGAATATCAGTATATGTAATTTTATTTTGTAGTATTATTTGCAAATCTTCTGAAACTATTTTGTAATATCAATATGAAAAAAACAGCAAGTTTAACTTTTCAAATATTAAATTAAATGATTTCAAAATAAAAGCGTGACTTGCAGAGCTGACGTTAATGTACCTGATCTGAAGATTTACTCATTAGAAGAAATATAATCAGTATTTATAGTACTTCTTAATATACAGAGTTGTTTTTCAGAGATGAATTATCCAACATCGAAGATAAACAAGAAGGAAAAATCATGCATCCGACATAGATTATGAAACACTTTCCAATTCTAACAAGATATTATTAATAAATTCAGTTTTGTGCTGGAATGAAATGAGACATCTAAATAAGCAATTTAAAAAACACTTAACCCAGTAAAAATCCATTCTCAGCAATTACTGTCCATATCTGGTAATGTGTGCAAATTGTTTTGTGCAGCCCTATATATGACCTATAGAATTTATGCATACCACTTAGTACATTAAAAGTTAGATAAGTTTAAAAATGCAAACAAGAGCTGAAAGTACATTTCCAACAGATGCTCAATTATATGCAATTCTATATATCAATCTCAATCTCATTATGTTTAAAATATCATACTATTAATAAAATGCACTGCAAATGATTTCTCATATATTATAATGTAATGGAAATCTTTTGTACTTTTCAACTAGGTTGAGAATAATATTAATTATTTAAATAAAGGCTTTCCCTTCTCTTTCTTATGCCCCTGGTTTCACTCTTAAGAGCCTACGCTAGTCACGCAAAGAAACGTTCAAGCTAATGTTAAGTCTATGAGAAGGTTCTTGTGCGATTTCTCGCTCACATTTCAATATTTTTAAATGATTTTTTTGCATAGGATAGCTGAGGTCAATCTCTAACATTGTTAGTTTTTACTTTTTTGATTTTGGTTACAGTTTTTTATAAGCGGACATTTTCAATTTTGGAACCGGTTCTGAAAGTGAAAGTACCCTTATATAAAATAACTGGAACCAAAATCGAAAAAGTAAAAACTAACAACGTTAGAGATCGACCTCAGCTATCCTATGCAAAAACATCATTTAAAAATATTAAAATACGAGCAAGAAATCTGCCAAGAATCTTCCCATAGACTTAACATTAACTTGTGTGTTTTTTCTGATATATTTTTAAACATAAAAGCATGATACTTGCTGGCATTGATTGTTGAAATGATTTGTAATCGAACATTTTGCTTCATTTTCTGATAAATGAATTACATTTTGAGTTATATATTCAATTATTGTCTCAAGACGGCAGTTTTTTTTCCTTTCCTGTACTGTTGCATCTGGAAATTTGGTTAAAAGCATCTCCATTGATAGCATTTTCTGAAAAATCTTCTGCCTTTACCGAAAAATGGAAAAAAACAGTTTGATTACATAGTTTCAAAATAAGTGTTCCTGCCAATTTGATACATTTGCGAACAAAAATGAATTAAGAAATGTGTCAGAAAGTAGCAAGTTTGAATTTGAGGACTGGCTTGAAATGATTATCTTCCTAATTAAATTATGATGCATTTATTTTTAGAGATCCTAATCTGTGGATGGTGAAATGCCGTATAGGAGAAGAAAAGGCGACTGTGTTACATATGATGCGGAAGTTCTTGGCATACCAAAATACTGATCAGGTAAAAAATTTAATGTTATTCAGAACAATGATAAACAGGTTAAAGGGCTTTTTTTTATTAATTGGAATTTCAGTTAGCTAGAAGTTTAATTTTTGAATTGTTATTTATTTTATATGTGTAATAATTATATTGTTATATTCTTGGATATTGTTGTACTTAACTTTTATTTTAGGGTTGCAAATAATGGCAAAAATCTTAATGGCCCACGGGAAAAATGTACTAATAGTTCAAAAGCTTTCAACTTTCTGCCTTTCTTATAAAGTCTACTTTGATGCTCTTTTATCTTTCCCAAATTTCTTGTCATACACAAGTATATACAGTATTATTTTTTAAGATTAAAGCTGTTATTTTTAGCAGTCTCTTGTAAACTATTTCAGTTGCCTGCCAAAAAAATCCACCACCCCGGGTGATCGGGTGGCTTTCTATTTGCAGTCTTGTTTTATTGATTCTTTTACTTACACATATTTATGTATTGATTTATACAGTAGAAATGGGTGATTGTTCATTATTTATTTCACTGGACAGTACGAAAATTCACCCTGTAAAATTAATGATTGATTCTTATAGATATCACATTACTAAATGGAAATATGGTAATGAATTTACTGCATCTTGCATCACATTTTAGGTAGGAAGGCTTGCTTTTAAAATTAAGGTGTTTTATGTCTTTCTATAATACTAGTGGAAATTGCATAATAAATAAAATGCTCAAAATAATATGTAAGTAACATATAAATAAATGTACCTACAACATTAGCCTTGATCAGGGATATGTTTAGGAAGAAAGTGGGTCCTTTAAAGAGCCTTCATATTTTCTTTTAATTCAAAAATACGACTCTTCACAAAACTTTTCACCTTAAAACAAGACCCTTCACAAAATTTTTTGCCTTAAAAATAGACCTTTCACAAAAATTTTCCCTCTCTGAACTGAACCATTCACAAATTTAATAATTTGAAAGTAAAATCTGTCTGTCACTTTTATACATATAAAGAAAACACGTGATTTACATGCATATATCATCTTAAAAATGTATAAACAAGAAACTGAATATAACAGTCATTTAAAATTCACAAAATTAGGACTAGTTTTTCCACAAATATAAACAACTGTGCACAATTTCACAAAAAACAGGACTCTGTGAGAAAAGTCTGGACAGACTGCTGGCCTATATAGAGTGGCAAAAGGAGTGTAAATATGTTAGTGTATACTGTCAGACAGGTGGTGGTGATGGAGAGATGCCAGAAGAACAGTGCATGAGATAAATGTCACCAAAATATATTTTCATGATAAACTTTATTCATTTGACATTTAAGAAAGTGAAAATACTGTTTTCAATTTTTTTCTTGCATTGTAAATGAATATAACCTTGCTTCACTATTTTTTACTATTATAAAACTGTTTCTCAGAAACATTCTATGTGCTGGTGTAATTTGAATGTTATATGTAGATTTAGAAATGTCAGATCTATATAGTCCATATATTTGTTTTTCAGTGAGGCAGAATTTTTAATTTTTTGCAACCAATGTTATCAGTAGGGCTGAACAATAACAGAAATTTAATATCGTAATATATCAACGAATTAATATTGATATTGGTGATATATCGTGATAACTACATTAAAGTGTATGGGAATAGAAAAATTGTTAATTTCCAAAGATAAATGTTATGGTAGCAGCAATTTAAGTACAAACAGGTGCAGAAAGCAATGAATCAATTCTCTATACCTATTTGCTCACACAGCATCCTTTAAATATTATAGTTTCATATTTATACAAAACAGAAATATTTTAGGAAAAAGACACATTGTTCGATATCTATTTGGGCTTATACCATTACTTGTAGTGTTTTTCTTTAAAATAGTATGTTTCCTATTCTTCCCATTTTATGCACTATTTTCACCATTGCCTCGTTATAACTGAGAATATTATAAAAAAAAAACTAAAATAAAATGTTCTTAAATTTAGGACGTTGCTGATTTTAATATAATTAAAATAAGTAAAAAGCAACAGTAAAAACTGAAGTTGGTTTATTGCCATATGTAATGCTAATATATTTGTGAATAACAAGCTTTCAATGGATGACAGATGCAGCAGAAATGCTGTTTTTCAATCTTTCTCAAGGTATCAATGCATTCTTAATAGAAAAAAAAATTAAAAATTCACCTTCCTATCTATTTACTATACATAAATACAAAATTGAAATCTTTTTTTAAATATAAATATTCAACTCGCATTTTGAAATAGTTTTATAGTACTTATTTTTTTTTTAGTTCATTTTAAGTTGAAATAACAAGACAACATATATTAAATTCACTGGGATTCATGCTCTCACTATCGATAAAACACAGAGGAAAAAAAGGAATGAGCCTCTTGGCCGATTTTCAGCATACGCAATACTAGACGTTAATAGCTAGGAAGCTCCGCTCAAAGATAACCAATCACAGTGAAACAGTGGCGAGTCTTCGCTTCACGAACATGGCGAAATGCAAAATTTTACCCGCACTCCGATTGGTTGCTCGCGAAACAAGCTTCCCAGCTGCTAAGCTCTAGTAATATTATTTACTCCACAATAACTCGTACATATTTGAGCGCTTATTTATTCATCATGACTTATCAATAAGTGTGAACTATTACAATATGTCTAGAGCTAGACCAATAGCAGCGACGGTATTGAAACACAGACGATAACAGTATTGTTCAGTAAGGAACGGAGAGTGGAAAATGTGGTTGGGTGGAAATAAAAAGTAAAGCAGTGAGTGTGTCGGGATATATTGAGATAACAATGAAAAAGAGATAATCGTTGGAAGGGATAGCCGGCTTTGAATGAAGCGGACAGGGAATAAATGCATGGGTAGGAAGGATTATTCCGATATTAGTACGGAATTTTCAGCGCTTTTTCTAGGATTTCGAAGCTGCGCTGCAGGAAAAAAAAATGTTATTGGCAAATATCGGTAGAGTCAGAACTTAGCTATCGTTATTGAGATATATTGTCAGATTCAAGCTTAGCTATCGTTATTGCGATAATTAAAAAATATCAATATTTGACCGAATTATTGATAAATAATCCAGCCCTAGTTATCAGTAAATGAATATTTAATCTTTTATAGATCTGTCTAATTAGGTTAAAAAATAGGTTAAGGCTATCTTAAACAATTGCTTTACTTCATACCTATACATATAAGATATTTTTGAAATCACAATTGCTATTTGAAAATTTCTCTCAGAAGTAAAATTTTTAAGAAACATTATTGATTAAATTATAATTAATCCAATATATTTTAAGGTTTTGCTCTGACTTAGTTTAAGTTTTAAGCATAGGGTTGTTGAAATTATATACCTATCCATCATTAAAAAAACATTCAAATACCAACTTCATACAAAATATTAGAAATTGACATTTTCTAAAAATAATTCTTAAAAAATAGTAACAATTCACAGTGATTTGTTTAGGAAAAAATTGGGTCCTTTAAAGGACCTTTCACAAAACTTTTCATCCTAAAATAGGACCACAAAATTCATAAACTAATTTCACAAAATTCTTTGTCTTTAAAAATAGACCTTTCACAAAACTTTTCCATCTTCAATCTGAACATTTCTCAAATTTAATCATATTAAAGTAAAATCTTTCGCAAAACAGCTGAAGTTGCCAAAGAACTGTGAGAAAAGTCGGGATAGACCTCTGTTATTTATATACAGTAGACTCTTGACTATCTGGCTTAGTTAAAAAAAAACAACTTTGTAATAAAATTAGGAATTAATTTGCAAAGACATTGGACACTAGTGTCTGATAAGATCCACAATCTTTCTACATGCCATGTGCCGTCGTAGAAGAGTATTGAAACAGTGCATTGACTTATTTTGACTCTTTATCCCAGGCCTAACTTTTCACATTTTTGTAATCATTATCAATGAACAACAAAATAAGTTAAAACTATATAAAAAAAAAGGGCTTACATTTTACTTTAAGGTTTGGATTATTTTAAAACTGTATGTACTATATTGATACTGTACAGGGTATATGATTTTATGATTACTGCAATTAAGATAGACATTATAAAACTTATACCTGTACAATATATTCTTAATCTTGGACTATCTTTCCTGTAATAAATTTTTAAATTGTACGATACAGTATATAACAAACATTTATAAAGTACTGGCCTGTACTAAGAGGTCAGAAAACATGAATAAGAGCTGGTTTTGGTGCAAAAAGTGTGTTTTTAATGGTAGAGGCAGAACTGTATATGAAAATATTTATAGAACTTTGGCCTATCCTGCTTTTTTATTGTCTGGCCTGCCTTTTTACAACATTAGGCCAGATAGTCAGGAGTCTATTGTATATATAAAGATTATGCATGTTAGGAATAAACAGGTGGCCTAATTCCATCTGTAGTTTTAGTCTAATTCTTTCTAGAATGAATTGATGGTAATGGTAGTATTAATTTTTATTTCATATTTCTTAGCCACTGCAAATTACGAGTGTTGTCGCTCCAGAAAATGTCAAAGGATACATATATATAGAAGCTTTTAAACAAACTCACGTGAAAGAAGCTATCGAGGGAATTGGCAACTTAAGAATGGGACAATATCAGCAGATGGTGAGTTCTGTGTTATTTACTTATGGTTTGATAAATTGTAATATTGTGTTGTATGTTTGAAAACTTGATTGTATTATACTTCTCATTCTTCAGCTAATACCTATAAAAGAAATGACAGAAATTTTACATGTTCGCAAAAATCCTAATCAGCTGAAAGCAAAGCAGTTTGTGAGATTAAAAAGAGGAGTTTTTAAGGATGACTTAGCACAAGTAAGTGCAGTTTTTTTAATTTTAAAATTCTGTATGTACTAATTATTTGTGTCTGTTTATGTTTAATAATTTTTAGTATGATAAAATAATTTTTATCACTTACAAATGTATTAAAATAGAGAGAGAGGCATCGTAAGATTTTGAATTTATTTTTAATTTTCAGTTGTTTCAAAAATATAATTTAAATATGAAATTTCAATATAAAATTTTTTGATAAAAATAAAATAACTATAAAAATAAGTGGATTCTGGTTATTTGGAAAACCGTTTAATTTGAACAGCCGTGTAATTGGGACAAAATGTCAAGTACAAAATTGAACAATATGATTAAATTTAATAGTATTAGACAAAGAAACAAACTTAATTTGGGCCTGAGGTAAACAAAAACATAAAACTCATTATATTAACAATTTTTAATACCTTCTGACTTATAGTTTAGCTAATTCATAGCTACTAATCTTGTGACTTTTTTCAAGTCAAAAAGCACACATGGTACCATAAAATTTATTTAATAATGTTTCTTCGTATTATGTGATATTAATTTGCTTTCATTTCTTAAAAAAAAATTCTGGTTCAAAGAGTGTTTATTTGACTTAAAAAATATCCAGAAGGTTGGCTGCTGTGCTGATGCATAATAATTTGTTTTTATTGACAAGGAAAGGTTCAGATATTAAGGTCCTAATTTGTTTAAAATTTTACAAGCCAGAGTCGTAAAATTTTATAAGTTAATGTTTAAAACTGTTCTCAAGGGGGGTGAATGCAAATTTTTCTAACACATTCATACAGACTTTATATGTAAAAAGATGAAATCTGAAAACATTATTAAAGTACAAGTTGTAAATTTCCAACTGGACGAAAAATGTCCGGGCCAGGATTCGAACCTGGGAACGCTTGGCTGAAGCCGCCATGCTCTACCACTGAGCTATCCCGGTCGAATCTGGAGGGCATAATTCATCCAGTTAACCTTATTGATCAAAGCATCTGGTCTGATATTTTAATCAGCTCAACAGAAAAGATCGCAGGTAAGGGAACTCCAGTAAACGCTGGATATGTTAGTCCAGCGGATTATTAAAGTACTTTTTTTTTCTCCTTGTAAAAAGTGATATATCTTGAGTTATAAATAATTGATTGCTTCCTGATGACAACTTTTCATTGGCTGTTCTGCTTTTAAAATCAGTTTATATTGTCACTTTGATCCCATTTTATGAAAGATTATTTGTCTTTTTTGGAAAAAGATAAATATTTGTTTTGTTAGTACCTGAATATGAATACCTGGAAATTTCAGGTTAAGAACAGAAATGATTTTGTGCACATGCCTGAAAGTTGTGTATTTGAATTTGATAATAGTCTTTACTGCTTAAAATTTTAAAAAACTAACTAAAAATTTAAAACTTGGCATACTTTAAAATAAATTTTTATAGTAACAGGAAATATTTGAAGGGAGGCTTTGAGAATCTTCAAAGGGAGATACTGTACCAGCAAGCACTTTGTTCTTAAATAGCTGTTATATACACTATTTACCTTTATACTTGCATTATGATAAGCATTGCATTCACAATAATTATTTAAATAATTATTTAAATATTTTAATATCTGAATATGAATACCTGGAAATTTCACTCATTTAAGAATGAAAATGACTTTAAGAATAGGTCAGAAAGTTGTGAATTTCCTGTGAACTTTTTCAATTTTGATTTTTAAAATTACTTATTTAAATGAAATAAGTATTCATGAAATTCCATTAATTTTTTCTTTTCACGTTACAATATCTTTTATAATATAAAGTATATTTTATTGGTGAAATTGAACACATATGCTAAGTTTACTTTTATGTTAGACAAATGTCTTGATTAATTTGACAATTATACTAAAAATTATATTATAAATAATTGACTTTTGTACATCTTATAATTATTTTCCATCCCCTTATTATTATTTTTTTTTGTGTACTAATCATGAGTTATACATTATGAAACGATATTTCCAAAAAACATTTGACTAGGAATATAATTAAACCAGAATCTCATTTCTAATCCATTTACTTCTTAACTCTTCCAGAAAAAAAAAAATGCCAGTTTGACATGTGCATCACTTGATTCAGTAATAAATGCATGACATAAATTGATGTCAACATCTGTGTTTCTAGAAGGAAAATCCGATGATTGTGATTTTATAGGATTTAAAATTTTGAAAGAAAAACTTCTTCAATCACAGTTGAAGTATTATGTAGAAGATACATTAAAAAATAATCTTTTCACCGTAGATGATAGTAATGAGTGTTTATATGGTGACAATTCCTGCAATAAAGTTTCTTGCAGACAGTTTCTGGAGAGTACTGCACCCTGCCTGCCCTTTTGGTTAAAAAAAATAGTACTCTTCTTGCACCTCATCCAAAACTTAGTGCCCTTCTTGCCCCTCAGTAAAAAAAATTGTGCCCTTACTGCCTTTTATATTAAAAAGTTTGCTTATATAGTAAAAAGTGACTTTTTGTGTCTTGAAAAAAGTGCCTTGACTTTTAAAAATCAAAGGAATGCTTAAAAAAAAAGTGCCTATAAGAATCTAAAATGTACCCTTATGAATCTAAAAAGTGCCCTTTTCCCACCATCATCACCCTGCTCCTTTTAAAGGAAAACTCTGCCTGTAACATACAAACCCTCGGGTTCTGTCTATAAAGCATTTTAATGCCTAGTTGTTGTTTCCAAGGGTATTCCCATAACTTGTCCTCTTTCAAACTCAGAATTTTTTATATTGATTGCATCTGATTGATTACACTTCCTCTAAACTCGTAACTCGAACAGGAAAAAAAAAAAAAAAATCTGCAGCATTACTTCTTTTTGGTGATTTTGATACATACAAAAGTTTATAATCCTTATATATTATTTCTCCTGTCAACATCCCTTTTACTCAGAAAATATGAAACGCAGAACAACGAATGAGATACCATATGAAAGGTTTTAGAACAGGCTTCTGACATAGCCCACTTAACAATTCGTTAAAACATGTTTTTGATTAAAATTTGCTGAAATTAAAAAATTAAATAGGCATTGTTTTCATGAAAGAAATGAAAGGTTTTCCTGAAATTATTGTTGCCAAAAAAATAAAATACCGCATTATATGATGCTCATAGCAATTATTATAAAAAACACTGCACGGGTTTATTTTATACTTATGATTAAAAAGCGAAATTGAAATTGAAATGTTTAGATTTATATTTCTAAGTCCCATGGTTTTCCCGAAGCGGATGACGTCATCCTCTACTGCAGTCAAAATACGATTGTTAATTTTTTTTTTCTCGCGCGTGCCTTTAGCAATCTTGGATCAGTTTTTAGTCTAACTTTGATGGAATAAATTAGATGATATTCTGGCTTGACTAACAACTAAATGTTGTTTGCAGATATTTTTATCCTTGCTTTTTCTTTAGAAGTTTAAACCTGCATCTAATAAATATTACATATTGATAAAAAATGATACTTCTCTATTCTCCCGTCGACCACTTTTCATAACAAAAAACTATCGCCAAATAAACGGGACAACGTTGCCATTGGAATATCAAAAAATAAATAAAATATAAGAATTTAAGGACACAATTGTTATTTTAATTAATAAAATAACTATTAAATCAGTAAAACATAATGAAAAATACACGCAAATGTCGAATGTAATACCACTAGATGACGTAACAAACATGCATAATGATTCTGACATCAAGTAAATGGGACTGCATTTTTTGCGTTTAATCTTACAGTTTGGCGGTAGTTTTTTGTTATGAAAAGCGGTCGACGGGTTAATAGAGAAGTACCTAAAAATATTAGATTTCAGTGCGAAATCTTCGCACGGGCCCTCTGGTTATGGAATATAAAGTGGTTAGTTGGAATGACTCTGGTTCTTGCATTATTTTTTATTTTTATTATTTATTTATTTTTTTTTAGGGGGGGGGGGGGTATCTCTTGTTTTGAAAACTTGATTTTTACACTGCGATTTAGACAGATTTCCTAAAAACTTGGCTGATTGCAGTGAAGAGTAGGATGAGTAGTTCCACCAATATATTAGAATAATGGAACAAGGGTACCAAGGATGTTGGGATTGCCATATCATGGCTGACTAATCATGGACCTTACAAAGAAATTGTCCTGAAGAGAAATATTCTAGAAAATTATACTGTTTTAATAGTAATGTTAAATCTATATTTCTGTTTTGCAATACCTATCTCATTCAAAATACAATGTTAGAAAATATGTCCAAAAAAAAAAAAAAATCTTTACATATTTAATGTTACTTTTTTGTGCTTGTGTCTCATTATCAGATTCTTGGCTTTATTTAAAAAATGAGAGCCAATGCAAAAAAATTACTATTATTTTCGTATTCAGCAGACCAAAATTACTTGAAATCCATTGTCCAACCCCGTGTTGCAAAATCTGTGTTTCCCAGTGTTATTCTCACAATTTATTGGAAACAAAGACACAGTCACATACATTCTAAAAGTTTGATCAAAATAGATGTTGTTTCAATGCACAACCAGTTATTCAAGGAAAACAATTACCCAGAATACCAATCATTCTGGATGATTGGTTATATACTGCGTGTTTTTAAAATTCATATATATATTTGTTAAAAATTTTAATGTTTAGTTTTTTTAAACGTGTTTTAATATTTTTGTGTCATTGAATTTCTTCCCCATTTATATATATATACCTATCTTTTTCAGGTTGACTTTGTGAATTTAGCTCAGAAATTTGTTAACTTGAAACTGATTCCTAGAATTGACTATACCAGAAAGCGTGGAGCTCTTCGTTTTAGTGTAAGTTTTAAATTGATAAAAATTGAACATTAAGACAGATGTGTCTTATTACATTTTTATTTTAATAACATTTAGAAATTGTTTAGATGAAAATGCTTAAATGTTAAAAGGTTTATGTCATGATAGATTTTCCCCCCACAAATTACTCTTATTATTATTTTCTCTAAAGCAAAAAACAATTTTTTTTATTGTTATAAGAGATTAGTTTTATTGCTTCACAATGTATTTTTTAAGTAATGTTTTTAAATGTACTGTCACACTAATACTGCTTCTGAAATGCTTCAAACAAGTGTTTGCCAGTAGAGAAATTAGTATTTTACCTCTTTAAAATCATCAAGCAAACTAGCCCAAGTCATCCGGGTTGAAAAGGCTGTTATACTGCCCGATATTCAGAACATAGATGAAAATATTTTTAAATTGAAAACTCTAACAGGTTTTTCACAATTATTATATTTTCGTAGGTTGCTCACCAACTACAGCAAAAAGCCTTTTTAGTTCTTTCATATTAGCTGCATGCCAACAGTTAATCACGAATTATTTCTGTATTTATAGCAACCTTTATGATTTTGATTGTTTCAGTTTAAGTGTGTAGTTCGATTATATATCTGTTAAATGTGTTTTTTTTGTGAAATTTAAATTTTGTTTGTCAATTTAATTATGAAATATTACATGGAAGTAAACAAATGCTGAATTATTTACATTGTTTTAAGTACAAACAGGGTAATCTTCTGTAATCAGGTTGCATGTTCATGTTTGAGATAGATGTATAAAAATTCATGCTTAAAAAATATTTTAAAAACCATAAAGAAAAATCAGTAAATTGAGATACAGTTTTCACAAAAATTGCATTTGAAAGTGCTTTTTTTTTTCTTTTTTTTCGGACAGTGTAAAAATTAAAATTGTGATATGTTAGAAGTTAAATTAAAAATTTTTCAATAAAACAAAGTTGATTGATCAAGTCATTCGCTGTTGATATGATGTCAGAGTTACTTAAGGACATGTTTTTACATTAGAATATAGATTTTCACTCATTGAGCAAATGTCAAAAAGTGAAATTATTCATCAATATTTTTGGAAATTTTCAAAGTATTGTATTTCACCATTTTAAAGCTGGAACCAAAGCATTCCATTAAATACTTTCACAAATACAAAATTAAGAAACTGCTTATTAAATAATATAAATATTTGTCAATGATAACCTTTTGCAAATTTGTATTTATGAGTAAACGCATAGTGGATAGTGCATAATTTTATTTTTCCAGAGTATTAGAAACTTATCATCGGTATCAACTCTGACATTTCCTCTTTCTACTGCATCATGTGAAGAAAATTTTCAACCCTACTTAAAAAAAAAAAAGTAAACAACTTTTTGTACATGTGGACATGCTTCTTAGACTTTCTTTTGAAATACTTCCTTTAGATAATCTTAATGATAACAAAAATTGTGACATTCATTTTAGAATAAAAATATGGAAAAAGAGTGTAATTTTATTCTTAAATGTTGCTTTTCAGTGTAACTGACATTTTGTTTAATACAGTTACATATCTGCCAACTTGTATGGTTTGGCTGTACAATGTACATTTTTTATTCTAAATCTATGGGTGAACAGTAAGATTGTACGGTTTTGCCCAAAAATTAATAATGAATCATAAAATATTATTTTATCAATCACATAAAAGATAAAACTTCAAACCTCATGCATGTATTGTTTTCTTCTTTCTTCTGTGGAAAAAAACGTATTTGGAAATTATATGCCATGACAGAAAAGTGTAATTTAACAGCAACAATTTAATCATCAACTCTTGTTTCAAGAACAAATATTATTACAGTCGAACCTCGTTAACACGAAATTGAAGGGACTGCAGATTTTTTTCGTGCTATCCGAAATTTCCTGTTAACCGTCATAATAGTGGCGCCATCTATGTTAGATATAAAAACTAAATAAATTAACCTACAAATTTATCCCTGCTCATAAAATCATAAATTAATAAGAAATGGAAAATTCCATTAACAAATTAATCAACATATTTTAGGCAATAAAATTTATTTGAATAAATTTATTTACTTGCTAATCATTTTTTTTTAAGTCTGTTACTGACTTTTTTTTTTCAATTTTTTGTAGAGTACTTCTTTTAGGAACGTATGGACCTCATCTAATTTGTCCAAAGCTCGGGAAGCATCCTCTTGTTCCGTAAGGAAACGTTGTACAGTTTTCAGTGCTACAATAGATTCATTTAATGACACAAAATTTTTCCGTTCTTTGTCAATTTTTTCATTCTTGTCTGACAATTCAATGTTGTAATCTTTTTTTATTCAATAATTATTTCTTCAACTGTCGTCACATCCGAAGTCAGGACATCTTCATCTATGCAAGTGTACTCGGAAAAAACATTGTCTAAGAAAGAGTGTCCCGCTTTTTGAATACATATCTTTTTGCAGACAATTTTATGACACTTTTGTGATATTGTCAGTCATCTGTTAGAACATATGAAATCACTCTCACCGAGCAAGCCTTTGCTTTCTCTTGCAAAACTGCAAAAGTTAAAAAAGTGTTCTGTCTTCTTGCATTTTTTATCCACCGCAAGAGAGCAATTTTGATTTATTCATTCTTTCTTCTACACATTCCTTTTCTTGCTGGTTTGAATTGACTCACAGAATAAGCTGCTTCAATCTTTTCACGATTCTTTAAAATTGTAGAGAGGACCAATTGTAGAAGAATTGTAGGTATCCCATACTTTGCCGCATTTTCTGATTTTTTTTAGCACTTTATCGCTAACTTCGATTAATGGGGGAACACTTGCTCATATCAGAGATCAAAGAAAAGCAGAGAATAGTTAGGAATTCAGTATTTCACAATATTCTGTAATTCTTTTCCACTTTAGATCTTTTTCAAACCATGAGAAAATTCCATGTTTACGAAAACGATGTGACATATAAGTTTGAAATATCGAAAACATTGCGTAAGGAATCATGTTTTGACTTTGGAGCTAAAAAAAATTTCGCCTTAAGCGGGATCTTCCGAAATTCTATTTCGTGTTAAACGAATTAATTAACATTGATTTTCAGACTCATTTGACGGGACCTCAGCGTTATTTCGTGTTAAGCGAGATTTCGCGTTAAGCGATTTCGTGTTAATGAGGTTTGACTGTATTATTACATTGTTATTGCCAAAAGAAAAAGTAAAACCATAGCAGTATCATCAAGTTTTCATACACATACACAAAGTGCATAACATAATCTCATAAAGGAAAATGCTTCACACATTACACCGTGTGCAATTCAGATGTTAACATTTCTTACGGAGGTAGGAGTGATAAAAAACCATCCTGATATGACTAAACATCCAGATAATTTGAGCATACAAAACTATATTACATTTTTTGTTGCATATATTTTTAATGTTACATGTTACATGTCATAAAAAATACATCATAAAAATTGATTGGTTTTCAAATTTGACATGTTGGCTGGTATGCAATAATAAAAAAAAAAAGTTTGGAAAATCACTCCCAAAATTTATAACTTGCTTTTAGCAACTTTGAAATAAAATAAAATTACTTCTTAAAATAAATTTTTGGTGAAAGCTGCTTTGAATTTTTATTTTTATTTTTTTATACTCAATACAGCATGATAAACTTATGGTAATTCCCACACAATTTCTGCATTAGACTTTGTACAATAACACTATATTGTTGATAAAAACATATAAATGCATTTTGTCTCCTAAATGAACCAACACTCCTTTTTTTTCTTTGCTGAAATTCAGAAAATAAAGCTTTTTTAATAAGAAATGTTTGCATATTTTGTATGCAAACTTTTTATTTTAACAAACAATAGCATTTTCTTTTTTCAGCCCTTAAAGAAAAAAAATTGCAGATAGGAGGTAATATGCAAATTTTGGTTGAGGATAATTCAAGCATATTATATGCTCGCTTGAAATTTGAATTAACCCCTTCGCGGCGTGTGTCCCATGCACAATTTTTTATATTTTAGCAATATTATCTTTTTGTATATCCAAATAGAAATATCTGCTAAATTTAATCACAGAAATTCTATGTTTAAATAAGGCAGAAATTACTGTTAGGAAAAATTAATGATTTTATGCTCCCTACACATCATGTATATGCGACACTCGTTGCGAAGGGGTTAAAATAGCCCCTTGCATATATCAAAAGTACTAGAAATAATTTATTTTATACTGAATACTTCGAAAGTTTTAATAGTAAAATAAAATGGAAGTGCCTTCTTATGCTCCAAAAAGAGAAATTCTACCTACAACGTTAAAATCATTTACATATTTTTGTAGGAACAGGAAAAACGCAAGAAATCAAAAAGACCTCCGGCAAAATTGTTTGATGCTGATGCTATCAGGTAAGACAAATTCTCCTTAATTTTTTATAATTAAGTTATGAAATATATTACACATTGTAAATTTTTTAAAAAATAGTGAGTATTTTATTAATATTTTCCATTTATATACAGATAAATTCCAATTTTCTGAACTACAGTGATCCATATTGCCAAATATCTAGATCACTGTGAGAAAACAAAAAACTGTATTTTAAAGCAAAATAAGAGAAAATCTTTTTGGAGAGTGAATTTATATATTCATTCATAATAATGTAATTTCCTGCAATTTCATATTTAAACCAATGTTAGCATTTATATTTAATTGGAATTTTCCAAATTTATATTTGGATAATTCTAAGTGAGTATTTACAGTGTATAGGTGCAGATTCCCAAAATCTTAAAAGAGTCAGTGGCTCCTAAACCAATTTTCACTCTTTATTATCGCAACTCCTTGATAAAATTTTGATCGTTTGACGAAATTCGCTATTTTTTTCCCACGAGTAATTAACAAAATTTGTGAATTTTTTCGCAGCTGAATGACGAAATTTACGCTTTTTCTGTGACTAATCGATGAAATTCGGTATTTTTTCAGCAACTGATTAATGAAATTCACATTTTTTTTTTTTTCGCAACCAATCGACAAAATTCACATTTGATAAGATTCGCGGTTTTAATTCGCGACCGACTGACAAAACTCGCTATTTTTTTCCACGAGTGATTGGCGAGATTCACTATTTTTTTTTTCAATCGATTGATGAGCTTCACATTTTTTTCGCAACCGGTTGATGAAATTTGCGTCTTTTTCTTCATGGCGGATTGATGTAATGCGAATTTTTTTTAAAAGACCGATTGAGGAAATTCACGGTTTTATTTCTCAATGATTGACAAAATTGACAGTTTTATTCAGCAAGAAATCGACGGAATTTGCAGAATTTTTCCGTGACCGTTTTCACGAAGTTCGACTATTGACGAAATTCTAGATTTCTTTTCATGACCGACTGATGAATTCATTTTTCGGAAATGTAAAAAAAAAACTTCCGCACGAATTTTTCTGAGTTACAGTCACTGATAATTGCGTGCTGCATAGTTCATTCATGATGCATTTCAATATGATTTGTTTTCTAAATCCATGACATTGCAGATTTTTTTTTCTTCTTTCTTTTTTTTTTTTTTTTTAATACAGCATCCATGTTCAATCATATTTCTTAATTATGTACAAAAGAAAAAAGAAAAGCAGCGCTAAATATCGCAGAATTATGGAAGACAATCTGCAGATTTGATATCTTAAAAAAAAGAGAAAATCTGTCATTTGGCAGAAAAGGGGCATCCCTGTAAAACACATTGCGAATTAGACATTAATAGTTAGTGGCCAAAGCAAAAAATTTAGTCGCCACGTTGCGACTGGCAACCGTGAATCTGCACCTATATTACAGTGGTGATACCTATGCAGTCCGCAGCCCTTGAGTTCATTTCGTACAGCCCCACTATTGAATAGCCAAGAAAAGTTACATAAGTTCAGTAAATGTTGTTATTAATAAATGATCTGCAGATTTACTAGTTAGAAGTGCAATTAATATCTATAGTATACTTCTATATGTAGAGAGTTGTTTTTCAGAGATAAGTTATCAAACATTGAAGACAGAAAATAATATTTTTGGTGTAGCTCATGTCACTTTTGAAAATTATTTAAATGGAAGCAGGGAGTGTTTAAGCCCCGTGAGCCCCTTTCCTCCACCACTGCACGTTAGTCTGGATAATTGGAGTTTCAGTATATTTTAATGTAAAATATAAATTGTTAATTTATGAAATCAACACTTTTGTATTACAGATAATTATATTCATTGCTAATCATATTTATTTCTGTCTGTATCAGAGCTTTAGGTGGAGAAGTTACAACAGATGGTGACTTTCTAGTGTTTGAAGGAAACAGATACAGCCGTAAAGGCTTTCTGTACAAAAGTTTTGCAAAATCAGCACTGGTTGGTAACATTTTGTTTATCTGCATTTTATTTGTGTTTGTTTTATTGTTTTGTATTGCTTAGGATGTAATGATTAGGATAATTTTTTTACTGAATTTGGGTAGAGTCCTGCATTGGGACCGGTAACCTGATTTTAGCTGGACCCAATCTGATCTGCAGTTTGGGCTGTGTCAGGGCAGGATTAATTTTTCTTTTGTTGGTTGACTTGAATTTTATTTTACTTATTTACAGTAGAAGATCTTTAATGCAATTCTCTATATAACGCACAACTTCTCAGATGTAAACAAGGAATTTTCAGTTAAGAAACACCTGAATTCCCACATTATAAATAGTTGCTATTCTGTAGAGGACTAAATTTGATACATTAGTTCAACTTTATCTTCTTAATTCAGAGCTAATTACTGAAAAAATTGCTATGATTTGATACAGGTATATTTGGACAATGTTTATAAAGTAAATTTAACAATGTGTGGAATGATCTATATTATGCAAAAAATTATAATCTGCACAACTCCTGGTAATATAGAATGCAATATAAAGATACTGTAATGTATTTTGGTATGTTTCACACATATATGGCTATGTTTTACAAGCTAAATTTAATGATGTGTGAAATGTGATCTATATAATGCACAACGTCGTGTTTTTAGGTTTGCGTTATAAAGATCTTCTACTGTATTTAATTATTTTCGGTACTTCTCTATTATCCCGTCGACCACTTTTCATAACAAAAATGATCGCCAAACTGTAAGATTAAACGCCAAAAATGCAGTCGCATTTACTTGATGTCAGAAGCATTATACGTGTTTGTTATGTCATCAAGTGGTTTTTAATTTGATATTTGCGTGTATTTTTCATTATGTTTTACTGATTTATTAGTTATTTCATTAATTAAAATAACAATTGTGTCCTTAAATTCTTATATTTTATTTATTTATTTATTTTGATATTCCAATGGCAACGCTCTCTCGTTTATTTGACGTTACAGTTTGGCGATAGTTTTTTGTTATGAAAAGTGGTCGATGGGATAATAGAGAAGTATCTTATTTTCTTCTGGTGGGTCAAGTTCAGTTGCTTTCAGGCTGGGTTTTGACTTTTTTTTGTAAGTTGAGTTAGGTTCAGGTTGACTAAACTTTTATGAAGAGAAAGTCCAGGGTATTGTTTCAGATGAAACAATCACTTTGACATGAATGATCATATATATATAGACGGAAATAGTGCGCTACAAGTTGTGACGATGATATTTATTGATGATGAGGATGGAAGAATTATCAATTGGAGGAATAATATTATTTTTTTAATGGATGGAGGAATAAGATCGTATAGTGAACTTTTAAATATTATTATTGCAGTTGTGATTTAAATAAGCAAATAACCCTGCACGATTTGTGTATGTGTTCTTTTGGTCGATTTCTTTGAAGAGAGAATCACATCAAAAATATAAAATAAATGAAACATTCTTACTTGTGTGAAGAAATAGATGCAGACTATAAATAATTACTCCATTAGAGTTGGATCCATAAAATCTTTATTGTATTCTTGAGGAATACGGAAGGATGAAGATGCTGGAAGCTGCACACCATGGCTTTATAAAGATCTGGCTCAAACATCACAAAATTAACGAAATTCTTTAAAATATTCCTTCTGGCAGAATCCATTAAGAGTTGTAGAGTTAATTCAGGAGTCAATTAAACTTCCAGTTGATTTAAACTTTTAAAATATTAAACTTAAAATTTACAACAGCATTTTTATAGAATAATTAAAAACTGAAAATGCGAAATTGATCTCCAAAGAATCCGCGCAATGGCGATTCTAGGATACGAACGCCGGCACAGGCCAGCAGGCCTCAGATCACACCACTTTTTTTAATCAATTTACGGTATCATTTTTTATTAAAATTCTGTTAGAAAAATGTGCTACATTAGTATATATACCCATAATAGGGGTGCACAAATGTGAGAGCAAGATTAATTTAAACTAATTTGTTGATTATGAATTACGTGAAAATTAAAATAACAAATCAAAAACTCATTAACATTTAACAATTAAAAGAAGCCTTCTAATTTGTGTTTGAAAGACACGCCCAATCACCTGCAGCGCTACGTGGCCAAAATATGAAATACTTCCCAAGTGCGGAGAACACATCGAACAAGAGCGACGCATGCATAAAACGCAGGAGCGGGGAAGAGCCGCCGAATGCGATGACGTCACAGCTCAGCGCCGATTGAAGCGAACTCAGAGCGCAAAGGAGGGAGAAGTACCTTGCCGTGAAAGCACTGCTGAAAAAGCAACGTACAAGGCGCGCGATCGCTGGTAAAAAGGCATTTTAAAAGAACAGCAATTAAACTGGAAGGGCTATAAAATACTGAAATACATTGAGCTGAAATATAAAATAATTAAAAAAGATAAAACTGTGATATATCTTTATCACACAAGTAGCGAAACTACAGTAGTTGCTACTTTTTAAAGTAGTTTGTAGTGTATCGCGCTACATTTAAAACAGTGTAGTGTTACAAGTAGCGCGGTACAAAAAATCAGTAGTTTGTAGCGAGAACTGATGCTACTTCAGGGGGAAAAAAGTATGACAATGACTCCATATGTATGTGTGGATGTAAGCATGTATATATTAAAGTTTCCTCATGTTTTCAGGTGCACAGAGCTTCTCTTTGTAAAATTAAGATTTAATTTTTTATTTATTGTTTTATTATTATTTATTTGAGCCCATAGTATTCTGTAAAGTTTTCAAATGTCCAGTGAAGTCACACCCGATTTTTTTTTATGTAACTTAATTTAAATATTGATTGTATTATGTATGTATCTCTTAATTTTGCTAAGAAATTTATAGTATGTGTATAAACTAACATTTTTGATACAAGCACAAAGCATTTTCTTGTATGTTATTTTTCTTAATTATTTAATGCCCTCGGCTATATCGCACTTATTTAATTGTATTCCGGCAGATGCAGTATAATGAGGGTCGCTTTATTATTTAATCCATATCTTCGATTTCTAGTGTAAATTGTGTCCTTCGACAATATCTGAAAGTAGCGAAGTAGTGACTACTTTTGAAAAGTAGTTTGTAGTCACTACTTTTTAAAACAAGTAGTTGTAGTTATAGTTCGCTACAATAAAATAGTAGTTTTTCCGACCCCTGATATAGATATATATATACAGTGTTCATTTTTGTACACATAAAAAATATGATTGTAGTATATGATTGATATATAATTGTAGACCATTTTTCCTTAATTCCATTAAAATTTGCACTATTTTCTTTGAATTCAGGTTTTGGGTCAGTTCGAGTCAGTGTAAATTTTTTTTTATCAGGTTCAAGTCTAATTTTGTATTGACTTCATATAGAATTTTATGCTCGAGTCAGGTATAATTTGACCTATGCAGTACTCTAAATAAGGGTTTGTCTTGATTTCCCTGTCAAGGTGCTGTTTTTATGAAATTTCAAAAAATCAAATTGTAATTTTGTTACTTTGAAACTTGCATTATATTAAAGTTCTTGTTTAGACATTCTGTTTATTGCTATTTAATGAACTATATACCATACTTGAACTTAAGGTGCACTTTTTTTTTCTCTAAAATCAAATTTATTTAATTTGGTGAATCTTGCAATCAAATACAGAGAGGGCTCGCAATACAAAAAAAACAGATGTGCGTGGAATATATCAAGAAGTTTCTAAATCTTTGAAACTGAAAATTTTTTGAAATGTGATCTAATGGTTCAATGTTAATTAAATGTAATTTTTTTCTCATGGCATCATTTATAAAATCTGTTGTTTAGTGAACCCTGAAATTTTGGCGTCCATGTCCTTGAATCTGTAGAACAGTGCATTAATGGATAGGAATTTGAATAAACGTGGTGATTATATAAAATTAGGATATACTATATTTTGCAAATTTTTTCTTTCTTTCAAAATTTCTTCTATGTTTTTGAGTTTTAAACAAAAGCTCTTAATTTTGTGGCTAAAAGGTAAGGCATATCTTAGATTCCAGTAAAAGATTTATAAATAATGCATTAAATCTAGGTATATAAATTCATATGCATATGATATGCAGCTAGATAATAGGTTCTTCAGCTTTTTAAAAAATGTTAAGAGTCCATTTTTAAGGAAAAGAATTTTGTAAAGAGTTCTTATTTTAGATATAAAAAAATATGATGGAAAATGAAGGTTTGAAAATGAAGGATTTTTAAAAAATCTGAAGGGTCCTTTTAAGGACCTAAGTTTTTCTTAAACAGCTCACTGCTAAATCAGGATAGTAAAATATATTTAATTTTACAGGATAAATATTATGCTGATGCCTTTAAGGTGTGGAATATGCTACACTTATTATAGGTACTTTTCCGTTATACAAACACCATGCCAAAATGTATGCTAATGTGCCAATTATTTCAATCGTAAAATGGATTTTTATTGTAAATCATGCCAAACATTGTGATTTGCTATTTATGGAACATGAATCATCTTTTTATTGTTATTATTTAACTGTAAACACGCAAAACATTTTAATTTGCTATTTTTTTAATAAAATATATTTTTATGTTAAATTTTAACTTACTTTTACTACTGACGATGAGATGGATTTTACCATTTGGCAATTACCAGATGATGGAAAAGCTACGGTAAAATTGTTTCAGGAATTTGGAATTCTGTATAAAAAAAGGTTCTGTTCAAAAAACCATGAACTGACACACTGAGAGATGCTGAATATGATCATTTCATTCACAGTAAATCACAAATATAATTTTACTGCCCCTAACACTGGATATCATGCCCAAAATGTTAAGAGATTATGGGACATTGCAAAATGGCGCAATAAAAGACATCAGGGGAGTGCTCGTCATCATGGATTTAATAAAAATAGTGTGTAAAAGTCTGTAATTTTCAAACATTATATTTTTAAATGCTCACTTTCGTATCAACATAATTTTTTTTTTCAAATGTTTCGATTCATGTGAATTTCATTTTGTGCTAACTATTATGCTTTGTGACAATGGTGTTTGTATAATGGAAAAGTACCCATATTATTTATTACAAACTAGATTTTTTAAAAAGTGTATATCTAATATACCTTACTTACATCTTAAGAGTACACCAGTACTTGTATTTTCTCTTTATTTGCATGAATTCAATGTTACTTGTTCATATATATTTTTAAGTTGTGAATCTAAAAAAAATTACCTCTTTTTGTGAATTTTAAGTAAAAAAGTTTAATGTTGCTCATAATCATATTTTTCTATTTTTTCCCCCTTTTACTGACATAGTTGAAAATCTGCTCTTAATTCATATCATTTACAATGAATCTTTGCACTTTAAAATATGAAATCTCAGTATTCAATGTTTAATAATAATTTTATTTTTTAATTTTATTTTAGACTATGGATGGTGTGAAGCCTACAGTGTCAGAACTTGAAAAATTTGCTCAAGGCAATGACATGCTTGAGGAAGAATGTATCCTTTGTTTGTAAATTTAAAACATTTTTTCTATATCTTAATCGATTTCTTTGATAATAAATCTTTTTGTTTTCCCCTTTTAAGTTGGTTGTTAGATACACACATTCTCATGCCATTATTATTTTTTTTTAATTTATATATTGAAGGAAAAAGTTTAATTTAACTTGACAATATGATTGGTTGATTCACTTGACATCATTATTGGTTTGATTTTTACTACTTATTAATGCTAATATAAACTGCATGTCGAGAGTTTCAAATATTAAAATGAGTTTAAAAAAGAAATGCAATTTGAAACGCTGTATATAAGTACACTAATCTGCATATTTACATGTTAGAAATCAAATAAATATTTTTTCAGTGTTTCTTTATGTACAGAGCTGATTTTTAGAGATGAATTATTTAACATTGGAGACAAAAAATGACAGTTAGTTTTTGAGACAAAAAATTATCTTTAGTTGAATTGAGAGGGCTTCAGCTCTATGAGCCTCTCCTTTTCATATATCCCTTTTTGCAACCATTAAAACTGTTAGTGGGTATGAAAGAGTTCCTCCTAAAGGAGGAATTCAACCTTTTTCGAAGCAATTTTGGACATCCCCTGAATTGATGCAAGAATGCAAAGAAAATATTGTAATCATATAAGGGGAGTGGGGTGTCTGTAAAATTTAATAATCGGACATTTTGTCTACTGAAATCCTTGGAGTTTGTTTCTGAATTGCTGTGCAAAAGAGCCATCAAATCAAACTTGAGCTTACATCATAAGCACCTGAAAGTCATGTAAATGAAATTGTTTTAAGTGTCTTTCAAGAGTGAAATTTTTTTTACGCTTTAAAAGGGAAAGGAAGTTTTCATAAGGTTTGTTTTGAAATATATTGTTTTGTCGTATAATTTATACAACACTGTTGGGTTATTCCAGTGATGCATTTTTGGAGCAAAGATCAGTTTGATGTGCATATATTTAGCATAGAAAATTTTTTTTTCTTTTGAAAGAAGGAGAAAAATCTGAAACAGCTTAACGATCCAGAATAATATTTGTTTTGAAAAATTAATCACTGTACTTCACATAAGTTCATCAGATATAGTTGGATTTATACCTTTAGCAAACTGTCTTCAATTATCTTTTTTAATTCAATGAACCTGTACATTTATTGTTAGTTTAATTTTTGGTTTTAATACTTTCTAAGTTACAAAAGAAAATAATAATCATACCCACAGTTACATTTCCTTTTATTGTATAAATAATAACTGTTAAAATGTGTCTAGATTATAAGAGTTTGGTGCCATTGTATAGGTGGAAATAATTTTCCTCCTATTTTCCACTTTCATATCTGTGTTAGACAGAAAATAATAGTTTTTTTTTTTGACAGCAATAAAAAAAAAAAAAAGCAGATTTGAATGGGGAGGACTTGAGTCCCATGAGCCTTTCCCTTTTTTATGCCCCCTATGTGTATTAAATCCGAAATGGATGGCTTCTTATATGTTCTGTTCTTTTTTTTAAAATTTCAATGCACAATAAATCATGATGTAGATCCCAAGCATTTGTCATATTAAGGTTGTTACAATAATAATGAACTATTGATAAAATATCTACAAAGGCATATTTTGTCATAAATGAAGCCCCTCCCCCTCTTTTTTTTTAACTGGAATTTTGGAAAACAAAGCTTTCTTTACTCTTTCCTTCTGTGTAGAATTGTTTGCATATTTTGTATACTAATTTCAAAAGTACACACATTTTTCACATATAAAAAAAATACTGAAAATGTTTAAGCAAAACACAACACTTTAGTAAATAAATGAATAATATTATATTCTTAATTAAACCTTCTGTTTTCTCAAACCAATTTTAACCCTTTCAGCGTTTGAGGGTTTTCCTGTATTTTCATAAGTATGCTTGTAAATCCCAGGATATATATATTTTTTAATCACAGTTTGATGCTATATCTTTTATACCCCCTCATTCTATATATGTTTAAAAAAATAATTGTGTTAAAAATATTTTTGTCTACAGCCATTTTAACATGAATTGAAGGAGGAGTTCATGCAACGCAATTATTATCTCGAAAGTTTTTGAAGTTACCTTTTCATTTCATCAAAAATATTAATTTCTTGAATAAGGATAAGAAAATTCTCTTACCTTTTCTGAAGGTGCTTTCACCTGGTAATTTATCCAGCGCACGTTGTAATTCAAAGATGATTTTTTATTATGGCTTGTAGTGATATATATCCTTAAAGTATTGGTATCCAAGGTTGAAGTTTTTCACCACTGCACATAGAACTATAGCAGAAAAACTAAAGAATTAGATTAGTATGTGGAGACCAAATAATTTTAGACTTGTTTTTTTATCTTGGACGTATATATTCTTGATTATAAAAACACTGGGACTTAACAATGATTACATTTAACATTTATGTTTAAGTTTAAAGTATAAAGCATTATATAGTATAGTAACATTTTATACCTGAGCTCAGAGGCTCACGTATGTTCTCGGTTACATTTTTATTATGGACTGAAGTATAAAGTCATAAGTTCTGATATTGAGAGTTTTTTACTTTCGTCATTCTTACGTCAGTGGAATTACACATTGCAAGGTTTTCCCGTAAGAATGTAATCAGTCAATTAAGTTATTTATTTCTTGTTATAATTATTGTTCTATCTTCAGCATATCTCACAAACTTGTTTATCAACGTAGAGTGGTTTCTCCAGTTATTTGTCTGACGTTGAATGGCTATTAATCTTTACAATTTGTTTTCACTATGTGATGAAGAATGAGTTGATGATTCCGTGTTTTCCCCTCTTTTGACTATCAAGTTCTTTTATATTCTTTATTTCAGTAGGAAATGAAAATTTATTTTTTTATCTTTAATTTCGTGGATGAGGTTAATATTTCTAACATGATTTTCTAGTAATGGAAAAACACGGGCCTAGTACTTAAAGGGTTAAACTTAATTTTAAATTATTAAATTATCCCATCTTCTTGCTGTTAAAGTTATGCGGAATTTATGTTCTTTCATTTTATTTATTTATTTTTAAAGTAAAGTAATAAAAAAAAATTTCATCTTGTTTGCAAATTTATTTTATGTTATTCTTACAACAGTGCATAAGAATAATATATTCTTATAACATATTTCATGTATTTTTGGATAGTTTTTCCTTAACTTTTATTTAAGGTGTTGCGATTGATGCTGGAGAGCATAACTTTACTCCTGGTGACACTGTTGAAGTCATTGAAGGTGAGTTGGTTCATCTTCAAGGCAAAATCATCGCTATAGATGGAAATAAGATTACAATGATGCCTCATCATGAAGACTTAAAAGTAAAAGGAATTTCTAGATTTATTTCATTATTATTTTTTTTTTCAAAATAATTTTATGTACAAATTTGTAGAGTAATTAAATTTTTGCTTGATATGTTGCTCGTATGATAATATTTTTGTTATTTTATTTTTTTAATTATCTATTAGTTCATTAACTAAAAATATTTTATTTCACCAATGAAGGTTTTAAAACTTGATTTATTCAAATGTGTATTGAGTAGTCTCATAATGAATTTTTTAAACAGTTTATTTTATGTTCTTATAATTATTTAGTTTGCAGTTTTTGTGCAAAGAGATTTAATGTTATACGTTTTTTTGTAATTGAAGGTTATACCTTAAATTTCTGCAGGAAAAAAACAAAAATTTTCAAATATATGTATATTTTTTAAAGAATAAAATATTTAATGTATAATGATTGTCATTTCTTGCCTATTGGGACTTAAAACGGCCTATAGAGGTGCTGATCGCAGCCGTCGGTACAGGAAAATTGTCCCTTTAACTAATGCTAAAGTGCCATTGAAACCATTATTTATTGTAAACGCATTTAAAAGTGTTAGATACTCAAATTTGGATAATTTTTATCTTGTCATATAAACACAAAACACAAATATCACATGAAATCTGAAATTGTGCAAGAAAATAATTATTATGAACAAATTAAAAATGCATGTAATGCAATGCAAGGTCTTGCAAGGGATTTTCCTGAAGCCAGAAGTTATATCCTTTCTCCACCATATGGTGTATTCGAGCGCTTGAATTCCCAATAATTCATAGTACCATATAATCTGCAGATAATATTGCACACTGGTAAGTGTTTTTCTGTGCTGATACAAATATGCTAAGCAATAATAGTGTCATCAAGTAATAGTGATAAAGAGGAATCATCAATAATCCCAATCCACAACACAACAGTCCTTACAACAATATTTTCTTTTCATGATTGGTGGGGCTTTTATCATAAATGATGTTTCTCTGTTGATTGAAAATGATAAGTAATTGTGTCACTTAATAAAGGTTAAAGGGCCTTTTTTTGCTTTTTATTCAGGCAATTTCATATAAAAAATTGTAATATTTTAGAATCATTACTTTAAACTAAGTACATATCTTTTAAATACCTCATCATATTAGTGTGCATGTGCATTTTAAATACTGGATGATATCTTAGAAATTGACTATTTTAGTAAGCGAGTTGGTCTTATCTTTGGAATAAGGCTTATTTTAGGGATAGGACTTATATTACGAGCATCCTGAAAACTCATTTTAGGACTTATTTTTTGATTAGATCTTTGTTTTGGGGAAACGTGGTATGCTGTTATGTTCAGGGCTTTACAAATTTGATAAAATCTGGAAGCCAGCAAAAAATCCTAGTCATCAGTAAAAAATACCTCCCGCCCCCATCATTGATTTAAAAAAAAAAAAAAGTTTTTTAGGAATTAATTGAGAAAAAATAATAACAAGCATAGTTTAGAATAGTACATAATTTTGAAAGATAATAATATAAACTAAGTTTTCTAATGAAATTTAACATAATTATGCACTTCTAAAAAAAAAAAAAAAAAAAAAAAAAAAAAAAACGGAAAAATACTGTAAAGGCTGAATTAACTAGCATATTCCAGAAATTTGAATTGCTGAATGCTTTAAATATTAGAATAGTTGAGTGCTATAATTTTTTGACTATTTTCCTGTCAAAGTCAGCATTTTTTAGCAGTGTATCCAATTTTACATGCCACAGAGACTAGATTAACACAAGACTATTCATTATTGTTTTATTGAAACATCCCCCCTCCCCCCAACAGTCTAATCACAAGACTTGCTAGATGGCTAGAGTGGAAATGAATGGTGTTTTCTATGCTTGAGATGGAAAATGCCTTTTAAACTCGGTTCTTCCATTAAAAGTACACGAGAAGAGGAAGATCACTGCTTGAACAGAACAAGCAGGGGTGGGAAAGAGAGAAAATACCGTTTGTGCTTAGGGTGTGTTTTTAGGTGAATTCTTGTTGGGGGAAAAAAAACACCAGATTAAATAACTTGGTTACAAGATAAAAAAAACTTGGTCGCCAGTGGTGACCTTATGACCACATTTGTCAAGCCCTGGTTATGTTCATAGGGAACAATTTGAACATTTAAAGGACTAAAAAGGATTTAACATCTTGAGTTACTATTTAACTACCTAATGCCAATATCTACAGTTTACCAATATTACATTGCTACATTGTACATCTACTTACCTACTTTTGAGACACTCTGTATAATTGTTCTTTGATTGTCTTTTTGCATTTTTATATAGTAAAACCTGTGAAAATGAAACCTGTCTGTACCAGAATCCTGTCTTAAATCTAAAATTTGTATGGCCCAGACCAAAGAAATACCATACAATTATAACTGTTAAGAAAGAAACATGTTTAAAATGAAATCTTTTTCCAATCCCTAACAATTCCATTTTCACAAGTTTTACTACTAGAATGAATACAGTAATAATTTTGTTACATTTCTGATAAAATATTTTTATTCATCCTTTATTATTTTGTTAAAATATTAATAATTATTTTAGGATCCACTAGAATTTACCTCTCGGGAGTTGAAAAAATATTTCAATATGGGAGACCATGTGAAAGTTATTGCGGGGCAATTCGAAAATGACACAGGACTTATAATTCGAGTAGAAGAAGATGTTATCGTTTTATTTTCTGATGTGTCCATGCATGAGGTTTGATATTTATCAATTAACTGTATTTCATTTTCTAAATAAGCTGTTTAAATTCTTAATTTCAGGTCTTCATATTTATTACCATTCTATTGATTGTATTACTGTTATGAATATTAGATCTTATTATTTATATTATAAAGCAAAAACATGTCCTTGAGTAGTGCTGATGTCATATTTACTGTGACCATACCTGTCCGATAAATTTCGCTTTTACTGCAATTTTTTTACATCATCAAATAGGAGAAAAAATGTTCTTTAAAATGCAATTTGTTTGAAAACTTTATTTTAATTTTTTGTTTTTTTATGGTTTTTAAAATAATTTTCAAGCATAAACTGAATCTTTCACAAATTTAATCATTTAAAAGTAAAATATGACCTATCACAAAAAAATTAAACCCATCAAAGAACATATTACTTAGTTTTTTTCATACATAAATATAAATACACAGGAACCTGAATATAATGATAGCTTCAAATTCAAAAAATTATGACTAGAATTTTCACAAATTAAAAAAAAAAAAAAAAAAAAAAAATCACGATTTCACAAAACCAGGACCTTGTGAGGAACACTTGGACAGACCCCTGATATATTTGTAGGGGAAAAAAAAAATTAAAGAACAATAAAACCTGTGAAATAGAACTTGTCTATGACAGAAACCTGTCTTAAATGGGGAAATGTCTTGATCCATGCAAAAAGAATATAATACATATGTAACACATCATATGCTTATTAAGAATGGAACCTGTCTATAATGGATTTTTCTTCTCTTACTGAATCTTCATCTTCATTTGAATGTAATTGTCAGAAATTTAGTCAGGCTAGGCTCAGGCCGAGGTTTTAGATTTTATACTGGGTCAGACTCAGTGGAACAGTTTGCTTTTTATACTGGGTCAGGTCAAAAAATTTTTGTACTGTTCAGGCCGAACCCGAGCCTGGAAACTTTGGTGTGTGCATACCATTAGCTTACAGGGGTGCACAAAAGAATTCCTTTACATTATAATCTATGGGAAATACTCATTTGTGGTGCAATTTAATGATTTTATGATACTTCAAACATAATGAAATTTAAAAGAATCACTGACAAGGGAACCACTTTTGGTGCAGCTCGGACCTAGCATTGATACCTGGTGCATTTTGTAGCCCTATACATAAAAGTTAGAGAACCAATAAAATTTCTCTGTTAAAATCATATTTTATATATATTTTTTTATTTTTTATTTTTTATTATTAGATTTTTAATTGTTAATTTCATGCCAAAAGTGGGTTAAGTTGCCAAATATGGACATTACAATTTCGAAACCACTGCTCACACATGACAAGCTATTACATTCAGTTAGGGTTGCTGGAAAACTTTACAGGTGAAAAACGCTAACTTTTAATCTAGCATCGATACCTGGTGCATTTTGTAGCCCTATACATAAAAGTTAGAGAACCAATAAAATTTCTCTGTTAAAATCATATTTTATATATTTTTTTTATATTTTTAATTTTTTTATTATTAGATTTTTAATTGTTAATTTCATGCCAAAAGTGGGTTAAGTTGCCAAATATGGACATTACAATTTCCAAACCACTGCTCACTTATGACAAGCTATTACATTCAGTTAGGGTTGCTGGAAAACTTTACAGGTGAAAAAACACTAACTTTTCCCCCACCAAAAATGTAAATATAATGTTGTAATTTTTCAAAATAAAATTTGTAGGTTTTTGAAGGAATTTGTAAACTTTTTTCAATATTTTATACTTGTTGACTAATTTGTATTTTTAACTTCTTTTTTTTTTAAAAAAAAAAACTTCTATGTTAATAGTGGGATAAGTGGTCTCAAAAATTGCATCTTCAAAAAGTTATGCTACTGTAAAATCAAAAAAATATTATTTTAACAGAAAAATTTTATCGATTCTCAAACTTTGCAATATAGGGCTTTAAAATGCACCAGGTCTCAGTGCTAAGTGCAGGCTGTACCAAAAGAGGTTCCCATGTGATCTGCATGTGTCTTTTTTAGGATTTATCTTTCATTCACAGAGACACATAAAATAATTCAGTTACAGGACTGACTATGATCGATAATTGCAGAAAGTGCGTTTTCCGTGTTTTGTGCATTTTTAAACTTATTTCATTTTTAGTGTATTACATAGTGTGTATAAATTCTATCGATCATATACATGGTTGTACGAAAGAATATGTACACATTACTGGATATGAACAGCAAATGCTGAAAATGGTCTTTTGCTAAGTTATGTACTTTTTAAATTGCTTATTTAGACATCTCATTTCATTTTATGAAGTAATAAATTTTCTTAATAATTATGAGTTAGTGCTAGAAAAAGTTTTATAATCTATGCCTGATGCAAGATTTTTTGTTCTTGTTTGAATTAATGTTACAAAAAATGTGATTTTCCAGAAAAACAAAACAAAAAGAGTAGTTTCCATGATGAAGGAACATCAGCTTTTTTTTAAATGTTGTTTCTCAATTGTCACTTTTTAAAACTATAATATACATTCCTATCTTATTATTAATTGCATTGCCTAAATTAAATTTCACAAGTATTACAATATTAGTAATAGTCTGCTTTTAATATGTTGATCATTTCAAACAATTTAAAAAAAATCTTTTTTTTTTTTTCTTTTTATAAAGCTTAAAGTGAGACCTCAAGATCTGCAGTTATGTTCTGAGATGGCTTCAGGGGTTGATTCACTAGGACAATATCAGTATCAGGATTTAGTAATGTTGGAGTAAGTATTGGTACACTTTTAATTGCTGTTAAAAGATTTTTTGGAATTGTAATTGTATGTAATGTTCTTCAGTTCTTTGTCTGATCTTTATTGTAATATTTTCCTACCAAACAGCACATTGTTAATTTCTTTGAATTACAGAATAAATTGCATATTTTTAGTGATGGCCTAGAAACTTAAAAGTATTGTTGCATTTCATGTTGTAACATGAAATTTTATAAGCATTTAAATATTTGTAAACTGAAAAAATAATTAAAAAAATAATCCAAAAATAAAATGTATACATTTTTGCGAAAATATATGCTGTATTTATATAATGACAAAAAGAATTCATTCATGTTTATGAAACATTTTTACTATAATAATGCATACTTATATATAATGTTTTGATTTAGCAATTGGCATTGGGATATCTACACTCCCTCACCCCCCTGCCACCCACTCTCCCTCACTTTCTACCTATTTTAGTATGTTAAGACATTTTCTATTAAATACACATGTTAAAGTTCTATTTTTGGTGCAACAATATTTACCATATCAAAATTATTAATAAAAAATACATTATTTTTTAAACTTGGGATGGAGATCATGATGTGACCTCCGCCAACCGAATCGTCTGAGAAAGCCATCCTAGGGGGGGGGGGGGGGGGGGGGGGACAAACAAGAACTTTCTAGGCTAGTGCTGAAATTGATCTTGCTCTGTCTCCCCCTGAACTCTGCATTTAAGATATATTTTTAACACATGAGTGTAAAAAGGAAAACAGAACTTAAAGTTGTATTCCATGAGGGATAGGGATTCAGGGCAGAGCCCCCTGACACTCTGACAAAAAAAAAAAAAAAATCCTTTGTTATTTTTTCTCTTTGTGTTTAATTATTTTAAATCATTTTAGAAGAAAAAAATATTATTATTATTTCAAAATCATTAGAGAAAAAGAAAGAAAATTTTAAAATCTAGGGAGGAGAAATTGCATCTGTCCTTCCTTGTGTGGCACCATGTGTGTGGTATTCTGACTTGTGTTTTTTTTTTTTAAATTATTGAATTGATGTTTTGAATTACATTTTTATATTTTTATTTCAGTGTTCAAACAGCTGGTGTCATTGTGAGGCTCGAGAAAGAAATGTTCCACATCCTTAATATGCATGGCACTGTAAGTTTTAATTTTTTGCAAAATATCTGTGTGAATGAGATTTTAATAGAATAATTGTCGATTTTGTCTTCTAAACTGTTTAATCATATATAATATATTATAAAACCGGAAGCACTGAACAACGTATAAATAATACACAAGAACGTATAAATAATAAAAAGAATAAATATTTGAATGCATGCTACACTCATGTCCAAAAATTAAGAGGCAGTGACCAATTTTTTTTTTTTTTTTTAGACGTTTTGTTGAATATTTATTGAAATTCTCCACAAATTGTCCTTGAACATCAAGAATGTCAAGAAATTGTTTGACTTCATAATTTTCAGTGAATATTTTGTCGCAAGGACAATTAGGAGGGGGGGGGGGGGGCAATAATAATTTTAATAATAAAATAATATTTGCGATCACCCAAGTAACACAAAATGGTCTGTCACTGTAGTAAATGACTTTGTAAGTCCTGTTCAATGTTTTTGTGCATTTGTGTAATAATAGCGTGCATATTCTTGAAGATGTTATTTTATTTCATACAAGTACTCATATCTCATCAAATGTTCAATATATTAATATTTTAATTGCAGTATACTATTTCTACTGTTCCTTGTCAAGTGTTTGGAAAGCAGTGTTAAATTTAGTTGTAAACAAACTCTGCATGCTTAAAAAAAAAAAAAAATTTTTTTTATAGAAACCTTAACATCTTCAAGAATATGCGTGCTATTCTTGCACAAATGTACAAAAACATTGAACAAGACCTACATAGTCATTTGGTACAGGGACGGATCATTTTGAGCATTTCCTGTTTCTTGGGGAAACGCAAATATTATTTTATTATTAAATTTATTATTACCCTCCTAATTGTCCTCGGGACTAAATCTTCACTGAAAAACATGAAGTCAAGCAAGTCCTTTACATCCTCAACGTTCAAGGACATTTCACACATTTGCTTACAAATTTCATTAGATATTCGACAAAATGTCTGAAATCGAAATGTCCAATCACTGCCCCTTAATTTCTGGACATCGGTGTATTTTGTCTTCTTAGACTCAGTCAGGTGTAATCATATATATTATGAAACAGGAAGTGTTGAACAGCATATAAATATTACACAAGAATGTATAAATAATAAAAAGAATAAATATGCATGCTATTTTGTCTTCTAAACTGTGTAATCATATATATTATTGAACAGAATATGTCTGTATGTTTGGGTTAATTTAAAAAACTATTGTGTGGATTTTTATTGGACTTTCTCCACTGAATAGACAGTTTTTCAAGGATAATTTTTATGTGTAATATGTATATAATTATGATTTTTTTATAATAAAATTTCATATTTTTCCTTTATTCGGCCCCAAAGCAGAATATGCTTAAAAGTGCGATGTACGTTGTAGTGGCTTCTCTGTAGAACATATCATTTTCAGCAAAGTTTTCATTGGGTCATCCATAAAAAGTATGAAAAATTGTCGGCCAATCATTGGTAAAAAATTGCAAAAATCTTCAATCATTCATTTAAATAGGCTGATATACATCAATTGGTTGCAGAAAAAAAATAAGAAATTCATCGATGAGTCACAAGGAAAAAACCCCATGATTTTTGCCAATCAGTTGCCAGAAAAAGACGCAAAATTTGGCAATTGGTAGAAGGAAAATATCTCAAAATTTGCCAATCAATTGCGGGTAAAAAAACATGAAATTCGGCAGTGGATCAGCAGAAAAAATTAAGAAATTCTTTAATCAGTTGTGTGGGAAAAAATTGTGAAATTCGTCGACCAGTCGCAGCAAGTGAAAGGCAGAACCGATTACTGGTAAAATGCATCCTTTTTTTTAGGCAAATTTTCATTAAGTGCATCTTATATGCAAGCAAATACTTTTCATTATAGTTTTTGCCTAGTTAAAGTGCCGATGCATAAAGAATGCCCAATTTGCACAATTCTAAATAATGCATATATTGAATATTAATAACTGATCACTATCTATCAGGATTTTTAATGAAAATGTAGGGTAAGATTTGTAGACAGCAAAAATCCTTAAAATTCTGGAGAGATTAAAAATTTCATAGCTGCCAACTACTTTTTTTTTTTTTTAATGTCAAATAAACATGTTTTGACTCAGAAAATTTATTTAATAAGTGTCTTGTTTGTGTTGTACTTATTTAATTTGATATATCAAGATAATTCTAAGAAAATATCCCTCCGCCCCCACTTGACTATGCAAAGCTTAGTTTCAAAGGTAAAAGCATGAGATTGGTTGCATGACTATTGAAGTAATTTGGAATCAAATAGTATTTTTCAATTTTTAATAAATGTTCTGCATCTTGAATTGTGAGCTATTGCTGTTGCATCTGGAAATTTAGTTTCAAATGCCAATTTTGACAGCATTTTCTGAAAGGCCACTCGTCTTTATCTGCCTACCTCCCCCACCACCCCCCATCCCCTCCGAAAAAAAGAAAAAAATCATAGTGTCTGAATAAGAAAACCTGCTAATTTTATGTATTTGTGAATAAAAGTGAATTCAGGAATATATGAAAAATGAATTTGAGAACAAAATTTGTTGTCCAAAATATGTTTATTGGAAGTTAGAAGGTATGAGATTTGATGAAAATAGGATAAGGGTAAAGAGAGGATAAATGAAGATGTCGTGTCTAATTTGATTATTATAATGAAATTAGTTTGTAAATTTGTATGTAATATTAATTGTTTCATTTCAATCTCATGTTTGTTTATATTATCTTCCCCTTCAAACCTACACTCCTGGATACCCACGAAACTAAATCCATGGATGTGCAAGATTTTCAAATAGCTGGCCGATGTCTTAAACTTATTAAATTTATCTTTTAATTTTTAATTGTAAAATAGTGGCAATTAAAAAATATATGCATTTTTTTGAAAAATCGTTGCGCCAAAAATGATTGGGACACAAGTTTGGGTAGCAAAAATGATTGGGTCAAATTTTACTGATTTTTGAGCGGACCAGGTAATGCTAGTACCATGATTTTCATACAGGCTGGGTTGAGACTGGGTCTGAAAATTTTAGCCTGTGCAGACGTCTAGGAAGAATAAAGAACAGGCCCAGCCAGACCTGATGTTTTAGAAAAAAGTAAAGTTGGGCCTGGCCCGAGTGGACTGAATGAAAATTGGTCCAGGCCAGGACTTCTAGGGTCCGTCTGATCCACGAGTAGTGGCAGTTGGTGATAACCTGGAGTCTGCTGCTCAGGTCACTTTTTAAAGAATAGAGAATATAAGCATGTTATAAGCTAAGCTAAAAAAAAATTTGTTAGAATCCCCTGTGCAAGACAGTTTTAAAAACATAATCATAAAAAGCAATACAGAAATGTAAAAAAAATAAGAAATATTAAAAATCCCAGAGTAAGCTTCTACTGACATTTTTCATAGTTTATTATCATTTTTGTCAAGGATCATTTTAGTATCAAGGTATCATTTTTGCTATGCCCTAAAATTAACTAAATAAAATTTTAATTTTAAGAATCCAGGGAGGGGCAATTGCTTTCCACTGTCCCTCCTTGTAAGCAGGGATGATGCGACGTCACGCAGGGCCCTGGCAAAACATTTAGTGGGGCTCAACATATACTACATTATTGGACTAATAAAATTTATTTTTAAATTATATATATCATAGAATAATATACAGGTGGTTATCAAAATAATGGAAACACTTGTGAATGAAAGGGACATTTAAGAATTCCCTTCGTAAGCATTAAAATATAATCTTAGCTACCAGATTTTTTTTAATATAAAAAGTACATGTATTAGGTAGTATGAGAGAGCTCTAGAAGAGTTGTCTACGTTTTGATTTTTTTTTGTCAGAAGCGTAAAATGTCAGACCTCACAGATTTTCAAAGAGGCCAAATTGTAGGAGCCCGACTAGCTGGAGCAACGGTGACCGAAACATCCCAGCTTATAGGCATTTCTAGAGGTACGGTGTCTAAAGTCATGACAGCATACACACAGCGCGGAAAGACAAGCTCAGCAAAGCAAAATAGTGGACGGAAGGAGAAGCTGAGTGAAAGAGACCGACGGGTATTGAAGCGGATTGTAATGTCTAAAAAGAAAACAACTGCAGCCAAAGTGACCGCAGAGCTCAATCAGCATCTGGATTCTCCAGTGTCAACAATTACAGTTCGGAGATACCTTCATAAAGAGAACATTTACGGCAGAACAGCAATTCCCAAGCCACTTGTCACAGATGCTAATGCCAAACGTCGTGCAGGGCTAGCATTCCCCCTAAAATTCCTAAATTTCCTAACTAATTTTTTATCCCCTAAAATTCCTAAAATTCTCCTAAAATTTTCTTCTTGTTCCTAAAAATTCGAGATTGACAAAATTTCACCGAAAAATATCGCGAATTTCGACAAATGGTCACCGAAAAAGACACGTATTTTGTCAAAAGATCGCTAAAATAACACAAATTTCGTCAAAAGATCGCTAAAATAACGCAAATTTCGTCAAAAGATCACTAAAACAATGCAAATTTTGTCAAAAAATTGCGGAAAAAAAGCAAATTTCGACAAAGAATAGGGGGAAAACTTAAATTTCATCCAAGGATATCGTAGGGGAAAAAAAGCTAATTTCGATAAACAATCCGGAAAAAAAACCCAAAGTTCATCTAAGGATCGCGACAAACACTAATTTCTTCAAAGAATCGTAAATTTTTTAAAAACATCTTGGGGGAAAAAAACTACAATTTCTTAAAAAGATCGTGGAATAAACGTGAATTTCGATTTAAAAAAAATCGTGAAAAACCCCTCCAATTTCATCCAAAAATCAAGGAAAAAAGATAATTTCATCTAAGAATCGCGGAAAAAACGTGAATTTCATCAAAAAATTGTGGGAAAAAAACGCCAATTTCGTTGAAGGATCGCGAAATTTTGTCAATCATTTTTGCATGTAAGGCGAATTTCGTCAAACGATCGCACAAAAATACAAATTTCGTCAACAGATTGCGGAAAAAATGCAAATTTCATCTAAGAATCGCAAATTTTGTCAAAAAATTGCAGAAAAATGTGAATTTCGTCAAAGGATCACGAAAAAACGTGAATTCCGTCAAATGGTCGCGAAAAAAACGTGGAATTTTGTCAATACATCGTGCAAATAAGGCCAATTTCATGAAAGAATCGCGAAAAAATGCATAATTGCAGTAAATATAAGCTGTCAAAACGATTTGTAATATGAAGCCGGTTATTGTGCAAATTTAAATGCCCTCATTCACAACAAACAACACAAGCACATGGAACAAGGGCTGAGTTCATTGGAATGATGGGACTATTCTTTGGCAGTGTAACACATGTGCCTGACTAGCACGAAAATACTGTTATTACATACTTGTAATGTTAAAAATATCGCAAATGCCCCTAAAATTTTCCTAAAATTTTGAAAAAAATTCCTAAAATTCCTCCCTAAAATTTTGAAAAATCCTAGTGCTAGCCTTGCGTCGTGTAGAGTGGTGCCACAACCACAAAACCTGGTTGATTGATAAGTGGAAGACTGTTATATGGTCAGACGAATCATCTTTCACACTTTTCCCCACAACAGGACGGGTACATGTCTGGAGAACACCTGCACAAGCGTATGATCCTGATTGCCTCTGTCCAACTGTCAAGCATGGAGGTGGATCGGTCATGGTATGGGCAGCCGTGTCATGGTTTTCTGCTGGTCCAATCGTAACCCTGAAAGGAAGGATTACTGGGGAGAAGTATAGAGAAGTTTTAGCTGACCAGGTCCATCCCATGATGCAAATTTTGTTTCCTGCAGGAGATGGAATTTTCCAGGATGATAATGCCCCTATTCATGCAGCCAGAGTTGTCCAATCATGGTTTGATGAACATGAGGATGAGGTGGAACATCTACCTTGGCCCGCACAGTCCCCAGACCTCAACATAATCGAACCGTTGTGGTCTATTTTAGAGCTTTCAATCCGGAATCGATATCCTCCACCGGCATCTCTCACGGAACTTTCACAATATCTCCATGAAGAATGGTACAATATTCCTCTAAACACTATTCAGAATTTGTATGATTCGATTCCCAGGCGAATCCAAGCTGTATTACATGCCAAAGGCGGTCCTACGCCATATTAATAAAGAATTCCTTCAAAATCTAGGGTGTTTCCATTATTTTGATAACCACCTGTATAATAAAGATAATAAAATGTATGAAAATTACCACTACTTTCACATTTAATGTGCATAATTATTTTTAATTTCGTAAAATCTTCTATCATTTACAATATTTTAAATATATATATATATATATATATATTTGCAGTAATTTAGGATAATGAAATCCATACAGTCACTGACAATTATATGAATTTTGCCTGTAAGAAATAAAGTGAATACTCACTTTTTTCTCATGCAGAAACATTTAAAAACAAATCTAGAGCAAAAATATCATCATCTTATACAAAGGAAATGTTATTTGGAATTGTATAGAGAGAGTTGGGGGTCCTAACAGGACCCCAATTGGCACATGCCCTGGGCAGCTACCACGTTTGCCAATGGTTGCGCTGGTCTTGCTTGCAAGTGCTCTTGTCTGCATTGATTAAAATTTCCCGGAAAGACTATAGTTATTCAGAGTAGATCATTTAAAAATAGTTTGCTGTAAAATAACTTGTAAATTTTGATGTTATGATAATTTGAAAACTTATTAGCATTTATTTGCATTTTTCTAGCTTGTTAAAGTAAAGCGGCAAAGTATTACCAAACGAAGAGATTCAAGACGAGCTGTTGCTTTGGATTGTGAACAGAATCAGATACAGGTTCGAGATATTGTAAAAGTTGTGGAAGGTCCTCATTCAGTAAGTGTTTCTGCATGATGTCTAACTCTTCTGATTTTGGTAGAACTTTCTGATAATTATATTGTTTTTCAAATTTTAAATAGGTCAATAATTTGTTTCTTTTTACGCTCTTTAAAAAAAAAAACTTTGTTTTTGTATGTAAAGATATAATTTTGTAATTTATTTTTAACTTGCTTCCTGATAGGCTAGAATTATAAAAATTATGTACAAAAGTGGTTTCCGATGACAATACTGCATTTTAATAGTTTTAGAACTCAATTACAAATTAATAACTTAATTTTAAGTCATTTTTTGTCTATCCTGCCACAGGATAAATTGGCAAATATTCTTTGTTTATATGAGTTACAACAACAGTTGATTTAATTATGTGCCAAACCACGCTCGCCAAAATAGGCTAACTGGCTGTAAAGCTGCAACAATGAAATATTTTAAACACTAAAAAGTAGAAAAAAAGAAGAATGTAATATATATTTTTAAAAATATGCTTTAATCAACTTTAACAGTTTCATATTAATTAAATTAGGATAATATGTTGAGAAATCAATTTAGAAATCCTAAAAATATAATTTAAATAATGATTTTTTTTTCCATTCCTGTTTGTATATCTTAAAAAAGAGTCCGAGCAAAAATTATAATTTTTGTAAATAAATTCCCTAGCTCACGTTTTCTACCAAGTGTAAAACAAAAAAAGTGGTGAATTTTCCATAATCTGGTTTGGTGTCCATGCCAAATCAACGTATTGTAATGGAATTTTTTTTTTAGATCATGAATTGCAGTTATGAAATTAAATGTGATTTTTAATTAAATATTGAATGCTTTTATAAAAGAGTGCATGTGAAAAAATAACAACTATTTTAATTTTTTTACTTATTTTAGTGTCAGAGTGGCTTTTTTTTTGGGGGGGGGGGGACAACAACAACTTGATTACTAAAAATTATAGGATAATTAGATTGGGGAAGATTTCTTAATTTAAATTATTATTTGTTAAGTTTTGACTGAATAGTGATTTTTTTTTTTTTTTTTATTACAAGCGAAATGGACAGTGAATTAAAATTTAGAATAAAGTGTATTTATATTTTAAAGTATACATTTTGCTTGCTACTGTGTACAACAACAAGGGAATGAAGTAAATTGCCAGAAAAACTGCTAAGATATTGTGAATTGTAAACATTAAAAATCTGCCTCATTTGCTGATTTTGTTGATGCCATTAGCATACAAAATATAGCTTTTAAAATAAAAGTAAAAAGTGTTTGTCAATTCTTAGCCATTTTGGCTCATAAATAAAATATACCATGCCAATTTCTAATTTTATAAAGGGAAATTTTCCCGCCATTTTGTTTTCCATTGATACGAATTTTGAGAAAGTTTAGAAAAGAGTGAATGAGCTAAGGCATATATTAATTTTTAAAACACTTTTCAAAAGGGGGTTTATCAGAGGTAATTTAAGCTTCAGCATAATTTTACAGTTAAATAGTTATAAATAGGGCTGTATTTAGGGATATGCAACTTGTGAAGCTGTACAGGTTAGCAAAAATGAGACTAGTAGTAAATATAGCAAATATAGCTAGTAGTAAAAAATGTTAATTTTTTACTGCTTTTATAGTTATGAACAAGGCTTGACAAATGTGGTCGCCACTGGCGACCCCGTTTTTTAGTCTGGCGATCAAGTTATTTAATCTGGTAGTTTGTTTTTCTTTTGTATAAAAATTGACCTAAGAAATGAGAATAGTTACCAGAGAGTTCTTTCCATTTTGGAAGTAAATTATTCAAAAAATTGCCGCAAAACTCGAAAAAATGCTAAAAATCACATAAAAAATTTCGGTACTATTCTAAACTGTGTAATTAATAATTCTAAACCATGCTTTTTATTATTTTTTTTCTCAATTAATTCGTAATAAACTTTTGTGCTTTTTGAAAATCAATGATAGGGAAAGGGGGGGTGGTACATATTTTTGACTGGCGATTAGAATTTTTTACTGGCTACCAGATTTTTTTTCAAATTTGTAAAGCCATGGTTATGAAACAATATTATATTCATATTTTTTCATTAAAGTTGTACTATTAATGCACCGCTCATCTTGAGATGGCTGCATAAATATTAAATACAGCTTTAAATATAAGTAAATATTTTTACAACTAATTACAAGTCTGTAAAAAAAATCGTGATGCTGCATTTTAGTTGAAGAAATTAAGGAAGGAAAATGGATATCATACATCCTAAATATGGTGCCTGGTAATAAATTGCTGTTTTATTATTTAACAGTTACCATTTACAAAGGAAGATCTCCATAAGTGCATACTCAGAAAATTTTGAAAAAATCGCAGAATATTCTCTGCATGATGATACATATGTTTATAAAAAAATTCCTGCCGAACCTCAATATAGCGTACATAAAAAAATTATTCAAATTTCATGTTTTAGGCTATTTATCGCAGGTTAGCAACATAATGAAATAAAAATAACTAGTTTTGGTAGTTTAACTTAAATAAATACACTTTTATAACTACGGTTTTGCTAAATGCATTTATATGTATATCTAAAGAAAATTAATGTTCATATTCCACGGTTTAGAACAAAATTTAAATTGATTAAAAATTCTTCAAAATAAACATTAATGTCCGATTCTGAGCATTGTCAATTTGACTTCAATATTGTCAGTGTCGAAGACAACAAGAGAAAAGCATTGTTGCCATGACAACAACTTATTCTATATCGAAATATGTAATGAGAGTGTTTTTAATTGGGCAGTTACTGTTAAAATACACTTAAAAATTATTTAGCTGGTGAAACCATATAAAATTAAATAACTTCAGCAATATGCAACTTGTATATATATATAATATATAAGCTTATAAAAAAAATTAATAATAAACTATTTAATCGTTTAAGTTTAAATTCAGTAAATACTGCACATTTAAACACTTATTTAACCAGGAATTTCCAAAATGCATTAAAATCACTTGCATTTGGTGAGGAAAAGGTGTTGCTTGCCAAATTGCATCTTTTTGCTCCAAATACTCAAAAGTATTTTATTTTTTTATACATTTTCTACTGGGATTCTGCAGGTAAATTTGACTGATCCTTTATAACATACATGAGTAGTTTCATTAGCAAATTTTTTCAAAATATTCTGAGTATGCGCTTTAAGGAGACCTTCTTTGTTAGTTCCTGAAAATGCTGAATTGACAGGGTTTAAATTATTTTCCATTTTGCATTTAGTTATTATTCTTTTAGAAAGGCCACACCTTCCTTGAACTCCTTGGTTAATTACAAGCCTTTTGTTTCAGGGTCGTGAAGGAGAAATTAAACATCTCTACAGAAGTTGGGCATTTTTATATTCAAAGAAGATGACTGGAAATGGAGGTATATTTGTCTGTAAAACAAGACATTTGACACTACCCAATTCAGGCAAAAGAAACCAGGTATTACAGCTTATTTATTTGTTTTAAAATGCAAATTTGTTTATATTATATCATTACGTGGGTCAACATTCTTTATTAGTTGATTTTTTTCTGAATTCTCTGAATTATAATAAGGTTAAATTATGAGTTGCATATTTTATCTATTTAGTTTCCTCTAATTCAAAATAATAATAATAATATTTTTTAAAGATAAATTTTAATTATTTTTCTTATTAGAAAACTGTTGTTATAGATCAGATCAAATTGGAAATCTTTCTACAGATAAGAGCACATTTTCTGATAAATCTCAATGTTAAAACTTATTTTTTGTTGTGTGATATTCAAAAGATTTTCTTCTGACCAAGGAAAAATATTCATGTAACTGAAACTACTAAACTTGCATAAGTTAAATGTGCTTCTACATGGTCTCTGGCAAGAGAATTTAGAGGGGATCCATTGTCTCTTGTCTCTAACTGGATTTTGAAATTTAATAAACTAAATTTTATTTATTTTTGATAATTTTGAGGGAAAAAAAGTAAAGTTTATTCATAATAAGTGATTTAAAATAATTCCCTAAAAGAAAAAGGAACCAGAAAATTTTCACGAATTAGGTGAAGCTTTCCTAAACCCCCCCAAGCAACGCAAATTTTAATTAATTAATTAATTATTTTTTTTAAGTTGCTGTGCTTAAAAATTTTCTCAAATGGGAGATTTCAGGGTGGCAGTGCACCCTGACAAAAAATTCTTAGTTTAGCTATTTCATATTCATAGTCTCTGTTAAATATATATATATATATATATATTAAGAAAGTTTGGAAAAGATCATCATTATTTTGACAACTGGGCTTTAAGCTTGAAGATCAATTTCCGAAACGGCATTTTGGTGCAATTAAAAAAAAAAAAAAAAAAGAAATCACCAGCATTAGACTGTAAATCACAGGCATATCTGTTTAAAAATCTTACCCCATTTCATTTTGCTGACACACTACTAGTTCACTAAATATTTATCAGAGCTCCTCTGTTTTGATAAATCTGTGCTTAGATAAAGCTGTTTTCTACAGCAGGCCATAAATTTATCCATTCATAGGTGAAGAGCCTTTGTAGTTATAATCTTAAAAGGTATATATCAAATACCTGTGGTAATAATAATTTAATTAAGGAATAGTGGAGTTTTACAATTTGAAAGTCACTTGAAGGAAGATTTTTATTTGTTCTCCTGGATTCTCGGTCGATTTTCTCCAATTTTATTTTCTCCTTTCACGTGTTCAGGCTATGCAATGATGTGTCACTGAACCCCAACTATAATGAGTGACACATTATTTTGCTTATCTCAGGATCTTTTCTGCGTCATCAGCTAATTGTGTCAGCTCATGCCAACTACATGAATTACGGCACACATTATATTAGTGCAACTGTATCTTTTCTTTTCTTTTGATATAATAAAAGAGAATATTTGAGCTGATCATTTTTTTACATATAATTTTAGAATGTTTTTTAAACTTTAACTGGAGTTGTGCCATTTAATCCCACATGCTTTTCTACTTGTGTAATTGCTTTCATCAATCAGTAAGATTCAGGAAAAATGATAAAGTATGTAAGTGATATACTTACTTATTTATTCACCTGACAAATACAGTCATGTAAAAATGACATTGTTTTTATAAAATCTCATTTTATTTTTTTTTATATAAGTTACAATACTAGCTGAGGATAAAAAGGCACCATGATCATGATACCAGTCGCACACAGAAGTTACATAATACCAATTAAGGGTTTAGGCAGTTATTAGATTACATCTGTTTGAAATAGCTGAATTTTTTAGGACTGATATTAGATTGTCCCTGTGAGTTTGTTTTGAAAAACTATTGTCAATTTTTATCAAAATAAGCTATTTATACTTCTGAAGAGTATATTTCAGGTGTAAAACTATTAGACTAATGCTTCTTGTTTTACAATGTTTTATTTAACTTCAATTGGATGTAATTTCAATGTATGTAAAGATGGAATTTTGTAATTGCTTTTTTACTCACTTTCTGATATGCTAGAATTATGTACACAGATGTGTTTCTGATGACAATACAGCATTTTAATATTTTTAGAGCTTAATTATAAATTTAAATTAATATTTTAAGTCATTTTTCTGTTAGCCAGCTGCAGATGATAAATCGCCAAATAATCTTTATGGTTATAACTATTTACAAGTAACAAAAACAATGGAATTAACTATGTGCCAAACCCCATTCACCCAAATAGGTCAAATTGCTGTGTAACTGCAACAACAAATTATGTTAAACACTAAAAAGTAGATAATAAAATATAAATTGAAATTGAAATGTCCATTTTTTAATTACAAAAATATGTTTTTATTAATTAATAGTTTAATATTAATTAAATTATAACTATACATTGAGAAAACAATTTAGAAATTATGAATAGATAGTTTAAATAATACTTTTTTTTTCCTGTTACCACATCTTGAAAAGAAACTGAGTGAAAATTATCATTTAAAAAAATAAATTTACTAGTTTGCATTCTCTATCAAGCATAAATCAAAGTGGTGAATTTTCAATAATCAGGACTCACGTCAAATTAACAAATTGTAATGAAATGATTTAGAACAACATGAATTCCAATAATGACATTAGTCGTGATTTTTAATATAAGCATTTAATGCTTATAAAAGAATGTTTTTTTAAACCATTTTAATTCTTCTTTTCTTTTCTTTTTTTTTTTTTTAAACTTTCAAAATTTTTGAAATACTGTTTTAAACGAATTTATTGTAGAGAATGCTTTTAAAGTGTTCCTTTTCTGTAGGGAAAAAAAAAAAAAAATATATATATAGTCTGGTAATTTTTTTTTCCTGATTATACATAATATTTTACTAAAGTGAGAAATTATTATTTTTCTTCTGATTGAATTGTTTATTTATTTTTAAAGCCTCTTTCTGAAATCAGCTTGCAATCACCCCGCCACCCCTCTTCTTCTCCACAACTGAAGAGTCCTGCACATCCTGGAAGTGGTGGAGGTAAACCTGGATTTAAAGCTGGTGGTGGTCAAGAGCATAGAAGACGCAATGAAATTATTGGTCAGACAGTGAAAATTGTTTGTGGACCATATAAAGGTTTGTGTTATTTTACAGCTATATTATTATTTATGAAAATCTAATAATTACAGATATGTAAGAGTTCCTTCAAAAGATGCAATTCCTCCTTTTAAAGGTGCATTCTTAATTATATAATCATATTTAAGATGGAGTCATAATATTTTCGTATTACTGAATTTAAAAACCGGATTTGTATACTAAAATTGTTTAATTATAACAATCACAGGGATGTAAGACCTGCGCCAGACTGTGCCAAAACTGCTTTCCTGCGCCCAGCTGCTACAAAACAGCTATTTTTTTCAATTTTGTGCCAAACCTGCGCCACATCGCCATTTCTTGCAACTCCACTTGAATTACCTCTTGACGTCACTGCTGTGTGTAACCCTGCTCGGCTGATCTCCGTACGGTACACAGTTCATCCTTTTTTTTTTTTTAAACTTGAAATAAACTGTGATTCGAGTCCGAAAATAACGAAAAACGGCAATGATCTCCGAAAAAAAAAAATATATATATCGGTCATAAAATGTATCAGTATTTCGGTAAATGATCGCCGAAAGAAATCAATCTAGTCATTCGTTCGAAGAAAAGTCGCCAATTTTGTCAAAGGATCGCGGGAAAAACGTGACTTATGTCAGAGAATCGCGAAAAAACGGCAAATTTCGTCAAAAACATTGCGAAAAGCGCCAAATTTCATCAAAAGATCGCGATAAAACGGCAAATTTTGTCAACAGATCGCGGGAAAAATGTGACTTCGTCAGAGAATCGCAAAAAAACGGTAAATTTCGTCAAAAACATTGCAAAAAACGGCAAATTTCATCATAAGATCGCGAAAAAACGGCAAATTTCATCAAAAACATTGCGAAAAACGGCAAATTTCGTCAAAAGATCGCAAAAAAAAATGACAAAATTTGTCAACAGATCGTCGGGAAAACGTGACTTTCGTCAGAGAATCGCGAAAAAACGGCAAATTTCGTCAAAAACATTGCGAAAAACTGCAAATTTCGGCAAAAGATCGCGAAAAACGGCAAATTGGGTCAAAAATATTGAAAAAAACTGCAAATTTCGTCAAAGGACACAAAAAAACTGACGGGAGTGGACACCCCCCCCCCCCCTCCCTCCCTCTGTTGTAACTTTTCAGAAAATTTGCTGTGAATTTCAGAATTTTTTTTTTTTACTTAGAATCACCTCTGGATTTGGGGTTGACTGTTCGCGCCCGCCACAAATGGTTGCCAGAATTTTTTTCCTTACTGCAGTCACGTCACGGCTTGCAAACAATTTTGGATTCCATATTTCTTTCTTTTTTTAGGGGTGGGGGAGGGAAATTTTGTAGATTCATTAATTTAATAGTCAGCTGTACTTGCACATTACTTAGTATTTCTTTAACATACATGCATTATTGCAATCAGTACCCAAATGTTGTTTAGAATGTTCAGGGTTAGCAAAAAGTTAGGCAAAATTTTATCAGAATAATTTTTTTCAGAGTATTTTCAAGATAGCAATAATTTTTATTAACATTAGAATTTCAATCTGCTCCAAAAACAGTTTTTATTGCTCCAAAATTAGATTTTTGCTGCTACAAAAATGGATTTTACTGCTACAAAATTAGATTTTTGCTGCTACAAAGCTGCTACAAAATGGCTTTAGTGCACTTTCATCCCTGCAATCATATAATCTACCAACGGTCTTTTGGATGGATAAATGTTTCTGGAGAAATAGATATTAAATGGAAAAAGAGTCTAAATATGGATTTCAAGTTCTTAAGTTTTCAAAGCTAGGCTTAAGTTTCTCATTGGAATTTTCAGTAAATGTCAACAAAAGATAAAATGTTGCCAACTTAAATTGTACTTATTTTATTATGGAAATTAATCATATCATATAACAGACCATCAGAGATCTTTCTGAAGCTTTAGATTTGTCATTTTGTTGTTTTCTATTTAATATCTATATTTTTAAATAAATGCATTCTGGAAATTTTTCGAGCGCACCACGTATGTTTTTATGCTACTTACAGAGCATTATAGCATATTTAAATCTTCATACCGCATTATAGTAGAATTAAAGGGAGATAAGATCAAATGTAACCAACAGTTACAATATCTTCATCATTGGTAAAATTATGAATGAAAATCCAGGTTCAATTTTGGGTGAGATACCTTGTATTTTTGATTAAATAAGTGAACTGTGAATCTGGATTTTCTAATTCTTGACATTACTCCGGTATAATTAGACTTTTTTTTCATTAAATTTCACTTGGTATAATTTATATTTTTATATTTAATTATATTAGCTGTGATCTCTTTTGCATGACAAATCTCAGACAATATCTTAACCTTAGCTATAGACATGTGTACGAACCAAGCCATGGGTACAAGACCATCAGTCTCAGGACTGATTTTAGTCTTGAAGAGATTTTTAACTGATAGTAAATTCTACTTTATATACTTAAGTTTTAGAAGTTTTACTATTAAGAACTTTTAATTCATCTATTTTATTCTAAGATATCAATTTTTAGGCATAATTCAAGACATAGAAATCTTTTAAGCCCATTTCCATTTGGTTATTCCTAATACTTAGAAAAGTTTTCATTCTTGACTTAGATGGACTTCTTACAGCCATGAACCAAACTGAATTAATTAAAATTATAGATTTGTATGTTTGAAGAAATCTTGAAATACTTTATCTGTATATAAAGGTGGATCAAATGAAAGTTGAACAATGGTTATGGTTTGGTTTATTTTTGTATGAGTATGGTGAGATTTTGTGTGGAGGTATGGCAGGATGTGTGGAAGGCAACCTCCCTACCGTAGAAACAAATTTGCCCTAAGTAGTTATGTGGAAGCATGTGGTATGCACTGGTGGTCGGCCAACAATATTGTCTGGCAGACAATCAGTTGTTGTTATTCATCTGTACCTGCAGAATTTTTGCTAATAAAAATGAACAACACAGTGTTATTTTTTATTTAGTGGCAGAAGGAGTTGTATCTGTAAATGAAGGCAGTGTACAGAGAACATGCGCTATCATTGATTCATGTGCTGGATAGGATGGACACAAGCACTTCTACAAGGGAATCTGGTGAAGCTTCAGTGTACAGTGTTGGAATACCCACCATATAGTATGGATCTTGTACCATATGACTTTCCTATCTTATGTCTGCTGAAAAAAGAATTGAAAGGTGGCTGTTTTTACTAGTACATCGAAATCATGGAGAATGTTCAAAACTGGTTTCATTCTCAGCCAAAGGACTTCTATGAGCAGGGTATTCACCGCTTGATGAAACAGGGGGACATGTGCTTGTGCAGCTTTGGGGATTATGTTTTGAAATAAACTATGCCATTTCATTCCGTGGCCCCTGTTCCATATTCATTTGATCCACCCTAATATTTACTTCTATGCAATGAATTTTTTAAAGGGTTTGTTTATTCACATACCTTCTTTTAATGTATGTTTCTTCTTTTAAAATGTAAACATTGACTAAACTAATTTTTAAATTGTTCTTTTCTCCCGCAGGTCATATCGGTATTGTAAAAGATTCTACCGAAACTTTAGCTAGAGTGGAGCTGCATTCAAAATGCCAAACTATATCTGTTGATCGATCTAGACTGGGTATAGTAGGGTATGTATATTTTGATTTAAAGATCTTAAATTATACAGTAAAAAATGTATTTCTGTTTGCATAATGTGTATCCTGTTTTTCATAGGGAAAAAAATATACATCTTGTGTATAGGACACAGCAAGGTAATTTATTGACAAAAAATTCGGGAAATTGAAAAAAAAAATTAATCTAAATTATTTTATTTATTCATATACATTATACTCCTTTATTGAAATGTCATTATATAAAAGTAAATTCTATATTATATATAAACTTAAAGTTTCTTAAGGGGACAGTTTACCTTTTACATTTGAGTACATAGTACATTTTGAGAATTTTTTTTTAACTGCATATTTAATTAAAATTTTTAAAATTTTCAATTTTTAAAAACCTTACTACTTTTTTAAATATTATTATTATTATTATTATTATTATTATTATTATTTTAAGATTTTCAAATATGTATTACATAAGACTGCACATTCTATGTAAACTAATAAGGTACAATAGCTTTTTCTAAAACTCTTACCATGTTCGGAAGTAATGCTGATGTTATTTTGACAGTGGCAATACCTGACCAGTATATTTTACATTTTTTCAACTTCTAAACAATGCACAACTTAAATTTTTACACCATCGATAAAGAAAAAAAAATTCTTACAAATGCAATTTGTTTTAAAACTGTATCTCAACTTGTTGGTTTTTTAAAAATGTTTTTTAAGATAATTTTCAAGCGTGTTTTTTTAAAAAATCTCTTTTTATCGCATGCAATGAAAGATGAAACCATTTGTATGTAAAACAATAGTCCAGTTTAGTTTCTAGCTAATATTTTGTAACAAAAGTTATACATAGTATAACTTTGTGAGTTACTATGTGAGTAACTATGTGAGTATTACTACTCACTTCTTCATCAATAAATAAATAAAATAAAATAATATAAACAAAACACAAAATTAACCCATATTTTACCATCGTCCTATATATAGGACGCTAAATCTAGCAGATTTTTTATCCAAAAGTTCCTAATTCAGACAAGAGAAAATTTTGAATAGCAATTTTATTTTATGTTATTCATGAAATAACCAATAATATGTAAAGCAATACAAACTAATCAGACTTTCTGGTGAGAATTCATAATTTCATGTTATTCATGAAATAACCAATAATATATAAAGCAATAGAAACTAATCAGACTTTCTTGTGAGGATTCATAATTTCTGAATAAACTCTGTATATAGGACAATAGTAAAATATGGGTTAATAGACATGTGATCAAACTACTCACTTAAACCACCAAAATGATCTGCTGTAAGTGGCAAAATATTTGGTGATTTCTTTAGCTATTAACTCCTGGCATGAAACTAATATGAAAGTGTCACTTTTAATAAGTTTCAAAACTTTATTTCAATACATTATTGATATTTGTCATGTAAAACTGCATTTTGATGCTGTTAATGGGCAGTCTAAATAAATATATCTGATAAAGTCTTTTAAAAAAAAAAAATTACCTGTATTCTGTTAGTTTACATTAAAAAAAAAAAAAAAAAAAAAAAAAAAAGAGAATTTTTTAAAATAAAGTTTCACAAAATAAGTCAGAAGAAGATGAATTGCATTCTATTTGCTATTAGCTCATAATACACAAACTACAGCAAGTAAAAGTTCATTGATTCACCTATTTTATTTAATACGTCTATGTTTGTAAAATTTTTTATGCAAAATCTAAGTTTAGAATTCAGCAATCTAGTGAAAGGAAAGTTGTTGAAATACTTTGTTTATATTGTGCATGTTAATTTTTAGGCCTAAAATATTTTTGAAGAAAAAAGCACATTAATTATATAGGCATAAGTAACTAAAATACACAGATTCCGCTAGGTTTAAAAAAGGGCTGAGTGCTTCTAGTGGGCACTTTTTAAATTTTGAAGGGCATCTTTTTAATTTTTATCGGACTTTTTTTTTAGTTAATTCTTTCGACTTTTAAAGGCACTTTTAATATCTTTAAGTTAGGGCACCCTTTTCAAGACACAGCAGTGATTTAGTTTTTACTATGGAAGCAAATATTTTAGTATAAAAGGCAATTGATGCATGATTTTTTTTTTTTACTGAAGCGGGGAGGGGGGCAAGAAGGGTGCTATTTTTATATCTTTTTAATTTAACTTAACTTGCTTTTTGTATGTAACAATGGAACTTTGTATTCAATTTTTCAATCACTTCCTGATACGCTAGAATTATAAAAATTATGTACACAGGTGTGTTTCTGATGATAGTACAGTATTTTAATATTTTTAGAACTTAATTATAAATTAATAAATAAATTTTAAAACATTTTTCTATTAGCTAGACGGAGGTGATACATTACGAAATATTCTTTATGGCTATAACTGTATTACAAAAACAATGGAGTTAAAAACATACTCTCCATCAATTATTTTTATTTTGTTAGGTTTTAAAATGTGTCATTTGCAATAAAACAAGTTTATCTGAAACGAAAACTTTAGCAGAAAGACTTAAAGAAGTTATTGAATGATTGGTTTCAATTTCAGTAGTGGGATTTCCTTTTTTTATAACAAAATGTTATTTAAAAAAAAATGATAATAATAATAAATTTTACAAAAAAAACTTGTACCTTTCATAAAATGGCCCCAAGAGAAAAAGCCTGCACCGACCCCTGACATATTTAAACCTGAAAAGTTTTCTTATAACATTTTAATAAAATTACATTATTATTATTATTTTTTTTTTTTTTGGGGGGGGTGGGGAGGTGAGGGTTGTCCCTTTAATTTAATTTTAAAGAGAATTGATTGTAATCAGTTTTTCTTTATTTGTTTTTGGTCATTCATATTTTTTGTTTTCTTTTCAGAGGACCTAGTAAAGAAAATGTCTCTTCATATACTCGAACACCAATATATGGCAGCCAGACACCTGTGTACGGCAGCCGAACTCCAATGTATGGAACTCAGACACCAATGTATGGTGGCCAAACCCCACTTCATAGCTCTAGCTCTGGCTCTCGTACCCCCATGTATGGATCACAGACTCCGCAACATGAAGGTAAAATTGATAGTTTGTGTACAGGTTTAAGGAACCTTTAAAATAAAACTCTTTCAAGTGTGATTAATTACTTATTGGATTTAGATCATTAATTATTCATTTATTGTTAATTGAGAACAATAAATTGAAATGGAAAAAAAAAAAGATGGGTTTTAAAGATTTTAAACTTTGTATGAGTAGAGGCAGGTGGGGAAGAAATTTAGATGAAATTTTAAAAGAAATAGAAATACAGTGAAACACAGGGGATTATCGTTCATTATCATTAATATTGGTTCCACCCGTGGCCAAAAAAGTTCTGCTCTCAAAGCTGGTAGACGGGAGGTGCTGGGTTCAAATCCATTCGTGCCCATCGGCGTAATTGTTCGGAGTTTTCGTGGATTTCTTCGAACCTTGAATTGGTTATCCTTGTGTAAATACAGGTTAGGTTCCCTTAGAAAGACCGCCCACGGAGGGCACTCCTCCCACGGGCCTATATCCCTCGTGCAGATAATCGGCCGTCATTATTACACCACCACCGCCATTAATATTGTTTTGCAGAATGATCTTTGCATTGTTGCACGTGTTCCCTCACCCCTCCTTTCAGAAATATAATTTATTTCTCAAATGAAAAATGGGTACTTATATGTAACTGGGCGCAAATCTTCCCAATAGCATTTTTTAAAAATCTCGCCAATAGGAGTTACAGAAATAGGAGTTTTCGAGAGTGTAAATTAGAAACAATATGCTTATGATAAAATAAAATGTTTTTGTTTGTGGTATTAATTCTTATTTCTTACCTTTTTTCTTTTTTCTTTTTAAAATCTTTTTCTATATTTTAAATGAAATGAGTGATGCATGTATTTTAAATTTATGTAATATATATTTTTAAAATGAAATGAGTGAAAATTTTGTATTTTAAATGAAATGAATGCAATATGAATGATGACGGGGAAAACAGTATTTGTCAATTTATCTTATGTGCCTGGCTAATGTAAATGTACCAAAAAATGTTTCAGCTAAATATCCTTGTTATGATTCTGTCATGCAGATATTGTTTATTTTGTAATTAATAGTGATAAATTTTATCATTAATTGTGACATAAAAAATATAAGTTTTTTGACTTGGGATAAAAAATTTTGTTTCTTTTTTAGCTGGTAGCCGTACTCCTCATTATGGCACTCAAACACCTTCCCATGAGCATAGTGACTTAGGTGCTTGGGATCCTACTGTTGCAAATACACCAGCTCATTCGTATGTATTTTTATATTTATGTATCTGTGTATTTCTGTGTATTTCTATGAATAAGCATTAATTTTTAATCAATTCAATTTTTGGATAGGTTTAATTTTTTGTAACTATATACAGTTAAGGATAAAATGGATACTTTAAGTCACTTAGTTTGCATCAAACTTGCATTAATCATAATTGTGTAGTTATAATTGATTAAAATCATTTACAAATATTGTATAATTGCATTGTAATCATAATCATGAAATTTAGTTTTTAAATAGTTGTAAAGTAATCATGATAAAGAATTTTTATTCGGATTATATTCATATTCTAATAGAAATCCTATTGTGTCCTATGTAATCCTGCCCCACCAGTGGCTGAGAGATTTTGCTCTCAAAGCTGATAGATGGGAGGTGCTGGGTTCAAACCCCTGTTGAGCTCATCGACGTAAATGTTCGAAGTTTTTCATGGTTTTCTTCGAACCTTGCCATAAATACGGATTAGGATCCTTTAGAAAAACCCTTACGGATGACCTATAGGTCCTCCCCCCTCCCTAGGGCCTATATCCCTTGAGTAGATAATTGCAACCTATGTAATCCTAATGTAATCACTGCAATCTTATAAAATATATATATATATATATATGATCGTAATTTCTGTCTAGCACAGGATTACAGTATACTTTGCCCCACACCCTTCAAAAATCCTCTGTTCCTGGACCAGACTCACAGCACCAGAAACAGTGCAGTATAGCAGTTATTTTAGACCTTGCAGATTAATCTAACTTCAGAAAAATAGTTAATAATAATAATAATAAAAGATAATTGCTATAATTTGCTTTATGTCTCCAAATTATTATACTTTCATTTTCTTTGCAAATGCAAATTTTGTTTATTTTATAGGTTACTATTATTTTCTGTGATAGTAAACTTGCTGCAGATTGACATAGAAAATACTACTAATGGGTAGTACACCTGCACTGCTAGGTGTAAGAGTAGGGGGGGGAGAGGAAGGGGAGGGTGAAAGAAATAAGTATTAAGGGATTCATAACATGTAGGTTATGAAATCAGTGTAGTCATAATGCAATCATATCCTATAGTCTATTTTTTGGTAATCAGAAAGGTAATTGCATTCAAACTTTCATAAATAGAGACATACTTGTAATCTGTTATTGGAAATTGAAACTAATTGTATTAAATTATATTAGGGATGCATAACCTGTGGCCTGTCAAGCTACCATAATGTTAGAATATAATAATTAGCCTTAATTATTAATAGAAACTTTGTAATTAAATAAGATAAAAATATCCTTTTCAGAAATTATGGTGACAGATGAATGTGCAGCCCTAAATTACAGTCTTCTGTAATCAACCCCAAGTCTGGTTTGCATTAAGAAGAACTGCACAAAAATAGTTAAATAAGTGCAGGACTTCATGACCTCCAATACAATTCCTAGTAGTATTTTAGGCCATTCATTGGTATTATTTTGATAGTAAAGCACATTAGTTGTTTTCTTTATATATATTTTAACATGAAAGTCCTATTTCCTTCACTATGTATTTTTTAGTCATCATCAGAAAAGCATCAGACACTTTTGAATGCCTGCCCCCCCCCCCCCCCAAAAAAAAAAAAAAAAAAAAAAGTTGATATTTTTATTGCTTATGCACCATTTATACATTTCACATAATTTCACTTTTTACATCATCAAATAAGAAAAGAAAAATGTACTTTTGAATAAAATTTGTTTCAAAACTGTAGCTTAGTTTAGTGACTTTTAAAATAATTTTTAAGCATGAATAAAAAAAAAAAATCTATCTTAACATTAAACATTTGTTTACTACAATAACAATAATGTAAAGTAACTAGTGGCAGAGTTACTGCAAATGAACAATTAATTGCCCAGGAAAAAAAAAGCTGATTACATATAAGATATTGCACTTAAATCTGTCAATAAAAAGCTACAGATTTCCATTTTATATTGAATATTAAATTTGTTAAAAGATATGTTGTGTCAGACTAGGATAGGAATTGTAATTTAATTACCCTCCGTATGTATTAAATAAACTGCTCCATACACAAAATTATATATTTTATCATTAATAATGAAATTTATGTATTTCTATGTATTTTCTTTGGACAGTTATAGTGAAGGTTCAGAAAGTGGATATAGCGTTGCATATGACCGTGGCTCTGAATTTTCAGATGTAGAAGAGCCAAGTAAGTTTATTTATGTATTTTTCTGTATTTTTAGTTTGGATAGATTTCTGTATTTTTTATACAAGCTTTCCTCGTTTACAATAGTCTATATTTGTTATTTATGTTTACTTCATTTATGAGAACATTAATCATGTCAAATGTCAAAAATTAGTAGCTGGCTAATTTTACCTTTTTCACAAATGTTCTGTCAAATATTTCATTTGATAGAATAAAGTTATTTTTAGGTGTACCAAGTAAATAAACTTTAAATCTTTTAAATTACTTTTCAAATTAATATGCTTAAATGCTTCTGAATTGTATTATGACTTTCAAAATCCCAAATTCTGTATAAATATCAATTTCTTGTCAATTGTCTAATTTTCATTCATGATCCAGAAAATTATGCTGGGTATGGAAACTAATTTCAAAATCTTCCAATAGCATTTGTGTATACTGAAATAATTTCATAGATATTTAAAAAAAAAAGTTCTATTTTATATTAATGAAATTAAATTTAACTGCACTGAAGTAGTAAACTAGTAAAACTAAGTAGACACTATTAAAACATACTTAGATTGAGGACAAACTATTAGCTTTCATATTCTTTTCTGCACTAGGATCATAACTATCATTTTTTTGTACTGTGTCTTAGATTTATTTTAATAACATGTAAAGAGTAAAATAGTACAGCCAAAAGAAAAACAAAATGTATAACTGTTATATTAATTATTTCAAATATGAGGAGGATGATTTCAATTTATTTTCTAATTTAATCAGAAGTATGATTTAGGTATAATGCAACTACTATACAGTTTCTTTTCTGTTCTTTTTTTTTTAAGTATTGGTGTATATCAGATAGCTATGACAGGGATCACTCTAGAGAGTTTCAGAGGGGTGGCCCACCCTCATGCCCTTTTCAGATAAAATACCACCCTCCTTGCCCTTTTTCCAGGTAGAATCTTACCCTTCTTATATTCCTGGGTAGAATCCTGGCTTGTTTGCATTGTAGTTTTGAAATTTTTTTACCTATCTTTTCTTTTGAGAACGCTAGTGTGGTACGCCAGAAGTAAATCTTCTCTTTTCCTCCCACCCTCTTTATTTCTCTGTGAAATGGCCTGGTCTGTCGCTAATCTTGTACTTTGAATGATTTATTTTTTCCATTGAACAAGACATAATCGGTAACTAAGGGTCATTGATTAACTTCACCTTCTATAGTGAAATAGTATTAGATCAGGTGCTCTGACCATTTGTTCTGGCTTTTAATCACATAATAGCTTACAGAAGTTCTATAAATAAATTGAGAAGTAACTTCAGAACTTTCATTTTGTAGTGCAACACGTTTATATAAAACCAGGAAAAAGTTATCTGGTAAATAAAGATTTTAGAGAGAAAAGTTTCTTAAGATTTTGGGAAAAAGGGAAATCTACAGTGAATAATAATAAACAAGGCCGGAAATGCACTATAAAATGACAGGCTATTTTATAAGAAAAAACGAGAATGTAAGATTTATTTGAATATTTTTAATACTTTCATACTTTGAAGTTATCTAAATTATAAATGTTATTGTATTGTTATATAACCAAGGAAGACTTTAGTAGCAACAGGTTTTTTCAGCGCCCCGGGTAGTTGCCCAACTCCCCCATCTCCCACTTGCCAGTATATTGGTGAATGCACGTATTACAAAAAATGCCCTTTTCAACAAAATTGCCCTTATCCTATGATGTGCACCCTGCCTTTTTTTTATATTCTAGAATGATCCCTGGCTATGAATAGTCATTATGATTCTTTTCTTATGTTGTATAAATTTTCCAGTTATGAATATTATCCAGTTAGAATGACAGTGGAATAAGTCAAAAATTTGAAAAATCTAGATAACCTCATTTTCACTGATTTTTCTGTTCAGTGTGACAGTCAAATAAGTCATAGTTCACTTAAGGAGTTGCTAGAGGGCAAAACAAGTTGGACGACTTAATGCAACAGCAATATGATAAGCTTCACAAAACCCTTCACTTCTCAAATTACTAAATATTGACTTACTCCATTGTCATTCTAACCTCCTCATATATTAAATATATTCATATTTTTACTGTGTCGATGATTTTCTGTAAATATTCAAATTATCAATATGCATTTAGCTTTATTGTTTCAAGCAATTTGCTTATTGTTTTGGTTTCAATTCATTTTCTAATTTAATCAGAAATATGATTTAGGTATAATGCAACTATTATACAGTTTCTTTTCTTTTCTTTTAAATATCGGTATATATCAGATAGCTACGAATAGTCACTGTGGTTCTTATGTTGTATAAATTTTCCAGTAAAAATAGAAAGAAAAAAATTGGGAGGATATTGATAAGATTAGTCATCATTGTTATCTTTAATGTGATAAATTAAACTGTTAGATTTTCTTTTTCTTAGACTTTGTCTTTCCGTATTTTATAATATTTGTCATTTTGACTAAAAAATTGATAATTTTTTTAATTAAACTAGCATTTTGGAATATTTTTTTTTTCCATATATGTTACTTTAAATAGCTTGCCTCTAACACTATCAAAGCAAAAATTAAAGTCAATTATGAGAGCAATTTATGCACTCTATATTGCATTTCTTACTGCTGCTAACTGTTTTGTATTAAAAGAGTAAAGATTTTTTTAAAGATACCTTATACTTTCATACATTTTCTGCATACATTTTATTATACATAGTATATAACTCTAATTCATGCAGCATTTTATGTATATATTTAGAAGAAAGCCCTTCAAAGTATGGCAGAAAAATATTTAAAAATGAAAATAGAGAGAAAGTTTGTATTTTTGTAAAATAAAAACATTATTATTTTATTTGTTTATTGTATACATACTTATTTATGTACATTTATGATGACTGTTTGTATGCATGTATGTCTAAATATATGTATGTGTTTGTGCATAAATGCATGCATGTTGGTCATACATTCTTAGACATTTACAAAAAATAAGGATGACTGTTAGATGTTGTGAGAATCTTGTTTCAAAAGTGCAATTGAGAGAGAGGCAGGAATTTACAATCATAAATTTATATGTACAATAGAGTCCCAATTAACCAAGTTACTGAAGGAAAAAAAAGTACCATTTTTCCCTTTGTGACCAGAAAATCAGAATTTTATATTTTTTATGGCTGCTCTTTCATCTTCACCTAGCACTTCATTGACAATGTTTGTTTCTTTATGATAAAAACAATATCCATCAGAAAAAAATGACGAATTCTGAAGGTTTAAGTTCGATTGAATAAATACTGTTGAATACATTGAGTAACAAGAAGAGGCTACACCTGCCATTCTGATGACACTAATACAATAGCATAGCTTCCAACTTGTAGAATTTTTTGTTACCATTAAAATTTAATAGAAAATTTTGCCTTATTTAATCATTAAAAATTCATAGACTTCGGTGATTGAATTAGACAAAATTAATTGTTAAATTTTAGAGGTAAGTAAAAACTGTACAAATTGGCAGCGGCAGCTGTGCAATAGCGTAATATTGCAGCAAAAAAAGTTTATTATCTAACAAACAAAAAAAAAAACTATCAAGGACTTCTTCAAATGAACAATTTCATTCCCCATTTTTATAAAAGCAACAGAAGTGTACATCAAATAACTGAAAGTAATACCGTAAAAATTAATGATAATGCATCTATTTAGTTAGTGGGGATTTATGTAAATCCGTTTATTCGAGTTTTTTGCTTATCCGAGGGGAGCTTGGTCCATATTTACAAATTTTTTTGAAAAAAATTGCAAAAAATCATCACATTTTTTTATTTTATTATTAAATACAAGGAAACTATACAAAACAAAATATGTAGGTTTTAAGTTGAATTTTTAATTTTTTACAGGTGCTAAATGCTTTTAGTATTTAGTTTTAATATTAGTTTACTATCCCGAGTTATCTCGGGCAAATGGAAAAAAGTTAAATATTAGTCTTTGTATGATAGTTTTTGAAACAAGGGACAACACAAAGTCATACCTGACATTCTGTACACTGGTATCTGGTCCCTTTTCTTACTGGCTTGCCTCTAGAATATCTTTTATGGGAGTTTTTATCTCTTTTCTCTCGTCTTCAATAAGGCTACATACAGAAGAATCACTTCCACTATTTTCAAAGTCTACCTCTTAATAATCACTATTTGAAAAATCATCGCTTTCGCTATCTTGCATCATCGCCATTACTATTTTTTTTTCAACGCAACTATCCTTCTTTATACATTACAGGGTGGCTAGTGGTCAGGGAAAAATACAGTAAAAAAAAGTGATAAACACCAGTATATTCTTATAGGAATATTCATGTTGATTATTCGATCAAATAATCAACATGAATTTTTCTATGAGAATATACTGGTGTTTATCACTTTTTTTGACTGTATTTTTCCCTGACCACTAGCCACCCTGCATTACTAATCCACAAGCCGACGTATACTATACAATAGGGAAAACATGTGACCAGTCCCACCAAAAGAACCGCGAAACCAACAAAACTTGGCAAATTGCCAATCAAAGCTGAATATTTCATTTCATTTTCTCCAGTCCGAGTAAAACTGTGATAAAACAAATCATACTGACAAATTCTGCTTCGCCCGAGTTTTCTCGGGATAATAATTAACTGCAATATATACGAACCCGAGATAACTCGGGATAATCAGGCAAGCAGTTAACTGGGATAATCGGGACTCTACTGTATTGTTTTATTTTGTATTATGTTTTCTAATATTTCTAACATTATATTTTTTTCTTATGTAATCACACAACTTATGGTGCCACACCAGTCCATATGGATAAGCTGGAACACCTAAATTATTCTATTTTACACACTCTAAAGTCTTACTTCTGTATTATGTGGAACACTTTCTTCACCAGTTTGAGGTAACAGGATTCATTGTTTCTAAATTCATTCTAGGATTAAAGCAGGGGAAGGTGCTCTTATTACTTATGTCTTATTACTTATAGGCAGTATAAGGAAAGTGTTATAATCATTATAAAAACCTGATTATGGAAATATTGGTATATTTTTACATTTTCAGGTTTCCTGAAACCATTTTCTCTATTTTTACAATTAATCCATATGTATGTGTGGGCATATGCATAACATATTTTTAATAACTAATCTATCTTAAAATTATTCTAAATTTTTATCACTTAATTTTACCAAATTTTGTCTTTCAAAATACTTATTCTATTTCTTCTTTGAAAAAATCCTAAACATTTTCAGTGCATCATACTTTTCTTTTCTTTATTTTTATTTATTTTCCTTTTCCCTTTAGAGAATTTTCTTCTCTGGCAGCTATAATTTTTTTTTTCTCTTACAACGCTTTCAATGTATTTGATTAAAGATGTTCTTTTTGACATGATTCTACAGTTTTCTTGAAGCTGTTATTTCCTGTGTTCTGTTATCCGCTTTGCTCTATTTTGTTTAATCCACAGTCATTCTGAAAATTTGAGGCTTTGATTGGATAAAATTCATTTGTAATACACATTTTGTAGTCTTTCACAAAAGGGTTTAAATCAAACTACACAACTTCTGAAGAGAACTTTTTCAGTGATATCGTTTGTTAAAAAGTAGCCATGGCACCAGCAGAATGTCTTCTGCTTTTTAGAACTCTGCCGTCAAGATGTAGTCATGTGAATGCTGTACTGCCTATTTTGAGAGTCCTTCAAAAAACACCCAGGAATTTTCAACAATTGCTACTACTGTTTTTTATTCGCTCAGCTCTATCCTGGTATGACCATACTGTTACTAATTGTGGTTGCTCATTTTATTTGTTAGTTATGCAATGTACTCTGATATGACTGCAAATTAGTATTTTTCATCTCCAACGTCATTGAATATGTGATCATTTGGAATGTATCATCTTTAATTCACAGGGGTAGTACTTGCCCTGAAATTCCTGATATTCCAGAAAAAAATAAAAACGTCCTGAAATGTCCTGAAATATGGTAGTCTGTCCTAATATTCCTAAAATTTTGCGAGTTTTGTGCTGTATCGGCATTTGAAATCATCAAATAGGGGGTAGGTGTACCTTTTTACTGATGCAAAACAATCACGAAAGTCGCAATTTTCTTCAGTCTATCGTTAAAATAGTGATTTTTGTCAATTTGCACAAAAAAATCACAATTTTTGGTGATCAATTACCAAAAATCACAATTTTTATTGATTAGTCATTTTAAAAAAAATTGCTATTTTTGTCTGTCAGTCACAAAAAATTAACAATTTTTACCAGTCAGTTATAAAAAAGAAAAACTTTTGCAATTTTCGTCGATCAGTGAAGAAAAAAAAATCGAGATTTTCGTCTTTCCGTATAATGTAAAAATCACAGTTTTTTAGCAGAGTTCTGGTAAAATTACTTTTCTTTATAGTACTTTTTACAACAAAACAATTGTGTATATAGTGTACTATTTATGATAATAAAATGTATTGAAGAGGGCGTTATGGGTTTTTTCGGTTCGGTTTTCAAGAAAATATGTCCTGAAATTCTCCTGAAATAACGTAAAAAGTATGTCCTGAAATATCTCCTGGGCTAGTACTACCCCTGAATTCATTATTTAATATTAATAATGAATTAAAGATGATAATAATTCATTATTAATCATATTAATAAAAATATTTTTCATGGCTGTTCATTGAAATAAAACAATTTCTGCAATCATGTAATTGCTGTACACTGCTTAAATAGAATCTCATTATATACATCTTAGATTTATATTAGAATTCCTTGCACTTTCAGTTCGCTAGAGCTCTTTTTTTGTGGGGTTTTGATGATGTCGGCATGTATGTGTGTGAGTGAGTGAGCAATGCTCACTCAGTGATCTATCGCTTGATGAGCTCAATCACTCAGTGAGTTATCATGCTCACTGAGCATGATAGTTCCCAGAGTATGTTTTTGATTGATTTCCCATTTGGCGAATATGTTACAGGCCACTGTCACAAAAACTGTATTTATTTTCAAAGAAATCGGCCAATGGGCTTGGTATCTTTACCTTTTTTCAATCATTCTGTGACGCTAGCTGATAAAATTTTTCTCTTATATCTCAATTAAATTTATTTTTATTGCTCATGTTCATCTTATATCGGTACAACTATGTTTCACCAGAACATTACTTAATTTAGTAAAATTTTATATTTTTTAATTTATAGCCCTTAATTTCAACTTGGGCGGAGTGAAAATTATGTCATTAGAAAAATATTTAAGCTGTGTAAATGAAAGTGCACATTTTCTTTAAAATATGAGGTCATTTTTACCAGTAAAAATATTTCAACTTTTTAAAATTAGGATCTAAGTTTTTATTTTTTGTTATATTACTATTTATTTGAAGACAGTATTCTGTAAAATATTTGGAAAGTCTATTTGAGTTACTTCTGATTATTTTTCTCCAGTTGGGAGAGGAACCTTTTTTTGTTCTATTTTTTTGCAATATTTATGGGGTACATGTTTCATACATTTCAGGTATGATTATAAGATACTTTCTACGGGCAAAATAATCAGAAGAGTACTTTCCCTAATTAATAACTCCTGGAATGAATTTTTCGTATCATAGCATAATTACAGGATGACAGAAAAAAGCAACCCAAAAGTAAAAAGAAATGACAAGAAAAAAGTTATTAAAAAAAGTTTATGGCATTCAAAACAAATAAACACACAGAAATTAATTTCTGTTATTATTATTGTTTAACTACAAAGCTTGAACAAATGATATACAGTAGTTTTTGAGAGATTATAATTTCTCATTGGGGTGCTTATTTATTGTCACACTGTAAGTAGTAATATGTTATGTAAAAACACACATTAAAACTTGTGTTTAGATTTTTTGAGAGAAAATTTGTTTTAAAGATAACTAATGTTTGGGCATTTTTAGAAATTAAATACAAACTTCAATAGCTCAAAGTGCTAATTGTGGGGGTAAATATGAAATGTGTATTTTCTCCCCACAGACAATTGAAAATTCAAACTCTATACATTTTGCTTATTAATCCAATTTTCATTTTATTTATATTTATTTATTAGTCAGTTATAAACTATTTCACACTTTTTATCTCATATAATTCTAATCTTAAAGGTAACATATAATTTGTTTAATATGAAATGTTAAAATATATTTAAAATTTTAAAATATTTTAAACTAAGAAGAATTGTTAAGAATTCATTCTATAATTTAAAAAAAAAATCTTGTTTTTAAAAACAATTAAATTCCTAATTCTAAATTTATTTTAAATTCCCTTTAAATTTATTTAAGTAAGAAAATGTACAGCAAATGAATTTCTATGTGAAGTTAATTGAAATTGTTTTTTAGAAATGTAATTTAATTTTTGGAATAGTTTGAAAATATAATAACCCTTTTAGGGGCAAGTAATGGTATTTGTGTAATGTTGAATTCTCACTAGCATTTTCAAAAAATTTTTACTTGACATTGAGAAAGTGCAATTTATGGCTTTTTTTTTTTTTTTTTTTTTTTTTTTTACCAAAGTTATTAAAGTAAAATTTTGTTCAAAAATTCTGGTACAAATCTTGATTAAAATAAGTGGTGTAAAATATATCCCACTGTCCTTCAAGGGGTTAAAAGGATACATTTTATGATACAGACAGAGCTGCCAACCTCCAAAAGTTATTTTAATAAAAATCACGATTTTCAAAAATCATGATTTTCAAAAATCACTCTCAAAGTTTTCGGTAATTTTGTTAGTAATTCAAGTTGATCAGATTTGTTTAGGTATAAACTAGATGGAACCCGTCAAAATTTGACAGCAAAAAACTTGATAGTACCATAAAAATAAAATTCATAGCTGCTTTAAAATGTTTGAAACTTTTGCAGAATAATTCAAATAAATAAAAAACCCACTTTGAATTAAAGCTAGGTTGAAGAACAGCAATTGGCTAAGTTTCACTGGCACATGCTCTCGCGGAATTTCTTTCATCTGACACATTTAGCGCTGTTGCGCAAGTAAATGGTAAGTGCCTCCTTGGGGAGGGGGAAATGGCGGGATGGACCAAGGAGATGCACAACATGAATAAGCAGTCAAAGACCTTTCAAACGATATGTAACATGAGGGGTGTGTGCAAAATTTAAAAAAGTACCCCCTTGGGGGGGGGGGGTAAAGTAGGGGATGGACACGGAACATGCATAATATGATTAAGTGGTCACAGACCTTTCCAATGATATATGGCATGAGGGTTGTCTGCAAAATTTAGAAAAGTACCCCCTTGGGGGAGGGGGGGGGCAAAGTGGGGAGATGGACATTGGAGATGCATAATATCATTAAGTGGTCACAGACCTTTCCAACAATATATGACATGAGGGGTGTCAACAAAATTTAGAAAATTGCCCCCTTGTGGGGGGGGGGGCAAATTGGGGAGATGGACATTGGAGATGCATATGATTAAGCGGTCACAGATCTTTCCAACAATATATGACATGAGGGGTGTCAACAAAATTTAGAAAAGTGCCCCCCTTAAGGGGGGGAAGTGGCGGGATGGACCCCGGAGATGCATAACATGAATAAGCAGTCAAAGACCTTTCCAACAATACGTAACATGAAGGGTTTGTGCAAAATTTACAAAAGTACCCCCTTGGGGGGTTGGGCAAAGTGGGGGGATGGACACCGGAGATGCATAATATGATTAAGCGGTCACAGACCTTTTTAACGATATATAACATGAGTGGTATGTGCAAAATTTAGAAAAGTGCCCCAATTGGCGGGGGGGGGGGGAGATGGACCACACAGATGCATAACATGAAAAGGCAGTCGCAGGCCTTTCGAACGATATATCATATGAGTGGTGTCAGCAATGAAAAGTCTCTGCCCCGTGTGGGCAAAACATACTCCCCCCCGCCGCCATAATTATTGATGCGGACTCATTTTTTAAATTCGTTCGCACCCCTCTTCTCCTGCAAAATGTTGTGAATTTTAAAAACTCCCCTTCCGAATTTTTTTATACCAAAAGCACTTATGTCCGTCGTCTGCATGCAGAGTTTTGTGCTTACAGACGCCAGACACAACAACACACACACAGACAGACGTTTATCGACATTAATAGTATAGATGATACTCAGTGCCTACACATTTCACCCTTTATAATTCCGCCAATGAGTTAACGGTTGTTCATTTCCAGAAACGAAACAATAATTCTTTAGAATGAATTTTGTTTGTTTGATACACCGTGGCAGAATGCGTGCAATGCAGCGGCAGGCATCACAAACTTTTTAGGGCACCTGCAGACTAAAAACATATAATCAATCTTCGCGGAAAAAAAATCCTAGATTTCGTCAAATGATCACGGGAAAAACACTAATTTCATCAAAGGATCATGTAAAACATGAATTTTGTTAAAAGGCCACAGAAAAACGCGATTTACGCAAAAGATGAGCAAATTTTGTCAAAGAATCGCAAAACAGGAAATTTCACCAAAAGATAGCGCTTTCTTGCCAAATTTTGTCTAAAAATTGCGGAAGAAAATGTATTTTATCAAAAAATCGCTGGAAAACGCACATTTCGTTAAAGTATCGCGAGAAAAATGCGAATTTCTTCAAAGATTGCTGAAAAAACGCAAATTTCATCGAAGGATTGCTGAAAATTCATGAATCTTATCAAAAGGCAGCAGAGAAAATGTGATTATTATCAAAGCATTGCGAAAAAAGAAAATTTCGTCTAAGGATCACAGAAAAACGCAAATTTCATAAAAGAATCGTGGAAAATAACGCAAATTTCGTGAAAAAAAAAAATTGCAGAAAAAACACAAATTTCGTCAAATTATCGCTGAAAAAAAACACGAATTACGTCATAGGATAGCTGAAAAAATTGTGAATCTCGACAAAAAAAAGATACAGAAAAAAATGCAAATTTCATTAAAGAATCACGAAAAAAATGCGAATTTTGTTAAAGGATTGCGCAAAGAATGTGAATTTTTTGAAAGGTTCATGTGAAAAATGAAACTGTCTTTATTAAAAACAGCACACACACAAACATCTATACAAACCTCAATACACACAAACATATTATAGGCAGGGCTTGAAATTCAATTTTTCCAAGGACGGGAGTCTCCCTACCAACATTTTTAAATGGAGGGGAGTTGTAATGTTTGGGAGGGAGAAAAAAAATCTTTAAACCCCACTATTATTTTACGTGCTATTTAAAGAATTACATTAATGCAGACATGACAAAATACCATTGAAAAAATTAAGTCAACTGAGAATGATTATGTAAAACGTTTATTTTTATTATAAAAAAGGGAAGAAAGTTAAGTTTTATATATGCAGTGTATTTTTCAAGTTCCATTAAATGTGTTAGGGACCCTTAACAATTAGGTTGTTAAATAAATTTCTGACTTTAGATTTTACTTGATTGAGATTCACCGATCGATCGTGGAAAAGACGCAAAGTTCATCGATCTGTCGCGGAAAAAACGCTAAGTTCATCGATCTGTCACCAAAAAACGTGAAGTTCGTCGATCAGTCGGGGGAAAAAAGCAAATTTCGTCGATCGATTGCAGAATAAACACAAAGTTCGTCGATCTGTCCCCAAAAAACACAAGGTTCGTCGATCAGTCGCTTAAAAAATGCTATGTTCATCTATCTGTCGCAGAAAAAACACAAAGTTCGTTGATCAGTCGCAGAAAAAAATGCAACGTTCGTTGATCTGTCGCGGAAAAAACGCAAAGTTCGTCGATCAGTTGCGGAAAAAAGCAAATTTCGTCGATCGATTGCGGAATAAATGCAAAGTTCGTCGATCAGTCAGGGAAAAAAGAAAAATTTCGTCGATCGATTGCAGAATAAACGCAAAGTTCGTCGATATGTCCCCAAAAAACGCAAGGTTCGTTGATCAGTCACTTAAAAAACGCAATGTTCGTCGATCTGTCGCAGAAAAAACTCAAAGTTCGTTGATCTGTCACGGAAAAAACCACAAAGTTCGTCGATTAGTCACGGAAAAAACACAAAGTCCGTCAATCGGTTGCGGGGAAAAAAAATCAAGAAATTTATCGTTCGGTTGCAGGTAAATTAAATAATGCAAATTTCTCCAAACATGCTGAAATTTTTTGGGCGGGAGGCTCCCGCTCATGATCTTTTTTGGGCGGGATTTCAAAATTTTCGGCGTGAATCCCGCCCTGAAATTCAAGCCCTGATAGGTATAGTTTTAATCTGAAATAATATACTGAACTTGAACTAACTTTTGAAAAATCGGGTTAACCCAAATCCAACTTGCAGAAATCTACACTCAGTCTGAAATCGACTCGAACCATAAAGACAGTTAACCCAACTTGCAACAAAAATAATTATTGCCGAGAGAGCATTTACCCTCTCTCCCTGTGCTGAAACCTTTCAGAAAATTTTCTGTGAATTTTCTGATTTTTTCTTTTTTCAGAAATGCTGTAGTCATTTTGTCCCCCAATTTTGCCCTTTACAATTCAGCTAATGAGTGGAGGGGGCCAAAGGAGCGTTCCTTATCACAAACGAAAGATAAGATACGTTCGTTTGATGTCGTTGTTGAAAATTTATGGATTTCTATTATTAAAGTAATTTTTTCATTTTACCGTATTTATTTTCTTTTTGTGTTGTATGTATTTTGCTACTTTGAATTTTTTTAAACTAACCCTTTTTTTTTTTTTGGAGAGTGAGAGAGAGAGATTTAGTAATTTGGTGACACGAAGTTCCGCTAATTCTTAAAATCCACAAATCGTTTCCTATGTAAACAATGAAATTTACAATTAAGTTGCATGTGCAAAATTTCAGTTTTTTAAAATTTTCATGTCATTCTGTACACATTTTAATATGTCATTCTGATCATTATACATATTTAGTTATGCATTATTAATTATTTACTTGACCTTTACTTTTAATATTTTAAATATTTCAAACTTACAGCTGAATGTAATTATTAAAACATTTGAAATACTGCATTTGAAAAATGAAATTTCAGCTTAGAAACGCGACAATTACTATTAGGTTAAAAATATTTAAAGTAGAAAAGTACTTATGATATAAAAAGAAGAAAAAAAAAAATACACCAGAATTTATCTGTATTACGAAAGCGGGACAAATGATTTTCTGTGCTATACGAAAAGATATCCAAATAACTCAATCATGAACATAGAAATAGGTATCGATTTCCATGTTCATGTGCACTCAATCCAAACTTGAAACTTTTAAAAAGGTCATTGAATGAATGAAATTCATCTCCGCCTTTCACATCCAGAAAACTTGCTGTGTCGCCAATTATGTTTATATTTTATATATATATAAAAAAATAATAATTCAGGCACTTTTCCGTTATACGGACACCATTGTCGCCAAACATACATACATACATATATTTTGGCATAGTGTCCGTATAACAGAAAAGTACTAAAGTTCATGGTTTAAAATCACAATAAAATATCATGAAATTTATTGATTAGTTGTGGGAAAATATCGGGGAAATAATGTGTTTTTCGTGAATTTTTTGTTTTGTTAACAATGTGGTTAGAGAGCCAGGGAGAAATCCAGAAAACTTGCTGTGTCGCCAATTATGTTTATATTTTATATATATATATAAAAATAATAATTCAGGCACTTTTCCGTTATACGTACACCATTGTCGCCAAACATACATACATACATTTTGGCATAGTGTCCGTATAACAGAAAAGTACTAAAGTTCATGGTTTAAAATCTCAATAAAATCTCATGAAATTTATTGATTAGTTGTGGGAAAATATCGGGGAAATAATGTGTTTTTGTGAAATTTTTTGTTTTGTGTTGTTGTATTTAATTGTAAGCATTCATTATAATTTTCAGTGCGTTATTAAATTGAAATTTTTGTTTAAAATATGTAAACAAAACAGTGACCAGAAACCTGCACAATTTCTAATATAGATAGATAGATAGATAGATGCATGCATGTAGTACTTTTAATTATTTGGTAAAAATACTGTGATCATCACTGAGAAAACCTGAATTTAACCTAAAAGTAATTGTCGAGTGTTTAAGCTGAAATTTCATTTTACGAATACAGTATTTCAAATGTTTTAATAATTACATTGAGCTGTAAGTTTGAAATATTAAAAGTAAAGGCCAAGTAAATAATTAATAATGCATAACTAAAAGTAATTGTCGAGTGTTTAAGCTGAAATTTCATTTCACGAATACAGTATTTCAAATGTTTTAATAGTTACATTCAGCTGTAAGTTTGAAATATTAAAAGTAAAGGCCAAGTAAATAATTAATAATGCATAACTAAATATGTATAATGATGAGATTTTTTTTTTCTTGAATTATTCAGTGAACTCGCCTTATAAATGTACGCAAATAATTCACATCAAAATCTTAAAATAACAGTGTTTAGCTATGCTTAATAACCAAAAAAGCTTGATTAATACAAAAATTATTTGGTAAAAATACTGTGATCGTCGCTGAGAAAACCTGAATTTAATCCTATCACACAGAATTACATATTAAAAGTTTAAAAAACTGAAATTTTACACTTGCATCTTAATAGTTTGTATACATCGGAAACGATTCGTGGAATTTCATGACACGAAATCTCTCTCTCTCTCTCAAAAAAAGGGTTAGTTATAAAAAATTCAAAGTAGTAAAATACGTACGACTTAAAAAGAAAATAAATACGGTAAAATGAAAAAATACCTTAATAAAAGAAATCCATAAAGCTTCAACAACCGAACAACCAAATGGAATCGTAATCCACATACGCTTCTAGAGAGAGGAAAAAGCCTTCACCTCATTGGCTGAAACATCGCGTCTGAAGATAGTAAAAGCCTGTAGCTGATTAGCTGAATGCTCGCGCATGCGTATAAAAGGCATTTTTGCATGAAAAACTAAAAAGCAGGTTAGCTTTAAGTATATGGATGAGAACTTATGAGAAAGAAATCATTATGAAAATTCATAACAGTTTCCAGCTTTGTATTTTGCTTAGTTTAATTTTAAATATTAAATATTTGTCAATTTTTTTTTTATTATTTATTAATTTATTTTTATAAAATTGTCAAATAAGTGAAAACAGTTTAAAACTGAAACTCCCTGGCATAAATTAGCAACCCTTATGTTTATTTAAATTCTTTCCCAATTTTTAATGAACTATGGGTGACTGGTATGAATATCAATGCCCTTTGACTCAATATTATTAATGCATTACAGCTAATGATAAAGTGAGAATTTTTTGTATTTTAATTTGTTAAAAAAAAATTGCAGTGTTGTTTTTATGAAAATTAGATCTGAATTAACAGTCGTCAAAAGAAATGTGGCATTTCAACAGGAGGGAGGGAGGGGGGGGGGAGATATCACTCGAGTGTAACAAGCTGTGGCATAGAAGTCAAGAAAGAGTTAAAAAAAACTTCAAAATTCGAGAGATGCAATTAATAGATGACCCCTGTATTTTGTTATGCATGAAAAATATTATTGAGAAGGAAATACCCATTTTCGCAAATATTTACAGGTACGCTTGAATGGGGTGTTGAGTGGCTGACAATGGACATCGAAGTTCTAATTAAAGATACCCATGAAGATGACAGGCTTGAGGGTCAGATTGGTGTAATTGAAGGAATACAAGTAAGCAGTTCATCTTTATTTTTTATGCATCATTGTATAATATGTAATCTGTATGGCTTTATTTAGTACTTTTGGTAAGTGAGAAATTATAATAAGCACTAGCTGGCTTCGTCCACTAGCGGGCCCCTAATTTACATCGGTACCTCAAATCATACTAAATTCGAATTTTGTAAAACCTAGAATCTTACACAATCTCGAATAAGATAAACCTTGAACCGAACGAACCTTCTACCCAGGTCCCCGCTGCCTTCGGCACCGTATACCGGTCGTGCTACGCATGCGTCGGATAATCCCTTAATTTGCACATCGAATAGTATAAACCTCTAACCAAATGAACCACCGACATGGGTCCCCGCTGCTTTCGGCATCAGATAATCCTTTAATTTGCATATTGAATAGTATAAACCTCTAACTGAACGAACCTCCGACTCGGGTCCCCGCTGCCTGCGGCACCGTATAGCAGTCGTGCTGTGCATGCACTGCTATATCCATTAGTTCCACCTTCCACCACTAGGTGGCGCAATCTGTTCTATACGAACCTCAAGCACTGAAATTGTGAAGGCTATAGATGTCGAGTCGAATGAGCTACACCCCGTCGTGATCCAGGCCATAGAACCAGAGATAGGAAAGCGCCCCTTAGTGTAATTTTTTAAAATTTCATTAATTTATTTTGGTTTATTTTATTTCAAGATTGGATTAATTTCTAGGTTATTTCATTCACAGTAGTATTGTATTAATATCATCCAAGGCCAGATTTAGGAGAAGTTCTGGTAGTCACAATGGGTTCTTAAAGCTTCCAGAACCTCCACAAATTTTCATATACTTTTTAAATTACTCATTTAATGATAATAATAAATTCTCATATGTCTAGAAAATGAGCTGTTATGTCATAATTCATATGATTTATCATTGTTAAAAAAAAAAAAAAAAAAAAAAAAAAAAACTGGACTTTTCTGTTATGAAATATTAGGAAATCACTATTTCATAGAAAACTGTCTTAGTGTGGAAATTTCATTAAAATATTGGTACTCTTATACTGAAAGTCCTTAAATACATTGGGGAGCATCTGTGTTTAAAATTTAGGCATGAAAGAGTTCCTCCTAAAGAAGAAAATCCACCTTTTTAAAAACAGTATTGGATATTCTCTGGATTGATTTAAAAAAAAAAAAAAAAAAATTGAGTGAATGTGTTTGTGGGGGGGGGAAGAGAAATTTAAGTCTCAAACATTTTATCAACTCAAACCTTTAGAGTTTGTTTCGATTCTTTCTACAAAGATTAGCTCATGTTATGAACATTTGAAAATCATGAATGAAATTGATTAAAACGTCTGACTTTAAAAGAAATAAAGTTTGCATAGATTTCGTTTTTTAAACATAATATTTTGGCCCTTCCATATCTAAATAATTTTTATAATAGTTTCAGTGTAGTGAAGATTATTGCAAGGGTAAAGCCAAAATTGACATGGAAGGACCTACCATAGTTTAAAAACCTTTTATTTTTCCTAAACTGGAAGAAAAATCTGTAAAACAAACAAACAAACAAGAATATGATTTGGCAGTCCTACTTTACATATATTCGTTAACTGTGAGCGTAACCTTTAACAAGCATTGTCTTTTGATTCAATGATTTACATACACTGTTAGTTTAAATTTGATTTTCATTTTTAGTATATTCTAAATTAAGAAAAAACTAAAATAATCGTAATTATATTTCTTTATATATATGAAAGGATAAAAAGTAAAACCTTTTTTAAAATGCAAAATTCAAATTCAAAATCTAAAACCCCCAAAACATTTTTTCTAACTCCATAAATATGTATTAAATCTAATTTGCCCCTGGTATCTTCGTTTTCCTGCATCACAATTATTACTTTTAGGCATAATTTTTTATCTCTCCTTAAGTTTAAAAATGCTGAGTAGTACGCTTTTTGCAAGTGCTTGTAGTTTAGGCTGCGCGTCCAGATTCTGCAGGAACTGGTCTCGTCAAAAACCCGGGCAACATCCAAGAGCTAAGTAACCAATTAACTGTCGTCACCTTCTACTACCAGGAGCGCACTCTAGCAAAAAATATTGGAGTTAGGCTCCAACAAAAAGCAGGAACACGCATATTTCGTGGCTTTTCGCCAGGTCCTGACTGCTATGAGGAACCATTTCCTGAAAACATCGTTCTCGAGGCCTGTTTGAACGTTTCCACCTTCTAAGAAGAGCGACGGTAGAAGCTCCATTGATTCCGTCCTGGAACTGCCATCTCTAACGGGCTGGTCTGGTTAAGTCCATGATGTGTCGGTAATATCGGCTCTCCAAACCCCTGGGGCTGATTTGTTAACAAAGAGACTGTACTTAAAAAGGAATAAAAAGTCAGACTCCAGGAAAAAACTCTTGGACAAAACTCTTCCGAGAAAAAACTCTCCAGGAGACTCCAGGAAAAAGCTCTTTCAACAGCCTCGACATGACGTCACACCCAGCCCGAAGACAAGTATCTCCTCACAAATATTCGTTACGTATATATATATATAATTGATAATTTTTTTTTTTTTAGATTCCACTTCCGTTGACAGGCCAGCTCTGATCTCCATAATTTTACACCAAATAATAGCCATATTATTCCACCACCAAAAGTTACTGAAGCTACTCCATGCTAGATGATGACGGAAGATCACAAATTATAACTCATATAAGCAGTCGCACTTAACTAGAGTAAAGGCAAAATAATCCAGGCAATGAATAATCCAGGCAATTTCCCACTCAGTAACAACAGCATTGAAGAGACAGCTGTTTATTAGCATTAGGCGTTAACAACTCCACCAAACCTCATCAAAAACTTGAAGTTGTTTAATGCATCAGAGGTGACGGAACAAAGCTAGGTTGTTGAAGAATTCTCTATCGACGACATAAGAATTTTAACACCCTAGTGACCGGGTTTAGTTGACAATTAGAAAATGCGTAAAAATCTCTCTCCGAAGGCAGTGTAACAGTATAAATATCAAAAGAATTTGCTCAAGGTTACAAAAGCACACTCTGGCAGACAAACACAAACTGTAGAAGGGGGACAAAAAGGGTGGTACTTGCACGCTAATGGATGAAAAAATGAGGCCAAGAGGGTGTGTACTTGACGTATTGTCAAAACTCTTTCTTTAGACACGGCATATTAAAAAGGTGAAAAAGCCTTGAGCGGGAAGACGCGAAGAATTATGAGATGTCGAATGATAAAATTAAATAAAAAATAAAAAATGGTATTGCAAAATGTTCCAAAAGAATAAAAATTCAATGTCTCAAAATAAGAAGAAATTAGACAGGTACCTTTTACAAAAGCATTGCGTTTAATAAAATAAGGGTTTTACAAATACGTGTAGCTTTTAACAGATAAAGATTTTTAGAATAATAATTAAAAGAATATTTTGATTAAAGCTATGGAATAAAAATATAATTTAGATTTAAGAGATATTTTAAAAGACAGGCAAAAAAAAATAGAATTGTAAGAATTTGGAATAAATTAATTAAGGAAAAACGGCAAAATTTATTAAAATATATATATATATACATAAATGTCAGTTAGGATGTAACTAAATTATAAGAATTTATCATTGCATAGCCTGAAAGATTTTCTCCTTTTTTTCTTTGGATCACTTTTATGCCTGAAAAATAAACATAAAATATAAACTACAAAAATCAATGGCAGAAGTTATCTTGACATATCTAATCATTATTCAATATAGAAAGTTATTTATTCAGACTGCTGAATTTCACTGAAACCATTACTGATTTTTTATGATGAAGGAAAGCTTGTTAAGTATTTTCCAATGAATTAAAATATTTTTTCTTATAAATCATGTAATTTATGTATGACTATGGATAAAAATTTGCTTATATGGTAATAAATTGTAACTAATAATTTTATTATATCTCAGTTTCAAAATGCAAGAACTGCCACTTCATTATTCCAAATGTATTTATTTATTGAATGCAATGTCTCATTTCAGTACCTTTCATTGCAATTTTAATGAGACGATACATAAATTTTGTGCTTTTTATCTAAATTTTAGAAATTTTATGAAGAAATTATAAATTTGAATTTTTATTATATGTTTTCAAAATGCCAAGGCTAAGTTTTCTGAAGTTACAATGACAGAATAATTGATGCAAGAGACAAAGTACACTGATATAAAATTGTCTGTGTCAATTCAGACAAATTTTTGTTTAGATGTTTATAAGTTTTACTTTATTGAAATTGATATTGTGCCAACTATTGAAATAATAATTATCAAAATACCAGTATTATTGGGTATATCAATGTTTGAAAAATACCTTGGTTCTATTGTATTATAATTTTCATTTCACAATATTTTTTTTCCCCTTTTTTGATGTAACTCACATGTTTAATGTGATAGTTTTGTATTGGTTAGAATGTAAAAATATTTCAAAAACATAACCTGGCCAAACGGAATGAAAACAAATAAATGCATCTGGTTCAGTATCAAAAGTTGTTGATTGATCAGCTGTTTCAGAACAATAAAGAATGGTGGCCCTGAATTGCAGCACACTTACGGATTTTTTAGAATTCTTCATAATTTTATGAAAATGTGCCAAGTTTTACAATTTTACATGTGTAAACCATTTCTTTGCTAATTTTCCCCTTTGCTTTTTCATTCATTTAAAAAATAAGAATGTTATGATTACTATTAAATAGTATATAAGGTGACTCTAAAGCTTGAAGTATGGCATGTTTTATTTTCTTACTTGTTGGAGGTATGTAGACTGTGTAAGTTGAAAATAAGGTAGGAAATAAGATTACAGTAAAACGCTGATTATCCGAACAAGTCGGGACCGACCCTAGTTTGGATAAGCAAAAGTTCAGATAAATGGACAGACAATTTAAGGGATGTTCCTCACTATACTAAAACCTTCACACTTTATCCAGCTTAGGATTGGCAGCACCAGTTAGTGCTGGTATCTTTAAAAATTGTTTTTCTTTTTATAGTTTTATTTGTTTACTTTTTTATTACAGTCAAACCTCATTAACACGAAATTGCTTAACGTGAAATTTCGCTTAACACAAAATAATACTGAGGTCCCATCAAATGAGTTTGAAAATCAATGTTAATTAATTCGTTTAACACGAAATAGAATTTCGGAAAATACCGCTTAAGGCGAAATTTTTTTTTGCTCCAAAGTATAAAAAAAACAAAATTCCTTACGCAATGTTTCCGATATTTCAAACTTACATTGTCACATACTCTTATTAAAAATGGAATTTTCTCATGGTTTGTAAAAGATATAAAGTGGAAAAGGGTTTCAGAAAATCGTGAAATACTGAATTCCTGACTAATCCCTACTTTTCTTTGATCTCTGATGTGTGTAAGTGTTCCCACATTAAAGTCCTCCACAATGAAAGATTGGGCGAAGGAATTTCTTTTTTGAAAACGATTGTTCCATTACCTGGTTAACTGTATTGACAGTGACATAAACCGGGTTTCCGAATTCCCCTATCTGTGAGTGAAAGAACTAACAATCCTTACTTCACTACCTGACTAACATAATTGAAACTCTGTTCGCAGTTGCTCTGTAGAATTCTGTGAAAGATGAGTTGAAAACAATAAGCTGTATCTTTAGAAACAAAGCAAAAACTGTTAAACGAAATTAGCAATAAAGTGCTGAAAAAATCAGAAAATGCAGCGAAGTATGGGATACATGCAATTCTTCTACAATTGGTCCTCTCTACAATTTTAAAGAATCATGAAAAGATTGAAGCTGCTTATGCTGTGAGTTAATTCAAACCTGCAAGAAAACGAATGTGTAGAAGAAATAATGATTCAACTGAAATTTCTCTCTTCCGATGGGCAAGAATCTAGAACAATGTTTTAACTTTTGCAGTTTTGCAAGAGAAAGCAAAGGCTTTTGCTGTTGCTCTCGGTGAGAGCGACTTCATATGTTCTAACGGATTACTGAATGGAGATTTAAAAAGCGTCATAGAATTGTCTACAAAAAGGTATGTAGCCAAAAACGGGAAATTCTTTCTTAGACATTGTTTTTTCCGAGTACATTTCCATAGATGAAGATGTTCTGACTTCGGATGGGACGACATACGAAGAAATAATTGCTGAAAATAAAAGATGACAACATTGAAGTGTCGGGCGAGGATGAAGAAATTGACACCGAACGGATGCTTCCAGAACTTTGAACAAATTAGATGAGGTCCATATGTTCCTGAAAGAACTATTGTACAAAATTTTTTTAATTTTAAAATTATTTAACCACTCATTAATTTCATTGTCTTCATAGCTTAGGAATCATTCTTTCCACCTCCTTTATTATTTTACATTCCTCATTTTCTGATCCACTATCAGTTTTCCTTTATTATACACTGTGAAGGGGACAAAGGAAGAGTTCACAGTGAAGGGGAGGTAATGTAAAAAGGAATTCTGTGCTTTGATTTTGATTTTACCTTCTTTCCCCCAATCCTTTTATTTTCTTGTTACTACTCCCAATGACACACTAATCAGGGATTCAATTTCGCATGCTAAATCTGAATTGGGAAAAAAAAATGAAAGAAAAAGGTATATGGATAATTGGAGGTTCGGTTAAAAAAAAATTTTGAGTGAAATAGGCTGTTTGTATAATTAGAAGTTTGGTTTAAAAATTTTTTTGAGAGAAATAGGCTGTTTGGTAATTGGAAGTTCGGTTAATTGGAGTTCTGATAATCGGCGCTCTACTGTATGTGGATTCCATGTATTGAGTGACTGAAATTGTTTGATTGAATTACTGATTGATTTGTATTGAATTACTGAAAAAATATTCACCTTTGACTGGATATAGCTGAACTATCTGACTGTTATGCACACATTACAATAAAACCTGTCAAGGCAGAACATGTATGGAATCCTGCCTTAAATGTAAATATTTCTTGGTCTCCTCAGCAAAAAGAACATGATACAATTACAATAGACAGGATATACACTGAAATGAACCTGTCTAAAATGTTAACTTTTCTCTTGTGATTCTACCTAAACCATGGATGTATAATTAGAAGGATAAAGCATGCAAGGCCTAAGGTGACAACATTGGCTGTGTTGCATCCCGGGGAAAACAATGTCACTCGGTGTTACCTGTTGGCCTCTAAAAGTTGGTGGTTTGTGATGAGACAAAACAATCTGTTGACGATGCACTAATCTTTTCATTAATTTTCTATATGTTACACTTTTTAAATTATTATATGGTCCCTGGGTGTTATAAGTTATATCTAGAAATTTTTTCTTCATGCTCTCCCAAGCGTAACAATAAAAATTCCATTCTTCTATGACCAAAATTCATTGAGTGATGATAGATATCTTGACATTTATGAAATTTCTGAGTTTTTCAGCACTAAAACGTGTCTGTCCCTTTTAGTGCCAGAAAGTTCTGAAATTTCACAGAGTCCGAAGTATCATAACTTGGTAAATTTCAGTCATTGAAAAATGGATTTTTTATGGTTGTACTTGTCAGAGCATGGAGAAAAGATTTCTAAATATAATTTATAGCACAGTGACTGCATAAAAATGTAAAAAGTGTAACTTTCTGAAAATTAATGGCAGGGCTATTTCATTAACATATTCTTAATTCCTACCTTATTTTGTACATTTTTGCAATTTACATTGTTTATGTACCTCCAACATGTAAAACATTAAAAGGCGTTTCAAACTTTGGGACATCTTGAATTTGCTTATTGATTTTTCAAGAAGTATTCATCTGTGGAAATGTATAAAATTATATGGTTTTGAAATGGAAGCTCATACAGGAACTTTTCTGACAGGGCTCTGTTTTTGTGAAATTTTTTGCTTAATTGGGGACTTTCAATTTTACATAAACAATGCCACAGGCAAACCATAGTCTCCAATGAAAATTAAATCCTAACAACTTTATATATTTATTAAATTTTAGTGAAATCAGGATTTGGGAAAGGTTATATGGTAAAAGGGACATTAAACTTATGTACTTGCAGACAATAAAGTCTGTGCAAATTACACCACTTCGTTCAATTACAATAAAATACCTTTTTTCCCCGATTGAAAATTTGCGCATGATGTAAAGTATTATGACACTTTCACCAGGGATAGTTTTCCATAAGGACTAATACTTGTCTACATAAAAAAAATTCTTTCAATTCATGAATCATGTACAAATATGCATTTCCACTTATTTTAAGCATGAAAGCATTTAAAAATTTCGCTTTTAAGTCAATATTAAAAAAAAAAAAAAGAGTTGAAAATTTGTTTGATAAATCACTTTCTGATGTAAAAATCACACATTAAAGAGTCACAATTTAATAATTGGTTATCCAAATTTCAATTTAATTGAAAAATCTGGGAACACAAAAGAAAAGAAGGTGAAATTATATTGAAGATATCAAATAATAATGTCAAAAATGAAATTAATTATTTGAAATAATTGTAAAAATTTAAATAAATTATCAAATAATACATTATCTGCTTATTATAATGTCATTTTGGACAGTAAAATTCTTGTTCATTTTCGTTTCCTGTTAATCATATCATTTTTAGCAGAAAATTCTCTTCTGCATGTAACTGATATTGATGCTTTTAAAAATATTTACATTTTTTTTTTTTTAAATATATCATATTGACCTGCTTCTTCTGTACTTATTGGTATTCATGCTGCTTGTATTATTAAAAAAATATTTGAAAATGTCTGCTTTATTTTATACTCATTTTTTCCAAATCAAATGTTTTTTAAATGGTATAATTCTTCATTTTCTTTTCCTGTTATGACATAATTTTTAACAGAAAACCTCTTCTGTATGTAACTCATATTCATGCTTCATGTATCAGTAAAAAAATATTTAAAATTTTCTTTTTAAATATGATGTTATATTCACCTGGTTTTTATTGGTTTACATTTTGGACATGTAAATCTTTCAATTGAAAATTAATTGTTGTGAAAAAATGATTATTCTCGGCTTTGAAGATCAAACAACTATAAAGAAAAATGGCTAAGATTTATAGGAAAAAAATTGATTGATTATCTGTGAAAATAAGGAAATTTTGAATTATTTAAAAGCACATTTGTATAAAGTGAATAAAAAAATAGCCTAAAACCTTTAATCCACCTATATGCAAAGATACAAAGGCATTAAATTACCCGTTTTAATGCTGACTTCGGACAAACATTCACACACACTCTTACATTTATAACGTTACTAGGATTAGGATGTCTCAGTCAGGAGGTCAGCCTAACACAGAACCTCTAACAAACCATGTTCCCAAGCACATTAGATTATAATATATATTAATAATGTAATATATAATTATATATAATATAATATATATTAATAATGTAATATATAATTATATATAATATAATATATATTTATATAATCACTTTCTGATTGACTATAATATATAATTATAATATAATATATTATAATATACCCCAAAAGGATGAAAGATTCTTATAAATATTACACCAATCTCAATGTATGCATCTGTCTGTTCAAACCAGCCATACTCAACCTGCGGCCTGCCGACCATTTATGCGCGGCCCGAGACGCAATCATTAACCCATACTTATAAAATTAATTTAGATGCGCATAAAAAGTATTTAAGACTTTCTCTGTTGTTTGATATATTTTCATGGGAAGACAAAATCTGTCTTGTCATTTATAATTAATTTAAAATTATAGTAAAACATTCTAAATGCTGTTTTCTTAGTCAAAAGTTATTTTTCTTCTATTTGTGCAACAGTGCTGTATACATTTCACAATCTTCAATACTAAACAAACATTATTCAAAATTAAATTTACACCATATATTTCTACAATTAAAAGAAAAAGGTTTTCATTGAGCAAAAGACTGATTTATTAGAGAAAATCTCTTTTTTTTCCCCATTAGATCTCGGAAATTTCGCATTGTTATATTATAACGTTTGATACTTATTATATAGCTAGTACAGTTTTTTAGTGTTCAACGTTTGTCGCAGAAAAAATTGGCACAAAATTTTTTTACATTGGTATTTCCAAACAACAAACTTCGCGGCCTATTTCTGCAACATTTACAATAGAAATCTACCATGATGTTTATTGTTTAAAAATAGTGGTGTTAAAATTATTTGTTAACATTCCTTCCACGGCAAACATTTAATCCTTCTGATAATGTATGTTCTAAACCTGTGTTACATTGCTTTTGTTATCTTTCTATTTTAATTACCCTTTTTTAAGTGTGTTGCGGCCTGCCTAACGTCGCAGACATATGTTTGCGGCCCGCCAGAAAAAAAGGTTGAGTATGGCTAGTTCAAACTATTATGTGGAAGAGAGCTTTTGAATTATTGAATTATTTCTATTATTGTTATTATTTCAGAATGATGTATGTACAGTGTTTTTACCAAGAGAGGAGAGAACAGTCAATGTCCTTAGTCAACATCTGGAACCTATTGTTCCCGTGCGTGGCGATAAGGTAATTATTTTTAGCTCACAGGCCTGAGAGCTTGATTTTTACGAAGATACTTTCACTTTTGAAACCAGTTGCGAAAGTAAAAGTATCTTCATAGAAAAAATCCACAAAGAAAATTGAAAAAGTAATCATCGGCGGATATAGAGATCAATCTCAGCTATCTACTGCCAAAAAAAAAAAATTAAAAATATTGAAATGCAAATGAGATATTAGAAAATAACTGCTCCATAGGATTAACATTAACGAGCGGGTGTTTTCGTGTGAGGGGATAGGACCCTTAAGTATGACTAAACGTGAAATAAAACTTTGTTATTTTAGGATTTTTATGTGAATTATTAGTGTCCTTTATAAGGTGAGTTTCACTCGATACAAGAAAAAATGATCATCATTATGCATAATTATGCATTAATTTTTTATTTGACCTTTACTTTTACTATTTTAAACATTTTTAAAATTTTCCTAATTTTTATTATTTTACTTAATTATTTTACTTTATTGTAAGCATTCATTGTAATTTCGAGTGCATTATTAAATTAAATTTATTGTTTAAAATATGTAAACAAAACAGTGCACAGAAATCTGCAAAATTCTAAAATCTGCACAACCTCTGGTTTTAAACTATGCGGATTTAAGGGAGTCTATTGTATTTTCTGTTAGACAATATTTACCTAACGAGTATTAAGGCGTGAGAACGGTTAATTACCTCCTTTATTTTATTTCTAAATACTTAATCATTTTTCTTCCCAACATCTTATAGATGTAAAAAAGAATGTTCTTACCGTTTGGTAGCTTCGTCAGTGATGTATCCAGGTTAATCCGTTTTTAACAACTTTGTTTGTTGTTGTGTGAATATTATTTTGTTTGAAGGATCCATTTGAAAAGAAATTGTATGATTTCACTAGAAAGATGATCACTGCTATAGAATTATGTATTCCATAGTATCGTAGTAGTATGCTAAGTAGAGAAAAATCATCTTCACACTTTGAAAAAGGAAAAGAAAGAATTTAATATAAGATAAAATTAAGACTGAATATTTTCCACCCTCTTAGTCGGGGTGTTTGAGCACGAAGTGAGCAAAAAACATATACACGAAAATACACATGTGCTTTTCTCAAAAAAGGGTTACATTCAAAAGGTTATATGCGTGATAAACATCATTATCTAAAATTGGCCATTTTGCATCATTAAAAGTCAAATTCAAGTGTTTATAAAAAAGAGTCAGTAAAAGTCTCGTTAAAAATAAGTTCAGCTAAACTGTCTTTAAAGTGTCATCTTTTCTAACAGGCAATAAATTTGCCTCGTTACTGTCAGCTAACCAGATGTGAGCGGCACAGAAAGATTGTCCATATGTAAGTTCTAAGAGATGGAGATGTAACTTTTTCTTTATTTTTGTTTTAGCACTTATCTTAATTAGGAGGCTTATTCAGTAACATGGGCAACATTTTCATTAAACACCTATTTTAGTAAATTTTAATGAATCATTTTCATGAATGTTTTCACATTTTATGTACTAGAAAAGTAGTAGACACAACTCACCAGTAAAAAAAAGGGGCAGTAATGATTAAAGTGGATGCAAAAATGAGACCTTAAAGTCCAAATTCTCTGGACTAGGAAGTGCTGAGTCACAGGGTAAAGAATTAGCTTTTTTTATTATTAAAAGAGAGAGGAACTAAAAGATGGTACCGCCATCTAGCTTTAAATAATAAAAGGAAATGCTGGTTCTGTCAACTATCTTTAAAAAGAGGAGCAATTTATTATTATAAATTAAATATAAATAGATATGAAAATTAAAAGGAGATAAAATTGTAGTAAACAATAATTAATAATATTAAATGATTTGGAAGATAAATGTAGGTAATTACTTAAAAGTTGAATAGATAAAGAAAATAATTTTAAATAAAAATATAGATAGAAAAAAACAATAAAAAAGTAATGAATACGTAGATGATAAATTAGTATTAAAAAAGTAATAATTTAAGGGGTTAAAAATATATAGCCATGTATGTATGAGGAGTCATTATGTAAAATATAGAATGATAAATGATTGTGTTTAATGCATGAAACCATTTTTTTTGGCAGTTTTACCTCAACCCTTCGTAATGTCATATATCCGGTCTTCTGACAAATGATTATTTCTTATCTGTTATAGGTTAAAGTAATTTTTGGAAATGATCGAGAGATTACAGGAAAGCTCCTAAGTATTGATGGAAGTGAGGGAGTAGTGAAATTCAATACAGCCAATGGTACCAGCGACATAAGAATGATTCATTTATCATATCTGTGTAAAATGAGATAACTTTTTATCTAATAATATAATTTTTTTTAATCTAGAGACAATCATAGACTTTTTTTAAGGTGAAGACATGGACTTTTTATGTAGCATAAGTAATTTTAAGATTTTAAATAAAAATTTTTTAAATGATTTAACAGTTTCTTTCTTTCCCCCCCCTTAAATGTATAGTTTACTTGAATGTACAAATTCTGTTGCAGGGTTCATACAGACTCCTTAGAGATGAAAAAGTTTCCAAGGAGTACTTAGAACTCCTTAAATAAACAAAATACTCCTTAAATTATCATGAAGTATAATTTAGCATTGGACAATGATTTAATTGAAGTATACAAGAGTAGAAAATAAAAACTTATATATGAATGACGAATAGTACACCTTAAGCATGTATGGCTTAGAAAAGATTAACATTTAAAGGGAGTAGAATAAAAGTCTTCTCATGTTTATAAAGATAAAGTTCAAGTGATTACCATTCTAAAAAAAAAAAAAAAAAAGTTACTGTATTCATTTATTTATTTTATTTTTTGTATATGCCACATGGTTTTTTTCCAACATTTACTTTTAAAATCTAGGTGCATTTGATACATGATGAATATTTGGGATTTGACTGGCCTCTGTATATGGCCATTGCATAAAGTAGTTTGCTCGCAATTTTGTATTCAAATTTATGAAACCAGTAAGCAATGCTTCATGAGTACTTGGTAGTTTTAGCACTAGCTATAAGATTTTAATGAAATAAAGACATAATATTTTAATAGAAATCTCTCTAAATGATGTATTAAAAATTAGGGTGTATGTGTTACACAAGAACACAGCATGCATGAACAAATATGGTAAGTCCTTTAAAATTCTGGTACTCCTTAGAATTTTTCTGGACTCCTTGGATTTTTTCTTTTCACGTCTGTATGAACACTGGTTGTATCTGAAGCTAATAAATGAACAGTGCTGGAAGAAGAATTGAAAACTTTTATTTATGTTCAAGGTTGTATAGAGGAAATTGCGAAAAGTAATTAGTATTTTTCAAACAATATTGTGTATTTAATTTAAAGTATTAAAATTTTAATCATCTTCAAAGTACTGACCATTTGAGTCAGTATATTGATATAACTGCACTAATCAGTCTAATTGCTTAAAAAACTGTTAGTTTGCAATGCGTCTGTTTATTTCTTCACCTGTTTCATTTCAGCAAAAATGTTTTTCTTTGAATTTTTTTGTTTTTCATTCATTTAGAGAAATTAAAAGAGATTATTACATTTTTCTTCTTCTATTTCAAAACAGGATCCTTCACAAAATTCTTTTGTCTTAAAAATAAACCTTTCACAAACTTTTCTCTCTCCAAACTGAACCTTTCACAAATGTAATCATTTAAAATTAAAATCTGACTGCTACTTTAAAAAAAAAAAAAAAAAAGGTATTTTACATACATATATTTTCTTGAAGATGTCTAAACAAAAACCTGAATATAACAATCATTTCAAATTCACAAACTTATGACTAGATTTTTCACAAATGTTAAAAAAACTGTTCACAATTTCACAAAAACAGGACCCTGGCAGAAAAGTCTGGACAGACCTCTGACGGTTGGCTAGTTAACTTGATCATGCTGTTTTTCAATGAAAATTACTTCACACTTTCAGCTGTATGTGCGCTAGTATGTTGTCATTCTAAAGTTACCATTCCCCACTTTGCCTTAACTTTGGATGTTTTCTTTTCACCAAATCACATGTGAATTTAAGAGTTAATGAAGGTTTACTGAAAATTACTTCGCACTTTAAGCTGTATGTGTGCTAGTATGTTGTCATTGTAAAGTTACCATTTTCCACTTTGCCTTAACTTTGGGTGTTTTCCTTTTACCAAATCACATGAGAATTTAAGGGTTAATGAACTTTATTCTTTTCACCAAAAATGGGTTAGGTAATTTTTACTGTTTATTATTTTTGTAATTATTTTTTTTTAATGTAAATTAATTCAAAATTTTATTTGGCATGTTTAATAGACTAGATTAATAAATAAAGTTTTAGATATGTTAATCAACAGTTACACTTCTTTGTTTTTGAGATCATATTTTGCATCATTAAAGTATATTTGTCTTCTATGTTACCATGAGAAAATAAAGGTAGTAACAATTATTTTGAAATTTTGCACTGTTAAAGCATAGATTAAGGGGAGCAGAAAAGTTTGAAATGACGAAAATTGACTGAAGTTTGAGCATGGATTAGGAAACCTGTAATTAATTTGGACTGTTATTTCTTTTTGCATTTATTTGTTTTATGTTTTATAGAAATAAAATATATATATATTTGTTAAATCGTTAAAAAGAAAAGAAAAAGTTTTAAATGTGTACAACAAAACTAATTTTGTCAGAATTTTAAAATCCATGTTCCATGTATTTGAGTTGTCATTCCTTTTTATACAGCTTATTACGTTGTCTCTCGATAATACCTAAAAAACAAACAAAAAATTGTAAAAAAAAATATATAATAAATTCAAAATTCATAAAAATTGATCATTTTTTTTTTGTTATGATTCAAAAGAAAGTTTCTTTTCAGGTATAGTTTGTAGAGAATTTAATTTCCTTTATTATAAGTGTCCTGGTGGGGAGTCGAACCCAAGACCTTTGGCTTAAATTGACAACACTCTGCTTATTGAGCTACCTAGTGGCATCTGGCCCGCACAATTCACTCAAATAATCTTATTGGCAATAGCATCTAGTTTGCCATGCATACAGTGAGTTCAACAGAATATACTACAGATAATAGAGCTTCATGGATGCAGTGGATACATAGGATAGTAAACAATGGATACATAGATACACATTATTATTTTGAACTCAATCATACTGATTGGTAAAGATATTTTACAAAGCCCAATGCGAAGCTCCATTTAGCCCAATAGGCAGAGCGTTGACAATTTAAGCCAAAGATCTTGGGTTCGACTTCCTGGCTGGACACTTTTAATTGAAAACATTTCAATTCATATATATTTACCAATCAATATGATCGAGTTAAAAATTATAAAGTGCAACTATTCTTTCCACCAAAAATAAATTAGGTAATTTTTTTTTCTTTAAGGCAAATTAAATTTTTTTTGAAATTTTAATTGTATTATGTATTGGTTATGTATTATGTAATAAACAATACAAATTTCACAAAATGGCAGCTGTTTGAAATTTTAGAAAAAATTTTGGAACTAATTTTTCATTTTCAAAACTGTTTAAAAAACCAAAATTATTAAAAATTTTAATTTTTTGTCCTTTAACAGGGCTTGTTCCTAAAAAGTTTAAAGCTGTTCTCAAATCCAAAAGAGCAACTTTTTGACACATTTCTGAATTCATTTTTGTTCAGAAACACATGAAATTGGCAGAACATTTTTTTATTTTTTGGTGAAGGCAGAAGATCTTTCAGAAAATATTGTCAAAGTTGGCATTTAGAACCAAATTTCTGACATAGCAGCCCAAAAAAGCGGTGAAACTTGTCGTGTGGCAGGAATAGCTTATAACTCGATAAGTAATTTATTTATCAAAAAAAGGAAAACTCTATTCGATTCCAAATCGCTTTAATAGTCAGGCCTGCCAATTTTATGTCTTTACATTTAAAAATGAGACAGAAAATATGTCAAAGTTTTGTGCTGTTGAACAGGGTATTTGAGATCCACCTTGATATATAAATCATTAATTCAAAATTTTATTTGGCATATTTACTAGACTAAATTAGTAAATGAAGTTTTAGATATGCTAATCAACAGTGCACTCCTTTATTTCTGAGACCATATTTTGCATCATTAAAGTATATTTATTTTTTATGTTACCATGAGAAAATAAAGATAGTAACAATTATTTTGAAATTTTGTACTGCTAAAGCATAGATGAAGAGAACCAGAAAGGTTTGAAATGACAAAAAATGACTAAGTTTGATAGTGGATTAAGAAACTTTTAATTAATTTGGACTATTACTTCTTTATGCATTTATTTATTTATGTTTTATAGAAATAAATAAATATTTGTAAAATTGTAAAAAAAAAAAAAAAAAGTTTCACTGGTGTACAACAAAATTAATCTTGCAAAACTAGTTTTGCCACAATTTTGAAATCTGTGATCCATGTATTTGAGTCGCCATTCCTTTTTATACACTATACACAGCTTATTATGTTGTGTTTTGATTATACTTGAAAATCAAAAAAAAAAAAAAAAAAAAAAAAAAAAAACTAAATTAGGATGATAAAAATTTAAAATCCATAAAAATAGATCATATTTTTTGTTAGAACTTGGAAAAAAAAAAAAAAAGATCTTTGTTTGTTTTTCAGTGATAATGTGCAGAGAATTTAATTTCCTTAATTAAAGAAAAAAAAATGTAAATCAGTAAATCCATTAACCTGTTCAAAAGTTATCATGACAAACCCAATCAGAGTTTCGAGATAACTCAGTTTAAAGTTTTGCCTTCACAGGTATCATCGATCTGCTCAGCTCAACATTTATTGCTCATATGGCTGTAACTTTAATAATTTTCCTATTACATCAATCATATGATATTCTTAAAGGTTCAACCATTATAAAAATAATAATAATGACATTTTTTTCATCATTTCAAGCCTTTCTGGTCCTCTTAATGGTCTAGAGCTATTCTTAGGATAAATAAAAACTACAAATAATAAATTTAAAATAGATTTAGTGATTGTTTTATCATGAGAGACAGGAATAGTTGCAAAAATTAGTTGATTAACCTTTTAAACTGCATACTGAAATCTACTCAAGTATATGCCTGCAAAAGATGGTTAAATTGCTATGCATAGTTTTTGATCCTATAAAACTTATTATTTTACTGAGTTAACTTTACTGATTTCTCCGTTAGCTCTTAAAATAATCAGTAAAACATCTGGTATAATAACTAATAAAGTCTAATAACTAATTATATGTGATTCTTGTTCATTTTCCTTGTGGATCTTTCTTCGTTTTCATCTGTCTAAGAAATCAAATGCTATTTGAAGCGTGATTGGTCTTCAAACAACTCATTCTTTATGAAGAAAAGAAAACCATTCAGAAATTTACACTTTGCAAGGTGTGTCAAGCAGTATGAATAACTCTAAAGCTGTTTTCCTTACCAGAGAGATTATTTCATAGTTGCATGTTCAAACTTCTCAGACATTCAAAAAAGAAAAAAAAAATCATGCACCAAGAATAGATTATGAAACACTTTCCAATACATATAACAAAATCTATAACAAAACTTCCCTGTTTAATAAGATGAAAGGTGACATGCAAGTAAACAGTTTGCAAATCACAAAATACATTTGAAAACATAATTTCAGCAAAAGTATTTGAATTCTTTTGTGCTGTCTTGCATATGATATAGATTTGCATATATACTACAGTATTCCTTATCTTATAATTCAATTCAATTAGGAAACACTTAACACAGTTGAAAATTCCCCTTCAGTAATTCCCATCAATAAATGGAAATGTAATTATTTTGTGCAACCCTGTATATAATCTAATAGAATTTATATGCAACAAATTAGTAGCATTTAAAAATGCATACCACAACCACAACTGAAAATTCACTTCCAGCAATTATGGTTCATAGACAGTACTGTTACCAAATTCTTTTGTGTGTCCCTGTAAATGAATGATGAATGCTATGCATTCCATATTCTACAGTAAGCATCTTGTAGTGCACCTCAATGATGTATACCAATTTCAATTTGAAATAGTGTAACATTATTAAAATACATTGCAAACAATTTTTCCCCATAGACTACAATGTAATGTAATTCTTTTGAGTGTTCTTGTAAATGACCTATAAATACTGCACACTTCATTTTCAATACTGAACATGCCATAGTAGTCCTAAATTACCTGACAATCTGAATATATTTACGTGAGTTAGAACACATAAATAAAAATTTATAAACACTTTTTAACTATGTTGGAAAGTGTTAAAAAGATATATGAGTCAGAAGCACTTGATGATTGGTGCCTAAACTGACTCAAAATAGCTCTCTTAAATGCCATCTATTGGCATAAAAAAATATAATGACTGCAACCACCAGAAAAATTATTATTATTACTAGGGAATCGAACCCCGGGTTACAGAGCATCGCTGAAAACTTTTTTTTATTTAAAATTCTAACAGATTTTTTATATTTAATATATATATATATATACTAAAAAGAAATGCCACATCTAGTATTTGTCGAGAATTGAATAAAAATCATGCACTCGTGACATCATAATTCACTTTTATATTTTAACAGACTAATAAGGCTACTATAATTTGTGACTCGTGTTATAGCCAGTATATGCGTCAGGACTCTTTGCCATTATAATTATCTTTTTACGTGTGAAGGTTTCGCTATAGTACTCAATTGTGAAATTTGGTAATTTTTTAAATTCAATATTTGTAAAACGGCATAATCATTAGATTTGAAATTTATATCAAGAAAAATACAATTTGTTACCTTTCCTATGCAGTTTGTCTAACAATTTTCTGACAAATACTTTTTGAGCTATTAATTTTTTCAGTAACTTCAAATGTTAGATTTTCTGAGATTAATCTGTGGCAACGATTAGCAGAAAACCCAGTCGTCAGCAACGCATAGCTTTTTATTAAAGAGGACGAGCTATTAATTTTTTCAGTCACTTCAAATGTTACATTTTCCGAGATTAATCTGTGGCAATGATTAGCGAAAAACCCAGTCATCAGCAACACGTAGCTTTTTATTAAAGAGGATTATGCAGTTTTATTCGAAAAAATAATTTTGAATAAAAATGGCCGCCTGGCATATGAAAAAGTGAAACGGGCATCCTGGAACTGTTGATGATAGTCACATGACTTACGCTTTTATTACATCGATTGGTGGTGGTGATAATTTATTTTCTTAGTACAATTAAAAAATTTTACATATCTAAATGAAAATGATTTAGTCATGAATAGGGTTTGATAAATGCAGTCGCCACTGGTGACCAAGTTATTTAATCTAACGGAGTTTTTTTTTTTTTTTTTTTTTTTAAATAAAAATTGACCTAAGAAATTAACACAATTGACATTCTTTCTCTTCCCTCCCAATATTAAGAAATAAACTTAGAAACTATATTCAAACAAAAAATAATTTTTATTTTCAATTTGGAAAAAATAAGTTTATCAACTGCAAATTTTAAAATAATAAAAGCAGAATAATTTGACTGACTTTGACTTGAAAATAGGCAAAACATTGCTTTCCTGCTTTGATATTTTATCTATGACGTCTTATCAGATATAGAATTTGTAGCACTCAACTATCTGGACATTTGAAGCATTTAGCAATCAACATTTTCCGAACATGCCGGTTAATTCAGTCTTTACTTTATTTCTTTTCTTTTCTTTTTTTTTTTTTTTTTTTTTTTAAATAAAAATTGACCTAAGAAATTAACACAATTGACATTCTTTCTCTTCCCTCCCAATATTAAGAAATAAACTTAGAAACTATATTCAAACAAAAAATAATTTTTATTTTCAATTTGGAAAAAATAAGTTTATCAACTGCAAATTTTAAAATAATAAAAGCAGAATAATTTGACTGACTTTGACTTGAAAATAGGCAAAACATTGCTTTCCTGCTTTGATATTTTATCTATGACGTCTTATCAGATATAGAATTTGTAGCACTCAACTATCTGGACATTTGAAGCATTTAGCAATCAACATTTTCCGAACATGCCGGTTAATTCAGTCTTTACTTTATTTCTTTTCTTTTCTTTTTTTTTTTTTTTTTTTTTAAATAAAAATTGACCTAAGAAATTAACACAATTGACATTCTTTCTCTTCCCTCCCAATATTAAGAAATAAACTTAGAAACTATATTCAAACAAAAAATAATTTTTATTTTCAATTTGGAAAAAATAAGTTTATCAACTGCAAATTTTAAAATAATAAAAGCAGAATAATTTGACTGACTTTGACTTGAAAATAGGCAAAACATTGCTTTCCTGCTTTGATATTTTATCTATGACGTCTTATCAGATATAGAATTTGTAGCACTCAACTATCTGGACATTTGAAGCATTTAGCAATCAACATTTTCCGAACATGCCGGTTAATTCAGTCTTTACTTTATTTCTTTTCTTTTCTTTTTTTTTTTTTTTTTTTTTTTAAATAAAAATTGACCTAAGAAATTAACACAATTGACATTCTTTCTCTTCCCTCCCAATATTAAGAAATAAACTTAGAAACTATATTCAAACAAAAAATAATTTTTATTTTCAATTTGGAAAAAATAAGTTTATCAACTGCAAATTTTAAAATAATAAAAGCAGAATAATTTGACTGACTTTGACTTGAAAATAGGCAAAACATTGCTTTCCTGCTTTGATATTTTATCTATGACGTCTTATCAGATATAGAATTTGTAGCACTCAACTATCTGGACATTTGAAGCATTTAGCAATCAACATTTTCCGAACATGCCGGTTAATTCAGTCTTTACTTTATTTCTTTTCTTTTCTTTTTTTTTTTTTTTTTTTTTTTAAATAAAAATTGACCTAAGAAATTAACACAATTGACATTCTTTCTCTTCCCTCCCAATATTAAGAAATAAACTTAGAAACTATATTCAAACAAAAAATAATTTTTATTTTCAATTTGGAAAAAATAAGTTTATCAACTGCAAATTTTAAAATAATAAAAGCAGAATAATTTGACTGACTTTGACTTGAAAATAGGCAAAACATTGCTTTCCTGCTTTGATATTTTATCTATGACGTCTTATCAGATATAGAATTTGTAGCACTCAACTATCTGGACATTTGAAGCATTTAGCAATCAACATTTTCCGAACATGCCGGTTAATTCAGTCTTTACTTTATTTCTTTTCTTTTCTTTTTTTTTTTTTTTTTTTTTTAAATAAAAATTGACCTAAGAAATTAACACAATTGACATTCTTTCTCTTCCCTCCCAATATTAAGAAATAAACTTAGAAACTATATTCAAACAAAAAATAATTTTTATTTTCAATTTGGAAAAAATAAGTTTATCAACTGCAAATTTTAAAATAATAAAAGCAGAATAATTTGACTGACTTTGACTTGAAAAGTCCTTCCGGCCTGTACCGGGAGGAAAAGGTAGCTTTCCTATATCTTCGTTTAAAAATTTTAGCTAATGTTACACGAAAACAGTAAGTTAAAATGCAAAGAAAACGTTTACAAAAGATTCGTTAATACTGAATTTGAATAAGAAATTCGCCAAATTATTGAGCAATAGCCAAATTGGCTTCATTTATGAAGACTTATTTTGGTCGCCAAATTTGGCGATATTTCGCAAAATGTCGCCAAGTTTGGCGAGAATTTGGCGCTAACGGATATGAATATATAGTTTTATGCGTATGATTGGAAAAATTATTACAACAATGAAAATTTTTGTAATGTGCTATCTTAATTTGCAAAATGTATACATTTTAACGTCTGAATGTGAAAAATATTAAAAACACCAATTAAAATAATTTAAGACAGACATGAGTACACATAAAATAAAAATTTATAAAAAAATATATACTTTTGTTGTTGTTGATTCGACCCGAGGGACCGGTGAGCAGCTTTTTATTACTATATAGCTGTCTTATTCCACAAGTATCAACTCCTACCTGAGGTGAACCGATCCGAAGAAAACAGCAATCAACGACCGCCAAACACTCCAAACAAAACCTGATAGACCCCTACCCAGCGCCATCAATATCAATCCAACTCGGACACTACATAAATCGCATTCAACAACTGAGATAACAAAACTATATGATCTCCACCTTTACGCCCAGTCACTCCAAAAAGATCCTCGTACGAAGTATTGCTCAAAACCTGCATCTTGCGAAACACAATTTCGCGCAATCCCGAAAACCACTTACATCGCAACACCAAATGCTCCTCAGTTTGTTCCTCCAAACCACAAAGGTTACACGTCGATATCCCTCTACCAAGAAACCTCTTACGCCGGGCCTGTGTTAGAGTAGTCTTCGTTAAAAACCTTGCAAATATAACACCACTTTTCCTTTCTAATGAATGATGAGGATGCCCTATGCTACCATAGTCCCAACAACGACCGGTACAGTTATTCAGATAATGCTCCCACTCCCATTCAGATTCTTTCTGTTTATTATTCCTCACATTCGTCATCCAATCTTCAGCCGAAAACCACAGAATCCTTACGTTGCTGAAAGGTCCATTCCTAGCCAACCTATCCGCACACTCATTTATCTCAATCCCTTTATGCCCAGGTACCCAGATGAACACCATGTTATACTGGTCATTGCTTTTCCTATTAATCTCTTCTCTCAAATGCGTGATAATAGCAACTGATTTTCGATTAACCTTTTGTAGGGCCTGGAGAACGCTTTTAGCATCCGTGAAAAACATATATTCCCCCCTGTCCACCGTATAAAATTTAAGTGCAACCAATAAAGCCATGGCTTCAGCCGTGAAGATCGTATTGATATGCGGAATTTGAAAAGCCAACTGGCTACCTGTCTTCTGATTCATCATCCCAATTGTAGTCCTATGAGTGTCTTTTGAAGCATCAGTTGCAATGAACGTGGCCATGTTTTTATACGTCTGAGCAAAGTTATGGAAGGAATTCTTGATCACCTCATCCGGAAAGTCTTTATTTTGAAATGCCCATGTATTGACTACTATCCGACAATGATCACTGATTTTCGTCCCCCATTTATAATTTACCAACTCATTAATTTCCGTACCATACCTCCTGAGTGTATTTAGTTCCCGGTACAGTAGGTCAGTCGAAAGCATTTCCGTATGATCCTGGTATTTGACTTCTGAAATAGACCGTTTGGTAGCAAGGTACTCAATCCTCTGTCCGCACCTCCACACCCCACTTTCCTGTAATAAGACCGGGATTGGGCACCACTTAGGCAAGCCGCTAGCCCACCGTAAAGCCATATTGTGGATAACCTGGAGTTGCCGACCTTCCGTTTTGTTCGCATGCGTCAGAATCCGAGGATTTCCTTCTAACAGAACTCCCATCATACTCCTTGTAATACGCAGTAAATGATTAGTCTCCGTACCCCAACTCATCCCTGCAATAACTTTTATCAAATTCAGTCTCTTGCTAGTTTTTTCCCTTAACATGGCAATATGATCTTTTAAGTTCCCCTGGCGATTAAAATAAAACCCTAATACTCGAAGGGAATCAGAAAAATCCACCTCCTGACCAAGCACCTGTAAATGGTTTTCCTCTACCTTCCTCCACCGCCCAATCCTGATGATTTGGCATTTGTTGGGATTTACCTCCAAGTTCCAAGCCTGAAGCCATTGAATCACCCTGGCAATGTTCTCCTGTAAAATCCCTTTGAACCAAACTACGTCATCATGAGAACCATAAAGAAAAATGTCGTCAGCATAAACAACACAATGTATACATGAATCAAAGATTTCGAAGATATCCGCTAGATAAAGTGCAAACAGTAAAGGGGAGAGAGGACTTCCCTGTAAAAGACCCCTGTGATACTGGAATGGAGCAGACAGCGAACCCCTCCATTTCACCCGAATCCTCAGCTCTTGAACCAGATTCCGAATTAAAACACAAAGATCACCATCAAGTCCCAGCTTTTTTAATTTGAAGAGCAATCCATCCCACCAGACATTGTCGTAGGCCCCTTTGATGTCTAATGCCACCAAATAACCTTTCCGCTTTGAATACCTTGCCCTACTAATATCTCTATAAATTTTATATGCCGCAGCCTCACAGTCCCTAAATGGGATGAAACCATAGTGATTCTTATGGAAAATCTTCTTTTCCATGCACCAATTAAGTAAATTGTCCAGGATCATTTTTTCAAAAATCTTTTTGCTAGTGACAGTTAAAGCTATGGGTCTATAACCCCGAACATCATTCCTATTTTTGCCGGGTTTCTTTATAGGGAGCATAATCACCTCTTTCCAAACCTCTGGGATATTCTTTTTCTCCAAAATTGCATTGTACATATCTAGGAGTGTTGTCAGCGTCCTAATTTTCAATTTTTTAAAAAAGCTCATTTTTATGCCATCAATACCAGGGGTCGTGGATTTGCCCTTACTGATAGTGTTTTGTAAGTGCTCCAATGTGAATTTAAGTTCCATTCCATCATTCCCCGAAAAGTCGATTGGAATACCTTGTACCACCGGACTGTTTTGAAACATTATGGATAGGGCATTCGCTTGGAAGGTAGCGTCAGGCGGACAATTCGGGAAGCAAAAATCCGTGTTCACCTCCCCTTCATATTTTTTCTTGATGCCGCGAATGATTTTGAAAATTTTTGGCCCCCTACCATCCTCTCTGACCACTGTAGCCCAAAATTTTTTCTTGTCCTTTTTTATTTCTTTTCTAAGCTTAGCATTGTACATCTTGTATTTAACCCATAAATCAAGCTGGCACTCCCGAACCGCTTTCCGATAATAGTACCGTTTCAACGCCAACAGCCGACGAGTCACCACTCCCCACCACGGCGGAAGATTCCCACTACTAATCGGAACCCGCTCCTTACAATGTTCTATAGTCTGGGTAATAGTTTTTGTCCACTTATCCAAATCATCCCCATTTTTATGTTCACCGACACCAGCCACCGCCGAGCCAACACGATCCCAATTAACCAGTGACAAAAATTCTCTCCTGACCTCATAACCACTATTCGATACCTGAATCTCAATGGGATAGTGATCAGAGCCCATCAGATCCGAATGAACAACCACATTGCACTCACCAGCTAACCTACTCGACACCATACTCAAATCTAGGAGAGATCCGCTACCTCCGCCAGAAAATCTCGTTACCTGGTCCGTATTCAGGAGCACTAACTACATCATTCCGATTAATCCAGTTAACAAGATGAACCATTTTTTGACCTTTCGGGTTTGTTCGCCAGTTGAGAAAATTAATGTTAAAATCACCAATAATGAAATAATTCTCACCAATCATATCTTTTATGTTTTCCAACCAATTCGTAGCCCCGAAGCCTTTGGGAGCGTAAATATTTATGATGGAAATCCACCTCTTTTTAAACCAAATTTTAATCCCTTGCGCCTCATGATCCCGGTCAATAGCAGGCAGGTTTATGATAGTAACTGGAATCTTCTTTTGGACTGCTAAAAACAAACCTCCACCCCCTCTCCCTAAATTTCCAATCCGATCAACACGAAAAATGTTCCTATCATTAAACAATAATTTATGCTTCTCCTTGAGCAGAGATTCTTGAAATGCCCAGACAACACTCTTACGAAAAAACCCAGTATGAAGCCAGGGTAAGTTGGCCCGAATACCTCTAATATTCCAATGTATCAATAAAGTATCCATACAACACAACCCGACAAAAACAGGTAAAAAATCAACCACCAAAAAATACAAGAATTAAAACAACAAACATGTGGTATATTACATATTACTTTCCTGTGGCAACACTTGTTTTCTGTATCGGCGTTTGGCAACACTCTCTGTTGTTTACTTTGAGCATCATTAATGAGCATGTATGCCTCGTGCAATTCTGGTTTATTAAAGCCTAGTTTAGGTGTAAACTATGTTATTATTTTACTACAATTTAATAAACCAGTTTTTTTCGGACTGTGACATCGCTCAAGTTAGAGATGGATCAACTTTTAAAACCCGAAAGGTTCGATACTGATCCCTCGTGTGCGGCTGCTGAATCGAAGTGGAAACACTGGAAAAGAACTTTCAGTAATTTTCTGGGCCAGGTAAATAGTATTTCGGAAGACGGTAAACTGCAATTACTGTGCAATTATGTCTCCGCTAATGTTTTTCGATATATTAGTGACTCGGAAAACTACAGTGACGCCATCAAAGTGCTCGATTCGTTATACGTAACTAAACGAAATGAAATTTTTGCAAGACACTGCTTAGCATCTAGAGCTCAACAAACGGGCGAATCAATCAACGAATACCTCCAGATATTAAAACAAATGAGCAAGGATTGTGAGTTTAAGGCAGTAACAGCGGATCAGTATAAAAACGAATACATTAGGGATGCTTTTATACGAGGCCTAAGAAGCTCGCGTATACGAGAGAGGCTTTTGGAGAATACTTCCATTACTCTAGAGAAAGCCTTTGACCAGGCTAGGTCACTTGAATTAGCAGAGCTACATTCTGCATCTTATTTGAACACAACAAATTCAACTCCAGTTGCTGCTGTAGAGCATAGAGAAGAAAACGTGGAAGAAATCCAATCGACTTCAGTTGCCTTGGCACGCTCTGATAAATGCTTTTTTTGTGGTAACGAACGCCACCCAAGGAATTCTTGTCCAGCTAAAGAAGTTATTTGTAGAGGGTGCGGTAAGAAAGGCCATTATCAACGAGTTTGTAAATCAAGATCAACACGTCCCTCTCCAAATGCTACAGCCTCTACATTGCTTTTGGCTTCTGCCTCAACAACACCCCAGTGTCTTCAAAAATCCATAACCAAAGTGTTAGTTAATGGTGTAGAATTAAACGCACTAATTGATACTGGTAGCTCACTCAGTTTTTTGAATGAACGTCTCGTAAAAGAATGTAAAATTACTGTAAAACCATATTCAGGTAAAATAACCATGGCTAACTCCTCTTTGAGTACAGATGTCTCCGGATGTGGGTTGCTAACTCTAAAGATGAACACTCATATATATCCAGATATCGAAGTGTTGATCATGAAGAATCTGTGTGCTGACTTTCTGATTGGACATGATCTTCTAAGGAGTCATTCATCTGTAGAAATTGAATTCCGTGGTGACAGATTGCCTCTTAAAATATGCTCACTGGCCACAGCTCGAGTTCCAGCTACATCTCTATTTGCCAATCTTACACCGGATTGCAAACCGGTCATCACTAAATCTAGACGTCAGACAGAAACAGATAAAATATTCATTGCTGCTGAAGTGGAGAAATTGCTCAAGGAAGGGGTGATTGAACCAAGTAACTCACCATGGCGTGCCCAGGTTTTTGTAGTAAAGGGGGAAAATCACAAGCCCAGGATGGTTGTTGATTACTCACAAACTATTAATAGATTTACAATGCTTGATGCCTACCCACTCCCGAAAATAGAAGAGTTAATACAGAATGTATCTCAATACAAAGTATTTAGCAGCATTGACCTCAAGAGTGCCTACCACCAGGTACCTATCTTAGAATCTGATAAGCAGTATACAGCTTTTGAAGCTGCAGGAAAACTCTACCAGTTCCGGCGAATTCCTTTTGGGGTCACTAACGGCGTCCCAGCTTTCCAAAGAAATATTGATAAAATAATTAAGGAAGAAAAACTCGAAGGTACTTTCCCCTATTTAGATGACGTAACTGTTTGTGGCCTGGACCAACAAGAACATGACCAAAATTTGGAGAAATTCTTAAATGCTGTCAAAAAGTATAACCTGACACTAAACCCAGATAAATGTAATTATTCAACAAAATGTGTGAAAATATTAGGATATCTGATTGAAGATAAAGTTATTAAACCTGATCCTGACAGGCTCGCACCACTAATGAACTTGCCTATTCCAAATGACATGGCAGCCCTACAAAGAACTCTAGGTATGTTTGCTCACTACTGCCGCTGGATTCCCAAATTTTCAGAAAAAATTCGCCCTCTTCTGACAAAAAGAGCATTCCCACTCTCTGAAGAGGCTGTAAAAGCATTCAATTCAATCAAGAAAGATGTAGCAAAAGCCTCATTCTCTGCAATTGAAAATGATACCCCCTTCAGAGTAGAAACTGATGCCTCAGAGTTTGCCATTGGGGCAACTCTCAGTCAAGCAGAACGTCCCATAGCTTTCTTTTCGAGAACACTTAATGCATCTGAGCAAAGACACTCTGCTGTAGAGAAAGAGGCTTATGCAATTGTAGAATCCCTGCGAAATTGGAGGCACTACCTGATTGGAAGACATTTTGAGGTCCTCACTGACCAGAGATCTGTGTCTTTTATGTTCGACCAGTACCATTCAAGCAAAATAAAAAACGAGAAGATTATGAGATGGCGACTTGAATTAGCTAACTTCAAATTCGATATCATTTACCGCCCAGGCAACCGAAACACAACTGCAGACACAATGTCCAGAATTACAGCAACTATCTATCCAGGAACAGAAACAAACCTCAAAGAATTGCATTATGCTTTATGTCACCCTGGCATAACTCGGATGTACCACTGGGTGAGGGCTAAAAACTTGCCATTCACAATGGATGACATTAAAAAGGTGACTAATTCTTGCCCCTGCTGCAATGAGTTAAAACCTCGTTTTCATAGGAATGAAGGGCAGCTAATAAAGGCTACTTCACCATTTGAGAGATTAAACTTAGACTTCAAGGGGCCTCTACCTACTTCATCCAAGAACCGTTTCCTTCTCACCATAGTTGATGAATTCTCAAGATTCCCTTTTGCATTTCCTTGTACAGATATTTCTGCTCCCACTGTAGTAAAAGTATTGACCAATGTGTTCTCCCTCTTTGGGACACCAGCATATATCCATTCAGATAGAGGACCTTCCTTTATGTCACATGAACTGAAATCATTTCTCACCTCCTTAGGTGTTGCTACCAGTAGAACCACTGCATACAATCCGCAAGGAAATGGCCAGGTTGAGAGGTACAATGGGATTATATGGAAGACAATACTTTTAGCCCTGAAATCGAAAGATATTAGAACAGAACGATGGGAAGAGGTACTTCAGCCAGCACTACACTCTATTAGATCACTGCTGTGCACTGCTACAAATGCCACCCCTCATGAACGCATGTTCACTCATCCTAGAAGATCGTTTAATGGTCGTTCTTTGCCTACATGGCTAACCCAACCCGGTGCTGTTTTAATGAAAAATCATTCACGGCATAGCAAATACGATCCAGTTGTTCAAGAAGTTGAATTAATTGAGGCTAATCCTGACTATGCATATGTAAAGCTCCCTGATGGACGTGAGTCAAGTGTCTCCATTAGACATTTGGCACCCAAAGGAGATTCCTCAGTCTGGTTCGACAGGCAACCTCTGGATCCACCACATGTTGACTCTGGAGCAGTTTCACCCAAACATTCTTCAGACCCTCTAGAGAATGCAAGGGTTGCTAAAGACAACGACATAGAGACCGCCGTGCCTGAGGTAAACAGTCCTGATCTTCCAAATACGAACCCTGGAAGAGAGTCTATCCAGAACAATTCTCCATCTGGTCGACAGAGACGACCACCTGCCTATCTCCAGGACTATGTTACTTACTAAATTAACTTTTGGTGGGGGGTGAATGTGGTATATTACATATTACTTTCCTGTGGCAACACTTGTTTTCTGTATCGGCGTTTGGCAACACTCTCTGTTGTTTACTTTGAGCATCATTAATGAGCATGTATGCCTCGTGCAATTCTGGTTTATTAAAGCCGAGTTTAGGTGTAAACTATGTTATTATTTTACTACAAAACACTTACCTCAAAAATGACTTTACAAAACAAACACCAGAAAAACAAACAGTCCATAAACACATAATGACCATACGACATTTACCAGCATCCCATTGATCCAACATCGTTATGTCTCTCCCGAATCCGTCATCATGTCCTCACTCTCCACAGTTATATTAATCTGAGACTGTACTCCTTGCTGACTTTGCTCACCCATTTTGAATTTTTTATTTCTCAAGCATTTATATAGCTCCGTCATGACATCTCTGTGTACAACTTTATTTTTACCAGGTGCTTCTTTCGTATTTTCCTCCAGAACGTTTTCTTTTCTCTCTACAAATATCTGCTGCATATTATCTAATACTTCCCAAAAGTGCGTAATGAAATCCATTATCTGTTGAAATTTATCTTCTATAACCATCGCCAATTTATGAATATTACCGTCCATATTTGCTGTTTCCACATGTTGTTTCGTCTTAGCCGCGTAGCTGTTTGCTGGCCTTGAGTTGGATTGTCTTCTTGCTTCTGCTAGCGTTATATGCTTTTCGCATTTAATTTTTAAAATTTCAGCTTCTTTTTTTCTGGTTTCGCATTTGATGTTGTCTGCTTCATGTTGCTTACCGCAATTAGCACATCTTATTTCTACTTCATTACAGTTTATTTCGGGGTGAGATTTTCCGCATCGTTTACAGATTTTTTCATTTGGACATTTGTTACTGCCGTGCGTATAACTTTGGCACACATTACAGCGCCTCGGACGGTCAATAAACAGCCTAATTCTTTGTCTGATATAAAACATTTTAACATATTCCGGGAGTTTATGGCCGTAAATTGTAATAAGCACCGTTCCCGTGGGAACCATTCGTCCCTCTTGTCTTGTTAGGAATCTCTTAACATTTTGGACAACAATATCATTTTCCTCCTCTAGTTCTACCTGGATCTCTTTTAGCATGATGTCTACATCCATTCGAAAGATTAGAAATCTTGTGGTGATGTTTTCGTTCATTAGGTTATGTTTGACCTGTCTTTCAAATATTTTTTTTTTTTGTATGATTTCCCGCGCACATTCATAACTTTTCGTCGTTATCAGGATTTTATTATTTCGAGTATATCGAAATGTATCTATCTCGCTATGTCTTTCAAAATTCTTCTTAATTTCTTGTTTCACTTGAATAGGGTTTACTTTTTGAAAAGCTCCTTGTAGGCATTCTGTGATAATTACATACTCTTGGAGTTCCGGAATAATTTCAATTTGTTCACCTGCTTCTCTACCGTCATTCCAATTATACTTGTTGTAATCTTCTTTGTCCAAAACAGGACTAGCTTTAACTTTGACCTCAGACCCCGCCATCGCTGTCGGAGGTATTCTGAGACCTTCTCGCAATATAGGACTCTATGTCGAAAACAAAAAAATTCACCAAATCTGATAAATATGACCTAACCCTTTTTGAAATATCACAAAAACCACTCCTTAACTCACCACCACTAAACAAACTAACACAAACCACGTAATTGAAATAACCGTCGGAGCTAGGAAAACGTACTCGCTCACCGAGCCCAACCAACATCCATCGTAATATCAAATATATACTTAAAAACAGTTAAAAATACAAAATAGTAGACGTTTCGCCAAGCGACACGCAAGGCATCATGGGGCTGTTCAGAACAGAAGATCAGGCGGCGCGCGGGCGATGGAGATTAAAATATCGAGTGAGTCTATACTGTGAATGAAATTGAAAGGCCTGCGTTCGTTATCATTGATTTGGAAATCCAAATCAATGATAATGAACACGGTCCTTCATTTGACTAATTAGCGTATTTTAATGATATTTTGTTAAAATAAGAAGTGAACTTGGTGGCCGATTGGTTAGAGCACTGCTCTTGATTCTGGAGGTTGCGGGTTCGATCCCCCGAAATTTCTGTTTGATTTTTCTGTTTTTTTCATTTAAAAATGTTTAATCGGTTGCTTTATATTTTTCATGATTAATGGAATATATTTTATAAAAGAAAAATTTGATATTATTAACAATTACTTATTTAATTAAATACGACAAATTCAGCTATTTTACGATTAAAATTTTACATTACAGTGTCTTTTAATATTTAAACATTATTATTTTTTTTTTCTTTTTAGCAAATGTAAAATAAGAAATGAAAATATAGTCAATTTGCACGAATTTCTCCATGTTTTTATAATGAGTACTTCAACAGTGAATTTTTAGTACGAATAGAATGCAAAGCATATTTTACAATGTAAAAAATATTATAAAAATAAAATGTAAAATATATACATTATTTAAACTAGAAATATCAGTACCTATTTTTGTAAAGAGGTAAAATACATGTGGTTTACCGTCTAGTTTCGTAATGAATATAAATAAAATATAGTTAGAATGTTTATAAATTTTCTACTGAATGTACAAGTATTTTAGCATTTGTTTCTCGTGTTTTATTATGTTTATTGCAATATAATAAATAATGCAATTTACATCAAAAAATGAATTTCAAGAGAAATAAATTTTTAGAAATTAATAATTATGTTTCAACAAGGTTGTTATCGAAAAATATATTTTAATAAAATGTTTAAAAGCTTTTTTATCAAATTTTAACAAAGATTTTATTTTACTATTATAAATAAAGAAATAAATCTTTTAACATATGTTAAAAGATTTATCAACATTCTATTTATCCCAAAAAATATAAAACAACTGATAAATAATTTTTAAATTAATAAAAATAGGGGAAGAAAATCGAAATAAACGGCGAGCATTCACTTTGTATCCATACTTTTCAGGTTCATCTGTGTAGGACAACCCAAACGTCAGTAAAGTACATAACAATTTTTGGTACTTTTCGGTTAGCCGGGCGCCAGTGAAAAAATAAATAAATATATATCTACATATATGTTTGTGTATATATGTATGTATATATATATATATATATGTCTGTATATATATTTATATTTGTTTCACTGGTGCCCGGTTAACCAAAAAGTACCCAATTTTTTTTTTTTTTTTTAGAGTTTACATTAATTTTATTGAAACCACCAATACTGTATTTCAGGAATTCGGTGATCCGAACGTCCTCTCCCTTGTTAGTTAAAGGTGCACTGGTTATAGAAAATTAAACTTTATAATATTATATGCATTGTTTTGTACAATATATATATTTATGTAACTGCTATCAACTAAACTAATATATCAGTTTTAGTAGGTGCTGTAGTTTTATAGACATATAAGTTGACAGCAGTTATGTAACTATATGATATATATATATATATATATATATATATATATATATATATATATATATATATATATATATATATAATATAATATAATTATATTATGATATATAACACATCATACTTTCGTATTCTATTATTTTTATGTTGGATCAAAGGCTTAAAAAATCATTTTAGAATGTTAAAAATTTTAAATTTTTCAGATATCCGATCATGTTGCTACAGCTGTATCAATCAACCTACCAAACCAAGTAAGACACAAAAAAGCCCAATCACGTGATCAAATCGCCCACAGAATTTTTGTGAGTCACCCGCGCGCAGCCCGCGCTAAAAATTTGCAGGTTATGAACGCTGATCGGGCTATCTGATCACGTGATGCTTTTCATGAATGTTTCGGGGGTTTATTATGATGAAATAAAAATAGATATTCCTATTATAAGATCCACTTTTTTTGGAGGATAAAGATGTGTAGTCGCTAGTTTCACCTAATCCGAGCCACAGAAGCTTAAATAATTGAAATAATTAAATTATTTCAATATATTAAATTATTTAAATTTCCGATAAGACCTACTCCATAACCCTTCTCTCCATCACGCGCGCGCCGCGCGATCTTCTTTACTGAACACAACCCATCAGTACAAAAACAATCTATTGCATAACAAACCACAGAACAAGGAAAAGGAAAAGTTTGAAATCAAGGAAAGTTGAAGTTATTTTAAAAACAGATAATATTCATTAGGGACAGAACGAGCTTCATTCAACGTCTGCGATCGCAATTGAGTGAACCAACTCTCAAGGAGTAATCGACCATGGTAGCTGTTACAACCTGATTTCAAAATACTGGCGTTCGCAATTAGCGGGATGTGATTCGTTTGAAGTGAATGCTGGACAATTTTTGAATTCAAATTACTATTTTTTAAAGCACTAGTATGTTCTTTTAGGCGAATTTCCAATGATCTACCTGTTTCACCAATGTAGACACTATTGCAATCTTTACAGGGAATAATATAAACAACACCGGGTAATTTAGACTTATCATATTGAAATTTATGCTTAGTGAAAAAGGAACTCACTTTATTAATTGGTTTAAAAGAAACCCCCATATTGAATGATTTTAGAATGCCAGAAATTTTTTCAGAAATGTTCTTATAATAAGGGATACAGATAAAAGAGTTTGGTTTACTACGTTGAAAAGGGGGGGGAGTAGAATTCACAAAATTTGGTTAATAATAGCTATCCTATAGGTCTTGTTAAAAAAAATCTTTAAAAATACTTTAAATTTTGTGAATTCTACTCCCCCCCCCCTTTTCAACGTAGTAAACCAAACTCTTTTATCTGTATCCCTTATTATAAGAACATTTCTGAAAAAATTTCTGGCATTCTAAAATCATTCAATATTGGGGTTTCTTTTAAACCAATTAATAAAGTGAGTTCCTTTTTCACTAAGCATAAATTTCAATATGATAAGTCTAAATTACCCGGTGTTGTTTATATTATTCCCTGTAAAGATTGCAATAGTGTCTACATTGGTGAAACAGGTAGATCATTGGAAATTCGCCTAAAAGAACATACTAGTGCTTTAAAAAATAGTAATTTGAATTCAAAAATTGTCCAGCATTCACTTCAAACGAATCACATCCCGCTAATTGCGAACGCCAGTATTTTGAAATCAGGTTGTAACAGCTACCATGGTCGATTACTCCTTGAGAGTTGGTTCACTCAATTGCGATCGCAGACGTTGAATGAAGCTCGTTCTGTCCCTAATGAATATTATCTGTTTTTAAAATAACTTCAACTTTCCTTGATTTCAAACTTTTCCTTTTCCTTGTTCTGTGGTTTGTTATGCAATAGATTGTTTTTGTACTGATGATGCCTTGCGTGTCGCTTGGCGAAACGTCTACTATTTTGTATTTTTAACTGTTTTTAAGTATATATTTTTTTATAAATTTTTATTTTATGTGTACTCATGTCTGTCTTAAATTATTTTAATTGGTGTTTTTAATGTGCTATCTTGTTTAAAAATGTCAGCCACCCTAGAATTTCAAACTGCTCTATCTCAGCCATTTTTTAAGATAGAGGTAAACCAAAAAATGCTCTGGAATCCTCGTATCAAGGCCTAACACTTAATTAAAAAATAAATTTGAATTTTTAATTTTTTTGTATATTTCTTTTAGTTTTAAATTTTTAAATGGCCGCCATCTTGAAACAAAATGGCGGACCAAGCTGGCCAACGAACTCGGTCGAGACATTTGTGAGCTTAATACACACAATTAGTTTCATCAAAATTGATTTATAAATACGAGCGTTATCGTATGACATAGGTCAGATATATATATATATATATATATATATATGGAGATATATATATATATATATATATATATTGTTGTGAGCTCGGGGTTCGAAAGGACTGATGCCAATATATAAGAACAATAAACAGGCTTTATTTACCACAAACAGTTCGATAAGAACTGAAATATCTTCTCAAAATACAAATATTCAGTTATCTTCAAATCTAATTGCACAGCAAAATTCTACACAGAACAATATAGCGTATTGTTCAATACAAAATCGCTCATAGACAACACAGTCTCAAAGCAAAGCCTCTCGTGTGAATTCAATCACAGCTGATCATCAACTAACTGAACTGCACTGCCCGGAGGCCCTTATATAGGCTTTAGAGATCTTTCCAGAGTTTTCCAAAGCTTTCGGATGCTAGAAATTACCAGAAGGTGCTTTAACTTTCGATAGAGAACCCAAGCAAGAAAGGATCCCAATGTATAGGTATAAGGGGGGTGTGGTTGCACAAAAAGTCGCCATATCCGTCGCCAACTTGGCGACATTTGGCGATATATCGCCAAATTTGGCGACAAAAATAAGTCGCCAAAACCATCGCCAACTTGGCGATAAACCCATTCCTTGGCGATATTCCCATAGGATTCCATTATAAAAAAAAACGATGCTGTAAGGTTGTTTTCCTTGCAAAGCACCCGAAGCCTTTCGCATTGAGTTACTTGATGCTCAATAGGAAATACATTAATAATACTGCAATTTTCACAATAATAAAATAAAATAAATTGAAACAAATGGAATATTTACAAGTATATACAAAATTCATAACAGTGCCCCCCTCTCAAGGACTGCACGTCCCGGGCAGTTCAACCTTTGATCGGAAAGCAAACCCGTTACCAACAAATGCTATACTATTCAAAACACTTAAAGCAAACATGGAAAATAACAATTAAACACATTCATAATGCTGAATTTATACAAAATATACACTTATTTAAAAAAATAAAATTAATTTAAAGCATAGACATCATTACATACAAGTATTTAAATAATAATAACATTAATAATGATAATGCTAAGCAAAATAAATTATTACATTAACTTATATACAAGACCATGGTCATACTAATTTACATTATTTACAATCAATGAACTAAGTGCTATGGCCATAGTATGGAGCCAGCCTGTCGTAATGAACGACTCTAGGCTTCGAACTTGGTGACTTTCGGATCCGAATTACGACATCGTTCAGTCTGTTTAGGACTGTATAAGGACCGTCCCAGTGCGATTGCAGTTTGGGAGAAAGTCCTTTGCGTCGAGTCGGATTATAAAACCAAACCTTGTCACCTTCTTTGAATTGATGTCCCGTGGCTTTCGTGTCGTACCTGGTCTTCATCTTCTCCGTCTGTATGTTGATCCGCTCTCGAGCCAAGTTGTGGACGTCTTCAAATCGTGCCTGGAGATTCTGTACGTATCCCTCTGGCGATGAAAGCGCATCTGGAGGGCGACCAAACAGCAGATCACAAGGTAAACGAAGATCTCGACCGAAAAGCATCTGAGACGGGGAATAGCCGGTTGTTTCATGGACGGCGCTGCGATAGGCGAGAAGAAACAAGGGAAGTTTTTGGTCCCAGTCTTGCTGTTTTCTTGAGACTAGAAGTGAGAGATTGTTGAGGATGGTACGATTAAATCTCTCAACCATGCCATCCGACTGCGGATGTAAAGGCGTCGTCCTAGTTTTGTCCATTCCGAGAAGTTGACAGACACCCTCAATCACAGCAGAGATGAAATTTCTCCCCTGGTCAGAATGCATTTGAAGGGGGACTCCATACCTTGATATCCACTGTTGTACCAAGGCATCCGCAACCGTAGAAGCTTCTTGATCAGGGATGGCATAAACTTCAGGCCATTTCGTGAAATAGTCCATGACAACAAGGAGGTATTTGTTGCCATCAGCACTTCTTGGCAGAGGACCTAGGATGTCAAGGGCGATGCGTTCGAAAGGTGCTCCTACATTGTAGAGATGTAGTCTTCCTCGGCTACGTTTCTTTGGTCCTTTCCGAGCTGCACATGCATCGCAAGATTTGCACCATTGTTCGACGTCAGCTCTCGCTTTTCCCCAGAAGAAGCGCTCTCGGACTCTGTGTAATGTTTTCATGACTCCAAAATGGCCACCAGTGGGACTGCCATGTAATTCCTTGAGGACCTCTGAGATTCGGGATCGAGGAAGTACCAACTGCCACCGAGATGTCTTCCCATCTTCCGATTCGAATTTTCGAAACAGGACACCATTCCTGATGTGGAGGGAGTTCCAAAGAGCCCAATATTGCTTCGTCGTAGGACTGTAAGTCGAGATGTCTTTCCAACTGGGATTAGCTAGAAGACTGGGCCTACCAACTGGGTGCTAGAAGATTCTAATAACTCCAAAATTGGTTTGATGTCAGAGTCTGCCATTTGATCTTCTCGAATCTTCTCATCGCTCCAAGGATCTGGTGGCGTTGATAGTGTAGTCTTCGTCTGGCGTATGACATGTTCGGGATTAAACTTGTTCTCCGCTCTTGAACAATAGCGACAACTTTCGGGACACGGTCTTCTTGATAAGGCATCAGCATTTCCATGTGATGAGCCTTTACGATGCCTGATGTCAAAATCGTATTCCTGGAGTCGTTGTATCCATCTGGCTACTTGGCCCTCTGGGTTCTTAAAATTCATCAGCCTTGTTAGGGATGCGTGATCAGTACGAAGGAGAAATTTCCTGCCATAGAGATAGTGATGGAAGTGTTCTATGGCTTTCACTATAGCTAGTAACTCCTTACGAGTGACGCAATAATTCCGCTCTGGTTTCGATAAACATTTGCTCCAGTATGCTACGACTCTTTCTTGGCCATCTATTTCTTGAGAAAGTACAGCGCCGACACTTTCGTGACTGGCATCCGTGTCCACAATGAATTGTTTGTCGGGGTCTGGATAGGTAAGGACTGGAGAGGATGTGAGAGCTTCTTTCAGCCGCTGGAAGGAATTGTCGCATTCTTGTGTCCATAGAAACTTCTGCTTGCTTTCAGTGAGCCTATGCAAGGGTCTTGCGATGTTGGAGAACCCCTGGACAAACTTTCTGTAATAAGTGCATAGTCCCAGAAAGCTTCGCAACTGGTGGACGTTTTCCGGACGCTTCCAGTTCTTTACTGCAGACACTTTTTCAGGATCTGTTCGGACACCTTCAGCTGAGATGATGTGTCCTAAATAATTTACTTCGCGTTGGAAGAACTTGCATTTCAGAGGGTTCAGCTTTAAATTCGCCGCTCTTAGCTTCGCTAACACTTTTCGAATATTTTCTAGATGTTCTTCAAACGTGCGGCCACCAATGATGACGTCATCTAGGTAGATGAGACAAGCTTCAAAAGTCAGGCCTTTTAACACTGTCTCCATGAGGCGCTCGAACGTTGCTGGAGCATTGCAGAGCCCGAACGGCATAACTTTAAATTGCCAAAGTCCTTGTCCAGTAGTAAATGCGGTCTTCTCTTTGTCATCAGGATGGATCTCTACTTGCCAATATCCACTCTTCAAATCCAGTGTGGAAAACCATTTATGTCCTGAAAGAGTATCTAGCGTGTCGTCTATTCTTGGTAGAGGATAGCTGTCCTTCTTCGTGATGTCGTTAAGTTTTCGATAATCCACACAAAATCTTGTGGAGCCATCTTTCTTTCGGACCAACACGATGGGAGAGGCCCACGGACTTGATGACAGTTCGATGATGTCACTATCCTGCATCTCTTGCAAGAGCTTAGACACCTCTTCTTGTTTAGCGAACGGCAAGCGTCTGGGATGCTGTTTAATCGGTGGATGGTCGGCAGTATCAATTCTATGACGTGTCAGAGAAGTGCGACCAATATCACTCTCGTTTTGAGAAAACACATCCTTAAATTCCTGGAACAGTCTTTCTGCGGCATGTCTCTGTTCAGGAGATAAATTTTCATTTCGTCCAATTACAGGTGTTAAACTTGTAGGCGGCTCCGACAACGTCAAGCTCGGGTCTTTGCAAACGCAGGTGACTGGAGCACAGGTTGCAAGCACTTCACCCTTCTGGATAATTCTAGACTTTTCACTTACGTTCGCAATCCTCACAGGTATCACATCTCTCGACAGATCTACCAGCGCTGATGCTATTAGCACTCCCTTTGGGCTTTTCTCAGGATATCCAACCAAGCCACACTGGAAACTTCTTTCGTTCTCAGTGAATCCATGTATCATCATTTCGGTCCGAGGAGGAATGATAACATCTGCCTTGGCTGTGATCTGTTGAATAGATTTGGGCTCATTTCCAAGTTTGAAAATAGTGACATCTTCTTGAGCAGAGCGTAACTCATTATTCTTAAAATCCAGTGTAAATCCATGCTCTTTTAAAAAGTCCAGTCCGAGTATGAAAGGGTCTGAAATATCGGCCACATAGACTGTATGATGGTAAGTGGCGTTCCCAAACTTTATTTTCAATTTCAATCTTCCATGTATGTCGATCTTATCCCCGGTCACGGTTTGAAGGATAGCACGGGGCGGAGTCCAGAGGAGTTTTTCTTTTAGCCGCTGAGCTAGATCTTTCCGAATGATGGTCACATTGGCTCCTGTATCTATGATCATATTGCAGGGCAAATCATTCACACGCCCGACGATAAAAACTCCGTTCTCGCCGCAACTTCTTGCAGAAATTTGACACACTTGATAATGGGGCTTCTCAAAATCTGGCAACCTCCGCCCCGCGAGATGGCCATTAATTAGTTTTCCTGCTCCGCCGTTCGTGGGGAGCTATTACCTTCTGTGCTGGGTCGTTTTAGGCAGTTTCTTTGAATATGGCCTTCTCCACCGCATTCCAGCACTTGATTTTTCTGCCAGGTTTGTTGTCCAACAAGGAGTTCATCTGTTTCACCATATCCTTCATCTGCTGCTGTAAACGCTCCACAGCTCTATCCGACGTCTCAGACATGTTGGCTGCTCGCACAAAGTGTCGATCTTTCCTTGTAGCTTGCTGGGCTGCCTCGAATTTCAGGGCATAAACTAAAGCCCCTTTTAAATCACTGAGATCTGCAATCCGGAGTGCTTTCTGGATCTCAGAATCACGCACACCATCGATAAAATGTTGCAGAGCTAAACTTTCTCTAATTTCAGTCGGACAGTCAGGATAAGCAAGATGTGAAAGTCTCTCGACATCCGTAGCAAGTTCTTGCAGGGATTCAGTGGATTTCTGCTGTCGAGATTTGAGCTGGAGTCTGCTATATTCCTTCATGCATTTCTCGCCAAAACGCAATTCTAAGGCACTGACGAGCGTTTCAAAATCCAGCGGTTCATTTGCAGGCAAAGTCTGTAGGACGTCGGCAGCATCAGCTCGTAGAGACGCAGCTAGCTGGCAAGCCTTTGTCTGGGAATCCCATTCATTAGCGTCCGCTACGATCCCAAATTGTGTCTTAAAAACTGGCCATGAGGATTTTCCGTCATAGGTCGCGAGTTTAATACAGGAACGTGGAAGCATAGATTGATACTTGACATCTTCGGTATAGTTTCCGGCAATTATCTTTTGTTTCTTCACATTTTCCAACTCTTTTTCTACACTCTATCCTTTCTTCGACGGTCTTGGCGATCTTTTGAACTTTTTCTTCTACTCTTTCTTCAACGGTCTCGGCGATCTTTTGAACTTTTTCTTCTACTCTTTCTTCTACGGTACTGGCTGTCCTTTGAATTTCTTCTACCTTTCCTTCTATTTCTTGAAATCTTCCTTCAACTTTGTTTTCCACGCCGTCAATTCTGTCATTTAAAGATGTTATTTTATCCTGTATTAAATCTTTCAACTCTCCAAGGTTGGTTGACATATCCTTCTTCATTTCATCTTTTAAGTCGCCAAGGTTGGCAGTCATTTTCTCTTCCATCGCTGACATATCTTTTTTCATTTCGGCCTGATTCGCAGTCATTTTCTCCTTCATTTCTTCTTTTAACTCGCCAAGGTTAGCAGTCATTTTCCCATCCATCGCTGACATATCTTTCTTCATTTCTTCTTTCAACTCGCCAAGGTTAGCAGTCATTTTCCCATCCATCGCTGACATATCTTTCTTCATTTCTTCTTTCAACTCGCCAAGGTTCGTAGCTAATTTCTCCAATAATTCTTTCAGTTGACCCTCCATTGCTCTGGTGATCGGCATTCAATCCCACTTCTGACACCAAATGTTGTGAGCTCGGGGTTCGAAAGGACTGATGCCAATATATAAGAACAATAAACAGGCTTTATTTACCACAAACAGTTCGATAAGAACTGAAATATCTTCTCAAAATACAAATATTCAGTTATCTTCAAATCTAATAACAGAACAGCAAAATTCTACACAGAACAATATAGCGTATTGTTCAATACAAAATCGCTCATAGACAACACAGTCTCAAAGCAAAGCCTCTCGTGTGAATTCAATCACAGCTGATCATCAACTAACTGAACTGCACTGCCCGGAGGCCCTTATATAGGCTTTAGAGATCTTTCCAGAGTTTTCCAAAGCTTTCGGATGCTAGAAATTACCAGAAGGTGCTTTAACTTTCGATAGAGAACCCAAGCAAGAAAGGATCCCAATGTATAGGTATAAGGGGGGTGTGGTTGCACAAAAAGTCGCCAAATCCGTCGCCAACTTGGCGACATTTGGCGATATATCGCCAAATTTGGCGACAAAAATAAGTCGCCAAAACCATCGCCAACTTGGCGATAAACCCATTCCTTGGCGATATTCCCATAGGATTCCATTATAAAAAAAAACGATGCTGTAAGGTTGTTTTCCTTGCAAAGCACCCGAAGCCTTTCGCATTGAGTTACTTGATGCTCAATAGGAAATACATTAATAATACTGCAATTTTCACAATAATAAAATAAAATAAATTGAAACAAATGGAATATTTACAAGTATATACAAAATTCATAACAATATATATATATATATAAATCAACATTTGAACGGAGGGTGATTTTAGGGTCTGGGGGTCATGATCGGTGAAAATATATCGAAATTTTCCGGAACTGCTTTCCTCCGAACGGCTGCAATAGGTAGCTTTATACTTTTTTGTATTGAAAGCTACCTAAAATAGGCAAAACATTGCTTTCCTGCTTTGATATTTTATCTATGACGTCTTATCAGATATAGAATTTGTAGCACTCAACTATCTGGACATTTGAAGCATTTAGCAATCAACATTTTCCGAACATGCCAGTTAATTCAGTCTTTACTTTATTTCTTTTTTTTTTTTTTCAGACATTATAATTTTGATAAGTTTAGTCAGAAAACTTAGATATTATCTTTCTAAATTGTGTACTATTCCAAACTATGTAAACTAATAATTCTAAACTATACTTGTTATTTTTTCTCAATTAACTCATAAAAACCTTTTTGTATTCCGAAAATCAATGAGGGAGGCGGGACTCAGGGCCTGACTAATGCAGGCGGGCATTCGGGGCAGCTGTCCCGGACCACCCATTTGAGGGCCCCCCCCCATGGGAGTAATCAGCATTTTTTTAAGAGGGTGCCAAAGGGTTAAAATTTGTCAAAAGTGACCAATATTCTTGCATTTTCAAAGATTTAGGAAGGTAGTGCTGTCTTCCCTTTCCCCTTTTTGTGTTCTCCTTTAATGCGCGGAACCCGATTAAAGAAGATTCATTCCCAGTTCTGGTAAATATTGCATTTGAATGAGAATATCGCCAAATTAGCCCTCTATAGCCAAGTTGGCTTCATATATGGCAACCTATTTTTGTTACCAAGTTTGGCGATACTTCGTCAAGTGTCGCCAAGCTTGGCGAGAATTTGACGTTGGCGAATATGAGTTGGAACAATGGTTACAACAATGAAAGAAAATTTGTCGAAATCATGTTGACTAAAACTCATAAATTAAACCCGTTTATCGATGAATTCTGCTGTCTTGTTTGAAAATGTCAGCCACCCTAAAATTTCAAACTGCTATATCTCAACCATTTTTTAAGATAGAGGCAAAACAAAAATTGCTGTGGAATACCCGGATTAAGGCTGAACATTTAACGGAAAAACTTTTAGGATTTCTAATTTTTTTGTACATTTTTTTGAATTTGAAATCTTTAAATGGCGCCTCCTCCCGGCGAAACGTCCCTATTTTGCTTATTCATATTCTCTATTTAAAAAAATATATATATATATATATATATATTACGAAGTTTGTTTGAAGATCACCATATTGACAACTGGACTTTAAGATTGAAGATTAATTTCAGAAATGACATTTTGATACAATTAAAAAACAAGAACGAAAAATCATGCGTCAAGCATAGATTATGTAACACTTTCCAACACTTCCAAAATAATTTTGCAAATCTTTACCGTTTAATAAGGTGAAAGATGATATCTAAGTGATTTGTAAAACGCATAACATAGTTAGAAACACAATTTCAGGAATTACTTACAATATTCGGAAAAATATCTGAATTCTTTTGTGCAGCCCTGTATATGATCTATATATTTGTATAATATACTACATAGAATGTTGAATTTTAGTTCCGTTAAGAAACGCGTAGAAATTCTCCTTCTGAAATTTCCGTTAATAAACGGAAATGTACTCGCGAACTTATGTGCTGCCTTGTATATGATCTATAGAATTTATACACACCAAGTGATAGACAGAAAAATGAGTTAAATTTGAAAACGTACTTCCAACATATTAACAGACAGTACCGAATTCTTTAGTGTGTCCCTGTAAATGAACGATGAATGCTATACACACAATTTTCTATAGTAAGCCTCTTGTAATGCACCTTAGTGATATACAGTGTCTCACATAAGTGATGGGACACTTGTGCTTTACAAAAGGAAACTAATCAAATAACTTAAAAAAACATGTAACACATTTTTTGTGGGTGTGTTTCATACTTAAATTTAGTAAAGATTATTACATAACATACATTTTGTCAAAATATTAAAATATTAATTTAATAAAAATACAAATGTTTAGAACGGAGCAAAAAATAGCTCACATAAGTGATGGGACACCATTATATATGCAACAAAAATCGTCTGAAATAAGCAATAAAAATATTTTTTGGGGTTTTATTTTTACTTAAAAGCAATTGGCAATAATTTATAAAATCGTCTGCAGTATTTCTCTCTAGTTTGTTTTGGAATTTTTGTGTTTTTTAGCTCTGTGTAGCCATGAATGCTAAACGAAAAGAAACTTCGCCTGAAATTCGAAAATTAGTTATTAATTTGCATATTGAACGTGGAAAATCTATCAGAAAAACTGCTGAAACAGTTAACTTGAGTCGTTCAACAGTTTTCAATATCATTAAACGATATAAAAAGAATCATATGATTCAGGATAAATGAAGACCTGGCCGACCATCAAAGCTATCCAATGGAATAAAGCGAATTATCGTTCGAAATATTAAAAAAAATCCAAGAATTAGTGCTTCAAAAGTTGCTGCTGATTTACAAGCATTATATGGAATAATTGTTAATCCTGAGACTATTAGAAAGGTAATTCGATCTGTTGGATATCACGGTAGAGTAGCCAGGAAAAAATTCTTCGTAAGTGAAAAGAATAGAAAACTCAGACTAGCTTTCGCAAAATCCAACATAAATAAGAATTCCGATTACTGGAATAAAGTTATATTTGCTGATGAGAGTAAATTTAATATATTTGGTTCTGACGGTAGAATCTTGGTGTGGAGAAAACCCAGGGAAGAATTTCGCAAACAGAACTTGGTACCAACAGTAAAACATGGTGGAGGAGGAGTTATGGTATGGGGGTGTATGTCGTCCGCTGGAGTTGGTAATCTTGTTTTTATTGACAGTATAATGGATCAGTACAATTATATTGATATTTTAAAGCAAAATTTGAAATCTTCAGCATGAAAATTGAACCTTCATAACGATTTTAAATTCTACCAGGACAATGACCCCAAGCACACTGCTCTGAACGTTAGACTCTGGCTGCTATATAACTGTCCTGAAATAATAAAAACACCACCATAATCTCCAGACTTAAATCCCATAGAGAATATTTGGCAAGAATTGGAATCAAGAATTCGCAAACACACCATTTCTTCAAAACAACAACTAAAATCGGTGCTTCAAGAAGAATGGGGTAAAATCACTCCAGAAATCACAAAAAAATTAGTCGAAACCATCCCAAAAAGATTAAATCATGTTTTAAAAGTAAAAGGAAATCCAACAAAATATTAAAACCTTTTAAAAAGTAAAATTTTTGGATAAATATTTGATGGAAAAGTAAGTGTCCCATCACTTATGTGAGCCATTTTTTGCCCCGTTCTGAACAATTGTATTTTTACTAAATTAATATTTTAATATTTTGACAAAATGTATGTTATGTAATAATTGTTACTAACTTTAAATATGAAACACACCCAAAAAATTTTTGCACATGTTTGTTTATTTATTTTATTGCAGTTTCTTTTTATAAAGCACAAGTGTCCCATCACTTTTGTGAGACACTGTATATCAATTGCAATATGTTTGAAATAGTGAAACATGATTAGAATAAACCGCTAACGATTTTTTTCCATATAATGTAATGTGTTCTCCGTAATGTAACGGAATTCTTTTGAGCGTCCTTGTAAAAAAAACTATAAGTGCTAGACATTTCATTTTCAATACCGAACATGCTTATAATAAACTTCAATAAGATATATCAACTGCATGGCAATCAGAATCTATTTACGCGAGTTAGAGAGTGGCCAGACAGACAGCAGACCAGACAAACCGAATTCATAAACTCTTTTCAACCATGTTGGAAAGTGTTAAAAAAGAAACAAAATCCTTCTTTCTTTCTTAAAAAAAAAAAACAATTTAACAAATTACAATAACCATTGGAAAAATGTTCCGAAAGCTATAAAAAAATACCGTATTTTCGTGTTAGAGCGGCCCCCACAAGTATGACTATGCCAAAGTTGCAGTTATGATTTCGCCAAGATCATCGCAAAGCTTAAATATACGCATATATATATTCCAAACACTCTCCTATATGTGCCGTATACGTCATTATACACATATTATTTACGTTTTTATATGTCGTACATACATCCTATACACATGTCATATATATATATATATATACATCATATATGCATCATATATGATTATAACTTGGCCACATACGTCAAGAAATGTTATATCTATATCATATTATTATAATGTCATACATGCTTTATAATTTGGCGATAAATCTTGGTGGTTTGGCGATTCATCCTTGGGGGCCGCTATAACACGAAAGTACCAAAATTACAATATATTAATGAAAACAGAAACAAATAAACCGAAATATCCAAATATGATGCCAACTTTAAGGTGTTAGCGTTGAAATTTTTAAAGTTTGGTACAATTTCTATTTGTAGACCATCCCTAAGCAAAATTTAAGAATTGCTTTAACTCTTGTTTAGACTGATGTCTGAGCTAAAGGTATTTTGAGGAAATTAAAGTTGAAGACCACGTTTTTTGCTATATAAGACGATTTCTCATCCGTCGTCCATTTTTGAATTCGGCCTTTTTTCATGTCTGATAATTTTGCATCTATCTTTTTTGTAACTTTGACATTTTTGTAACAATTTTATGCATTTCTATTGCCTATTCAAAGACAAATTCTTCTATAGTTACAGAATTTCGTTAAAAACGCTTAAAAAAATAAAGTGAGGACGTCAATAAAAGGACGATGTCAAGAGGTCCATTCTCGACCGAAAACAACAGCCATTTTCCCAAATGGTTAAAAAGAAATTAACCAACATTCCATTTATATTTGTTATCCGTGTTTACAGTTACTCATAGAACGATTGTAATTGAAAGAAAAATTCCAATCAAGGTTAATTTTCGATTCTATGACGTTAACAGGTCAAGTTTTTTCTAAAATGAGCAGAAAAGAACACGCGGTGAGTTATTAAACCAATTACATGTTAGTGTATTTTTTATTTATTTTTTTGCTCGAACTGCCTTTAAAAACACGCGGTGTGTCAAATAGCCACTGAACCATAATGTTGATCTCCCCAATCTTCGCTTGTAAGTTTCTAAACATTGGTTAATGCAACCCTTTCGAAATCGGCAATGAAAATGTAATGAAAATGCAATAAATGTTTCACAAATTGGGGTGAAACGGTTGTTAAAGTAAAACAGAATTCATGGGCTAATTTTGTATTGTTCTTCATGGTATGTTGGGTTTTATGTAAAGTAGCCCCTCGTTATATAGCACATGCCCAGGGACAATAAACAAGAATGAGAAATCATGCATACCGCATAGATGATGAAATACTTTCCAACACTAACATAATATTGTTAAGACATTTTAATTTTTTTTCATACGATGAAAAGAGATATCTAAATGAGCAATTAAAACAAGTGGGTAAGTGTGATCGAAGATCGCAAGAATCGCGAAGGTCATTTCGTTTAATATTCCTTTCAAAACACTTTATCCTTCCTTTAATAAATCCAAATAAATTTCATTTTCAAAAAAAAAAAAAAAAAAAAAAAAAGTCATGTTTTTTATGAAGTAAAAATTTACCGGTCTATTTTTCTCGTTTTTTCGAAAAGCTGAACCGGTACGATAGCGGGCGAAGTCCGCTATTATACTCTGTTATAATAATATCTGCTATGTGGACTAAATGCGATATTAAAAAAAAAATCAATTTCAAAATTAAACATGTTGTATAGAACCTTCAAGATGTTAAAATATGCCAATATTTCCATAATCGGGTGTTTATTATTATACAATACGTTCCTCAAACTCATATATTTACTATTCTCTATTATTCATATTGTTACTCGCTTTGTATTACTCTCAAACATTTGAAAAATCCGTTAAACTTCCAATAGGACGTTAGATTAATTTTCTTTTTATTTCTCTAATGACGTCCTATTAAAGCTGCTTTCTGTATTTAGACATACTCATACTCCTTGTATTATTGAGAAACGTTCGAAAATTTCCGTTTTATTACCAATATGAAGTCAGATTAATCTTTTTTTTTCATTGGGGGAAACTTTTTATTTCATTTTCATTTTTCACGTGGAAATCTTTCAATAGAAAATTAATTATTGTAGAAAGAATTTTATTGTGCATTTTTAATTGTTGGCAACTGCTATAACGAAAAATGTTTAAATTTAATAGTAAAAGGTTGTTAGATTTTTGGTTTTTTTTTTCTCTATATTAAAATAATACGATTTTTTCAAATTTTATGATTTTGAGCTTCATAGTAAGGTATTCAGCTATATATACACAAAATTTTATGCCTGTAAGTTATATAGTTTCTGAGTACCGACTCTGTGACAGACAGACAACGAAGCGGGAGTAATAGGGTTTCGTGAGATGAACGAAACCCTAAAAACACATAACTCAGTAAAAATCTATTTCAAGCAATTGCTGCCCATATCTAAGGTGTTTAGTGCAGCCCTGTAAATGATTTACAGAATTTGTACGCAACAAGTAATATACTAAAAAATTGATAAAACTGCATACCACAGAGGAAAAAACACTTGCAGCAATTACACTGCAAATTCCCAGCACACATTGGGAACACATTTGGAACACTTTGATTCAAAAAATGTGTTCCAGTTACCTCAATGTGTACTGAAATGTGTTCCGCTATAAAGAAAGTGTTCCGAAAAGTGTACCGAAAGTGTTCTGCTCAGGATATTTGTTAAATCTAAACTCGGAACACATTTGAGAACAGATTGGGAACACATTTGAGAACAGATTGGGAACACATTTGAGAACAGATTTGGAACACATTTGGGAACGCATTTGAGAACAGATTTGGAACACATTTGGGAACAGATTTGCAACACATTTGGGAACACATTTGAGAACAGATTTGGAACACATTTGGACGCACTTGTTAAATCATCTCTTTCTTTGTTACAACGACGCTTTGTTACAACCTACTTTGTTACTAAGAAGCCTTGATCGCAATCAATGCGGATTTCAAGATCATTATTTTTATTACTTGGGTAAGTTAAACTTCAAAATTTATTTTACAGCGCACATGAGCTCGTTATATTAAGGGTCCTATTATAGTGGCTGCACCAATGGCTGAGAAGTTCTGCTTTCAAAGCTGGTAGACGGGAGGCGCTGGGTTCAAACCACTGTCGCGCCCGTCGACCTAACCGTTCGGAGTTTTCCGTGGTTTTCTTCGAACCTTGCGTAAATACGTGTTAGGATCCCTTAGAAAGGTCCGTCATGGAAGGCACCCTCCCCCCTCCCACCGTTCTATATCCCTGGCGCAGATAATTTGCCGTAACAAATAACCAACCAACCAATTGAACCATTATAGTGATTGTCGTTTGAACGATATACACTCTAAAAAAATCCGTGAAAATACAAGAGATTTTCCGTAAAATTTTACGTAGAAGTTTCATTTTTCCAAAATGTCAGTACAATTTCCGTAAATGATATTAGTTCCGTTAAAGAGACTTCACATCCGTAAATATGCAGAAAGTTTTCCGTAATTTTAATGGATTTTTTCCGTATTTCTTTCAAAACAGTACAATTTCCGTAAATGACGTTTAAAGGTTGAGTACAGAAATAGCTTTTTTTGAAATGCGAATTAAGATTGTTATATTTACTAGAGTTCTTCTAGGATACAGGCCTGGCCCGGCTCGACCAGCTGGCTAATTCTAATCGAGGCCATGTCAATTTATTGTGAAAATAATAGTAATATTTATATTTTTTAATGAAATATTTAGAAATTTATTTTATTTTTATAAATTACAAAAAAAAAAAAAAAAAAAAAAAAAAATCTAATCTACTTATTTTTTAAATTTACTTATTTTTTTTTTTTTTATAGTACTTCAAATTTATGATTTTGTTTCACTATTTTTTTTTTTAATTTATCTTTTTTAATTAATGTGAGGCAATATTGTGTTATTTAAAGGTTTCATAACATAGTATCTCTGCAAATTATAGCTATGCAAATTGGTATTAAACTAAACTGTTTTGGCTTACAAATTTATGAATTACGCTAAAATTTATTATTTTATAATTTATAATTTTACAAAGTTTACAATTTTTTCCTTAGATTTATAAAATTAGTTGATGTTTTTTCTTTACTTTTATAAAAATCAAGTTTCTAATTTTATAACGTTTTTAATTTATTTCGTTAGTTCATATTTTTATAAATTAAACTAATTTAATTTAAAAAAATCAGTTAGTCCATATTTAAACTTACCTATCCCAAAGTCATTAATTATTTTTATTATTATTATTATTATTTTTTTTTAATGTAATGTTAAAAATATAATGTTTAACAGAACCGTACGCAAAAGCTCTCAGCATAGCTGAAATATAATAATTTAATTTATTATAAAATCGTTTATTTGCGTAAGTTTTTTTAAATAAGAGATTTAAAAAAAAAAAAATTCAATAGCATGTAATAAATAAGTCTGATTAAGATAATTGATGTTTTTATTGGAATTGATAAATAGATAATCAGGCAAATAATTTAAAAAAAGTATACGTTCGAAAAAAGAAATTGTTGGTACCGCTGTTGAATTCTGGGGGTGGTCCAGAGAGGACATTATCCCCAGGAAAATTAAAATATCCTCCCCCGGAAGATTTTATACTTTTAATTATCAAAAAGTGCAATACCCCCCCCCCCCCCCCCCCCCAGCAGAAATCCCTCCCGGAGAAAAATGTCTGAATTCAACACTAGTTAGTTCTGTTGCAAAAAGAAGCAATTATTACTCTTAATACAATTTTTTTATGCATATAATACATAATAAATTAAAATTTATCTGTTATAAGGCACACCAAATAATACAGTAAATTATTGAAAATTATGAAAAGAAAATATTAAAAACATTGGAAAAATCCATCTACAGATGAAATCTCAAGTCATCTTTGCATCATAAAAAGCGATTCAAATAAGTTACAGCATTTGAGCGAAAAGCGCGACAGGTCATAGCGTCGGGGTCTAGGTCATCGGGTTAGTACACCGGACGTTATGCGTTCGATTCCGATCTTCGGTAGTTTTGGGCAAATTCTATAAACTCACTCAGAAATGAAAAAAAAGATTCCGAAATGTATCTGTCCCTTATAAGTTTGTCCTCGCGAAGTACCTTTTTTTTTTTTTCGTCCTATAAATTTTATTTTAACGACATAAAAATTTCTATAAAATACGGAAGATGTGTTCCGAAAAGTGTTCTCAAATGTGTTCCCAAAAGTGTTGTCAAATGTGTTCCCAAAAGTGTTCTCAAATGTGTGCTGAACAAATTAAGTGTTCTCAAAGGTGTTCTGAAAAGTGTTCCAAAAAGTGCGCTACAAAGTGTGCTGAAAAAGGGGACAAAATGTGTTCCGAAAAGTGTTCTCAAATGTGTTCCCAAAAGTGTTCAAAATGTGTGCTGAACAAATTAAGTGTTCTCAAAAGTGTTCTGAAAAGTGTTCCAGAAAGTGCCCTACAAAGTGTGCTGAAAAAGGGGACAAAAATGTGTTCTCAAACGCGTTCCCAAAAGTGTTCAAAAAGTGTGCTAGAAGTCTCAGAAGTGTTCTAAAACTGTTCCAAAAAGTGTGCTAAACAAGGGGACAAAATAAGTGTTCTAAAAAGTGTTCTGAAAAGTGTATAAATATTTGCAGTGTACCGATCATAGTCTGTCATTTATCCGAAATATTTTGTGCGTCTCTGTACATGAACAATAAATCCTACGCACTCCACAATCTGTGGAAAACAAGTTGTAGTGAACCTTACTGATCCTTTCAAATTTCATTATGGTTGAAACATTATACGAATAACATCTTTCAAATGCATCCCAAACGATTTTTCCCCATAGATCATAATGTAAAGAAATTATTTTGTTCGTCCCTGTAATTGAACTATTATAAATGTTACATATTGTATACGTGAAAGCATACTGTAGTCCAGTTCAGTAATGCATATTAATTTCATCATGTTTGAAATAGCGTAGCATCAATAAAAAGAGCCGAAAACGATTATCCCCGTAGACCATAATGCAATGTAATTCTTTTGTGTATCCCTGTAAACGCTACACACTTCATTTTCAATACTGAACATTCTATAGTAAAATTCAGTAACATATAAAAATTTCATGGCAATCTGAGCATATTTACGAGAGTTAGAGCACAGCGAGTCAGACAAACCGAATTCTTAAACACTTTTCAATTATCTTGGAAAATACATAACGTAGTCAGTTCTATATAGTAAGTCTGATCTCTAGTTGTGCAATGCAGTAAACATTCATTTTCTACAATTGTTGTCCATATCTGGTAATGTGTGCGAATTCTTTTCTGCAGCCCTGTATGTGATCTATAGAATTTATACTCACCATTTAATATACTAAAAAATAGTTAAGTTTAAAAATACATACCACCGCTGAAAACGCACTTCCAGCAATTGCCAATCATAGTCCGTTCTGTAACCGAAATTTTTGTGAGTGTCTCTGAACGATAAATGCTATGCGCTTTATAATCTACTTAGCTGACCCGCTCGGCGTTGCTCGGGCTCGTGATAATAATTTTTTTTCTTAAATGAAGTTTTTATTATTTTATATCTTTTACCCGATTTTGTATGAAATTATATTTTTAATGAAAAATTCGCGAAAAAATGTTGATATTTAGTGATAAAAGCGCTCATTTTTTTGTTTTCTTTTTAGGGTTTCGTTCATCTTATACGAAATCCTATTACTTCCGCTCCGTTGTCTGTCTGTCACAGAGCCATTCTCAAAAACTATGTAACTTACAGAGTTGAAACTTTGTGTATAAGTCTGAATACCAACTATGAAGAGCTCAAAATATTAAAATTTGAAAAATTCGTATTATTTTAATAAATAGAGATAAAAAACCAAAATTCTAACAGTCTTTTCCTATTAAATTTAAACATTTTTCGTTATAGCAGATGCCAAAAATTAAGAATCCACGATGAAATTCTTTCTACAATAATTAATTTTCTATCAGACGATTTCCACGTGAAAAATGAAAATGAAATAAAAAGTTTCACCAATTGAAAAAAAGATTAATACGAAATAAAAATGATTGACGTCATAGTGGTAATAAAACGAAACTTTTTAAAAAATTTCTCAATATTACAAGGAGTATACGTATTGTATGTACACAAAGCAGATTAATATCACTTCATTAGAGAATTAAAAAGAAAATCAGACGTCATTGGAAGTTTAACGGATTTTTCAAATGTTTGAGAATAATACAAAGCGCGTATCAATATGAGTAACAGAGAATAGTAAATATATGAGTTTGAGAAACATATTGAATCGTGATAAAAATCCGATTATGGAAATATTCGCATATTTCCACATTTTGAAAGTGTACAACATGTTTAATTTTGAAATTATTTTTTTTAAAATATCGCATTTATTCCGCATGACAGATATTATGACAGAATATAATAGCGGGCTGGTTTAGATATTCGAAAAAAAGAAAAAATAGACCGGTAATTTTTTACTTTATATACTTTTTGTTGTTGTTGTTGTTGCTAAATGAAATTTATTTGGATTTATTAAAGAAAGGGTAAAGTGTTTTGAAAGGAATATTAAACGAAACCCTTTGAGCGATCTTCATCACACCTATACCCACTTGTTTTTTTTTTGTTTTTTTTGTTTTTTTTTAACCAGGGTCGTTTTATAGTTTTAAAATAAAAAGTACTTTTTGTCCGAACTCTTTGTAATCTTTATTGGTGATAAATAAAACTGTTTTACAGCCCGTGTAAAAATCTCGTGAAAAAATAGTGTTATCGAGTTGCAAAAGAAAGGTTTTCTTCTCACTTTTTTGTTTGTTTGTTTGTCTCCTTTAACATAGCAATAAAAAAATAGTTCTCATCTTCCGAACTCAATGAAATTTCAATCGGTTATAAATATAACTGTATCCAAGCCTTCTTTAAAATTTTGCGGAAAAATATGCATATTTAGTACTGAAAACATGAGTTCTTAAAAAAAAAAAAAATTAGCTTTCAACCTCAGAGCAAAAATAAATTAGAAGGTCTATGCTTTCAATGCAATGGTACACCTCCATCCGTTTTCAATCCCCTTAGGCTAAACAGGTGAGGGGTGGGTTAATCAATCAGGTTTCCCGTTTCTCGGAGTAGAAGCCTTCAAAAAAAGTTCACGCTTGCACAAAGAGACGATTTTCATGTGGGTTTGACAGAATGCGCTTTTCGTTTTAAATATATAGATAGAAAACATATTGCAGTGCACAGCAGTGATCCATATCAATTTCATTATGTCTGAATTATCACCTCATCATTAAGATGTACCGCAAACGCATATCTTTATAGATCATAATAGAATTTTCTTGTGTGTCCCTGTAAACGATCTATAAATGCTATTTATACTATATTCCATAGAAGTCATGTTGTAGTCCACCACACTGATCCGTATTAATGCCATTAAGCTTGTGTATACCGTAACATCGTTAAATTTCACCGCAAACGATTTTTCCCTACGCTGTTAAACATTTGCAGTAATTGTCTATAGTAATTCGACTATTTTTATAGAAAACAGTTACACAACCGTAATTTTACTGTATTCTGACCTTATTATTTCCCATATTATGGTAAGAATAGAGTTAAATTACGGTTATGCAACCGTTTTTATCCAACGCACTCTTTTGTCCCGTGAGTGCCGGACAATCGAGAGTAGAGGTCTGCACGGGCCGAAATTTCTAGGCCCGGGCCTGTCCCAAACCGTACAAATTTTTTTTTTGGCCCGTCCCGGCCCAAACCGACTGAATTTCTACAAAACATGCCGATATTTCTGAAGCAACATTATTCCAAATGTTAACTAATTATTCAAAATTAATAATATAAAATTATTCAAAAAGCACACTTACTTATACACAGATTTTGTTTTCAGATTATGTAATAGAATGCAAAATATTAACAATACTAATGTACACTTAGACAATTACGTACATAAACACTGATTAAAACAAGTTGGAAATTGTACGTTAAACGTGACAAATGAGGTGCGTTCGTTTTTTAACTAGTTTCACAATGTAAAAAAATCTTCGTTATTATTTCAGTGAAATGTTTCATATCGACTGCTATGAGTGAAATAAGCACGCCTTTCTTTTTCCTTATTACGTATGCCACGTTTACAAATGCGATTTTTTTTCTAGACCAGACAGCGCTGCAAAATTCACCCTGGAGATCCTGCTTTGCGAATGATTACCTCCATGGTTTAATACTTTTATGACTCATAATGAACGAATCTCCTGTGTTTATTGACTCTAATGATTGAGATATTTGGCGCTGTTAACCTAGTTTCCACTGAAGTTATTTCAGAATCTATATATTTTTCAATGTAACTCATCTCTTAAGCAAACAATTTTTTTTTTTGAACGATCTTTCTAAAAATGTAACTTTTATGCAATTTTATTCGAAAAAATAATTTTGAATAAAAATGGCCGCCTGGCAGATGAAAAAAGAAATGGTTAGCCCGTATTTGTTTTCCTCAGTCACATGACTTGCGCTTTTATTATATAGATTATACGTATGATAGGATTTAACAGATTAAATAAAAACTTTTACTATTATCTTTTTAAGTTTTGATTCGATTTTCATAAAATTTGAAATGACTCGACAAAATTCGGCAACGATAATATATATTAAATTTCAAACCATTCGGTTGGGTAGTTTTTGCGCTGTTATATGCGGACGGACGGACGGACCAGACGACGACTATAGATGCTATACGTATTTATATAATTACGAACGCACCTAAAAATTGACTTAGATTGAATTGACTTCATTCGAATGAAGATTCAGTAAGAGAAGAAAAAGCAGGAGAGAAAAAATTTCGTTATAGACAATGTTCCATTCTTAACAGGTACATCGTCTATTGTGTATATTGTATATTATGTTCTTTTTGCACAGATCAAGATATTTTTCCGTGTAAGAGAGGTTTTCGTTATAGACATGTTCCATTCTTAGCAGGTACATCGTCTATTGTGTATGTATATTATATTCTTTTTGCACAGATCAAGACATTTTTCCGTGTAAGAGAGGTTTCTGTCATAGACAGGTTCTATTTCACAGGTTTTACTGTACTTTAATATTTTTTCTTAGAAATGTACTAAATGTGTGCATGTATGGTTATGTATGTAACAAATTTATGTATTCTTTAAAAGGAATTTTAATTGTTGAATAATGGCCATTCAGAAAGATATCCATTTTTTTCAAAAATTGTTGCGCCGAGTTTAATTTTACAGATTTTTGCACAGGCCGGAAAATTTCGGCCCGTGCAGAACTTTAGGAAGAATGAATTCCAGGCCCAGTTTTGCCTGACAAAAAAGAAGTCTGGCCCGGCCAGAGTCTGCAGAAAAAAGTTTGGCCCGGCCCAAAAAGAGAGATCACTATAGGCCTGGCATAGACCGAATCTCATGCATGAAAATTGAGCTGGTGCAGACCTCTAATCGAGAGTTTATTTGTACTAGATAAAACAGAAGCTGAAAATTTAAATTGAAGTTAAAGAAAGGAAATTTTCTAATACGCTGCAACACATTGAATAATTTGGACAGTTGCCCAACACAGTGTTTTTCTGCATCACAGATTATGCGACATTATGTAACACTAACATAACAGTAATCCTTTAATCCTTTCGTTCTTGGGTGATTCTTTAATATTTATAAACTAGCGAGGCTTCGCTTTTCCCAAACGAGCCTCGAATTAAACAAACTTGGGGAAACCCGTTTCTTATCAACTCCATCCCATAGCTTGCAATACCGTTCCTTACCGATAAGGCCACCGACCAACGCATACTTATGACGAACATACTTTTTTTTTTGCAGACATTGGCCGCATATGATGTGCGAAAACCCAAACTTATGTTTTAATATGCCTTGTTAGGTATTTTTTTTTTAAATCTTAGAATCGATTGGTGTCATTCATTGAAAATACAAAAAAAATCGCAACTATAATGCTTTTTTCGAGTTCTATTAACATTTTCCAACATAGTTTTAAAAATGTTTATGAATTCGGTTTGTCTGTCTGTCTGTCCGTGCTCTAACTCGCGTAATTATATTCAGATTTTACTATGGCATGTTTGGTATTAAACATGAAGTGTGAAGCACTTATAGATTTTTTTACAGGGACACTCAAAAGAATACCGTTACATTATGGTCTATGAGGAAATATTATTTGCGGTTTAATTTAATGATGTAACACAATTTCAAACACATTCAATTTGATATATATCACTGAGGTGCACTACAAGAGGCTTACTATGGAATAGGGTGTGCATAGCGCTTATAGTTCCTTTACAGGGACACTCAAAAGAATTCATGACGGTCATTATATGACGGTCTATGGAGAAAAATCGTTTGCGGTTTATTTTAATAATGTTTCGTTATTTCAAACATATTAAAATTGATATATATCACTAAGGTACATTACAAGAGGCTTACTATAGAATATTGTGTGAATGGCATTTATCGTTCATTTACAGGAAAACACAAAAGAATTCGCTACTGTCTGTTAAGAATAATTGTTGGAAGTGCTTTTTCAGTTGCTGAACGTGTTTTGAAATTTAACTCATTTTTTGTCTATTACTTGGTGTGTGTAAGTTCTATAGATCATACACGGCAGCACACAAGTTTTCGAGTATATTTCCGTTTATTGGCGGAGATTCCAGAAGGAAGAAGGATTCCAGAAGAATTTTAAAATTGTGCTACGTGTTTCCTAACTGAACTAAAATTTAGTATTCTATGTAGTATATATACAAATCTGTAGATCATATACAGGACTACACAAAAGAATTCGGATATTTTTCCAAATATTGTTGGTAATTCCTAAAATTGGTTTTTTAATATGTTATATTTTTCACCTTATTAAACGGCAAAGATTTATAAAATTATTTTGGAAGTGTTGGAAAGTGTTACATAATCTTTGCTTGACGCATGATTTTCCGTTCTTGTTTAAATAATAAAAGGATTTTTTTTTATGAGGTTAGTGCAGAAGTACGTATTTTACGTGAAATTTCATTCAATCAAACACGACGGTAATCATTTAACCATTTCGTTCTCGCGTGATTCTTTAATATTTATAACTAGCGACGCTTCACTAGTTGGTTTTTCCCAAACGCACCTCGAATTAAACGAACCTGGGGAAACCCGTTCTTATTTATGTACTCATACTGCATAAAACTCAAAATGCTCAATATCTAACTTAGGGGTGCACAACCTTTTTAAGTGAAGGGCCACTTACAAAAATGACTGGGTTGTCGAGGGCCACCATCAGTAGCACAGAGAAAATTTTGTTTCGAGGAAGTGTGGCGGAGGGAGGGGGGGAGGAGATCTACAATCAGATGTTTAAAAAACCTCAATTTCGGAAGGGTAGTTTTAGCCCCCTAGGTTCCTTCCTTCCCAGTCAACATATTCAGTTCTGTTGGCAAGGATATATCAACAGTTTACGTTTGTATTTATAAAAGAGATATAGCTAAGATTATTTTCAAAGAGTGAAAATACTCTGACTTTATTTGAAGGAGTAAATTTAGCTTTAAAGGTTGCCAGTGCCGAAAAAAAAAAATGTGCTTTCATGAATGAAGGTGGTGAGGAGGAGAAACATATATTATTCTAAATTGTACTTCTTAACATATTCAATCATATAATGTGGATATCAAATAGGGGTGCACAACCTTTATAAGAGGAGGACCAGTCACAAAAATGACTGGATTGTCGAGAGCCAACATCCGTAGTGTGGACAAAATTTTTTTTCAGGGAAACAGGGGAGGATCGGTCTAAAAGTTCATAAAAATGCTCCCCCTATATTCAACCACCTCCTTAGTCAGCATTACCCAAATCAGTTGGCAAGAATGGAAAAAACTTGCTTTTTTTCCCACGCACGATTGACAATATTCGCAGTTTTTTCCTAGTGATTGACGAAATTCACGATTTTTACGCGCCCGTTCGGTGAAATTTACAACTTATACGCACCTGATCGGCAAAATTCGGGATTTTTATGTACTTGACCGGCAAATTTTTCGATTTTTTCGCGCCTGATCGGCAAAATAAGCAACTTTTTCGAGCCTGATCGGCGAAATTTGTGTTTTTTTCGCACCCGATCGGCAAAATTCGCAATTTTTACGCACCCGATCGGTAAAATTCGCGATTTTTACGCAGACGATCGGCAAAATTCGCGATTTTTAAGGGTCCGATCGGCAAAATTCGCGAATTATACGGGCCAGATCGGCAAAATTCGCGATTTTTACGCAGACAATCGGCAAAATTCGCGATTTTTAAGGGCCAGATCAGCAAAATTCGCGACTTTTTACGGGCCCGATCGGCAAAATTTGCGATTTATACGCACCCGATCAGCAACATTCGCGATTTTTACGCAGACGATCGGCGAAATTTACGATTTTTACGCGCCTGATCGGCAAAATTCGCGACTTTTACGGGCCCGATCAGCAAAATTTGCGATTTTCACGCACCTGACGGGCAAAATTTGCGATTTTTACGCTTCCGATCGGCGAAATTTTGCAAAATTCGCGACTTTTACGCACCCGATCGGCGAAATCCGAGATTTTTTCGCGTCCGATCGGCGAAATTGATCCGCGGGCCACCAGTAATCCAATCGCGGGCCACAGGTTGTGCATCCCTAATCTAACTAAACATGCTTTCATTTCAAATCCTAGATACCGATCAAGGCCACCGCTACTCTGAGGGCCACCGAACATTGTGATAAATAGACTTTTTTTTTTTTTTTTTTTTTTTTTACACACATTGGCCGCATAGAGCGAAAACTCAAACTTACGTTTTAACTCGTCTCGTTATGTATTTTTTTCTCGTAGAATCGATTGGTGTCATCGTAAATACCAAAAAATTGCAACTACGCATAATGTTTTTTTCGATTTTTATTCAAATACTAGCTGATCGGTCCGCCGTAGCCCGGCAATCAGTAACTTTCTTTTGCGGTTTCGATATTAATAGTCATTTTCGACGCGCATTCTGTTCTAAGCAAACCTCTTTCCGAACGAAAATCCGGCACTAATCTCCGCTGCCTACGGCATTGTATAGCAGGCGTGCTACGCACTCGCTGCAATATCGTTTAGTTTCAATTTCCACTGCTAGGGGGCGCGAAATCATCTTACTTAGTTATCTCTATCTTAATTAGTTCATGTTCAGTTGAATGAACCAATTCCCGTTGAAGAAGATTACAAACATTTTTTAGAACACTTTGGTCGAAATATGAAAATGCCCTAGGTCGACCACTTTCAACCACCCTATCTTTCACACCCCTACAGCCACCGACATGCAACCACCATATAGCGTGCACGATGGGAGGGACTCGAGACTACTACCACACACAAACACCAGTGGTCTGCGCTGGGTAGTTGTGGCTGCAAAGTGAAATATAGGGACAAACACGTCTATTTATTTACAGGGTGTCCGAAAAGTCTGGATACGGTCGAATAACTCGAGAAATATACACCGGATTGAAAAACGAAAAAATGCATGTTCAATATTTTTTTAAAATCTATTTAAGGATATCAAAGTTGCCCCTCAATTATGCCCCCTGGGGGGGGGGGAAATGGGGGCAACTTTGAAATCTTAAATGATAACCTTCCTTTTATATTGCAGATTCGGATTCTGATGGAGAAAATACGTAAATTTTGTATTTAACATTTTCTTCGAAAAATCGTAGATGGTGCAGTAATCGAGTAAAATGCAGTGACAACCGTTTCCATTGAAAAGTCTGCAAAAGGTCTAAAAACTCGAAAAATATACATCGGATTGAAAAACGAAAAAATGAATGTTCAACAGTTTGAAAAAATCTATTTAAGGATATCAAAGTTGCCCCTCAACTATGCCCCCTGGATGGAAATGGGGGGCAACTTTGAAATCTTAAATGATAACTTCCCCTTTTTATTGCAGATTCGGATTATAAGGGAGAAAATACAAAACTTTTGTATTTAACATTTTCTTCGAAAAATCGTATAGATGGCGCAGTAATCGAGTAAAATGCAGTGGCAATCGTTTCCATTGAAAAGTCTGCAAACAATCTAATAACTCGAAAAATATACATCGGATTGAAAAACGAAAAAATGAATGTTCAACAGTTTTAAAAAATCTATTTAGGGATATCAAAGTTGCCCCCCAACTCTGTCCCCCCCCCTGGGGGGAAAGAGAGGCAACTTTGAAATCTTAAATAATAACCCCTTCCCTTTTTATTGCAGATTCGGATTATACGGGAAAAAAATACAAAACTTTTGTATTTAACATTTTCTTCGAAAAATCGTATAAATGGCGCTGTAATGGAGTAAAATGCAGTGAGAATCGTTTCCATTGAAAAGTCTGGAAACGGTCGAATAACTTGAGAAATATACATCTGATTGAAAAACGGAATCCCTAAATATCCCTAAATAGATTTTTCTAAAATATTGAACATGTATTTTTCCGTTTATCAATCCGATGTATATTTCTCGAGTTATTTGACCGTTTCTAGACTTTTCGGACACCCTGTATATATATATATATATATATATATATATATATATATAGAGAGAGAGAGATTAAAAGATTTTTCATCACTTTCCAACATAGTTGAAAAGTGTTTATGAATTCGGTTTGTCTGGCCGTCTGTCTGGCCGAGCTCTAACTCGCGTAAATGTAGTCGGATTGATATATGCTATTAAGATTTAATATGGCATCTTCGGTACTTGAAAATGAAGCGTGTAGCACTCATAGTTTTTTTTTACAGGAAAACTCAAAATAATTCCGTTATGCTATGGTCTAGAGGAAAAATCGTTTGCAATGTATTTTAATGATGTTACACTATTTAAAACATATTGAAATTGATATATATTTCTGAGATCCACAACAAGATGCTTACTACTGAATATGGCGTGCACAGTACTTAACATTCATATACAGGGACATAGAAAAGTGTTCGGTTCTGTTTTTGTGTTCTCTTCGTCAGTAGTAGAGGAATAAGAGTTAGGCATCAGCAGGAGCCGTGAGCCGGAGCAGGAGCCGGAAGTGCTCCTGGCCGTGGAATCGGAAGTGCTCCTGGCAGTGGAAGCGGAAGTGATCGTGGAAGCGGAAGTGAACCGGAAGATAAGAAACAGGAAGTGGGTCGGAAGTGAAGTAGGGGAGGGCTTATTTTTAGGGGGCTTAATTTTTTTAACCGATAAGGGAGAGAAGGGAGGGCTTATTTTTAGGGGGACTTAATTTTTTTGCTGAAAAATAAAGAGTTTTAATCAGATTCTTTCTTGACAGCGAATTTTTTTTTTTTTTTTTTTTTTTTAATTGTTGACCCACCATAACCACCCGCTATGAAATCAATTCATAACGCCACAATTTTTTTTAAAAATCTGCCAATCCTGTTACATCAGTCATCTGTGACAGACCTGTAACGAAATAAAAGGGTTTAATTATTATTATGTTTAAGCGAGAGTTGTGTCATACAGGAAATCAGATGTGTGACGTCTGCTAAAGATGTAGAGTGTCTATGAGGAAATTCAGCTTCACGGAACCTAGAAATAAAAAAAAAACAAGTCTTGCTTGATGTATGTGATAGCTAAAGGTTCCCCAACCTATACAAAATTTTAAATAATTTTATATAGGCTGTATTATCTGACAAAGCAGGAGTCGCATAGCCGCCACACCACTCATTGTTGCCTTCGATAATAATATTAACAGAATGCTAGTGGAGTTGAGGGGTAGAAAGCCTGCTTTAAAAATAATAATATTAACAGAATGTACAATTTTTGTTTTGTCCCTTTAAACATTAACTTAAATGTGAATGAGATTAAAATAGATGTTAGGGCTAAATTTTTAGTAACAGAATGTCATCAGTGCTAGTGGAGTTGAGTGGTAGGAACCCTGCTATAAAAATAATACCTGTAAAAGAAATATATATGTGCTACCTTTCGCGCTCATCGACCTAGCTGTTTAGAGTTTAACATGAAATTTACTTATAATTCACCTGTAAAAGAATTTTTTTTTTTCCTTCTTTAAACATTAACTTAAATGTGAATGAGATTAAAATAGATGTGAAGGCTATAGTTTTAGAGAGTTAAAATGAAAATCCACTGAGGGTTGTGTTAAATAAAAGGAGATGATCGACTTTGACAGCATTTTTCTAAAAGTTTATTTATCGAAAAAGGAATCATACGTTTCGTGTTCGTCGACCTAACTGTTCGGAATTTTCTTCGAACCCATTATTTTTCACTTTATAAAAGTTTCATGTAAAAAATTATTCTTTAAGTTTTAACTGAAATGAGATTGAAATAGCTGTAATGGCGAAATTTTTAAGGATTTAAAATGAAAATTGTGATAGCCATGTAAATGAAAGTAATGCGATTACTTTGCTTTATAAAAATCTAACACGAAAATAGCAGGCAGATATTCACATATCTAGCGCTCGTCGACCTAACTGTTCGGAATTTTTTTTTCGAACCTTGTGTCAATATGAGTTAGGATCCCTTAGAAAGACCTACATAGAGACACTTATCCCTAACGTATATAATCAACCCTATATTTAACTAACCATAAAAATATAACACGAAAAAAGCTACTAGACGTTGAAATTTAAACTTCTTGCGCTCATCGACCTAACTGTTCAGAGTTTAACATGAAATTTACTTATAATTCACCTGTAAAAGAATTTTTTTTCCTTCTTTAAACATTAACTTAAATGTGAATGAGATTAAAATAGCTGTGAAGGCTAAATTTTTAGAGAGTTAAAATGAAAATCCACTGAGGGTTGTGTTAAATAAAAGGCGATGATCGACTTTGACAGCATTTTTCTAAAAGTTTATTTATCGAAAAAGGAATCATACGTTTCGATTATATTTGTTAACTGTTATAGTTTAACATTAAAAAGCAGGTAGACATTCACATCTCTAGCGCTCGTCAGCCTAACTGTTCGGAATTTTCTTCGAACCCATTATTTTTGACTTTATAAAAGTTTCATATAAAAAAATATTCTTTAAGTATTACTGAAATGATTAAAATTAACTGAAATGAGATTAAAATAGATGTAATGGATAAATTTTTAAGGATTTAAAATGAAAATTGTGATAGTCATGTAAATAAAACTAATGTGATTACTTTGCTTTATAAAAATCTAACACGAAAAAAGCTGGTAGACGTTTACCTTTCGCACTCGTCGACCTAACCGTTCGGAATTTTGTTTAAACTTCTCTCGAGTTTATAGACCTAACCGTTTAGAGTTTTCGTCGAAATCCGGATATATATTAACTTACAATAGCTAACTTTTTTAAGGGAAGTTTAAATAACACATTTCCCAAAGTGTCTTAGAAACATTTCAGAATTTATACACACATAAGAACCTCACCTATAGGTGCAAGGTTCTGATTTTAAAGCAACTAGACGTTGAAATTTAAACTTCTTGCGCTCGGCGACCTAACCGTTCAGAGTTTTTTTCAAACCTTGTAGCAATACGAGTTAGGATCCCTTAGAAAGACCTACATGGAGACACTTATCCCTAACGTAGATAATCAACGCTATATTTAACTAACCAGTTACAACACACAAGACATAATCATTACATTCAGTTAATAAGTGATTTGACATGCAAAATATTAGATATAAAAACATACACTATGATATATACAACACACAAAAAATTTTTAAAGATTTTTTTCCCTACAATTTTTAACAAAAATTTAGCAATAATTTAACTTGATAGCAGGTATTTTGTTTAGAGTTATACGATTATAATAAATTTTAACCCTATTTTACTTGATACAACTAACATTTAAAAAAAAAGAGAAAGACATCTAGTTTTTATAACGTCACATGTTTGAATTATTAACCTATTTTAGTTAAAAGTATGATACTTAAGTGATTTTATTTTAAAAATCAATTCAACATTTTAAAAGCAGTCGAAAGATTTTTACTTTTAAAAAATAACTAGAATTTTATTTAAATTTTTTAAAGCAGTAAGGTAGATGACACTAACTTTAAATTAACTTTTAATAGGTCACTTTAAATAAAATACATATTTTTTATTATTATTAAACAAATATAAACTACTTACAATAAATTATTTAAGACATGCGATTAAGACCATTGGAATTTTCTACAACCTTAAGCTGACATGTGTTCACAGAGGAAATCTTTTCATATATAGAAGACAAAATAAGATAATGAATTGATAACATGATTCGTTATGCATATGTTTAAACAGGAAATTATTTAAGACGTGTGTGATTAAGACAATTTTACATGGTATTACAGAATAAATCTTTTCATAGGATGCAAGATAAGATAATATAATATCACGTAATGATTTAATAAACACGATTCGTTATGCATATCTTTAAACAGGAAATTTGATTAAGAGATAACATTACTTTACTTATATGAAGTGTCCAATTATAAATTTTGCTGATATAATTAATTTTATTTCGAATTTGAAAATAGTATTGACAGAACATTCAAATTTTACTTTTACACAATATTTTTAAAAATTTAAAGTGTTGTGAAATATTTAATTGTGAATCGGATTTTTTACAACATTGTGTTACTTTTCATAAAGTTTTACCTAACATTGTGAAATCACCTTTTGTTTAAAAGATTTGTTATTTGAACTGATAGTGAAGCTTATAGATTAGTTCGAACTTATAGTGAATTAAAAGACAAAATGATATGCAAAATATGTAAAGTGGAATTAACAGATCAAAACGTGCATGTATCTGTTGAGAATGCCGTTTTCAAGTTGTTTAACTGATTTTAAGATTTCACTGAACGAGTGTTTTATTGGTCATTACAAAAATTTTGAAATTAGAATTGTATACATCTTATTTGATGTGTATTATTTTAAATGATGAATAAAATAGTTTGATTGCGAAAAAAGTGTTTTCTTTAACCTACACTGTTAAAACTGATGTTGTATATTTTGAATGACTTAGACAAAATGTTAATTTAAAAAAAGATTTTAACATGAGATAAGAGTTTTCTAATAAAAATTGACTCACCTAAAATTTTTTCAAGATAGTCTCTTATCGATTCCTATCTAAACTTGCTACATGCATGTTTGAGTGACTCATTTTTACCTGTGTCGAACTGTCTGTTGAGAAAATGATTGGTATATTTAACAGGTGTAGACGATTTTTACCCGGAAGCATTTTAAACTATAAAATTTCGGATATAACCCATTTTAATCATACATTTAAATTTTTTGGTGTTTTTTCTCCTGCATATTGGAACTTGGGCTTATCACCTTCATATCGGAACATGGAAGATAGAAAAATATTAACTTTACACTTAGACAATTATTTTAATCTAACAAAAATAGACTTAACACATTGTTAGAGGTTTTGGAAAAATATATAGTTGGTTAAAAATTTTAGAAAATTTAACATAAAGTAACAAATTTTAGAAAATAAACATTTCGATAAATGAAAAAAATTAAATTTTGGTAAACTTTACACTTAGACAATACTTCAAACTAGGAAAAAATAATAACTTTACACTGAGACAATATTTTAAACTAAGGAAAAATTAGACATAACACATTGTTAGAGTTTTTTTTTTTTTTTTAAACTATCTAGTTGGTTATAAATTTTAGAAAATTAGCAACAAATAAACATTTCATTAGATTGACAAAAGAAAATAATTAAATTTAAGTAAACTTTACACTTAGACAATGTTTCAAACTAAGAAAAATAATAACTTTACACTTATACAATATTTTAAACTAAGGAAAATTAATAACTTACACATTGTTAAAGTTTTTTTTTTAAAGCAACACAACATTTTCAAAGCAGTGGAAATAGTATACCTGTAAAAAATTCAACTTAGTGGAATTTAATAGTGAAATTTTTTAACCTCACTCATTTAAAAAATAAAACTTTATAAAATTTTAAGTAAGCAACTGTTAAACATTTTGAATGTCTCAGACAAAGTAGGAATAAATTTGTTGAAATTCTATAAAACATGAAAAATTTTATAACTTTTAAAGGAAATTTTATTTATGATGAAATAAACTCGAGGTATTTATTATATGTTACTTAAACTACAAGAGAATTGATTGAAAATGTGCTACTTTTAATCACTCACAAGATAAGACATGATGTTAGGAATTATAGATAGGTTTTTCTCCCACACATGACGTCACTGATAACATATTTACTGACCAAGTCATAAAATTATAGTTTAGGGTAGGTTTTTCTACACGAAGTTGAGTTGAGATTTAAGATATTTGAGAAATAAAAACTACAACTTTGACTACTTTTTGAAATTTCCCCCTACATAAGAAAAATAACATAGAAAAATAAAATGAAAAGTCGTATTTGAATGGAATCGAATTATTATCCTTTCACTTAACAGCCGAATGCGTCGGCATTTACATCACAAAGGTACTGATTGAATATATTGTGTTTCTTTTTTAAGGTTAAATTGATTTAATATTCAAGTTATTTCTTAATGATACACTTAAAAACAATAAACTTAATTAGCATTCAAAAAGCAAACGATCACATTATTGTGTAAAACAATCAAATGTTTTAAAAGTCACGAGTTAAAATTTGAAATGACTTATAGTTTAATTGGAATTTAGATGTGAACCTTTTAAAATGAAATAATATATTTTTTTGTATCGCCCTCTATCGGTGGGTAATAGAATTAAGAGATAATTAAAAGTTTTAACTTGAATTCGAACCCACAACAAAAATTATTTTTCGGTTTGATAATTTAGGGTAGGTTTAACTGAGCAAGCCATGATATTACAATATTTATAGACGATTTAAGATATTCGATAAAGGAAATCATCTGAATTTTTAATTTAATTGAAAGGTTTATGTCTTAAAGTACTACAAAATGAATACAACACGATGCATAGTTTTTTAATTAATTATATTTTTCGAAAGGTTAAATTGACTTATTGATAAACTTAGGATTTATGTTTAAAGTGAATAAATTTGATATATTAAGTTCACTTAATAACAGAGGGTTGAATAAGTTATTTTTAATAAAAATAAAGTTTACTAAAAGTTTTTAAAATTAAAAAAATGTAAGTTACGTTAAAAAAGTTAACAAAAATATAGTTTTAAAAAAATTAAAGTTTACAAAAAGTTTAAAAATCTTTAAGTAAATCAAAATTAACTTTTTAATTTTAACTATTGAGAGACTATAATCTAACTGTTTATTCTTGTAACCAACTGGTGCATATCAACTATCTGCACATGTGCAGTAAAAACATACACTTTTAAACTAACTTGAGTTCGATTTTAAATTCTTTGCTAATTTTTATACAGCTCGATTACCTTTCAGAAACAAAACAGAATGAAATACTTACCAAAAAAGCACGTCAATGTCTTGTACTTGCTTTCACTTAACTAATCTTTCTGCATTAGCTTTGCTAGGGGGCGCTGCAATCGCCGCTAGAGGCGCTACTAGTCTTCCGGTTTGCGATAAGAACAAGGTTAAAATAAAACCCACGTGCATTCAGTTGGTGTTGTTTACCTGTACCTTGTTATAAGCCGTTTGCCTTCTCTTGGTCACTTATCACTCGTTTGTCCAGACTTGTTTATGTGCTGCATGCCTGTTTTGCTGACTCACCTCTTGCTTGAACTGTTTGGACTTGCCTGATGTCAACTATCTCAGGTCTTTTGTCATAGCTTGAATGTACTTTATGTCGATCACTTTAATATAAAAGTTATGTCCCAACTTACTTAAACTTTGATAAAAATATTATTTATTTATAAATCATATCAAATTCTTATTTTTCTAACCCATTTATTAAGTCATTTTCGTTCAAAAATATGGTAAAGCCCGATTTTAAATCGAAGTTTAGGATAAATTCCCCAAATTTTGTAACATTTTAGCACTAATAATAATTATTGTAAACACCCTGTACATACAAGTTTTGTAAAAATAATATTACTTATAGCTAAAAATCGAAGTTTAGGATAAATTCCCCAAATTTTGTAACATTTTAGCACTAATAATAATTATTGTAAACACCCTGTACATACAAGTTTTGTAAAAATAATATTACTTATAGCTAACTCGTTTAGTCCCATGATAAGAACCTTCAATATCGTTAAAATCAGTGTTAAACGAAAATGCAACCATAGGTTTTACCGTCTAATTACATGTCTTTACATATTATTTTAAAATGTAAAGCATTATATCTGAACGAATGATATAAGAAAAAGTTAGAATAGTTCACATATTTTTGTTATTAAAAAAAACAAACTTATATGCAAACACACACTTACAAGGTTACAAGATTCGACAAACGATTCACCATGTTTTTTAAACTTAGTAAAATATTTTTAATTTATAAATTTAAATTAAAAATAAAATATTTTTAAATAAGAATATTTAAGGTTAAAAAATTTCACTATTAAATTCCACTAAGTTGAATTTTTTACAGGTATACTATTTCCACTGCTTTGAAAATGTTGTGTTGCTTTAAAAAAAAAACTTTAACAATGTGTAAGTTATTAATTTTCCTTAGTTTAAAATATTGTATAAGTGTAAAGTTATTATTTTTCTTAGTTTGAAACATTGTCTAAGTGTAAAGTTTACTTAAATTTAATTATTTTCTTTTGTCAATCTAATGAAATGTTTATTTGTTGCTAATTTTCTAAAATTTATAACCAACTAGATAGTTTAAAAAAAAAAACTCTAACAATGTGTTATGTCTAATTTTTCCTTAGTTTAAAATATTGTCTCAGTGTAAAGTTATTATTTTCTCCTAGTTTGAAGTATTGTCTAAGTGTAAAGTTTACCAAAATTTATTTTTTTTTCATTTATCGAAATGTTTATTTTCTAAAATTTGTTACTTTATGTTAAATTTTCTAAAATTTTTAACCAACTATATATTTTTCCAAAACCTCTAACAATGTGTTAAGTCTATTTTTGTTAGATTAAAATAATTGTCTAAGTGTAAAGTTAATATTTTTCTATCTTCCATGTTCCGATATGAAGGTGATAAGCCCAAGTTCCAATATGCAGGAGAAAAAACACCAAAAAATTTAAATGTATGATTAAAATGGGTTATATCCGAAATTTTATAGTTTAAAATGCTTCCGGGTAAAAATCGTCTACACCTGTTAAATATACCAATCATTTTCTCAACAGACAGTTCGACACAGGTAAAAATGAGTCACTCAAACATGCATGTAGCAAGTTTAGATAAGAATCGATAAGAGACTATCTTGAAAAAATTTTAGGTGAGTCAATTTTTATTAGAAAACTCTTATCTCATGTTAAAATCTTTTTTTAAATTAACATTTTGTCTAAGTCATTCAAAATATACAACATCAGTTTTAACAGTGTAGGTTAAAGAAAACACTTTTTTCGCAATCAAACTATTTTATTCATCATTTAAAATAATACACATCAAATAAGATGTATACAATTCTAATTTCAAAATTTTTGTAATGACCAATAAAACACTCGTTCAGTGAAATCTTAAAATCAGTTAAACAACTTGAAAACGGCATTCTCAACAGATACATGCACGTTTTGATCTGTTAATTCCACTTTACATATTTTGCATATCATTTTGTCTTTTAATTCACTATAAGTTCGAACTAATCTATAAGCTTCACTATCAGTTCAAATAACAAATCTTTTAAACAAGATGATTTCACAATGTTAGGTAAAACTGTATGAAAAGTAACACAATGTTGTAAAAAATCCGATTCACAATTAAATATTTCACAACACTTTAAATTTTTAAAAATATTGTGTAAAAGTAAAATTTGAATGTTCTGTCAATACTATTTTCAAATTCGAAATAAAATTAATTATATCAGCAAAATTTATAATTGGACACTTCATATAAGTAAAGTAATGTTATCTCTTAATCAAATTTCCTGTTTAAAGATATGCATAACGAATCGTGTTTATTAAATCATTACGTGATATTATCTTATCTTATCTTGCATCCTATGAAAAGATTTATTCTGTAATACCATGTAAAATGGTCTTAATCTCACACGTCTTAAATAATTTCCTGTTTAAACATATGCATAACGAATCATGTTATCAATTCATTATCTTATTTTGTCTTCTATATATGAAAAGATTTCCTCTGTGAACACATGTCAGCTTAAGGTTGTAGAAAATTCCAATGGTCTTAATCGCATGTCTTAAATAATTTATTGTAAGTAGTTTATATTTGTTTAATAATAATAAAAAATATGTATTTTATTTAAAGTGACCTATTAAAAGTTAATTTAAAGTTAGTGTCATCTACCTTACTGCTTTAAAAAATTTAAATAAAATTCTAGTTATTTTTTAAAAGTAAAAATCTTTCGACTGCTTTTAAAATGTTGAATTGATTTTTAAAATAAAATCACTTAAGTATCATACTTTTAACTAAAATAGGTTAATAATTCAAACATGTGACGTTATAAAAACTAGATGTCTTTCTCTTTTTTTTTAAATGTTAGTTGTATCAAGTAAAATAGGGTTAAAATTTATTATAATCGTATAACTCTAAACAAAATACCTGCTATCAAGTTAAATTATTGCTAAATTTTTGTTAAAAATTGTAGGGAAAAAAATCTTTAAAAATTTTTTGTGTGTTGTATATATCATAGTGTATGTTTTTATATCTAATATTTTGCATGTCAAATCACTTATTAACTGAATGTAATGATTATGTCTTGTGTGTTGTAACTGGTTAGTTAAATATAGCGTTGATTATCTACGTTAGGGATAAGTGTCTCCATGTAGGTCTTTCTAAGGGATCCTAACTCGTATTGCTACAAGGTTTGAAAAAAACTCTGAACGGTTAGGTCGCCGAGCGCAAGAAGTTTAAATTTCAACGTCTAGTTGCTTTAAAATCAGAACCTTGCACCTATAGGTGAGGTTCTTATGTGTGTATAAATTCTGAAATGTTTCTAAGACACTTTGGGAAATGTGTTATTTAAACTTCCCTTAAAAAAGTTAGCTATTGTAAGTTAATATATATCCGGATTTCGACGAAAACTCTAAACGGTTAGGTCTATAAACTCGAGAGAAGTTTAAACAAAATTCCGAACGGTTAGGTCGACGAGTGCGAAAGGTAAACGTCTACCAGCTTTTTTCGTGTTAGATTTTTATAAAGCAAAGTAATCACATTAGTTTTATTTACATGACTATCACAATTTTCATTTTAAATCCTTAAAAATTTATCCATTACATCTATTTTAATCTCATTTCAGTTAATTTTAATCATTTCAGTAATACTTAAAGAATATTTTTTTATATGAAACTTGTATAAAGTCAAAAATAATGGGTTCGAAGAAAATTCCGAACAGTTAGGCTGACGAGCGCTAGAGATGTGAATGTCTACCTGCTTTTTAATGTTAAACTATAACAGTTAACAAATATAATCGAAACGTATGATTCCTTTTTCGATAAATAAACTTTTAGAAAAATGCTGTCAAAGTCGATCATCGCCTTTTATTTAACACAACCCTCAGTGGATTTTCATTTTAACTCTCTAAAAATTTAGCCTTCACATCTATTTTAATCTCATTCACATTTAAGTTAATGTTTAAAGAAGGAAAAAAAATTCTTTTACAGGTGAATTATAAGTAAATTTCATGTTAAACTCTGAACAGTTAGGTCGATGAGCGCAAGAAGTTTAAATTTCAACGTCTAGTAGCTTTTTTCGTGTTATATTTTTATGGTTAGTTAAATATAGGGTTGATTATATACGTTAGGGATAAGTGTGTCTATGTAGGTCTTTCTAAGGGATCCTAACTCATATTGACACAAGGTTCGAAAAAAAAATTCCGAACAGTTAGGTCGACGAGCGCTAGATATGTGAATATCTGCCTGCTATTTTCGTGTTAGATTTTTATAAAGCAAAGTAATCGCATTACTTTCATTTACATGGCTATCACAATTTTCATTTTAAATCCTTAAAAATTTAGCCATTACAGCTATTTCAATCTCATTTCAGTTAAAACTTAAAGAATAATTTTTTACATGAAACTTTTATAAAGTGAAAAATAATGGGTTCGAAGAAAATTCCGAACAGTTAGGTCGACGAACACGAAACGTATGATTCCTTTTTCGATAAATAAACTTTTAGAAAAATGCTGTCAAAGTCGATCATCTCCTTTTATTTAACACAACCCTCAGTGGATTTTCATTTTAACTCTCTAAAACTATAGCCTTCACATCTATTTTAATCTCATTCACATTTAAGTTAATGTTTAAAGAAGGAAAAAAAAAAAATTCTTTTACAGGTGAATTATAAGTAAATTTCATGTTAAACTCTAAACAGCTAGGTCGATGAGCGCGAAAGGTAGCACATATATATTTCTTTTACAGGTATTATTTTTATAGCAGGGTTCCTACCACTCAACTCCACTAGCACTGATGACATTCTGTTACTAAAAATTTAGCCCTAACATCTATTTTAATCTCATTCACATTTAAGTTAATGTTTAAAGGGACAAAACAAAAATTGTACATTCTGTTAATATTATTATTTTTAAAGCAGGCTTTCTACCCCTCAACTCCACTAGCATTCTGTTAATATTATTATCGAAGGCAACAATGAGTGGTGTGGCGGCTATGCGACTCCTGCTTTGTCAGATAATACAGCCTATATAAAATTATTTAAAATTTTGTATAGGTTGGGGAACCTTTAGCTATCACATACATCAAGCAAGACTTGTTTTTTTTTTATTTCTAGGTTCCGTGAAGCTGAATTTCCTCATAGACACTCTACATCTTTAGCAGACGTCACACATCTGATTTCCTGTATGACACAACTCTCGCTTAAACATAATAATAATTAAACCCTTTTATTTCGTTACAGGTCTGTCACAGATGACTGATGTAACAGGATTGGCAGATTTAAAAAAAAAATTGTGGCGTTATGAATTGATTTCATAGCGGGTGGTTATGGTGGGTCCACAATTAAAAAAAAAAAAAAAAAAAAAAAAAAAAAAAAAAAAAAAAAAAAAAAAAATTCGCTGTCAAGAAAGAATCTGATTAAAACCCTTTATTTTTCAGCAAAAAAATTAAGCCCCCCTAAAAATAAGCCCTCCCCTCTCTCCCTTATCGGTTAAAAAAATTAAGCCCCCCTAAAAATAAGCCCTCCCCAACTTCACTTCCGACCCACTTCCTGTTTCTTATCTTCCGGTTCACTTCCGCTTCCACGATCACTTCCGCTTCCACTGCCAGGAGCACTTCCGATTCCACGGCCAGGAGCACTTCCTGTGACCACTTCCGGCTCCGGCTCCGGCTCACTGCTCCTGCTGATGCCTAACTCTTATTCCTCTACTACTTTCGTCAACCCTCTTTGTTTGATAAATTTGATAATTTTAACTCTTTACAACTTTCAGCATATTATTATTTTTTATTTAAAGTAATTAAATGTTAAGTGTTAAATGCGATAAATGTGTGTTTCTATATTAAATTTGATAATGGCGTAAATAATTGGTTTGAACGATTAATTATTCTAATAAATAGTTTATTTATTGTTGATAATTCTAATTGTTCAATTTATTTTGAAGATGACTACTCCTATTTGAAGATTATTTAGCCTCTTCAATAATTTTTCAATTGCTAGGCCACTGTTTATATAAATTTTCTATTTAAAATAATTAAAATGTTCTGTGTTAAATTCGATAAATGCGCGTGTATGTGCTTATAATATATTAAATGTGATAATGGCGTAAATAATAACATATTAAATATGATATTGGCGTAAATAATTATATATGAGATGTGATATTGGCGTAAATAATTAGTTTGGACGATTAATTGTTCTAATAAATATTTTATTAATTATTGATAATTCTCTTTGTTCAAATTATTTGAAGATCTCTACCCCTATTTGAAGATGATTAGCCCTTTCTATAGTTTTTCAATTGCTAGTTCACTGCAGTGCTTTTATATCGGGCCGAAGCAGGGTCGAAAAATTCGAAAGAAAATTATCGACAGAAATCGTCGGAAAATTACAGACTTTTAAAGACTTTTGCAAATTAAAGGAAAAAAAAGCAAAAAAAAAAAAAAAAAACAAGTGGGTAAGTGTGATCGAAGATCGCACAAAGGGTTTCGTTTAATATTCCTTTCAAAACAGTTTATCCTTTCTTTAACAAATCCAAATAAATTTCATTTTCCAAAAAAAAAAAAAAAAAAAAAAAAAAAAAAAAAAAAAAAAAAAAAGGCATGTTTTTTATAAAGTAAAAATTTACCGGTCTATTTTTCTCGTTTTTTTCGAAAATCTGAACGGGTCCGATAGCGGGTGAAGCCCGCTATTATACTCTGTCATGTGGACTAAATGCGATATTTAAAAAAAAAAAATCTATTTCAAAATTAAACATGTTGTATAGAGACCTTCAGAATGTTAGACATCAGATTAATTTTCTTTTTAATTATTTAATGACGTCCTATTAAGCTGCTTTCTGTATTTACACATACGCATACTCCTTGTATTATTGAGAAATGTTTAAAAGTTATGTTTTATTACCAATATGACGTCATATTAATCTTTTTTCAAATTGGTAAAACTTTTTATTTCATTTTCATTTTTCACGAGGAAATCTTTCAATAAAAAACTAAATACTGCAGAAAGAATTTTACTGTGGATTTTTAATTGTTGGCAACTGCTATATCGAAAAATGTTCAAATTTAATAGGTAAAGGCTGTTAGGTTTTTGGTTTTTTATCGCTATATATTAAAATAATGCGATTTTTTCAAATTTTATGATTTTGAGCTTCATAATAGGTATTTATTTAGCTATAAGTATTCAAAAATTCACGACTGTAAGTTACATAGTTTCTGAGAACCGGCTCTGTGACGGACAGACAACGAAGCGGGAGTAATAAAAAGAAGAACAAGAAGGAAGAAAACAACAAGATGTCGGCAACTTGTCTGGGATAATCGTTTTTCCGACGGCGTCATGACGTCTATTGCAACAGAACTGTCTGGAGGCGTAATCGCCTTCTTGAACAAAATTCGAATTATATACATGTTAAAAGGATTTTTTTTATTTAATCCTTTTTGATAATAGGGAAGTGATCATTTACATGCCATTAAACCTGGGATTAAAACTAATGCAGGCGGTCCCCAGCTTTTGCACAATTCGCTATTTCGTACCTATTTCATGCTGTATTTAAAAGTTTGATTTTCATTTTCATTTATCGCAAAAAAGCGCATACAGAACTTGTGTCGCATTGTATCTGACCGGAAACTGAAATTTCCGCTTCAAGTCAACAGGAAACCCCGACCCGATTTTTGAATTATACCTCTGGAGGTGCCTAGTCAGGTGAAGGTCTCGTCACCTGATCAAGGTTCTAAATTACGAGACCAATTCCTTTCTCTCTTCTTTTTTTTAAATTTTATTTTTAATTTTAAATCTGCCATTTCAGCGAGATTGGCTGGATGCCGTGAGCTGTCAAGCAGAGAAACTGTAGCAAACCACTAGAGAAGACCACAGACAAGATGTAATACATAGCGGAAACACAAATATTTAAACTGAATTATATAAACCTGTCTATATTAGCAACCATAGTCAGTGTGAATATGGCCTGAAAGCAAGCCCCTTTCCTTATTCGACAACATACCCAGAAACCAAAAATTAATAACAAACTAGAACCGGCCAACACAGTCACGAAATAGCGTTGCAGCCAAGGACACCCAAGAAGCTAATCAGGTGGATCTCCGATATGAGGAGATTAGGCGAATTTCGCCCCGCGGCCAGGTATACAAACTCGTTAAGCTGGGCATAATGCCCGGCAGGTAGGGGCCTGGTCTGCGGTTTAATAATAAAATAATAATAATAACCCCGACCCGAAACCCTTCATTCCGAAACCGATCCGAGCCCCACATATTCCAACCCGCACACGACTTGAAATTGAATGCTTAATTAATTAATTAATTAATTATAATTTTTTATATCTACATATAATTTTTTATATCCTACATTTAAATTGTAATATAATATTTATATATAGGATTTAATTATAATCTATATTTGTCTATATCTACAGGGTGATTATAATTAAAGTTCCACTTTCAAAATGCTGTAAGAAAGGAACCACTGGTCAGAATGACTTCAAATTTGAACTGAATAGACTGGAAGAAGGGGAAAACGGTATGGCATACGAAAGAAAAAGTTCCAAAGTGTATCAATAGATGGCGCTGTAAGCGGCATAACGAAACTGGAATCGGCTACAAGTGACATTTTTAATCGAAATACGACGGCTTTGGCATGAGTTGCACAGTAAACCAACCGTACTGTTCCATGTGTATGAGTGTTTCGGCTGTTTGACGGGAAAAATTATTTCCAAATCAGTCAACAGTTGTGGTACTGTTGGTGAAAAACGCATCCCCCACGGCAAGGTCGTATCCCATTGGATGGGAGAAATCGGTTTTTAATTGTTCTTGGGCCAAAAACCGCATGAAAAACACATAATGATTCGGATTTTAATTGCGCATGACTGTCTTTTTTTAATTTGCATACTGTGCCGCTTACAGCGCCATCTATTGATACACTTTGGAACTTTTCTTTCTTATGCCATACCCTTTCCTCTTTCTTCCAGTATATTCAGTTCAAATTTGAAGTCATTCTGAGCAGTGGTTCCTTTTTGGCTTTTTGACAGCATTTTGAAAGTGGGATTTTAAATATAATCACCCTGTATATAGATCTATCCTACATTTAAATTGTAATATAATATTTATATATAGAATTTAATTATAATCTATACTTTAATCTATATTTATCTACATCTATATTTTAATTGTAAATTATATCTAAACATTGATTAATTGATCTATATTTTAATACAATTATTGAAAAGTAGTCTACAATTACACCTCTAATATCAATTTTATGTTTTTGCGCCTGGGAAAGCCTCACCTTCTGATTAAAAAAAAAAAATCATTTAAATGATTAGTATTCGTTTACGAATTACCTTTATTTCACATAAGATTTTTACCTGTTATGCAGTGTATATTGTGAATTTTATTTGTTAAATTTAACATCGAAAAGGAAAATTCAATCTGCTTTTTTCTCAGAATAAGGGTTCTGCGTCAATTCGTCGCGCACAATTCATCACGGAACAATTCATCGCAGCGTCAATTCATCGCGGCGTCAATTCGTCGCAACTTCAATTCGTCGCAACGAAAATATATTTGAAGGTAATGATAAAAGTAAAGATAATTTAGTAAAATTATTTAATGATGTAAATTGTTAGTTACAGTTCTCTATATATAAAAAACAAATTATCATTAAATAATTTTACTACATTATCTTTAATTTTATCATCATAGCCTTCAAAAACATTTTTGTTGCGACGAATCGACTTCGCGACGAATTGACACCACGACGAATTGTCGCTGCGACGAATTGACGCTGCGATGAATTGTGCACGATTAATTGTTGCGCGACGAATTGGCACGACACCCAGAATAAGATGTGTGTTATTAAACCTCTCCACATAGAGCACGAGTCGCGTATTGGGTGTTTACAATCCTTAATTTTTCTGCCAGTATTTTAGAACAGTAATTCTTGCCTTATTGATCACAGAATTTCTTCGATTAGCTTAGGCAAATATTTCTATTTGGAAATACTGGTTCTAAAATATTAAACATTCTGTAGTTTTTCAAATGTTTTATATGCGTTTTTCCAAATTGTTTACTCATGCATCATTTTTCGCCTCAATAAACGGTAAAGTTTTGTTTACAGTATTCTGAATTAAAATATAGATAAAAATGTTTCAGTGATACAAACAGAACACAAAAAGGCTTATAAAAACCTTTTAATATAAAGATCGACACATGTTTCAACTGTCCAACGGCACCATTATCAAGATCTATAACGATAAACAAACTATTCTCGCAAATTTTTGAAAATAAACTTGAACAAGTTGGAAATTGTACGTCAAACGTGACAAATGAGGTGCGTTCGTACTATAACAAATTTTATAAATATTCAGATCTTGATGCTTTTTAATTCTGTGAAATGAATTATATCGTCTGCAGATTAATTTCTGTCATATCTCGGTCGCTTGGCGATTAAACTTCGGAAGCTCCTATAACAAGAAAGCACCGATTTAAAAAAAAAAAAAATCAAATTTCTTAATAAATATTTTTATTAATATCTCCTAAAGTTTTGATTCGATTTTCATAAAATTTGAAATGTCTCGACAAAATTCTGCAAAGATAATACATCTTAAATTTCAAACCATTCGGTTGGGTAGTTTTTGCGTTGTTATATGCGGACGGACGGACAGACAGACAGACGGACGGACCAAGCGACGACAATAGGTGCTACCTATTTATATAATTACGAACGCACCTAAAAACATAAATCACGAGATCGTATATGTAATAAAAACAGGTGCTTAAAAATAGTTAACTGCAAACGTGAAAATTAATATTTCCTTATTGCTTTTTTTAAAATTGAAAATGATACAGCGGAATATGCCAGCTTTCGCACACTGAATGTTCGCGAACGGAAAAATATGAATGGGTCATTCCACAGTATTCATGTGTTACGTACGAGACATTTCACAGCAAATTTTTGAGATATTTGTACTTTTTTCAGTATCAAAATATAAATGAGAAAGTTTTATTTTTAATGCATTATATGCATATATATATGTTAACAATTATATAATGCATATATATATATATTAACAATTATTTTTAATGCATTATATATCACTTCAACTAGATTCTTATGAAATTTCTTTTTGTTTGTGTCAATACATATATATATATATTTTAATTAATAAAGTTGTGTTACGTACGGGACATCACAAAAAATTGTTTTAAAAGTACCTCTAGCAATTTGGATTTTGCTCTGAATTTATTGAATATTTTCACAAATAAATTTAATGAGTAGAAGCAGAAATATACATTTTATTAATTAACTTTAAAATTATTTTTTAAAATTGCGTCATTAATTAATGAAAGCTAATTATTTCTGTTACGTACGGGACAAAGCTATTTGTTACGTATAGGACCTATGACCAAATTTTTCTATATGGCTGCCAAAAACATGCTCTAATTTTTATTTGATTAAAAAAAAATAATATTTTGGATAAATTTTAATAGAAGAGATTTAAAGCTTTAAAATGATGTATTACACTTAACTTTTTATAAAACTTTTTTTTCAAACTTGTGAAGCCAAATACTGTGGAATGACCCGAATGTGCCTTTGCCTCACACTCCCCTAACTGCTTTCGTCTGCATAAGCTGATTTCGAAGGGAATTCCTTCGATCGCACTTGCGGCCGGGCGCTCGCTATAGATATTTTTTGAAATTTACATTATTATAGCGCCGTTTTGCCATGTATGTATTTAAAAAAGATAGGGGGGAGGCGTATTTAAACTCATCTTAGAAATTGAGAAAATGTGATTCATATTATTTTATTTTATTTGTGGATTCATTATAGGGGGTTCATGTGCTCCAATAGGGGAGTCGCCACTGCTTACAAGTGTAACTTTTCGTGCGGTTAGATAATGATTCACGTGACTCGTGAGCGGCAAAATTAATTATATAACCCGATTAGTTTTTTCCTGCATAAAGAAGGGATATTCTGTCTCATAATAAAGTCTAATCGAGACACGCATTTTTGAAAGTGTTTTATTAAATGCCTTTTAGCCCATGTTTTTACCTAAATTTTGGTTTTCCACGTGTTACTAATTGGCCATCTTGTATATATGCCTTCATATTTTTATGATCTAGACCTAGAGTATTGTTTTCAAGCACTTTTAAATTATTTTAAAATACTGTGCATAATTTAATATTTACATAAATTAAATATTTACAGAAAGTACTACTGATTACATAAAATAAGAAAAAAAAAATGTATTGAATATTTAAGAGAAATCACACAAAATTCATGTTTATATTTGAATACATCCATGGAATCAAAAATGAGTACACGTGTTTTCAATTTTAAGCTATTTTGAGTATGTGACGTATTTAAAATTGAGTATTTTTAACTCAGTTTTGAGAACCCATTTTTTTTTCAGCGCATGCATATATAATCTTTGATCAACAAGTCGTATTTAAAGACGTTTTTAAACTCATCTTAGAAACAGACAAAAATCTGGAAATGTGATGTATATTATTAACCATTGGGAAAATGGTTGTTGTTTTCGGTCGAGAATGGACCTCTTGACGTCGTCACTTTATTGTTTTAAGCGGTTTTAACGGAATTCTGTAACTTTAGAAGAATTTTTAACAAATTCTGTAACTTAAGAATTTATCTTTGAATAGGCAATATAAAATAGAAATGCATAGACTATAAACTCGTTACAAAAATGTTACAGTTACAACAAGAACGAAAAATCATGCGTCAAGCATAGATTATGTAACGCTTTCCAACGCTTCCAAAATAATTTTACAAATCATTACCGTTTAATAAGCTGAAAGATAACATCTAAGTAAACAATTTGGAAAACGCATAACCTACAGTGTCTCACAAAAGTGATGGGACACTTGTGCTTTATAAAAAGAAACTGCAATAAAATAAATAAACAAACATGTGCAAAAATTTTTTGGGTGTGTTTCATATTTAAAGTTAGTAACAATTATTACATAACATACATTTTGTCAAAATATTAAAATATTAATTTAGTAAAAATACAATTGTTCAGAACGGAGCAAAAAATGGCTCACATAAGTGATGGGACACTTACTTTTCCATCAAATATTTATCCAAAAATTTTACTTTTTAAAAGGTTTTAATATTTTGTTGGATTTCCTTTTACTTTTAAAACATGATTTAATCTTTTTGGGATGGATTCGACTATTTTTTTTGTGATTTCTGGAGTGATTTTACCCCATTCTTCTTGAAGCACCGATTTTAGTTGTTGTTTTGAAGAAATGGTGTGTTTGCGAATTCTTGATTCCAATTCTTGCCAAATATTCTCTATGGGATTTAAGTCTGGAGATTGTGGTGGTGTTTTTATTATTTCAGGACAGTTATATAGCAGCCAGAGTCTAACGTTCAGAGCAGTGTGCTTGGGGTCATTGTCCTGGTAGAATTTAAAATCGTTATGAAGGTTCAATTTTCGTGCTGAAGATTTCAAATTTTGCTTTAAAATATCAATATACTTGTACTGATCCATTATACTGTCAATAAAAACAAGATTACCAACTTCAGCGGACGACATACACCCCCATACCATAACTCCTCCTCCACCATGTTTTACTGTTGGTACCAAGTTCTGTTTGCGAAGTTCTTCCCTGGGTTTTCTCCACACCAAGATTCTACCGTCAGAACCAAATATATTAAATTTACTCTCATCAGCAAATATAACTTTATTCCAGTAATCAGAATTCTTATTTATGTTGGATTTTGCGAAAGCTAGTCTGAGTTTTCTATTCTTTTCACTTACGAATAATTTTTTCCTGGCTACTCTACCGTGATATCCAGCAGATCGAATTACCCTTCTAATAGTTTCAGGATTAACAATTATTCCATATAATGCTTGTAAATCAGCAGCAACTTTTGAAGCACTAATTCTTGGATTTTTTTTAATATTTCGAACGATAATTCGCTTTATTCCATTGGATAGCTTTGATGGTCAGCCAGGTCTTCTTTTATCCTGAATCATATGATTCTTTTTATATCGTTTAATGATATTGAAAACTGTTGAACGACTCAAGTTAACTGTTTCTGCAGTTTTTCTAATAGATTTTCCACGTTCAATATGCAAATTAATAACTAATTTTCGAATTTCAGGCGAAGTTTCTTTTCGTTTAGCATTCATGGCTACACAGAGCTAAAAAACACAAAAATTCCAAAACAAACTGGAGAGAAATACTGCAGACGATTTTATAAATTATTGCCAATTGCTTTTAAGTAAAAATAAAACCCCAAAAAATAGTTTTATTGCTTATTTCAGACGATTTTTGTTGCATATATAATGGTGTCCCATCACTTATGTGAGCTATTTTTTGCTCCGTTCTAAACATTTGTATTTTTATTAAATTAATATTTTAATATTTTGACAAAATGTATGTTATGTAATAATCTTTACTAAATTTAAGTATGAAACACACCCACAAAAAAAATGTGTACATGTTTTTTTAATTTATTTGATTAGTTTCCTTTTGTAAAGCACAAGTGTCCCATCACTTATGTGAGACACTGTATTTAAAAACGTAATTTCAGGAATTCCCAACATATACAATATTCGGGAAAATATCCGAATACTTTTATTCAGCCCTGTATAGGATCTATAGATTTGTATATATACTACATAGGATGATAAATTTTAGTTTAGTTAGGAAACGCGTAGCACAGTTTAAAATTCTCCTTCTGGAGTTTCTGTCAATAAACGGAAATGTGTTCGCGAACTTTTGTGCTGCCCTGTATATGAAATACAGAATTTATACACACCCAGTAATAGACAAAAAGTGAGTTCAATTTCAAATCGCGTTCAGCAACTTAAAACGCACTTCCAGGAATTATTGTTAACAGACAGTAGAGAATTCTTTTATGTGTCCCTGTAAATGAACGATGACTGCTATACACGCAATATTCTGATGTAGTAAGCCTCTTGTAATGCACCTTAGTGATATATATCAATTTCAATGCGTTTAAAATAGTGAAACATTATTTAAATAAACCGCAGACGATTTTTCTCCATAGACATAATGTAACGGAATTCTTTTGACTGTCCCTGTAAAGTAACGATAAGTGCTATGCACACCCTATTCCATATTAAGCTTCTTCTAATGCACCTTAGTGATATATATAAATTTCAATGCGTTTCAAATAGTGAAACATTATTTAAATAAACCGCAAATGATTTTTCCCCATAAACCGCAATGTAACGGAATTCTTTTGAGTGTCCCTGTAAAAAAACTATAAGTACTACACACTTCCGTTGAAATAGGGAGCATGCTATAGATAACGACAATAACATATAAAAATTGCAGAGCAATCCGAGCATATTTACGGGAGTTAGAGCACGGACAGACGGCAGACAAACCGAAGTCATAAACACTTTTCAACTAGGTTGGAAAGTGTTAAAAAAAGATAGATGCAAATTATCAGATATGAAAAATAAAGTAGAAATTTGGTACTTTCCTGTTATAGTGGCCCCAAGGATAAATCGCCAACCCACCAAGATTTATCGCCAAATTATAAAGCATGTATGGCATTATAATAATATTATATATATATATATAACATTTTTGTTTCCGTTTTCATTAATATATTGTAAATTTGGTACTTTCGTGTTATAGCGGCCCCCAAGGATGAATCGCCAAGCGACCTATATATAAGCTTTGCGATGATCTTGGCAAAATCATAACTGCAACCTTGGCATAATCATACTTGTAGGGGCCGCTATAACACAAAAGTACGGTAATTTATTTTTTATTTTTATTTTTTAGGCTTTCGGAACATTTTACCAATGGTTATTGTAATTTGTTAATTTATAATTTTTTTTTTTAAATTTATTTATTTATTTATTTTTTTTTCCTTTGGAGGTTCGCGTGCTCATGTGCTCTAATGAAGGAATCGCCACTGCTTACAAGTGTAACTTTTCGCGCGGTTAGATAATGATTCACGCGACCCGTGTGCGGCAAAATTAGTTCCATAACCTGGTGAATTTTCTCCTGCATAAAAAAAGGGATATTCTGTCTCATAATAAAGACTAACCTAGACACGGATATAATCTCTGATCAACAAGTCATTATAAATAACGGCGTCACGAAATGATTCTGAATTCCTGAAATAACTTCTCTTGTACGGTCACGCTAGATTTCCTTGCCTGTAATCGCGAACCCCATTGCATGCCTCTTTTCATCGTCCAAAAGATAACAAACAGTTCAGGTCACATCACATCTTCATGACTACCTCACTAACCTACTACTTGCCTGGAGCAGTGAGCGGTAAAAGTTTGCGGTCAAGGTAGTTCATAATTATTCCACCATAGTTTTATTAGAAATGCCAATTTTTAGGTGCGTTCTTAAATTATAAAAATATGTAGTACCTAATAGTCGTCGTCTGGTACGTCCGTTTGTCTGTCCGTTCGTCCGCATATAACAGCGCAAAAACTACCCAACAGAATGGTTTGAAATTGAATATAGATTATCGTTGCAGAATTTTGTCGAGTCATTTCAAATTTTATGAAAATCGAATCAAAACTTAAAAAGATATTAACATTAGACATTCACGGGCAGTGTAGGTTACTTTAAAAAAAAAAATTCAGATTGTTTGATTCCCACCAGTTTTTTAAAATAATGTGATTCGCTTTATTCTCGCATTATTTTATCTGCCATTAAATAAGACGACTATTTCTATTTCAAAAAAGTGGTGGCAATCAAGCAATCTGATTTTTTTTTTAAAGTTTCTACACTTATCGGGCGCGACAATTAAGGGGTTAACGAAAGTTTTTTTTTTTATTCTATTAAATCCTATCGTACGTAATCTATATAATAAAAGTGTAAGTCATGTGACTGAGGTAAACGAATACGGGCAACCACTTTTTTTTTTTCATATGCCAGGCGGCCATTTTTATTACAAATTATTTTTTTCCAATAAAATTGCTTGAAATTACGTTTTTAGAAAGATTGTTCCAAAAAAAAATTGTTTGCTGGAGAGATGAGTTACATTAAAAAATGTATAGACTCTGAGATAACTTCAGTGGAAATTTGGTTAACAGCCGAATATCTCAATCCATTAGAGTCAATAAACACAGGAGATTCGTCCATTATGAGTCATAAAAATATTAAACAATAGAGGTAATCATTCGCAAAGCAAGGTCTCCATGGTAAATTTTGCAGCTCTGTCTGGTGTCGAAAAAAAAAAATCGCATTTGTAAACGTGGCATACGTAATAAGGGTGGGGGGGGGAGGCATGCGCATTTTGCTCATAGCAGACGATATAATTCATTTCACTGAAATAATAAGGATGATTTTTTTTACATTGTGAAACTATTTATAAACAGAACGCACCTCCTATGTCACGTTTAACGTACAATTTCCAACTTGTTTTTTATTTAAAGGGTAACACCACTTGGACGTCATGAAATTTAAGAATTTTTTTCGAGCTTTTTTGTTTAAAAAGAAAAGAAATGCGAAATGTTTATAAAAATCCATTTATACTAAATTATTATACAGATATTAAAGTAATTATAATTACTTTAATATACATGTAGGCCAAAATCTCATAAGTAGGATTTCTTAGTTCCCAGTATGTCTCTCGTCATTTCTTTGCAATATAAATTCTCATAGAACGTTACAATGATTCTCTGTGATTGTTCTACAATATTATGTTATTTCTACTGTGAAAATCTGTTCTTTTAATCTTTAAAATGGAATTTAAATATCTCAAAAGTCACTACTTTCCTCCCTCTTCAACCCATAACTTGATCATTAAAATAATCAACAAACAATAATTATTTAAAAAAAAAAAAAGTTTATTGTAAATATGAAGCTCATGGAGAATAATAATATAATTTTTTAATGAGTGAAATGCATAATATTTGTTTTTGATGGGTTTAAAGTTGTGTCCCTCCCTTTTTTTTTTTGTCACTACTGTCCCGGTGTATGAAATTCCCCCTATTCTCACCAGATGGTAGTAAGCAGTTATTTTCAGTATTGTTTCCAGTAGGAGAGCACATGTTATTCTTAAAAGGTCGGCATTGCTTCTTGTTTGTTCATAAAGAAGATTATGTGGATTGGAAAGAATGGGGAAAAGGTAAGCGTGCCTTTATTAACCGACACTACTGTCCCCATTGTTAATTTAAATATTGATATTTATAGATTAACCAATATCTAGCCATTTAATCGTATGTTTGATATGTCTTTGAAAATAGTGCATACAACATTCCCAAAATGTTCTTTTTAAGTAAAGTGGCAAAATTGCAAAAAATGCCACTACTGCCCCTTACAATTTGTGTTTTGTCTGCTAAAACTGCAATATCAAATTTATTTTTTAATAATATTTGTGCCCATCTTCTAATTAGTATTCTGCAATATATCAGTGGTTATTAAACATTCATATTCAGCATAGTATGAGACTTTTGAAAATCAGATATCAGCAGAAAATCAGCAGCCAGAAATCACACTTATGACATTGTGGCCCGTATACGCTGAGAAAAATGACACTTTCAAATCTGAGTAAATCGATGTTTTCATTTTGTTATGAAACTTTTTGTTTCAAATAGGACGACCCAATGATTTCAATTCTGAAATACCAGAAATACTCATAATATTGAGACATGGACATACTCAAAACTGAGCACATAGAGGTCAGTTCATACTCGTTTTTGAAACATGGGCATACTCTAAAATGATTTGGGTCAGTTCAAACTCATTTTTGAAACATGGAAAGACTCAAAAATGAGCACATAGATGCCAGTTCATACTCATTTTTGAAACATGGACATACTCAAATAGGAGCACATGGTGTTTTATTTTTGAGTGTGTGCATGTTTTCAGAAGTGAGTCTATACATGTTTCAAACTTGAGTCATTTTGATTCGGAGCTATTTTGACTATGCGACATACTCAGATTTGAGTATTTTTTGCTCAGTTTGGAAAATGTCGTTTTTAGAGTGTATCTATCTTATAAAGCAAAAACATGTCCGAGAGTAAGGCTGACGGTGGCAACGACCAACATTCGCTTTTAGTACAATCTATATTATAAAGCAAAAAACATCTCCATGAATAACGCTGACGTCATTTTGACGGTGGCAACGATCTAACCAATACACTCTAAAAACGACATTTTCAAAACTGAGCAAAAAATACTCAAATCTGAGTATGTCGCATATTCAAAATAGCTCCGAATCAAAATGACTCAAGTTTGAAACATGTATAGACTCACTACTGAAAACACGCACAAACTCCAGAATAAAACATTATGTGCTCCTATTTGAGTATGTCCATGTTTCAAAAATGAGTATGAACTGACTTCTATGTGCTCATTTTTGAGTATGTCTATGTTTCAAAAATGAGTTTGAATTGATTCTAGGGTCATTCCACAGTATTCATGTGTTACGTACGGGACATTTCACAGCAAATTTTTGAGATACTTGTACTTTTTTTCAGTATCAAAATATAAATGAGAAAGTTTGCAATTATTTTTAATGCATTATATATCACTTCAACCAGATTCTTATTAAATTTCTTTTTGTTTGATCAAATACGTATATATTTTTACTTTCTTCTATCTATAATAGAAGAAATATTGTAATCGAAATTTTTTTTTTGTACTTTCTTCTACCTATAATAGAAGAAAGTATTGTAATCGAATTTTTTTTCGACTTCCGGTTTTCGACGGATTTACACGTTTTAGGGGTCAGAGATTCCGAAAAACATGTTTTTACAAAATGTCCGTCTGTCCGTCTGTGTGTCTTCATTGTATCATCGAAAAATGTATGAAGTTATGCTTCAAATTGAACCACATTTTTTTTCTATGTTTTTGGCTATGGCAAGCAGGTTCTATTAGAATTTGGGGGTATTTCGACGAAAGGGGGCGCAGTGATCGATATTTTTGTTCCATTTTCACTATTGTACCATCTAAAAGTGTATGAAGTTATGCTTCAAATTGAACCACATTTTTTTTCTAAATTTTTGGCTATGGCAAGCAGATTCTATCAGAATTTGGGGATATTTCGACGAAAGGGGGCGTTGTGATCGATATTTTTGTTCCATTTTCACTATTGTACCATCTAAAAGTGTATGAAGTTATGCTTCAAATTGAACGACATTTTTTTCTATGTTTTTGGCTATGGCAAGCAGTGTCTATTAGAATTTGGGGATATTTCGACGAAAGGGGGCGCTGCGATAGCCATTTAAAGATTTCAAATTCAAAAAGATTGCAAATTAAAAAAAATTAGAAATCCTAAAACTTTTTTTCGTTAAATGTTCGGCTTTGATCCGGAGAATCCGGAACAATTTTTGTTTTGCCTCTATCTTAAAAAATGGCTGTGATATAGCGGTTTGAAATTTTAGGGTGGCTGACATTTTCAAACAAGACAGCAGAATTCATCCATAAACAGGTTTAATTTATGAGTTTTAGTTAACATGGTTTCGGCAAATTTTCTTTCATTGTTGTAACCATTAATCCAATTATATGCTTATCACTATATATTTATATTCGCCAACGTCAAATTCTCGCCAAACTTGGCGACAGTTGGCGGAATATCGCCAAATTTGGTAACCAAAATAAGTTGCCATAAATGAAGCCAACTTGGCTGTAGAGGACTAATTTGGCGATATTCTCATTCAAATTCAATGTTGACGAGAACTGGGATTGAATCTTCTTTATTTAGGTTCCACGCCTTTTAGCTTCGTGTTTTCCAGTAAAATTAGCTAAAATCGTAAAACCAAGGAATAGGGAGGCTATCTGTTCCTGTCGGTTCAGGCCAGAAGGACTTTTCGTAGTTTAGTATACATCGGTTGTTGGCATGACTGTAACCCGACCATTCGAAAGCAGCTGACGTATAAACAGAATGACGAAAAATATTGATTTTATTGGCGATGTGATAACGAATTTTGAAGTATTAACATGACTGAGATAGGAGAAAGTTTTGGGATTAGCACATCCGACTAGTTTAATTAATAAAGTTGTGTTACGTACGGGACATCACAAAAAATTGTTTTAAAAGTACCTCTAGCAATTTGGATTTTGCTCTGAATTTATTTAATATTTTCACAAATAAATGTAATGAGTAGAAGCAGAAATATACATTTTATTAATTAACTTTAAAATTTATTTTTTTAAATTGCGTCATTAATTAATGAAAGCTAATTATTTATGTTACGTACGGGACAAGGCTATTTGTTACGTATGGGACCTATCACCAAATTTTTCTATATGGCTGCAAAAAAAAAAAAAAAAAAAAAAAAAAAAAAAAAATGCTCTAATTTTTATTTGATTTTAAAAGAAAAATAATATTTTGGATAAATTTTAATAGAAGAGATTTAAAGCTTTAAAATGATGTATTACACTTAACTTTTTATAAAACTTCTTTTTCAAACTTGTGAAGCCAAATACTGTGGAATGACCCTCTAATCCTTTTTGAGTATGTCCATGTTTCCAAAATGGGTATGAACTGACCTCTATGTGATCCGCTTTGAGTATGTCCATGTTTCAATATTCTGAGTATTTCTGGTATTTCAGAATTGAAAGCATTGAGTCGTCTTATTTGAAAGGAAAAGTTTCATCACAAAATGTAAACATCGATTTACTCAGATTTGAAAACGTCATTTTTATCAGTGTTCATTTCGCTTTTACTGCAATTGTTTTTAACATCTAAACATCGCACAGTATCAATTTTTATACCGTTGAATAGGACAAATAGTATTTTCCAATGCAATTTGTTTCAAAACTATCCCAGTTTACTGATTCTTAAAATAATTTTTTAACCTGATTTCTTTCAAATCTATATGTGTTGCGTTTTGGATCATAACGAAAAATTATCCCGTTTGTACGTAAAACAATATAAATAGTTCAGCATTTGTATTTGGCTAATATTCCATAATTATATTAATACTTCATCAATAAATAAATAAACTAGTAAATCTACACATCAGAGGCTTCAACGTCAGATCTACAAATTATTGTTCATTAATCTCACTAATTTTTTAATATAACCTACATAATATTTGCTATCCTAAAATTTAATTGTTTAAATTATTTATGCATTTATAAACATGTAAGATTTATCGAAACTTCCGGAAATTTTAGAAGTATCACATTAAACACAATTTTCTGCAATGACATGATAAACTACTTGTATTTTTTCAGAGTAAGGATCCATTACTTCAGGGGGACTCCGCTCCCCTTAACACCCCGTTGTCGCTTTAATTTTATGTTTTCAATTTCCAGTAATTATGCTATTTCATTATTCGAGTATATGTCTAAATGGATTTACTATTGTAATTTCATTAGATTAACCATATCTCCTTGTACCGGTGATTTTATCCCATCTTTAAATGAATACTTATTTTTCAACCATAAACATGACCATATTTTTCTGAAATTGAAAAACTTTCGTGTATTAAATATATATACAAATGTAAATTCCTCTTATGATATTTATATTCAATTTACACATTCAATGTTTTTATAATTTTTGTTTGGAAAACCGATTTGGTCATCTTTCTTTAGTAGTTAAAATAAATTCTCATCTATTTCATTAGAAAAAAGCATATTAAAACTAAAATCACCGAAAATCAGCTATTTTGTTAATAAAATTTTGCATCAAATTAATGCTATTTACTCGAATTTTATTTTTTTGATATTTTTTGAAATACGGAAATACGTAGCTAGGCAACCATTTAATGAAAGAAAGAAAGAAAGAAAAAAAAAAAACAGAAATGCATTGGACATTATTGCAAAAAAAAAAAAAAAAAAAAAAAAAAAAAAAAAAAAAAAAGAGAGAGAGAAATTTAAATCATTTTATTTCTTTCCAATAGATGCGTAAAATTTCCCAATAATTTGTACAATTAATTTCGAAATTTTGAGAAATTATTGGCAAATTTTAAAGCGATCATATTAATTTAAGATCTCCATTCCGGAAGTTCAGCATCCATAATTTAATATATCAACTATCCCAATGCATCATTTTCCATTCAATGAATGTAAAATTTAAAAATCGTCTGACTTCCCACTGAAAAGCATTATGACTAAAAATAAAATGTTCTATATTTTTCGAACGAATGAACCAAATTTAACCAAAAACTATACAGCTAATTCCGGGTACCTCGCCAACATACCTACAAAAAATGTTAATTTCTTGTTCATGACGAGGAATTGGAGGACCTTTACTTTTTATAAAGTTTTTCACGGATATAATCGTGGATAGAAAACATTTATGTAAGAACAGATGAGTAAATCGGCATCTATTAAATAATATTTTATAATCTCTTAATACATGTCATTCACAGTCGCTTGGAATGAAATATTGATTTATTGTAATATTTTCAATAATGCAGGAAATTTTCTAATCAATTTTCAATCACTTCCTAATATGCTAGAATTAAAAAAAAAAAAAAAAATAAAAAAAAAAAAAATAAAAATAAAATTGTACACCGGTGTGATTCCAATGACAATGTAATATTCTAATATTTTTAGAACTTAATTATAAAGTAATAAATTAATTTTAAGGCATTTTCCATTAGCCGGCCGCAGGTGATAAATCTCCAAATAATCTTTATGATTACAATTGGTTTATCAGTTACAAAAACAATGGAGTTAATTATGTGCCAAACCACGCTCGCTAAAATAGGCCAATGGGATGCGAAACTGCAACAACGAAATATTTAAACACTAAAATGTAGAAAATGAAAATAAAAATTAACCGTGTGATAATTAAAAAAATGCTCTTTTAATAGTATGATATTAATTAAATTATGATTATATGTTAAGAAAACAATTTGGAAATCTGGAATAAATAGTTTAAATAATGGTTTTTTTCTTTTCTATTGCCATATCTTAAAAAAAGGGGGGGGGGCAAAAATTACACTTTTAATTTTACAAAATTCAAACTTTTTTTCAACCGCATACAAATAAATAGGACTTTGTCGTTACAAATGATAAATTCTTTGAAGCCTTTTTCCTGAATATGAATTTTGATCATAAAGGGCTGTTTATTTATAACAGAGAACATATTTCAGCTTTTATGTTGTAACACTGACCTTGTAAAATTATTTTTATTTGGTTGTTCATAGATATTCATGGAAAAAAAAAACCCCGCATTAAATGTTAATTTCTTGTTCCTGACGATGAATTGGAGTTCAGTAAAGTTTCTATGTAAATTGGAGGACCTTTGCTCTTTTAGAAAGTATTTCACGGATATAATCTTTGATACAAGACAGTTATGTAAGAACAGATGAGTTAAATCGGCATCCATTAAATAATATTTTATAATCCCTTAATACATGTCAATCACGGTCGTTTGGAAAGAAATATTGATTTATAGAAATATTTTCGGTAGTGCAAGTACAATGACGCGAAGAAAGCTTTCAAAACTTTTTGGTGAAAGGGCTAAGACTTTGAACTCAACCTTGAAAAAAAGAATCGTCGATGCATTAGTGCATTTTTTTCCGAGAATTACTTCTTGAGATATTTGCACTTTAAATATACAACTCCTTTCTTTGCCATTACTAATGCCTGGGGACATATTTGGCATTTATTATTATACAATATAGGTGAAAACCATTTATTTTTATTTCATTGAAAACTGTAACAGATTTTTTTACGTTTAATAATTTTTTTAGGGTTTCGTTCATCTCACGAAACCCTTAGTACTCCCGCTGCGTTGTCTGTCCGTCACAGAGCCATTCTCAGAAACTATATAATTTACAGAGTTTAAACTTTGTATATATATATATATATATATATATATATAAACTTATTGCAAAAATTAACCATTGAAACAGAAATAACTGACCAAATGCAATGAAATTATTATCCCAAATAGCTATGTCAAATTACACATTATAAAACATAGTCCTAACAAATGAAGTATTTATTCAAAAAGTGAAACATAAGTAAAAAAAAAAAAAAAAGAAAAAAACACAAATGCAAGCTTATAATGTAATTTACTTTTTCAAGGGCTGGGAAACCACATTATAAGCAAAGAATGATTGTTTTCTGTAACTGTCACAAGCTTAAAGCCAAAATTTTGTGACAATTCCTAGCCCTAACAATCATTGGAAAGAAATTGGAAAAAAAAAAAAAAAAAAAAGGATACCTTTGAAAATAGAACACTACAAATCAAACGGAAGAAAATAAAATCATTTATAAACAAATAAATACAAAGGAAGACAAAGAAAATCTATACATTACAACATAAATTTGTCCAGAATCCGAAGCCAAAAATGTTTTGTGCTAAGCACATGGTAAAGTGAATAAGTGAATTCAAACGTACAAGTTAAAATTACAGTTAATTTTCTAAAAGTAGCAGGTTATTAATTTAACCATTGTGATTTTAACTATTTCTAATTTAAAATATAAAAATACAAATAAATAATATAAAAACTATAAATTCATTTACCAAAAATATTTTTTAACTTAAATAATTTTAATATATATATTATATTATTGGAATATTTAAAAATTTCACTTGTATTCCAAGTTTTCACTTAAAAGAGAAAAAAAAAATTGTGAAAATTTATATGGTGCTGCCATCTGGTTTTATAATAAACAATAACTAAAAAATAATACTAAAGAATAATAGTAATAGTTTTTTTAAAATCATTATATGGTGCTGCCATCTAGTTAAAGATTAAAACAATATCTAAATAACCATTAATTATTTTGATTAAGTAAATTTTCAGTATAAAATTATTTTATCTATTTATTTTTACATATGTCAACATTTAAATAATTTCAAAACATAAATAAACCCATAAAATCTAAAATATTATTGTAGAAGTCAAATTAAATTTTCATTTTATAAATAATTATATGCAAGCTTAAAAGATTTACCAATATGACTACATGCACTTATTGGAACTAACATCTTGCAAAATTTTATTAACCCTGAAAAATAAAATTAGATTTTCATTTTATAAATAACAATGCAAGTTTAAAAGAAATACCAAAATGGCTACACACACTTAATGGAACTAACATCTTGCTAAATATTATTTATTCTGAAAAATAAAATTAGATTTCACACACTGATAGCTAAAAATAACCAAACATTTCCAATATGTTAACCTCACGTATTGAATCTAATATCTTGCAAAAAATAAAAAATAAAAAAGCATTTAACTAAATTGTTAAATGTTCTCTACCTGGCAAGGGAAAAAAAAAAAAAACATTAAATCTCCAATATGGCAACGCACTTATTGGAACAATATTATATTTAAAGTTCTCTCCCTAGAAAAGAAAAAAAAATTAGAATTTACTATTTAAATTTTTTAATTAATAAAAGATATTTAACCAAAATATTCCCACTCAGCTCTCACATAAAGGAATTCATTCTTTAGCCAAATATATCAGTAATCAAAATGTAAGTGTTTTAACAGATAGAATGTGCAAACATATAAACCCCAATGAAAGCAAAATTTATATTCGTAAAATTGACTTAACTAAATAAAAGGGATAGCCATATTCTACTGCAATTTGAAGAATAAGTTTTAAATTTTGAGTTTTAAAATTATTAGAACAAAGATTGTTTATTCTATGTGCAAAATTTAGTAAAATATTTACAAATACTGATTTATGTATACAAGACTTATAATTAGTAAATAAGTTAACTTTAAATGTAAAATCATTTCTTTTGTCATAAATGTCAAACAAAATTTTATTATCTTTAAGAATTATCTTAAGATCAAGAAAATTAATTTCATTATTTACCATAAGGTTGAAACTATAATTTAAATTTTTATGATATTTTATTGGTAGTAAATAATTTGAATTATTATTAAAATAGAAGACAATTATATCATTTATATAACGGTACATTTTACAATTAGCAATATGTGAATTACGTTCATAATAATATAAATATAATTCTGCAAGAATTGAAGAAACAATACCACCCTGTGGTAATCCACAGCATTGAATATATATATTCTCATTAAAAACAATATAATTATGATGTAGAATAAATCTAGTTAAAGTTTTAAAGTAATTTAAAGAAATGTTATTTTTTAATTTTATGGAATCCTTGTATTCTTTGTATAATAAATTGACAATCCTGAACATATCCTTGATATCAATATTATTAAATAAGTCATTAAAGTCAAACGTCTTCATGTAAGTTATGTTATTTAAATTTTTTATATTATTGACAAGTTGAAAACTATTTTTTATGCTAAACAAATTATCTTTTAGTTTTGTAAGTTCAAACAATTTATTGAGAATAGTTAATAGAAATTTACTTGCATTATTATTATACGTATTACAGCCTATAGTTACAGTTCTAAATTTTATAGGAGTTTTATGAAATTTAGGTATAACAACAATGTATGGATAATTAAAGTTGTAATTTTTAATTTTTAGCAATTTATAATATTGAAATATATGTCGATTATTAATAATTGTATTAAGATTAGTTTTTTTAAAATTTAAACTTGTATTTATTGCATTAGATATTAGCTGTGAATAATATTTTTTGCAGATGAAATATATATATATATATATAACTGAATACCGGGTATGAAGCTCAAAATATTAAAATTTGAAAAAATCGTATTATTTTAATAAATAGAGATAAAAAACCAAAATTCTAACAGCTTTTTCCTAATAAATTTAACCATTTTTCGTTATAGCAGTTGCCAACAATTAAAAATCCACAATAAAATTCTTTCTACAATAATTAATTTTCTATTGAAAGATTTCCACGTGAAAAATGAAAATGAAATAAAAAATTTCACCCATTGAAAAAAAGATTAATATGACGTCATATGGGTAATAAAACGGAAATTTTCAAAACATTTCTGAATAATACAAGGAGTATGAGTATGTGTATGTACAGAAAGCAGATTAATATCCCGTCATTAGAGAATTATAAAGAAAATCTGACGTCATATATGGATGTTTAACGCATTTTTCAAATGTTTGAGAATAATACAAAGGGAGTATCAATATGAGTAATGGAGAATAGTAAATATATGAGTTTGAGGAACATATTGAATCATGATAAAAACCCGATTATGGAAATATTCGCCTATTTTAACATTTTGAAGGTGTACAACATGTTTAATTTTGAAATTATTTTTTTTTTAAGTATCGCATTTAGTCCACATGACAGATATTATTATGGCAGAGTATAATAGTGGGCTTAGCCCGCTATCGGACCGGTTCAGATATTCGAAAAAGCGAGAAAAATAGACCGGGAAATTTTTACTTTATAAAAAACTTTTTTTTTTTTAATATGAAATTTATTTGTATTTATTAAAGAAAGGATAAAGTGTTTTGAAAGGAATATTAAACGAAACCCTTTGTGCTATCTTCGATCACATTTACCCACTTGTTTTAGATTGCCTCCTAACAACACCGAAGAGCATTTTTATATGAAATATGTCAATTATACATTCAAATAAATTTTTTAAATCTATCAAAAGCGTTAATTTCGTATTCGTCTCGTGCCAGAAGTTAATAATCGAAGAAATAGCTAAAAAGTTCGTTACATACAGCCGTTTTTCTTATTCTGAAAATTTCAGCGGTTTTAAGCGCTTGTTTCGATTACATGTCTATTAAATTTATTTGTGTTTTATTTATACTATTTTATTGATTGCTTTTAATTTCGTTATTGAATATTAGCTGGAAACAAAGGCTGAACTTTTTATAGTGTTTAAAGTTCAAATGGATTAATATTTTGTAATCGTCTGCAAGCGATATAGAGATAGACTTAAAAAAAAAAAAAAAAACATTCTTGAAATTTAATTTAAATGCCATAATAAATGAGTAAATTGCGATCCAGTTTTCAAACAATTTGCATTTGAAAGTAGATTTTTTTTTTCCATATAACAGCGTAAAAATTGAAAATATGCGATGTTCAGAAATTAAAAAAATTGCAGTATTAAAAATCTCAAAACCGAAATTTCATCATCAAAAGTGTTGCCATTCCACGGCTGTTGCCATTCGCAAAATGACGTCAGCGTTACGCACGGACACGTTTGTCCTTTATAATATAGGTAGATACTCTCTTATTTAACTTAACTTGGTTCTTAACACTTTACAACCTAGCTGAAAAGTGTTTATGACTTCGGTTTATAGGCCGTCTGGCCGCCTTGACCGTGCTCTAACTCTCGTAAATTTACTCGGATTGACCTGAAATTTTTATATGTGATTGGCACTTACTATAGCATGATACCTATTGAAAATGAAGTGTGTAGCATTTATAGTTTATCTACAGGGAAATCAAAAGTATTCAGTTACATTAAGGTCAATGGGAAAAAATCGTTGCAAGTGTATTTTGATGATGTTACGCCATTCGAAATCTTGATGGAATTGAAATACAATTATGTAGCGCACTAAAACATGTTTTTTTCTAAAATATGGTGTACAAAGCATGTATTATTCATTTACAGGGTCACATAAAATAATTCTGTCACACAATGTTCTATACGGTTCGTAAAAATCGTTTGCAATGTATAATGTCGCGATGTTTCAATCATCATGAAATTTATATGTATTACTGAAATGTTATATTGAGCTTTATATGTACTATTACAACTATAAATTGCTCACCGAATAGTATGATGCGCATTGCGTTTATCGTTCATTTACACGGACACACAAAAGAATTCGGTTACAGTCTTTGTTCGATAATTACAGTCTATGTGTGATAAGTGCGTTTTCAACTTTGGTTTGGATTTTTAGGTTTGACTAAATGTTTGCATAGTACGTGGTGTGTATGTATATTCTTTTGATCATATACAGGGCTGCACAAAGGAATTCGTAAGTATTACTAACTATGAGAGTAAATTGCTTAAGGGTATTTTTAATTGTGTTACGCATTTTCCTGATCAACTGTATTTAGTAGACTAATAGAAGTTTGTGGAATATAAATAAATTCATATATAGGGCTTACGCAAAGAACAAGATACATTGCCGTTTGTTGTTGGTAATTGCTGGAAGTGAGTTTTAAGTTGCATTATGCGTTTTTTACCTGAATTAAATTCTAGCTTAATAAGTAGTGTGTATAAAAGTCTTAAGGTAATATACAGGGCTGTACTAAAGATTTCGAGTGCATTTCCATCGACTGGCGAAAATTGCGCATAATTATAAATGAATTATACCGTCTGCTTTGAGCGAAGCCTTTTTTTTCTTATTACGTATGCCACGTTTACAGATGCGTTTTTTTTTTTTTTTTTTTTTTTTTTTTTTTTTTTTTTTTTTTAAATGCTAACAGACGTGCTTCAAAATTCACGATGGTGATCTTGCTTTCCGAATGATTACCTCCATGGTTTAATATTTTTATGACTCATAATAAACGAATCTCCTGTGTTTATTTACTCTAATGGATTGAAATATTCGGCTGTTAACAAAATTTCCACTGAAATTATCTCAGAGTCTATACATTTTTTAATGTAACTCATCTCTCAAGCAAAAAAAAAAATTGAACGATCTTTCTAAAAATGTAACTTTTATGCAATTTTATTCGAAAATTAATTTTGAATACAAGCGGGAAAAATTCTACCTTACGGCAGAATATAGAATGGCCACCCACGGCTTTTATTGTTGAGATTTTTTCAGCCAAGTCTAACTCGTCAAAAAAGTGTTTGTTAGCATAAGCCAGCTTCTCCACTTTAGAATTTAGTTAGCGCTCTAAGATTTTTTGTGAGCTGGCGGAATATATTAGGCACGAGCACACCAAGTTTTAAAAGGATTCGGTGACTAGAAGTATTTTTAATAACTATAATAGTAAAAAGATGTGGCTTCAATGGGCTGAGACGTGGCGAGGTAGTTGTTGTTTACAAATGTGCTGGCATAATGACACCCTTTAAATTATTTTTAATCATTCAAGGCATTTTAGCACTTAATAGATAACCTAAAAAATATAATGAAAAGTTCTATGATAGCAGCTTTTATGATGGATAAAGCTAAGAGAAGTTGTTTAACAAATGATGAGTTAGCATTAATTGACGGGATCTTGGGGAGCGGTGGGGGGAAGGGAGGGGGAGCTATACAAAACACAAGTGCTCTACGAGACCTCTAAAATGAATCCAATCCTCACTTGAAATTGAGAGATGGGACTTTAAAAGGGATCCCCCTTTTCGCCCCTCTGACGGGCCCCCTCGACAGATACGTGAAAACCGAGGGCGCCAAAAGAAGGGGGGGGAATACCTTTAAGCAGTTTACAGCTAATTTTGGTAAAATTTTGGAGCTGTCCGGTCCATAGGAACAGAGAAAAATGGGAAAAACTAAAATAAATATAAAAAATTGAAAATAATAAATAAGAAAAGTGCTCCTGACAGGAGACGGGAGAGAAGGAGGGGGAGAGTAAAACCAGACAAAAGTGCTTGATGAGATCACACTTTTGATATGTTACATGACGGGGTTTGAGCACCTTGAATGTCTCCACCGTGAGGGGGGGGGGGGGGGCGTTAACTCCGGTCCTATGGGATATAGGGCCTCGGGACCCTCTTAGAAATGTCGGCCTCGACGATTTTAATTTCGTTGGATCTTTTAGAAGAGGTCTACGCCCTCTGTGGGGCTTAAAGGGGCTGAGAAAGATGGGAAAAACTAAAATTTAGAAAGAGTTGAAACAGAGAAATATGCTTCTTAAGGGAGGGGGCGAGTGAGAGGCGGAGAGTAGGACCAGACCATAGTGCTTGACGAGATCTATCAATTATTGATATGTTACATGAAGGGGTTTACATGAGGGAGGAGCACCAAAAAGGTCTTACTGAACCTTTCCCCCCAGGAACTTACAAGAACTTACCCCCCCCCCCCCCCAGAGGTAACTTCATTCCTATTGGAGATAAGGCCACGGGTCCCTTTAGAAATGTCCGCCACGACGGGTTTAACTTTGTTGGATCCTTTATATTATTGTTTAAATGGGGTCTGCGCTCGCTGTATGGCAATTAGGTACTGAGAAAGGAAATACAAGTGGAAGTATTGGCATAATACAGAGCAGAGACAATTTGATTTTTAATACCGTCAGTAACAACCATTTGTATAGCTATGCATACAGGGTGTCCTCCTTTATATATGGAGTGGCTGTGACTTTTCATAAACATGAATTTTACTGTAATCTGAAAGAATTAGCCCTGTGTGTGGCTATTAAAAAAAAAAAAAAAATACCGTACTTTCGTGTTATAGCGGCTCCCACAATTATGATTATGCCAAGGTTGCAGTTATGATTTCGCCAAGATCATCGCAAAGCTTATGTAGGCATCCTATATATGCATATATATATTCCAAACACTCCTATATGTGCCATATACGTCATTATACACATATTATTTATGTCTTATATGTCGTATATACATCATATACACATGTCATACATATACATCATATATGCATCATATATGACTATAACTTGGCCACATACGTACAGAAATGTTATATGTATATCATATATTATTATAATGTCATACATGCTTTATAATTTGGCGATAAATCTTGACCGCTTGGCAGTTCATCCTTGGAAGCCGCTATAACACGAAAGTACCCAATTTACAATCCTCTTTAATAAAAAGGTACGTGTTGCTGACGACTGGGATTTTCGATAATCGTTGCCACAGATTAATATCGGAAAATGAAACGTTTGAAGTTACTGAAAAAATTAATTGCTCGAAAAGTATTTGTCAGAAAATTGTTAGACAAACTGCGTTAGAAAGGTAAAAAATTGTATTTTTCTTTATATAAATTTCAAATCCACTGATTATGCACTTTTTCAAATATTGAATTTCAAAAATTACCAAATTTCACAATGGAGTACCATAGCGAAAACTTCACGCGTAAAAAAATAATAATAACAGAAATGTGTCAGCACGAGTCACAAATTATAGTAGCCGTATTATTTTGTTAAAATATAAAAGTGAATTATGATGTCATGAATGCATGATTTTTATTTAATTTTTCGACAAATATCCATTTCTTTTTAGTTGTGAATAATATAGGTTAATTCACGTTATTAAAAAATGTAGCTATAAAACATATAAATCAATGGAAAACAGTAAGTAATAAATTGTAAACGTAAGAGTAAACCGTATTAAAAAAACCCAACTTAGTGAAATAATACAAGTTGTAAATTTACAACTGGAAGAAAAATGTCAAGGCCAGGATTCGAACCTGGGATCGCTTGGCTGAAGCCGCCACGCTCTACCACTGAGCTATCCCGGTCGAATCTGGAGGGCATAATTCATCCAGTTAACCTTATTGATCAAAGCATCTGGTCTGATATTTTAATCAGCTCAACAGAAAAGATCGCAGGTAATGGAACTCCAGTAAACGCTGGATACGTGAATACACTGGATTATTTTTAACACAATTATTTCAAATTGGTAAAGTAATCATACAAGTTGTAAATTTCCAACTGGAAGAAAAATGTCCAGGCCAGGATTCGAACCTAGTGAAATAAGTATCCGCTTTTATGTTATTTTAGGCTATTCCAGGTAAAGATACAGATTACTTTAAAATACAAGGTTAAATTCACCGATATATTTCGTTTGATTCAGGATTCTTTTGGAGAAACCGACCAGCGCAGCGGGCGTAGTCTGCTAGTATATTAATAAAAACAGAAACAAAAATATTTCATGCTTGGTAGCTGCTGTAACACGAAAGAACCAAAATTCTTCTTTATTTTTCATATCTGATAATTTGCATCTATGCTTTTTTGTAATTTTAACATTTTTGTAACGATTTTATGCATTTCTATTGCCTATTCAAAGAAAAATTCTTCTAAAGTTACAGAACTTCGTTAAAAACGGTAAAAATAGTAAAATGCGGACATCGTTTGGTCCATTCTCGACCGAAAGCAACAGCCGTTATCATTATCTTTTTACGCGTGAAGGTTTCGTTATGGTACTTCATTGTAAAATTTGGTAATTTTTGAAATTCATTATTTGAAAAACGGCATAATCATTCGATTTTAAATTTATATCAAGAAAAATACAATTTTTTTCCTTTCTAACGCAGTTTGTCTAACAATTTTGTGATAAATACTTTTTGAGTTATTAATTTTTTCAGTAACTTCAAATGTTTCATTTTCCGAGATTAACCTGTGGCAACGATGGATTGCTGTGACTTTTCATAAACATGAAAAATGATAGAGATTGAAAGAATAAGCCTCCCTGTGGGTGGCTAAAAAATTGCCTCCTGGCATATGAAAAAAGAAATGGTTTGTCCGTATTTGTTTTCCTCAGTCATATATGACTTGCGCTTTTATTATATAGATTACGTACGATAAGATTTAATAGACTAAGGAAAACTTTTTTTAATATCTTTTTAAGTTTTGATTCGATTTTCATAAAATTTGAAATGACTCGACAACATTCTGCAACAATAATATATGTTAAATTTCAAACTATTCGGTTGTGTAGTTTTTGCGCTGTTATATGCGGACAGATGGACGAACCAGACGACGACTATAGGTGCTACGTATTTATATAGTTACGAACGCACCTAAAAAAAGGAAAAGGAAGAAAGAGTGAAAAGAAACAGAAAAAAGAGAAAAAAAAAAACCTCTCTGCTTTAAACGTATTACACATTATAATCCTCTCATGCATGCATCGATTATTTTCAAGTGGTTGAAAAAAAAATTTTGCTCTTGAAATATATTTAAAATGGATTATTAAGAACAAATAATCGTGAATTTATAAACATTTTACATTTATTACAATATAGCGAAACGATATGAATACGATGAGATGCGTTTTATGTGAGGCAACTGTCAATTTTGGCCATATTGCTATTATACTGGAGGGATATTTTCTGGGAAAACTTGTGACGGAAAAGTGACCGAATTATCATTCTCCTGCACTGTGAAACAAATCAAAAATTATGCGTCAAACCTAGATTATGCAACACTTTCCAACACATTTAGAATACTGAAACAATTTTGTAAACAATTTTGGTGCAGCAACAACTTGGAAAACGCAAAACACATATGAAAACTCAATTTCAGCCAATTATCATGTATAATCGGAAAAGTAGTCAATTTTTTTTTCTGAAACCATGTAAAAATCTAAAGATTTCTATATAAATTAGTATTCTATAATATATTACTATTTCTATATATATATTCATAGGCGTACAGTTTTGAAAATTATTGGTTACGCTCAACTTTTTTTTTTTTACACAAATATGTGTATGTGAGTGTAAATAAAGATCGATTACCAATTTAATGTTGTTTTATTAACTTCCTTTTTAAAGAAATTAAACGGAATCGTATACTGATAAATAATCACAAGTTAAATAAAACATCAAGACAATATAAAAATTCTAATGTACAATCCGCTTATAAAATAACACTCGCTGATATTCGCGAATCATCTACTATATATATAAAACACAAACGGAAATTTCGTCCCGTTCCTTTATAACTCAAGTTCCGCTGAATGGATTTTGATGGAACTTGCACTGTTCGACAGATATTTTTTCAGGTTATAGAATTAAGATGGAAAGTTCTGTTATTTTGGACGATAAGGTTACCATAGGTCATTTTTTGGCGACCGTTATCGTTGGCGAAAGAATTGAAACGGCTATATCAGAAAATAATTCAAACACATAGAAAACTAAAAGAAAAATTATCTTATGTAATTTTATTTGAAATACCCCCCCCCCCCCCCCCCCCGCAAAAAAAGAAAAAGAAAAAAAACTGTTTTAATGAGGGATAATATTATAAAGCGAAAATATTTAATTTAAACACAAAGGAATGTTTGTAATGCTTAAAAATATTCAATATTTGGCGATTTATCGTTTGCGTCAGGTTAACAAAATCTGATCATTTGATTAGATATTATATGAGTGACAATTTAAAAAAAAAATTTTTTTTTTCATTTTTTTTTGTTTTTCTGTTAATTTTTTGAATATATAATTCCCCTATCATGTGACTTACAGGAGGAACTAGCAGCAGATGTAATTGTAAAAATGACTGCATTTATGAGTTCACATGTTATTTGTTTATTTACGATTTTGATTTTACGTTTGGCGCCAAACAATGTGATTTTAAGCCAAAAATGCATAAGCGTGACATCAGCTTAAGCTTTATTAGCAATAATAGTGTTTTTCGGGTATACAAGATCCTTTTTGGAGTAAATTTTTATATTCAAATGCAAATTTTATAAATAGCAGTTATTGTTATAAATATGCGATATATCAAATATTTAAATTTTAGTGAATGTCTGCCACCCAAACACATATTGTAAAATAGTTAAATTTTAAGACATTTAAAAATTGACTACGGAAACATGAGGGTTTGTTTTCACCAAACATATTATTTTTATAGCCTCGAATTCAGATCAGCGAATATTGTCTATTCTTTAATTTTTTTTTAATATATCGCCAATTTCACTTATAAAAATATTCACTACGCCAAAAGTTAGGAACTAAAGAATATTCTTAAGGAGATGTGTGCAATTATGCGTTATTACTATCACAAAAGGCAACATTTTGTAATAAAAATTGCGTGCTGAAATAAATTTTCGATGCTCTATTTGATTCGTCATTGTTTTTAAAAAATATTGGACTAATCGTCCGTATTCCGGTCACCTGCCAGTTGGCATTTTTACTATATTGTTGGAAGTTTCGTTTATGTTTTAAAGTTACTCTGGACGACGATTCAGATTACAGAAGATTAGACGACTTTTGAAATTAGCGATTGCCAAATTTATGAGGGTTTTTAAATTATGAAGCAAAGTTTTGCCAAAAAAGCAATGCTTCCAATCAATGTACGGAAAAACTTTGTAATGTCAATGGTGGTGAATGGAATAAATAATATTTGTCGATTTATAATTTCAGCCTGGATAAGAAAAACGAGTAGCTGAAATTCTGATTAGATAATTTTTCGATCATTATAAAGCATTTTCGACTTACACACATCCCTAGCAGCTAAACATAGTGGCAAATGAATTTATTTCTGCGTGTTATTATGCTCTTTAGTGAAATGCAAAGAAAATATTTGGTATAAGTATTCACCAAAAAGATTATTACTAAACATTTTGCATAACTAACTTTATCATTGTCAGTTTTGTATAAGGTATGGAATTTTGCTAATGAAAGATCTATAATTGAATTAACAGTAATTTGACATTATTTAATGGAACATAGTTTGGCGTGTCAATAACTTCCTTTTGTAAGTAACTCTGGTACATTAGTAACCATATCGTTTCAAGCACTTCTAATGTTTGACGTCAAACTTGGATATCGACAAGATTATGGAAGATTAGGAAGATTTTATTGGATGCAAACTAGAGGTTTGTTCTTCTACCGGATTTAATCATCGGGGTTTTTTTCAGGTTAACGGTTACACGAATGCATCTGGTTTAAAAAATGGGAAGGCCTTGAAAATGGCGTTATTTTAATTTTATTCAAACTATTCAGCTTTAAAAAAGCACTTTTTTATGTTTCACCAGTTTTTTTAAATAGGAAAGTTAAACACTGTTCTTTATGTGCAGACAATTTATTACGTTTTTGACTGTATTTACTCTGCTGGAATCGAAATATGAACAAGTTGGAAATTGTACGTCAAACGTTACAAACGAGGTGCGTTCGTACGCACGTTTTAGAATTAAATTCATGATATCCCGTGCGTAGAACGGGCTAAACAGCTAGTTAAGTATATATTTTATGACACTGTTCATACAAATATCTTAACTAGTTATATAAATATTCAGATATATATGTATCAGCTAGTTATATAAATATTCAGATCTTGATGATTTTTAATTCTGTGAAATGAATTATATCGTCTGCAGATTAATTTCTGTAATAAAATAAGTATCTCGGTCGCTTGACGATTTAACATCCATCGGAAGCTCCTCTAACAAAAAAGCACCGATTTAAAAAAAAAAATCAAATTTCTTAATAAATATTTTTATTAATATCTCCTAAAGTTTTGATTCGATTTTAATAAAATTTGAAATGTCTCGACAAAATTCTGCAAAGATAATATATTTTAAATTGCAAACCATTTGGTTGGGTAGTTTTTGCGTTGTTATATGCGGACGGACAGACAGACGGACGGACAGACAGACAGACGGACGGACAGACGGACGGACCAAACGACGACTATAGGTGCTACGTATTTATATAATTACGAACGCACCTAAAAACCGTAGTAGACTTGCCTGACGAGGACGTATATTACGAAAGATAACGTAACATAGAATGAGATTGTACTTACGTTACCAGAACCTCACATAGAGACAAGAAAGAGGAACGGAGTTCAAGAACTTACAGACGAAAATGAATCACTCGAACATTATTTAAGTTCAATGGTCAATCTATGCAATCGTTGTAATGCTCTCTTTTTAGTAGTATGTTGACTAGAGAACATTTTAGTTCCTGTTGCCATAATGGTCTTATGGTTATAATGGCCTTATTTTCAAACCAAACTCTAATACAAATGATCAACTAAATGAGTTACTTCTTATTAGCCCAAATTTTGTCCAATGTATGATATAATATAACTCAATGTCGTTCGCATCGTTTACAGCAATATTGAAGGAAAAACCAGGTGAACGTTCCTATTGCTTTAAAATACATGCTCAAATCCATTCATATAATTCGTTTGAAATTTTTGACTATGGTAGCATCCGTAGGTGAAGATCCATATTCCTTTAAAATAAAAAGCCATTTCGTATGATTTAAGGTACATTTAGAAAAATGACCCAGCGCAGCGGGCGTAGCATGCTAGTTTATAATAAAATCACAACAAAAGTTGACTTTAAATAACGTTTTTTTTTTTTTTTTTTTTTTTTTTTTTACTGCGATTTCTGATTTTAGTTCGAATTACCAGCACTAGATGGCGCTGCGAGCCATAAACATCCAATTGAGGCAAAAACTAAAATCACCCAGCATGGATGCGAAGGAAGAAGGTTCAATAAATGGAGTGTGTCTCATTCGCTAATACAATCTTGTTCTTATAGGGCCCGATTCTGAATAAGGTTTTATTGGTGAATGAGACCCACTCCATGTATTGAATCTCCTTTCTTCGTATCCATGCTGGGTGATTGATGTTTCGTCCTCGATTGGAGGTATTGCTCGAAGCGCTATCTGTTGCTGGCAATTTGAACTAAAATCAGGAATCGCAGTTAAAAAAAAAAAAAAAAAAAAAAAAAAAAAACTCCTGACATCATACATTACTCTACCGCAAGGATATTTTTAATGTCTGTCACCATTTGGAAATTACTGAATTTTAAAATCAGTCAGTCCATTTTAGGAGACCCGGTACATTGCAAACGATTTTACCCCATAGATCATAATGTAACGAAATTCTTTTGAGCGTCCCTGTAAACAAACTATAAATGTTACATACTTCATTTACCACACCGAACATGCCACAGTAATCCCCAATAACATATATTAAGTACATAGCAATCCGAGTATATTTACGCGAGTTAGAGGGTGGCCAGACAGATGACCAGACAGATGATCAGACAGACGGCCAGACAAACCGAATTCATAAACACTTTTCAGCTATGTTTGAAAGCGTTAAAAACCGTTCATCAGCTGAAAATGCATATTACACATTTGTCAATTTTAAACCTATAACCTTTCGAGGAAATGGGATTTTTCCTTTGATTTTGTTTTGTGTAGTCTGATATAAAGTGCGATTCGTAAAATGCCAGTTCATTACTCTGTGCACTTTATGTTTTCATTTACATATTAATCGGCTTTATTATTATTTCTTTTATGTGTGTGTGTATATATCATCAATGATTAGAGTATTAGATTTCAAATATTTTCCTGTTCCTGTTTGTCTAATTTCTACCTAATGTCAAGGCTTAAACAAGTCTTATGCTAATGTGATTCATATAAGTTCTTTTTATAACTATAGTTTCACAATGTAAAAAAAAAATCATCCTTATTGTTTCAGTGAAATGAATTATATCGTCTGCTATGAGCGAAATGAGGATGCCTTTTAGGTAGATTTCGTAAGAAATACTACCTATTACATTCTCACCTAAGTTGGAATTTTTGAAAAAATTTTGCAGATCTACGCCGATCATGACTCCCAGAACCCAAAAACACATCCAGTTCAAAACTTTATCTATCTATCTATCTATCTATCTATCTATGTCACTTTTTTATGGACACGATAACTGCAATACTTCTGCACAAATCTCTTGCAAACTGATACATAAAATCAAGGGGCATAAAATCTCGGTCAAGTTCGTTAATGGGCAAAATCGGACCAGGGGGGAGAGGGGTGAAATGGGGGGGGGGGGCTTTTTGTGAAAACAGAAAAAAACCCATAATTTCTTAATTATGATACGTATCGAATCCGTTTAAAGTTATTATTACTTCTAGAAGAAGGACCGAAAATTTATGTATGACAGATTTTTGATATCATTAAAAATGGTCCCAAGTGGGGGGGGGGAAAGGGGGGTTTTAGAAGAAAAAAATTCATAACGTCAATTCAAAAGATATCATTCGCTTAGGTTTGTTATAAATCCTCTTAATATTATCTAAAACTTTTATATTGACAAGTTTTTTATAGAACCAACCATTATAGAAAAAAAAAAAATTAAAAACAAAAAAACATCCTTGCCGACTCCGCTTGCAAACAAGTTAGGTTTCGAAGTATGCGGTTCCAACTGCAGCATCATCGCAAAAAGGTCATTTCTTCCGCAATTCCCGACAAACAGGTGCCCCACGGTCTGCGTCTTCGAAATCTACCTGTGCCTGTAGGCCGAGCCGTCAGGGATTTTTTTTCTTAATACGTATGCCACGTTTACAAATTCTGCGAAGAATATCAGCAAAGACAACAAGTTGGAAATTGTACGTAAAACGTGACAAATGAGGTGCGTTCGTACTATAACTAGTTTTACAATGTAAAAAAAAATCATCATTATTATTTCAGGGAAATGAATTATACAGTTAGTTTGTTATGAGCGAAATGACCTGCCTTTTCTCTTACTACGTATGATGCCCACGTATACATATGCAATTTTTTTTTCGACACCAGACAGCGCTGCAAAATTCCCCATGGGGATCTTGCTTTGCGAATGATTACCTCCATGGATTAATATTTTTATGCCTCACGATAACGAATCTCTTGTGTTTATTTACTTTAATGGATTGAGATTGGGCTGTCAACCTAATTTCAAATGAAAATATCTCAGAATCTATACATATTTGAGTGTAACTCATCTCTCAAAAAACAGTTTTTCTGAATGATCTTTCTAAAAATGTAATTTTTATGCAATTTTATTTAAAAAAAAATAATTTTAATGGAAAAGGCAGCTTGGCATATGAAAAAAGAAGTGGTTTGCCCGTTTTTGTTTTCCTCAGTCACATGACTTGCGCTTTTATTATATAGATTACGTACGACAGGATTTAAAAGAATAAAGAAAACTTTTATTAATATCTTTTAAAGTTTTGATTCGATTTTCATAAAATTTGAAATGACAAAATTCTGCAACGATTCTATATATTAAATTTCAAACCATTCGGTCGGGTAGTTTTTGCGTTTTTATATGCGGACGGACGGACCAGACGACGACTAGATGCTACGTATTTATATAATTACGAACGCACCTAAAAAGAGAAATATGATTTATGAGATAAAGCTGTAACCCGTCGAAAGTATTTGAATTAGAGTCCTGCGTTGAAATTCCACTTAAAGTCAACTCAAAACCAGATCTGAACCCGAAAAAAAAATTTCGTCAAACCGAAACCGATACGAATCTAAAATATTCAAACCCGATCCCGACAGGTACCCGAAGTGAAAGAAAATCAATCCATATATTTTAATACATTTATGAAAAATTAGTCTACAAGTGTATGTCTGTAATGTGATTTTTGTCTTTTTTGTATAAAATGAAAATAGATGAATTTAATATTCAAATATGTAGTTTTAAACACTTTCTAACATAGATGAAAGGTGTTTATGAATTCGGTTTGTCTGCCTGACTGTCTGTCTGTCTGTCCGTACTATAACTCGCATAAATATACTAGGATTGCCATGTGTTTGATATTACGTTATTCAGGTTTACTATGACATGTTCGATATTGAAAATGAAATGTGTAGCATTTATATATGAGCGGTAATTGCTGAAATCAAATGTGCGGTTTTCAAATGTGTTATGCGTTTTGTAAAATGTTTACTTAAGTATTTTCTTTACTATATTAAACGGTGAAGTTTTGTTAAAGTATTCCGGAAGTGTTGGAAAGTGTTTCATAATCTATGCTATGATATTTCTTTCTTGTTTTCAATTGAAAAAAATATTCAGGATCGAAATATTTAAGGACTTTCCTTTGAAAAATCGGGTTCACACGAAAACGACCCGAACCCTAAACCAGACATCCAACGGAAAAAAAAATACCGTCAACTCGACCCAACCCTCGGTTCGGGTTCGGGTAAAATCGGATTACACAACTCAAAGTAGGACTCTAATTAAGATGGTTAAACGGTAGCTTCGAACAGTTTATTATTTTTAGAGAATGATTTATAGAACGATGTTTTTATTGATAAGAGAAAGTATCCGGTGTTGGAATGGGTTTTTTTTTTTTTTTTTTTTTTTTTTTTTTTTAGTACCAGAGTGCTGTTATTTATACCTAAAAACAAAATTCCTCAAACTTCATGAATGATTTTAAAAGGTAACATTAGAAAATTTAGTAGTAGGGTTCCAAACAAGAGAAAATAAGAAGCAAAAAATAAAAAGCGTTGATCAACTGAAAAAGAACATTAATAATTTGAAATCAAAAGTTAACATATTTCAACAATAAACCGGTACAACCGGTTTTTTGCGTCTAATTTGCAAATGAATGAATATAGAAAGAAAAATTTGGTGGAAATGTGCCCTAAACAGTTATTTATTAAATGCGACATAGAAATTTACTTAAGTTAAACGTATAAATGAAATTACAACAAAAAAGCACTCATGGTGGAAAATTCCATTCTTGGAGAAATCAGTATACATCGCAGTATTATGCAGTAAAATGTGACAGAAACATTAAAAAACTTGTTCTAATACGGAATATGTCCACCCCGGACTTGAATGCATTGGCGGCATCGACTTTCCATGCTCTCAATTAAATTGTCGGACACCGAAATAGGTAACGCTGACCAGACTTGGTCAATAGTCATACATGTGGTAGCCTTGGTCATATATGTGGTAGCTACATGTGGTAGCCTTGTTCCAGCTCATTTAATGACCTTGCAGGAGGACTTAAAGCCACAACCTATCTTCCAAGATAGTCCCAAAGATGTTCTATCGGATTCAAGTCTGGAGAGTGCGCTGGCCATTCCATTCTCTCCAAACCATGATCCTCAAGATAATCCTCAACAACCACAGCTCGGTGTGGTCTCGCATTATCATCCATTAGAATGAAATCATTGCCAATAGCACCGGCATATGGGCGCACATATGAATCAAGGATCTCATCCCGATATCTCGCACCAGTCACCAGTTCTTCCATGGAACACATGCAGGTCAGTGTGGCCTCCGAGTGAGATCCCTGCCCAAACCATGATTCCACCGTTTCTGTACCTGTGTGTTTCGACAGTGTTTGATTGATGGTATCAAGTGCATTGTTCTCTCCAGATCAGAAGACGTCCTGAATCGCTCTCCAGTGTGAATCTGGACTCGTCTGTGAAGAATACAGAAGCCCAATGTTGTCTGGTCCAGGAAACATGTTCTCTTGCCCAACATAAGCGGGCCCTTCTCTGTCATCTGTTGAAAATACACACAAGTGGTCGCCTTGCATAGAGACCTGCATTGTGAAGACGTCTTCGCACCGTAGTAGCGGAGATTCTTCTCCCTGATGCTGCAAAGTGGTCTGCAATGAGTTGCGGCACAGTAGTGCGTCTTCTTCTTCGGGCCGAAAGAGCTAGAAACCGGTCTTCCTGCAGGTGTTGTAACACGTGGGCGGCCTGGAACAGTCTTCTGGACACAGAATCTTCGGATTCATACTCATCCCAGAGTCGTTGGACTACACTGCGAGACACATTGAGCCGTCTAGCAGTATCGGCCTGCGATAACCCCATTTCCATCCATCCTACCGCCCGCCACCTTAATGAATCGGGCAAACGACTTCTTCTAGACATTTCTAGACTCTACTGGCTGTTGTGAACAAAACTGACAACAATAGTTCGAATACAACAAAACTTACACGCGAAATTACGAAAGCTTCGTAATTGCATATTTTTCTCTCATTCATTTTCTTTCATTACCTATTCTTTTCTATAAAATAAAAGTGGTAGCTGTAATTTTTGCGTAAGTTTTTTTTAAGCTTATTATTGTCATTCATATAAACTATGAATTTTAATCTGACTGCCATTTTTTGTCTGGTGAGCTTCGAAAAACATGTTGTACTTTAACTTTTGGAGGCCAGTGTATATTAATCTAAGAAAATTGCAAAACATCATAACGAATCAAACCCTCTTTATTTTAATCTGTTAAAAATGCTTTAAAAAATAATAATTTTCTATTAGATTTTTGTGACCAGTGACGCCAACTTTTGAAAAATATTGGGTGGGCTCTACACCATTTTAGGGTAAAATGATGCTGCCATTTTGTTTTCTTTGACTGTTTGGGAAAAGATAATATTTCAATTTATAAGTCAAGATAGAATTTCTTAGAGCAGAATATATCCAACGCGAACTTTCTGACGCATTAGAGTCACTTCTATACGTAAAAAGCAAGAAATTTGTAGGCACGACTTTTGGAGTGATTTGGAATCGAATAGCGTTTTTGATTTTTCAAAAAAAGAATTATTGCTACTTCAGTTATAATTAATTGCTGTCTCATTACGACCATTCCTGAGCTGTCGCATGTGGAAAATTATCTTAAAACGCTTTGTCAGGATTTTCTAAAAGATCCTTTAACCCAAAAAATGGAATAATCTGGAAAATAACAACTGCAAATTTAGTGCATTTAGGAAGAAAAATCAAGTCTTTTAAGATGGAGGGATGAGGGAGGGTATTTTCATCAAAATAATTTTGTGAACGTCAGCAGAAGAGTTTTTTTAGCGCTGGAAAAATGTGTAAACATGGAAATAGAATAATGAAAATTTGGTGAGCTGGAACAGCAAATTATTGGGTGGGCCCATATAAGTTCGCGCCACTGTTTGTGACACTTTAAAAAACAAAACATCCTCCAAATTTCATTAATGATTTTAAAATGTAGTAATATAAGTAGTAGAGTTTCAAACGAGAGAAAATAAGAAAAAAACAAAAAACAAATGAAAATCGCTCATCAACTGAAAAAGAACATTACATAATTGTCTGCTTGACATTAAACCTATAACTTTTCGAGGAAATGGGATTTTCCTTTCGACTTTATGTGGTGATACAAAATGGCAGTTCATTACTCGGCAGGTTATGTGCATATTAAACGGCCTTATTATTAATTTTTATGTCTGTGTGTGCGTGTATTGTGAATGGTTCAAGTCTTAGGTTACGAATATTTTCTCTTCCCTTTTACCTAATGTCAAGGTTTAGGCATCTTATGCTAATGTGATTCAAAAAGAGAAGAATGATTCATGCGATAAAGTTGTAACTCGCTGAAAGTAATTATTGTATTTCGATAGGGAACAGATAACAGAAGTTTTGAACAGTTTATTAATATATGCTCAGGGTTTAATTTCTAAGAAAAAAAAGTACCGGAGCCTTAATATTCTGCAGTACTAACACGTATCACCCCCCCCCCCCCCTCCGCCGTCACTCCAATCTGCATATTTATATTTCATTACATTATTTTCAAAATTTAAAGCCTCGTTGTTTTATTTCGCAAAATAAACATTTTAAATACATCCATCTGCGTATAATTAGCTATCAACTTTTTAGTTATTACTACTTTCAAATAGAAACCTTTGCCTATTCTTAATGTTATTTAATCGCAGAATTCTGCGATTCAATAAGCTCAGGATTATGATTCGGAAAGAGTGTTAACACAAGAAATGAGTAGTTCGCAGCTATGCAGAATAGAAAAAGACTATTTCTGTGTATTCTTTATTCGGATCAAAATAGCATTAAAATGATTTTAAATGGAAATGTATAAAATTTTGAATTTAAGACAGATTGAGCTCGAGCCTGTCCAAACCCGAAGACTGATATAAAAATCAAGCCTGTTTCATCTCCATCTCTTACGTGAGCCACCGCCCCCTGAATACTAGGCCTGCGCGCTGAAAAAAATGGCGACTGTCGCAGGCGGAATCGTTTGTACAGTCCCTCGAACTTCAACACCAATAATATCTAAAAGTTATCTTTGACTTATTTGATCTCCGAAAAACAAGGCGAAGAAAGCTTTTAGAAATTATTGGTGTGGAATTTCGAGGGACCGTTGAAACGCTGAAAAAAAAAATCGGCCTGCGACAGCCGCCATTGTTGTCAGCGCTTAGGCCTAGTATTCAGGGGGCGGTGCGTGAGCGACACATTACCTCACTTATAAGTGTTTCGATACAAAAGAAGACAAAAGATTAGAGATGGCAGGTAAAGGAAGGGATAATTTAGGATTCGTTTTCTGGAAGAGTTATCGCACTGGGCTCCGGAGAATCCCGGTTTATGAGCTCCGGTGTATTCGACCAATATTTACTAAAAACAGAGACGTACCAGAACTGAGCTCCGGTGGACTCCCGCGTAAATTAAGTCCTGTATATGATAATTAAATTTCCAGTAGAGCTGAAATTACGTTGGAGGTTACTTAAAAGGATATAATTTATTACTTGCTACTCAGCGTACAACCAACAGAGTGAAAAAATGTCTAGATTTGGGATCGAACCCGGAACCTTTGGTATTACACACCAACACTCTACCATTTGGAGCGATCCGCACGACATCTAGTACAGCATTTTCTCACTCTAAAGGCATTCGCACGGCTGCGACTTTGCAGCACAAGATGGAAAGTCGACCATGAGCACACATCTTCAGTGGCATGCATGAGACGAATTAAACCCAGCACATTTAATTAATTCATCGTATTGGGATTAAATCGTCTCATGCATGCCACTGAAGATGTGTGCTCATGATTGTCTTTCCATTTGATCCCAGTGAGAAAATGCTACACTGGGATGTCGTCCGGATCGCTCCAAATGGAAGAGCGTTGATGTGTAATACCAAAGATTATGGGTTCGATCCCCGGTCTGGACCTTTTTTTTTATTATATTGAAATTTCATACTGGGTTTTATTCATTGTGATGTTTTGTAAATTTTCCTGTAACAAATGTGTGAAATATTACTATATGCCATCTCGAAATTGGAGTTTCGGTTATTTTATTGTTCGAATCTGTTCGCTTTGCAATTTCAAGTTAGATATTCTCTCTCTCTCTCTCTCTCTATATATATATATATATATATATATATATATATATAGTAAAATCTCGTTATAACGAATTTCTGGAGATCACCGATTAAAATCGCTATACTGAAAAATTCGTTAATGAGAAATTCCAGTATGGTGTTTTTTTAAAAAAGGAAATTTGCAATAAAAATATATATTATTACTACACTTATATTAAATTTCAGGTAATATGCAAACATGTCCGTAAATAATAAATGTACAGTACATTATTGTTGTGAACTTACCTAGTTAGAAATAAGATAATTAATAAGTTCCTTAAGTTTCAAGATTTTAATCGTAAATGTTATAAAGGAATTTATCTTGCATTAAAAAACCTCACTGACATCGGAGGTTAATGTAACTTTATTTCTTTACAAAAAAAAAAAATCAAAATTTTTTTCTGCACTAAAGTTGACAGTTCATTTTTCAAAAGAAATTGTATATAAAATGTTTTCGGAACATTTTTTTGCTGGGATGATTGTTTTTTAAGAGTTTCAATGATCTATAGACCCCTTTTTGATCGTACAACACAATCTTCGGTACTAGTAGGTGGATCATCATCAGCTTCATTTTAACTGTTGTCTGCCTCCCTTCAAATTGTAGTTTTTCAATAGGGATATTTTTTTCCCTTGCCAATTCAACATTCGTAAAACTTAAATGACTATTCTTTTTAATCATATATATTATTTCTCCTGTCAACATCCCTTTTTTCTGAAAATACGAAACGCAGAACGACGAATGAGATAGCATATGAAAGGATTTTGAAAACGCTTCTGACATAGCACACTTAACATTTAGTTAAAACATGTTTTCGATTAAAAATTGCTGATAATTAAAAATTAAATCGGCATTGTTTTCCTAAATGAAATGAAAGGTTTTCCTCAAAACATTGTTGCCAAAAAAATTAAATACCACATTATATGATGCTCAGCAATTATTATAAAAAACACCGCACGGGTTTATTTTATATTTATGATTAAAATGCGAAATTGAAATTGAAATGTTTAGATTTATATTTCTATGTCCCATATTTTTCCCGAAGCGGATGACTCCATCCTCTAATCCAGTTAAAATACGATTGTTAATTTTTTTTTCTTTCTCGCGCGTGCCTTTAGCAATCTTGGATCAGTTTTTACTCTAACTTTGATGGAATAAATTAGATGATATTCTGGATTGACTAACAACTAAATGTTGCTTACAGATATTTTTATACTTGCTTTTTCTTTAGAAGTTTAAACCTGCATCTAATAACTATTACATATTGATAAAAAATGGTACTTCTCTTTTATCCCGTCGACCACTTTTCATTACAAAAAACTATCGCCAAATAAACGGGAGAACGTTGCCATTGGAATATCAAAATAAATAAATAAAATATAAGAATTTAAGGACACAATTGTTATTTTAATTAATGAAATAACTAATAAACCAGTAAAACATAATGAAAAATACACGCAAATGTCGAATTAAAAACCACTTGATGATTTAACAAACACGTATAATGCTTCTGACATCAAGTAAATGGGACTGCATTTTTGGCGTTTAATCTTACAATTTGGCGATAGTTTTTTGTTATGAAAAGTGGTCGACAGCATAATAGAGAAGTACCTAAAAAATATTAGATTTCAGAGCGAAATCCTCGCACGGGCCCCTCTGGTCCTTTAATAAATTCGTTAATATGAAATTCGTTAAAGTGAATATTTTTATAATGTGAAAGCATAGGACGTTTTTAACAATCCCAAAAAAAGTCGTTAAACTGAAAAATTCGTTAAAGTGAAATTCGGTGTAACGAGATTCTATTGTATATATATATATATATACACTATATGGCCAATGATGACCGGTCACTTGCGATTTTAGACGTTTTGTTAAATATCTTAAATCTATAATAATAATCTACAATGAGACACTTCATTCTTATTATGTCAACTTTCATAAGCTAGTATATTTGGATACAACCCCTTATATTTTTGCTTCCTTTTGGGAACAGCGAATTTCGAGCTTATTATATCGACGATTACTATCAGAATTTTCAAGTTATGTTTTTGAGACTTACACAAAAGTTGATCTATACATTTAGCTAATATATTATGCACAGTATATTTTGATTGAATTCGCGCATGCGCAGTGAAACAATATTTAGTGAATCTGCTCATTTTTCATACAATATTTATTATTTTTTAATTCTGATTCCAGGGTATTATTAATAATGTTGTGTGTCACTGTTCCTGAAAAGAACATTCTTTTATATTAAGAACTCTGAAAATTATAGGTAAAACACTTGGTAAAATTAGGGATTGTGTTTATAAAAACCTTAATTTCTCCATGTGTATACGTGCTATCCTCATAAAAATGAACATAGTTTATTAAAAGAAGCCTCCTAAGCATGTGCTACCGTTTCAAAGCTTTTGCGATATTAGTTTTTACAGGGTAATCCAAAAAATATTCGTTTTTATTCAGTTTGTTGACGGCCCCTTATGAGGTTTCGGGAAAAACATCTTCACGGAGGAAATATATGACGTCTATCATGTTGTTTACACTCCTGAAGTTTCAGGATAATTCCTCAATTATCTTTCCAGATATTTAACAAAACGTCTAAAATCGCAAGTGACCGGTCATCGTTGGCCATATAGTGTATATATTTTATTTTAATCTGTTAAAAATGCTTTAAAAAATAATTTTCTATTAAATTTTGTGGCACTTAAAAATAAAAAATGCCTCCAAATTTCATGAATGATTTTAAAATGTAGTAATATAAGTAGCAGAGTTGCAAACGAGAGAAAATTAAAACACAAACAAATGAAAATTGTTCAGGAACTGAAAAAGCATGTTACACAATTGTCTGCTTGACATTAAACTTGTATAACTTTTCGAGGAAATGGGATTTTCTTTTCGAATTTAAGGAGTAGGTAGACTGATAGAAAATGTCAGTTCATTACTTTTCAGGTTACGTTTTCATTTACATATTAAACGGCTTCATTATTAATTTTTATGTGTGTGCGACGTGAATAGTTCGAGTCTTAGGTTACAAATAGTTTCCGCTTCCCTTTTACCTAATGTCAAGGTTTAAACATCTTATGCTAATGTGATTAAAAAAGGAGAAGAATGAGTCATGATTTATAAGTTGCAACCCGCTGAAAGTAATTATTGTATTGGGATAGGAAACAGATTCTTTGAGCAGTTTAATAATTTTATTAATTAAGTTCGTTAAACTGTTCTAAGAAAAGAAAAACAATAAGGAAAAATCATGCGTCAAGCATAGATTATGAAGCACTTTCCAGCACATTCAGAATACTCTAACCAAACTGCATCGTGAAAAATTCAGCATAGCAGCGCCACGTGTTGGGCGCTCACGGTTACTACGCGATCACGCTTAATATGCGGATTTTTTCCGGTTCCTTGAATATAGGCATTAGACTAATGTAAAAATATCACGTTTAATACGCGACGCCGTTCCGGTTCTTTTAAACAAAAAATCTCGCTTAAGACGCGAATCCATAGACCAAGATGCAAAATTCCTTTTGGCTTCTTCAGTGTTGCCAATTTAACTTTTTTTTTTTTTTTTTTTTTTTTTTTTTTTTTTTTTTCAGATAAAAAACATTGTTTCCTAATAGTAATATTAGTCTTATTTAATGACATATTTATTAGGCGACAATTACTGATCGGAAATAGTGGTAGATATTTGAATAAAATAAACCACTAAAAATTAGCCACGATGAGTTAAAAAAAATATTATGATTAGAGATGATTATATTTATTGTTTAGTGAGGTTTTGAAATGTATGTTATATCACCACTAATGTTTTATAATGCATGCTATAGGAAACAAAACAGACTGAAACTCACAAATGCGATTGCGATTGTATATTTCTTTTCTGTTTCTATGTTTAATTTACTTTTTGCCATGCCAACAATATTTTTTACACAAAAATTAATAAAAATATTTTTTTTATATTAATAGTGAAAATTAAGGACTGATTAATAAGAGGACTCTAGGTTTCGTACGCTTTTACCACAATATTTTAATAGAATTTTTCGCCTTATTTAAATGCAGAAATGTATTACAAATCCTGAAATTAAACGAGATGCCTATAATTTCTGCTATTTAAATATTAAATGGAAAAAATTCGATTAAAAAATTGTGGTAAAAGCGTACGAACCCTGTACTCATTATCACAAGTACTAAATATGAAATATGATTTTTATAAATGTGTTATGCTGCAAAGATTTAATATTTTTGGTTTGTGTTTAAAAAAAATTAGGCTATATTATTATTTGTGTTGCTTTATTTTTGGTTATTACGTATAAATTGACAATAAAGCCCTACTTGAATCCATATTAGTTTTTAGTGATTGGTAAGAATATAACTTGCACTTTACTGAATGTTTTCATAGCGTTCACATATCAGCTCATGTTCTTAAATGAAACAAACTGTTTACAATAACAAATACTAATGAATTAAATTAACCTTACACTTTACTATAAAATGTACAGTTCTGCAATTTATCGCATGTTACCACGTTCTCGGGAAATAAAAATGTAGTCAAAAACAGTAACAGAAAGATTGTAAATTAACAAACTAATATATATATAAGATATAATTTTAAACTGATATGTCTCATCAACTGTTGTCGAAATCAATGTAATGTAAATATTTCTTAAATATTATGATTTTGTTTAAGAATTGGAAACATTCAGTGAAGTGTAGGATGTATTATTTCATCAAAACAATTTTATTTGTAAGTATGAGGGGAAAAAAATCACCGTTTTCTCACATAATGAGTTTCATCAGAAAGTAAAACAATAAGTAAATATGAATGATTTGCGGAGCTGTTTCAAAATAATTATAAAGAATAAGTCTTTAAAAATATAAAATCAATGTTATTTCTGGCCGAGTTTTTTTTAAATAATTATAAACCATTTTAATTTGTAAGCATGTTGTAAAAAAATCACCATTTTGTGACAAATTTTGAATTTTATAAGAATCGCCCAAGAACGGACATGCAATGTGGTATAAAATTTATGCTGTCATCGCACTCTTTATAATTATTTTTGTTGAAGGTTTTCGGGCGAATTATTGAATTTTTGATAGAAACAGCTCCGGAAATCATTCATATTTACTTACTGTTTAACTTGCTGATAAAACTCATAATATCTGAGAAAACGTTTTTTTTTTTTTTTTTTTTTTTTTTTTTAAATTTTATATTTACAAATTAAATTGTTTTGAGGAAAAAAATGCATCCTACACTGCACTGAATGTTTTAATTTCTTAGCAAACTCATAATGTTTAAGAATTATTTACATTATATTGATTTCGACAACAGTTGATGAGGCATATCAGTTTAAAGTTGTATCTTATATATGAGTTTGTTAATTCAATGATGTGAAATTTATGATTATTTATTTATTGCTATTTACAATTTTTCTTTCTGTTGCTGTTTTTGGACTACATTTTTAGTTCCCAAGAACGTTGTAATATGCGATAAATTGTACAACTGTACATTTTATAGTAAAGTGTAAAGATTAATTTGATTGATTAAGATTTGTTATTGAAAACAGTTTGTTTCATTTAAGAACATGAGCTGATATGTGAACGCTATGAAAACATTCAGTAAAGTGCAAGTTATATTCTTACCAATCACATAATATATGGGGGCAACTACGCATGCGAAGAATGAACACAATCACATTATATTGATTTCGACAACAGTTGATGAGGCATATCAGTTTAAAGTTATATCTTATATATATGAGTTTGTTAATTTACAATCTTTCTGTTACTGTTTTTGACTACATTTTTAGTTCCCGGGAACGTTGTAACATCGGATAAATTGTAGAACTGTACATTTTATAGTAAAGTGTAAGATTAATTTAATTCATTAAGATTTGTTATTGAAAACAGTTTGTTTCATTTCAGAACATGAGCTGTTATGTGAACGCTATGAAAACATTCAGGAAAATGCAAGTTATATTCTTACCAAACACATAATATATGGGGGCAACTAAACATACGAAGAATGAATACAATCAAAACTAACTTACGTTAACCTCAATTAGCCAAAAATATATCCCTTTTCTTTAAAATAAATCTAAAAAATAAACAAAACAATGGAATTTGTAGCTAACCAGCCGCGTAAGCTATGAACATAAACTGCTGTCGCTGTCGCTAGATCCTGGATCATGCCATATTCACATCTGCTCTCATTGGCTAGCTGCTTCATTGCCACGGATGGCGTTTCCGAGGCTATTTCATGCGGAGAGCTTGAAATAGCCTCGAACCCAAAATTCCTTATACACGTTTTAATTAAAAAAAAATCTAAATTAAAATTTTAAAATCCGGCGGCGAGGTGCACTTTCCGGTGACAACATCTACACATGACAAAAATTTCAGAGTCCTAGGTGTTATAATTACGGTGAAATCCGCGGGCAGGCAGACAGACATCTACTGTTTTATAGAGATAGAGATATATGTATATAAGCTCAGTTCCTGTCACAGCATGCAAATCACGTTTACGCGATCCCGCTTAATATGCGACTTTGATCCAGTCCCTTAACTCTAATAACGACATTTTCAAAACTGAACAAAAAATACTCAAATCTGAGTATATCGCATAGTCAAAATGGCTCCGAAGTCAAAATGACTCAAGTTTGAAACATGTATAGACTCATTTCTGGAAACATGCACACACTCAAGAATAAAACATCATGTGCTCCTATTTGAGTATGTCCATGTTTCAAAAATGAGTATGAACTGACCTCTATGTGCTCAGTTTTGAATATGTCCATGTTTCAATATTCTGAGTATTTCTGGTATTTCAGAATTGAATTCATTGGGTCGTCCTATTTGAAACAAAAAGTTTCATAACAAAATGAAAACATCGATTTACTCAGATTTGAAAGTGTCATTTTCCTCAATGTTAAAACGTGTCTTAACCGAGTTCGTCTATATTAATTTCAGAAAGTTTGAAATAGTTTCACATCATTAAAATACATTGCAAACGATGTGTCTTCATAGATCGTAATGTATCGAAGTTCTTTTGAATATCCCTGTAAACGGACTTTAAATACTAAACACACTATTTTCAATACCGAACATGCCATTAGTAAACCTCTATAATATATATCAATTACTTAGCAGTCCGAGTTTTACACGATTTATATTTACGTGAGTTAGAGCACGGACAGACGGATAGGCAGACAGATGGCCACACAAACAGAATTTATAAACACATTTCAACTACCTTGGAAAGTGCTTAAAATGATCGCTGTAATTCGATATTACAATACCGAACATGCCATTAGTAAACCTCAATCATATATATATAAATTATTAAATTCCTACTATTAGCTCACACTCTCTCTATATATATCTTGTTGGAATTTTCAATCGTTAAAAAAATATTTTCTATTCATCCATTCAAATTCAAATAAATTTTTTAAAACTTGTACTGGATGACAATTGATGTTAATACATCAAATATTAATTCATTCATTAAATTTAATTAATTAATTTTAATTTTTATATGGGAGAAAAAAAATCTGCCATTGTTTTCATAAATGAAATGAAAGATTTATCTCAAATGAGTGATGCCAACAAAAAATAAAATACCGCAACGATGATTATAAAATAATGTTCAATAAAGATAACGTGGGACATTCATGCTGTACGGGTTTATTTTATATATTTATGATTAAAAAGTAGGAATTGACTTAATTTTTTTTTATATTACTTGTTACTTAGCAGTCCGAGTTTTACACGATTTATATTTACGCGAGTTGGAGCACGGACAGACAGACGACCACACAAACCGAATTTATAAACACTTTTCAACTATCTTGGAAAGTGTTTAAAATGATCTCTGTTAATTCCATATTAAATTAAAAGAAATCCTCTAAGCTTCGTATTCATAATTGTTAGTTTGTAACAGCGCTATTTAAATGAATATATTAGAAAGATATATCATTAAAGTTTTGTAATGGTTTCAGCAAACTAGTTTTTTAACCTTTGTTTTGTTTCGATGGCGTATTTTTATGGGTCACTTCCCTAACGTTGTATAAGACGTTTTAACTTCAAAGATTGAGAAAAAAAGGATTTATCCACCAGGAAATTATACGTAAATATATACACGCGCTAAAAATTGTGGTGAAATTGAGCAACTTGATCTTTATTACATCGGAAATAAAAAAAAAAGTACATCGTTCATTTTAGCAGACCTCTTTCTTTGCTTTTATACACTGGGTTTGTCCTAACTAACATTTAACCACACACTTGTGAAAAAGAGATTAACAGATTAATTACATTTTGGTATTTTCGTCATATCCCTAAAGCCTTTTTTAGGTAGATTTCGTAAGAAATACTACCTATTACATTCTCCCCTATGTTGGAATTTCTGAAATTTTTTTGCAGATCTACGCCGATCATGTCTCCTAGAACCCAAAACCATCGACTGTTCAAAACTTTATCTATTTATTTATATATCACTTTTTTATGGACACGATAATTTCCATAATTCTGCACAAATCTCTTCCAAACTGATTCATAAAATCAAGGGGCATAAAATCTCTACAAAGTTCGTTAATGGGCAAAATCGGGCCAAAGGGGGGGTTGTGAAAACAGAAAAAACCCTATAACTTCTTAATTATGAAACATATCGAATCCGTTTAAAGTTATTATTACTTCTAGGAAAAGAGCCGAAAATTTATGCATGACAGATTTTTGATATCATTAAAAATGGCCTCAAGAGGGGGTGGGGGGGATAAGGTTTATCTACAAGTTTTATATTGACAAGTTTTTTATAGAACCAAACCTTACAGCAAAAAAAAAAAAAAAAAAAAAAAAAAAAAAAAAAATCCTGCCGGGTTTTTGCGGTTATCTCATTCTTCCCTTTTCGACTTGTTAGATTGGTACTTACTTTCCTATAAATTTCAGAGTGAATAAAATTTATCAAAACACTTTAATTAATTACCTCCATTCCTTAGATTTTTTTTAACCTCCATACTTCATTCTCCATATTTAATTCTCCATACTTAATCCCTAGAAGGTTGGTGGTACATTTTTATACCACTTAATTTTAATACCCAAATGTCACAATGACACCAGTATTTTATTATAAAAATTTTCATTTATAATGTACATGAAGAAAAGCTTTTACTTATTTTCAAATAAATTTGTTCGTGAATTCTGGTATCATTCACTCATTTCAACACTTTAGCAACAGAAGTAGTTTTCCCCTGAAAGGGTTAACACATTATCTATATATTTACACACATTCTTATTCACGTTACTTATATATATTTTATACTTACGTACACAGCATACACACTTCACGGGATATATACAACAATTTACATTACATTACAACATATTTACAATAAATACTTACTCACAATACACTTTATAAGTAAAACAACGCTTTTCAATAGATGAAAATAATAGCGATTGCTGTTTTGTCGATAACGAGACTCCTAATTTAACTAAAATTTAATCATAGAAACTCGACAGAGTTTCTCGCCAAGCATAGGAAACAGCAATGCGTTGAACAGTAAATGAAAGGAATTTCCGCCAATGGATGCCAAACGATTTTACAATTTTTTTTTTTTTTTAACTCTGTCTAGTTTATATTTTGCGGACGGGACAAAACGGGTTTTTGACACATCTATATCTCGCGTTCTATTTATGATAGAAACAAAATTCTTGATTCTATGGAATGGGGCGTACCACGTGACTAAAAAATCAAAATAAAAGCAAGATCTATCGAATAGGTTTTCAGTAAATGCGATTTTAAAAGTGCTGTTTTTTGCCCTTTTTAAATCTTGTACAGACCAAAAACTGTTGACAGGGCTACAGCATTGTGTAATTATCGGATATTTACGTCGTTTACGTCATTTGAATTGTTTTTATGAGTAGTTCAAACCTTTGTAAGTTTCATGTAAAAATATTAATTAGTTTTTGAGTTATATCAGTTTAAAGTTATTGATTCCTATACTTAACATATAGCAAAAAACTGTTGACAGGGCTACAGCAATGTGTAATTATCGGATTTTTACGTGGTTTACGTAATTTGAATTGTTTTTATGAGTAGTTCAAACCTTTGTAAGTTTCATGTAAAAATATTAATTAGTTTTTGAGTTATATCAGTTTGAAGTTATTGATTCCTATACTTAACATATAGCAAAAAAACTGTTCATAGGGCTACAGCAATGTGTAATTATCGTATTTTTACGTGGTTTACGTCATTTGAATTGTTTTTATGAGTAGTTCAAACCTTTGTATGTTTCATGAAAAAATATTAATTAGTTTTTGATTTATATCAGTTTAAAGTTATTGATTCCTATACTTAACATATAGCAAAAAGCTGTTGACAGGGCTACAGCAATGTGTAATTATCGGATTTTTACGTGGTTTACGTCATTTGAATTGTTTTTATGAGTAGTTAAAACCTTTGTAAGTTTCATGAAAAAAATATTAATTAGTTTTTGATTTATATCAGTTTAATGTTATTGATTCCTATACTTAACATAGAGCAAAAAATAATAAATGACCCAACTCTTTTAGAAATGGTCGTATACACATGATATTAAGATATGTTATTGCAGTCGACCCAAGTAAGCTCCCTATTATAAAAAAATAGTAACATTTAAGGTTCGTTTACAGGTTCTCACAAAAGATCTTTTGATATAGGGCTAAAGAATTGTGTAATTATCCGTTTTTTACGCGGTTTTCAGCAACTGCATTGTTTTTATGAGTAGTTCAAATGTTTAATATTTCGTGTAAAAATATGAATTAGTTTTTTTTATGTATATCTCTTTAAAGTGATTTATTCCTATACTTAAGATGAAGAAAAGAAATATTAAATGGTCTAATTCTTTTAAAAAAGAACGTATGCGCAGGATGTTAAAATATGTTACTTCGAACGACCTAAGTTAGCTTCCTATTGTAAAACAGAATTGTAAAATTTATTGTTCGTTTACAGGGTAACTCAAAAGATTTTTTAATAAGACTAAATAGTTGTGTAATTAGCGAATTTTTACGTTGAAGTACTTGATTCCTCAACACAGAGGAAAAACAATAGTATAAAAAGCATAATTTTTGAAAAAGTGGCTATATACACAAGATATTCAAATATGTTACTGCATCCGATTCATTTAAACTCTCTATTGTTTGTATTGTTGAACCATATACGTTTCATTTACAGAGTCTCTTAGAAGATCTTGATTACATTACAACCGATGTATATTTACTGAGTGAGATGTATTTTAATGATTTTATACTGTTTCAATCTCTGTAAGGTTTTATTATCTTGCTTTAAAATTTAATACGGGTTCATTTTGTCCGCCTGAAAGCTCGTCGATCTTAAGCTCTAAATCTATTAAAATATAGTATTTTCATCGATTAAAAAAAAACTGTGTTTATTAATAAATGTATCAGGAATTGATTGAAAAAGCGATTAAAAAATTCCAACTTTACATTCATGCGCTGAGTAATAGAATGTAAAAATGTTGCTACCCCAAGATTAGAAGTTTTACGTTTAAATATTTGCCGTTCACCGAATCTCCGGCTATCACGAACTTAAAATGCTCTAAAAACGGGCCTATAAAGCACAATGAAAAGGAAATATCTTCTTAAATTCCCCATAAAAATTAAAAATGCTATATTTCGTATACAATAGGTGATCGGTAACGAACTGTTCGGTTTACGAAGAAATCGATTAACGAACACTTTCGAGTGAGATTTTTATGTTCGGATAACGAACACATGTTCGGTTAACGGACACTTTCAAGAGATTTTTATGTTTGGAGAACGAACACCTCACGAAACAAAGTCATGATGAAGCAATGCCGTGTTTTATATTTGCCGAGCTATACTTATTGCTTCTATTGTCGACTTTGGGAACATTTTAACAGTTGCATACATATGTCCTAATTAATTCATGGACTGCCGAGGATTGAGGACCTATATTTTAGTATCTCCGAATTGGAATGGACAGACTAGAAACATTAATTATGTATTTTGTGTCTTTATGTATTTTGTGCATTTAGTAAACATAATCCTTTTTGGTTTAATCACGCTCCTTTTTAAAATCTAATTTAAAGCTTCATGATTTATCAGATCAAAAATTTTAATAAAATTTTACATTTTTTTAAACGGTTCATTATGTAAACGCATTAGTCTTTGTGGTATATTTACAAAATCACACAAAATTTTGGAATACATGTCATCCTACGAACATTTTCTATTTTGAAATCACTTTAATAGTTTTTATACTTTTGTAAACGTTGCGAATCTTATATTTTTCCGATTCTCGAAACGTTGAGTTAAAAAACTTAATAAATAAAAAAACTTTTAAGGTGCTCAGTAATTTTCAAGAATAATATTTTATATATTAGTATAAAAATCCCTGTAAATTACAATGGTTTGTAGAAAAACAAATTCGATTATTCTCGGTAAAGGAAACTCATTGTTATAATTGACCAAAAAAAAAGGTGCTTCTTATTTTTCCACATTTTTCTGAAACTGCAGTATTTTAATTACTTTGTAAACTACTGTAAAATTTTCTATTTTTTTGTTTTTTGAATGTATATAAACGGAAGAGTGATATTAACAAAAGAAAAGGGAAAATAAACATGTCATAAATAATCTGATGAATACAATGTAAGGAAATGAATATAAAAGTTTCCCTGTTGCTATGGTAGCGACATGTACATTGGAATAAGTCACTCAATAAGTTGTATAATTCTGTTTATAGCATCACAATTATTCTTTTATTTTGCCCCTTTCATCTTTCTTTTATCTTTCCTTTTCTGAATAAAAATGGGATCTGTGTAATTAAAATTAAACACCTTACAAAAAGGAGTGATATCTCATCAAAAACAACTCGTTGTAAATGATCCCGCCAAGCCACAAACCTAAAACGTCAGCCATGAAAAGAAGTGATATCACATAAAAAGAAACGATATAGAAGTGCATACTCCGAGTCCCGTGTAAAAATCTATCACCACTCATAATGTTTCCAAAGGACTCGGAGTGAGGTACAGTATGTGAAAACTGCTTGGCGACCTGCAGGCTTTTATAATATATGCAGTATATCAATTTTTTGAAAATCGAAAAAATAAATTTTTAATTTTTGTTATATCACTTTTATAAGTATTTTTGTATGCGAAAGAACTGACAGAACGGATTTTTCCCCAGACTTATGCGATTCCGCTTACGCTAGAATTATTGCAATATATCTCAATTTAGTTAACGTTTATTATAAGGTGCATTGTTATTAATATGCGTATAATCATTATATATATATATATATATATATGAAAGGATAAAAGCTAAACCCCTTTTTAAAATGCAAAATCCCTTTTTGCCCCTTTTAAAATTTTAAATTACCGTTTTAAAAAATAGAAATTTAAATCAAAACTTTTAAATGCTTTAATAATTGTGTTTCAATTGATTGAAAATGCCGTCGCCCCTGTTAAATTAGTTTTCCTGCATCGCATCTTATAACTTTCAAAGATCGTTTTCTGACTCTTCATAAGAATATTTGTGCTGACGCTAACGCAATTTTAAAGTCTTGCGGCATCCGATCGGCCGATGGAGCCAACGCCTTTATTCCGCACAATCAATCACTCAGCTCGCGGCCAATTAAAATTAAAAATACGCCTCTTTTGACTTAGACGACCTCTAGCAGAAATAATGCAAAAACCTCATATTTATACCATTACACGGCTATCAGGAGCGAACTTTTTACGATTTCCCTCATCTAAACAAATCCACGCCAATCTGCTCTCTCGGAATTGCCTCGCGATGGACGAACCTTCGATGTCCAGACAGACTTAAAAAGCAGCTCTCACGCCAATATGGGCCTGGTTTAAAAGGATGCATGTAAGAAAAAGAAATAAACCAGGTTCCGTAATAGACGGTGTCTTCCTTTAAACAGACATACACTCACTCGGAATTTAACCGAATCCCGCTCACGGCCCAGGACTACAAGAGCATGCAAGGGAATCAGAATGAGCGCTTTGACGTAAATACGGAGCCGCCATCAGTCCGCGCAGCCACCGGCCCGGCGATCAAGGACCCACCGACGGAGCAACACGCTTCGTTTCAGAAGTCGAGTAGGACAGTTCATCTCAACGGGAAAATCCCAAAAACTAAACAGTTACGTAATCTACGCCCGTCAATCACAGCGAATACCTCCGTGAAAAATTCTTACAGCATACGGTGAAAGACTTACGGAATTTATCCCAAGAACTCAAAAGTACTTAATCTCCCTTCGTCAAAAGGAAAGTGAATCATTAACTTTTCTCTTCATTCTCAATCTTGTGCAGTATTTCATTCTGCCGGCAAGAATCGAAGTGTTTTATCGGATGAAAAGTAGGTCAACTACACAGCTGTTTTCAATTTTCAAGAGCGCGCCGGTAAAGAAATGAACTCGTGACTCAGATGTTTCGGTTTCTGGTTTCTGGACTATTTAGAAAAATAAATCAGAACTGCGCTCAGCAAAAACAAAAACCACGTGACTACGGGAAAAAGTATTTTTGTGGGCAGTGCAAGAAGATATAGAGATAAATATTTCAGTGAAATTAATTTATTATTGTTTCGCGTCGCGGTGAAAAAAAAAAAAAAAGTAAGAGGTAAATTTTTCATGGATTTATTTAAAGCAAAGCCGTATAAAGGTATGTACTTTTGATATTAACGTACAGAAAAAAAAAAAAAAATTTTTTTTTAAAGATCTTTTTAGTGAGAGGCAGTGGTTCTCAAACTTTTTATTTAATTTTTTATGCATGCCAAAAATAAATTAAAGAGGATTATTTTATTATGCTATTACTTGTGTGAAAATTTTAATTATTTTTAAGTCAGCTATTTAAGTTCAAATATATAATTGTTTATGTATTGCGTTTAACGTAATTTTAAAGAGATGAAAGAGTAAGAATGGTGATTTTTATGAAAATTCTTTAGTTGTGTTGAACTGATAATTACGATTTTAATGAAAAATAACATTAACTAAACCTCATATTAAAATCATTTTTCTAGACAGTTTGAAAATATTTTAGCAGAAGTGAAAATTTTATTATTATTATAATATTTTTATTATTAAGTGTTAAACTTTTTAAAGATGATTTATATGCAACGTACTTTATAGTTAGTGAGGTTATTTAAATTTTTTTTTATTGAATTCAAGTTATTGAAAAAAAAAAATTATTAAGGTGGATTTTAATTTTAAAAAGATGATTTTAACAGATATTTACAGATATAGTGTTACAAATTTTAAATAGTTTGAAAGATTTTTTCATTTTTATTCTTATGTGCTTTAATTGTGTATTATATTTCTGTGTAATTCAGTGATATTTAGTATTTATATCTATCATGAGTAACCCAACACCTCCCAAAGAAGTAGAGGATTTAACAGACAAATCAGGTGACCCCGAAAAAGAAAAAAATCAAATTTCGAGCAAAGATGATAATCCCGTTAATAATCCTGAAGAGAAAAATAATCAGAAGTCTAGTCAGGAATCTGGAGGTGCACCAGAGACATCTGGTGTAACAATGTTAGGTGGACAGACCCTGTCAGCTCAAGCTGGGTCTGGTCACACTTCAGTATCCGCCAACCCAAAAATGTCAGTAGACCCCGATATCGTTGCGTTTTCTCCGCAAGATGGAATGTCTTGGATACCATGGTTAGCCTATTTCGAGAGTGTCTGTATAGGACAGGGAAAAGACGAGTGCTGGAAAATTAGGCACATACAGAAGTATTTAAAGGACAGTGCACTTACGTTGTACATTAATAATTGTCTAAATGTACTTCATTGGTCCGAATTTGTCACTTTGTTTAATGAACACTACGAAATTCCAGATACCCTTTCTCTCACTGATTTTTCACGTATTAGATATAAAGTTGGAGAGGACTTGAACGAATATTATCAAAAAAAGACTAAAGTAGGCCGAACCTTAGGTTTAGAGCAGAAACTTATCCTGGAAGGGTTAACGGAGGGCTTGCCATTAGAAATTCAGAAGTTAGTTATTGCAGGCAACCCCTCAACTACACATGCATGGCGTGAATTAGTTTTCAGAATTAGCAAACTGCAACTGGACAGAAAGGGAAATGAGAGCAAATTTGAAGCAAGCCCCCAAAACCCCAATCAGTATCGCCAATGGCGACAAAACCGACCTCCATATGAGAATGGACAGAATTTTAACAGGCAGTGGAACTACAGAGTTCCCAATCAAACACACCCCATTCGACCTTTTCCATCAAATCAAGCCAGAAATCCCCAAAATACGTTTAGACCGACTTCAAATGTTCCACCACGACCTAATGTACACCACCAGACCACTTTGCCGCCCTATCCATGCAAAGTTTGTCTTAATATCGGAATACCAAATGCGTATCATTGGGTGGGAAACTGCCCTTTTCGACAACAAGTGTTAGCAGTACCAACCCCTAGTCACAATATGACTTTGCCGAACCCCAACCAAGATCATAGCGCTAATGAGTCATCCCAAAATACATCTAGTAATCAATGACGATTTCTTATGTCCGGACATATACAAAAAGAAAAAGCTAGCTATAAAAAATCAAATAGAGATTGTCATAAAGTTACTTATGTAAAAAATGAAGACTCACTACCTTGTTTGATCGATACTGGGAGTTCGATTAGTGTTATTCCTTGTCATTTAGCCCATAAACTTAACCTAAAAATATGTAAAGTTCAGCAGAGTATACCAGTCACCCAAACACAAGGTGTTCTTGCTTTGAAAGAAAAATGCCTTGTTAGTTTGCAATTAGGACGTATCTCTAAGAGAATTGAACTTTTTATAATTAACAATCAGTTACCTTATGCTTTGATTGGGCTACCCCATTGCAAACTGTTTAGATTAAATATTGACTGTGTTAAAATGCAAATAACTCAAGATAATAAGAAAGTACCTCTCATGGACCATATTCCAACAAATGCGTCTCACCATACTTTACATTTATCAGAAGTATATACTAACCAGCCAGCAATTGAAAATGCAGAGATATTCGAAGAAAATTTTGAGCCGGAGTTGTTCGAGACCACTGACCATGTGCAAAATGTTCAGTCTGTCAGAGAACAATTACCTGCTCTTCTAGCCAAATATGTCTGTATTTTCGCCAAAGATAAATATGATATAGGCTGTGTAAACCTGGAACCCCAGAGAATACAGTTAACCTCAGATCTCCCCGTTTCTTTAAGAGCATATCGCACTTCCCCTAAGGAAGAAGAGGAAATTAAAGAACAAATTCAAAATTTATTGCGAGCCGGTATCATTAAAGAAAGCTATTCCCCTTATTCATCACCCGTAACTTTGGTGTATAAACGTGAAGAAGGGAAGAAAACCCGGTTATGTATTGACTTCCGAAAATTAAATGCCATTACAAAAACAGATGCAGAACCCTTACCTCGAATCGACACCCTGTTAGATAAATTGGCGCATGCTAAAATTTTTTCCACTCTTGACTTAGCTAGTGGATATTGGCACATTCCTATCCACCCTCGAGACACTGAGAAGCTGGCATTTGCCACCACCTTTGGATTATATGAGTGGAATCGTTTACCGTTTGGATGGAAAAACTCACCTGCTTGGTTTAACCGTACCCTCCGTAGAATTCTTAATAAATACAAAATTGACTTTGCCTGTAGTTACTTTGATGATGTTATTGTATTCTCCCAAAATGAAGAGGAACATTTATGTCATTTAGAGACATTATTTAATATATGTGTTCAAGAAAACCTTAAACTCAAATTGTCAAAGTGTAATTTTGTGAAATCCAAAATTAATTTTCTAGGATATGAAGTTTCGAACGGTTGTATCACACCTGACAACCCTAATATAGAGACGATTAAGAAATTAACACCACCAACGAATGTAAAAGAATTACAACGTTTTTTGGGATCTATAAATGTTTATCACAAATTTATTCCAAAGTATGCTAACATTCGATACCCTCTCAACAATTTGTTGAAGAAAAATGTCCCTTATGTGTGGGACCAAAATTGTCAAAATTCTTTTGAAAAATTAAAAAATGCTTTAATTGAAAAACCAATCTTAAAGTTGTTTGATCCCAAAACACCTTGTCATTTGTTTGTAGACGCATCAAGTCATGGAGTGGGATGTGTAGTGAAACAAGTTGATGAAAAAGGAACATTACATCCTATAGCATATCACTCTAGAAATCTTCGCGATTATGAAAAAAATTATGCAATTACGGAATTAGAATGTTTGGCGATTGTGGATGCTTTAGATAAATTTTATCATTATTTACACGGTCAAAAATTTGTCATACATACAGATCATGCGGCACTTACCTGGCTCAAAAGTGTTAAAAATTTAAGAGGACGTCTTTTCCGCTGGTCCCTAAAACTTAGTATGTTTGACTATGAAATTAAATACCAGAAAGGCTCCACTAATGTTGAAGCTGATATGCTATCTAGACAACCTGTTTCAGAAAATTTACCCCATATTATACGTCTCCTTGACTTGAATGAAGTAAGAGACAATCAGAAGAAAGAAAATGTAACAATTGATGGTAAAAAGTACACTGAGATAAATGATGTTGTTGTTATTAAAAAGAAAGGTTTGTATAAGATTGTGGTCCCCATGTCTTTACGTTTACCCCTATTAGAAAAAACCCACACACAATTTGGCCACCCTGGAATTTATAAAATGATAAATTTAATCTCTCCGCAATATTATTGGCCTAACTTTAATCAGGACATTGAAAATTTTGTAAAACACTGCCACACTTGTCAGATAAACAAAAAATGTAGACAAAAAAGATTTGGCTTATTGCAATTAATGCCCCCAACAGAGATACCTTTTGAATGTTTGGCAGTAGACACTGTTGGCGGATTTAATTATTACAATTCTACAAAAAAATATTTGCATTTAGTCGTTGACCATGCAACTCGCTATGTGTGGGGTTTTCCTTCAAAAAGTGTAACTACCGAAACTTATACAAACATTTTGAAACAATTATTTCAGATACAAGTACCAGATAGATTGTTAACCGACAGAAATGGAGCATTTACAGCTTCCAGGTTTAGGAGATTTCTTCGTAATTACAATATAAAACACAGATTGACGAGCAGCCATCACCCGGAAACGAATGGGAAAATTGAACGACTAAATCAGACTATTGTCACTAGATTAAAATGTAAAGTCAATTCCACATCCAAGAAAATACCCTGGACTAAGCTTTTAGATGAAGTCTTATATGAATATAATAACACCCCTCATTCTGTAACCCAATTCACCCCTAGCTATTTATTTTTAGGAAATTTACCATATGATCCCCCTTTACCAAATAATAGTTACTATCCCCCTGTGGAAGAAGCTAGAAAATTGGCTAAAGAGAGAACAATTGCTTACCATAAAAAGAATAAAGTCCGTTATGATGCTCGTTTCCTTCCTGTAAAGTTTAAAGTTGGTGACATTGTGATGTATGAAGAATTTCACTATCCGAATACCCGTAAATTGACTGCACCATATTCTGGCCCATACACCATTTTAAAACAACTTTCTGATGTATCCTTTGAAATTGATAAACCCAGCCCACATTTTAAGAGAAATTCCGAAATTGTCCATTCCTCCAAGTTAAGATACTACCACCCTCCTCAAAATCTTAAACTCAGCCATGAATAAACCCCATCTACCTTTTTCAGCTGTCAATTTTTTTAATTTTTGCTTTCCTATCGTCCCCCTTACTCGTAGCATTTGGATGAGGACCCAGCTGGGCGTGTAACCTATCTCCCCAGCAGTGTAGAATGATGGTGACAGTTTAAAAGTACTGTTAGAATTTTTATTATTTTTTTTAAAAATATTATAATGACGAATTGATGACACATGAAGGGGTCCTCCGCTCCGTGGCCACCCATCTTTAGCCGGACTGTTTTCCCAGATTCTCTTTCCAGGTTGAACGGAGAATCTGGCAAAACTGCTTCGCTTCCCCTCTGCAGGTGAATATCGATTACCCACTTTTCTTTTTCTGTCGTGCGAGTGGCACATTTTTGGGTGATATTCCCCTCAGAGTATTAAAACCCATATCGCACTGACCCTGCGCATGGTGAAAATTATAGCAAGTGTATATTTAGTTTTTATTAGCTGTAGTTTTCTTTTTTTTTAAACAACTTAGTGTTGTTTTTCATGGATATAAACCTAAGGCTGCATCATAGATGTAGCTAAGTCCCTAACAAAACGGAAAGGTATACGAAGAAATATAATTTGTTTTTGTTATTAGTATTTTAGGATATTTTACTGTTATTTTATCTCAGTGTGAAAATTCAATATTTCTAGAAATGCAAGCTTTTCAAATTGCATTTGAGATACAATATATTTTGTTGATAGTATTAGTGCATATTTTGTATTATTGAATATTTTATATTTTTGAATAATTTGTATTTGTGAATATATTTTACATTTTAATATTTTGTATTTGTGAATATTTTTTTTTTACATTTGAACATTGTCTATTATTGAATATTTTTTACATTTGCATATGTTGTATAGTTTTCAGTATGTTTACCTGTGAATATTTTAATATACTATATAGTTTATGGTTGCAATTTGCAATTATACACAAAAGGATGTTTCCCAACAAACTATATCAAAAACTTTAAAACAAAAACTGGAAAGAAAGGGAAACACTACAAACACAGTTATGTTATGACAACTGTTATAATCAAGATATGTCGTCTCGAGACACATTATTGTTTTGCTGCAGCACCATTGAAAGAATTCCAATATTTTAGTGTAACCAATATTTTTATGTAAATTTGATATATAAATGTAAAAATAGGTCCAATTGACTTGAGAGCTGAAGTAAATACTGAAGAGCTGGAGAAATTACTTGAGAGCTGGAGAAAATAAGAATCTAAAAAAAAAAAAAAAAAAAAAAAAAAAAACATGGGTTAAATTCACGAGATAAGACCCACAGGTCTTGCAGGCGAGCCCTGTGGCTCTTGTTTTAGTGGGGGGGGGGGATATGAAAGGATAAAAGCTAAACCCCTTTTTAAAATGCAAAATCCCTTTTTGCCCCTTTTAAAATTTTAAATTACCGTTTTAAAAAATAGAAATTTAAATCAAAACTTTAAAATGCTTTAATAATTGTGTTTCAATTGATTGAAAATGCCGTCGCCCCTGTTAAATTAGTTTTCCTGCATCGCATCTTATAACTTTCAAAGATCGTTTTCTGACTCTTCATAAGAATATTTGTGCTGACGCTAACGCAATTTTAAAGTCTTGCGGCATCCGATCGGCCGATGGAGCCAACGCCTTTATTCCGCACAATCAATCACTCAGCTCGCGGCCAATTAAAATTAAAAATACGCCTCTTTTGACTTAGACGACCTCTAGCAGAAATAATGCAAAAACCTCATATTTATACCATTACACGGCTATCAGGAGCGAACTTTTTACGATTTCCCTCATCTAAACAAATCCACGCCAATCTGCTCTCTCGGAATTGCCTCGCGATGGACGAACCTTCGATGTCCAGACAGACTTAAAAAGCAGCTCTCACGCCAATATGGGCCTGGTTTAAAAGGATGCATGTAAGAAAAAGAAATAAACCAGGTTCCGTAATAGACGGTGTCTTCCTTTAAACAGACATACATTCACTCGGAATTTAACCGAATCCCGCTCACGGCTCAGGACTACAAGAGCATGCAAGGGAATCAGAATGAGCGCTTTGACGTAAATACGGAGCCGCCATCAGTCCGCGCAGCCACCGGCCCGGCGATCAAGGACCCACCGACGGAGCAACACGCTTCGTTTCATATATATAGATATATATATATATTACAAACTCAAAATCTTTACATGTTTACTTAAGAAATCTTCTTCGTAAGAGTGGTGCTTCTAGTTTAACTAATGGTAAATAAAATCAACAAATTAATTTTTCAAGCTCATAAATAAGAAAAGACATGCAAACACAGAAGCTTCAGCTTTTTACAATTTTATGGGAGCAAAATAATTAAATAAATAAAATAAATAAAATAAAACTAAAAATAATATAGTCATATGTAATTGCAGGAAACGCGAATATTATAAAAGCCTGCAGGTCGCCAAGCAGTTTTCACATACTGTACCTCACTCCGAGTCCTTTGGAAACATTATGAGTGGTGATAGATTTTTACACGGGACTCGGAGTATGCACTTCTATATCGTTTCTTTTTATGTGATATCACTTCTTTTCATGGCTGACGTTTTAGGTTTGTGGCTTGGCGGGATCATTTACAACGAGTTGTTTTTGATGAGATAAATGTATATTGAGGGAACTTAAACAATCGAAGTTTGTTTATAACTTTTGATAACAATGCTTTTTGAATACAAAAAATAACAGCTTCTGTCTGTGTATGCCTGTGGTGTATGTGTGTTTATGTAAGTATACAGTGTGATTCATAAATATCGAAACAATAGGCTATCTCCTTAAATATTGCTCCTAGGCACATACTTCCAATTACAAATTTTCATAAAAAAAGTTGCAAAATTTGATGAGATAAGTTGCAACTCCATGAGGGGTCAATTTGAGAAAATACAAAAATTAAATTTTTATACGGCCCCCGTAGGATAAAATTTCCAATTAGGAAATTATTCCTTATCCAGTCATGAATTAAACAAAAAAATATGCCATTTTTATATCTGCAAAATTCACAGAGATATTAAAATCCAAAATTCGTGACTTACACCACTTAAGCATACCTCTGAGAGACGCGAAATAAGTTCATTTGCAATGTAAGTTAGGGATCGACCATACATTTACACATTATTAAAAGTCGATCTAAGACAATGCCTTAACTTTTAGATATAAAATGTTAGCGTATAGATTTTTACGTTAAACTTGCTTGAGAAGTATGCTAGAGGTCTGCATGAGGCCGAGATTGGTCCCAGGGTCGTAATCGGCACGGCCCGCTGGCCGGACCGTGCCGGCCCGTGTCTGTATTGTTCTTAAGACGTGTCGGGAAGGCAATAAGTTTTATAAAAATAGTAATAGCGATAATGAAACTTCTGTTAACGGTATCATTGGAAATAATATTTTATAAATTACACAGAAATATTTTCAAAAATCTTTTTTTTGTTTTACAGTTTCAAAAGTTATGATGTTTTTAAATCTATTTTTCATTTATTCCAAACGACATCGTTTCTTAAAATAAATCTTTATTCGAATATAACAGTCTAATAGTTATAAATAATCATTAACGTTGCTATTGCGTATTTTTTTAATAGATGCCAAGCTCTCACTAATATTCCGTTATAAGTGTGTTTATTTGACCCAGGTTCAATACGTTCGAACCAGAAACTCTTTTAAGAAATTCAATTAAATGTAGTAATGATTCGACTTAAAACATTTAAATTAAATAAGTCAAAGATTCTTTAAACAATTTCTAGTTTTAAAGGGGTTAACTGGTTCAAATTAATCAACATATTACGGAGGATTAGTGGGAGGTTTGGCAGCTATGTTTTTCTCATGCAAAAACATAGTAATCTAAATTATACTGTAAAATTTTCTTATAAATATGTATATAGTATTCTTTAAAATAATCTTAATTGTATCTTAAGATAAATGGGATTTTTTTGTACAAATTTCGGCTTGTGCAGGATTCTAAAATATGCACAGACACCTGTCTAGATAATGAATTAAATAAAATTAAGTGCAACGCCCATGAAAATGGTTTTCTTTTGCATCATATCAATAAACCTGACCTGAAACATAAAAAGCATAAAAGAATTTTTATGAATATAAATTTATATAAATTTTTAAGAAAATTTACATCTCTAATAAACTTAATTTTTGTAAACTTCGCTGCATACCAGATTTGTATGAGAGAAATGTATGCGTTAAACATTGCGTGTAGGATATGCGTTAAACAAATTTAATATCTGTACTCGAAAGCCAAACTATCGTAATCAGAAATTGAAGCTACAGGAAGGAGTTACTTATTCACCTGGAAGCTTTTAAAAAGCATTTAAACGTTCTATTAGGACCCAATCTTTGTTTAAAACTTTAAATGCATTTTTCGGCATCATAAGTTTTTTTCAGCATTTCTCATCTTTAAATTTATATAATTCAATAACCTCTATAAATGGTTCAAACTTGTAATATATCTTTTTCAAATATTTTACTTAAATTTTAATTCGGCAAATTTGAAAAAAAATTATTCACTTTTGAAAATATGATTTGTTTAAAATAAGTTGCATTTTTTTTTTTAATTGCTATTTTAAATATTTTTTTTATTAATATTTTTCAAAATGTTTAAAGAAAATTAAAACTTATATATTTTCGTTTAATTAAAGGAAAAAAATTAAATTCGACAAATAATATTTCGAGTTATAACAATTTTAAATTACTCTGCATTTTCTGATTTTTTTTTCCTTGTAACAAGTCTTATGGTGTGATTCTGTTTACAAATTATATGGCTAATCATCACAATAAATTCAAAATTCTAACTCTATAAATAAATAAATAAAATGTTTCCCGGACACCTTACAGTAACATTGTTTCTTGAATTACACGCATTTCAATTTGTGTCTGATCCCTTGAAACCTCACGAATTATTAAAACGGACATATCTCCCTGAGTTTTACAGATATCAAGATGGATTTTTTTTTGTTTAATTCAGGAATGGATAAGGAAAAATGTCCTAATTGGAAATTTTATCCTACGGGGACCGTATAAAAATTTAATTGTTGTATTTTTTCAAATAGACCCCTCATGGAGTTGCAACTTATCTCACCAAATTTTGCACCTTTTTTTATGAAACTTTGCAATTGGAAGTACGTGTCTAGGAGAAATATTTAAAGAGATAGCCTATTGTTTCGATATTTATGAATCACACTGTATATGAAAGGATAAAAATAAACCCTTTTTAAAATGCAAAATTAAAATTCAGAATTTAAAATTTAAAATCTCAAAACATTTTTTAACTTATAAATCTAATGCTTAGATCTGACTAGCCCCTGTTAAGTTTATTTTACTGCACATCACTTATTACTTCCAGACTCCAAAATTGAACTTTTTTAAGATTAAAAATGCTGACGTTTGTGCAATTCTCTTCTCCTTGTGGGTAGGTAGGTCTGCATGAGTAATTGCCCGGGATGCTCTACAAAATCTAACCCAGACATCAATCAAAAGATAATTGACCAATTAGATTAAATTACACTCCCAATTTGACACCTTCGCCCTCTACTGGAAAATATCCTAAATTCTAATTAAAACTGGCATGGAACGACCAAGAGGACATATTTTTGGCAGATTTGAGCGGTCAGCCAAAACCTCGGCCATGTAGAATTCAAATATGACCGAAGATGGCTCGCGGGGCCTCTGGTCAAACTCCGACTACAAATGTACAACAGAACGGTCAATAAAAGAGTTAGATCTGCAAAGTAGTCCCGAGTCCAACTTATTTCTGTGTCACCAACTTATTTATCACCAAAATCATTCCCAAGAATATTTCCTTACATATATATTATAAACCTTCCAAATCATACGTTATATTTATTTCAAGAAACTTATAACATATGTAGACAAACTTTTTTTTTTCTAAATTACAGATGCCTGTAAATTATATCTATTGTGTTTTATATATCTTCTACTATGCATATCGGTCTTGTCATAAATCTAATGCCATTTTCCCGGTTACTGGAAACAATATCTACTTTGTCATTTGTCACTAACAAAATTGTGATTGTATATTGAATAACTTGCTTTTCTATTATATCCAAAATAAAAATACATTGTTCATTTTAGCAGATTTTTTTTTCTTTTACCCATAATGCATTGTGTTCGCCCTGTTAACATAACCACGTAACTGTAAAAACCATAATATATTTTTTATATTTTCTTTATATCCTTGAAGCCTTTTTTTTGTTCGTCTTTGCGGTTATCTGATTACTTCCTTTCCGAGTTTTTCGATTTGTACTTACTTTCTTACGAATTAATTAATCAAAACATTTTAATTAAATACAAAGGATGTGAAATATCACTTTATTAAACAGTTACAGTCACTTTACTTCACAGATACTGGGTTTGATTTGTCGCATGCATGCCAACGGTGTTGTGCTCATGATTGACTTTCCATCTTGTGCTGTGTGGTTGTAGCCGAGCCATATAATAGTGAGAGAATGCTAGACCGGATGTCGTCCGGATGGTTTAACTGGAAAAGCACTTGGTGCGCTATACCAAGGGATCCGGGATCGAACCCCGGACATTTTCCACTCTAATGGTTGTAAGTAGAGATCGACCGAAACAGGTTTTAAGACCGAAACCTAAACCGAAACCGAATTTCGGTGACCTTCCCACTTTCGGCCGAAACCGAAAGTGTCAAATTTTTTAAAAAACTGATTAATACATACATAACTGCAGATAACTATTACTTATTTAATTAATTAATAACAAATAATTAATAATTACTTCATAATAACTAATTACGTTACTAGTTAATTAATTAATTATACTTGTATTGAACCACATTTTTAACAAATAAACTTACACATATATATATGTGTGTGTGTGTATATGTTTGAAACATAAATAATACAACTTTTATATGTTATCATTTTATAACAACCTTTAATTACAGGGATTTATCAATAATTAATTAACAATGTAGTTAAATAATGTAAAACTAATTCAATAATGAATATTTAATTTTTAAATATATTCATATTTTCAATTCGTTAATATTTTGCATTTAAATTGATTGAAATAAAGTACTTAAAAGTTTGATTTTTAGGAAATTAACATTGAATATGTTTTAACCATATTATAATTATAAATATTATTAATTTAATAGACGTTTAAATATAGATATATATTTAAATATTGCTGAATATTATTATCAATTATTTAAAATTTTGTACAAACATTTTTACTTGACATTTTTTTTTTACATTCATACAGTAATTTTTTATTTACATTACATTATATTACAATTTTTTTTTTATAAAATTTGAATTATGAATAAATAACTCACAAGAAAATTTTTAATTACAGCACAATATTTATGTATGAGTCGTTATAGGTTAGTCTAAGTAAAGGGCACAAAAGCTAAAATAACTTGTTCAATTTGACTAAAAAAGGAAAATTAGCATTAAGACAACATTTTAAGCCTAGAAATTATTAATTCTAAACTTTATTTTCCATTTCAAGGTTCTCAAAGTGAGACATGTTTAACATTATTTTGTACTTTAGCGAATTTTAAATATATGTATAAGGATAAAAATGTAACAGTTGTCAATTTTCTTTTAGAAATGTGCACAATAAGATCAAAATAAACCTTTGCGCACTCACCGCCTCACCCCCCCCCCCCCAAAAAAAAGCTTCGCCACTCCTTGCCTCCCTAAAAAAGTGTTGAAATGGCAACCATGTTTGAAAATTTTATCTCCGGTGCCAAGTTGACTCTCTGTGCCTCTATCCAAAACTATTTATTTTAATATAAAATAAAACGTAATTAATTTATCAATAAGACAGAAATAGTTTCCAATTATACGAATTTCATCCAATAAAAAAATATTTTAAGTATACATACCTCGATATATCTTTTGTAATAAATTTCGTAAATCTTCATATGTTTTAACAACACCTTTCTCATAAAGCATTCGAAACAATCTGGAGTTTCAAAGTAAAAAAAATTACATCACTGTTAAGTTTGCAGTTTTTAAAGATCACGTGATAAGCGCCTTTTAAGTTTAGTCATAAATACATTGCTTGCTTTATAATGTACATTCACATCATGAAAGAGCCCATGACGGATAATGATAAACAGTGGAGTTCACAGCAATAAACAGTGTCTCATTTGAGCCGATACAACTCATATCAATGAGTAAAGTTGAAATTTTCCGAAAGAAAGAACGAGATTTTGAAATACAGATAGTTTCGGTCAGGCCGAAATTTGGGCAGCAGTTTCGCCGAAAATGAATATTCGGCGAAACTACAATTTTGCGCCGAAACCGAAACCGAAACCGAAATTTCGGTCGATCTCTAGTTGTAAGTTGTTTAGTAAAGTGATATTTCACATCCTTTGTATTTCAGTAATTTACAGCGTAATTTCAGCTTTGCTGAAAATTAATTAGTACATTTTAATTAATTAATTACCTCCATACCTTAGTATTTTTTTATCTCTTTAGTTAATTCTCCATTACATAAGGGTCATTCCATGGTAACTTACGTTATATTTAGAATAATTGACTTCAGTAATTTTAGTAATATAACAGCAAAAAATATTCAAATGTAATGTTTATATGATTTGTTAATTAAGCCTAACAAAGCTAAATTTCGATAAAAATTACTTAAATTTAGTACTATTTCTTGAACGCTAAAAATTATATTTACTATGGTAACTTACGTTTCTGACAAAAAGAACGTAAGTTACCATAATAAATATGATGACCAGTGTTCAAAAAATAGCACTAAAGGTAGGTAATTTTCATGCAAATTTCGCTTTGGATAGGTTTAATTAACAAATCATATCAACATTACATTTTCAATATTTTTTGCTGTCATATTATGAAAATTACTAAAGAAAATTATTCTAAATGTAACGTAAGTTACCATGGAATGACCCATAACATATTACGTCTATACTTACACACATTCTTATTTACATAATAAATATGTTTTATATGTACTTCTTACGTATATCTTACAGAATAATAACTTCTTAGAATACATACAGCATACATACAGCAATTTACATTACATACAACATGCTTATGCATACAACTTACAACAACTCACAATACACTTTATGAATGAAACAACGCTTTTCAAAAAATGAAAATAATACCGACCACTATTCTGTCATCATTGAGGTATCTTCTATAATCAGATTCCTAATTCAACTAAAATTTAATAGATGTATACTAAAAAAACTTACACAATCGAAGTTTGCTATCAATTTTGATAACAACGCTTTTTGTATACAAAAACTAGTCGTTGGGGGCCACCGTAATACTTACCCATCATGGATATGCATAATATAAAATATGAAAATAAAACATGTGTAAACTATTTATAAAATGCATTGCAATTCGAATAACATCGCGACTTGATGACGTAATAAATTTAAATGCTCTTTTGCTAAATTGCGTAAGAGAAACATCCTTATAACTCTAAAAATGATAATCCTATTAACTATAACAGTTAACTGCGTCGGATTAAACGCCTCTTTACTAATTAAAATATAACTTTGAATTGAAATTTGAATGAAATACAGGGTCATGAAACATCGAAGAGTGTGGCAAATGGGATTACAAATATCTCGGCAACTCATTATTCAATCAACTTCATTCTTAATGAAAATTTGTTTTTTTTATTGTCTTTTATATTCACTCCTTAAAAAAAAAACAATTTCGAAAATTTTTATATGCCTTTTATCAGAAGGAATATTTAAAGAGTTCCGGATAATCGAGGTTACTGAAATTTAACAAGCTTCTTCCCATTATTACATACTATATACATACCAAATTGCAAATCTCTATCTCAGTTTGTTCGGGAGATAGAGCGTTTACAGACACACAGACAGACGGACGGCAATTTTTTTTTTCTAAAAATATGTTTTCGGAATTTCCAGTATCTGAAATGTGTAAATCCGTCAAATTTTTTTTTTTCGATTATCAAAACGATTATAAAACTTACCCAATACTACATGTGATGAGTAAGTAATAACAGTTTCTCTCTGTGTATATGTGTATGTATACAGGGTGTCCCAAAAACATTGACCTCGGCTTTTATTCCTTAAATATTGATCGTAGACATATATTATAAATTACAAATTTACGTAAAAAAGGAGTTCAGAATTTTATGAAATCAATTAAAGTTTTCAGGGGATTAAATTTGAAGAAATACAAAAATTAAATTTTTATACGGCCTCCGTACAAAAAATTTTACCGATGAGTAAAATTTGCCCCATACGCTAATAAGGTCATGTACAAAATTTCAGCATTTGATCATAAAAGTTCGCGCAGAAATATGAAAATACACAAATGCTGACTTAAACCACTTTTCCATGCCTGGATAGGAATTTGCAAAGGGGAAAAATCGTGATCGCGTTTCAGGGGCCGTGAACAAATTACGAAAGAAAACAATGATTGCATGAATAAATAAATAATTGTGCTATTTATTGGTACAAAAGTATCTAAACTGTGTAGAAATAATAACTTTACGCAAAGATTACAAAGCTTGTTCAAAATGTTTACATTATGTTTACATTTATGTCAAACATTTCTAAGCTGTTTTAATGTTCATTGACCATTTCCAAATTTTATTCTGTAATTCCAAATTTTGTCATGTAAAATTTTAAGGTATTTTTCAGGAAGCATGTTTTGTAAATTTGTAATTAAAACTAAAGATAAACATCATATTTTATTTGCGTATGATGCATTTCTGCGTCGCGTCATCTGCACTTTAGCTGTAAACATTTACATTTTAATTTATGATTAACCCCTCACCCACTTTGTTTAAACATATCTCTGCGATTTTTTATGATAAAATGATGAAATTTTGTACATGACTTTATTAGTGTATGGGCACATTTCACTCATTGAAAAAAAAATTTATACGGGCTGTATAAAAATTAAAATTTTGTATTTCTTCAAATTTAGTCACCTGAATTTTTTAATCGATTTCATAAAATTCTCTATCTTTCTTTACGTGACTTTGTAATTTATAATATATATTATGTCTATGATCAATATTTAAGGAATAAAAGCCGAGCTCAATGTTTTTGGGGCACTCTGTATACGTATATATATTATAAACCTTTGAAATTATACATTATATTTATTTAAAAAAACTTATAACATATGTAAACAAAGGTTTTTTTCCTTAATTATACAGCCATGGAAAAAATTATAAAGACAAGCGGGAAAAATTCTACCTTATGGCAGAATATAGATTGGCCACCCACGGTTTTTATCGTTGAGATTTTTTCAGCCAAGTCTAACTCGTCAAAAAAAAGTGTTTGTTAGCATAAGCCAGCTTCTCCCCTTTAGAATTTAGTTAGCGCTCTAAGATTTTTTGTGAGGCTGGTGGAATATATTAGTCACGAACACACCAAGTTTAAAAATATTCGGTGACTAGAAGTATTTTTAATAAATATAATCGTAAAAAGATGTGGCTCCAATGGGATGAGACGTGGCGAGGTAGTTGTTGTTTACAAATGTGCTGGCTTAATGACACCCTTTAAACTATTTTTAATGGTTCAAGGCATTTTGGCACTTAATATATAACCTAAAAAAGGTAATGAAAAGTTCTATGTTAGCAGCTTTTATGATGGATACAGCTAAGAGAAGTTGTTTAACAAATGATGAGTTAGCATTAATTGACGGGATTTTGGAGAGCGGTGGGGGGAAGAGAGGGGGAGCTATACAAAACACAAGTGCTGTACGAGACCTTTAAAATGAATCCTCACTTCCAATTGAGAGATGGGACTTTAAAAGGGATCCCCCTTTTCGCCCCTCTGACGGACCCCCTCGACAGATACGTGAAAACCGAGGGCGCCAAAAGAAGGGTAGGGGATACCTTTAGGCAGTTTACAGCTAATTTTGGTGAAATTTTGGAGCTGTCCGGCCCATAGGAACAGAGAAAAATGGGAAAAACTAAAATAAATATGAGAAATTGAAAAAAATAAAAAATAAAAGTGCTCCTGAAATGGAGACGGGAGAGAAAGAGGGGGAGAGTAGAACCAGACAAAAGTGTTTGATGAGATCAAATTGTTGATATATTACATGACGGGGTTTGAACACCTTGAAAGTCTCCCCCGTGGGGGGAGGGGGTAACTTCGGTCCTATGGGAGATAGGGCCTCGGGACCCTCTTAGAAATGTCGGCCTCGACGATTTTAACTTCGTTGGATCCTTTAGAAGAGACCTACGCCCTCTGGTGGGGCTTAAAAGGGCTGAGAAAGATGGGAAAAACTAAAATTTTAAAAAAGTTGAAACAGAGAAATATGCTTCTTAAGGGAGGGGGGGAGTGAGAGGCGGAGAGTAGGACCAGACCATAGTGCTTGACGAGATCTATCAATTATTGATGTGTTACATGAAGGGGTTTACATGAGGGAGGAGCACCAAAAAGGTCTTACTGAACCTTTTCCCCGGGAACTTACATTAACTTACCCCCCGGGGGGTAACTTAATTCCTATTGGAGATAGGGCAACGGGACCCCCTTAGAAATGTCCGCCACGACGGGTTTAACTTTGTTGGATCCTTTATATTATTGTTTAAATGGGGTCTGTGCAGGCTGTAGGGCAATTAGATACTGAGAAAGGAAATACGAGCGGAAGTATCGGCATAATACAGAGGGACAATTTGATTTTTAATATCGTTAGTAACAACCATTTGTATAGCTATGTATAAAGGGTATCCTCCTTTATATATGGAGTGGCTGTGACTTTTCATACACATGAATTTTACTGTAGACTGAAAGAATTAGCCCTGTGTGTGGCTAAAAAAAAAAAAAAAAAACGGCTCCCACAATTATGATTATGTCAAGGTTGCAGTTATGATTTCGCCAAGATCATCGCAAAGCTTATATAGGCATCCTATATATGCATATATATATTCCAAACACTTCTATATGTGCCATATACGTCATTATACACATATTATTTATGTCTTATATGTCGTATATACATCATATACACATGTCATATATATACATCATATATGCGTCATATATGACTATAACTTCGCCACATACGCACAGAAATGTTATATATATATATCATATATATTATTATAATGTCATACATGCTTTATAATTTGGCGATAAATCTTGGCCGCTTGGCAGTTCATCCTTGGAAGCCGCTATAACACGAAAGTACCAAATTTACAATATATTAATGAAAACAGAAACAAAAATATTTCATGCTTGGTGGCTGCTATAACACGAAAGTACCAAATTTCTTCTTTATTTTTCATATCTGATAATTTGCATCTATCCTTTTTTGTAATTTTAACATTTTTGTAACGAATTTATGCATTTCTATTACCTATTTAAAGAAAAATTCTTCTAAAGTTACAGAATTTCATTAAAAACGGTAAAAATAGTAAAATGCGGACATCGTTTGGTCCATTCCCGACCGAAAGCAATAACCGTTATCATTATCTTTTTACGCGTGAAGGTTTCGTTATGGTACTTTATTGTAAAGTTTGGTAATTTTTGAAATTCATTATTTGAAAAACGGCATAATCATTCGATTTGAAATTTATACCAAGAAAAATACAATTTTTTTCCTTTCTAACGCAGTTTGTCTAACAATTTTGTGACAAACACTTTTTGAGCTATTAATTTTTTCAGTAACTTCAAATGTTTAATTTTCCGAGATTAACCTGTGGCAACGATGGATTGCTGTGACTTTTCATAAACATGAAAAATGATAGAGATTGAAAGAATAAGCCTCCCTGTGGGCGGCTAACAAGCGAAAAGTCGCCAAATGTAGTAGCCGCTTGGCTAGAAAATTATGCAAATATTTGTATGATAAAAAGGCTTGAAATGGAACATTTCCAAACAAACTTTAAGTTGAAAACTTGGAAAATCATTAAAAGACATGAATTTAAAAGGTTTTAATAGCTTGCTACTCCCACGCATTGCTTTTGAAATCGCAAATAAAATTTTGCATATTTGGTAATATCATAGGATTGTTTAAAGTAGCCTAAAACTGTTGCGCAGTAATATTGTTCAGTTTCTCTCGTTCTTCATCATGCCAAAGACCACAGAACTAACTGAATTTGAAAAGGGAAAAAGTAATGCTTACAGAAAATGTGGAATGAGTGAACGTGAAATCTCAAGGAATATAAACAGATCTAAAATAGTAATTCATAATTTTTTGAAGCATCCAAAAGATTATGGCAAGAAGAAGCCTACAGGTAGGCCTGTTTCTCTGACTATGCGCCAGAAACGTGCAACTGCGCGTAGAGCTTGTTTAAAACAAACAGATTTCAACTCAAATTAAAACAGAAATGAATCTATCATGCACTAACCAAACAGAGCGTAATGTTTGCAAAAGTATTCCAATGTTAGATATGCTAAACTACGGTCACGTCCACCACTTACCGGGTGTCCCAAAAATGACTGATGGATTTTAAAATTCAATAACTTGCAAACGGTGAAAGATATTTAAAAAAATTCTTGCAGAAGGGTTATGTATGATGTCAGGAGTTTTTAGACTGTGATTCTTGATTTTAGTTCGAATTTCAAACAATAGATGGTGCTGACAGCGATTGGCGTTCAGTCGAGGCCGAAATTGACGCCACACAGCATTGATGCACTGTCCCCTGAATACTAGATGGCGGCTGTCGCAGGCGCATTTTTTTTTCAGCGTTTGAACGGTCCTTCGAACTTTGCTAAAAATTGACTAGATCATTGACTAGTCATTTACGAACACCAATAATATCTAAAAGTTTTCTTTGACTTATTTGATCTCAGAAAAACTGGGCGAAGAAAACTTTTAGAAATTATTGATGTTGAAGTTCGAGGGACCATTCAAACGCTGAAAAAAGAAATCCACCTGCGACAGCCGCCCATCAAGTATTCAGGGGACGGTACATCAATGCTGAGTGGCGTCAGTTTCGGTCTCGACTGAACGCCAATCGCTGTCAGCGCCAACTATTGTTTGAAATTCGAACTAAAATAAAAAATCACAGTAACAAAACTCCTGACATCTTACATAACCCTCCTGCAAGAATTTTTTAAATATCTGACGTCATTTGCAAGTTATTGAATTTTAAAATCCATCAGTCATTTTTGGGACACCCGGTACAAACTACATAAGAAGCTTAGACTGGAATTTGTTAAGAAACACGTTTCTTTTGCATCTCGCAGGAAATATGTGGTATTTTTGGATGAAAAGTTTTTTATTTGGACGGACCACTCGGTTTCCGCCATTATTGGTATGACTTGCGATAAGAAAACCTTTTTTTTTTTTCCAAACGCAAAGTCGGAGGAGGTTCTGTGATAGTATGGGCAGGTTTTACAGCCAGTGGAACAACACCAATCGTGTCCATTCGAGGTCCCATGAATTCAGAATCATATTTGGATATGCTAGCTGAAAAATTTGTGCCTAACGCACCCCTCATGACAGATGGTGAGTAATTGTTTCAACAAGACAATGCAAGTTGCCACGTGTCTCGTGAATTTCGTTCATGGTTCGAGGACAATTCTGTCCAACTTTTGGATTGGCCGCCAAGAAGCCCTGATTTAAACCACACAGAGAATCTGTGGGGCATTTTATCTAGAGAAGTATATAAGCATGGCACACAATATGCAAATACAGACGATTTGACATCATCATCGAATTAGCGTGGAAAAACATTTCTAAATAAACTTTAATTGGACTTTCTGAGTCAATGACTGCACGATTAATAAGAGTTATTGAAAATAAAAAAGTTGGTTTTGTAGAATATTAATTTATTTTCAGACATATTTCAGTATGTCCTTATAATTTTTTCCGTGTTTCACGTTATATATTTCTATTAATATGTGATTTTTAAATTTTATTGTAATTTAATTTCATATTAATAGGTTCCTAATGTTTCCTAATTACGAGTAGTAAATTATATTTGATTTTGTTTTCAGTTGATGATTTCTTTAATAAGTATTGCTCATTTTTCAACGTGTCCTTATAATTTTTTTCCATGGCTGTAGTTGCCATGTAAATTATATATCTCGCGTTCGCCCTTTTAACATTTAACCACATACCTGTAAAAACCATAATACAATTTGATATTTTCTTCATATCCTTGAAGCCTTCCCTCCTTTATAATTGCGGTTATCCCAGTTCTTCTATTTCCGAGTTTTTAGAACTGCACTTTCCTACGAATCCCTAACATCGTGTGACCCGCAGAATAGGGTCAAATTTTTCTCGTACATTTTCATCTGCATACTTACAAAAAACAAAAAAACAATTTTTTTCCTTTCGGAATTTCCCACTAATTACTTGGTTTTGGTTTTAATAATAATAATAAAAAAAGCAAATATAATGAAGTGCAGAATTTTCATATGCGCCAATGCTTTTAAAGGTCATAGAATGTAGAATCTCATTTAGCTTGAAACTAAATCTACAATGTAAAAGAAAAGTTGGAAATTGTACGTCAAACGTGACAAACGCGGTGCGTTCGTACTATAGCTAGTTACATAAATATTCAGATCTTGATGATTTTTAATTTTGTGAAATGAATTATATCGTCTGTAGATTAATTTCTGTCATAAAATAAGCATCACGGTCGCTTGACGATTAAACCTCGGAAGCTCCTATAGCAAGAAAACGCCGATTTTTTTTTTTAAATTCAAATTTCTTAATAAAATTTTTTATTAACATCTTCTAAAGTTTTGATTCGATTTTCATAAAATTTGAAATGTCTCGACAAAATTCTGCAAAGATAATATATCTTAAATTTCAAACCATTTGGTTGGGTAGTTTTTGCGCTGTTATATGCGGACAGACGGACGGACGGACTGTCGGACGGATCAGACGACGACTATAGGTTCTACGTATTTATATAATTACGAATGCACCTAAAAAGACAAATGTTTCTAAATCTATGAAAATATAACATATCCACGAATGAAAATATGTAATAACCTCATCCGTGTTACCCATGATTCGGAAAAGCGGTCTTTATCTTTAGAAATCTCAGAAACCAATATAATTTCGAGATTTCAAGATGCATTTATAAAAACCGTTTCATTTTCTGCAACTAATTTTCGGAAACGTTTACGAGTAGATTTTATAGTGCATAAAATCAGTTTTTTCAACCTAGAATACAGGTTTTTCGATAATTAATTTTTCTTTGAAGTTTAAACCCGCAACTAGAAAATATTATACTGAAGTGCGAAGTTCATGCACGTCCCAATATTTTATTTCCAATGTCAACTTCCAACTTTTCTAATGCACATAAAAAACGCACAATGACAAATGACGTATCATATTAAAAGTTTTTAATTTTTTTTTGACATAGTACACTAAAATTTCGTTAAAACACGATGCTTGATGAGAAACTGCTGTTAATTAAAAATCAATGAAAAAAGAATCAGCAAAAATTTTTAGAGATTGCACTGCGAAAGCTTCGCACGGGTCCACTCGTTTACACTTATGTATATTTATTTATTAACCATTGGAAAAATGGTTGTTGTTTTCGGTCGAGAATGGACCTCTTGACGTCGTCACTTTATTTTTTAAGCGTTTTTATTGAAATTCTGTAACTTTCGAAGAATTTTTAACGAAATTCTGTAACTTTAGAAGAATTTTTAACGAAATTCTGTAATTTTAGAAGAATTTTTCTTTGAATAGGCAATAGAAATGCATAAAATCGTTACAAAAGTGTTAAAGTTACAAAAAGGATAGATGCAAATTATCAGATATGAAAAATAAAGTAGAAATTTGATACTTTCGTGTTATAGCGACCCCAAAGGATGAATCGTCAAGCGACCAAGATTTATCGCCAAATTATAAAGCATGTATGACATTATAATAATATATGATATATATATATAACATTTCTTGACGTATGTGGCCAAGTTATAGTCATATAGGATGCATATAATGATACATATATATGACATGTGTATATGATGTATATACGACCTATAAGACGTAAATAATATGTGTATAATGACGTATACGGCACATATAGGAGTGTTTGGAATATATATATGCATATATAGGATGCCTATATAAGCTTTGCGATGATCTTGGCGAAATCGTAACAACAACCTTGGCATACTCATAATTGTGGGGGCTGCTATAACACAAAAATACGGTAATTTTTTTTTTTTTTTTAAGTTTTCGGAACATTTTCACAATGGTTATTGTAATTTGTTAAATTATAATTTTTTATTTATTTATTTATTTGTGCCTAAATCAATTTTATTTCCAACTTGTCTCTATTTTTTAAAAATAACATTAACCCGGTTACTTGAGTAAAATTGAAAATAATCTGATTTTAATTCTTCCACCTTTTCTCTACGAATGAAACAAATAAAGTAACTGTATCTATACCCGAAAAGTTTTTGTTTGATTGTTGAATTAATGAAGCGTTTTGTGATTTTATGCATGGCGAGATTTTTACGAGAACAATACACGCAGAAACTGAACTATTTACTCCGTCACTCTAGCCTTGACCTTGCTTCTTTTTTATCTTTGCTCGAGTAAATATAGGAATCCAGTTCACTACAAAATGACTGATGATTCCTATCTGACCTGAATGGCTCGATTGTGTAAATATGCTGATGTTACTTTCACTTCCTGCTGGATTTGCAATGGTAATCAAAGTAATTCGCTGGTAATTACAGGAGGAAGTAATTGGGGTGTCATAGGTGCTTAGACTTAGACGAGGTTAGGTGGAGAGTAAGCGCCTTTTCTGAATTTTCAGAATTCATGAAATAAGTTTTCCCCTTTTTTTTCGCCATGATTTTGAAAGTGAAAAAAATATTCTTCTCAAATGATTTAAAATAAAAACTTTAAGATAGCAAGAAAGAATAATAATGCGTTAAGCAACGATTATGAAACACTTTCCAACGTGTTCAGAATATTGGCCCCTGTCGCGCTCTTCGACCTAACTGTTCGGAGTTTTCCGTGGTTTTCTTCGAACCTTGCCGTAAATACGGGTTAGGATTCCTTAGAAAGATCCCCACGGAGGGCATTCCCCCTAGGGCCTATATCCTTCGTGTAGATAATCGGCCGTCATAAAATCAACCAACCAACCAGAATATTGCAAAAAAATTTCATTCATCGCTCAAGTTGAAAGATGATGGCTAAGTAAACAATTTGGAAAAACAATCAAACCAATCAAAATCTATACAAATATGTTGAAAAGTGTTAAAAACATGTCCGAGAGAAATGCTGACGTCATATAGACGGTAGCAATGATCTAAGCAATCAATTCTCTTTTTCTCAAATTTAATTGCTTCTGAATCTGAACATCACATAATTAAAATTTTTATTCTGTTTAAATTGGGGAAAAATTTACTTTCAAATGCAATTTGTGTGGAAACTGTATCTGAATTTACTGATATTTTTTATGGTTTTTAAAATAATTTTCATGCACGATTTTTTTTAATGCACCTCTATCACGTGCAGCTCGATTACGGAAGATTAACCCATTTGCACTTAAAACAGTATAAGTAATTTAAATTTTGCTTTCGCCTAATAGTCTATAACGAAATTAACAGTTCATCAATAATTAAGTAAATAAAATATCATAAATAAAACACAAATTTAACACACATTTAATCAACGTTTTAAACACAGAAATAATCAGAATAAAAAAAGCAGCTGTAAGTAGTGAAAACTTTCTTGATTTCTTCCGCTATTAACCCCTGGCATGCGGTTAATACGAAAGTATCGCTTTTAATACATTTCAAAACTTTATTTGAATATATAATTGAAATTGTTGATATAAAAATGTTTTTTGGTGCTATTAGTGGACAATCTTAAACAAAAACATTAAATGTAAAAAATCTATTAGAGTTATTTTTTTTAAGTAGGCTTTTAACCTATGTTCTATAATCCGGGAAGCCACAGTTGGATCATATGGTATCTGGATAAAGTGTAACGATAAAATTACACAGTGATAAAAACTAGTTATATTGAGGCACTCCTTTGGGTTTCAGGGCCACATACCTATGGAGGCCCTAAGGTATTCGTCAAATATATTGAAAATGATGAGATGGGTTTATCTTACAAGGAAAAAAAGTAAGAAATATTTAGCCGTAACATCGAAATACCCTAAAGTCTTTAAAGGATCGACATCAATTTCGAATTCGAATGTAAATAAACAGTTGACATTGAAAAATTATCACTCTTTTTGGAGAACTACTGAAATTTCAATACTTTTTTTTAAAAAATACAGTTTTGTCAGGAGTTAAACTATAAATTGTTCGTTTGCCAAGGAATATTTCTATTCTCCGCAATTGAAATTATTGTGACCTTTCCAGTTTCTCCGCTTGTACTGCAAAAACTACTGCATATAAAAACATGAAAAATGGCAGTTTATAGAGAACTGTATCATAAACACGTTTAAACAGACAGTTTTAAAATCGAAGAATTATTTCAGGCGCTGTTTGATGTTGCAATTAGTCAAGATAGTTCAGTTACATATGCTTTATAGGATCAAAAACTATGCATATCAATTTAACAATCTTTTGCCGGCACATACTTGATTAGATTGTGGTGTGCAGTGTCCAATTGTTTTAAATTTAATTCATTTTTAAAGTTTTTTTTTCAATTTTTTATTCAAAATTTCCTTACATGAAGAGCTATTTAATTCATAATTTGAAATAGCCGTTTTTAAGTACCGTTGTCAGATTTTAAAAAGTCCGAATAATAAAATTTACAAACACTTTTTAATTAAAAAATATATTTACACGTGAATCTTAAGAAATTAAAACAATTTTAAATAATTAAACTATTATGTGCGAAAAGCATTTAATGTTGAAAATTACGGCGTATTTAAAAGATTTTCTTATAGAGCTGTTATGAATTTCCGGGAAGCAACACCATTTTTTAGTTAATCATTTTATACAAGCTTATTTTTAAACGTGTAATTGATCTTGCCTAATCAATCACGAAAACAGCCATTTTACAGTATGATTTAGATTACTATATCTTTACAAGTCATAGAAAACAGAAAAGTACCATTAATGATCACTCAGACTCTTAGACTATTACATTCAAATAAAGACATTAAAAATATAAATGTAGTTTAGAATAAAAGAAAGAAGATGGTTAAAAACATCATAACTTTTGTTGTTGTATAATAAAAAAGTAGACTTTTGAAAATGTTTCTGTTATAATTTATTAAAGTATATTTCCAAAGATTCCGTCAACAAAAGTTCATTATCGCAATTACTGTTTTTACAAAACAAATTGCTTGCTCGATACGCCCTGGGAAAAATTAAGTGCAGTTCCGGCGCGGTCCGAGTATGTGAAATAAAATGCAAGCCTGATCCCACGCTGTCTGAGTCTGCTGAAAAAATTAAACCCGGACTACAGCGCTTAGAACACATAGAAAAAGGCTACAAAATAGTACTAAAAAATTGAATCCGATAAATCTAGAACGATGCTGAAAAGATAACGGGTCGATCGCAGCGACATCTTCTAAGCAATGGCGTATACATCGATATACTGCGATATTGAAGTCAAACTTTATAATATTACTAGTTTCCACAGCATTTGGACCCCTCCTCTCTGGCTACGCCACTATCTGCTAGCTCTTTTCATCGCAAACATTGTTTAAGAATCGAACTGAGAAAACTTTTCAGCTGGTGGTAAATATTTTAAATAATTAAATTATATCCTATTTCCTTTGACTTGGATAGTGATTTTCATAAGCTTTGAAAATATGAATGATATTGATCATGGCCAAAAAACGTAATATGCTTTCTTTTGTGCCTGGTTGCAGTACTCGATACAAGACAGAAAACTAGAAACTATCCCTATTTAGCATACCAAAGGATGAATCTCTGCTAGAAGAGTGGAAAATATTAATTCCCTGATGTGATAAAAACTATATTTCAAAATCAGTTACAACTGAAATATACACTTACAAGAAGATTTTATTATCAGAAATTATGTTCAAGTTGTCAATAGTGAAACGGTTACTTTTGCTAGAGGTAAATCTATTCTAAAGCAGATGTCGCTCCGATCACCTTTTTATTGTACCGCATCGTTGCACGTTTATCGGCTACAATTTTTTTAGCACTTTTTAAAGCATTACCAGTTTGGCTTTTTTAAAATTCCGAAATTTCGCATTCATACCAGAAATTCCCTATAATGTTCTTTTGGTTACTTAATGGCAGATATTTCGTGACTTCTTAAAGTAAAAATTCTTGTTTCAGAATTTCCGGTTCGAAAAATTTGAATTAAAAAACGGTAAAACCGTTTTCCACACTATGTATTCTAGGCGCTGTACCCGAACTGAGACACGATGTAACTGTCCGATGCCGATTTCTACGCTGCACATGTTATATTTCTGTATTAATGTTGTTAAGCTAACATCGGCTCGTGCAGCACATTGATACTTATTCTTGTCCTAGTTATGTCCATTGAAAATCTTTCTCACTTCCCTTTTTTCTTTTCTTTACGTGAGTTTTTCCAACCTCGTTTAACCTACAGTCGTTTAAGAATGACTAAGATGAAAAAACAAAACAAATACCTCTTTCAAAACCTTTAAAAGAGTTTTTCTCAAAATGCTGTTTTTTGAACCGGTGGGTATTGTGCTAAAGTCAGCGATTTAGCTTTCGACTTCAGATATGGAGTAAAGCTGCATGAGACATGTACTGATCTGGTGAACCATTAAATTTGTTTTTATAATTCCTATTATTTTTCTTTTAAAGTGGTTTCTAAGAAAATCTTTTACAGTTTCTCAGCCAAAATTTCATTTTAAAATTTAAAATAACAATAATAATTCTATTGTATATGTGTATGCAAATTAAAAGCTCTTTCGATTGCTACATTCACTTTAAACATTTTAAACCCTTGTTTCTTGTTTGTCTGTTTCAGACCCGCCGTTACTTAGGGCGGCTCTATATGAGAGTAGCAACATAGGCACAGGGCAAATGCTCCAACAGAAGTCTTTGTCCAAAGGATGGCAAACTTACATTTTAGAATTTAGCGATAATCGTTTGGACGAGTTCCATTAGACGACTGAGACAAGCTAACAAACATTAGGTTGGCATTACCGCGCTTAGAAGATATAGTGTAGAAACCAGCTACCAAATAGTGCTATATATAGTTGAATCGGATAAATCTTCAACGGTGCTGAATGATAATATTTTGATCGCAGCGACATCTGCTGGCTTTTTCAATGTAAAGTAAACATTGTATAAGAATATAATTGGGAAAATGCTTCGGTCGGTGATAACTATTTAAAATTAAGTTAAAGAGTTCAATGACATCAGGAGTTTTGTGAGTGGCAGATTCAAAACTGCAACATGAAAATGTATAGTTGGCATTTGTGTTTATTGTAAATGCCTACATAAATAATGTTCGGTAAGAGAAATAGAAAGAAGCAATAAGTTAAGAAAAATCACATTTGAAATACAACCTATATTATGATATAAAAAACGTGAAAAGATTAAAGACAACAGTTTCTTCCTTCAAAAATGCGATAAAAATTAAACTAAATAAAAACAAAAGTTATCTATAAGGATTACATATTATCATAAGACTATACGTGAGTAACCCTGTCATTTAAATGCACAAATAATTAAAATGGATGAAACCATTTTACAAACATATAAAGCTAACATAACTTTATCATATCAATAAAGTGATTGCTCCTATGTAATTTTAATATTCAAAATTGATTCTTTCAGTTCTTTTTGGCACTCCTCTTTCATTAAAGTATTTTAACACATATTTTTCAATTTTCTCTATGTACAATGATAAATAAAAATAAAATGCAAATTTTGATATACATTCAAGAGTAGCATCTGTTTGATAAATTACAAGTAGTAATAATAATAATAATAATAATAATAATACATTTAAAGTATCATGTACGCATGCAGCGGAACTAATTCATATGTGTACGTGCATTAGTGATTCAGAAATTTATTTCAATAATCCTTATTTTTATCTTCTTTTTGTTCTAATAAGCTAAAGCTGTCCGGATTTTTATTTTCACTTTTTTGCAAAAGCAAATCCTTTTTTTCCGTTTCATTACTGAAGCAATTTAGCAATTATGATGTATATTTATCCTCTTAAAAGAGATTCTTCAACTTATTTTATGTTATTGCTTGGTTATAAACTTATAATTGTTAAAAATACATATCATATGGCATATATTTACAATTTCCACTGATGATCTTTACTAAATTTTTGAAATACAATGTTTAGATTGAAAAGAGCTAGCAGATGTCGCTGCGATCACCGTATTATCGTACAGCATCGTTGCATATTTATCGGCTACACCTTTTTTTAGCACTTTTTAAAGCATTACTACAGCGCCTAGAATACATAGTGTGGAAACCGGTTATCCCAGTAATGCTTTAAAAAGTGCTAGGTCCCACCGTGGCTGAGTGGTCAAGGCATCGCAGCGCTAATCGCTTGCGAGTGTAGGTGGGAGCGGGTTCGAATCCCGCTGGCTCCGTTGCACACGCTTTGTGGAGCTTTCGGCTGTATTTCTGTGTGTTACAAATTTCCTTGTGTGTGCTATCTCGTCCCTGTATATATTGACGATGACTTATAAGCGGGCGCTTGACGCCAAGCACACAGGTCAGATGTATGTAAATAAATTGTAGCTGATAAATGTGCAACGATGCTGTACGTTAATAGGGCGATCGCAGCGATATCCGCTTTCAACGTAAACAAAAGTTTAGTAAATTATCATTTAGTAAATATCGTTTTTTACCCATGATAACTAGCTTTCATAATTTTAAAGCTTATGAAAATCACTACCTAAGTCAGAGGAAACATGATATAATTCAAGTATTTAAAATACTTACCACTGGCCGAAACGTTTTCTCAGTTTGATTCTTATACACAATGTTTACTTTGAAAAGTGCTAGCAGATGTCGCTGTGATCCACCTCTTATCGTTAAGCATTGTTGTACATTTATCGGATTCAATTTTTTAGTACTATTTTGTAGCCGGTTTCCACACTATTTATTCTACGCGCTGTAGCATTACTAAGATAGCCGCTTTCCACACTATGTATTCTAAGCGCTGTAGTTGGCATGACAGGTTCGCAAAGATGCTTGGCGATTTGTTTTTGTCCAAAATCGTCACAACCAATCAAATTTTATATCCCGTATGTCGCCACTCTAATTTTGAGGCACCCTACCGTTACTAAGTAGCAATACCCGCCGCACAGTGTGGTATTTAGTCCCAAAACCTGGCCAAAATTATTTTATACTTCTAAAAGCTACACATCTACGTTTTTATTAGCTCACAGACTATCAAAGACTGAGAGCTAATGTGCCCGCCGGTTCTGTATGTACGTACGCACGCATGTGTGTACGTACGTATGTATGTATGTATGTACGTATGTATGTAGGTAACGCAATAACTCTTGATAGAAATAACCGTTTTGCTTCAAATTTTGTTTATAGGTCCATTGTGATAAGGCGTTTCTCTGATTAATTTTGGAGGTTCATTGGTTAAGTATAAAGGGGGGAGCGGGGAGCTAACTCCCCCTTAATTTAGATAAATGAGTTTTTCATGCAGAATTATCCGATTTTCTGCCAATTTTGTATATATATATTCATTGTAATAAAGCACTTCTCTGGTTAGTTTTGAGGGTTCATTGGTTAAATATAAAGGGGGGAATGGGGGGATGATCCCCCTTAATATGTAGTCGATTTCCTTATTTTTCCAGAGTCAAGAGTATAATATACAATTAGTGTGAAAAGCCTGTGATCTCAATGTCCTCAGTTTAACTGAGCAGTTTTCTTTTTTATTTGAATTGTAGAGTGAAAACGGTAAAATAAAGTCTTATTTATAAATGAAAGCATTTATTCATCAGTTTCATCACTATTCCTGTCTTTAAGAATATTAACATTTGTAATATCACTTTCTGATAACAGATGTAAAACTTCAGAAGATAAGGGCTTTTTTTCTAGTTTGTGTTGCATTTCATGCCAGTTATTATTGGGTCTGAAGTTAAAAGAAGCCTATTCAGGACATCAATGTACAGGCCACTCGCGAAAACTTTCTTCTGTAGTTTAATTTAAATAACCTACTATGTTTATTGCGAGCTTCTGCAGCCTCTTCGGATAGTTGGCCTATTGGCAGAATAGCTTTTTTTTTTTTATAAAGTCTGCTCCATGACGAAGTACTTTGTGCATTGTAGGGGACATGGGATAAAAACCATATAGCGACACATAGTTCAGCCGTCTCTTAGCAATATTTTTTAAATTCTTCTGTATTAATTTTGTATTAGTATTGTTTTCTCCAAATATTGTCCTTGTTTTTATGAGTAGCTACCCATTTTTGTTTGAACTGATTTTTAATAACGGGGAGCTTTTGCTTCATCTCAGCTATCCTTGGATCACCTTCAGAATAATTTCTTAATAATTCTTGCTTCATAAATTGATGATTTCCATCAAATGTTGACTCATTTGAGCATTGCATGATGGTATACAACTCACTTCGAGTCATAGATCTCAATTCAGAAGGCCCTGTTACCAAAAAAAAAAAAAAATAAAAAAATAGCAGTAATTTATATAAAAAATTGTAGGAACCCAACCAACAAAAAAATTCGTTAAGGGGAGCGGTTTCGGGCGGCTGATTTTTTTATAATTGCCTTGTATACTAAGTACTGCATATTACACAATAGTTTTCATCGCTTAAATATGTTTAAAAATATAACAAAATCCTTTCTAAATATTATAAATAATTATTTATGCCACTGTTAACTATACCTAAGTTGTCAATCATATAGACAAAAAATCTGCAAGTTATTCATTAGGTAAATGTAGTGTGTATAAAGTACATACCCAGTTCAGAATAATCCATCACAACAACAACCACTAAATTGTTTAGAAAATTAACTACAAGAGATTTTAAAACACTAAAATCTGAGCGCATCGTAAAATCACAGGACCACTGGAAGCGAACGGCAACTACGGACTGATCGCGTGGAGCGCTGCGTTGTGCTAGCGCATTGCACGTTTCGCCTTTGAATGCAGTAACTATAAAGTTTTTGAGGAATAATATACAGGGTAGGAAACCGATTTAAAAAAAAATCATTTTTGGCCATGTTTTGAGACTAAATACCACACTGTGCGCCGGTCAGAAGAGTCCTATGATGAAGATATTACTAAACATTTTCTTGTTCTGAGTTTCTGGTAATCAGATTAATTTTGTTTTTTATGCAACTTGTTGTTCAATGCTCATCTAACCTAATCGGATTTTTTTTTCTTTTAAATCTCTGCTCTTTTTTCAAAAATGGATTTTAAGTTTTAAAAGTGTTACTTATAATCATTTTAAATTCAATTTTAGTAATTTTTATTTTGTTAGATTATTTAGATTTAGATTTAGATTCTTTTCATATATATAATATACATATATATTATAAATCAGATTCAATGTCATGCTAGTGTAAACAAAGTTTTTTAAACTGTTTTGTGTCAAGAATTTCCTTAGACAATTTAAATGGTCAGCGGGATATTTGAGGCGTTGCGGATACGAAGGGCGAACTCAACAAATGCTGGTTTCAAGAAAATTGCTTTTGAAATTGCTGCACGCCAGCGAACTCGATAAAAAAGGCCTAATGTCTGATTACTAATGTCGTTAAATAATAATAACTAATAATTGTTAATATAACTAATGCGCCTGTAAAACCAATGGCAAAAAATGCCCATTGTTAAATTCTCCCTTCGTATTTGCAACGCCTCATTTGAATACTTTTAAAATGCTTTGCCGAAAAACAATAACCGTATTCCTGGCACCTAAAAGTTTCTTTTATTAATTATTTACATAATGTCATAACTAATAGTAACTAATAACTAACGTCTGACAAACCAAGAAATGGAAAAAGTGCCCAATGTTAAACTCACCCTTCATACCTGCAACGCCTCATTTGAGTACTTTTTAAATGCTTTGCCGAAAAACAATAAACCTATATCTGACACCTGAAAGTTAGTTTTATTAATTATTTACGTAGGATAACAATTAATAACTAATAACACAATTAATGGCTGGTAAACCAATGGAAAAAAATGTACAGTGTTAAGTTCGCTCTTCGTACCCGCAACGCCTCATTCGAATACTTTTATAATGCGTTGCTGAAAAACAATAAACGTAATTCTGACTCCCGGAAGTTATTTTTATTAATTGTTTATTTAGGATCATTTCGTAACTAATAATAACTAATAACTAACAATATTACTAATGCCTGACGAAGCAAAAAATGGAAAAACAAATACCCAATGTTAAGTTTGCCCTTCGTATCCGCAACACCTCATTTGAATACTTTTTAAAGTTACTTTATTAATTAATAGCTGAACCCGCTTGGCTTTGCCCGGGCCCGTGATAATAACCTTAAACAAAACTCAAGTTTGTATGATTTTATATCTTCAGAAAATTTTTCACCTATGAATCTAGTTTCGGGGTGGCCCACTGCCTTCGGCAGCGTCTCGTGCGTTCCACACAAACCTCTTTCCGAACGAACCTGCGGCCTGTGTCTCTGCTGCCCTCCGCACGCGCCAGAGACGATGGAAAACCAAGTTGAATGAGTCAAACCCTGTTGAAATAGGGCCCATAGAAACCAAGATAAGATTGCGCCCCTGGAGTCGGTAGGTGGAACTAAAATCTGTAAGACAATCGAAAACCAACTTGAATGAACCAGTTCCCAATGAATTCGGACCCACAGAACCTGAGAAAAGAATGCGCCGTTAATGTTCGAAATGGTGATAGTTTTATCATTATTGCAATTTTTAATTTACGGCTGAAATTCTCTTCCCCTACATCAACGCGATCATGGAAAAATGAATTAAATTGTTCTCACAATTAGAACATAAAGGAAGACACTACGCTAAAACAGCCGCCAGATGGCTCTCCTTTCCATCCTCAAATTCAGATCTATATCTTAATTAGTTATCTTAATTTTTGCTCTTTAATAAAATTTGGCAATTATTTCCTTTCACTTTTGCAAAGTAAATGGAAGGATAAGTCGAGATACAGATCTCTTTGTAATTCAGTTTTTAATGAAAGCCGACCCCTGTCTGGAACTTTCTCGGATATTTTTTCCACTGGTGCCCTCAGATTTTTTCAGTTTTTTGTAAAAATACTTCTAACGAAATAGCCTTTCGAAGAAGAAAAACGTCCCTTGAAAAATGTTTCAAATAGGTTGCGCCTGTGTTGGACAGTTGTATCAGTTCGTCTGCCAAGTGTCATTTTCGGTTTGTTGTGTGCACGTGTGTAGGTGGCACCTTAGCACGGTTGTACGTCGGTAAGGGCAGAACCGTGCTACTCGATATTAACACTGTTTCGTTAGAAGTTCTTATCTTTGCATTGCTATTCTGATTTATTTAATTACTTCTGCGATGGAGTTTATACAACCAACCAACCAACCAACCAAAGAAAAAAAGTGTATTTTTTATGAGAGTTCGTTGTGGATTTTAATTAATAACTAAGCTAATTTTCAAAATATTAAAATTCTGATCCTCAGGTGCACCAGGAGAGGTTTTAGACTACCCTTACCTAAATTTTCAGACTTCTTGGTGCGCTAGATTTTCCTAGCCATTACCGACAGACAGACATACTCACGGACACACAGAGCGAAACTTTCTTTTATTAGTATAGATTTAGGCTGAATCATTTAAATAAATTTAGAAAATATATGCACATGGTCTATCCGTAACTCGTGAATTTCTTTACTGCTACTCATAGTTCTTTCACAGAAGCATTGGAACTTCGGAAAATAACTTACTCTGAACGGTTTTCTGGTTCATTGCTCATCGCTTAGATGTTTTTCCGACATTGTTTTCATGTTGTTGTGAGATTTCACACACGAAGGAAGTTAAAAAGGAATGTTTTGCTCCTTTTAATCCCACCAATTGTAAAGCCTCTGGACCAGAACCGCATTCATTAGATTCAATAAATCCTGAACTAAATGGTAATATGTAAACAGAACCCTCTAATTGTCCTAGTTTATACACAGGCAATTATTTGCAACGAAATAAATGCGGTTTTTAAAAAACCAAAAACATTCATGATTCATAACTGGGTTTCTTAAGTCCAGTGTGACCAGTGTTGAAATTCAGACATTTTTCTCCGGGAGAGAATTTGGCAATTCCGGCTAAGGCTGGGAGGGGAATTATGGAGTTCCGGGATATTTCTGTGAGATAAATAACAATGTGGGATATGTTTCCACAATTTAGGGCGGGGCAATATGGAGTTCCGAGATGTTTCTGTGAGATATGCCCCCACAATTTAGGGAGGGACAATATAGAGTTCCGAGATGTTTCTGTGATATATGCTTCCACAATTTAGGGAGGGACAATAGGGAGTTCCGAGATGTTTCTGTGAGATAAATAACAATGTGAGGTATGCTTCCACAATTTAGGGAGGGACAATATGGAGTTTCGAGATGTTTCTGTGAGATAAATAACAATGTGAGACATGCTTCCACAATTTAGGGAGGGACAATATGGAGTTCCGAGATGTTTCTGTGATATATGCTTCCACAATTTAGGGAGGGACAATATGGAGTTCCGAGATGTTTCTGTGAGATATGCTTCCAGAATTTAGGGAAGGACAATATGGAGTTCCGAGATGTTTCTGTGAGATATGCTTCCAAAATTTAGGGAGGGACAATATGGAGTTCCGAGATGTTTCTGTGAGATATGCTTCCACAATTTAGGGAGGGACAATATGAAGTTCCGAGATGTTTCTGTAAGATATGCTTTCACAATTTAGTATGTAATTTAGAAATCTCGACTTTCTCTTAACATAGCTTATGTACCTCGGCAATAGCAACTTTTGAGCTAAAACTTTAAACAATCTCTTAGCTCCCCTTAGTTTTTAAAGCTATCTTGTACTTTCAGTGTAATGGTCATGTGAATGTAGTTAGTATCCAACTAAAAAATGTTTCCTCAAAAGAAGCACAAATTGTAGCGTGGCGTCTGTAATGCTCATAATACAGGTCATTACGTCTGTAACATTTTGTTATATATTTTAATTAACCATTGGTAACTTGTAACCATTCTATCCATATGGCCCTAACAGTGATTTTTTCAACTGTTATATCTGTAATTATGTAAAAGCCTAATGATCTCATTTGAAAATCCTTTTTTGTTGTTGCTGTTGTTTAATAAACCTGTCGAGCAGGGATTGTAGAGCTTAAACCATTTGGCAGGCCTTCCTGTCCGAATTTTCAAACTTTACATCTCCATAATTCCTAAAGTACCCAAACGAATAACCTCCCGTTCGGTACTCGAAGGCAAAATTTACCAAAGAATCCAAGTATAATGTCAAAATTAGGTGTTAGTATTAACAATTTTAAAATTTGGTACAATTTCTATATGTAGACGACACAATATGCAAAATTTAAGTTCAACATTAATTAGTTAGAACCCTTACAGAGTTAGCATGGGGTATACTTTTTTTCCACTGATTGTAGGTGATTATATGGATAAAGGTAGATTGTTTTAAGTAAATAAATGTAAATTTTTGTGCATGAAAAAAAAATAAGACATCTCTTCAAAATAAATCCTAATGAGTCTTGTGAGGCAAAAATTAAAATAACACTCAGTCTTATTTTTGTTGAAACTAGTAGGCATCAGTATATATGAGGGGGTTAGAATGACAGTGGAGTAAGTCAAAAATTTTAAAAATCTAGATAACCCTATCTTCACTGAACGTATATTAATTCCTGTTCAGAACGACAGTCAAATAAGTCATAGTTCACTTAGGGAGTCGCTGGAGGGCAAAACAAGTTGGACCACCCAATGCAACGGCAATACAACAAATTTCACAAAACCCTCCATTTCTCAAATTACTAAATATTGACTTACTCCACTGTCATTATAACCCCCTTCATATAGGGTGAAACCCCCAATTATTGACACCTAACCAGTAACTGATACTTGAGTAAAAATCTAACTCAAATAAGCATTTTGTTGTAAAATTCTGAAAAGGGATGTCATCTAGTGGTAAATGAGGCTCTTATTTTTATTTTGGAGTCGATTTATTCACCACCTGGGGGCCAAGAACATATTCAATGAGGAAGAAACTTTTGAGAATACAAAAAGTGCCATTTTGAAGCAACCATCTTATTTCTAAAATTAAGAAAGTGTTTTTCTAATCTATTTGTAATGCAACCATCCTAAACATTTTTCTTAAAGTTATGCTTGTAGAAATTAATTTAAAGATGCTCATGATATATTAGTGCCATGAATTAGGGTTTATAGTTATTTAATTTGGCTTAATGGGGGGTGGGGGGGGTGTCAGTTATTGGTTCCTAAAATTTCATTTCACCAGCCTCTGACAGAGGTGTTAGTTATTGATTATATTAAAAAAAATGAAATCGATTATTTGAACTGTTTAAAAATGCATAATAATAAATTAAATTTATCTTGTAGTAAATACCATTAAAATTTAAGTTGTTTTAGCAGGGTCTGACACCAGATGTCAGTTACTGGTTCATAAATGTCAGTTATTGGATATCTGCATTACTAATAATGTAGTACTAAATATAAGTGCTATATACTCTGCATTACTAATAATGCAGTACAGCTTACTAAATCTTACATTTTATAATAAATATTAAGGTATTTTTTTATAATAAATAATAAATTTTTTTAAAGCACTTTAATCTTTTAAAATAAAGTGTCAGTCTCTGGTTCACTTTATTGTCTGTTACTGGTCCGTTATTACTTGTCCGTTATTGGTGTTCCAAAATAAGGATGGTGTCCGTTACTGGAGTTTTTGACCCTATTTATGAATAAAATTAATTTTTAATAATAAAATGTATATTTTTTTCAAAATTTTGCCAACAATAATTTTTTAAATATATCTCTACTATCCTTTCAAAAACAAAGATAAATATAAAATAGATTTAAATTTTTGTGATAGTGATTTGAACAAGAAAGAATCCTTAAAGTCTCAGTTACTGGAGGTTTCACCCTAAGTGATGTTTTCTCTAGCACTACACTTTGTGTCGTATTGCTTTCACGTCTGCCGCTGGCAACTATATTTTTATTATTTTATCTAAAACTATTTCAAAACAACAATCTTCGGGATAGATTTCTACTAATCTTCGAGGTTGACTATTTTTGTTTGGAAATAGTACTAAAAAAAATAAAATAATAATAAATAGTCGCCAGTGGTCCCATACTTAGGGTGGTTCTCAAATTCCCATGCTCAACAACGCGCAACTTTCTCACATATTTTCTCAATCATTTTTAAACGTAAAAGCATAAAATTGGCAGGTCTGGCTTTTGAAGCGATTGGGGAACGAATAGCGTTTTCCATTTTTTGACAAATAAATCATTTATCGAGTTATAAGCAATTCTTGCCACGTGACAACTAGTTTCTCCTATTTCTCGCGCTGCCGCGTCGGGAATGTGGTTCAAAACGTCGACTTTCACAATAGTATTCTCTGAAAGATCTCCCGTTTTTATCAGAAAATGGAAAACGCCTTTCGATTACATAGTTTTTGAATATCAACTAGAGGCCTGCACAGGCCCGGGCATGGCCCAAAGTCCGAGCCCATGGCCAATTTTCATTCACGTGACACAGACCGGGCTGGGCCAGGCTTCTTTTTTTCTTGTCCTAGCTAGGCAAGGACAAGAGATTGTTCTAGAGGTCGACACGGGCCGAAATTTTCTGGCCCGGTCCCGACCTAGTCATATGAAAATCATTGGCCCTGCCCGATCTGACCCGTGCAGTAAAATGAGGGTCGACTCAACAATTTTTGCAAAAAATGCATATATTTTTAAATGACCATTATTCTACAAATGTTGCTTCAGAATCATCGGCACGTTTTATAGAAATTCTGTTGGGTCGGTCCGGATCGAGTTCGGGCCGAACTTTTAGCTTTTATATCTGGCCGGACTTGGGCCGAACTTTTAACTTTTATATCGGGCCTGGCAGGGCCAAAAAAGTTTTTGTACAGATCGGGTCTGGCCCTGGCCTGTGAATTTCGGCCCGTGCAGACCTCTAATAAGAACACCTGCCAATTTCATGCGTTTCCAAACAAAAACGAGTTCAGAAAGTAGCTCGTTAGGATTTGAGAACAACTTTAAACAAAAAGAAAGTGGATCTACGTAGGAATTATGGATAATTCATTTAAGGGATATATTGAAACCACAAATCAAAATTTAACCCCCCCTTTTAAGTCAGAAACTTATTTGCTCTTTTCCGAGCTCGGATCGGTGACGTCATCGCTCGGAGGCAACCAATAAACCGCTTTAGAGGCGATTGCGGGTCTCTCGGTCGCAAGGCAGAGCGTGTCACACAAATTTAACAGAGCTCGGAAAAGGCCAAGAATAGTTGTTTGCGGCTTTTGGTCGACTATTCCCAGTTTTCCTATCCATCCATCCGCGCGCTCCGCACAAGTGAGCGCCAAGAGCTGTCGATTTGAGGCTAGCTTTATCTGCCACAGATGAATTGCTTCTCCAAGGGTTTAAAGGACATTTTATTTTTTTGATTTTTACCGTAAGACCAAAGAATATTCTTGAGGTACGTTCATTGTATTTATTTATTTATTTATTTATTTATTTTTGTGATAACTGATTTGTAGACTCGTGCATATATATATATATATATATATTCTTATAAAGCCCTTCTGAAGATTCTATAAGATATATACAGTTTTCCAATTTTTGATTTTTTAAACTTTTGTATAATTCCTGCAAAGTCCATTCCATTGCTTTTTATAATGTCTTATCCTTTGTTTTTCACATGTGTTTTCATTTATATATATATATATATATATATATATATATATATATATATATGTTACAGTCAATATGATTCAATCTGGTCATTATTAATAATAACCGGCTATACTAATATAAATATAATAATAATATAATAATTAATATAATATAATAATATAATATAATATAATAATTAATAATAATAAAAATAATTATTAATAATAACCGGTTATTATTAATAATGACAGGATTAATCATACTGACCGTAACATACATATATATATATATATATATATATTCTCACCCAGTAATTTCTAGTACTTTTTTTATTATAGGTGTCTAGGAAATTTTTACGATTAAGGGGACATAGGATTTTTAAACTTTCAAAAATTCGATTTTTTCAAAAATATATATGTTAAAGGATAAACTTTTCTGAACATTACAAAACAAACTGCGTTAAAAAAGTCATACAATTACTCGAGTTATAACCCAAAATGTAAATAAGTTTAATAATAAAATTTTGATGTCAATTTTCTCAAAATGAGGTTTTGGGATATTACGCGAAGGATAGCTCAAAAACTTTTAAATATTTTTCCCTAAAATTTTCAGAAGATATATTTTATGTTATTGTTCAAAAAATATTATTTTTAGTTGGTTATAATGTTGAAAAATTTCAAAATTTTGCATAAGCTAAATACAACTTTCTATTAAAAATATAAAAATGCATTAAATACAAATTTATTTAGGTTCAGCGTATTTATTATAATTTGAAGTATAATTAGCCACCAAAAGTTTTATTCGAGATACAAAATTTCTTTTTTTTTTAATCCTGAGCATAAGCTGTTATGAGAATTTTCTACTCGACAGAAGTCTGTCAGTTTAAAACCCCCTATAAATTTCAGTTCTGCATATTGTAATTTTATAAATATCCGGAATCAAAGAGCGTACTTATACCGTTCATCTCTCCAAAAATTGTGTTTTAAAATTATATATATATTAAGATATTAAATGTTGAAAACAATTTTTTGTTTCAGTTTTTCAGATTTAAAAGTCTTATGAGCCCTTAAGGTATCCGCATACCTTCGAAAGTGAATTTTTGAAAATTTATCTTTATACCAATTTTTTCTAATGGCATTTAATTTAAACTTTGAAATATAATATATAAACATTTTAGAAATTACACAGAAATATTTTTTTTAAAGTGAAAACTATGTCAAAATTATGTGAAAAATTGACATTTGTTTGAAACATGATAACTCAAAATCAAATCAATGCATTCACATTTTGTAAATTGCATAATAAAGAGAATAACTTTCTTTAGGACATAGACTAGTCGCATTATAATAGCATCTCTATCGCAAAAGCTATGGCACAATAGTACTAATGTAATGAAAAATTCGTAAAAATTCTTGCAACTTTTTAACTTATACCAGTGTAAACATAAAACTAATTAATATATCATCATGATTGTAGTCTATTCTCGCAATAAACATTTGTAAAATAAGTTAAAAAAAATTCAAGGAATTTCATGCATAATTTTTTGTTATAGGATGTTTTGCGTACAGTAAAAATCTGAAAAACTTCATTTTGAGAAAAAGCTAAAAATAACTTTAAAGGCGGTTCTTGCAATAAAAATAATTATTATACTTTAAAGAACTAAAATAACTTCTTAAAACACCATCAAAAACTTTTTGATGGTGTTTTAAGAAGTTATTTTAGTTCTTAGTGATTCACACCAGTTTAAACTTATTTTATTTATACTTTAAAGGTTTAATTGTATACTCCATGTATTTTCTTGAACATATAATCCACTTTAAATGGTAAATCTCGAAAAAGAAGAATGTAAACATGCATAAGCTTACTTCCTGTTTGCAGAACGAAACATCCGGTTGTAAACTTCTTTGGATTTAATCAAGCTGTAATACGGCTGTAACTCGGATTCTAATTAAGATACAGACACAATTAAAGCTGAATTCGATAGATAAAAGATCGAATTTTAATATTATTTCAAAAATGAAAAATCTGTACTTTCATGGAAAATGACGTTTCAAAGGTGTGTGTACCTTAAAGGTACAGTGGACATTAAAAAGCAAATCCTTCAATTTTCAATGGATTTATTTGAAAATAGACAGACTTCTTAATGACAAGATCAAATAATTACAGTACAGCGCCGATTATCCGAATTGTCCGCCACCCCCCCCCCCTTTTTTTAAGACGGCACTTTAAATCGAAAACGTTTTCCAGAAAAGTACATTAAGAAAAATGAAAACGAATGTTATGAAAATGATCTTGGCCCATCACATAATAAAGCCTTTGAATGTTTGGAAACAGCTATGAAATGGTTAGAATGACATGATAAGGCTGATCCTGTTCACTTTATGTGTATTTAAGAAAAATTCGTAATATGGCAGAATTGAAAAAATATCTTCTTTAAAGCGAAAAACAATCGTAAGATTTGTAAGATTTGTTGCTGAAATTTAAAATTTTGCAAGAAATGATTTAAAAAAAAAAAAAAAAAAACCATAAAAAAAAAAATGTTGAAAATAAATAAATAAGTAAATAAATAAATAAAACCAGCCCAACAAATGCACATTTATAAATTTAGAAAATGTGCCATTACTCTATTCGTACACAGTACATTTTTTTTCTTAGTCTGCGAAAACATAAAATAACCACTAACGAAAATGTACAATAACCTTTTCCGAGTTATACACGATTCCAAAAGGCATTCTTTATCATTTAGAAACCTTAGAAACAGATATATTTTCGATATTTGCATCATTTTATATCATTTATAAAAAAGAAACTTCTTTTGCTGGCCCTGATTTTTGAAAACGTTTTCGAGTAGTTTTTATAGTGTATTAGTCAATTTTTTCAAACCGAAATATCAGTTTTTAGGATGTTGTCAATTCTCAATTGAACATCTTTAGTTGTGTAATTGAATTTATACATGCAAGAGTAACAAAATATTTGTAATGTTAATGTTAATGCTCTTAATTTATCTTCTTTGTCTGTAAAACATGTTTGTTGAACATGAAAATGTTTACTTAAGAATGAATAACATTTCAAAAACTAATATTCCGGATTGAGAAAACTGATTAGCGTACTATAAAAACTACTCAGAAACGTTTCCGAAAGTTTTTTATAAACGTTTCTTTAAAACTCGAAAATATATTAGTTTCTGATGTCTCTAATGATACAGAACGCTTTTCGGAATAGTGGGCAACTTGGAAAAGGTTATTGTATATATTTTTTCGTGATTAAGTTATATTTTCCTAGATTGAGAATTTTTTTTTTCCTTTTACAATGTATAAAATTTGCAATGCACATTTATAAATTTGGAAAATGTGTCATAATCTATTCGTAATGTACGAATTTTCTTCACCGATTTTCTTTTTGAAGTATTCTGATAATTCTCGGAATTTGAAATTACTCCAAAACATTGAGTTCAACGATCTGAATTGACGCTATTGTTATAGATTTTGGTTCTTTATTATTGGTCATATTGGATGACAGAGTCGTGAGTTTTTAACCTTTTGTTCTTGTCGTATAAGTCTATCAACGCATATAAAATACGGTTGAATTAGTCACGTTTCTCTATGTATCGTCTGAGAACAGTGATGAAAACGAGGTCTCAAGGAAATACTGCATTTCCAATTGCATAAATCAATCAGCCAGTGTTTAGGCTTCAATTTCTATAGATATCTCCATCTTTCTATTTTTAAAGATAGGGGGTTCTGCCTACGAACTACGCTCGCCAACCCCCGTTCAGACACTGTAGGATGTGAAAACACGCTAATTTGCCCTGTTTTTAAAATATTACCGAAGATTGAATTATAATTATATGACCAGTGGCGATCTTCTGTAATCGATATTTTATTCATTTAAGGCAGTATTAAAAAAAAATATATATTTTTCCACGCTCAACAACTCAAAATTTTGAGACACATTTTCAGACTCATTTTTAAAAATAAAAACATGAAACTTGGCGGCGTGATTTATGAAGAGATTTATAGGGGACCCATGTTTTTATTTTTCGTTCAATTAATTAGAAATTGATTTACAAACAATTATTTTCACAGTACGATAATTTTTTGTTTGTTTCCAGCGCTATCTCTTCGGGAAATTCGGTTCAAAATGTCCACTTTGACAGCATTTTTTGAAATATATTCCGCCTTTATAAAAAAAATCGAGACAATAGGGACATTATAAAGTTTCTGAATAAGAGAACCTGCCAATTGGATGCATTTTAGAGCAAAAATGAATTTAAAAATGTGTCTCAAAATAAGCAGTTTGGATTTGAATACACCCTTAAATTAGTTGTTTTAAATGTATCGTTTTCAAAATGACGTAATTTTCACCAAACTTTTCTTCTTCTTTTTAATATTAATGTGAAAATACAGTTTTTGATTGAAAGGAAATATTATTATTTGCACTGTTTCAAAATTTGCAACAATAGGTAAAAAGTGTTTTTCGAAATATATAAAAAAGTTATTTTTATATGTGATACATAATTTAATTTTAAATTGAGGATGCACAAAAACAGAGTATAAATAATAAAGGTAATGATAATGTTTCTTAAACTACGGAAATAGAATATATTCACGTACGAAAATATAAAATTACGAAAATATATTACCTTTATTATAAATATCTTTCTTACTAAAATAAGCAGTAATACACTGCCACGCATGCACTAACATGCATAAATGATAAGTATTCTGATGATAAAGAATAAATTCTGATGATAAAGGTGATTGTATATTTTCGTACGTGAATATATTATATTTCTGTATAGTTTAAAACACATTTATCTTTTTTTTGTGCAGAACCCTAACATGGATAACACTTTTGAAATTGACTTTTCTTCTCTACCTCTCACACTTTTCGAGATAGGGTCGGTAACTTCAAATTTCGTTATTAGTAACGCTGCACTGCAAAAATAAATTATAAATAAATAAATAAAATGTTGATTTTACGGTATAAAACTTGCACCCCAGCTGCCAGTATTACACAGTAAAATCAACAGGAATAGAGGTCTAGAAGAAGAATGGACCCTAGACCGGAAGAAATGGAATGGTTCCTTGTAGATTTTTCGGATGGCGACACCGGACGCCATAAACCAAGTTTATATATATACATAAATTAACAGTAATAAGCAGTAATATACTGCCACGCATGCGCGGTAGCGTATTACTGCTTATTTTACTGTTTATTACTGTTAAGTTTACGGTATATCGTAAAAACAATTTTTTTTTTCAGTGTGCAGTGGCTGACATACACTGTAAAAAAAGCTAAATGTTTCTTAAACTACGGAAATATAATATATTTACGTACGAAAATATACAATCACCTCCTCCGAGTTACCCACGATTCCGTAAAACATTCCTTATCATCAGAGACCTGAAAAAGCAGTACATTTTCAAGATTTAACGAAGCATTTATAAATGCTGTCAGTGATTTTCGAAAACGTTTCCGAATAGTTTTATAGTGTAATCAATCAGTTTTCTCAAACCGAACTATTGAGTTTTATGAATGCTATAAATTATAATTGCTTCTTTAAATCTCGAAAATATATTATTTTCAGAAGTTGCTAAAGATAAGGAACGCTTTTCGGAAACGCTAGTAACGTGGGAGATGTTATTGTATATTTCCGCTTGTGGTTATATTATATTTTCTTAAATTAAGAAACATCTGTCTTTTTTACAGCATATGGTGGCACATAGTAGTTTTAATATAGGCAGACACCTCTTTCCCATCTCTAGCTTTATTCTTTCAACTGTTATTTCATTGTTTTATGACTTTAGTTTGCACCCTGTATTTGAGTGTGGAATGTGTTATACTTGCATCAATTAGATACACATGTGATTTGGATATTTAAGAGGATTTTATGTTATTTCTTTTGGAAAGAATCATTATACTAGAAATAGTTTTTAATGATATCTGACCTAAGTTATGACATGATACCTAAATGACATCTTAATGATATTTTAATGATGCACAAGTTAGTAACTAAACAAAAAAACGAAAACCTTTGTGGGGAAACTTGAGTTAATTTTTTTTTTTTTTTACATAAAACTTGTTATTACAATTCACTCGTTTTACGGAATAAAGGGAAAATATGAAACAATCTTTATTATAAAAAACAAACGTGTCCGTGAGTAACGCTGACGTCATTTTGACGTTGGTAACATACCTGACGATTAAATTTCACTTTTTCTCAGGGCTTAATTTCTAAGAAGAAAAGTACCGGAGCCGTAATATGCTGCAGTATTAATATCCGTAGCGTACGCCTCTCCCCTACACCTTCACTCCAATCTGCATATTTATATTTCATACATTATTTTAAAAATTTAAAGCATTGTTTTTTTATTTATCCAAATAAAAAATGTAAAAACGCTATAATCTGTATGTATGTGTATGTATACTTAGCTGTCAACTATTCCACTTTTATTTATTACTACTTCCAAATAGAAACCTTTTCCTAATCTTAATGTTAATGAATCGCAGAATTCTGTGATTAATATAAGTGTGTAAAATAAGCTCAGAATTATGATTCGTAAATAGTGTTAATACAAAAATGAATAGTTTGCAGCTATGCAGAATAAAAAAAGACTATTTTTGTTTACTCTTTATTCTGATCAAAATAGCATTAAAATGATTTGAAGTGCGAATAAATAAAATTTTGAATTTAAGACGGATTGATCTTGAGTTTGCCCAAACCCGAAGACTGATATAAAAATGGAGCCTGTTTCATCTCCATCTCTTACGTCTCTTACCATCTCTTACCATCTCTTACTTACCATCTATTACGTCACTTATAAGTGTTTTGATACAAAAGAAGGCAAAAGATTGGCGTTGGGAGGTAAAGAAAAGGGTAATTTAGGATTCGTTTTTCGGAAGTGTTATGGGCTCCGGAGTGCAGTGTCTGTGAGCACCGGTGAATTCTGCCCAATATTTAAATATTTACTAAAAACACAGAAGTAGTGGAGCTGAGCTCCGGTGGGCTCCGGCGCAAATTAAGCCTTGCTTTTGCTGCAATTTTTAAACTTCTAAACATCGCACATTTTTAATTTTTAACACTTTCCAACATAGTTCTAAATTCGGTTTGTCTACCTGTCTGTCTGACTGTCCGTGCTCTTAATGGCGCAAAAATACTTGGATTGATATATGTTAATGAGGTTTACTATGGCATGTTTGGTATTGAAAAGGAAATGTGTAGCGTTTATAGTTCATTTTACAGAGACACTCAAAACTATTCCGTTACAGTACGGTCTATGGGGAAAATCATTTGCGGCGAATTCAAAAAATGTCACACTATTTCAAATATATTTAAATTAATATATATCACTGAAGTGCACTACAAGAGGCTTACTATAATATATGGTATGCATAGCATTCATCGTTCATTTACAGGGACACACACACAAAAAAAATCCGTATTGTCTGTTAACAATAATTTCTGGAAATGCGTTTTCAGTTGCTGAACGCGTTTTTAAATTTAAGTTATTTTTTTGTCCATTACTTGGCGTGTATAAATTCTATAGATGATATACAGGGCAGCACAATAGATCTCAAGTACATTTCCGTTTATAGACAGAAATTGCTGAAGAGGACGAAAATAACTGAACTGAATTTTAGTATACTATGTAGTATATGTACATGTACAAATTTATAGATCATATACAGTGCTGTGCAAAAGAATTCCAATATTTTTCGACTGTTGCATAGGGAAAAAATTCAAATGGAATTTGTTTGAAATAGCAATTTACTAATTTCTTATAGTTTTTAAAATAATTTTCAAGCATGATTAAAAATAAATAAATAAATAAATAAATAAATTAATTAATTAATTAAATTAAAAAAAAATTCTATCTCTATCACGTGCAAACTATTATGAAAGATTAATTTGTTTGCTCTTGTAACAATATAAATAGTGCAAAATTTGTTTCCGGCTAATTTTGCGTTAACGAAATTAAAACTTTAGCAATAAATAAATAAAATAATATAAATAAAGTGCAAATTGGATAGACATGTAATCGAACTACGCGCTTAGACCACTGAAGTTATTAAAATCAAAAAGGCTGCTGCAGGTAGCGAAATCTTGGACGATTTCTTCGGCTATTACTTCTGGCATACGGCTAATACGAAAGTATCACTTAAAAAAAAAATTCAAACCTTGAAATTACGCTTTGCTACGTGACATGAGTTGTTTTTTCATGGATTTTTAGATAACAATGATTTATACTAATAATTGAGTAATCTGTAATTATTTTTATTTAATTATTTAATTATCATCGCAAAAGTTTTTTATCGTTGTAGTATCTTTTAAGCGAAAAAAATGAAAATGTGATATGATCAAAATTTTGTGCTCCGGTCAAAAAAAAAAAAAAAAAATGAAAATTTCGTCTATACCCAGTTTCCACTGCGGCGATATATTTAGAACAAAGAAGCATTATTTACAGGCGCAAAGGCAAAAAGGTTGGGATGTAGTTGATGCTTTCCTGGAAAATAAAATTTAACGTGGTTTATATTTTACAAGATTATGCAAAATAGCTACTAAAAGTTCCTGTTTTTTTTCCTCTTTTAATTAAATATTATAAAACGAAATAAATTTTTCTATTGTTTAAGAATAAACTTTCTTGTTATTTATTTAGTTCTTTTAGTTAGTGTTCAGGAAACATATTTTATTATGCCCCAATGTAAATATTTCTTCTGATGCTATATTTGAATTTTTAGAAATTCATTTCTATTCATTTCTACATCTGTGCACGCTTCATTTGATCTTTTTAACACTTTCCAACCTAGTTGAAAAGTGTTTATGACTTCGGTTTGTCTGGCCGTACTCTTAACTCCCGTAAATAGGCTCGGATTGCCCTGCAATTTTTATATGTTATAATCGTTATCTATAGCATGTTCCCTATTTCAACTGAAGTGGGTAGCACTTATAGTTTTTTTACAAGGACACTCAAAAGAATTCCGTTACATTACGATCTATGGGGAAAAATCATTTGAGGTTTATTTTAATGATGTTACACAATAATTTCAAATACATTGTAATTTATATATATCACTAAGGTGCATTACAAGAAAGCTTAATATGGAATATGCTGTGCATACCACTTATAGCTACTTTACAGGGACAGTCAAAAGAATTTCGTTACATGACGTCTATGGAGAAAAATCGTTTGCGGCTTAATTAAATAATGTTTCACTATTTTAAACGCATTGAAATTTATATATATCACTAAGGTACATTACAAGAGGCTTACTACAGAATAGTGTGTGTATAGCAGTCATCGTTCATTTACAGGGACACACAAAAGAATTCTCTACTGTCTGTTAACAATAATTCCTGCAAGTGCGTTTTAAGTTGCTGAACGCGATTTTAAATTTAACTCCCTTTTTGTCTATTACTTGGTGTGTATAAATTCTGTAGATCCTATACAGGGCAGCACAAAAAGTTCGCGAACACATTTCCTTTTATTGACAGAAACTCCAGAAGGAGAATTTTAAACTCTGCTATGCATTTCCTAACTAAACTAAAATTTAGCATCCTATGTTGTACATATACAAATATATAGATCCTATACAGGGCTGAATAAAAGTATTCGAATATTTTTCCGAATATTGTATATGTTGGAAATTCCTGAAATTACGTTTTTAAATATGTTATGTGTTTTACAAATTGTTTACTTAGATGTTATCTTTCGGTAATGATTTGTAAAATTACTTTGGAAGCGTTGGAAAGTGTTACATAATCTATGCTTGACGCATGATTTTTCGTTCTTTTTAAATAATAATCAAAACTTTACTAACGAGTCTAGCCAAAGTGATGTAAGTAGTTGAAAACATTTTTTAATAAATTGTTATCGTGTTTTTAAATATGTTCTCAAAATGTTCTTAAATATTTCTTCTGTTTTTTTTTTTTATTTGAAAATTTTTTTTAATTAATTTCTATTTTACGCTTTTTTTTTTTAAATCTTTGTGAATGCAATCAAAAGTTTACTAGCGACACTTCGAATTAAAACTTCCCGTGTTATTAAATATGTTCTGAAAATATCTTAAATATTTCTACTTAAAAAAAAAAAAAAAACTTGTTTAATTTTTTGTTTTTTCTATGTTTTTTTTCGCTTCATTTGGATTTTGAAAATTAATTTTTATTGCACGCTTCATTTTATCTTTGTGAATATAATCATAAGTTTACTACCGAGTCTAGACAAAGTGATGCTGTGTATTTAAAAACATTTGTTAATTAAATGCTCTCGTGTTATTAAATATGTTCCTTATAATGTTCTTAAATATTTCTTCGGTTTTTTATTTGAATTTTTAAAAACTCATTTCTATTTTTCGTTTTATTTTATCTTTGTGAATGTAAAAAAAAATAATTACTAGCTAGTTTAAACAGATTGATCCAATGTAGTTCAAAAACATTTGTTAATAAAAAGCTCCTGTGTTATTAAATATGTGCCTATAATGTAATAAATATTTTTTATTACATTTCTACTGTTTTTATAATATTTCTACTCTTTTTAACACTTTCCAACCTGATTGAAAAGTGTTTATGGCTTCGGTTTGTCTGGCCGGATGGCCGTCTGCCGTCTGCCGTATGGCCATCTGTCCGTGCTCTAACTACCGTAAATATGCTCGGATTGCTCTGCAATTTTTATATGTTATTGTCGTTATCTATAACATGTTCCCTATTTCAACGGAAGTGTGTAGCAAATATAGTTTTTTTACAGAGACACTCAAAAGAATTCCGTTACATTGCGCTCTATGGGGAACAATCATTTGCGGTTTATTTAAATAATGTTTCACTATTTTAAACGCATTGAAATTTATATATATCACTAAGGCACATTAGAAGAAGCTTAATATGGAATAGGGTGTGCATAGCACTTATAGTTACTTTACAGGGACAGTCAAAAGAATTCCGTTACATTATGTCTATGGAGAAAAATCGTCTGCTGTTTATTTAAATAATGTTTCACTATTTTAAACGCATTGAAATTTATATATATCACTAAGGTGCATGACAAGAGGCTTACTACAGAATATTGTGTGTATAGCAGTCATCGTTCATTTACATGGACACACAAAAGAATTCTCTACTGTCTGTTAACAATAATTCTAGGAAGTGCGCTTTAAGTTGCTGAACGCGATTTTAAATGTAAGTCACTTTTTGTCTATTACTTGGTGTGTATAAATCCTGTAGATCCTATACAGGGCAGCACAAAAGTTTGCGAACACATTTCCGTTTATTGACAGAAACTCCAGACGGAGAATTGTAAACTGTGCTACGCGTTTCCTAACTGAACTTAAATTTAGCATACTGTAGTATCTATACAAATCTATAGATCCTATACAGGACTGAATAAAAGTATTCGGATATTTTTCCGAATATTGTATATGTTGGAAATTCCTGAAATTATGTTTTAAATATGTTATGCGTTTTCCAAATTGTTTACTTAGATGTTATCTTTTAGCTTATCAAATGGTATGATTTGTAAAAATTTTTTGGAAGCGTTGGAAAGTGTTACATAATCTATGCTTGACGCATGATTTTTCGTTCTTTTTTTATAATATTTCAACTTTTTTTTTTTTTTAACTTTCCAACATATAGTTGAAAAGTGTTTATAAATTGGTTTGTCTGTCTGTCCGTGCTCTAACTCACGTAAATATACTCAAATTGCAATGTAATTGATATATGTTATTGAGGCTTACATTGGTATATTAGGTATTGAAAATGAAGTGTGTAGCATTTTTAATTCGTTTACATGGGCACTCAAAAGAATTCCGTTCCATAATGGTCTACGAGGGAAAATTGTTTGCAGCGTATTTTAATGATGTTACACTACTTCAAACTAAGTGAAATATATGTACTTTATTGAGGCACATTAAAAGATGATTACTGTACATAGAATAGGACGTGCATAACAGTTATCGTTCATTTACGGGGACACACAAAAGATTTCGGTTACAGTACTGCGTATGAGCAATAAATGCTGGAGGTGCGTTTTCAGGCGTGGCATGCATTTTTAAGTTTAACTAAATTTTTGCATATAACGTAGTATTTATAAATTGTGCAGATCATATACAGGGCTATACAAAATAAATAGGGAGCATTACTGTGTATGAGTGTGAATAGCTTAAGGGTGAAGGTAATTGAGTTATGGCTGAACTATATTTAGCACATCATTGAGGTGTACTACAAGATGCTTACTATAGCACATGGTGTTTATAAATTCTATAGATCGTATACAGGGCTACACCCAATAATTCGTAAGCATTACTGTGTATGAGTGTGGATATTGTCTAAGTGTGTTTGAAATTGAGTTATGTATTTTCCAGCTGAATTATATTTAGTAAATCATTGAGATGTACTACAAAATGCTCCTTGTAGAACATGGTGTTTATAAATTTATAAATTCTATAGATTATATACAGGGTTACACAAAATAATTCGCAAACTTTACTATGCACGAGTGTGAATTGCTTAAGGTTTTTTGTAATTTAATTAGACATTTCCAAGCTGAACTATATTTAGTACATCATTGAAGTGCACTACAAGAGATGCTTACTACTGAATATGGTATGCATAGCATTTATTGTTCATTTACAGGGACACACAAAATAATTAGGTTACTATACTGTCTATGATCAATAATTGAGGGGGTTATAATGACAGTGGAGTAAGTCAATATTTAGTAATTTGAGAAAGGAAGGGTTTTGTGAAACTTGTCGTATTGCCGTTGCATTAAGTGGTCCAACTTATTTCCTCCCCTCTTGTGACTCCCTAAGTGAACTATGACTTATTTGAATGTCGCACTGAACAGAAATTAATATACGTTCAGAAAAATATGGTTATCTAAATTTTTCAATTTCTTGACTTACTCCACTGTCATTCTAACCCCCCTCAATTGCTGAAAGTCCGTTTTCTATTGTGATATGCGTTTTTAAATTGAACTGATTTTTTTGCATATTACTCGGTCTATATAAATTCTATAGATCAGATACAGGGCTGCACAAAATAATCATAGTACACTTTCACTTATTGAAGAAAATTGCTAAAGGGGAATTTTCAACTGTGTTATGCGTTTTCTAACTAAACTACATTTTTATATACTATGTAGTATATATATATATAAAGATTTATAGATCCTATACAGGGCTGCACAAAATAACTCGGTTAGTTTTCTAACTATAGATAGTAATTGCTGAAATTTGTTTTTTGAAATGCGTTATGCGTTTAATAATCATAGTACACTTTCACTTATTGAAGAAAATTGCTAAAGGGGAATTTTCAACTGTGTTATGCGTTTTCTAACTAAACTACATTTTTATATACTATGTAGTATATATATATAAAGATTTATAGATCCTATACAGGGCTGCACAAAATAATTCGGATAGTTTTCTAACTATAGATAGTAATTGCTGAAATTTGTTTTTTGAAATGCGTTATGCGTTTTTTTAAATTGATTACTAGGACATCAACTTTCACCTTTTTAAACAATGAAGTTTTGTTACAATATTCTGAATGTGTTGGAAAGTGTATTATAATCTGTGCTTGACGCATTATTATTTTTTTAATTTATTAGCGAGTCTAGACAAAATAATCCAACGCAGATGAAAACATTTATTAAAACTCGTCCAAAAATAACTTTGATTGTTGTTTAGCTTTTAGAAATATTATGCAGAGGGGTTAGTGGGTCATTCTCACGAAACGGTACTTTTTACAGTCCCGAGGGGATAAATATATAGAAATGTAACAAATTTCCTTATATTTTTATTCATATGTGTATTTAAGTTTTAAGCAAGCTATTAAACACATTTCTGACAGAATAATTTTAATATTTTAATGAATATAAGTCGAAAGTTTCCTTCTTGGATGTACCTACATCTGAAACACAACGTTCTTTATACTAACGTTTAAACCATTTAAATTAAAAAAAAAATTGTTTTCAAGAATAACTAATTAAAAATATTTAATTAAGTCTAATTTAATACTTTTTTAAAAATAATTTTATTTTTACCAATCAATTAACTTATACATTTTCTCCCTAGCCGAAATGGGCTTCCTATTCCCCCCGTTATACTTAACCAATGAACCCCCAAAACTAATCAGGGAAGCGCCTTATCACAATGAACCAATATACAAAATTTGAAAAAAATCGGATAATTTTGCATGAAAAACTCATTTATCTAAATCAAGTGGGGTGTTCCACCATTCCCCCCTTTATTCTTAACCAATGAACCCCCAAAACTAATCAGGGAAGCGCCTTATCACAATGAACCTATAAACAAAATTTTAAGTAAAACGGATATTTCTATCAAGAGTTATCGCGTTACGTACATACGTACATAGAGAACGGGCGGGCACATTAGCTCTCAGGCATTGATAGCCTGTGAGCTAAAAAGCTAATTCATAATTATAATACAAATTTTAGGCAGCTCTAACATTGCATTTAATAAAAAGAAATGCACCATTTTAGCATCCTGAAAACCCAGGTAGTTAAAAATTGAAAACTTAATTTTTGTCTACCTACCTCCTTGTACATATACAATTACCTCTTCCGAGTTATCCACGTTTCCGGCAGAAACTTTTTTTATATGCATCTTAAAGTATAACATATAACCACGAACGAAAATATACAATTACCACTTCCGAGTTATCCAAGTTTCCGACAGAAACTTTGTTTTTTTAATATATATATATATATATATATATATACAGAAAACAATCGTTCTTTGCTTATAAATGTGATTTTCTTGCCCTTGAAAAAGTAAATTACTTTATAAGCTTTTATTTGTGTATATACTCGTGTGGTTTATATTTCATTCCTTATTTTCTATTTATTTAATTTTTTTTTCTTCTTCTTAATTTGAATTAATAATGTTACTTTTATTAGGACTACAATTTTAATTTGTAAATTGACAGGGCTCTTTGGTATCGGGATTTCAGTGTATGTGGTCAGTTTCTTATGTTTCAATGGTTAAATTTTACTTAAAGTTTTATATATATATATATATATATATATATGCTGCTTAAAGTATAACATAGCCACGTACGAAAATGTACAATTACCACTTCCGAGTTATCCAAGTTTCCGACAGAAACTTTGTTTATATATATGCTTCTTAAAGTATAACATAACCACGAACGAAAATATACAATTACCACTTCCGAGTTACCCATGTTTCCGGCAGAAACTTTATTTTTTTTTATATGCTTCTTAAAGTATAACATAACCACGAAAAAAAATTAACAATTACCTCTTCCAAGTTATCCACGTTTCCAAAAAGCGTTCATTATATTTAGAAACCCCCAAAACCAATATATTTGCAAGATTTAAAGAAACATGTATAAAACAAGTGGGTAAGTGTGATCGAAGATCGCTCAAAGGGTTTTGTTTAATATTCCTTTCAAAACACTTTATCTTTTCTTTAATATATCCAAATAAATTTCATTTCGCAAAAAAAAAAAAAGGAGTCATGTTTTTTATAAAGTAAAAAATTACCGGTCTATTTTTTCTTTTTTTCGAATATCTAAACCAGTCCGCTATTATATTCTGCCATAATAATATCTGTCATGCGGACTAAATGCGATATTTAAAAAAGTAATTTCAAAATTAAACATGTTGTACACCTTCAACATGTTAAAATATGCAATATTTCCATAATCGGATTTTTATCATGATTCAATATGTTTCTCAAACTCATATATTTACTATTCTCTATTACTCATATTGATACTCGCTTTGTATTATTCTCAAACATTTGAAAAATTCGTTAAACTTCCCATAGGACGTCAGATTTTCTTTTTAATTCTCTAATGACGTGATATTAATCTGCTTTGTGTACATACACATACGCATACTCCTTGTATTATTGAGAAATCTTTGAAAATTTCCGTTTTATTACCACTATGACGTCAATAATTTTTATTTCATATTAATCTTTTTTTCAACTAGTGAAACTTTTTATTTAATTTTCATTTTTCACGTGGAAATCGTCTGATAAAAAATTAATTATTGAAGAAAGAATTTCATTTGGAATTTCAATGAATTTTTAATTTTTGGCATCTGCTATAACGAAAAATTTTTAAATTTAATAGGAAAAAGCTGTTAGAATTTTGGTTTTTTATCTCTATTTATTAAAATAATACGAATTTTTCAAATTTTAATATTTTGAGCTGTTCATAGCTGTATTCAGCTATATACACAAAGTTTCAACTCTGTAAGTTACATAGTTTCTGAGAATAGCTCTGTGACAGACAGACAACGGAGCGGGAGTAATAGGGTTTCGTGAGATTAACGAAACCCGAAAAAACAACGTTTCTTTTTCTGCCACTGATTTTCAGAAACGTTTCTAGTTTTTAGAGTGTTATCAGTTTTCTCAAAACGGAATATCGGTTTTTCGGAGGCTATCTATTCCGAAGTACGCATTTTCATGTTCAACAAAACATACTTTACAGACAACATGATAAATTAACAGCGTTAACATTAATTTTATTTTGTTACTCTTGCATGTATAAATTATTTTAAGCAGCTGATAATGTTTAATTAAGACTGGATAGTCCCCCAAAAACCGATACTGCTGTTTGAGAAAACTGATTAATACACTATAAAAACTAATCGGAAACGTTTCTGAAAATCAATGGCAGCAAAAGAAACTTTGTTTTTATAAATGCTTCTTTAAAACTCGAAAATAAATTCGTTTTTGGGGTTTCTAAAAATAAAGAACGATTTTTGGAACCTGTTGTAACTCGAAAAAGGTTATTATATGTTTTTCTCCGTGGTTAGATTATATTTTCCTAGATTAAGGAACAAGTATCTTTTTTTTTTTTTTTTTTTTTTTTTTTTTTTTTTTTTTAACCATTGGAAAAATGGTTGTTGTTTTCGATCGAGAATGGGACCTCTTGACGTCGTCACTTTTTTTTCAAGCGTTTTTAAGCATTTTTAAGCGTTTTTAATGAAATTCTGTAACTTTATAAGAATTTTTAATGAAATTCTGTAACTTTAGAAGAATTTTTCTTTGAATAGGCAATAGAAATGCATAAAATCGTTACAAAAATATTAAAGTTACAAAAAGGATAGATGCAAATTATCAGATATGAAAAAAGGCCGAATTCAAAAATTGACGTCGGATGAAAAATCGTCTTATAATTTTTTTTTTGTCGTTTCTGTTTTCATTAATATATTGTAAATTTTGTACTTTCGTGTTATAGCGGCCCCCAAATATGAATCGCCAAGCGACCAAGATTTATTGCCAAATTATAAAACATGTATGACATTATAATAATATATGATATATATACATAACATTTATTGACGTATGTGGCCAAGTTATAGTCATACAGATGCACATATATGATGTATATATATATGACATGTGTATATGATGTATATACGACATATAAGACGTAAATAATATGTGTATAATGACGTATATGGCACATATAGGAGTGTTTGGAATATATATATGCGTATATAGGATGCATATATAATCTTTGCGATGATCTTGGCGAAATCATAACTGCAACCCTGGCATAATCATAATTGTGGGGGGCCGCTATAGCACGAAAGTACGGAATTTTTTTTCCCTTAAGCTTTCGGAACATTTTCCCAATGGTTATTTTAATTTGTTAAATTATATACATTTCTTCTTTTTTACAGTGTATGTGTTTAAAATTTTTTTGTTTGCGTTTATCATAAAATATGCATGTATCCTTATAACTGCAAGACTGTAATCACATAATACCAGTTACATATTCATGGAATAATTATGGTGATAAAACAAATAGCCCCGCTGTTTCTCATTATACTTTCAAGTTTACTTTATACAAAAACTTCATAACAAGCATCATAATTACTTTAAACATTGGGAAAGATTTCTATAAAAAGGTAATCGACCTCGTAACATGTTAGATGCTAATGCCACTTCTTTATGTATAATCTTTTAACGCTTAAGGGGAAAATATTCCTTCCTACTTTTCCTTAACTGTGTTGAAAGTAAATAACTGTACAAAATCCCATTTTCTGTCATCAATTCTTGATTTCACCGTTCAAGCGTGAAAATGTTTTTTGCGAATAAAGTTTGTCAATGAGATGGCTGTAATCTAAAGAAATTTGAACTGTACACTGTAAGAAAAGCAAAATCCCGTTGATTGCTGGTATAATTTCCGTATTTTTACTGAATTTTTTTCTCCTATGAAATGATTTCGTAAATGTGTCAGAAATTAGCGAATATATAGTTTTAAAAATATCCTTGACAGATCGTATTCGCTAGAGCTTTGGGATTTTTTATTTTTTACACTCTTAAAAGTATTTTCGTATTTTTCCAGTAAAGATTCCGTATTTTTTCGGGTTTTTTTTTTTATTATTATTTTTAATTTTGTAGTCTAATAATAAAAATAAATCGCACAGCTTTAGATAAAATGAAAATTTATCAGTATCTGTCAAAGATATTTTCAAATCTATACTTTTGAACAGATTCATCACGGAAGAAAAATAGAATCCGTAAAAATACGGAAATTGTACTGGTAATCAATGGAATTGTTTTTACAGTGTATGAAAAAGAACTGAGAATGTTTATGTTGAAATTTTCAAGGGTTTTTTTTCTTTTCTTTTTTCTTTTTCTTTCTTTTATTATTATTATTATTATTATTATTATTATTATTATTATTATTTGCGATGTTGTGAACCCGCAATATATGAAGGGAAATGCATTATTATAAACTCATATAAAGTTATTTTCTTATGGCTTTTAACGACAAAGTTATATATATTTTTTACAACACGCTTTTTTATTATTTCCATAAATTAATAATTCACTTTTTGATGGCTGCCAAACACGGTTGCTATTTTTAGAAATGTATAACGAGGGTGGCAAAGAATTGAGCGTTCGTTTTGGCTTTTACTGCTCCTGCATAACTTCTAAATATCGTATAATTTCAATTTTCGCATCATCGAATAGGACAAAAACCGGACTTTTGAATGAAATTTGTTTGCAAATTTGTAGCTCAATTTGGTGACTTATATGACTTTTTTAAATAATTTTCAAGCAGGATTTTCTTAAAAATCTATCTCAACAGTGTACGTGGCAATGTTACCACAATTGATGGCCCAGAGCAAATTGAAAAATAAATTAAAGCAGATTAATCATACGATCATATTAAACATAAGTTACGGCATATTGGCACTAAACTGAAATCTGGCAATCGATAAGAAGATTTTAATTTTATGTTGAACATAAAATTAATATCACGTTATGTTAAATTGGTTAAAAGATGTTTCATCAGAATAGGGTCGGGATTTTATTTTAATTTCTTTATGATAAACACTGTTTCACAAGAGGAATCTTCAATAATTGGGGTTTTGTTCGTATTGACGCATATTTACGGTCATGCTTTTATTTATTTATTTATTTATTTATTTATTTGCCTCATATACATCATGCATTTTTATTCTATTCAATTCAATAAATTCAGAAATAAAAAGAAATACGTAATATCATTTATTTATTTTATTGAAATAAGACATTTAAGAAGAGTGACTGCATATATAATAGTCTCTTCGCCCTGTTTTATAAAATATGTAGAACACTCTGGAATTAGCATATTATGCTTGAAAAGTGAGAAATATTCAAACATTTTTATTAGCTCTCAAAATTTTTCATCGTAATACCGAAGTTTCCCTCGTTACAATCGTGTTCGCTGCAATGCACTTTATATTAGATTCATAATTTCTTTTCGTTTTGCTTTCTGTTACATCCGAATTCGCTTATATGAGAGTTCGACTCTACTTTTACTTTTATAATTTTATACTACTACTACTTTTATACTAGTACTGCTAATTTTATACTACAAATTTGATATTATTACTAATTTTATACTACAAATTTTATATTATTACTAATTTTATACTACAAATTTTATACTATTACTAATTTTATACCACTACTAATCTTTTTATACTGCTAATTTTATACTGCTACTAATTTTATTTTATTTTATACTACTAATAATAATTACTACTTTTACTTTTGTGATTTTATTTTTGTTTGACACTATTTTTTTACTTTTTAATTAATAGGACATTTTTTTTTTTTTTTTTTTGCTGTTACTACTGTTTATATTTTTACTTTTTCTACTGTTTTACTTTTTCTACCACTACAATTTTTACTATTATTCTATTATTGCTATTTTTACTATCACACTATTACTACTACTATTTATACTTTTTCTGTAGTGATTACGTTTTTAACTTGTTCTACGATCTTTTTTATGATTATTATTGTTTCAACTTCTTAATAATTTTGTTATTTCACTATTATTACTATTGCCACAAATGAAAATAATACTGTTATTTATACTAATTTTCTATGCAATCATCATTATTACTACTATTGCCAGTATACTATTACTACTTCTGTTAAAATGACAATGATAGGAGGATGAATAATAACGGAAATTTAATTTCAAATTTATTAAAGACAAATTGAGAAGAAAAAAATTAAAATTTCTATAAGCTTTCAAAATTTTTGCTCGTAATATCCAAGTTTCCCTCGTTACAATCGTGTTCGCTGCAATGCACTTTATATTAGATTCATTATTTCTTTTCTTTTTGCTTCTCGTTACATCCAAATTCACTATATGCGAGTTCGACTCTACTTTTATTTTTAAAATTTTATACTACTACTACTAATTTTATTCTAATACTTTTATACTACTACTAATCTTACTAGTAATTTTGTGCTACTATAGTAATATTTTTAACTACTAATTTTATGCTAATAATTTTATACTGCTACTAATCTTATACTAATAATTTTATGCTACTACTAATCTTTTTATACCACTAATTTTATTATTTTTTTATATTACTAATAATAATTACTAATTTTACTGTTATAATTTTTATGTTTGACTTTACTTTTACTTTTAGAATTTTGCTTTTGTAATTATTACTTTTATAATTAGTGGAGCAGATTTTTTTTTCAGCTGCTGTCACTACTGTTTATCCTTCTATTATTTCTACTTTTCTTCTTCGGCTTGGTCGCATGCTCGAGAAAATTTGATTAGTGGGTCATTTTGGTATATACATGATATTCGAACTGAAACCTAATTTTGACCGAGCATAGCTCGGTCTTCCCAGCTCATATATATATATTTTAACAGAAACAAGAATTTTTTCAGCAGCCTTTTAAATCAAATCATAATGGTAGATCAAATTTAATTAATCATCTAAATAGTACTTTGATTTTCTAATTCCCAAACTGGCATTTTTTTTTTTTATAGAAAAAAAACCCCACATGTTTACATGTTTACTGATACAATATATAATTCTTACTTATTAGTATGCATTTAACGTGAGTAACACAGTTTGCATGAATTTAAAGAAAAAACAAGGTATAATTTTTGTTTGTTGTGTGTAGAAACATGCATGTAGTTGATTCGATCATGCACTTTTGCGGCAACTGTCTATACAAATAGTATCATCTCACTCAATCATGTGGAGCACTGATCTGTAAATTTTCAAATCATCCATCCCCATCTCCAAGATTCCACTTAATATTTATGAAAATTGATGTTTTCGAATCCTGAGTCCTTATCGTCAGATGAATGCAAGGGAAAACCATTCAAAATTTTGTCCTTTTGAAGAAAATTGTAAAATTGTTCAGTTTCGCAAGCAAGAGCATTTTTCTTTGTTCGTCTAAAACATTGTAATACTTTATTGTTTGTGCATAGATTGAATATACTGAAGCGCAGCGAGTCAAAGGTGGACAAAGCTTTTTATGCATCATTATTATTCGTCTCATGTATTACATTTGTAATTGTAATCACTGCTTAATTTGCGCCGGAGCTCACTGGAGCTCAGTTTCTTTACTTCTTTGATTTTAGTGAATATTTAAATATTGGTCGGAATTCACCTGAGCTCAGCTCCTGCTCCTGTACTTCTTTGATTTTAGTGAATATTTAAATATTTAATGCCTAAGGGTGGCCACTCGGCTTGAAATATTTAAATATTGGTTGGAATTCACCTGAGCTCAGCTCCTGCTCCTGTACTTCTTTGATTTTAGTGAACGTTTAAATATTGGTCGGAATTCACCTGAGCTCATAAATACTGCGCTCCGGAGCCCACGGGAGCAGCGCTGTGTGTTGTGTTTTGCTAGTTGATTCAAAGAAATCCTTGGCGAGTAGGACTTTCTGAAAATTCCCCGCCCCTGATTTTAATATTTTTGGTCTGCTTATTCATTAGATTTTTAAAAATATATATAAATGCATAATAGAGTTTTCTGAAAATTCCGCGTTCCTGATTTTAATATTTTTGCTCTGCTCATTTATTAGATTTTTTTAAATATATAAATGCATAATATAGTCAAAACATTTTTTTTTTTTTTTTTTTTTTTTTTTTTTTTTCTGAAGACGAAATTGCTTTAAGTTTTGCAAATAATGTATGAAATTTAAATATGTGGGTGGAAGGGACGGGGGGATACACTGCTGTTGTTAACACTGTAGAATATTAGAGATCCAGTACTTTTTGCTGAAAATTAAGCCCTGATTGTAATACATATTATAATTACAGTGCAACTTACCATAACATATATATTTGTAAGACAGGGGTAATTACGTGGCTTGATTTTTTTTAAAAATTTGATCTGTGGTCTGTGTAATTGAAGGTCAAATTTCTAATGCAAATCGTATGTGCAACAATCTTATATAATCGGGATAGGCATTCCCGCGGTGTATATAAAAGTCCCACCTCCCACCTACCGCCGAATGCAATAAGCTCGAAATCACCTCGATCGTTCGATGTATTAAACGCCCCAAACCCTCCCAAACTTGCCCTTTAATGTATTTAACTTAAGAAAAATACTTTAAAACTTTTCCGGTGGGATGTAACATAGTCGGGTTAGGTTTTGCCGCAGCGTAAATATAGGCGTTGGGTCATTATTAACAATGAGATAAATAATTTAGCAATGAAATTTAATTATAATTTTTCTACATTTTAATTTTATAAAGTATTTTCTTCATTTTAATTTTATAAAGTATTTTCTTTCGAATTCGATATTCTCTTAAGAGCTACTTTCCTTTGCTGTACGATAAGTTCTTTGAATTTCAGAGGTTCCAGCTAACCTGCTGGGCTTTAGTAACGAATACTTGATTCACCCTCCTTCTTTTTAACAGTTAGTATTTTTCTTAAGTTATCATTATTATTTTAATTTAGATCTTCAATAAAGACATGCAGCGATTTTTTTTCTTATAGAAGTTAGGTTTCATTAATTTGAAAAATATTACTCTAAACGCTATGATTTACAATGACCTATAATACTTACTTTACTTACTTTGTGTCTTAGAACATTCTTCATAACAATCCAAGAACTGTTTCGAAAAAAAAAAAAAAAATATTGAACTTGAGATTTTTAATGCATTGATTTTTCTCTTTTTATAAGAAGTTATATTTGAAAGGGAGTAGATGCAAAATTCACACTCTCCACATAACCTAGTTTTTAGAAAAATGCAAAAAAAAAAAAAAAAAAAAAAAATAAAACTGATTATTATTAATAAACATGATATATTGTTACAATTTCTTTTGTGTGTGATATATTTGTTGCCATAACAACTAGTTGCACATAGTCCTAAACCTGTAATAATTGTGGTAAAGGTAGAATTTAAATTTAAATATGGAAAATGTGAATTTTGCAGCAAACTTTTATGGGTAATGTTAGTTATAAACCAAAATAGTTATGAATTTAAAACAAGAACAACAACAACAAAAAAAAATCTGAACATCAGTTATCATTATTTATTTTGAAGGGTAATAAACAACAAAAATCGAAACAAATTATTAAAAATAATTTGTTCAAAAGTTTTACTATTAGACATGGCTCAACTTCTTCACTGTCATGAAACTAGTGCAACATTTTACAATACTTCTTATTTCTGTACCTCCCTGATTGGTTGAATTGGAGAGTGTAAGTTTTTCTGCAAAACAGTTGTTGGATAATGAGAGTTATGCATCAAAACGAGATTTTTTGCATTTTTTTTAACCTTAATATTTTGTTTATACGGTCCAAATCACTATTACTGTCCAATTCCCCTTAAAAAGACAAACACGGTGATATGAATAACTCAATACCTTAAAAAAGTGGATAATGTGACTTTTGCATCTGCACCATTCATTTAGTTAATTTCAAACATATTTCTCTAAAGACTATGATGTGCAATGAACTGTAGTATTTTGTTCCTAGTTGTATTGGATCTTTTCTTCATAAAACTGATTTTACAAGATATTTTCTCTTAAACATGGCCTTAAGCATTACATGTAATCCCTCTATAGAATTTATATTTCATTCCATAAGACTATACTGTGCAATGACTTGTAGTACGTTTTGTTTCCTTTTGCATTGGATTTATTTTTCCTAACAATTCATGGAATGTTTTCAAATAATATTTTTTCTTGAGCTTGGGTTTCTATAAAAACATTTCCTTTATTTTTTATTACTAAAAGTTAGGTTTCATTAATTTAAAATAAATTTGACCTATGCAATGACCTATAGTGCTTCGCTTCTGCTTAGATTAGATTTACCCTTCATAGCTATTCATAGAATGTTTCCGAAAAATATTTTTTCTTGAACTTGGGTTTTCCATAAACGCATTGCTTTATCACTTTTTATAAGAAGTTGGATTTCATTAATTTCAAATAGATTTCTCTAAAGAAGATTAGGATGCGCAATGAACTGTAGTGTTTTATTCCTGTTTGCATTAGATATTTTCTTCATAACCAATGATTTTGCAAAAAAAACAATTGTTTTGAACATGGTTTTCGATAATAGCGTTGCCTTTTATCCTTCTATGAGAAGTTTCCTTTCATTAATTTGAAATAAATTATTCCATAAGACTCTAATGTGCAGTGACCTGTAGTACGTTTTGTTTTCTTTTGCATTAAATTTATTTTTCCTAATATTACTGTGTCTGATGATCTATCTATAATACGTTTTGTTTCCTTTTGAATTGGATTTATTTTTCCTAACAATTCAGGGAATGTTTTTAAATAAAAAAAATTTCTTGAGCTCGGGTTTCTATAAAAACATTTCCTTTATTTTTTCTACTAGAAGTTAGATTTTATTAAATTAAAATAAATTTGAACTATGCAATGACCTACAGTGCTTTGCTTCTGCTTGGATTAGATTTACTCTTCATAGCTATTCATAGAATATTTTCGAAAATTATTTTCCCCTGAACTTGGGTTTTCTATAAACTCATTGCTTTATCTTTTTCCATAAGAAGTTAGATTTCATTAATTTCAAATAGATTTCTCTAAAGATTAGGATGCGCAATGAACTGTAGTGTTCTGTTTCTGCTTGAATGAGATATTTTCTTCATAACAATGATTTTACAAAGTACTTTTTCTTGTACATGATTTTCGATAATAAGGTCTTCTATGAGAAGTTATCTTTCAATAATTTGAAATAAATTACTCCATAAGACTATACTGCGCAATGGCTTGTAGTACGTTTTGTTTCTTTTGCATTGCATTTATTTTTCCTAAACGATTTATGGGATGTTTTTAAATATTTTTTGTTGAACTTGAGTTTCTTAAAATCCTTTATTTTTTTGTGAGAAGTTAAATTTTATTAATTCAAAATAAATTAATTTAAAGACTGCATTGTGCAATGACCTGTAATAAATTTTGTTTACTTTTGCACTGAATTTATTTTTACTAATAATTCAAAGAATGTTTTTGAATAATATTTTTTGTTGAACTTAAATTTCTATCAAATCATTTCCTTTATTTTTTTCTGAGGGAAGTTAATTTTCATTAATTTAAAATAAATTGCTTTAAATACTATGATGTGCAGAGACTGATAGTACTTTGTTTATATTTGAATTTGATATACTTTTCATCGCTATTCATGGAATGTTTTCAAAAAATATTTTCCCTTGAATTTAGGTTTTCTATAAAAACATTGCTGTATCTCATTTCATAAGAAGTTGGATTCCATTAATTACAATTATATTTATCTGAAAACTATGATTCGCAATTAACTGTTGTATTTTGTTCCCGCTTCAATAAGATTTCTTCTTCATAACAATGATTTTACAAAATACTTTTTCTTGACCATGGTTTTCAATAAAAGAGTTGCTTTTAATTCTTCTATAAGAAGCCATATTTCATTAATTTGAAATAAATTACTTCGTAATGTGCAATCACCTGTAATACGTTTTGTTTCCTTTTGCATTAGATTTAATTTTCCTAACAATTCATGGAATATTTTCAAATAATATTTTTCCTTGAACTTGGGTTTCTATAAAAACATTTCCTTTATTTTTTCTACTAGAAGTTAGATTTCATTAATTAAAAATAAATTTGACCTATGCAATGACCTATAGTGCTTTGCTTCTGCTTGGATTAGATTCACCCTTCATAGCTATTCCTGGAATGTTTTCGAAAAACATTTTCCTTTAAACTTGGGTTTTCTATAAACCCATTGCTTTATCTCTTTTTATAAGTTAGATTTCATCAATTTCAAATAGTTTTCTCTAACGACTGTAATGCGCAATGAACTGTAGTATTTAGCTCCTGCTCTTATAAGATCTTTTCTTCATAACAATGCTTTTACATAATATATTTCCTCTTCATAATATACCTCTTAAAGTCCATGAGTTCTGATTCACCCTCAAATTCCCTGCAGGAAATTTGGTCCAATTTAAGATACAGCCCCCTCTCCACCCCACTTGAGCTACTTATTTTGCAATTTCTTAATTTCTTCTCCTAATTTTGATCCATATTAGCATCCTAGTTACTAACACTAATCCGCATAAATAAAATCAGCAGTCATTTGTTAGATATTGTGTATTAGAAAACATGGTTCTCGCCACAATTAGAAAGCGCCCTTGCATCGCTTCACCGCTTGAGTAATGACCATGCATTGCATAGTGTTTTCAGCTTGTTTAGTCGTGTTCTATCAAACCTTATTTGCCGATAGAAGTTCCGAATCATTAAAGTCAGATATATAATATTAACACGGTCAATTAAAGCCTTCATGAATAACACAGAAAGATTTTCAGGGGGTTGGGGGGGAGGGGGGGGCATCGTTGATAATCAAGTAATTATGATGCTACTGGATCAGCATTCTCAGGAAAGAGTCACGCATATACCTGTCATCTTGAAAGGATTTTCATTGTTTTGCAACTAAACTTGAAAAGTACCATGGAACAAAAAAATGAGAAATTTCAACAAGTTATACAGACAAAAATATTTGGCACGAGACATATAGAACGGGAATTCCCGAAAACAAAAAATATTTGATGCATGAAGATCGTGACTTCCTGTTATTATAAAAATCATGGAATTTTCCGTAGTATATATATTTAAAAGTGTTGTTATTGTTTAAAAAAAATCTATGCACTGTGTGGCCTGTAGAACTTATAAATTAAAACTAAGTATAAAAGTAAAAATAGTAAAAAAACAAAACAAAAAAAAAACACTATTTTTATAAGCAATCAATGTTTATCTTGGTAATCAAGCATAATTTCATGACTAAATATCGTGACTTCCTGTTGTTACGAAAATCGTAAAAATTTCCTCAGCATAATCTTTTAAAGCGTTGTTATTGTTTAAAAATATATCTATGCACTGTAGTGTAACATGCTGTGCTTGAAAAATAAGTATAAAAGTATATATAATTAATTGAAAAATATATAAATTATATATAATTATATAAAAGTATATATAATTATATAAAAATATAAATATATATAATATATATAAAATATAAATATATAAAAATAATAAATATATAAAATAATATATATATATATATATATATATATATAAAGTATAAATATATATAAAAAGTATATATATATATATATATATATATATATATATATATATATACGATTATATAAAAGTATAAAATTATATAAAAATATAAATATATATAATATATATAAAATATAAATATATAAAAATAATAAATATATAAAACAATAAATATCAAAATATCAAATATACATTTTAATATTAAATATTAAATATTAAAATATTAAAATAATAAATATAAAAATAATAAAATAATAAATATATAATATATAAATATATAATATATATATATATATATATATATATATATATATATATATATATATATATATATATATATATATATATATATATATATATATATAAAGTATAAATATATATAAAAAAGTATATATATATATATATATATATGATTATATAAAAATATATGTGTATATTGTATATCAGTATTTAAAAGTATACATAAAAGTAATAAAAGTATATAAAAGTATATATAAAAGTATACATAATAGTATATATTTAAAAGCGTTGTTATCGGTTAAATATATATATATGCACTGTGTAACATGCTGTACTTGAAAAATAAGTATAAAAGTATAAGTTGTGTTTTTTTAAACACTTTTTTTTATAAGCATTCAATGTTAATCTTGAAAATGAAGTATAATTTCATGACTGCAATTCGATATTTCCAAACTTTTCCTTTACAATACGTTAATTTGGCATTGGTACCGAACCCGATTATGTAAAATTCACCGTTTTTCTTACACAAGGTAGAAAACAGAACTAGTGAATTTATTAAAAAATATATATAATTTTTTTTCTTGTTTCTTTTTTAAGATATGGCAACAGGAAAGGAAAAAAGAAACATTATTAAAGCTATCTAATAATGATTTCTAAATTGTTTTCTCAACGTATAATCATTCGTGGCTATGTTATATTTTCGTAAATTAGGAAACATTTGTCTTTTTTTTTTTTTTTTTTAAGAGACCATTCTGTCGCTAAAGAAACGGTCTTATTGATATATTTCATTTACGCGCTAGGATGGAAAAGAGTAATATTTTATTTGTAATTTTTATTTTACAAGATATTTCTTGTACCCCTCTCCTTCCTTCACTCTGAAGCGTGTAAAGTCCGAAGTAAAGCACATTTTTAATCTTTTCAATTGGCAATTAAAAAAAAAAATCCAAATTCAAAATCTCGATAAGAGATCGCAAACTTAAAACGATGACGCATTCTTTTATTTTAGTAAGATTATCAACAGAGCAAAAAACTTTTAAAATCACTTTTTTACCGCTGCGATAATTTCCAGAAAGCCAGTAACAGCCATATCGCGCATAATTTTCTGTTTTCTATTTCAGAAATCAATATACAAAAAACCGATTTGAGATTTCTAAAACTAAAACGAGACTTCATTGATTCATAGGCAAATGACGTCAAAGGTATTTTCTGATTTTGTTCTCTGAAAGCGAACGAAATGCGTATTGTTCACCATGGTTTTCGGAAATAAATAAAGATCGCATTTAATTCAATTCCTTTTCAGACGGATTGTTTGCACCATAGGAATGAAATTTTTAATGCCAATAACTCCAAATATATAAATTTTAGAAGGTAGCGAATCTCTCAAAAAATTAAATTTTTTTAACCATTTCTTAAAAACTTTTATGCAGTTTTATTTGAAAAAAAAAAAATTGTTTGAGTAAAAATGGCCGCCTGGCATATGAAACTTGGCCTCGTATCTGTGTGAAAGATACACGTGACTTGCGTTATTAAAAAAAAAAAAAAAAAAAAAAAAAAAAAAAAAAAAAAAAAACTCTCTCTGTCTACCTTTCCCCCTCCCTCTGCATGAAAACGGATTCTTTAGGAAGCGTTGAAACAATTTGATGGAAATTTGTTTAGCTAATTTTGTTTTCCCTTTCGCTGTTCTTCACACGTCATTTACTCACAGTAAAAAAACCGAGGGTTTTTCTTATTTATCTTAGCCGTTTAAAATTGTTCTGGGAATGATTTTAATCCTTAAATCCTTTCTTCTAATGTAGTGGAAAGTGTTGAAACAAGATGAGAGAAATAGCGAGAGAGAGAGAGAGAGAGAGAGAGAGAGAGAGAGAGAGAGAAAGCAAACGGGGAATATGTTAAATAAACGGGTCACAATTTCAAAAAATACAATTTTATCATTGCGACAATAAAGCGCCTCTGTTATCTAAGCGATACTCACGAGATTCCCCCCCCCCCCCCCCCCCCCAAAAAAAAAAAAAAAAAAAAAAAAATTAGAGATTGAAATACTATTCTGAAAAGTAAACAAGAACGAAAAATCATGTTTGATGATATTCTGTACATTAGTTCTCGAGATATAGCTATCGTAAAAATCGAGAAATAAGTGGTATAGCAGCGCCACCTGTTGGTCAATTTACTTTGGAATATACTTTCCTCTGTTCGTTAATGCTTTTACATTTTGTAAATTGCATAATAAAGCGAATAACTTTCTCTAGGACATAGACTAGCTAAATTTTAATAGCATCTCTGTCGCAGAAGTTCTGAAGTACTAATATAATGAAAAATTAGTAAAATTTCTTGCAACTTTTTAACTTATATACCAGTGTAAATATAAAACTAATTATTAAATCACATGATTGTAGTCTATTCCCTCAATAAACGTTTGTAAAATAAGTAAAAAAAAAAAAAAAAAAAAAAAAAAAAATATTCTAGGCATTTCATTCATAATTTTTGGTTATAGGATGTTTTGCGTACAGTAAACATCTGAAAAACTTCATTTTGAGAAAAAGCAAAAATTAACTTTTAAAGGCGGTTCCTGCTATAAAAATAATTATTATTCTTTAAAGGTTTAATTATATACTCCATGTAATTTCTTGAACCTATAATCCAATTTAGATGCTAAATCTCGAAAAAGAAGAATGTAAACATACGTTTCAGCTTACTTTCGGTTTTCAGAACGGTGTTCCCGCTTGTAAAATACTTCGGCAAAACTGTAATAGATGTCACTTTAAACGGCTGTAACTCGGGTTCTAATTAAGATACAGACACAATTAAAGCCGAATTCGATAGATAAAAAATCGAATTAGATAGTTAAAAGATACTAATATTATTGCAAAAATGAAAAATCGATATTTTTTATCGAAAATGAAGTTTCAGAGGTGTGGATACCTTAATTTTTTTTCATTTTTTTTTTTACATTGTAGAATGGAATTTGTTTATGCTGCTATTCTAAAAATATTTTATTGGGCATGTATGTATGTATGTATGCGTACATTTATGTATTCTTTTCAAGTGTCAAAGTTAGATGGTGCGAGAAATACAAATAAAGGCAGATAGATATAGAAAATGATTAAATATGGGTTACATTTACAAAAACTACAATTTTGTTATTACGACATAAAGCACCTCTTTTTTTTTCTCTCTTTTTTTTTCTAAATCTGAGCAAGAATTACGAGATTTTTCTGTTTTTTCCACACTTAGAAATCGAACTATTCCGAAAAAAAAAATAATTAAATTAAGCATGTTAGATAATGTCTGTTTGTTAAAGTAGCTTGCGTAATTTATATATATATTTTTTTTTTTTCACGGTGACACACTAAAGAATGAATAAAGGATATTAATAATAATAAAATATGTATTTTAATGGAGCAGATGATACGGTTCGTCGATTTCATTTTGTAAGATAAAATGCTTTTTTTCTGTTATATGTACTATATAAATATTATATTTTCAGTTGACAAATCATTTCTTAAATCTGTCATAAAAAACACAAAAGTTTTTTATGAATTAATTTAGAAAAAATACTAACAAGCATAGTTTAGAATTATTAGTGACATAGTTTAGAATAGTACCGCATTTCTTAAATAAGATTATTTAATTTAATTTTTTATGCGACATTTAGCGTTTTTTCGTGTTTTTCGGCGATGTTTTGACAATTTTTAAAGAAACCCTGTTTCAGTCTTTACGCCCAATATAGCAAATTTTGTCCTCATGTTTAGCGATTTTCTCGCGTTTCGTTACGACTTTTCAACAATGGCAAAATGAATCCGGTTTCAGTCTTTTAGCGCAATATATTATATTTCGTCCTCTATGATTTTTAAATTTTTAGTGATTTTTTATGAGATTTGTAGTTTTTTTTTTTTTTTTACGCATTCCGCGGCAGTTTTTTGATGTTCGTTAAAAGAATCCTGTTTCAATTTTCTAACCCAGTATAGTAAGTTTTGTTCTGCAATTTTTTTTTCGTTTTATAGCGTTTTGAGGTGTATTTTTTGATGTTCGTAAAAGGAATCATGTTTCTATCTTTTAGCCCAATAATTTAAATTTTGCTCTCTGCGATTTGAACATTTTTTCCAGAATCTTTTATGGGATTTTAAAGGTTTTTTTTTTTCTTTTGCGTATTGCGGCAGCTTTTGGACAATTTATTTCTGAAAGATAAAGAACTCTCCGGTAACTATAAGGGTGGATCAAATAAAAACGAAACAATGGTTATAATTAGGTTTTTGCACGACTGCGGTGAAACTTCACGTGGAGGTAAGGCGGGAAGTAAGGAAGGCAACTCCTACTACAGAAATGGACTTTTCCTAGGTAGTCTCGCAGAAGCACGTGATATGCGCTAGCGGTAGGCCAACAGTATCATCAGGCCAACAGTTGGTTGTTGTTGTTATTCATCTGCATCTACGGAATGTTTGCGAGTAAAAAAGAGCAACGCAGTGTTATTTCTATTTAGTGGCAGGATGAGTTGGATTTCTTGAAGTGCATCGGCGAATGAATTTGGCATTGACTCGTGTGCAGGACAGACACAAGCACTTTCGCGAGGCAATCTGATGAAGTTTCGGTGGCCAGTGTTGGAATACCAACCATATAACCCAGATCTTTCGCAATGTGACTTTCCCATCTTTGGTCCGATTAAAAAGGCATCGGTGACTCTCCGTTTTGTACTCAGAGAGCGACGTCATGGACAATGTTAAAAACTGGTTCCGATTTCAGCTGAATCACTTCTATGAGCAAGGTATTCACCATTTGGGGAAACAGTGGAACTCGTGCTTGTGTAGATTTAGAGATTATGTTTGAAATAAAGTATGCAATTTCATTCTGTGGCTCCTGTTCTCTTTTCATTTGGTCCACCCTAATATTCTAAATGCTCTGTGTGCGCATATCTTAGGTCAATTTTTGTACAAACAAAATCCGCCAGATTAAATAACTTGTTCAACAAATGAAAAAACTTGGTCGCCTGTGGCGACCACACTTGACAAGACCTGTCTATAATAAATTTAGCATTTATGTGTTTAAAGGTTGCATAAAAGAACATCCTCTTCAATTTTCAGAGGGGGGGGGGGAAAGAAGAGAAGGAGAAATGGCTGTACCAGTAACAGTATTATATGTAGTTATTTTCTGCCATTGATCTTAACTATTTCTTTCATTAATTTTGTGTTGAAATAGATGCTCCTATAATGAAGCCTTGAAATAGTTGAATTCTGAAATTTTCATGATGTTTATGCCTTTCTTTACTTTGATTTTTTACACTACATATTTTTATCTTAACGCAAGGGGGTTTTGTATGCATCTTACCAGTTTTCAAATGTGCTAGGGTGAGTTAACCCTGAATTCCCCTTTTCCTTCTCTGAGCCAGTGGGTATGGAAAAGTATGTAACATTATTTTTATGGAATCTGTTTATGTTCCTTGGCTAAATATATTTTAATGGCATGTATGTATGTGTACATGTTATGCATAATTTTAAGAACCAAAAATAGATGATGAGAGAAAGATAGATAGACACACAGAGAGAAAGAACAATTAAGAAAATGCGTCACTATTGCAAAAACTACAATTTTATGATTGCGGCATAAAGCACCTCTGAAATCTAAGCGATATTTATGAGATTTTTCAACTTTTCTCACAGTTAAAGATAGAAATATTTCTCAAATATTTATAAATAAAACATTTGGGGTAATGTCTGATCGTTAAAGAATCTTTCGTAAATTTTGTTTTATTATTATCATTATCATTATTATTATTACGGTGATACACTAAACAATGAGCCAATAAAAAAATGACACATTTTACTGGAGCAGATGATATAGTTCAGTGCTTTTCATTTTGTAAGATAAAAGTGCCTCGAGGCATCTTGAACGCATACCGCCGTGAAAATAGCCAGGAGGTATTACATCACCATAAGTTCATGAAGATAACCGGATTTGTATTAACCGTATTCTGTGTTGCAGCTTCCTTACCGGAAAGATTATTTCGGGAAATTGTAGTGAAGTCCTTCGATCCTAGGTCAGTACATACTCTAATGCATGAATACAATCTTAAAGATTTTCAGCGACAGTTAAGTCTACGATATTTAAATTCACTTATCTCAGATTTAGGAGGCGGTAGGTCTATAGTCAGAATCATTTCAAATTGACAGTGCTCAGAATAGGACATTAACTTTTAATTTAAAGCATTTTAAAATTTTGTTCTAAACCTCAGAATACGGTTATTAGTTTCCTTTATATACAGTAAAATATAGTTATAACGAATTTCTGGAGACCGCCGATTAAATTCGTTACAGTGAAAAATTCGTTAATGTGAAATTCCAATACGACGTCTTTTAAAAAAAGGAAATTTGCATTACAGTGAATAACAAGTTGGAAATTGTACGTCAAACGTGACAAATGTGGTGCGTTCGTACTAGAGCTAGTTACATAAATACTCAGATCTTTTCTAATTTTTAATTCTGTGAAATGAATTATATCGTCTGCAGATTCATTTCTGTCATAAAATAAGTATCTCGGTCGCTTGACGATTAAACCTCGGAAGCTCCTAAAACAAAAAAGCACCGATTAAAAAAAAAAAAAAAATTCAAATTTCTTAATAAATATTTTTATTAATATCTCCTAAAGTTTTGATTCGATTTTAATAACATTTGAAATGTGTCGACAAAATTCTGCAAAGATAATATATTTTAAATTGCAAACCATTCGGTTGGGTAGTTTTTGCGTTGTTATATGCGGACGGACGGACGAACAGACAGACGGACAGACAGACGGACGGACGGACGGACCAAGCGACGACAATAGGTGCTACGTATTTATATAATTACGAACGCACCTAAAAATGTATACTACTACTACACTTATATTAAGTTTTGATTAAAATCCAAACATGCCAGTAAATATTAAATATACATTATTAATGAATTGTGAACTTACTAGTTAGAAATAAGATAATTATTAAGTTCCTTAAGTTTCAAGATTTTAATCGTAACTGTTATAAAGAAATTATAATTTACATTAGATACCTGACGGATTAAAGAAAAACTAGTCGGATGTGCCAATCCTAAACTTTCTTCCATCTCACACAGGTTTCGCATACACTAAAAAGAATCAGTAACCAATTTATATCAAGTTCTAACTGAATCTAAAGTTTTATTAAATTCCGTGCATTAGTTATTGAGATACGACTATTGCTAAAATTGTGTAAATCCTGCAAATTGCAGCATAACAGCGCCACCTGTTGGGAGATTTAGACCAAAACCTAATCAACAACAACTTATGTCAACGTCTAACTAATTACAAAGTCTGATGAAATTCCGTGCATTAGTTTTTGAGATATAGTTATCGTGATAATAATGAAAAAAGTAGCGTAGCAGCGCCATTTGTTAAGCTATTTACACCAAAACGTAATCCGCATCTATTTATGTCAATGTCTAACAGAATCTGAGGTTTGATGAAATTCCGTGCATTAGTTCTTGAGATATAGCTATCTTTAAAATAATGAAAAAAGTGGTATAGCAGCGCCACCTGTTGGGATATCTACACCAAAATGCAATCAGCGTTTATTTATGTCAAGGTCTAACTGAATCTGCAGTTTGATCAAAATAACTGCATTAGTTCTTGAGATAGAGCTATTGCGGAAATCGCAAAAAATGCAGTATAGCAGCGCCACCTGTCGGGCAATTGTCATCAAAATCTAATCAGCACCAATTTATATCAGGGATTAACTGAATATAAAATTTTATTAAATTTCGTGCATTAGTTCTTGAGATAGAGCGCCCACAAAATTTGTGTAACAGACAGACAGACAGAGTCACAGACTCACAGACAAACATTTTCCAAAAACAGTCAAATCGTGTTCAGGACCTTCTAAAACGTATAAATCCGTCGAAAACCGGAAATCGAAAATTTTCATGAATCCAATACTTTTTTCTCGTAAAGATAGAAGAAAGTAAAAACACTGACATCTGCGGTTAATGTAACATTATTTATTTGCAAAAAGAATCAGAAGTTTTTTTTGTTTTTTTTGGTTCTGCTCTAAAGTTGACAATGCGTTTTTCAAAACAAATTGTATAAAACGTTTTCGGAATATATTTTGCTGGGTTAATTACTTTTTATGTTCTATAGAGCACGTTTTGATCGTACAACACGATCTTGATGAACAATAATCACCAGCTTCATTTTCACTATCGTCTGCCTCTCCTACATTGAGTTTCCGACGAATAATTTTGATCCAAATTCTAGTCTTTCAATAGAGATATTTTTTCTTGTCAACTGAACATTCGTAATACTGAAATAACTACTATTCTTCTCAAGCTTTCAATAAATTCATTAATTTGAAAAATCCGTTACTATGAAATTCGTTAAATTGAATATATTTATAATGTGAAAACATCGGACGTTTATTAACAATCCAAAATATATTCGTTAAACTGAAAAATTCGTTAAAGTGGCATTCGTTGTAACGAGATTCTGCTGTATATGAAACATATAAATGTGTATGGCGAAGCCGTAGTTATAAAAGTATATTTATTTAAGTTAAACTTACTTAAACTAATTCAGTATGAAGAATTGAAAAGGTTTTTCGTAAAAGAGTATTTTTCATAAAAGCGTATTTTCTTTTTATTTTATTGTATCGACAACCAGCAATAAATCGCCAAAAACACGAAATTTCCCTATTTTTTATGGACGTTATATCGAGGTCCCGCAGCATTTTTTTTTTTTTTTTTTTATAAACGTACGTACAGTGTCTCACATAAGTGATGGGACACTTGTGCTTTACAAAAGGAAACTAATCAAATAAATTAAAAAAACATGTACACATTTTTTTTGTGGGTGTGTTTCATACTTAAATTTAGTAAAGATTATTACATAACATACATTTTGTCAAAATATTAAAATATTAATTTAATAAAAATACAAATGTTTAGAACGGAGCAAAAAATAGCTCACATAAGTGATGGGACACCATTATATATGCAACAAAAATCGTCTGAAATAAGCAATAAAAATATTTTTTGGGGTTTTATTTTTACTTAAAAGCAATTGGCAATAATTTATAAAATCGTCTGCAGTATTTCTCTCCAGTTTGTTTTGGAATTTTTGTGTTTTTTAGCTCTGTGTAGTCATGAATGCTAAACGAAAAGAAACTTCGCCTGAAATTCGAAAATTAGTTATTAATTTGCATATTGAACGTGGAAAATCTATTAGAAAAACTGCTGAAACAGTTAACTTGAGTCGTTCAACAGTTTTCAATATCATTAAACGATATAAAAAGAATCATATGATTCAGGATAAAAGAAGACCTGGCTGACCATCAAAGCTATCCAATGGAATAAAGCGAATTATCGTTCGAAATATTAAAAAAAATCCAAGAATTAGTGCTTCAAAAGTTGCTGCTGATTTACAAGCATTATATGGAATAATTGTTAATCCTGAAACTATTAGAAGGGTAATTCGATCTGCTGGATATCACGGTAGAGTAGCCAGGAAAAAATTCTTCGTAAGTGAAAAGAATAGAAAACTCAGACTAGCTTTCGCAAAATCCAACATAAATAAGAATTCTGATTACTGGAATAAAGTTATATTTGCTGATGAGAGTAAATTTAATATATTTGGTTCTGACGGTAGAATCTTGGTGTGGAGAAAACCCAGGGAAGAACTTCGCAAACAGAACTTGGTACCAACAGTAAAACATGGTGGAGGAGGAGTTATGGTATGGGGGTGTATGTCGTCCGCTGGAGTTGGTAATCTTGTTTTTATTGACAGTATAATGGATCAGTACAAGTATATTGATATTTTAAAGCAAAATTTGAAATCTTCAGCACGAAAATTGAACCTTCATAACGATTTTAAATTCTACCAGGACAATGACCCCAAGCACACTGCTCTGAACGTTAGACTCTGGCTGCTATATAACTGTCCTGAAATAATAAAAACACCACCACAATCTCCAGACTTAAATCCCATAGAGAATATTTGGCAAGAATTGGAATCAAGAATTCGCAAACACACCATTTCTTCAAAACAACAACTAAAATCGGTGCTTCAAGAAGAATGGGGTAAAATCACTCCAGAAATCACAAAAAAAATAGTCGAATCCATCCCAAAAAGATTAAATCATGTTTTAAAAGTAAAAGGAAATCCAACAAAATATTAAAACCTTTTAAAAAGTAAAATTTTTGGATAAATATTTGATGGAAAAGTAAGTGTCCCATCACTTATGTGAGCCATTTTTTGCTCCGTTCTGAACAATTGTATTTTTACTAAATTAATATTTTAATATTTTGACAAAATGTATGTTATGTAATAATTGTTACTAACTTTAAATATGAAACACACCCAAAAAATTTTTGCACATGTTTGTTTATTTATTTTATTGCAGTTTCTTTTTATAAAGCACAAGTGTCCCATCACTTTTGTGAGACACTGTATCCTCATGAGAATAATATTCTGTAATTTTTTCAACATCTTCTGAGTATGCGCTTATGGAGACCTTCGTTGTGAGCTGGGTGACGACATGCTTTCTTGAGAGTATATAGAGTAAATGGCAGTTATAGTTTGTTTACAGTGACACACAAAAAAATTCCATTACATTGTGATCTACGGGGAAAAATCGTTTGCAAGGGTATGTTAATAATGTTACACTATTTCATTGAAATTGATATATACCCAGGTCGAAATTAATGCTAGTACCAGCAACAAAAAATAGGCTAGTTATTGCTATATATTCCTCAGTATGCTAGATTTTCATGCTATTATATGCTTTATAATGCTAGCCAGCATCAAGTGGGTCAATGCACACCATGACTTGCTGGGTAATTCTGGTAGAATCAACAAATGTTTATGCTAGTATAGTACCAGCAACAAAAATCGGTTAGTTATTGCTATTATATGCTTTATAATGCCAGCCAGTATCAAGTGGGTCAATACACACCATGACTTGCTGGTAGTTCTGGGGGAACCAGCAAATGTTTATGGTAGTTTATGCTATTTTATTGCTGGGATACAGCATTTAATACTAGTCTAGCAAACAAATACCAGCATGAATTTTGACTTGTGTATCGCTGATGTGTACTTTAGCTTTTTTTTTTTTTTTTATATATATAGATTATAGAGTACGTTTATTTACAGAGACACTCAAAAGAATTCTGTTACAGGGCTGACTATGAGCCATATCTGCTGGATGCTCATTTTCAGCTGTGATATACATTTTAAAATTTAGCTAATTTTTAGTCTGGTAGATAATATACAGGGTTGTATGAAAGAATTTGCACATGTTACCGGCTATAGACAGCAATTGCTGAAAATGACTTTTTACCACGTTATGTGTTTTTCTTTTTTTTTTATGTTTATTTAGATATCTCATTTCATTGTATGATACAAAACTGAAATTTAAAAATATTCCGATAGTGTTCGAAAGTTTTTCGTAATCTATGCCATGATAAACGATTTTTACATGCTTTATTTTACTTTACAATTATGTATGTATGTGACAGTCAATTCTTGTCACCCATTTACCACCCACTTCCTGTTGACATAGAGCTTTGAAATTTGGAATATACATGTATTTTTGAGGGCAATACATGAATTAGACATTGATTTTTTTTTTTAAATTCGATCCCTAATAGGGGGCAACGTCGGCCCCAACTTGTATTTTCCCCATAGAAATAACGTTGCGATTGTTTAATATTAATCGGAAAAAATAACAGCTCCATTGTTGCAACGTTCATCCATTTTAATCACATTGCTGCCCACATCATTACGGCGTCAGCATTTATGTGAAATATATATATGAATGAGTATGTATTCATGAATGCATATAAATACAATGAGTATTTGTTAAAAAGTACTATAATGATAAGGTTACCACAATAGCGCCAAATTTCTCGACAAATATAAGTTGCCATATATGAAGCCAACTTGGCGATATCTGGGTAATTTGGCAAAATTCCCATTTAAATCCATTAATCTTCCATAATCTTCTTCCATTGGCATAGCCTACTGTTTTCTATAAAGTGTATTAAATATATACAATATATAATACACAAATATATAAAGTGTATAAGACAAAAAAGTTTTTAAGAAAGTATGTTTTTTTTTGTTTGTTTTTTAGGCCATTATACTTATTTATTCATTCTTGTTTTTCCTTTAGTCTTTTTAACATTTTTATATGCTTGAAATTAATATGCGTTAATGAATTTTCCCTTTCTCTTTTCAGACTATTTAATTTCATTTTGAAAACCAAAGAGTCAGCTTCTACAAGCAGCCATGGAATATCTCGCCAAAGCGTTTAGGCTTCCTTTCGAATTTTACGATTGGACGATGTCCAAAAGTGGTAAGTGGAAAAAAAACCAATCCTTTACTATTACTGATTTTTTTTACGTTGAGAACAATTTAAAATGTAATTTTAAACTAATTCATTATTAAATAACACCTAACACATTCGCATTTTTCTGTCATATTTTACTAAAACAAGAACGAAAAATCATGCTTCAAGCATAGATTATGTAGCACTTTCCAACGCTTCCAAAATAATTTTACAAAACATACCGTTTAATAAGCTAAAAGATAACATCTAAGTAAAGAATTTGGAAAACGCATACCATATTTAAAAACGTAATTTCAGGAATTTTCAACAGATACAATATTCAGAAAAATATCCGAATACTTTTATTCAGCCCTGTATAGGATCTATAGATTCGTATATATACTACATAGGATGCTAAATTTTACTTTAGTTAGGAAACGCGTAGCACAGTTTAAAATTCTCCTTCTGGAGTTTCTGTCAGTAAACGGAAATGTGTTCGCGAACTTTTGTGCTGCCTTGTATAGGATCTACAGAATTTATACACACCACGTAATAGACAAAAAGCGAGCTAAAATGAAAATCGCGTTCAGCAACTTAAAACGCACTTCCAGGAATTACTGTTAACAGACAGTAGAGAATTCTTTTGTGTGTCCCTGTAAATGAACGGTGGCTGCTATACACACACTATTCTGTAGTAAGCCTCTTGTAATGCACCTTAGTAATATATATAAATTTCAATGCGTTTAAAATAATGAAACATTATTTAAATAAACCGCAGACGATTTTTCTCCATAGACGTAATGTAACGGAATTCTTTTGACTGTCCCTGTAAAGTAACTCTAAGTGCTATGCACACCCTATTCCATATTAGGCTTCTTCTAATGCACCTTAGTGGTATATATAAATTTCAATGCGTTTAAAATAATGAAACATTATTTAAATAAACCGCAAATGATTTTTCCCCATAGACCGCAATGTAACGGAATTCTTTTGAGTGTCCCTGTAAAAAAAACTATCAGTGCTACACACTTCCGTTGAAATAAGGAACATGCTACAGATAACGACAATAACATATAAAAATTGCAGGGCAATCCGAGCATATTTACGGGAGTAAGAGCACGGACAGACGGCAGACGGCAAACGGCAGACGGGCAGACGACAGACGGCAGACAAACCGAAGTCATAAGCACTTTTCAACTAGGTTGGAAAGTGCTAAAAAGTGAAAAATAAAACTATTTTTTACTTTCGTCTGTCCATAATAGAATAAAGTACTGTAATAAAAAATTTTTGGACTGCGGTTTTCGACGGATTTACACGTTTTAGACGTCAGAGATCCCGAAAGACAAGTTTTTACAAAATGTCTGTCTGTCCGTGTGTGTGTCCTCTTTGTATCCTCGAAAAGTGTATGAAGCTATGTATAGAATTGAACCAAATTTCATATATATGTTTTTAGCTGTGGCCAGCAGGTCCCAGTTGAATTTAGGGATATTCTGCCAGAAGGGGGCGCTGTGATAGCGATTTTTGTGCCATTTTCATTATTGTATCATCGAAAAGTGTATGAAGTTATGCATAGAATTGAACTAAATTGTATCTATATATCTATATATTTGGCTATGGCCAGCAGATCCCAGTTGAAAATGGGGATATTTCCTCTGAAAGGGATACCATGATAAGGATTTTGCGATTTTCTTCAGTTTAAATGAAGTATTTATGAATATATTTCTGCGAAATTTTATATTTAGATGTAATGTAATATGCCTGGGTTTTTATAAAATTTAAGAGAAAATCGCCCTAAAGGTGGCGGTGTGATAGCGAATTTGGTTCGATTTTCGGTACGGGTGCGAAAAGCTGTTGAAAAAAAAAATCATACTGAATCACCCAATTGTCCAATCAAGGTTTAATTTGCATATTTGTAATAACCAAAAATTTTTCATGTATTTTGATATATTATCCGTTGATTAGACTTCGTTATGAAATGCCTCCCCCTCCTTTCCTGATAGTTTTGGAGCATTTATTATCAAAACTTGAAGTGTAATAAAAAAATTACGCTTTTTGAAGTATTAGCAAGTATGACATATAGAAGGAAGTTTTTGGATTGGCACATCCGTCTAGTTGTTTTTGAATAACTAATTTTGCATTGCATATTGTTAAACAAGACATTTCAGTAATAAACATGTGAATTTTAACGTTACTTGTCTAAGCGTAATATCGACAGAGTGAAAAATGTCTAAGCCGGGAATTGAACAAGCTGCGATTGCAGCCTTACCGACATATGTAAGAATGAGAGATGCCAAGCTGCGTATCGTCCTTGTAGCTTAATGGTAGAGCATTAGAGCGTTATTCCAAGGATCCGGGTTCGATTCCCGGCTTGGACATTTTTCACTCTGTCTGTATTACGTTTAGATATCAATGTTAAAATTCACACAATAATTTCGGACGAATTTCATCGCAGAAAATTGATTTAAAAAATAATTAAAATTACTTAGGCATTTCAGTTTTTAGGTGCGTTCGTAATTATATAAATACGTAGCACCTATTGTCGTCGCTTGGTCCGTCCGTCTGTCCGTCCGTCTGTCTGTCCGTCTGTCTGTCCGTCCGCATATAACAACGCAAAAACTACCCAACCGAATGGTTTGCAATTTAAAATATATTATCTTTGCAGAATTTTGTCGAGACATTTCAAATTTTATTAAAATCGAATCAAAACTTTAGGAGATATTAATAAAAATATTTATTAAGAAATTTGAATTTTTTTTTTTAAATCGGTGCTTTTTTGTTATAGGAGCTTCCGAAGTTTCATCGTCAAGCGACCGAGATACTTATTTTATTAAAGAAATTGATCTGCAGACGATATAATTGATTTCACAGAATTAAAAATCAGAAAAGATCTGAATATTTATATAACTAGCTAAAGTACGAACGCACCTCGTTTGTAACGTTTGACGTACAATTTCCAACTTGTATCTTCTACCATTGCTAGTTTCCCAGTTTGTGGGTTTTCCTCCAGAAAAGGAATCTTAAAACTAATTTAATAATAAAAAAATCCGAAAATATCCCACAGAAACACACACAGACACACAAAAAAAAAAAAAAAAAAAAAAAAAAAAATTCCAGAATTTATGCATGCCGCAACAAATAATCTAATTCAAGGTTGTCCAACTTGTGGCTCAGTGCTAGTGAATGCGGACTAGATAATTAAAAATTTCCACAAAATATAGTAATTTTAATGTACTTTTTAAAGTTTGTGTGTTACATTTATTGAAAAATATTCTTCAAAATGATGAGAGTATAAGTTTATTGTTGAAAGAATGTCGTTAATCTATTCTCTGTCTTACACTAATAAGATAGAACGTTATGATAATTCCGTGTGAATGCAAATGAGTGCAACTGTCTGAAACATAATTCCATCTGAGTAGTAGGAAATAGATGTTATAGATGCTGAGGATATAAAACTATTATTTTTCGGAATCATTGTAATGTATATAACAGTCAGAGAGCCACCATCACATTTTTGCAAACAATTTTAGCGTCGACGATTTCGATATTTTTGATAAATTACATGGTACAAATAACGAAATTGTTAGTCAGCTGGCACACTAGTGAAAGGGGGATTGCCAAAACAACATTGCACCGTCCGCTACAATATCAAATGAATGGTAATCCGATTACTGATGTTATCCTGACTCGGAGGCTGTCTTCAGTAATCGGATTGGTATTAATTTTACTTTGCAGTGGGGCGTGCGATTTTGCTATGTTTGTTCGCCAGCTGACTGGCAGTTTCGTTATCCATACCATCTCTCATATGTACCAAAATCATCGACGCTAAAATTGGTTGCAGAAATGTGACGCTGCCTCCCGAACTGTAAAGGAGAAGGCTTGTGATTTTAATGTTTTCGCTAAAGGTTAGTTTGTAGCTGTGCGATCTTCTTCTAACAGAAAATAAAAGTACTTAATAAATGTCTGAAAGTACATTGTACCATTGTTCGATTCGTTTACGATACAACTACTAAGAAGAATGACTATATTTAAAGCTGCTGAAATGAGAACTCAAAAAGTTACACTTAGTAAACCTATTAAATTGGATAACTTTTTCTCGACTATTTGGTACAACGCACTTTTGGACAATTATTAAGAATTTTTTGTTTGTATTTAATTGAGAAATACAAATGTTTTGTATGCTTAGATTTTTATTACATAAAATATGTAGTCTTTATGTTTTGGCTCATCTGGTCAACAGTCTTAAAACCTTTTCTATTAGAAAATAAGTCAGATTACAGGACAGTTTTGTTTAAGGGAGCGCTTCACTGAAACTTCCCGATCGCGAAATCCCATGTAAACCTATGGGAAAAATTAAAAGCGCGATGACTCATTACCTAATATAATTATCGAAATACGGTTTTTACTATCAGAAATAGACGTCATATGTCGAAGATATCCGTTTTTAAAAATTGTCTCCTTAAATTTTAAGTGTTTTAGAAAGATGATAAAATTTCATCAATTGGAAATTTTGAAATGTATAGTGAATTTTTAAATACTTAAAAATTAAGGAGATAATTTTTAAAAGCGCACATCTTTGACATCTGACCAGGGACCAATTTACAAAAATTGTAGGCCCTGGGCACAGGTGCTTATAGTTGCCTTGAGTTAAAAAAATATATTATTGAAAGCGGTACTTAGTAAGATAACCACTACTGACTTTAATAATTTTCTGATATTTAATGATGTTTTTATAAATTTTCATCTCAATTTTTCAGCAGTAAAAGTTTTTATAACATTCTCATAATCTCTTTAGTGTTCCATCTCGCTGACGATTTTTCAATCTTTCGAAATCGGTTCCAAAAGTGAAAGTATCCTAATAAAAAAAACCTGTAAACAAAATCGAAAAAGTAAAAAGCGGCCTTTGTAGAGATCGACCTCAAATATCCAATGGAAAAAAAATATTTTAAAAATATGGAAATGCAAACGAGATATTTTTAAAAATTTCTCCCATAGGATTAACATTAGCGAGCAGGTGTTTTCGCGTGAGTGATGTAGACCTTAAAAATTTATTTTTAAATGAAAAAAAATAATATACAATTTTTTCCACTTTAATTTTGTTTTTTAATAGTTAAAACTTCATCAGATTTTGGCCAATAATTTAAAAATCTTCAATAGCATTTGGGGGCCCTGGGCCCGTGATTCGAATGCCTTGCCATAAATCAGGCACTGCATCTGACGTCTACTTTTCGATGGTGAAAACCGTATTTCGATAATTATATTAGGTAATGAGTCATCGCGCTTTTAATTTTTCCCATAGGTTAACATGGGATTTGGTGAACGGGGAATTTCAGTAGAGAGGACAAATCAGAAAAATTTGAAATAACAAAAACTGACTAAAGTTTGATCCTGGATTAAAAAAGGCCGTAATTAATTTAGACTATTACTTATTTTTCCATCCTTTTATGCGTTATGGAAATAAAAAATATTTTTTTAATTGTATAAAACAATACCTAAAGTTTTAATGGTGTACGATAAAATCAATCATGTAAAATTAGTTTTAACACAATTGTGAAGTCAAAGTTTCATATTTTTGTCATTATTTCTTCTTTATACTGTTTATTACGTTGTTTCTCAATTACACCTTTAAAATAAATAAATAAATAAATAAATAAATAAATAAATAAAAATAAATAAATAAATAAATAAATAAATATAAATAAATAAATAAATAAAAATAAATATAAAAAAATTCAAAAATATAATAAAAAATTCAAAATCTATAAAAATTACCCATATTTTTTGTTATAATTTAAAAGAATTTTTTTGCACATTTCCATTTGCAGATTTCACATCATTATTACCATTTATTGTTACATCTCAGCAACAGTTATAGGTAGGAGCGCGAAAATCAGGAAAACAAATATACTAAAAAAATGATTAAACATCTATTTCAGCGACTTTAGAAATTCCCCCCAGAAGGGGGTTAAAGGGGGGTGGTCGAATGTTTTAGGTCATTTCGCCATATCTCAGCAGCAGTTACAGGTAGGAGCGCGAAAATTAGGAAAACAAATCTACTAAAAATGATTGAACACCTATTTCAGCGATTTCAGAAATTCCCCCAGAAGGGGGTTAAAGGGGGGTGGTCGAATGTTTTAGGTCATTTCGCCATATCTCAGCAGCAGTTATAGGTAGGAGCGCGAAAATCAGGAAAACAAAGCTACTAAAAAATGATTAAACACGTATTTCAACGATTTTAGAAATTCCCCACCCGAGGGGTTAAAGGGGGGTGGGGTGGTCGAATGTTTTAGGTAATTTCGCCATATCTCAGCTGCAATTATAGGTAGGAGCGCGTAAATCAGGAAAATAAATCTACTTATAAAATGATTAAACATATATTTCAACGATTTTAGAAATTTCCTACTTGAGGGGTTAAAGAGGGGTGGTCGAATGTTTTAGGTCATTCCGCCATATCTCAACAGCAGTTATAGGTAGGAGCGCGAAACTCAGGAAAACAAATCTACTAAAAAACGATTAAACATGTATTTCAGCGATTTTGGAAATCCCCCCCCCCTAAAGGGGTTAAAGGGGGGTGGTCGAATGTTTTAGTTCATTTCGCCATATCTCAGCAGCAGTTATAGGTAGGAGCGCAAAAATCAGGAAAACATATCTACTAAAAAATGATTAAACATGTATTTCAGCAACTTTAGAAATTTTCCCCCAAAGGGGGTTAAAAGGGGCATCGAATGTTTTAGATCATTTCGTCATATCTCAGCAGCAGTTTTAGTTAGGAGTGCGAAAATCAGGAAAAACAAATCCATTAAAAAATGAATAAAACACGTATTTCAGCAATTTTGGAAATTCCCCCCAGAAGGTGTTTAAATGCGGGGCTCGAATTTTTTAGGTTATTTCGCCATATTTCAGCGTTTGTGTAGGAGGGCGAAATTAATTAAAACAAATCTACTAAAAAATTAGTTAAATACGTATTTCGGCGATTTTGGAAATTTCCCCCAGAAGGTGGTTAAAGGGGTATTCAAAAGTTTTGGGTCATTTCGCCATATCTCAGCAGCAGATTTAGGTAGGAGCGTGAAATTCAGGAAAACACATCTACTAAAAAATGGATAAACACGCATTTCAGTGATTTTAGAAATTCCCCCCGAAGGGTTTTAAAGAGGGTGGTTTCGAAAATTTTAGGGCATTTCGCTATATCTCAGCAGTTGTTTTATGCAGGTGCGCGAAATTCAGGAAAACAAATCTACTAAACAAATGATTAAACACGTATTTCAGTGAATTTAGAAATCCCCCCCCTCCCGAAAGTGGTTAAAGGGGGATTCGAAAGTTTTAGGTCATTTCGCCATATCTTAGCAACAGTTTTTGGTAGGAGCGCGAAATTCAGGAAAACAAATGTACTAAATAAATTACATTGTCTACCCGTGCAAAGCCGGGACGGGCCGCTAGTTTTTAATAAAAGGCTTCCCCACGTATATGTAGAGAGCTTGAATTTTTGCCATCTAAACTACAGTGGTAAATTCCGAATCGTAATATTGCTTAAGTTTCATTTATAAACCGTGATTGTCTTATAAATAGTGTCAATTATACCAAAGATTAGCATTGTTAAATAAACTTCATATGAAGAATTGTTACGTTCTCACAAATTTAATTCGATGACAGAAAACTGTTAATATTTTAAATTTTCGATTTAGAAGCTATCGTCCAGCTTTTGCTATGCTGGATCTGGCAATACTACCTCATTCTCATTCGCAGAACCAAATTTTGCAGCGAAGTTTATGAAAAGCTGGAATTCACCTACCACCAAAAACATCAGAATGAAAATGATTTTGTTAAAATTGAAGCTTGAATCCAAAGTATTAATTTTAAGAAGTTTAAAATAATTTAATATGAAATATATAATTTTTTATTATTATTAATATTAAAAAAATATCTCTATATATCTATTACAAAGCTGCAGAGTCGATTGATTAATATTTATAATACAAGAAACGTACTATGTAAAAAAGAACTTACTAAATATATTACTATTGACGAATTTTTAATAGAAACCAATAATATAGACAAAGACAGCCATTAATACATTAAAAACTTTTTCTGGAATAAACCGAGCTTAGTTTTTTTCTACTGATGAAAACGACAAATCAAAATGCACAATGCACATGTGCTAAGAGGCATAATATGAATTAACACATATTGTTCAAAACCTAATTTCAACAATTAGTGCACACAGTTATGCGCACGTGTGTGTATGTGTTTATAACATCTGTATTGCATCATCTTATTATTTAAAAAATATATATATTTGATAACCCTAATATATTTTGCTTCTTTTTCGAACCTTTATAAGGTAAAATTGACGTCAATTATTAAAATACATTCTATATTTTTCATTTCAATTCAAACAGCAATTAAAATTATTTTTTCCCTTGTTCTTTAAAAATATAATTCATATTTATCATTTCCATAAATTAGTTCATTTCTAATCCATAGTCATACACATAGCCTATTTTCGGAGAAAATTAATAAGAGTTACGTTTTCCTGCTGAGATTCGATATACCTCATTAAATGAAACGAAACTTGCATCGTCGGAGAATTCCCTGCTTCAGGCGAACGACCTTCCGGTTTACATCCAAGTCGGTTTCGGTTCTTCATACAGTTAACAAGCCAGACGATTTTTGTTCTTCCCCATTCCTCAGGAGGTCACGGCCGACTGGAACCGGATCAGTGCGGCTAGCAGAGATGAGCCTTTGTTTATTATATTTTGTTGGTTATGTGTGTTTATGGCAACACTGGGTATTTTAACGACATTAAAATTGAGGAAATGTGTCATAATGAAAAAAAAAAAATCGATTTATTTTCTTGTCTTTTTAAGTTGTTGTTGGAAAGGACTTTTTTATTTTCTTATTTCTTTTTATCTCTTTCTTTTTTTTATAAGGTTAGTTGAACTTGAAACAAGCACGTATAAAAAGTGGGTCAGTTGTCCAGTGGGTAAAGGGGAAAAAAAACCCTCAAAGTTTTTTTTTCTTTCTAACGTTATCGCCAGAGGTGCCACAGTGCCCTGGACGAGATTTTTTTTCTTGTGCTGCTGCATTATTGGTCAGTTTTAAAAAACATTAAAGGGGTATCCAGTTTCACATTATAGCTAGTGCTCTCTATTAAACGTTTATACGAGGTACATATTTTGGATACGTATGATACGGCCAAGGCGGTTATACGTATTATACGAAACAGTATATACGGTGCCGCATATATACGGAATTTACCCCAGTGGTTAAACGTATAAACGTTTAAACGGTTTTCGTTCATTGCAGTTTTCGTTCATTGAAAAAAAGATGCTTTTCTCCTGCTTGTCTGTGAATCAGAGACACCGAGAAACACCCGCTAGAGTCCTGAATGCATAATGTCAAATAACAACCATAATGGCCAATTTAAGAAACATAAAACAATTTAAACTGTTCCAGTAAATTTATATAACATTTTATCACTGAATTCAATGAAAATTAGAAGTAACAAGTTAATTAAAATATTTATAGGGAAAAATAACAAGATCCTATGTATGAAATTTATTATGCAAATTGCTACGGTAACGCCAGCGAATTACAGCTTGTTCTATACGTTCAGTGACGTAAGACTGATGATGTCCATTCGTATTAAAAAGTAAATACGTACACTTGAATTATACGTTTAACTGGTATATTCTTATACGTATCCGGGTAGGTTTAAACGTATCGTTTTAGGTATACTTATTTGAAACCGGTGCGTATTATACAAATATACGTATATTGGTTAAACGTGTAGCTGAAATTCGTATCGCGTCGGGAGCATTAATTACAGACAGTAATCAGCCTTTCATATTAACAGAAATATTAAGTATTAAAATAGTAATACCTTATGTCATGCATTTAAGTAGAAAAATAGGCATAGTATGTTGGCCGCAAGATTTCCAAAACGCATACAACATTACATAAAAAAATAAATAAGGGTTTACATTTTAATATGAACTTATATTTTAAAGAAAATTTATTTTAAAACTGAAAGAAAGACATTTAACCTTTTGAATTACTGACTAGTAATGGCGACTAATTTTTTATGACTATAATCATTTAAAAAATAAGATACAAATAATTAAATTACTACTTTAATTTTATTGTTATTTTTTACTTGTACATTTTTTTTATTTTTAATAAACTTGTAACGTAAAAGAAAATGAGGTATATATATATATATATATATATATATATATATATATACTTTTGAGAAAAACCGTTTTAAGATAAACATCTTTAAAGCTGTTTTGATTAAAGTACACTCTTATGATTCTATATATATAATATACTTTTGAAATAAAAAAATTACTTACAAGTTCGAATAGCAAAATTGATCGAATCACTTATTTAAAGATGGCATGTAATAATTTACGTTAATTGTTATATATATATGTAACATCTCAGTAAATAGAACCTACCAAGAAGTCTCAATATATTATTCATCTATTATTCATTATATACATATTTATCATAAACATATTTTAAAAGCATATGATACCAAACAATAAATGAAAAAAAAAAAGATTTAATCTTGAACAAATGTAGCAAAATACATTTTAAATAATAAATTTGAACAAAAAATGGAATACAGATATCATATGATGAGAGAATAAATGAAAAACAAAACGAGACGTGAGTGTTTAATCTTCATTCACTAAAAACATCCATGTGTCTAAGAAAAATGCATCATTTCATAAAATATACAGGAAGAAACAATTAATAAAGTGCTTCACATATTTTATCATAACTGAATTTCTGTTAAGCATCTTCAATACGTTCTTACCCCAATATATTCCTAAAATGCATTAGGCTATCAATTCAGCAAAAAAAATTAAAAAAACAACATTCCAAAAGTGATACTCTGTACTTTACTTTAATTCTTTAACATAAATCTGGAATTTTCATCGTTTAAGAGAAATGAATGGCCTTACGTAGCAGACGGAGTCGATTCAAAAGATTGTATTGGGTTGTAATTACGGCTGCATTAAATTTCCAGAAAGAAATTACAATTATATATTCCTAAATTAATACAACTATGAAAATACAATGAATACAATTATGCATTTATCCAAATGAATACAATTGTATATTCCTTTCCTGTTTATAAAAGTTAAATTACAGTTACCTTTCTCATTACCTATTTTAAAACGAAGATTCATATTAAGCGGGGACGCATTAACTAGAGTCCATTATATTTGTTGGCGTGCCTTTGCCTGTAAAAGTACTTTTTCCTTTGAAAGTCTCACCGAGTTGGGAAGAAAATACGACTCTTTTCATCCGAGCTTCGTTGAAGTGTGATACATGTGATCAATGGCGGCTCTAGCACAGCAGGCAGAGTCGATTGCAAAAATTGTGTTGGATTGTAATTGCGGCTACATTACATTTCCAGAAAGAAATTACAATTATGTTTCTGTTTATAAAAGTTAGACACAATTACCTTTCTGATTACCTATTTTAAACTGGAGATTCATATTAAGCGGAGACGCAGTAACGAGAGTATTTGTTGCTATGTAATCTTTGCTAGTAAAAGTTGTTTTTTCCTTTGAAATTCTCACCGAGTTGGGAAGAAAATATGACTCTTTTCATCCGAGCTCCGTTCAAGTGTGATACGCATAATCAGTGGCGGATCGTACGTAGCAGACAGAGTCGGTTAAAAAGATTGTATTGGATTGTAATTGCGACTGCTCAAAATTTCCAGAAACAAATTTCAATTATGTGCCTGTATATAATAGTTAGGTTACAATTACCTTTCTGATTATCTATTTTTAACCGGAGAATCATATTGAGCGGGGACGCATTAACGAGAGTCCACTGTATTTCTTGCTATTATCTTTGCCTGTAAAAGTACTTTTTCCTTTGAAAGTCTCACCGAGTTGGGAAGAAAACACAACTCTTTTCATCTGAGCTCCGTTCTAGTGTGATACACAAGATCAGTGGCGGCTCTTGCGTAGTAGATGGAGTCGATTAATAAGATTATATTGGATTGTAATTGCAGCTACATTAAATTTCTAGAAAGAAATTACAATTATGTGTCTGTATATAAAAGTTAGGTTACAATTACTTTTCTGATTATCTATTTTTAACCGGAGATTCATATTGAGCGGGGACGCATTAACGAGAGTCCACTGTATTTCTTGCTGTTATCTTTGCCTGTAAAAGTACTTTTTCCTTTGGAAGTCTCACCGAGTTGGCAAGAAAACACAACTCTTTTCATCTGAGCTCCGTTCTAGTGTGATACGCAAGATCAGTGGCGGCTCTTGCGTAGCAGAAGGGGTAGATTAATAAGATTATATTGGATTGTAATTGCAGCTACATTAAATTTCTAGAAAGAAATTACAATTATATGTCTGTATATAAAAGTTAGGTTACAATTACCTTTCTGATTATCTATTTTTAACCGGAGATTCATATTGAGCGGGGACGCATTAACGAGAGTCCACTGTATTTCTTGCTGTTATCTTTGCCTGTAAAAGTACTTTTTCCTTTGGAAGTCTCACCGAGTTGGGAAGAAAACACAACTCTTTTCATCTGAGCTCCGTTCTAGTGTGATACGCAAGATCAGTGGCGGCTCTTGCGTAGCAGAAGGGGTAGATTAATAAGATCATATTGGATTGTAATTGCAGCTACATTAAATTTCTAGAAAGAAATTACAATTATGTGTCTGTATATAAAAGTTAGGTTACAATTACCTTTCTGATTATCTATTTTTAACCGGAGATTCATATTAAGCGGGGACGCATTAACGAGAGTCCACTGTATTTGTTGCTATCGCATCTTTGTCATCTTTATCATATTTGGAAGTCTCACCGAGTTGGGAAGAAAATGCGACTCCTTTCATCCAAGCTCCATTCAAGTGTGATATACACGATCGGTGGCAGCTCTTGCGTGGCAGGCAGTCGGATAAAAAGATTGGATTAGATTGTAATTGCGGCTACATCAAATTTGCAGAAAGAAATTACAACTATGTTTCTGCTCATAAAAGTTAGATTAGAATTATTTTTCTGTTTATAAAAGTTAGATTACAATTACCTTTCTGATTATCTATTTTTAACCGGAGATTCATATTAAGCGGGGACACATTAACGAGAGTCCACTGTATTTGTTGCTATCATCTTTGCCAGTAAAGTAGTTTTTAGGGTTTCGTACCTAAAATGTGAAAACGAAACCATTAGAAGATTGCTTGTGGGTCTGTATGTCCATCTGTCACAGTCGTTTTTCTCGTAAATTATGTAACGTAGAAAGTTCAAACTTGGGATAGTTATAAAACTTATTGACCGACACATTTTCAGATTATTAGCCATTCACAAATATGTTTAGAAAAAATTTAGGGGGATAATTATGTTACTTGAAAAATAAATTTTTCTGTTTGTATATCGTGTGGGGTATCGTAAGAAAGATCTCGTAACACAGAACTCAAAAATATATTTGCTTTAATTTTAGGTGCTATATTATCAAAGATATCGTCGAAAATGCACTTCAAAAATATGTCCCACCTCCCTACGTCTATTTCCGAATCTACTGAAACTAAAATTATGAAAAAAAAAATAGTGGTAGTAGGAGTTTATTACTTACCCATCATACGTAGTATAGGGTAAGTGTCTTAAATCGTTTTGAAAATCGAAAAAAAAACTTGAAGGATTTACACGTTTCAGACACTGGAGATTCCGAAAAACATATTTTTAGAAAAAAAAATTTGCCGTCCGTCTGTGTGTCTGTGTGTCTGTAAACGCTCTATCTCCCGAACAAATTTAGATAGAGACTTGAAATTTGGAATATACTTAGTATGTAATAATGGGAAGAAGCTTATTGAATTTTAGTAACCTCGATTATCCGGAACTATATTTTCGGACTCTCGAAATATTCGTTCTGATAAAAGGTACATAAAAATTTTCGAAATTGTTTATTTTAAGGAGTGAATATAAAAGACAAAAAAATATAAATTTTGCATGAAGTCGATCGGATAATGAGTTACCGAAATATTTGTAATCCTATTTTCCAGGCTCTTTGATTTTTCATGACCCTGTATTTCATCCAAATTTCAATTCAAAGATGTATTTTAATTGGAAATGAGACGCTTAATCAGATGCAATAAACCGCTAGTTAATAGGATTATTGCTTTTGGAGTTATAAGGATGTTTCTTTTAAGCAATTCAGTAATCGAGCCTTCAAAGTTTATGACGTCATCAAGCCACAATTTTATTCGAATTGCAATGCATTTTATAAGTAGTTTACACGTTTTTTTATTTTCATATTTTACATTATGCATATCCATGATGGGTAAGTATTACGGTGGCCCCCAACGACTAGTTTGAATTGATGTAATAAAATAGTTCGTGGACGTCGATAATTTTCAAATGATGATTTTTCTTTAAGTGATCACTTTCGCACGAACAAAGTTTTTTTTTTTTTTTTCAATATTCCATTTGGTGCCAACTATTATGCTTGGGGACAGATTTATCTTTTCATATTACTTTTATCTTAAAAAACACATGATACAAAATAATTTTTTAAGAAGAAATAATGTATTTTTTTAAAGATAAAAGTAATAGGAAAAAAGATAAACCTATAATAAACCTCTCCATAATTAATAATAAATCCCGATGTCTGGTACACTAATATAAGATATAAATGTAATACGGCCATTATAGAAACAGGATGTTATGTTTTTAGACTATCTAAAACTTTTAGATGATGTACAGTAGCCGAAAATAGAAAAATCCTGGTCAGGAGTCAACAAGAAAGATATATTATATAGTTGATCTCCTTTCAAGGTCCAAATGTGCATAAAACCAATAAGTTAATCCCCAATTTGGCCGAGACTCATATTTGTAAATATGGATATATAATCTTTTCTAATGATGAACGATATACAATTTAATCTTAGCCATAAAGAGTTTTAAGGTCACGATAATGAAACAGATATGATAGTCTGGCAGATTTAATAAGTCTGATCTTCGAAACAGATAAAATCGTCTGCCGTGTGGCTTACGTCATTTGCACAAAAATATGTCATAACACTTAAAAAATATATATTCAAAAATCTTTTTTAAAAACGAAATATATAATTTTATGTTGCGAAAGAATGGTTATAATATTCCGGTTGATTCAAAATAGTAGGTAGTGGATATTATATCTTATGGGGAGCTACTACTTCTTTGGCCTAAAGTTCACGTGATTTTTCGTTGCTTTTGTTACTGTATTTAAGCAATGACAGATTTTCTCTACAGCAGTCGTTCAAAAAAGAAAAAAAAAGTGTGAAATTGTACATCAAACGTGACAAATGAGATGCGTTCATATCATAACTAGTTTTATAAATATTCAGATCTTGGTACAATGGCTGTTGCACTCTTATGCAAAAATGCATGAATACGAAATTTATTTTATGTGCAGATTTTAATATTATAGATATTAATTTTATTTTATGAAAATAAGTTTCAATACACTTTTACAAACAATTATTTACAATTCTGTTACATTAAAATTATGCTACGCGCAAATATCCAATACAAGACGAAATGTAAAAAAAAAAAAAAAAAAAAAATCATCGTTATTATATCACAGAAAAAATAAATTATATAGTCTGTTATTATGATATGATTTATTTCCGTAATAAAATAAGTACATTTTAAGTTGACAACATTTTATCATTTGTTGACATTTACTGAAAATTCCAATGGGAAACTTAAGACTTGCTTTGAAAATTTTAGAGCTTGAAATCCATATTTAGACTCTCTTTCCATTTAATATCTATTTCTTCAGAAACATCTATCCCAAAAACTATCGATAGATTATAGGATTGTTATAATTACTCAATTTTAGTATACAAATTCGGATTTTAAATTCAATAATACGGAAATAATACGACTCCCTCTTAAATAGGACGTAATCATCATGGCAACCTAGATTATATATATTATTAGATATATATTAAATTTCAAACTATTCGGTTGGGTAGTTCGTGCGCTGTTATATGCGGACAGACGGACGGACCAGACGACGATTATAGGTGCTACGTATTTATATAATTACGAATGCACCTAAAAAAAAAGAAAGAAAAATGTACTTTTAGATAGTGCATCACTGGGTGAAAATAGAAATATCCTAGGGGGTCACAAGTCAACAAGAAAGATATTATAGAATAGATCTCCTTTCAACACTGTTAGAATTTTGCAGCAAACTTTCGAGTCATTTGACCGTTTTTATAGAAAACAGTTACATAACCGTAATTTAACTCTATTCTGACCGTAATATGAACAATAATATGGTTACAATAGAGTTAAATTACGGTTATGTAACCGTTTTCTATAACAAAGGTTCAATGACTCGAAAGTTTGCTGCAAAATTCTAACAGTGAAGATCCCAATATCCATAATACCCAGTTAGTTAATCCCCTTTTTGTCCGATACTCATAATCGTAAATATGGATATAATCTTTTCTAATGATGAATCAGATACAATTTAATCTTAACCACAAACATTGTTAACGTCCCGATAATGAAACAGATATGATAGTCTGGCAGATCTAAATCATCTAATCGTCGAAACACGAAACAGATAAAATCGTCTGTCCTGTGGCTTACATAATTTGCATAAAAATATGTTATGAACATTTAAAAAAAAATACTTAGTTAAAAATAGTTTTAAAAACGAAATACAGTGTCTCACAAAAGTGATGGGACACTTGTGCTTTATAAAAAGAAACTGCAATAAAATAAATAAACAAACATGTGCAAAAATTTTTTGGGTGTGTTTCATATTTAAAGTTAGTAACAATTATTACATAGCATACATTTTGTCAAAATATTAAAATATTAATTTAGTAAAAATACAATTGTTCAGAACGGAGCAAAAAATGGCTCACATAAGTGATGGGACACTTACTTTTCCATCAAATATTTATCCAAAAATTTTACTTTTTAAAAGGTTTTAATATTTTGTTGGATTTACTTTTACTTTTAAAACATGATTTAATCTTTTTGGGATGGATTCGACTAATTTTTTTGTGATTTCTGGAGTGATTTTACCCCATTCTTCTTGAAGCACCGATTTTAGTTGTTGTTTTGAAGAAATGGTGTGTTTGCGAATTCTTGATTCCAATTCTTGCCAAATATTGTCTATGGGATTTAAGTCTGGAGATTGTGGTGGTGTTTTTATTATTTCAGGACAGTTATATAGCAGCCAGAGTCTAACGTTCAGAGCAGTGTGCTTGGGGTCATTGTCCTGGTAGAATTTAAAATCGTTATGAAGGTTCAATTTTCGTGCTGAAGATTTCAAATTTTGCTTTAAAATATCAATATACTTGTACTGATCCATTATACTGTCAATAAAAACAAGATTACCAACTCCAGCGGACGACATACACCCCCATACCATAACTCCTCCTCCACCATGTTTTACTGTTGGTACCAAGTTCTGTTTGCGAAATTCTTCCCTGGGTTTTCTCCACACCAAGATTCTACCGTCAAAACCAAATATATTAAATTTACTCTCATCAGCAAATATAACTTTATTCCAGTAATCAGAATTCTTATTTATGTTGGATTTTGCGAAAGCTAGTCTGAGTTTTCTATTCTTTTCACTTACGAAGAATTTTTTCCTGGCTACTCTACCGTGATATCCAGCAGATCGAATTACCCTTCTAATAGTCTCAGGATTAACAATTATTCCATATAATGCTTGTAAATCAGCAGCAACTTTTGAAGCACTAATTCTTGGATTTTTTTTAATATTTCGAACGATAATTCGCTTTATTCCATTGGATAGCTTTGATGGTCGGCCAGGTCTTCTTTTATCCTGAATCATATGATTCTTTTTATATCGTTTAATGATATTGAAAACTGTTGAACGACTCAAGTTAACTGTTTCAGCAGTTTTTCTAATAGATTTTCCACGTTCAATATGCAAATTAATAACTAATTTTCGAATTTCAGGCGAAGTTTCTTTTCGTTTAGCATTCATGGCTACACAGAGCTAAAAAACACAAAAATTCCAAAACAAACTGGAGAGAAATACTGCAGACGATTTTATAAGTTATTGCCAATTGCTTTTAAGTAAAAATAAAACCCCAAAAAATATTTTTATTGCTTATTTCAGACGATTTTTGTTGCATATATAATGGTGTCCCATCACTTATGTGAGCTATTTTTTGCTCCGTTCTAAACATTTGTATTTTTATTAAATTAATATTTTAATATTTTGACAAAATGCATGTTATGCAATAATCTTTACTAAATTTAAGTATGAAACACACCCACAAAAAAATGTGTACATGTTTTTTTAATTTATTTGATTAGTTTCCTTTTGTAAAGCACAAGTGTCCCATCACTTACAGTGTCTCACAAAAGTGATGGGACACTTGTGCTTTATAAAAAGAAACTGCAATAAAATAAATAAACAAACATGTGCAAAAATTTTTTGGGTGTGTTTCATATTTAAAGTTAGTAACAATTATTACATAACATACATTTTATCAAAATATTAAAATATTAATTTAGTAAAAATACAATTGTTCAGAACGGAGCAAAAAATGGCTCACATAAGTGATGGGACACTTACTTTTCCATCAAATATTTATCCAAAAATTTTACTTTTTAAAAGGTTTTAATATTTTGTTGGATTTCCTTTTACTTTTAAAACATGATTTAATCTTTTTGGGATGGATTCGACTAATTTTTTTGTGATTTCTGGAGTGATTTTACCCCATTCTTCTTGAAGCACCGATTTTAGTTGTTGTTTTGAAGAAATGGTGTGTTTGCGAATTCTTGATTCCAATTCTTGCCAAATATTCTCTATGGGATTTAAGTCTGGAGATTGTGGTGGTGTTTTTATTATTTCAGGACAGTTATATAGCAGCCAGAGTCTAACGTTCAGAGCAGTGTGCTTGGGGTCATTGTCCTGGTAGAATTTAAAATCGTTATGAAGGTTCAATTTTCGTGCTGAAGATTTCAAATTTTGCTTTAAAATATCAATATACTTGTACTGATCCATTATACTGTCAATAAAAACAAGATTACCAACTCCAGCGGACGACATACACCCCCATACCATAACTCCTCCTCCACCATGTTTTACTGTTGGTACCAAGTTCTGTTTGCGAAATTCTTCCCTGGGTTTTCTCCACACCAAGATTCTACCGTCAGAACCAAATATATTAAATTTACTCTCATCAGCAAATATAACTTTATTCCAGTAATCAGAATTCTTATTTATGTTGGATTTTGCGAAAGCTAGTCTGAGTTTTCTATTCTTTTCACTTACGAAGAATTTTTTCCTGGCTACTCTACCGTGATATCCAGCAGATCGAATTACCCTTCTAATAGTCTCAGGATTAACAATTATTCCATATAATGCTTGTAAATCAGCAGCAACTTTTGAAGCACTAATTCTTGGATTTTTTTTAATATTTCGAACGATAATTCGCTTTATTCCATTGGATAGCTTTGATGGTCGGCCAGGTCTTCTTTTATCCTGAATCATATGATTCTTTTTATATCGTTTAATGATATTGAAATCTGTTGAACGACTCAAGTTAACTGTTTCAGCAGTTTTTCTAATAGATTTTCCACGTTCAATATGCAAATTAATAACTAATTTTCGAATTTCAGGCGAAGTTTCTTTTCGTTTAGCATTCATGGCTACACAGAGCTAAAAAACACAAAAATCCCAAAACAAACTGGAGAGAAATACTGCAGACGATTTTATAAATTATTGCCAATTGCTTTTAAGTAAAAATAAAACAACAAAAAATATTTTTATTGCTTATTTCAGACGATTTTTGTTGCATATATAATGGTGTCCCATCACTTATGTGAGCTATTTTTTGCTCCGTTCTAAACATTTGTATTTTTATTAAATTAATATTTTAATATTTTGACAAAATGTATGTTATGTAATAATCTTTACTAAATTTAAGTATAAAACACACCCACAAAAAAATGTGTACATGTTTTTTTAATTTATTTGATTAGTTTCCTTTTGTAAAGCACAAGTGTCCCATCACTTATGTGAGACACTGTATGTGAGACACTGTATATAATTTTATTTTGCGAAATAATGGTCGCGATAATGAAACAGATATGATAGTCTGGCAGATCTAATAAGTCTGATCGTCGAAACAGATTAAATCGTCTGTCGTGTGGCTTACATCATTTGCATAAAAATATGTCATAAACACTTAAAAAATATATATTTAAAAATCTTTTTTAAAAGCGAAAGATATAATTTTATTTTGCGAAAGAATGGTTATAATATACCGGTTGATTCAAAATAGTAGGTAGTGAAAATTATCTCTTATGCGGAGCTACTACTTCTTTGGCCTAAAGTTCACGGGATTTTCCGATGCTTTTGTTATTGTATTTAAGCAATGACAGATTTTTAACACTTTCCAACCTAGTTGAAAAGTGTTTATGACTTCGGTTTGTCTGCCGTCTGGCCGTCTGTCCGTGCTCTAACTCCCGTAAATATGCTCGGATTGCTCTGCAATTTTTATATGTTATTGTCGTTATCTATAGCATGTTCCCTATTTCAACGGAAGTGTGTAGCACTTATCGTTTTTTTACAGGGACACTCAAAAGAATTCCGTTACATTGCGGTCTATGGGGAAAAATCATTTGCGGTTTATTTAAATAATGTTTCACTATTTGAAACGCATTGAAATTTATATATATCACTAAGGTACACTAGAAGAAGCTTAATATGGAACAGGGTGTGCATAGCACTTATAGTTACTTTACAGGGACAGTCAAAAGGATTCCGTTACATTACGCCTATGGAGAAAAATCTTCTGCGGGTTATTTAAATAATATTTCACTATTTTAAACGCATTGAAATTTATATGTATCACTAAGGCGTATTACAAGAGGCTTACTACAGAATAGTGTGTGTATAGCAGTCATCGTTCATTTACAGGGACACACAAAAGAATTCTCTACTGTATGTTCACAATAATTCCTGGAAGTACGTTTTAAGTTGCTGAACGCGATTTTAAATTGAACTCACTTTTTGTCTATTACTGGGTGTGTATAAATTCTGTATTTCATATACAGGGCAGCACAAAAGTTCGCGAACACATTTCCGTTTATTGACAGAAACTCCAGAAGGAGAATTATAAACTGTGCTACGCGTTTCCTAACTAAACTAAAATTTATCATCCTATGTATATATACAAATCTATAGATCCTATACAGGGCTGAATAAAAGTATTCGGATATTTTTCCGAATATTGTATATGTTGGGAATTCCTGAAATTACGTTTTTAAATATGTTATGCGTTTTCCAAATTGTTTACTTAGATGTTATCTTTCAGCTTATTAATCGGTAATGATGTGTAAACTTATTTTGGAAGCGTTGGAAAGTGTTACATAATCTATGCTTGATGCATGATTTTTCGTTCTTGTTTCCATAGCAGTAGTTAAAAAAAAGTTGAAAATTGTACGTTAAATTGACAAATGAGGTGCGTTCGTACTAGTTTTATAAATATTAAAATCTTGGTGCAGTAGCTATTGCACTCTTATTTAAAAATGCATGAATACAAAATTTATTTTATGTGCAGATTTTTATATTAAAAATATTAATTTTATTTTATGAAATTAAGTTTCAATACACTTTTACAAACAATTAGTTTCTGATGAACTTCATAGAATTTTGAGATAAAGTTCAGATGAATTGTCGATGTTTTTGCGATTATAAAGAAAACATATATCTCCTTCGGACTTTTTTCATTATATTTATTGAGATTTCACTTAACTATTTAAATTTTTGTGTGTAAAAAAGAATTAATAATACGCCTTGTGCGACGAAGAGTACCTGTAGGTGCGCGCCATAAACATTCAATCGGGCGACCATTTTTCTCCGCTTATAAGTATTTGAGAAAAATTGGGTTACAAAATTACGAATGGGCATTAAATTCTCTGGAACTTCTGCCAATATTTAATTTAAAAAGTTGATTTTTGACAAATTGGCGGTCATTTCAACAAAAAAGATTATTTTTTTGTCTATTTTAAAATTTTTTACGAGCTTGTAAAAGTAATTAATCAATGAAAATTATACTCTTTGGTGGTATAAGCTTCTGCAAAACGATTACCTTTCTTTTAATAAAATGAAGGAAATAGGTCGAATAGTTTTCGAGGAAAATGGTCGTCCAGTTTGAAAAACATAATTTTGAGAAAAACAACTTTAAAGTTTTACCGTAATGTTGCGTTTAACGAACGACTTTACGTTCAATGAGGAAAAAATATTGTAAGGAAATGTAATATCGTGAAACCTCTCAACGATCTACTGTTAAGTTGAGAAATGCAAACAGTGCAAAACATAAAAAATCGAAAATGGTGACACAAAGAAGTATAGCTTCCCTGACATCAGTGGTTTAGAATAAAAATTGCCATTACCTGCATTTTGAATCATCTGATACAAAACGAAAACGGGGATATATTAATCAGTAAAGTTTTGTTAAAAATATTGTAGAAGTGTTGGAAAGTCTTTCATAATCTATGCTTGACGCATGATTTTTCGTTCTTGTTTAATTTTCTCCATTTGCGAATCTTTTTAACGCATTTTCAAAGTCAATTTTATTCCTATCTGCGAGAAAATTTTAAATACGGTAAGTTCCTCGATTTTCACTTTTCCTGGGAGCAAGATTAAAAAAAAAAAAAAAAAAAAAAACCGCGGTATAATTGAGGTATTAAAAACTGCAATGAAATGTTTTAGATGTCTCTAATGATGCTATCACACTTACTCTCATATCATAGTCAACATCAGATATTTCATCCGAAACACGTTTTTCAAGAGGAAAGCGCTCGAAATTGTCCCGTTTGATAGATTGCCTCTCGTAATTTCTTAAAGATCTAACTGACAGTAGTTTGTATACTCTACGATAGATGTCAGCTCGAAATCCGCCAATCAGAGCTCTCTAAAAATTTCAAGATGGCTACCGTCAGTAAGTCAACATGTTTGTTTAGCGTGGTCGCAAATATTGAAACCAAAAATACAGAAGAATTAAGATAAAAGCAATAACTTTAGTAACACAGTTACCAATTATACACGAAAAGAACTTTAAAAATGTGCAGTTATTTTGAAATTAAAGAATTACATATGCGTCGATTGTCCCTTCGCAGTTCGTGATTTAACACTCCCGATAAGAACTTTATTTACTAATTTATAGTTATTTATTGAGATTATTTTATTTCAATTCCTTATATTATTTGCTATGTGTTATAGTTGCACTGTCGTAGTTACTTATTTACTTCTCAAACTGTACTAGTTTAACTATTTTCTGCAGTGTATTTGGCGTTATTTCGTACTTGTTGCCAAATTATGTCGCCAAAGATAAAAATGCAAGCAAACACGCATCAAGGTATTTTATTGCAAAAGCATGCAGCGTTCAGAATCTAAATTTTCTAATGGAGTGGGGGGGGGGGGGGAGGACAGAAAATTTTCTTATACTTTTAGAAAAATAAAATTTAATAAATGAAAATTTAATCTAACAGCTATTTATAGTTAATTATATTTTACCTTTTAATAATTTTCTTTTTCTTTTAAAACAATCTTGATAATCTTTTTTAAAGATATACAATTATTATACAGACATACATATTTATTCGTAAATCTGTAGAATAGTAAAAATATATTCACCGTTATCCGTTCATCCAAGGCTGTCTGTTGGTTGGCGACTTTCTCTCCAACATGGTTTATTAGGTGAGAAATTGCGTTTCAGAATCAGCCGGAGTGGCTGAGTGGTTAGAGCGATAGCCTGGAACGCTGTGGACCCAGGTTCGATTCCTGGCTCTGGCTAATCTTTCACTTCATGTTAGGATTATTGTATTTAATGTATGTGGGTGAGAATATCCTTTTCAGTCTATTTTTCCTTTTTAATTATTGAATTTCAACTACCCTAAAATTTTGTCTACCCCCTCCTAGCGGTGTATAAATTTTAAATCTTTATATGTTTTTCAATTTGTTAAGCAAATTGTGCCCTTTATTTTCTTATTAATAATAAATAATGCATATACCCCCCCCCCCCCCCTCCAATAAAATATTTTGCTTCCCTTAAAAAAAAAAAAAAAAAAAAAATTATATATTTTCGAAAACAAAAATGAATTGTAACGTAAAACTTTCCTAACAGAAATAGACTTCTAGAATTTTCAAATATGCGAACTCAAAATTAAAGTTCATTACGCCAAATAGTGTTTTTTAGTTATGCTTAACAAAGCACTTGTCTTGCAATCTGTTTTGCGATGATCGAACATTTATTTAACATTAGGAGGTGCAAACATAAAACCTGCGTAATTTCTAAACTACTTCAACGAGTGATTTTCAGTTTGATACACGAAGGTAAAATTTACCAAAAAATATGATGTCGAAATTAGGGTTTAGTACTAAAAGTTTTAGAATATGTTACAATTGCTATACGTAACTTCCTCCTTTCCCCCCCAGCCCTTTCCCCTTAGATGTTAATACTAATCTATTGTTACTTGTGACATTTTTACACAGTGATTTGCGGCAGAGTTAGTAGAGGAAACTCCCCCCCCCCCCCCCCCCCCCCCACCAGGACTGTACACAATATGTATAAAAATAAAGATTGTGTTTTTGAAACGAAAAATATCAAAAACTCATTTAAACTTTCGAAAAATGATTAAAATCATCAAAACCAAGGAAGAAAACACTGTAAAAGATTGGGAACTATATCTAAATTTTATTACGTATTTCAATTTTACATTACATTCAATATGTAACATGAATTACATTTAAAATATGTAAAATATAATAACTAAAAATGTCATAATAGTGATTTTGGCAAAATAACTAAAACTTAATTTTAAATCTTTCTTTGCGTTACAGATTTCGGCTTAGCGATAAAGTGCGGTTCCAATACATGTGACAAAAAACTAGTTTTAATATACTATTGTTTTTCTAAATCACTTAATACTAATAGTTGAGAATTCTTAATATTTACAGGTAATGAAAAACGTAAAGTGAAGATATGGACTCTATAATTTAGAATTTTTATGTTATATTAGCGAGAGTATTGTTTTTATAATCTTGGAATTTGAAGTAAAAGGATCACAATAATATATATATAGAACAGACACGAAAAGAAACTGCGATAATGCTTCCTGTTTATCAATCGATCTCTACACTAAATATTAAAACACCTGCTGCAATTACTCGCCAAAGGTTACGCCCTCTCCTTACATTAGCAGCTAACTTTCACTAGGGAAAATAACCCTAGTTGCAGCGTGAAAGTGTAGCTCCAAGAAATCAAGAGGCAATAGCATATACTTCATATCGTATGGTATTCCGTGTGATAACAGCTTAAAACGTTAGCTGACACGCATATTACAATATATATATGTTATAAAGCAAAAACATGTCCATGTGTAATGGTAAAACATCATATCGACAGAACAACGACCTGGACTTTCAATTTCATTTTTATCGCAAAATTCTAAACATCGCTCAATTTTAAATTTACACCATCGAATATGAAACCGAATTCTTTTGTGCGTCTCTGTAAACTGAGCTGCGTCTCAACCACCGTACCCATGTTCTGAGGGACATATAACACGCACGGCCGTAGGCTGCTCTTCGTATGCTTTACGACCAGTCGGAGCACCGCCATCTGCGCATCACCCCAATTTAACCCATGTGTGGACGACATAGGTCGTTGCGATACGCGGTGGATCCCATTATTAGAAGAGACGACCGCAAAAACACTGGGGGCGGGCCGGAGTCCCCCAACAGCTTCGGAGCTGAACACCCAGAAGGGAGCCAGGTCCTGGGCCTTAAGTCAAGTTTCCCCGATCCGCACTTTCTTTACCAGAACTCGAGGGATGTGGAGACCTACAAAGGTAAATGAAAGGCTTTACCGCAACACACTACCGATATCGCACACACACACGGCCTTCGATAACGAAAGCCTTCACGATATTACAATACCTTTGCATAATCTATAGAAAACGTATTGTAGTGCACCTCAGTGCTTCTTTTTAATTTCATTATGTTTGAAGTATCATAACATCATTAAAATGCACCGAACTGATTTTTTCTCATAGATCATAATTTAATGGAATTCTTTTGCGCGTCCCTACAAACGATTTATAAGTGTTACTTATCCTATACTCCTTTGAAAGCATGGTGTAGTCCCCCTCAGTGATGTATATCTATTTCAATATGTTTGAAATATCGTAACATCAATAAAATGCAACGTAAACCATTTTTTCCCATACACCATAATGTAACGGAATTCTTTTGCGTATCTCTGTAAACGAACTATGAATACTACACACTTCAGTTTCAATACCGAACAGTCTACACGAAATCTCAGTAACATATAAAAAATACCTGGCAATCCGAATATATTTACGAAAATTAGAGTACGAACTGACAGACAGACAAACTGAATTCTTAAACACTTTTCAACTATGTTGTGAATTGTTAAAAACAAGAAAAATTAAACACCGAAAGTGATTATATCCTGGACTTTAACTGTTTAACATAAATTTAGTAATTCAATTGTTTTAAATAAACGAATATATTTATGTAGCAAAATCGGTCCCTTGAATTGTTTTTGATGCCATTGCCTGTAAAAGTCCTTTTCCAAAAGTAATTATATCCTGTACATTAATTGTTTAACATAAACTTAGAAATTCCATTGTTTAAGATAAATAAATATATTTATGTACCAAAATCGGCCCCTTGAATTGTTTGTTGATGCCATTGCCTGTAAAAGTCCTTTTCCAAAAGTTATTATATTCTGGACTTTAATTGTTTGACATAAATTTAGTAATTCCATTGTTTAAGATAAACGAATATATTTATGTACCAAATTTGGTCTCTTGAATTGTTTGTTGATGCCATTGCTTGTAAAAGTCCTTTTCCAAAAGTGATTATATCCTGTACTTTAATTGTTTAACATAAATTTAGTAATTCCGTTGTTTAACATAAACGAATATATTTATGTACCAAAATCGGTCCCTTGAATTGTTTGTTGTTGTCACTGCCTGTAAAAGTTGTTTTTCCTTTGAAAGCCTCATTGAGTTGGGAAAAAATTAAGACTTGTTTCGCCGGAGATTAATTCAAACATAATACACTGGATTTTAAAGCAAAAACTAGGGCCTCGTATTATAAAAATATTTTTCACTCAGTTAATTTCAAATAAAATATTTCTTTACGGTTCGGGTTTTTGTTGTTTCGGTTCGATTTTAGTTTCTGGTTTGATTCCAAATATATGAGTCAACTTTTATTTGTGTTTGTTTATTTATTTATTTTTATTTATTTACTTTTTATTTATTTTTATTTATTTACTTGTTATTTATTTTTATTTACTTATTTATTTTATTTTATTTATTTTTATTTACTTTTTTACTTATTTTATTTTATTTATTTTTATTTACTTATTTTATTTATTTACTTTTATTTACTTTTTACTTATTTATATTTATTTACTTGTTATTTATTTATTTATTTATTTATTTACTTCTCATTTATTTTTATTTATTTATTTACTTGTTATTTATTTATTTTTATTTATTTACTTTTTATTTTATATTTACTTATTTATCTATTTATTGAAAATGCAAGCAATTTCCATTGTGTTTTATTCAACTTTTTAATTTAATTCAGTGTCACTGCTAAAGTAATCGTTGTAACTGACGAAACTTTAAAAAAGAACAAGAAAGACAAATCATGCGTCAAGCATAGTTTATGAAAAATTTTCCAACACATTCAGAATATTGTAACAAAACTTCACAGTTTAATAAGGTGAAAGATGATGCCTAAGTAAACAATTTGGAAAATTCGTAACACATTAGAAAACCTATTTTCAGCACTTACCATCTGTAGTCGTAAGAATATCCTAATTATTTTGTTCAGACTTATTATTATTATTGTTATTTTATTTAAGAATTAATATCAGTTTATTTTAAACAATGTTTTGGAAAAATTAAATTACAAAATTTAGCTATAATATTAATAATTAATTAGAGATAGACATTTAGCAAAATACTATTTTAAACATTGTTATAGCACATTCTAATAACACAATTTAACTGCAAAATTAATCACATAATTAAATTAATTGATATAGATAATTATAAATACCAAAATTAATAACATTTTATGTTTAAGATTGAAAAATATACAACAATAATACAGTAAAACCTTTGTAATGGACACTCCCGAATAGCGGACACCTCTGTTTAGAGGAAATATTTTAGATACTTAACATCTATATGTCTCCACATTTTTACCTCTGAATAGAGAACTAATTCCGCGCTATCGAGGTGTCCGTTATTCAGAGGTTTTACCGTATATTTAATGCACATATTTTTTCTTAGATCTGTTCACTAGATAGGTAAAACCACTCCAAACTAGATAATAAGTGAAAAAAAAAAATAGGAATTCATATTTAAGATTGGAAAATGTACAATATAATATGCAAAATACAGGAGTTTTCTTCTTTAAATAAAAATCTGGCAAAACTCTATTTCTTTCTTTCTTTTTTTAGATGTGTTCGTAATTATATAAATACGTAGCACCTATTGTCGTCGTATGGTCCGTCCGTCTGTCCGCATATAACAAAACGCAAAAACTACCCAAACGAATGGTTTGAAATTTAAGATATATTATCTTTGCAGAATTTTGTCGAGACATTTCAAATTTTTTGAAAATCGATTCAAAACTTTAGAAGATGTTAATAAAAATATTTATTAAGAAATTAGAATTTTTTTTTAAAAAGTCGGTGCTTTCTTGTTACCGGAGCTTCCGAGGTTTAATCGTCAAGCGACCGAGATACTTATTTTATGACAGAAATTAATCTGCAGAAATTAATATAATTCATTTCACAGAATTAAAAATCATCAAGATCTGAATATTTATATAACTAGCTTTAGTATGAACGCACCTCATGTGTCAAGTTTGACGTACAATTTTGAACTTGTTTTTCTTTTGATAATCACTTTTTAGTAAATAACTGAAATATTTCTTATTAAAATTTTAGATTGCCTGTTCTTTGTATGCTTGTAAATTTTTAAACTGACCTCGAAGCAACTCATCGGATTTTGACCTGTAGGGTCATGTGAACTGAATAGTTCATTTAGTTTTACCTTGTCATTTACATAACAAATGATATAACGTTCGACCTTTAATTTTATAGAAAAAAAAGGGCAAAGGTAGAAAACAATTTGCATATTGCTTTTTTATTTAATTATTCTTATTTGAAAGTTATTTAATAATGGCTTTTATTTGGGGTTTATCTTTGGAAACAAACTTGAAAAAAAATTAATTCTATTCAAAAATATTCTTATGAGTATAGGTGAAAATTCAATGTTTTCAAAATGATCTCCAAGTCCAAGTAACTCGTTTAGTAGCCTTCAGGAATTTAGATTTGTTATAATCATTTTTTATAAGCATAAAAATTTACATGCAGTAAACTTTATCCTGGATTTTGGTATCTGAAAGTTTATTTCAAGGCATTAATGAAATTATTTTCGTTGATAAATTATTTATGATCTCCAAGTCCGAGTAACTCGTTTAAACGCAACTGCATTATTTTTACACTATTGCCTATGGATTAGTTTTAAACTTTTCATTTGGATGAAACTACAATCTTCAGATTAAAATAAACTTTATTTTGATATTTTGTAAATTCTATAAAGAAAGAAAAGCCATCATATTTGGTCTTCGTAAAACAGGACGCTATTTACTATCTAAATTACAAGGTAACATTTAGGCCTTTAAATATTTTTTTTTTAGGTAGCTTTGTATGTGTATAAGACATACCCATATCTCGGTCGATTTCGTTGGCCAGCTTCATCCGTCATCTTGTCTCAAAATGGCGACCAATACAAAATTTTAAAATTTTTGAAAATTCTAAAAGATAAAAATATATAAATTGAAAAAATTGTATCTGTTAAGTGTTAGATCATGATACAAGGATTCCGGAACATTTTTTCTTTGGCTTTGTCTTAAATATTGGCTGCGAAATGGCAGTTTGAAATTCTAGGGTGTTTGATATTTTGAAACAATCTGATTTTTGTTATTCTGTAACTCTCGTATTTATGAACCGATATGAATGTGACTGATCATGTGTACAGTACATACCAAGGTCTCGACCAAGTTCGCTGTCCAGCTTCATGTGCTATCTTGTTTCAAAATGGCGACAGTTAAAGTTTTTATTTTTTTTTTTAATTAAAAAATATGTATAATAATATTATAAATTGAAAAAGTTGTTTTCGTTAAGTGTTAGATCGTGATACAAGTATTCCGGAGATTTTTTTTGTTTTGGTTTTATCTTAAAAAGAGGCTGAGATATGGCAGTTTGAAATTCTAGGGTGTTTGACATTTGAAACAATCTTATTTTTGTTATGCTGTAACTGATTTTTGTTATGCTGCATTTTTTCCATTTTCCAAAATCACTATAGCTCAAGAACTAATGCACACAATTTCATCAAACTTCATATTATGTTAGACCTTGACATAAATAGACGGTGATAAGGTTTGGGTGTATATTACTCAACAGGTGGCGCTGCTATGATGTGTTTTTCACGATTTCTGTGATGGCTATATCACGGAAACTAATACACGGACTTTCATCAAACTTCATATTTTGTTAGACCTTGACATAAATAGATACTGATTCAATTTTGACTTTGACCAATCAACAGGGGGCGCTTGTATCCCGTGCTTGGGAAAAGATTTCCTAATCTTATTCACAATCATTTGATGCAATTTAACGAGCGTGTTTTTTTCTATTATTATTCGCTGACCAGGAGACCCGTGTGAGGATTTTACAAACAATATTAGTCAAGCCAGAATATGATCTCATTTATTCCATCAAAGTTACAGTAAAAACTGGTCGAAGATAGCAAAAGGCACGCTCGAGAATAAAAAATAACAATCGTATTTTAACTGCATTAGAAGATGACGTCATCTACTTTGGGGAAAACACGGGGTCAAAGAAAAATAAATTAAATAAATAAATAAATAAATATATATATATATATATATATATATATATATATATATATATATATATATATATATATATATATATATATATATATATATATATATATATATATAATACAATTTAATTTAATATAACAAAGAATACATTGTTCCGCAGTGGCGCGGATGGTTAAGCTCGGTTCCCGTAAGATCACCGAAAGCTAAGCAGCATCGACCAAGGTCCTTACTTGGGAGGGTGACAACCTCTCTCCACTGCCACTGCTGTGGGACCGTGAACGTTAATGGGAGCTGGTGCACGTAAAATCTGTTCGTGGCTCCAATGTCCTCCAAGTTTAGTATAAGCGTTACCTCTGAGGGTGCCAATCCAGGTGCAGGTCTCTCATCTGGAATTGGTTCAAAATTAGGAGAGCAACTCTAGAAGTCCAACCTCTCTTGAGGCTCTGGCACCCCTTTTTTCAGAGAAGTCCCTTGGCACTTTCTCTGACTCGCCAACAACAAAGGATACATTTCAGGTGACACGTGAAATACCACTGTTCCGATTTATCGATGGTGTCTTTTTCTTCTAAACATTTGAATTTGATTTTTTTTTCCTTTTTAATAATATATATAAAATAAACCCATGCAGAAATGTCCCACTTTATCTTTATTGTACTGTTTATTATTTTTTAATAATCATTGTTGAGCACAATATAATGCGTTATTTTATTTTTGTGGCAACATTGATTTGAAATAAACATTTCATTTCATTGAAGAAAACAATGCTGATTTCATGTTTAATTAACTGCAATTTTTCCTTAACAAAAAATAAAGTTTTAACGAAATGTGAGTATACTATGTCAGAAGCTGGCTTAAAAATCTTTCGAATTAGACCTCATTCATAATTGTGCGTTCTGTAAATGCATAGAAAAAGGGATGCTCTCAACAGAAATATATCACTGAAAACAGAAATATGATCACTGTAATTCTATGCTAAATTCAAAGAAATTGTACTTCATATCCGCAATTGTTGCTGTATGAATATGCTATTGGGTTGTTTGGAAAGTTCCTTCCATTTGGGAAAACCGATTCGTACCGGAAAATTCTGCACGTCAATTATTAGACATTAGCTAATTAATGTCTAATAATTTAATGATAGAATTTTCTGGTACGAACCAACTTTCCCAAACAGAAATAACTTTCCGAACAACCCGATATTTAAATTAATGTATTATAATGATATAGAAGAAAGTTTTATGATGGCCACAACATACTATTATACGATAATTTACGGCAGAGTTAGTAGGAGAAGAGGGTTACTTTGCTTTTCCACGACTCTACATAAATAGTCATTTATTAAGTGCTTAAACTTATAATGATCCTAATGCTTATTTATTTTTCTCTTTTCAGATCCACGAACCATTAATTGGCCATTAGCTAACACACCATTTCCCATGTTGTCCATCATCTTCTCTTACGTGTATTTTGTTAAAGTATTAGGACCACAGTGGATGAAAAATAGGCCTCCGTATAAAATAGAAAAGCTCATTGTACTGTACAACGTACTGATGGTAGTTTTCTCTGCCGGCTTCTTTTTATACGTAAGTGTGAAATTTACTTTACATACAGCGGTGTTCATATTGTCGCGCATTCATTGAGTTGTACTATAAGTTTCTTATTGAAAAGTATCGTGTGCATTTCCTTTACTTCACATACAGTGGTGTTCACATTGCCGTGCATTCATTGAGGTGTACCATAAGTTTCTTACTGAAAAGTATCGTGTGCATTGCATTTACTTTACATACAGCGGTGTTCACATAGCCGTGCATTCATTGAGGTGTACCATACGTTTCTTACTGAAAAGTATCGTGTGCATTGCATTTACTTTACATACAGCGGTGTTCACATAGCCACACATTCAATGAGGTGTACCATGAGTTTCTTACTGAAAAGTATCATGTGCATTGCATTTACTTTACATACAGCAGTGTTCACTCGGCCGCGCATTCATTGAGGTGTACCATAAGTTTCTTACTGAAAAGGATCGTGTGCATTGCCGCGCATTCATTGAGGTGTACCATAAGTTTCTTGCTGAAAAGGATCGGGTGCATTGCATTTTCTATACATATAGTGGTGTTCACATTGCCGCGCATTTATTGAGGTGTACCATAAGTTTCTTACTGAAAAGTATCGTGTGCATTGCATTTTCTTTACATATAGTGGTGTTCACATTGCCGCGCATTCATTGAGGTGTAGTGTACCATAAGTTTCTTACTAAAATGTATTGTGTGCGTTGCATTTACTTTACATACAGCGATGTTCACATTGCCGCGCATTCATTGAGGTGTCCCATAAATTTCTTACTGAATAGTATCGTGTGCGTTGCATTTATCGTTCATTTACAGGAACACACAAAAGAATTTTGTTACAGTTACAGTTTGGTTACAGTCTATGAGCGATAATTACTCAAAATGCGTTTTCAACTTTAATTTGCGTTTTTAAACAAACGTTTTTAACTAAATTTTTACCTAGTATGTGGTGTGTGTAAATTCTGTTGACCGTAAACAGACGTTTCAGAAGAGAGTGAATTGCTTAAGGTAGTTTTTAATTGTGTTATGCATTTCCCTGTTAAACTATATTTAGTATACTAATATAAGAGCAGTTTGTAGAAAATAAATAAAATCGAATACAGGGCTACGCAAAAGAACAAGATACATTGCCGTTGATAATTGCTGGAAGTGCGTTTTAAATTGCGTTATGTATTTTTTACATGAATTAAATTTTAGCTTAATATGTGAGGCATACAAAGGTTTTTCGATAATATACAGGGCTGTGCAAAAGAATTCGTGTGCATTTCCATCTATTGGCAAAAATTGCTGAAAGTAATTTTTTTAACGGAACTAAATTTTAGCATGCTATGTTCTATGTATACAAATCTATAGATCATATACAGGGTAGCACAAAATAATTAGATTACGTTTTTGACGATGGTAGGTAATGCTAAAGCTGGATTTTTAAATGTGTTCTAAACTGTTTACTTACATACATTCTTTCACATTATTTAACGGGGAAGTTTCGTTACATTTTTCTGTATGTGCTGGGAAATGTTTCACATATGATTTTTCGTTCTTATTAATTTATTACATGTTTATTATTTAATGGAAAATATTGAATAACTGGATATTGCATTATAAAACAATCGTGAAGTGCTTCAAATATCATTACTGAAATACGCATACTAATATAAATTTATTAATTTATTTCAAGTTTGGAATTTTATTGAGAATATTGGAATAATTGCATGCAGTATTATTAAATTAATCGAGCGAATTATCGAATGTAACCAGCATTTCTGAGTACATGCAACAAGTTATAACTGTTCCTGCTAGCATGTGCGTAATACGTATTTTAGCCTGTTCTGTTTTACTGAGAAAAATGACACTTTCAAATCTGAGTAAATCGATGTTTTTCTTTTGTTATGAAACTTTTTGCTTCAACTAGGACGACAGACACGATGCTTTCAATTCTGAAATATTAGAAATATACTCAGAATATTGAAACATGGACATACTCAAAACGGAGCCCATAGAGGTCAGTTCATACTCATTTTTGAAACATGGCCATACTCAAAAATGATTAGGATCAGTTCATACGCATTTTTGAAACATGGACATACTCAAATAGGAGCACATGATGTTTTATTCTTGAGTGTGTGCATGATTTCAGAACATTTTGATTCGGAACCATTTTGCCTGTGGACCTACTCAGATTTGAGTATTTTTTGCTCAGTTTCGAAAACGTCGAGAGTGTAAACACATTAATGTCTTGGAAAATCGTTATTTTCTCTGTACTTTTATGATATATATAAAAAATTTGTACTTTATTAATTATGATTCATATTATGCTTTCTTTCAATTTTGTATGATGTAAAATGCTGATTTTTGTTTGTTTTTTTAGGGTGGCAGTTATACCTACATAAGGCCGTGGGGTAAATTCAGTTGGATTTGCGAACCTATTGATTATGGTAATCATCCGGATACTCTCCAAGTAAGTATGGTCATTTTGATTTACTATTAAATAACAATAAAAAATAAAAGGGGTTAATCATTTGAAATAGGTGTCGTCAATCACACGCCAGAAAATGGACTTGCCCACTGGCGGGTATTTCTTGTTTTTTTTATCCATGAAGCATTTATAAATTTATATTTGTGAATACCAAAGCATCCAACCCAGGGTTCCCGGGTTACCGAACATACTGCCCGGTGTACAGAACGTACATGAAAAGCATTGACTTTTAAGGTGTCGGATCAGTCAGATTCTGCATTCTCCTTTCCCATGTTAAACCAATGACATTAAAGTTCCTCGGTTTCCTTCAAATATCTCATCAAATAATTAAGTTTTTTTAATTTTGTTTTTTGTGAGTGATGCTTTAGATGAATCATCGCGTAGTTACAAATTTCATTTTTCTCTTATTTAAATTTAAATGTTTGTTTTAGTGTTTAAAAGACAGCCTATAATGATGGAAATGTAAATGCTAAAACAAATATTTAAATTTATATAAGAGAAAAAGGAAATTTGTAACTACGCGATGATTCATCTAAAGTATCACTCGCAAAAAACAAATTTCAAAAGACTTAATTATTTGCTGAGATATTAGAAAGGAAACCGAGGAACTTTAATGTCATTGGTTTAACATGGGAAAGGAGAATGCAGAATCTGACTGATCCGCCCCCTTAAAGGGTCTCAGGAGTCTTACTTTTCCTCCGAAGATGCAAGTTTGCATCATGTCACATTTTATTTTATTTCTGATTTCATATAACACACAATAAAATTAAATGTTTACCACTAATAGGTCAATATCTGCTTGATTGAACATAATTATTTCAATGTTGTACAGTTCATATTTAATTATTTTAAAAAAGCTTAAATTTAAAAAAAAAGTAAAAAGAAACTTTTTCGCCTGGTATCCACTGCGCGCAAGGTTGTAGAAAAAATATTGCTTCAAAAATAACAAATAAAACTGATAATGATGTATAATTGATGTAAATTAAACTTATACTTCAATTTCAAGCAATTAAATATTTATTTATTTTTAAATTTTAATTTAAATTGTAAAATGTTTAAAAAATTCATTTCCTTTTTTTGTTGAAAAAATGCCAATTGAAATTTGACCAATCGCTTGAAATTGAAGTATAAGTTCAAGATACATCAATTTTACATCATTATCAGTTTTGTTTGTTATTTTTGAAGCAATATTTTTTCTACAACTCTGCGCGCAGTGGATACCAAGCGAAAAAGTTTTTTTTTACCTTTTTTTTTTAATTTAAACTTTTTTTAAATAGTTAAATATGAATTGTACAACATTGAAATAATTATGTTCAATCAAGCAGATATTGACCTGTTAGTGGTAAACATTTCATTTTATTGTGTGTTATATGAAAACAGAAATACTAAAATAAAATGTGACATGACGCAAACTTGCATCTTTGGGGGGAAAATAAGACTCCTGAGACCAATTGAAAAGGGGCTATACATATATAACGTTGTCAACTTTTGGTAATTTTGAACGCCCTTCCCTCCAATACGATATCATTTACCAATGTTGCCCGGGACATCCAATGAAATGTTTGGAAAACTGAGAGGGAAAAGCCTTACCCAGAACAGCCAATGAAATGCTTGGAAAACTGACGAGTCGCGGCAATTTTGTTGCTTCAAATTATCCCATGTAAATAGCACTTCAAAATTGAGTTTATTTATGATCATCTGCATTAAATCCACTCACTCTAACTCTCTGATTACTGTTATAAATAAATTGTTCTGCTTTAGTCAAATCTTTGTCATGGCCTCCTTTCCAGTTGACAGCCCCGGAGGATACGTCATAACTATTCTTTTTTTTTTTTTTTTTTTAAACCATTATGAAGGTAACAAAAAGTCATCTTAATTTTTTTGTTTTATATAAGATTCTTTTCACAACAGACGGACACTCGATGCTTTGAGACAAAACAAATTATATCATATTAGTAACGCAGACGCAATCAAGCTGCTACGATGATATTTTTTGTCTCATGTCAAAGAAAAACAAACGAAATATACCTATTTTCTTCATTATCCTCGCTTCACCAATTTTCGGAATATGCTTAAAAATCGTTTTTTCGGCTTGTTAAGCATCAGATCACGTAACACTGTGTAAAGATAACGGAAATTGTGTAATTCAATTGATTTGTGGCTGGACGTTTGGTCAAGTTACTGGAAGATAAAAAACTTGGTTAATTTTAGGATTTGTATGGGAAGACAATAAAAGTTACGCATGAATACATTATTACTTTATGAAATTACATTCAAAGGACGAATTTGCATTTTATATATTGTTAACGTTATTAAACATCTTTATTTTGAAACGACATGGTTCTAATCGACAAAATCGGCTAAAAAGAGATTATGTATAATCTACTAAGTATCTTTAACCTTGTCTATACAAATTGGGGTACTTTAGCCTTGTCTACAAGCAGGGCCTGTGCAATATCGCTCAGGGACCCTGGCAAATCACTTATCTAGGGGTCGATACAGGAAAAATTTGGGGCCTATGTAGGGCTCTTCACAAAAATCCATTTAACAAAACATACCCCTTCACAAAATTAATTTTAATAAAACAGGACCCTTCACAAAATTCTTCTTAATAAAATAAGCCCTTTCACAAAATTCCATTTCATAAAAACATATTCTTCATTAATTATTTGCCTTTTGTTATGTCTTAAAATGTGTCATTTGCAAACAAAACTAGTTTACTGAAAAGGGAAAAGGAAAACTTTAGCAGAAGGACTTAAAGAAGAAATTATTATTAAATGCTTCGTTTGAATTTGAGTAGCTAAATTTCCTCTTTGGTTACAAAATGTTATTTTTCACAAAAATATAACGAATTTCACAAAAATATGATAACATTCACAAAAATAAATTATTTTTCACAAAATGGGCCCCAAGAAAAAAGAAAGAAAGAAAAAAAAAAACTCCATCGACCACTGTTAGCGTGGCCCAACGTCTCTGACTGGAGTATATTTGACTAATAAACAAAATCAATTTAAAAAATTATATATCATAGAATAATTTATAATACAGAGTATGAAATGTACGAAAAATAACATGTAATGTGTAGAATTTTTAATTTCTAACAATCATCTATATTTTAGAATCTTTTAGATATTAATTTTTTTCGTTTACAGTTAGTTTCAGTATCTTCACGTATATACATTCCTCGACAATTATATCAATTTTGGATGTAAAAAATAAAGTTAATAAAAACATTTAAAGACAAATGTCATTTAATAATGTCACTAATATGTCACCATTAATGTCACTAATATCATTATTTTACACAGGGTAACGTTATTTCGATTTGTATATGGAGGCTGGGAGCCGTTTATCTTGAAAAAACATAAAACAAACCTGTCAACAATTATTTTTTTCTTATAAACAATAAACAACTAAGTAAATATTGTATTATATATATATTTATTTATTTAAATCAGCCATACTCAACCTGCGGCCCGGCGACCTTTTATTTGCGGCCCGAGACACATAATAATTATTCTATATTTGTAAAATTAATTGTCTGAGTGCAACGAAGACTCATACACAACGCAGTTTTACTTTGCCCCATATATAGCTACGATGGATATTAAAACCTTTCGTTAAGTATAACTCAAAAAATATTTAACGGATTTCGTTCAAATTTTTACAGCAGGTACCTATAATGGTGACAACGACGTCTATTTATTACCAAGAATAAATGTCAAACCGTTTGGAAATTATGTTAAAAAAATAGATAAAAAAGCACAATTAAAGTACATACGTCACTAAATTTTGTGCATACGTTATTTTCACCGGCGGGAGATTTTCGTAGACAATCGGAATTGAAAAGTTCATGGAGTACATGGAGCAAAAAAATATGCACGCGCTAATATTCAGCACAATAAAATATATTTAAATTTAGTAGAAATCGAAAATTAATCTGGATTTTTTTTTCTGTTTGAAAGAAAAACCCCGCAATATCTTGGTAGACTTGGTATTAGAGATTTGGCGCAAATCTCAGCAATAGCAGCTTTTTTTATTTCGCGTGTGTAAATTTAAAAAAAAATTCTTTGGTGTTTAAATAAAGGGTTTCGATTTATGGCATTATTTCTTTTTTTTCTCTTTTTAGCATTTTAAATGGGATTAATGAAAGGCGTGTGTTTTAAATTAAATGAGTGAAAGGTTTATTCTTAAATGAAATGAATTCAATATGAAAATGTTATAGAAACAAAATTTGGCGATTTATCAACTGCGCCAGGAAAACATAAAAGTATCAATATATCAAACGGTATGTAGTACGTAAATGAAACATTTATATTATAATCACCCATCGTACAAGAAAAAAACTAATATTCTGCATTCAGAGGGGAAAATCCATCTCCTGTGCCGTAAGATTTGGCGAGTTCGTTTTTGGTGATAAGTTTTTCGATGTGATTGTTGGGATCTGCAGAATTTGGCTTACTTTTTCTAAATCGTATTTTTTTGCAGATGTAGTATTATGTAAATATATTTTTTTGCAGATATTTCTCTATTTTGTATATATATATATATAGATTAAATTGTAATGGCATTTGGAAAAGAGGTTTTTACCTTTTTATCTGTGCCTTCGGAAATATTAAAAAATAAAAAAAGATTTACATATATCAAGCGTATAATGTTATGGTTTGCATTTTTATACGGACCACTTCTTCATTTTTAGATTTTAAATGCTATTTATTATTTACTAGCCGTTTATTAATTGTTTACAATTTACTCCCCTGACAATAACAATTATTTATCACAAAAATGCCTCTTAGGTTTGTTAAATAAGTTTGTTTATGTATTTTCATTACTTATTAAAATATCGAATATGGCGATAAAATTTTATTTTAGCATCGTGCTTAAATTTTTAAGATGGTGCAAAAACATGTTTTAATAAACGTATGTTTGCAAATATTTGAAAAACATGTTTTACCGCTCTCTTGAAAAATTTTGTAAGATGCTAAAACTACCTTTTGGCACCATTTAAATTTTTTTTCGCCAACCGACATTGGATACAAAACTTTTCCCCATTCAGATACACAGACAAGGCTGGTCTCAAACAAGAGTAAAGCTAGCAACAATATTGTTTTAACTCTATAAGAGTTACAATATTGATATTAAATGCTCCGATTGGCTTTAGGCCCAATTACGAAAGTTTCTCCTAAAAAAAACTGTAGAAAAAGTCTTTTACATTTGTTTCAAATGAAGCTCGGTCTACAAAGTATTAGTTAATAATACAAACAACACTAATGGCATGGAGGCAAAAGTTTTAATTTATATGTATATATTTGAAACCCTCCCCCCCCCCCCAAAAAAAAAAAGAAAAGAAAAGAAAAAAAAGAAAGTTACACTAATGAATTTAAAATGGCGTTAAGCCACGCTTTCTGACATAAGCAATTGGCTGCAAATTCGATAACGAAACTTTCACTTAACTTATTAACATGTAGCTAATATAGCCCTCAGGGTACTTTGCAGTTATACAGACCTTGTGGTTTTTTTAAAAAGCTTCAGACAATTCAGGTTTAAGAAGTTGAGATTTATTGTCAAATGATATAAACAACCATGAACACAAAACTGATGAATTATTATTCAGGTTTATGTATGTATAGATCAGTTTCAACTGACGTCACACCCTAGCAACCACCTTAGCAACCAGATTTGTTTTTTGTTTGCCCATCAAAGATGGTGGATTGTGATTGGTTAGCTCGTAATACAGTCTACAAATCCACGATTATGATTGGTTGATAACTTTTGGTGGGCTGGTGATCACGTGGTTGAAACTGATCTATTTAAAAAAAATTGCATCTGATTACACTTATTGGATAAATTACTTCTGTTTGCATTTAATCGGCTTCTGTATATTAAATGAATTGTTTAAATATTGGGAAGAAGTGGCGAGAGGTAGAAAGACGAGTAAACAAACGGGTAGACAGACGGGTAGTGAGATGGTAGAGAGACGAGTAGCGACATAGGTAGGCTGACGGGTAGAGAAACGAATAGATAGACAGCTAGAGAGAAAGGTAAAAAGAGGGTTAACAGAGTAGTAGCGAGATGGGTCACGAGACGGTAGACAGGAATGTAGCGAGAAAGTTTGCGAGACGCGTAGCGCGGTAGATAAAGAGACGAGTAGAGAGATGAGTACAGAGACGAGTTGTCTGACGGGTAATGAGATTGGTAGCGAGACGGGTAAAGAGTCTGGTACAAAAACAGACGAATAGTAAGACGGGTATACAGACGAGTAGAGAGGTAGTAGATGGGTACGGAGATGGGTAAGAAGATGGGTAGAGAGGCGTATAGCCAGACGGGTAGAGAGACAGATAGACAAGTTGTGAGACAGATAGACAAATGGGTAGAGAAGTGGATAGAGACACGGCTAGACATACAAGTAGTTAGACGGATAGACAGACGGTTAGAGAAATAGATTGGCGGGTAGAGAGACCGGTAGAGAAATATAGACAGGTAGCGAGACGTGTAGAGAGATAGACAATCGGTTAGAGAAACGGGCAGAAGAACGGATAGGGAAACAGACAGATTGTGGAGAGACAGACAGACAGGCAAAAGAAAAGTCTGCGGATTGGCGCAGTAAAGGCGCAGGGGGCAGAGCCGCCTAGAGAATAATCAAGAAGTATCTGTTAAGCTTAACTTTGAAATATATATAATTTTTCAATTTTGCCGATACGGAGATTTAATGTAACAGTTATTTTACAAAAGTCATCGAAAGACTTTTTGTGTACTTTAATAGTAATTTAGACTATAGTTTTGCAATCTGGTTTGTAGCAAAGCATGCTATCAATGTGGTTTGAAGTGTAAGTGTTTCTATAAACAGTTATACAAATAATAGATATATAATCAAGGAAGAAAAATTTTTAATTCACACACAAAAAAAGGTGCAACAATGAAATTATAGATATATAATCAAGGAAGAAAAATTTTAAATTCACACACAAAAAAAGGTGCAACAATGAAATTAAATTTGCGTTAAGTCACGCTTGATAGAATAATCTATTGACTGCAAATCCAATTACGTAACTTTAAAAAGCTTGTTGTTTTAAAAGATCCGGCGGTTTTTTTTTTTAATTTTTTTTTTCAAGAAAATGAGATTATTTGTACATGTTAAAAAAAAATATGACAACACATCTGATGAACGGTACTTATTTTCTATTTTTTTAACAGTGTATATGAATTTATGTATGATATTTTGTAATTCTATCATTTAATTTGCTCTTTTTCTTTATATTGTAATTGTTAACCCTATGTTCTCAGTAATATCACTCAGACTAATCCCTTCGAGGGAAGTCCTAGTGGAGAAGTGCACAAATGGTTTTCAGGACCTTCACTCTTGTTTTACATATTTTCATGGGAAGTCAAAATGTGCCTGTTATTTATAACTAGCCCAGCTTCGCCCATCTATCTCATAGTTTCATATGAAAATAAACTTTGGATGGATGGTTGAAGTCGGGTTCTCGATAATCATTTTTAGTTTTATGCAGATTTCCGTTATAGACATGCTTAAACTTAATGCAACAGTTGGACAAACGGGCGAATCCCTGTTTTATGCTGTCCAAGAGAAATAATAAACAAATTTATCCCTTTTGATTAAAAAAAAAATTCCAAAGAAATATTCATCTTATTTCAAAATAGATTTATAAAAAATTACACAAATCTAATAGTTTTCTCTTATCTTCAACTAAGTCTTTTTTCTGTATTAAAAAAATATTATCTCTTATTACTTTGTTTATGTTAAAAATATCAAAGCTAATAGATTACACCAAAAGAATATTTTTCTTGACGTTCTAAAAATGAAATCTAAATGTTTATTTTGCAGTCCCTTTAGTAACATTTCTTCGCAACAAACGTTCAACCATACTTATAATATTAACTTTTTTACATTGCTTTGTTATATTACTATTTTAATTATCCATTTACAATATCATATATGTAGCGGCCCGCCAAACGTCGTAAACATATATTTGCGGCCCGCGAGAAAAAAAGGTTGAGAATGGCTGATTTAAATGCATACATTTATGCATATATAACATTAATTAAGTGTATATCCTAATAGTAAGTCCACAACAATGGTTTTGATTCAAAAACACATTAAAATTAATTTTGGTCAGGATTTTGCGTCAAATACTCCACTGTGCGCCGCTTATGGGTCAAAGATATTTTAAAACTCATGCGTTTGAATATCTGATTATAAGTGCTTGCACGAAGACAAAGATGTAGGCGTGATGCTATTCATGGATTATACTGCAACTGCGGAGTAGTTTTAAGCGATTTCAAATTAAGAAGCTTCTATTTCTGGTCGTTATGTGTTTGTGTATGTATGTATGTATATTCTCAATATTCTCAACAATCACTAAACAGATTTGAATGTAACCTTTTACACTAAAATTCTAATACATCAAGGAAGGTTTTAAGCAGGGCCGAAACTGCATAATTTCCGTCTCTACCGCCGATCAACGATTGGGACTTTTACGCTTTCTGATTATTTGTAAAAGCAAACGCTTCTTAAGTCATTTCCTGTATTTTGGAGGATTATGAAGATATAAGAAGATATAATATAAGAAATTAATATATATATATATATATATATATATATATATATATATATTACAGTTATAAACTAATTAGATTATATAGAAATTAATAGATATTATATAAGAAACCAAGTTCAACCGGAAATGACTTAAGAAGCGTTCGGTTTAACAACTAATCAGAAAGCATGATAATCGCAATCGTCTATCCGCGGTGGACAGGGAAATTATGCGCCGAAACTAGAGGAGGAGGCAGCGGAGCATATGCCCGGCCGCTCAGAAGATTTGGTTCATTGTTCAATACAAAAAACAAATAACGAAATTTAGGCACACTTGCCATGAAATCGGAAAACCCAAAATAAAGATGTATTCGTTAATTTTATACTCTTTGTTTTGAACAGGGCTGGTTTTTCCATTAGGTGACCATCTTCAGGCGCCAGAACAATACTTGAATAACGAATCCATCCAAGATACTTGCACTATCCCAATTAGGTTTGAATTGGTTCAATATTTGGGACATTATCGTGATGACAAGTTTTGCATGCTTTGCTTTTGTGTGCCCCTGTAAACAAACTATAAGATCTAAATACTTGATTAATGAACTCGTCGAAGATACTTGCAAGAGCCTGTCCTAATTTGGTTCGATTTGTTTCAGTATAATCGGGCGTTATCGTGATGAGAAGACTTGCATTATATATAGATAGCTATACATAAAAACGGAGTGATTTCAATAAGTCGATAAAAAAAAAAAAAAAAAATCAACATGAAAAATCTTAAGGTGTCAAGTACACTTTGAACTCGCAAAATAAATCATGATTAAGTGACCTCTATAAAAATCTGCAGTTACTCCATAAGTAATTGGCTTTTAATTATAAAATTTAAGCCACATATTAAGAAATGTTTATTGTATCAATTAAAGGTCTCAAAAAAGTATACACACATATAAAGTTTTTAAATTTATTTTAAAATATAATATAGTTTTTCAAGAATTATCCTTGCACGCATTGCGCGCATGATTTTTCACATTCGAATAACAAAAACCAGCCAAACTTTTTTTAATGAGAACAGATGCGATGTGTTCTTAAAATGACCTACAATGAAAACTAGTCGTTGGGGGCCACCGTAATACTTACCCATCATGGATATGCATATTATAAAATATGAAAATAAAACATGTGTAAACTATTTATAAAATGCATTGCAATTCGAATTAAAATTCTGGCTTGATGACGACCTAAACTTTAAAATGCTCTATTACTGAATTGCGTAAAAGAAACATCCTTATAACTCCAAAAATAATAACATATTAACTAACAGTTTACTGCGTCGGATGAAGCATCTCATTTCCAATTAAAATATATCTTTCAATTGAAATTTGAATGAAATACAGGGTCATGAAAAATAGGATTACAAATATCTCGGCAACTCATGACCCGATCGGCTTCATTCTTTATGCAAAATTTATGTTTTTATTTATTGTCTTTTATATTCCCTTCTTAAAATAAACAATTTCGAAAAATTTTATATACCTTTTATCAGAACGAATATTTGGAGATTCCGAAAAAAAATAGTTCCGGATAATCCAGGTTACTGAAATTCAATAGGCTTCTTCCCATTATTACATACTAAGTACATACCAAATTTCAAATCTCTATCTCAATTTTTTTCGGGAGATAGAACGTTTACAGACACACAGACAGACGGACGGCAATGACCAAAATCGCTGTTTGGAGAAAATTGACTTTAAATATCAAATTATCGGTTGATCATATAAAAAGATCTCAAACTGTTTTAGACGTAACTACTCTAATAAAATGAATTTTTGCATTTTTTTTTAATTATTTTTTTATGTTTCTAAAAAATCATATTTAATTAATAAGTTATTTATTAAAAACAATAAATTTTTTGAAACTTTAAAAGGTATACCAGACCCCCTTAAGGTTAATGTACTTCTTTACAATTATTTCATATTTGAAATAAAAATTAGGGGAATAGATTGAAAACTTCTCTTTATAAATTTATTTTGTAAAGGAGGGGGGTGGTGGCGCCCAAATTTATGCTTTCCCCTGGTTTAAAAGAAAAAAATCATAGTTTCGGCCCTAGTTTTAAGCTAAAAGTATTCCTCGTATCGTGTATAGTTTTTTTTTTTTTTTTTTTTTTTTCATATTTACAGGGACACGTCAAATGATTCACTGTTCCGTTTCAAACCTGAGTGATGAGCAATAGATTGCATTTATAAATGTGAGAGAAATACAATGCGAGAAATAAAATTTGATTGGTCGAAAGGATTTTGAACAATATCTTGAGAAATGAGCAAGTAGACTGCCTTTATAAATAAGAAAGTGACGACATACGAGCAATACATATTGATTATTCAAGAGTATTTTAAAGAAAACCTTGCGAGCCTTTCATAATCGTAGTTTTTTTCCCCATAAAATAATACAAATGCGGATTATATGAGAAAAATATAGTAAAAATAAAAAGTTTTGAAAGACTGAAGTAAACATCAGTTTAATTCAATCCGTTTGCCAATTTTTATTTGTGCCCTTGGAACAAGAAATTGCAATCTACGATTTCTTCGTCCGGAACTGATGCATCTAAAGTTATTAAGTTAACTTATTTTCAAAGCATCCGGATTATACGAAAAAAAGATGGTTATCTTTTTTAACATTCAGCAATTTATTTTATTCCAATGACAGTATTTTCAGGGTTGACTGCAGACTTTTCCTAATATTTATGATCAGAGCTCGACAAATACGATCGCCAGGTCGCCATTGGCGACCAAAATACTTCAACTGGCAATTGGAAACATCAATCAACATTAAATAATCTAATTATGATTCGCTTGAACGAATTTTTAGTTAATGGCGATAAACCATATAATATTAACAACAGATGGAAAATTGGATTTTTTTAAGACATACAGACATATACAAGGACATATGGCAATTGGCAGTAGGTAGAGGAACTACATGTATTATGGAATACTATTTACGTTTGGGGCAATAAAACATCCCTATATTGTTTAAAACCCGAAAACGGAATACAATTACAAACTTCAACTGTCTGCGAATAGATTTTATAGACAAAAGTTATGTTACTAAATTGCATCTCTTGCAAACAAATAATAATAATAATAACCGTATTTTGAGGGTATTGTGAGACAGTCGGAGAATATGGAATAGGGGGTTAAAAAAGAAGAAAACGAACAGAATTTGGCAAAAAACATATGTAATAGTATCAAGAGAGCATGATCAAAATGTACTGTCTATAGGTAGTCAGCCAGTTCATACTTCAGATTTGCACAAATCACAAATATAAGGATCTGTCTTTGCGCCACCATAATCAAAGAGTATTATGAGATATATTGGTATTCCATATAACTCGATGTCGCCGGTTTGGAAAAAAATTACTCTATGTTTTTTTATGTGAATCGCGAGCTAGAAAACGAGTATTGCATCATAAACTGTTAGTATTTCGGTGTAAACATGCTTAATTTCAACGCAAAAATATTACTTATTATAATGAAGAAAATATATTGAAAAAATATCTCCAGAAACTTTCCAAAGACGAAAATCAAACATTTATTCACACAACGCGTCCTGACGTCCATCGACAAACTGCGCGTTCTGGGAGGCATTCTAGAAACGTTCTTGAGTAGTTTGTGATATTTCCGCTTGTTGGCAGCACTTTACCAAAGAGAAACCTTGGTTTTCCATACTACCCAACTGTTCCATAATACCCGAAATTCCTCTAAGACATTTATTAAAAATTCTGTTGATTCAATTTTGGCTTTATGTTCACTCAACAGGGGCCACTGCTTTGCTGTGTCTTAACGATGAACATTTATAGCGGTGTCTCAGTTTCTATTGGGTAGACATGCATCAAATTTCTATTTGAAGGTATTAGTAATATATATATATATTGTTCCAGTTTTGTATTTGAATATCCAACATGGAGCATTGTTGAACTGTGCCTTTTTTTCTTTACTCACTGTAACTCCTAGTTAAATTCAAAGAAATGCATTGTACCTCGTAATTGTTGATGAATAAAATTGCTATTCAAATTAATATATTAGAATAATATTGAAGAAAGTTTTACAGTTACTGTTTTCAACGCTTTTTGACAGTTCTAAACGCTTAGTGTATAAGTATAACACTGAATATTAAAAAAAGAAAAAGAAAAAATAGCTAACTGTTAAAATATGGTTTTATATTTAATGATATATATTTTTTGAAGATTCTAATATCAAAAACCTTTCTGACTGATTTCCTTTATTTTTCAGATGATTAGAATCGGTTGGTGGTATCTCATGTTAAAAATTGCGGAATTCGCAGACACGGTAAGTAATATATATTGACTTGTATGCAAAAAATATGTTTGATATGTTGGTTATCATATATTTTTGTTTATAGTTTTTGTACTCTTTTGTTTAACTTATCATGGTTCATGCATGTAAAGTTTGTACTTTGTAATCGATTTATTTTAATGTATTTAATTCCCGAAATGCACCAAATGCACCCCAGATCCATCGATTTTCAAATTAATAAGATCGGCCGCAGTGAAATTTAATTATCAACAGACATCAGGTATATACTATACGGGATTAATTTCAATGATAACGAAGGAAAAGCTGTTTCATATATAGGTATGACAAAAAAGAAAATTGAAGACAGAATGAAAGAAGACAGAAGACATATAAACTTAAATACATCAACCACTGCAATAGCCAGATTAAACAACAAATCTCCAATTGTAATATACTTCAATAATATCGAAAAATTAGCCAATTATAATAATTAAAACTACGCATTACAGAGAGAAGCCATAGAAATATTTACATCAAACTCAGAAACATGCAATGATATGATCCACGCAAAAATAGATAACAGATGGCGCCATATGTTACTAGAAAAAAAGCAAAATGGGGGTTTTCAACGGATTGATTGGCGAAGCAGTAAACATAACATCAGTGACTGAGGATGCCTGAAAACGACAGGTGAAAATATTTTTACCGTTTTACAGTTTTTAACAGATTGACTGATTTTGTGTAGTTTTAAAAGTATTTTTTAAGACTTTTAGCCATGTACACTGCTTGTTTATGTGTTTGAAAATAAAATAATGTGTGTGTAAATGGGTAGTGCAACGAATCATTATATTTGTAATCGATTTTTCACTCATTTCCTGCTATTCTAGAAGTATAAAAAATATGTACACATTTGTGTATTAAAAAGCATAAAATAAAACATAAATAAAAATAAAGAGTGCAATAATTAAAATATATATATACGTTTTTATTTTATATTCATGATGATTTGTTGTTGTTGTTGTTATGTATGTAAAGAGGGAATTTTGTAATCGATTTTCCACTCACTTCCTGATATGCTAGAACTGTAAAAGTTATGCATACGGTTGTGTTTCAGATGAAAATACGGCATTTTGAAATGTTTAGAAATTAATTTTAATTTTTAAATTAATTTTAAAGCTTTTTTTCCCATTAGCTGGGCGCAGGAGATAAATAGCCAAATATTTTTTAGGGTTACAACCAGGGCTTAATTTCTAACAAAAAGAGTAAGGGAGCCCTAATATTCTGCAGTACTAACAACCGTAGCGTGCCACTCCACCGTTACTCCAATCTGCATATTTATGTTTCATACATTATATGTATTTGCAAAATTTAAAGCAATTTTTTCTTTAGCAAAATAAAAATTTTAAATATATCTATCTGCATTTACTTAGCTGTCAGTTATGCCACTTTTTAGTTATCACTCCGGCCGAATAGAAATCTTTGCCTAATTTTAGTGTTAATTAATCGCAGAATACTGCGATTAAATAAAGTAAGGATTGTGATTCGGAAATAGTGTTAACACAAAAAAATAAAGAATAGTTCGCAGCTATGCATTTTTATGAAAAAATCAATGAAATTTTCAAAAATTAATATTTATATGCTGAAGAATCGAACAACGATATGAACTTCGATATGGAAGGAAACGGAAAGGGTAATTTAGGCTTCCGTTTTTCGGAAGCGCTTGCACTGGGCTCCGGTGAATTCCGACCAATATTTAACCCCTTCGGGACTGGTGGCTTTTACACAAATTTTATTCGGTTGGCACCACTTTTTAAAAAAAAGCTACCTTTACTTGAACTATCGCAAAAATGCTCTAATTAGAGAAAGCAAATATTACTATTATTTTTTACTGGTGCCGAAAACAAATTGTGTATGCTCTTTTTGAGGGTGCATATATGCACTCATGGTCCCGAATGGGTTAAATATTTACTAAAAGCAGAGAAGTACCGGAACCGGGCTCCGGTGGGCTCCGGCGCAATTTAAGCCCTGGTTACAACTGCATACGAGTTACAAGAACAATATAGTTAATGATGCGCCAAACAATGCTCGTTAAAATATGCCAACTGGCTGTGAAAATGCAAAAATGAACTATTTTAAACACTAGAAAGTAGAAAACAAAATATAAATAAAAAATAAAAAATAGAGTAATAATAAAAAAAAAACACTTTATCAATTAATAGTTTAATATTACTTAGAGATTCTACGCTTAGAAAACAATTTAAAAATCCTGAATAGGTACTTTAAATAATGCTTTTTTTTTTCTGTTGCCATATCTTAAAAAAGAAACAGAGCAAAAATTATATTTTTTTAAATAAATTCCCTAAATTGCTCTTTTTAACAAGCGTAAAACTGAATACTGTCGCATCTAAGTTTTGAGAAACTTTTAACGAGCATGACCAGGATGAAGTCCTTGTGTGCTCTGCGGCCAGTGGGGGCAGCGCCACCTACGCTTCACCCAAAAATCTCCCAAATTTTGACGAGAAACGTCGCTGCTAATTGGCAATTTTAACAAGCGTGAATCAAAGCGTATTGCACTTATACTCTAAAGCGAAAGCTGGGTTCCCGGGGTGGTCATCCTTTGTCATTCCCTGTTTACTTATACCATATTTTCTCCTTATCAAACGGTGAAGTTATGTTACAGAGCCTAGAATACATAGTGTGGAAATTGGCTATCCCAGTAATGTTTCATAAAATGCTAACAAATTGTAGCCGATAAATGTGCAACGATGCTGTACGATAATAGGGCGATCGCAGCGACAACTGCTAGCTCTTTTCAACGTAAACATTGTATTGCAAAAATTTTGTAAATGTCATATCTATTTCGAACAGTTATAAGTTGATAATCAATCTTATTTATCTGGTGTATATATCAGAGTAAGGGTACATGAACATAATATGGATTAAATAGGTCAGTAATGAATGCCTTTAAGTATTTTTTTTTTTTTCATAATTTAAGTATTTAAAATACTTAACACCAGCCGAAACGTTTTCTCAATTCGATTCTTATACATTGTTTACGTTGAAAAGACCTAGCAGATGTCGCTGCGATCGATCTCTTATCGTTCAGCATCGTTGTACATTTATCGGATTCAATGTTTTTATTTAGTACTATTTTGTAACCGATTTCCACACTATTTATTCTAGGCGCTGTAAGTTATGTTAATGTATACTGGAAGTGTTGGAAAGCGTTTCGTAATCTATGCGTGACTCAAGATTTTTCGTTCTTGTTATCTATTGCTTTTGGATAAAATTATTTCACTATTAATCGACTGTGTCATAATTATTTTGCTTTTTCCGTGTAGATATTCTTTGTTCTCCGCAAGAAATTCACGCACATTTCAGCGCTGCACGTCATTCATCATTCCCTTGTCGCTTGGGGTGTCTGGATTGGCATCAAGTTTGGAGCTGGTAAGATTTTGTAGTCTGATTCTAGTATATTTAGTTCAACCGCAAATAGTAGATAATGATTTATTTCTGTTCATGTTAAGTAATGTTTTAATATGGGGTTATACCTAACTGCAAGGTCGAAAAAACTTGATTAAAAAAAATTCGTTTCAGAAAAATGAAACAAGATGTTTGAAAAACTCTTTTTAGGGTTTCGTTCATCTCACGAAACCCTATTGCTCCCGCTGCGTTGTCTGTCCGTCACAGAGCCATTCTCGAAAACTATGTAACTTACAGAGTTGAAACTTTGTGTTTTTAGCTGAATACCAACTATGAAGAGCTCAAAATATTAAAATTTGAAAAAATCGTATTATTTTAATAAATAGAGATAAAAAACCAAAATTCTAACAGACTTTTCCTATTAAATTTAAACATTTTTCGTTATAGCAGATGCCAAAGATTTAAAATCCACGATGAAATTCTTTCTACAATAAGTAATTTTCTATCAGATGATTTTCGACCCCCAGTTCCAAACTTTATCTATCTATCTATCTATCTATCTGTCTATCTCTATATATATCACTTTTTTATGGACACGATAACTTCCATATTTCTGCACAAATCTCTTCCAAACTGATACATAAAATAAAGGCGCAGAAAATCTCGGTTAAGCTCGTTAAAGGGCTAAATGAAAATGAAATAAAAAGTTTCACCAATTGAAAAAAATATAAATATGAAATAAAATTGATTGACGTCATAGTCGTAATAAAACGGAAATTTTCAAACATTTCTCAATAATACAAGGAGTATGAGTATGTGGATGTACACAAAGCAGATTGATATCACGTCATTAGAGAATTAAAAAGAAAATCTGACGTCCTATTGGAAGTTTAACGAATTTTTCAGATGTTTGAGAATAATACAAAGCGAGTATCAATATGAATAATAGAGAATAGTAAATGTATGAGTTTGAGGAACGTATTGAATTATGATAAAAACCCTAGTATGGAAATATTCGCATATTTTAACATTTTGAAGGTGTACAACATGTTTAATTTTGAAATTGATTTTTTTTTTTAAATATCGCATTTAGTCCGTATGACGGATATTATTATGACAGAATATAATAGCGGGTTTCGCCCGCTATCTGGCTGGTTTAGATTTTCGAAAAAAACGGAAAAATAGACCGGTAAATTTTTACTTTATAAAAAACATGACTTTTTTTTTTGTTGTTGTTGTTGCTAAATTATATTTATTTGAATTTATTAAAGAAAGGATAAAGTGTTTTGGAAGGAATATTAAACGAAACTCTTTGTTCGATCTTCGATCACACTTACCCACTTGTTTTATTTTGTTTATTACACTTAAAGAAAAGAAATTGAATTTGTAATGATGAAATAAAGTTGATTGTCCCAGCAGACCCGCTCCCCGGAGATGGTGTCATTCTGGTAGCCGTTCTGGTTGCAGATCTACGCCGATTATGACCCCTAGAACCGAAAACCACCCCCAGTTCCAAACTTTATCTATCTATCTATCTATCTATCTGTCTATCTCTATATATATCACTTTTTTATGGACACGATAACTTCCATATTTCTGCACAAATCTCTTCCAAACTGATACATAAAATAAAGGTGCAGAAAATCTCGGTTAAGCTCGTTAATGGGCAAAATCGGACCAAGGGGATTGCAAATGAGGAGGGCTTTTGTGAAAACAGAAAAAAAAACCCATAACTTCTTAATTAGGATACATATCGAATAAGTTTAAAGTTATTATTACTTCTAGAAGAAGGGCCAAAAATTTATGTATGACAGATATTTGATATCATTAAAAATGGCCTCAAGGGGCGAGAAAAAATAAGGGTTTAAGAAGAAAACAATCATAGCTTCGTCAATTCGCAAGATATCAAATCCGCTTAAATTTATTATAAATCTTCTTAATATATCTACAACTTTTATATTGACAAGTTTTTGATAGGACCAACTCTTACAGAAAAAGAAAAAAAAATCCCTGGTGGCTCCTCCTACAGGTACAGGTACATTTTGAAGTGGGCGGTCCCAACTGCCACATCATGGCGAAAAGTTCCTTCTTCTTCAATTCCCAATAAGCAGGCGCCCCGCGGTCTGCGGCGAAGACGCGGAATCCACTGTCATGAATTTCCAGGTCCTTAAATGTGCCTGCTTTAGGGATGGTGGGAAAGATATTCAGAAGCTATCCCACCAACGAACGTAGCCGTCTATTAAAGATAAATTTAGTTTATGATCCAATTTTTTTAAATTTCGTACCTTTACCAATTAACAAAACTAAATAACTGAATAAACGCAGGAGAATTTTTTTTAATTATTTACAAGATAATTGGAGTATAATGAGGAAAAAGAACTCGTCAAAAGCGGTCAGATAAAATTGTTAAACTGGGTTTATCTATAATCTTGATTTAGTTTTTGTTGGTTAAATTAGCACTTAACTTCGAAATCTACCTGTGCCTGTAGTGCGAGCCGGCAGGAATTTTTTTTTTTTTTATTATGACGAAATTTTCAATGAATTTTAATTCCCCCCGTGCTGAGACTAAAGTTTGTAAATTGAAATACCTATTGAAATTGAATTTACATAGCCGTGTTAAAGGGAGTTTTATGTTGTTTTAAATGTAGATATTTCGCCTTTTTTTCATTAATACTTATGCTTTTATTTTATTAATGTATTTTTGAATTAATAAATTTATTTCTTTTTGTATTTTTGACATGTTAAATGTTTATAAAGAATTAGATTTTTACTGAATAACTAATTAATTCTACATTAATACTTTGTATTATTAATCAATAATATTACAATGGAACGTTTAAAATAGGAAAAATTGGGTGTTTACTTTTTTCCTATTTTTTTACGCCCACCGTCTTTATACGGCTTAGATCTGCTTGTTGCACACTAGTTAATCATCAGAGGGTTACTATTTGACCTAATACTTCAGTGATGTAACGTTGATGAGCAGAGCCTAATTATGGGTATGCAATACGCAATTGCCTAGGGTCCCCAAACCTTGGAAGGCACATAAGAAATTTCAGAGTTTTGATATTAAAACATACATTTTTCTATGTATACAAGTCTTAATAACCAAAAATGTTTTAAGAATGTTTCAAGTATTGTTCAGTCATTTTCTTTTAAAATAACTACGAAATGGCGAACAAAAACTCATATGATTATGCATTCACTTAAAACTCTATTGTAAGAGCCTGTTTACTCTATGTCTTTATTTTTATAAACATCTTATTGTGCAAAGTAATTTCATCATCTAAGATTTACTCAACCCATGCAGCAAATCTCGTTCAAACTCTTGTTAATGATATTTTGTGTGGTGTTTGAAGCGTTTAAAGCATATATGAGAGTGGCTACACACACGCACAGGCTCAGACTGTACTCAGACAGAAGTTTTTGTCCAAACTATGGCAAATCTACATTCCAGATCTGGGCGATAATCGCGTGGACGAGTTCGATTGGGTTATACGAATGAGACAAGTAAACAAACATTAACTTGGATATAATGGCAGGCTCGCCAAGATGCTCGGCGATTTGCTTTTATCCAAGATCGTCTAAAAAAGAAATCAAATTTTATATAAACACTTGCATGTCGCCACTCTCATATAGAGGAACCTAATTTAAAGTCAGAGTGATGCAAATGACTCATTTTGAAAAAATGGGTTAAATTCATGGAAGATATTTAGACATATCAATTTATACATAGGAATATTGGTATAAGTGATAGTTCAACGAAATTTATCTGCAAATAAAGCACCCGAAGGTATTTTACACCATATAGGAAATCATTATACTGCATACAGAAAATCTTTGTTTTTGAGCATTTAAAAAAATGTGACATCTTGCATCTGTCTGGCATTAAATGCCTCATTTGTTGCTTGGATTGATAAAATATGGTAATTTTATTGAATCTGCGAGAGGTACTTTGAGCAATGTATTTTTTTTTTAATGAGAATGATGTGTTTAACTCAGAACATAAAGTTAAAATCTATTATGCAGAGTGCTCTGTTATTTCGGCGACTAAAGTAAAATGTTGATAGTGCGCATCAAGACGAACAAATTTTACAATGGAACCAAGGGTCACAATTCACTTGTTATGTAAAAACTACAAGGAAACGCGCGAAAAATTGAACCCGGATATTCGTGTATAATCTTAAATGAAAATAAACTCTATCCGAATACAAAATAGACCGTCAGCCATATTTTGAAAGCTCAGAGTATTTTGTACGTATACAGCTGAATGTATTTTGTATTTGAGTGAAATTCAATTCCATTAATTGTTATATAATATGTGCGCATTTTGAACAAAATAAGGTAAACATGTGAAAAAGTTGCTCCTGTATCGGTACGATATTTTCATTATTGTAAAGTTATGAAGTTTGAAGTTTGAAAGTTTAGGCTCAATTTGGAGTGTGTCCAGGGCCGTAGCTAGAGGGGTTCCAGGAGGGCTGAGCCCCTCCCCACCCATCCCTCCCTAAAAATTTTTGAGCCCCCCTGGGAACCATTCCGAGGTCACCAAATGAAACTCTGTTCAAATATCGAACTTAGTTTTGGAACCCTTTTACAGTTTGGCACAAATATTAAATTGCAATATATGTATAAAAACTGCAAATATGTCTTTTCAATTAGTTTAAATAAGTGCTTTAAAAACAATAAGATGCAAAATACATCCTTCATTTTGTTAATGTTTTTTATCATATAAAATACTACTTTAGAATCCTTCAGAACAGGGAATATTCACAAAAAAAATTAAAGATTGCAACTCTTTGTGAAACAGGAGGTGAAGTGTAAGCTTTTTATTTACTTGTTGACATCATCACTTAATAATTCATCAGTATAATTATACACTAGTTATACACTAGAAATTTTTATTCTGCAGCCTTTTCTTTTCTTAGTATAAAATGAAGTTATTATCAACAGTTTAATAAGAAACACAGTGTCTACAATATGAATATGCAGTAATTTATCTTGATATATAATACTTTGATCATATATATATGTGTGTGTGTGCTTGTTTACGCGTGCATGTGTCAGAGAGAGGGAAAAAAATATGAGCCTCCCCTACATTTTCTTGGCGACCCCTAATATTCACTTCTAGCTAAGCTACAGCCCTGAGTGTGTTTCCTTATATGTTTGACATAACAAGTGAATTGCAACCTTAGATTTTTTTTTTTTTGAAAATTTGTTTATCTTGACGCTCGCTATCACTCCTTTTAGTTTGTCGCCAGAATAACAGAACAACCTGTATCTTAAAATTTAGACGTGGAGTCAAATACCAAAAAAAGTCGCGAACATACACAGGTGTTTGTGCGAAATTTACCGTTAGTAAATGGGGGGAGGGGGCTCCAAAAGATGCTGAGGTTCGACGTTAATTATACACTAGTTTCAACTAGTGTATAATTAGTGTATATGGCTGGGGACTCCAGGTGTTTTAATCAGACGCTGTTGATGAAGGTTTTGTACTAGACTGTATTCTGAATACCCCCATGTCAGGGGTCGGAAAAACTACTTTTTTCATTGTAGCGAACTACAACTACAACTACTTTGTCGAAAATGTAGTTAACTACAACTACATATTTTAAAAAGTAGCGACTACAAACTACTTTTCAAAAGTAGTCACTACTTCGCTACTTTTAGATTATGTCAAAGTGTCCCATTTACACTATTAAATTGAAGGCACGGATTAAATAATAAAGCAACCCCTCGTTGCCGAAACGTCAGTCGATGCTCACTGTGGAGACACGAAAAGTTTTTGGTTTCTGTCTGTCTGTTTGTCTGTCTGTTCCGCGATAACTGCCGTAAAAATGGTCCGATTAGGTTGATTTTTGGTTGGTATGTTGACAATAACAAGGTATCCGGAATTAGCTGTATAGTTTTTTGTTACATTTGGTTCATTCGTTCCGAAAATATGGAACATTTTATTTTAAGTCATAATGCTTTCCTATGGGGATGCAGACAATTTTTCAAATTTCATTTTTTTCTGAAATGAAAAAGGAAAATTTGCATAATGGATTTAGACATAAAATTAGGAATGCTAAATTTTCGATATGGATTTCCAATAGTTTTAAAATTTTGCCGATAAATTTAATAGAATTTAGAAATGAATTGCTTAAAATATTTGAAAATGTTTTTGCATCTGTTCGGAAAATATAAACATCTTATTTTCATATTTTTTACAATTTTTAAAAGCATTTATTTTTACTTTCCACTCTAATTTATTCGTTGCTTAGCAACTATGTTTCAAAGAGTGTAAAATAGTAAAATTCAAGGAACTTGCACTATTTTGGTGAAATATCTTTATTATTATTATTATTATTATTATTATTATTAAAACGAATGTAAATTTAATGAGACTACGGGGGGATGAATGCCTATTTATTTAAAAAAAAATAAAAGAACAAGAGGTGAAAATTCTGATATAAGGCAGAATATAGATTGCCACACACGGCTTTTATTTAAAAAATAAATAAACTCAGAATAAAAACGCAATGACAACAAACAATTTTAAAATATCTAAATAACAAATAAAAATTCCACTGTTAAAGTGTTTAGTTGTTCAATAACCATTCGATTTAGAAAAATATTTTTCTATCACTGAGCAATTTTTTTTATGAAATTTAATTCATGTTGCTATGGCAGCAGACGATAAAACGATATCTTTGGAATAAGGGAATAAATAGAAGAAAAAATTTTGTTGATGTTTGTGATAAAATGTTTTTCGTTATTTTTTAAAAATGTATATACATAATTCACTTTTATATTTTAACAGAATCATAAGTTTACTATAATTCGTTACTCATGCTATGGCCAGTATACACGATACACGTCGACCCACAATGCCTTTATCATTATCTTTTTACATGTATACGTGTAAAAAAGTTTCGCTACGGTACTCCATTGTAAAGTTTTGTAATTTTTGAAATCTAATATTTGAAAAACGACATAATCATTAGATTTGAAATTTATATCAAGAAAAATACAATTTTTTACCATTCTAACGCAGTCTGTAAAACAATTTTGTGACAAATACTTTTCGAGTTATTAATTTTTTAAGTAACTTCAAATGTTTCATTTTCCGAGATTAACCTGTGGCAACGATGGATTGCTGTGACTTTTCATAAACATGAAAAATGATAGAGATTGAAAGAATAAGCCACCCTGTGTGTGGCTAATAAGCATTTCATCAGAATTTCAGAATATCATTGTATAACACCGTGTTTAATTTAATGATTCTAATTTCTGGAACATTCGAAGAATTTTATACGCTTATAAATAGGCATGCAGTTAAAAAAAAATAATAATTGCGATGTTTGTACGATGTTAAATGATATAAAAAATGCGATTTAAAAAGCAAATGACTTGCAGAGCTGATGTTGAGGCTCCCGATCTGCAGATTTACTAGTTATATTGCGTCTGCCGATATATAATTAAATAAATGCGACATAACCGAGGGCATTAGAAAATTTAAAAAGATAACATACAATAAAATGTTTTGTGTTTGTCTCCAAAAAGTTAGTTTATACACACATTAAAATTTCGTAGCAAAATTAAGAGAGATATTATAATCTATAAAATTACAGACAAACAACTTTAAAAGGAAACAATACATAAATCTGTAAATAAAGCAATTCCGAATAATAAGAAACCCGGCGTTAAAACATGAAGACTTAATAATGAGTAAATGGATAAGTGTTGCCAGCAAGAAAATCAATTCATTTGCTGGTTTAGAACTTTTTAAAAAGGTGGACTTAGATTAGATTAGATTAGATTAGATTAGGTTAGAACTTAATTTTAGCAGCAAGTGTCAATGGGGAAAATCTATGATTTCATGTCAAACGTTGCTATACACTGCAGCTGATTTGCCACGGAAATTCTCAAATTGTGGAACAGAAAAAATTTGCATAAAAGAAGCAAGTTTCGGCCATGTGATATTTGCAAAATGTAAATTTTTCCCCTGAAGTAGCGTTAAAAGTAGCGTTGGTTCTCACTACAAACATTTGATTTTTTGTATAGCGCTACTCGCTGCACTACATTATTCAAAATGTAGCGCGCTACACTATAAACTACTGTAAAAAGTAGCGGCTACTGTAGTTTCGCTACTTCCGACCCCTGCCCCTTGCCCTATTCTAGACCTCCCTTTTCTAACCAAAATATGAAGGTTTGGGTGGCTCCCTGGATGAATCTCAGAACACGTGGCATTTGCCACCTCAGCTTCCCTATAGTTACGCTGCTGCTATGTTTTAGTAATTAAACTGGCATAGAATCTACTATAGTTGCACAAATCAAATCTTCATTTTATGTACGCAGAACTGTCGATATATTTCTATATTGTATGTTGATATACTATAACGTAGTTGTATCTTTCGCCACAGGTGGGAGCAATGCCTTTTTCCCCTTCATCAACTGTTTCGTTCACACCATCATGTATTCCTATTATTGCTTGGCAGCCCTTGGTCCTGGTATGAGGAAGTACCTCTGGTGGAAGAAATACCTCACCATTCTGCAGATGGTAAGATCATTTATAATTATTTATAATTATTTATCTCACTCGTTACTGAACGATTTTTTTTTCTCGTTTAAATAATAACAATTATTATAATATATTTATATATACAAAAATTCATAAATTTTCGCATCGGTGTACGGTTTACATAATGAAACAAAAATACATTAAGAATTTTCATTATCAAAGAGTCAACAAAGGAAAAAAAATCCACAATAAATGGCGTTATTAGGATCAACTTTATTAAAAGACATAGAAAAATAGTAATAAGAAAAATATATAATTGAAACGTTGAGAAAACTTGAGACTATACCATAGTCTCAAGTTAGTATGGTCGTATAAGTCTCTAGCTATTCTTGCAAGGAGAGGGCCAAGTTTGGTAATCACAGATTTGGATTATTTTTACATATATTGTAGGGTAGAAGCCCCTTAGTCTCAGGTTGAACAGATGTTATACAACGCCCCTTAGTTCTCGAGAAATACGGGGTCTAATATTATAACACAACTTAAATAATTACTTTGTAATGAAATATTTGCGTTGGTCGTAGCTTAGTTGTTATGACGTCTGCTGGTTGATCCGTGTGCCCGAGACCGGAACGCTCTGCGTTTGTTTTTCTCATTTTTTGTTTTATAAATGTACTTGTAATTATAATTTAATAATCTCACAATTGAAAATTTTAATATCGTACATTAATTATAATGTTAACATATTTAAATTTTAATTTAGAATTTTTGATTTTTAAACCATTATTAAACATTTTTCATCATTTAAAGAGATTTTTTTAAACATTGGATCTATTATTAACTAGTAAAAATTCCAAAATCATACCTTATTAGGTGCGTTCATAATTATATAAATACGTAGCACCTATAGTCGTCGCTTGGTCCGTCCGTCTGTCCGTCCGTCTGTCTGTCTGTCTGTCCGTCTGTCTGTCCGTCCGTCTGTCTGTCTGTCCGCATATAACAACTCAAAAACTACCCAACCAAATGGTTTGCAATTTAAAATATATTATCTTTGCAGAATTTTGTCGAGACATTTCAAATTTTATTAAAATCGAATCAAAACTTTAGGAGATATTAATAAAAATATTTATTAAGAAATTTGAATTTTTTTTTTAAATCGGTGCTTTTTTGTTATAGGAGCTTCCGATGGATGTTTAATCGTCAAGCGACCGAGATATACTTATTTTATTACAGAAATTAATCTGCAGACGATATAATTCATTTCACAGAATTAAAAATCATCAAGATCTGAATATTTATATAACTAGCTGATACATATATATCTGAATATTTATATAACTAGTTAAGATATTTGTATGAACAGTGTCATAAAATATATACTTAACTAGCTGTTTAACCCGTTCTACGCACGGGATATCATGAATTTAATTCTAAAACGTGCGTACGAACGCACCTCGTTTGTAACGTTTGACGTACAATTTCCAACTTGTTTTATTAATAACATAATATAAATTACAATCTTTAATATGCAAGAAAATATGTTGTAATTTAATTCTTATGCTAATTTTTAATATAATTATGCTTCTTACTTTAAAAACAGTAGTATTATCATCGCATTGACTTTCCTTGTTAAAGCAATATATAAATGATGTTTCTTTAAAATCACAATTGATACAATTGTTCAATATCATTGCATCGATAAAGCATGTATGAACTGTAACAACAAAATATTTTACACGCTTAAAAGTAGAAAATATAAATAAAAAATAAAGAGTGTAATAAGAAAAAAAAAATACCTCTTTTATCCTTTAACTAGGGAATCGAACTCGGGCTTCCCGGGTTACAGAACGTAGGCAAAAATATTTTTTTTCTAAATCTAATATATTTTTCATATTTCTATTTGTCAAGAATGCTGCATTTACTAATTCTTTTTTGTTGTTGTTTGTTTGCTTTCTTTTCTAGTGCGTGAAATGGTCATACATGCGGTAATTGTTTTCGTACTAAGCATTCATACATTCGATATAGTGATCGCAACATTAACGAATTTCAAGTTTTTTTTCCCTCAATACAGCGAGATCGCTGCATCCAGTGATGTTTTCTTTGTTTTGTTTTAATTATATTTATTATTCGTCCTCTTACGCATGCGATATAGTGATCGCGATATTAACGAATTTCATGTAAATTCATTTTTTCCAACTTCGCAATGATCGTTAACATTTTTGTAATACTGATGAAATGTGAATTAAAACGTTGTTTCTTACTGCTCATATTAACTTTTTATATGCATCTTATTAAATTTGTGAAATAAAATTTTTATATTTCATTCATAAAAATGCAATACCTTCTGTTTATATTATCTGTTAAATTATCCTACGTTTGTTTATGGTGTAATTAAATAACTCTTGTTTTAAATTCTTAAATTATTACAAAGCATCGTTTTGTCCAAAATCGACTGAACTATTCAAATTTTGTATCCGGGATATCGCTTCTCTCATATAAAGGCACCCTATTCTTGTGACGTTTTTATCTCAAAATTCATTAATTTTACTATCTGTAACTATTTAAAAAATTATAATGGCAACATTCTTGCATTTGTTAACTGGGCGTTTCAAAATTCATGCTTGAAAATTATTTTATAAGCCATAATAAAACAGGCAATTAACATATAGTTTTCAAACAAATTGCATTTGAAAGTGGATTTTTTTCCCTATATAACGGTGTAAAAATTGAAAATATGCTATGTTTAGAAATTTAAAAAATTGTAGTAGCAAAAATCTCAAAACCGAAATTTCATTGTGAAGTGTTTCCATTCGCAAAATGACGTCAACGTTACGCACGGACACGTTTGTTCTTTATAATATAGATAGTTTAATAATAATAATAAAATTATAATTGTAACGTTGAAATAATAATTAGAATCTTGAATAGATAGTTTAAATAATGCCTTTTCTCTTACCAGTTGCCATTTCTAAAAAAAGAAACTGATTAAAAATTGTTAAATTTTAAAATAAATGGTACTTTTCCGTTATACCAACACCATTGTTGCCAAGCGTAATAGTTGGTGCCAAATAAAACATTTGAAAAAAATTAACAACGTTGGTGCGAAAGTGACAATTTAAAAAATGCAACATTCATAATTTCATACTTTCACGAAATATTTTATTTGTATATAAATGTATATTTAGTATTAAAGAACAAATAATTATTATACAATAAACTAATAAAATAAACGTGGTTACGATTAAGTAATTAAAAATACATATTGATGTTCAATAAATAGCGATTCACAAATTTCGGCACGGTGTGCAATAAGAAACCTGTACACGGTCAGGATTGAAATAAATGGCGCATTAGCATACATTTTCAATTGGTGTCGGTTTAACGGAAAAGTACCAAATAAATTTACTAGTTCGCGCTTTCTATTAACCGTAAATCAATACCATGAATTTTCAGTAATCAGGACACTCGCCAAATTAACTTATTATAGCGCCAAAGTTTTTCGAACTACACAAATCGCAGTCATGAAATTAAGCGTGTTTTTTAAGATATAAACATTGAATGTTTATAAAGAATGTTTTAAAAAAAAAAAACTATTTTTTCTTTTATTCTTTCTTGTTTTATTTTGACGTCATAAGATTTTTTTTTTTTTATCGCATCTTAAGAAGTTTTCCAATGACATCTCCAAATTACGTGTCTACTTATATCTTACTCAATATTTGAACATTTGACAGGGTTTGATTGAAAGCATCAGAACATCCGTATTTCAGCTCAAATTATTACTCTTGAATTTTTTTTTTATTGCGGGATAAAAGAAAATGTTTTTGGTTGCATAATATCGCGTAACTTTGTCATTATTTTCAGCAACTTGCGTGTTCACTAAAATAACCTTGACATATGCGAGCTTAAATTATAAGGGATTCCCTGTCTAGTTCTACTAACCAGTTTTATTTTCATTATTATTATTATTATTATTTAAATCTAACCATGCTTACAAATATGAATTGATAAACCGCAAAACTTTCGTACATGGATGAGAGGATAATAATCGGACTGATCGTTAGTAAAATCCCGCATTGCGTAAAAGACTGGAAATTCACTCACCTCGAGGATGTTTTTAGGTGCGTTCGCAATTATATAAATAGATAGAACCTATATAGTCGTCGTCTGGTCCGTCCGTCTGTCCGCGTATAACAGCGCAGAGACTACTCAACCGAATGGTTTGAAATTTAATATATATAATCGTTGCAGAATTTTGTCGAGTCATTTCAAATTTTATGAAAATCGAAACAAAACTTAAAAAGATATTAATAAAAGTTTTCTTTATTCTATTAAATCCTATCATACGTACACTGCAAAAAATAATTGTTGATTTTACAGTATAAAACTGGCACCTCAGCTGCTAGTATTACACCGTAAAATTAACAGTATTAAACAGTAAAATAAGCAGTAATACGCTGCCGTGCAAGCAGTAATACGCTGCCGCGCATGCGCGGTAGCGTATTACTGCTTGCGAGGCAGCGTATTACTGCTTATTTTACTGTTTAATACTGTTAATTTTACGGTGTAATACTGGCAGCTGAGGTGCCAGTTTTATACTGTAAAATCAACAATTATTTTTTGCAGTGTAATCTATATAGTAAAAGCGACTGAGGAAATCCTGTGACTGAGGAAATACAAATACAGGCTAAACACATCTTTTTCCATAGACCAAGTGGCCATTTTTATTCAAAATTATTTTTTTGAATAAAATTGCATAAAAGTTACATTTTTCGAAAGAGCGGTTAAAAAAATTGTTTGTTTGAGAGATGAGTTACATTAAAAAATGTATAGATTCTGAGATAACTTCAGTGAAAATTGGGTTAACAGCCGAATATCTCAATCCATTAAAGTAAATACACAAAAAATTCATTCATCGTGAGTCATAAAAATATTAAACCATGGAGGTAATCATTCGCAAAGTAAGATCTCCATGGTGAATTTTATAGCGCTGTCTGGTGTAGAAAAAAAAAATTCGCATTTGTAAACATGACATACGTAATAAGAAAAAAAAAGAGCATCCTCATTTCGCTCCTAGCAGACGATATAATTTATTTCACTGAAATAATAACGATGATTTTTTTTTTACATTGTAAAACTAGTTATAGCACGAAACGAACGCACCTCATTTGTCTTGTTTAACGCACAATTTTCAACTTGTTTTAATTTAAAATCTAAAATACCTCTCAATCGTGCTATTAATTATATTGGGGGTATCCGGTATATTGTCCGGCAGTGGCAGCTCGAGGCTAACGAAAAAGAAAGGCTGCCGCGGTGCTTTATTCATATATATTTTTACAGACCGCGGGAGTCACGTGATGCTCAAATGCACCAATGAAGGTGCACGAAAAGAGCATCACGTCACTCTAGCGGTCTGTAAAAAAAGATAAGTGGAATGCACCGCGGTAGCCTGTCTTTTTCGTTAGCCTCGTGGCAGCTCCTCTATTGGCTCACATGAGCGCGTAAACCCCCAAAGTAAAAAGAAAAAATATATTAACAAGTTAAATAAAGTAATTAAAAAACACATTTACATTTTTTTACCAACTGCAGGATGAACTTTTTACCCCCCCCCCCTGTTCATCCTACACATGACATAGACAAAACGTTATTGTAATAATGCAAAATTTGAAATTTTTCAACCCACATTTTTTAACTTGTGACAATGCAAATGTATTTTAATATGTATATTAAGTCGTACCTACATATTTTATTTTCATATTTTTTCTTGTGATTGTGAATCCACCAATTAAATAGCCGCCACTTTTGTCCAGTATATTGATTTTCCGGTATATTGTACCAGATGTCCGTATTTGTATATTCCTATTAAAGTTCTGCAGGGGTCAGTTTATACGTCTTAAAGTGGTTCTCAGAAAAAAAAGAGAGAGAGAGGTTTTTTTTCACACTTAACAATGCGAAACTTTTTTGACACATTCATAGACTCTGTTTTAATCGTAAAAATTTTAAATCTGCCTAACATGACTATTCAAATTATTTTTGATTTTTCGATAAATGTTTTATAATCCAAGATGAGTATTACACAATTTAAATATCAAATTCGTTTTCCATTGGGAGGTGGGAGGGATGACACAAATAATGTTTTATTAAGAAGTTATTTGTCCCACTTCTCCAAATGTTGCACTGCTAAACCTGCTTTTAAAAACAATCGCCGGTCCTTCTCCTGGATTTTGTTCTGCTGAGCGGACTTCGTTTTCTCCAACTCCCAGAAACGAAAATAACAATAATAATTGGATGAATCAACAGCTGCTTGTTCTGTAGGCGTTCTTCCCACAACTTTTGCAGATTATATGTATGACATTCAATTTTCTTTATTGTCCACTTATGCTAATAGAATCATCTTTCTTTGCAGATTCAATTTGTGGTCGCCTTCGCCCATGCCATGGTGCCATTCTTTTACGACTGTGGTTACCAGAAAGGCTTTGCCTACGCTGTGATGTTCCATGCACTTCTCTTCATGGTCATGTTCATGAATTTCTACCGACACACCTACAACAAGAACAAGATTTTAGCAGGAGAATCATCACCCACCGTCAAATCAAACGGAACCGTGTCAAACGGTAAACAAGAGCAGAACGGAACTGTCGTGAAGCGTGCAAACGGAACCATCAACCATGAAAATGCGGAAAGAATGAAAATAAGCAGCAAGAATGAGTAAAAAAAAAGATTCATTTCGATAAAAAAAAACTGCTCTGGAATTTAAGCTCATTATCACAGATGAATTGTTTTTATGAACTCTTCTTGGGGGGGGGGGAGGGGAACATGGAAGTGATTATTTGAGGACAGTGTAATTGGACGGCGATAAGCAGAAAGTTACACGCAAGCCTCTAACAAACCAATTGTTTTTTCTTACTATGGGGCCCAATATTGCATGCATTTGAAATATTGGTGATAAAATGGTGAAATACAGGTTACGTCAGAAAATATGTAACACTGTTTAACGGGTCATAACTTTCTAATTTTTCTTTCTTTTCAAAGAGTAATTAATTGGAAATGATGAGTGCGCTAAGATTAACTTTTGAAAAAAGAACATTTATTTTTAAATGTTATTACAAGTATGAAAATGTAACAGAAGTACAAAAAAAAAAGCAGGGAGTTCCAGGCATTTCCACCCACACTGCAAGAAATAATTGTTGATTTTACGGTATAATACTGACGCTGACACCCCAGCTGCCAGTATTATACCGTAAAATTAACGGTAATAGACAGTAAAATAAGCTATCAATATCTCTGTAGATCGTATAGTTGGTAGAGAAATCGAAATAGGGTAATATCTGCATATCGCCTTCCAATTTGTTTTGATACACATTTCTACTCATATTTTTTTAATTCTTACAGCTTCTTTTATGTAAGAAGTTTTCATAATTCGTTATTCACAGATTTTGGTGTTCAGATGTTTTATATTCATTACATTATGACAACTGTTATTTTCACCGATATGCGAGTCTGCTTAATCTATTACCCGATGCTATTGCGTTGACGCAATACTTAAAATAAATGCGCATTCTTAAATTAACTACCCAGCTACAACTATTTTAGAATTAAAAAAAAATACTTTATTTAATGACAGAAACTTTGTGTTTATATAAAGCGAAGATTATTTTTAAAAAAATTTCGTGGCAAATGGTTTTTAGCAAAAAAGTAGAAAATCCCTTCCTTATAGTTTTAGTGGTTAAAGGGGTTAGGAATTTGATTTTCTTTTTTAAAATTACTAATTTACTCTGCAAATATAACAAAAATAATAATAAAAAAATGCCATAGCACCAGTGAAGACGTGCTTTTGTAGAAAAACAACTTCATCACAAACGCCGTTTACTTTATTTAATATTTATTCCATTTCCATTAATTAACAGAACATACGTATATACGCCTATATCTGTAATTTATAATTTTATCATGCATAGAAACTACTTCGGACACATTTTAAGAGCCTTTAAGATTCTAACGGTATAATAAAAATTTAGTCGAGTAAGTAACATTTTTCCTTACTGCCTTACTGTATAATTATAACAAAATATTTAACTCGTTTCTAGCGAAAAGTTGTTTTCATTTATCAAAATAAATATATTTTTTTTTCTTTTGTAAAATTGTCATCTTAGCAAACAAACTCTTAGCACATTTTTTTCTTTCAAATTTTATTAAATCTAGTTATTCTAATTACGAAGCAATATTACTTCGTCATATGTTAAAAATCTAAATCTAACACTTGTTCTCCAATTAATAATATATATATATATATTTAAGAAATAATTTTTAATGTTTTACAAGATATATACATACATCATTTAGAAACATCAATATTTTAAAATGAGCATTACTAGTTAAAAATTTTGAAAAATATATTTTCTGGTATACATATATTATCATTAAAATATTGTGGTATACATTGAGATATAATACCTGTAATGATAAGTATTTATTTGATACCATTTGAATTCCATACAGATAAATTGTGATACATTGAGATTATCAAATACATATTCCTTATTAAAATATACTTTTGCTAATGATCTGTGATAAGAATAATAACTAAGAGTACATAATAAAGTTTATAATTTTGATAAATAAACAATATATATTTGACATTACTCTGAAGTATATGATGCCGTCCATTAATTTTCTTTTTCATTACTTAGTCATCTATAAAACATCGTATCAGTATTTTGAAATTTTACATGTTGTACACTTGTCGTTCGTTTATTTGTATATTTTTTCTTATTGTTTTTGACAACTGTATAAAGGAAATTTTTCTACAGAATCATTGTTGATATTTTTATTCATAATTAATGTATGCGATTGTTGAAAGATGTTTAATAATGTTACTATAGTTTTCTACATAGTTTTTTTTTAATGTTTTTATAAGTAACTATAGTTTTTATAATAAACTTGTCTTGTAGTTTTTTTTTAAAGGAAAGCCTGTGATGTTATGACGTGCTGTCTTATGATGAACTAAATATTTCAAATTTATCGAAATGTTATTTGATTTTTGATATTTCTTTTTTTTTTTTTTAATCTTTTGTAATATATTTCTTCAAACTTTTTCAATGAATAAAGACTTTTTGTATATGTTCTTCTATTTTATTTCTTTGTACTCGCCTTATTTTACAGACAAATCTTGGGCTATCAAGATAATGAACATTACTTATTACGTCTCACTGTGATGATAATAACAGTATGCTAATTCATCATGGGGGGAAGGGGATCATCGGGGTTTCATTCCCCTCCGAAATTTTTATCAGTATGAATATAAATGCACTCTAAAAACCCTGTAGATTTTAAAGAAAAATCCTGTCAGCAACGCTACTAGTTTTCCCCTGTATTTTATACAGAAAAGACCTGTTAAATTGATGCAGACTTTCTGCAACATATCACTGACAGAGGAATCCCGAATAGAGATTTTCTTGTATTCAATAGAATTTCTCCGTAGTATAGACAGGGGAAACCTTTTAACCTCTCTCTGTAGTATAAACAGGGGAATCCTGTTAAAGTGATACAGATATACTCTGCATGCAACAGAATTTCTTCATATTTTATTCTATATATTTCTTCAAGACAAATTCCGTTAACGGATACAGATTTTCTTGTATGCAACAGAATTTCTCAGTAAAATAGTCAGGAGAATCCTTTTAACCTCTCTTTAGTATAAAGAGGGGAATCATGTTAAACTGATACAGACTTTCTCTGTATGCAAGAGAATTTATCCATATTAAAGAAAGACAGAGGAATCCTGTTAAATTGACAGACTTTATCTGTAGTATACACAGAGGAATCTTGTTAAATTGATAGACTCTCTTTGTATGCAGCAGAATTTCTCTATTATACAGACAGGAGAATCTTGTTGATGCAGGTTTTCTCGGGTATGGAACAGAACTTTGCAAAATAATCCTGTTAAGAGCCTACGCTAGTCACGCGAAGAAACGCTCAAACTAATGTTAAGTCAATGGGAAGGCTCTTGCGCGAATTCTCGCTCACAATTTAATATTTTTAAATGATTTTTTTTTTTTTTTTTTTTTTTTTTTGCATAGGATAGCTGTGGTCGATCTCTAATGTTGTTAGTTTTTACTTTTTTGATTTTGGTTACAGATTTTTATAAGCTGACATTTTCCATTTTGGAACCGGTTGGAACCGGTTCTGAAAGTGAAAGTACCCTTATATAAAAAAACTGGAACCAAAATCGAAAAAGTAAAAGCTAACAACGTTAGCGATCGACGTCAGCTATTCTATGCAAAAAATCCTTTAAAAATATTAAAATGCGAGCGAGAATTCGCGCAAGAATCTTCCCATAGACTTAACATTAGCTTGCGCGTTTTTTCGCATGACTGATGTAGTGACAGAGAAGTTGTGCTCTTAAGAGAAAAAAATTCTACAAGCAAAATAGACTTGCGTTTTGTGTTACATCAGGGTAATTTGTTTAATGAAATAAAACAATTTTGTTTCATACATTATTTTTCTGTATCTATGGTAAATTCCTACTTTAAAAAAAATAACTACTTGATCATTTAGTGTAAATGAATAAAAATCGTTACATTAAATTTTGCAGAATTTTTTATCTGATGACGTTATTGACAAAAAGATAAATATTGCCAATCCCATTATAAATAATTAAGGATAATTAATTAAACAATTACTTATTAATTAAAAATTAAATAATATTAATAATATTAATTAAATATATAAATAATAATATTAATTAAATAAAATTAAATATTATGAGTGTATTCAAATTAAAGGTCTCAAAAATTTTATTAAGAATGCGCCACATTTATTGTAAGTTTGGGTGATGCATAATTATAAAATGAACAAACACTCTTGATTGTGTTAGCAGTATGAAATTTTATAATTGTTTCATCTGATGACAGAATAAATACTACACGGTTCGTACGGGGTCCTGGAATTTTCAGGAAAACTACCAGTACTTTCTTATAGAAAAATTTCCCTATTATCGCGCGACTACATAAGACGAGTTTTTCGATAAGGATATACTGGTAATTCGTCTGAAAATTCCAGGACCCCGTATGAACCTTATACTACTTACAATCCATTAAAGATAACTGAAATTTAAGAAAAAACAATTTTTTTCTCCTTTTAAGGTGATGATAAAGCATTACTGAAGCCCTATGTTGTAATAGTCAATTTTTCGTACATAACTTCAAAACAATGAACAAACAAGAACGAAAAATCATGCGTCAAGCATAGATTATATAGCACTTTCCAACGCTTCCAAAATAATTCTACGAATCATACTCTTTAATAAGCTAAAAGATAACATCTAAGTAATCCGAATACTTTTATTCAGCCCTGTATAGGATCTATAGATTTGTATATATACTACATAGGACGCTAAATTTTAGTTCAGTTAGGAAACACGTAGCACAGTTTAAAATTCTCCGTCTGGAGTTAAATAATACGGAAATGTGTTCCCGAACTTTTGTGCTTCCCTGTATAGGATCTGCAGAATTTATACACACCACGTAATATACAAAAAGCGATTTAAAATTAAAATCGCATTCAGTAACTTAAAACGCACTTCCAGGAATTATTGTTAACAGACAGTAGAGAATTCTTTTGTGTGTCCCTGTAAATGAACGATGACTGCTATACACACAATATTCTGTAGTAAGCCTCTTGTAATGAACCTTATATAAATTTCAATGCGTTTAAAATAGGGAAACATTATTTAAATAAACCGCAGACGATTTTTCTCCATAGACGTAATGTAACGGAATTCTTTTGACTGTCCCTGTAAAGTAAGTATAAGTGCTATGCACACCCTATTCCATATTAAGCTTCTTCTAATGCACCTTAGTGATATATATAAATTTCAATGCGTTTAAAATAGTGAAACATTATTTAAATAAACCGCAAATGATTTTTCCCCATAGACCGCAATGTAACGGAATTCCTTTGAGTGTCCCTGTAAAAAAACTATAAGTGCTACACACTTCCGTTGAAATAGGGAACATGCTATAGATAACGATTATAACATATAAAAATTGCAGGGCAATCCGAGCATATTTACGGGAGTGAGAGCACGGACAGACGGCCAGACGGCAGACGGCCAGACAAACCGAAGTCATAAACACTTTTCAACTAGGTTGGAAAGTGTTAAAAAGAACTATTTCGAATTTTAAAGCATTTTAGTAAATACTTACAATTAGTGCACTATAAATATTGAATTTCAAAAATAAAACTAGTATATTGTTTAAATATATTTTAATTTGATTGGGTTGGATTGGATACAAACAACCAGCATCGTTGCCCTGGTAAAAATTATATAATAAATCAAATTAAAATTTAAATATAGTATATATATTGTGGTGTAGTAGTTATAAGCGTTAAACGTGCCTTGAAATTTTTAACAGATTGTTCATTCTTTGGCAGTTATGTATGAAAAAAATTAACATTATAATAGAGGGTTTTGGCTTCATCTTAGATTTCAGTTTTTAGTTGACTGTAACTATAGAAATCATTTAAACGCAATAACTTCTGAATATCTCTGGACTCCTGAACATATCTGTATTTTAAGTAATTTTATATTTATTGGCGAATTCTGAACATCAACAGATATGTAAAGTTAACTGAGGCTTGATAACTGGGAAATAAAAAAAGTATATTTCGTTTTCATAGATTTTTTTTTATTTATTTATTTAAAATTGTGTTTATGAAGATGAAGCTCCTGAAGCACACCTATAAATGCAGTAGAAGATCTTTATAACGCACAACTTTTCAGATGTAAACATTGAATTTTGTAGTTAACAGGCACCTGGAATCTCTATTGTATAAAAAATGCTACCCTCTAGAGCACTAAGTTTTAGTTAAGTTTAATGTGTATTTTATTCAATTTTATATTTATTAGCAAATTCTGAACACCAACATATATTCAAAGTTCATTGAAGCTTGATAATTGTGAAACAAGAAAGTCTATTCAGTTCTCATAAGAAAAAATTTAAAAAAGATAAAATTGTGTTATATGAAGATGAAGCCCCTGAAACACACCTCTGTAGAAGGTCTTTATTATGCAATATTATACCATTCTTTATATAACGCACAAATTCTCAAATGTAAACATTGAATTTTGCAGTTAAGAAGCGCTTGCAATCCGCAGCGTAGAAATATTGCTACACTCTAGACAGGACTTAATTTCATCTTTATCTATTTAATTTAAAGTTTTTTAATGAAAAAATGCTATTATTAAATAAAAATTTTTTGGAAATGAATAATATAATGATTTGGTCCAAGAATATTTGGAAACTAAAAGAGCTGGACTAAAATACTTGATTCGCTCCATGGGAAGGCGTTGTAAGGCCGTAATTAAGAGAAAAGGTTACTCAACTAAGTATTAACTGGCATTGTGATTATTTTGTATGCCTCATTTTTTTTATATGTACCCAATTAAGTACTAACTGACAATGTGATAATTAGGGTTTCGTTCATCTCACGAAACCCTATTCATCTCGCTTCTCTGTCTGTCTGTCACATAGCCGGTTCTCAGAAACTGTATAAGTTACAGACTTGAAATTTTGTGTACTTACAGCTGAATGCCTACTGTCACGCTGAAATTCTTAAAATTTTGAAAAAGTCGTATTATTTTAATATAGAACGATAAAAGACCAAAAAATCTAACAGCTTTTTCCTATTAAATTTAAACATTTTTCGGTATAGCAGTTGCCAACAATTAAATATCCACAATAAAATTCTTTCTACAATAATTAATTTACTATTGAAAAATTTCCACGTGAAAAAGGAAAATGAAATAAAAAGTTTCCCCAATTGAATAAAAAAAAATTAATGTGAAGTCATATTGGTAATAAAACGGAAAATTTCAAACATTTCTCAATAATACAAGGAGTATGAGTATGTGTAAGTACAGAAAGCAGGTTAATATGTAATATAATTGATTTAAATTAGAGAATTAAAAAGAAAATTAATCTGACGTCATATTGGAAGTTTAACGGATTGTTTCAAATGTTTGAAAATAATACAAAGAGAGTATCAATATGCATAAGAGAGAAAGCAAGTAGATATGACGCCAGCAAGTGATTATAACGTCATATGAGTTTGAGGAACGTAGGTCGCGATTGAATCATGATAAAAACCCGATTATGGAAATATTGGCATATTTTAACATTTTGAATTTCTCTATACAACATGCTTAATTTTGAAATCGATTTTTTTTTAATATCGCATTTAGTCCACATGGCAGATATTATTATGACAGAGTATAATAGTGGGCTTCGCCCGCTATCGGGCCGGTTCAGTTATTCGAAAAAACGAAACAATATATCGGTAAATTTAAATTTTATAAAAAAATGAAATTTATTTGGATTTATTAAATAATGGATAAAGTGTTTTGAAAGGAATATTAAACGAAACTCTTTGTGCGATTTTCGATCACACTTACCCAAACTTATTTTTTTAATATCCCACTTTTTCAATGTGTTTCTCTTTATAACTTCCGTTATAATAAACATTGATTCATGAAATTTATTGCATTACATTATTGATTAATTGTCTTTTCATTGGTATATAATTTTATGGTATTACTTAAACAGATGCTACGAACCTTTTCAAAAAGGTTTCCACAATTTTGGCCTCTTACTGTATCTGCAGTTTACTTGCGCAGAATTAGACGAAACATCAATTTTAGAATCCTCATGATGGGAATAGGTTGTCATTCAATTTTGGTTGCAGTCATGTAAGTGGGGGTGCATAAATTCGATGATTTGTTCGAAATACGCGATGCTTTTATCACCATTTTAAAAATGCACAGAATTCAACGAAACATCATGCTTAGGATCCTGAATACAGAAATACATTGTGTAAAAAAACCTATTTGCGAAATCGATGTAATTTCATGTATTATTTAAATCATTTAATTGATATGATTTATATAGAAGAACGTTTTGTGATGGTCACAACATACTAGTTTTTATTGTTCAGGTTGCTTGATTGCCACTAAGTTCTTAAAACAAGTAATATAATTTTTTTTTTCAAGTCAATTCTTACTTTTTAATCATAAATATATAGAATAAACCCGTGCAGCATTAATGTCCCCCGTTATCTTTATTGAACATTATTTTATAATCATCGTTGCGGTATTTTATTTCTGTGGCATCACTCATTTGAGATAAATCTTTCATTTCATTTATGAAAACAATGGGAGGAATTTTTTCTCCCATTTAAAACTAAAATTAATTAATTAAATTTAATGAATTAATTAATATTTGAAAAAACTGTATTAACATAAAGTGTCATCCACTACAAGATTTAAAAAAATGTATTTGAACTTGAGTGGATGAATAGAAAATATTTTATTAACGATTAAAAATTTGAACAGGATATATATAGAAAGAATGTAAGCTAATAGTAGGAATTTAATAAAAAACTAGATTCTATCTATTCGATAACTTTCCAGAAGCAGCGCCATCTATGAGAAAATTTTGGAACTAATTTTTTTATTTGCTTAAAAACATTTTTCAATCATGAGAAATATTTTCATCCAAACCGCACTCTCGTACGCCAATTGTTTGATCTTTTATTGAATTTTAAAATGTGTTAAGGACTTTTCGGATACCCTGTATATTTCACTGAAATCTACTAGAGAGATTAACGATTGTGGTATAAAAATTAATGGAAAAATAGTCGGCAATGGCAACCCTTCGTCAACGATTTTCACGTGAACCACCGTAGCCGACGAACTTGATAACTGGCGGAAATCGCGACAACCGTACGACGGAGAATTAATGCAAAAGTAAACTAAATTTATTTATGATTTTTTTCTTGAACTGAAATTTTGTTGAGTTTATGCATACAAGAATGTATTATTATTTTAATTTTTATTGTCGAGTTCTTTATTGAAATACTCAAAAAAGAACTACACGTTCAACAATGCCTTAGTTTTGCTGATGCACAATTTTTACAACAATGAAGATGAAGACTGAAAACTATACTTAATCTTGCATTGTTGATAATGTAATCCAAAATCAATCAGAAGAAAATAACAATTGAAACGCATTTCAAAATTCTGAATTTGAACGAAATCAGATCAAATCATCAGCGAAAATGGCAGAAAAGCAGAATACGTCCGGTTCAAAAAAATTATCTTTTCTTTCTACGTTGATTTCACCAATAAATTTCCACATATTCAAAAAGAAAACTTGCAGAAAACCTGTGCCTGTCCGTAAGAAAACATCTGTGGAAGATTTGGCGGAGGAAGGCTATACTATAGGTCGAATACTTGGCGAAGGATCTTATTGTAAAGTCAAGTAAGTAATATGTATAATGTACACTGGTGACTAGAAATTAAGGGGCAATGATCCATTTCAGACGTTTCGTCTAATATCTAGGATTATGTGGGATTTCCCCCTCAATTCGTCAATTATTACTGTAACTTTTTGAGTTTTCACGATATTTCACTGGTCTTTTTTTTATGAGTTGCTCTCTATAGCAGGGCTGTCCAACGCGGCGCCTGCGGGCACCATGACGCCCCTTGAATATTTTCTTGGCGCACCTCCAAATGTTTAATTTTTCTAGATTTTTTTAAATAAAATTCCATCTCCAAAGTTAATTTGCCTTAAAATAATTAATATTTGCATACTTTTTTTTATTACAGGTGTTATAAAGGTTTAGGCTCCTTTACATGCAAAAGTCCTTAAAATCCCCTCCCCCTTTTCATCCCCAAGCCTCAGAAATATGTAACGTTAAATTTACTATGATATGTTTTTTTGCTCAATTTTTTAGATGAGCCACCTCCAACTTAAGGCTGCTCATCAGTAAACTTCTCCATTTCCCTTGCTAATGTTATTCCTATGGGCATAGGATGCATTCGTATTTTTTAAATATCTCCCCAGGAAATTAATATTTTTAACTTCTGTTTTCTGTGTACTGTTCTTAAAGAATGTCTCTTTTTTTCTTAGTTATCAAAATATTTCTAAACTATGTGCTTAATTTATATTTTTATGTGTTAAAATCTTAGCGAAACTGAATAAGATTTTAACATTTCATATAAAATTCAGTATATATTTTAGAAAAAAAATTGACAACTAAGAAAAAAAGAAACATTCTTTAAGAACAGTACGAAGAAAACAGAAGTTAAAAATATTAATTTTGCGAGGAGATATTTTAAAAATACGAATGCATCCTACGCCCATAGGAATAACATTAGCGCGGGGAATCGGGAAGTTTACTGACGAGCAGCCTTAAGACGCCAATGATTAACTACTGTACATACCATTTTGGTAACGCATACCACTTTGTGTATCGCTATCACTGCTAAAGAGAAAAAATATTCTTGCATTATTCGAATCATATAAATAATGGCGCCCTTGATTGTGTGCCACAAGCTAAGATGCGCCCTTGCTTACTGAAAGATTGGACAGGCCTGTCCTATAGTGTTGACTATCAAATTATGACAAAAAAAAAATTGCTGTAGTTCGCGCATGCGCAGTTAAAATTTATTTCATACAAATACCCATATCTCATCCAATATTCAATATTTTAATATTGTAATTACAGTATACTATTTCTACGATTTTTTGTCAAGCTTTTGGAAAGCGGTGTTAATTTCGGCTGAAAACTCTGCATGCTATAAAAAAAAACCTTTTTGAATTTTTCGCAGAAACGTTAACATCTTCACGAATATACGTGCTATGCTCAAGGCTGGAGGGGTGCCAGGGGGGGGGGCTTCTCAGCATCCCCTGAAAATTTTTGAGCCCCCTCCTGGGAAAGTTGCCAAGGCCACCAAAGGAAATTCTGTTTCAAAAAATCCAAATGAAACTCTGTTCAAAAATTGAACTTAGCTTTCGGGCTTTTACAGTTTTACATAAATACTAAATTTTTGTATTTGTTAAAAAAACTCCAAATAAGTGCTTTAATATGCGCGCACCCTATCTGTACATACTCAGAATTAGCAATCTTTTGCTGATGCAAACATTGACTTTTGCATTAGTTATATTATTGTATATTATAATATATAATATATGTTATAAACCATTAAAACAATTAATTTGTTTTAATGACTTGTTCCATTCTCCAGCAGTGAACGATGTTCTTACTAGTTTTTCGCCATTTGCCTTTTGTGTGGCTTGCGTTTTAATTTGTAACCCTGAAGATGAGCAAAAGTTTGAGCAAACAGCGCTTGGTTATCTAAGTAGAAATACAGTTTTGTATATAAAAACACCTTCAGTAAAGTATTTTATAAAATGGTACGTATATGTTTTTGGACATTTATGTTGTTTTTAATTAGTATTTATAGTACAGGGTGAATATAGATTCAATGAATATGATTTATCATAGCTCAAGTTTTTAATTGTGTACTAATCAGTTTCCCAATCCAGAGTATGGATTTTCACGATGCTATGAATTTTTAATTAAATATTTTCCGCTGTGAAATTGAAATTATGAATGGAAGAATAATAAAGTAATATTAATTTTATTGTTAGTGTTAAACTATACAAAACCTGAGGCACAAAAATTCATTAAAACTCACGGCCTACCGTGTCCAGCCCTGTTTTCGTGACCTATGGATCCTGAGGTGCTATACAGCATATCTATCAGTCAGGTAGTTAGTCTTTACTTTACTGCCCGAAAGGGACTGCTCAGACTAGCAACCAAGTCTCTAGAGCATAGATGTTCCTCCCGGTCCCCCTTTATTGAGGTAATTTAAAACTAATCGTTAAGGGTTTCCGTAATACTTCATACTATGATGATATTATCGAAGAAAAGATGTTGTTACCGATATCAGAGATCTTATTAGGTACGATATAAATATCACTGGGTTCGAACATTGCAGTCATCGTGAAAACTGGACATCTCAAAAAGCTTCGAACTCTCCAACTTCCGAAAAACAACTCTCTCTCAATCAATGCCTCTCGGATTTTGCTGCGCTTGCGTATTTAAGTTACTCACGCGCAAAGTGACAACCAAGTCACGTGACTTCCCTTCTCCAATCATAACCGCTTTAAGAGGAACTTATTAACACTTCCGGTGAAATAATCTTGAGGTAAATTTATTTCCAGGACGCGAAAAGACTCTTCTAGAACAATCTTATAGCCTGGAACTCAGGTACACGTCGTGTAAACAAAAAATACGCTCTGATCTCGAGAATGCCGGCTAAAAATAGATTTCAGACTAGCTTATACTAGAGGAAAACAGAAAACGGAAAAAATTAACTTATTGGTGCGGAATAAAAATTAGAACATTAAAGCATTGAAAGATTATAAGAGACATTTTAATATTTTAATAAAAGAATGATTTTAAATAAATAGGTTTTTTAGAACGGGATAATTTAGGAGTTATGACATATATATATATATATAATCTTATGTATGTCATACGATTTCACTCATATTTATAAACCGTTTTGGATGAAACTAAGCGTGTATATTAAGCTCACCAATATATTTTGAATGAGTTCGTAAGCCAGCTCGCTCCGCTATCTTGTTTCAAAATGACGGCCACTAAAAGATTTAAAGCTAAAAAAATATACAAAAAAATTAGAAATTCAAATTTATTTTTTGTTGAAGTGTGTTAGGTCTTGATATAAGGATTCTGGGGCATTTTTTGTTTTGCCTCTATCTTAAAAAAAGGCTGAGATAGAGCAGTTTGAAAGACTAGGGTGGTTTACATTTTGAAACAAGACAGCAGATTAAAACAAATCAGGGATTAATTTATGAGTTTTAACCCTTTCCGGCACAGTGGTCCCACTCCGGCACACCTAATTTTTATTCGAAACTTGCATTCGACACCAAGAATATTTAATAAAATTTTGTTTCTACAATGAAAGCTTGAAATAAGGAGTTCTTATTTTCTAAAAATGTAGGTTGTAAATTCCGGTGTCAGTCAGTAATTTCTCATTTTACGAACAGACTTTGTCTGTGCCGGAAAGGGTTAATGAGCGGGATTTTTCGCAAACTATTAGATTTCATTGTTGTAATCATTTTCCCAATCATACGCATAAAACTATATTCATATCCGTTAGCGTCAAAATCTCGCCAAACTTGGCGACACTTGGCAAAATATCGCCAAATTTGGGCGACCAGAAATAAGTATCCATAAATGGAGCCAAATTGACTGTAGTAGTTGGCTAATTTGTTTAATTTCTTATTCAAATTCAATATTAACGAATCTTCTGTAATCGGATTCTTTACATTTTAGCTTGCTGCTTTTGAGTAACATTAGCTAAAATTATAAAACGAAGGAATGGGGAAGCTACTTTTTCCTCCTGGTACAGGCCGGAAGGACTTTTTTAATAATGTTACATTACTTCAAACAAAGTAACATTGATATATATCACTGGGGGTGCACAACTAGATGCTTTGTTTGGAATATGGTGTGCATACCAATCATCGTTCATTTATTTTCAGGAACACTCAAAAGAATTAGGTTACAATCCTGTCTATGAACAATAATTGCTGGAAGTGCGCTTTCAGTTGTGGTGCGCGTTTTTCAATTTAACTCATTTGTTGTATATGGACCCCAACAGTGTGACGTCACAAGCAACACAACTCCGCGTAACAACCACAAATTGGCTCCATGCAAACCAAGGATCCAATAGATGGAGTAGTTAAAAACTTTCTACAAGGAGAAGATTGGTATGTCTACTCCTCTCTTTTCTGTCCTCCTTATTTCGCAACAGTTTGCATTACAAAGTAAAGAGGAAAATAGAAGTGAAATATTTACGTTTGGCGTGACGCTAAAAATGCAACTCTAAAGTCGGCCCAAACAACTGGCGGCTTGCTTTGAAAACATGAAAACCTCTCCCCGTCCATTGATTTCAGTCCTTGTTCCACGTACAGCCTCTCTCCGTCCAATGAAGTCAGGCCTTGTTCCGCGTGCTTGGCTTGTTTGGGCCTAGTGATTTGAGCGATAACCGGCTTCAAATTCCAGCCGTTTTTACGGTTTACTGCTGCTCTATTCTTTCTCTTTACTCTGTGGGTTTGCATGGAACCAATTTGCGGTTGATACGAGGAGTTGAGTTGTTTGTGACTGATGGAATGCATTACCTGGTGTGTAGTATAAATTCTATAGATCATATACAGGGCAGCACAAAAGATCTCGAGTACATTTCCGTTTGTTGACGGAAATTGCTGAAGGTGAATTTTCAGCTGCGTTATGTGTTTTCTAACTGAACTAAATTTGAGGATTACTATGTAGTATATATACAAATCTATAGATCATATACAGGGCTGCACAAAAAAAAATTGGATATTTTTTCGACTATTAATGGTAATTTAGAAATTGGATTTTCAAATGTGTTATGCGTTTTCCAAATTGTATACTTAGGCACGACACTTTGATCTTAGACAAAAGGCTTAGTATTATTTAGTACTGCTTTGTATAATTGGTAAATTGTATTTTCAGAATTTATATTTTCGGTATTTTGTAATTTCAGAATTGGTATTTCAGTATTGCATAGTATAATTATTGCTCAATATCACAAAGTATTATTTAGTATTGCTCAGTCTAATTAGTAAATTTTTTTCTCAGTTATAATATCATCAAAATTTGAATTTTTGGAATTTGTGTTTCAGTACTACTTTTCTAATCTCAGGTGGTATTTGATTTGTGTTTATTGTTTTCACTACATGTACATATTCCTATACAATCATATTTTTCCCTAGTACATGGCTGTACTTAAATTGTGTTAACTTTTTAATGTAAATACACCTATCTAATTATTCAAGTTTTTCCCCAAACAAGTCTTTTTATACACGCGATGCTACTATTCAGACTATGATTATTTTCTTTGACATTATAGTATTTATTAATTGTTTATCATTCAATAAGTGAGCTATTAGTATTGTTTTGTATTTATTGTTTTCTCTCAACTTTACTAATTATCTTGTAAGGCTTTGCCGCATAGTAAACAAACCTGCTGGGCCGGGGTAGTTGAGCTTAAGCCGAAAGGTAGGCCTCTCCGCCCGTTTGACCTTGACCTTGTTTACTTACACATCATATTTCACCTTATTAAACGATGAAGTTTTGTTACGTTATTATGAACGTGTTGGAAAATGTTTCATAATCTATGCTTGATGCGTGATTTTTCGGTCTTGTTTAAGTAATTAACTAATGATAAATTTAAGACTATAATGTTATTTTGGTGCTTATGATTTGTTTTAATTCCAGGGCAGCCATGTTTCAAGGCCAAGAAATAGCTGTAAAGATAATTACACGAGATCAGTTAACCACAAATTTCGAAAATAAGTTTTTGCCGAGAGAATTGGACATTTTGACCAAGGTTAGACATCCAAATATTGTTCATGTCTACAAAATCTATAAATATCCTAGAAGAATCTACATTTTTATGGAGCTGGTGCAAAAGGGAGATTTGCTGCATTATTTATCGGTATGTATGATTCATAGATTAGGTTGTAAAAATAAGTATAAATGTTAAAAGATAGTTCTTTTTAAAAAATACACTCTTTTAAAACCATTTAATGTTTAGCTTGAAAATCACGCCTAATTTCAAAACTGCAATTAGTGATTTTTCCAAAAAATTTCCGTTACAATACCTTATTTTGGCGTGGGTACCGAACCCAATTATGGAAAATTCACCACTTTTTTTTTTTTTTTTTTTATTTTTTTTTTTTTTTGCGCTTGGTAGAAAAGCACGATCTGGTGAATGGACAAAAAATGTTTCTTTCTCTGTTTCTTTTTTAAGATAAGGCAACAGAAAAGGGAAAAAAGCAATATTTAAACTATATCTTTTTAGGATTTCCAAATGGATTTCTCAACGTATAGTCAAAATTTAATCCATATGAAACTATTAAGCGGCTTTTAAAAAAATATATATATTACATTCTTTATTTTTATTTATATTTTCTACTTTCTAGTTTTTAAAAATATTTCATTGTTGCAGCTTCACAGCTAGTTGGCCTTTTTTGACGAGCATGGTTTGGCGCATAATTAAATCCATTGTTGTTATAACTCATATATACAATTGTAACCATAAAGAATATTTTAGCGATTTATCACCGGTGGAGGGCTAACGCTTTTCATTGCTGAAAACATTACGAAAGTCATTGCGCTATTATACTTTCTAATGTTATAAAATAAATGATCAACGCAAAAATAGCACAAATAAAAATATGTAAAATGGCAAACAGCTGTTTCGGAGCCTCTAAAGCTCCATCATCAGTGCCAAATTTAAAAGATTAAAAACTGATTCAAAAGTTTAAGCCCGCGACCAAGAATCCTCCGCATGGTCTTGGATGGGAAGAAGAATTCTCCAAATTCCAAGAATCCTCCGCAGATTTTGGCACTGATGATGGAGCTTTAGAGGCTCCGAAACAGCTGTTTGCCATTTTATATATTTTAATTTGTGCTATTTTTGCGTTGATCATTTATTTTAATGTAACGGCACAAAGTTCAATCCACCTATTTTAAACTTTCTAATGTGTGTCAGACGAAATTTGGTCTGTTAAGTACCAACTCGTTTAGTTGATCATTTACAGTAGGATTTGGTAAAGAACGATAGAACGATATCTGTACTAAAACTACCCCTGTAAAATTATCTAACAATGCAAGTCTTCCGTTCCAAGAATCCGTCCAGTTGAACTTTTATTGAAAAGCTAATCTTTTATAATCGAGTTCATCTGATTATAAAATTTTCCTCTATAATTATGTAACTCAGCAACGCAAAACGATATGTTATATACTAAATCCTTCCCTGAAAAATTATATGACTAACAATGCAAGTCCCATCAAAATTCATCCAGGAGAATTCCTTTTATAAGCAGCCGAAACGAAATTCCCATTTGCATTTTATATACAGGGTGTTCCAAAGTTCGACCGACAAATTAAGAGGGGTGATAGAAGGCATCAAGAGGATGTAAACTTACTATAGAACATGGGGTCGCAAACCACGTTTAGTGGCAGAAAATCGAAAGAATAAGTATGAAGGGTGTGACGTCGAGAGGAACAAAGATTGTCAATAAAAAGTAGAAAAAACCTTTTATATGACGTAAAGCATGATTACAATGTATTGCAGTCCAACGTCAGGAAGGAGACGACGACATATTTTTATGGAAATTGTTTGAAGTTGTGGCCACGAAGGTCATTGCACAGCCGACACCAACGGACGAAGGCTTGCCGGACGCGTTAAAACATCTACCCTATATATATAAAATCCTAATGAAACGAATTTGTGAAACGATTTTATGAAACGAATTTATGAAACGATTTTATGAAACGACTGATTAAACAACTGATTATGTTTCAGGGCTATTTTTAATAAAATATTAAACGCTTGATGGTGAAATTAATACCAATTGTCCATAAAAATGCGCGGATGTCAAAACTGGTAATAAAATTTTGAAATTGGAATTAGTTTTCGAGATATTAATTTTTTTCTAATTTTAATGACATTTCTGTAATGATGGCAACTAATTACTCAGTTTTTTTGTGACAAAAAAGGGAAAAAATTGAAAAGGATCCCGATAGGGATTATTGATTTCTTTTTATTCGTCATTTTCAAATTGAAATTGAATTTATATTCTTATAAAAATTTCCCGTCGTCTCCTTTCTAACGTTGACAACTGTGATTATGTACGCTGCGCTTCTCTATACCTATCTTGTTGCCACTAATTTGCATTTTTTTTTTACTGTAGCCTTACAAGATTTCTATTAAAATGACCTAGGAATTCAATAGCAATCATATACGGCAATTCAAAAGCTTTAAATGATAGATTTCCTTCAAAATATTATTGTCTTTTGTGACAGTTAATTCTTTGACAACTGCTAATCTGTGGCTGTTTCCCCGTCTGTAGCCCTCCAGCGGCGAAAATGTCGTCATTTTAAAAGTGAATTTTAATTTATGAAATTGACACGTTTTGCAACTATTGCGTCAAATAATTCAAAGACTTTATACCTTAAATAAATACCATTTCTTCATATTTTTAATTTAAGCATTTTTACTAACTCCTTGAATTTTTAATATGTTTGGCTCTCGTTTTATAATTTTAATCATGAAGTGCGCGTTTGTGATTTTGTAACATTCTGTGGTTGTAAATTTATAACTATTCACTGGAACAATAGCTGATTTTAAAATTCCATTTCAATTCTCTACTTAATTTCCGGAATTTCCTGTAATTATAGAAAAAATTCCGCTTATCTGCTTTCGTAAATAATGACGGGCGATTTAAACAGAGCTGCGAAACGTATCCAAAGGGAGCTGATGAATTTAATGAAGAATCGTGAACTCATCAAAAACAAGATTTCTATCGAAACAATAAATGATAGTTTTTTACATTTGCAAGGACAAATGTTGGGTCCAACAGGCACACCCTATGAAGGAGGAAATTACATTTTAGATGTAAAAATCCCAAGCTCCTATCCCTTCAAACCTCCTGAAGTCCGATTTACTACAAAAATATGGCATCCGAACATAAGCTCCGTTACGGGAGTTATATGCTTAAATATTTTAAAGGACGACTGGGTACCATTGGCGGGCCTGAGAACAACTCTTCTGTCTGTGCAAGCTTTGTTATCTGCAGCTGAACCAGATGATCCTCAAGATGCTATTGTGGCCAGACAATACAGAGAAAGTCCCGAACTGTTTGACCTAACTGCAAAACACTGGGCCCACGTCTACGCTGGAGCTTCAGGATCTAACTCAGAGTTTGAAGATAAGATTCAAAATCTTGTGAACATGGGAGTGGATGACGAAACGGCCCTCGTAGCTTTGTCATCAAATTTCTGGGATGTGCCAAAGGCTATGGATTTCATCTACAGTTGAGCAATATTCATCCGTGTTTTTCAACAATATCGAAATTTACAGTTGTAAAAATCAGTTCAAAGTATTAATTAATTATAATAAATCCTTGTCAAATGTTTATATAAGATTTTTTAATTATGCATGTAAAAATAAATGGTACTTATGTATTATCCGGTCCAGGAGATAATCGCCAAACATGCTTGGCGATTACCAATATTGTTTATCTTAGTCACTTACGCTCAAAACAGTGGTTTGGCATATGTTAAATGCATATCATTGTTAAAAAATGATAAATAACATTAATTTAGTAAAATTAATAAATGGTAAATATTAATTCTAAAATAATAATTTAGTATGCATTTACTAAACGCATAGCATCAGGTTGGTAGTTTATGGCATTAAAAGACACCAATATAACAAATATATATGATGCGAAACTAATTTACTAAAACTTTTTAACCCATAAATAATTACTAGGTGATATTTTGTTTTTCGGCGAAAATATTTCTGCAATATACTTTAACATGAATTCAAAAGTATTGTTTCCTTGTTTACCATGCAGAAAGGAAAAAAAAAAAGGTTACTGTAATTAGTATTATTGGCACAATTGTATCTGAACTGGCTTGGATAATACGTAAGTACCAAATAAATCAAGATAATAATTTTCAAGTTTTTGATAAACAAAATATACTTTTCCACTATAGGGACCTTGGTTGTTTTTAAAATAAGTTTGGCGCAATTCGGTCTTCAGACAGTGGGATTTGTTGTCAGATGATGAAAACAAACCTGATGAGCTTTTATACTTATATATATTGTATTCTGCTATTTTTTTAGATCCATCAAGCAATAGAAGTAAAAATATGGCAAACATATCAAAATTTAATGCAGTCGTATTATGCAATTTAACCAGTAGTAGCCGAGTAAATTTAGGTTAAAAAAAAAAAAAAAAAAACACGATTGCAGTCAATCGCAGCAATTCGTGCAGTCTCTCTTGCAGTCAAATCCAATCATCTTAATTTCTGGGGAAGTGCTCTCTTTACATAATGATAATCTTAACAAATACTCCATCTTGAAGAACAACATCATTTTTTATTTTTTTATTAGACACCAATTCGACGGCCAAATCTTTATGTTGAAACATATTAGAACTCTACAACGCCAGCAACAGTTTATATTACTGGGATAAAAATGTTTTTAAATATGGACAGTAAAATGAAATATTTTTTAAGAAAGGAACTATTTTAATAAATTAGGGTAATGTGGTAAACTAGGGCATTGTAAATGGAATATTAATAAAGGGATTTTTTTATAAAATAAATGTAACAGGGTAGGAAATTTTAAATTTTGAAATATATATATATATATATATATATATATATATGGTGTTTTTACGAAGATGAGATACCACGAGATGTAATATTCCACGAGAAAATGGCAATTTGTTAAAGATATAGAATGTTGCAGTCGATATCAATAATCATGGCGAAGAGGTGAGGCAATGAGGAGACACAAGAAGAGTTTCGGCAATAAAGACCAGCCAATTTCCAGACAAATCGTTTATTTATGAATAAGAGCGATGCAGTAAGCAGTAACAGTTCCCACAGGTATAAACTTATAGCCCTCAGGCTTCACGATGGCTCACTACATCGTTTTAAAAGATCTTAAAGAGCTGTATTAAAATTCTACGTGACTACAACACCAGATACCATTTGGTTACACTTCCAAACACGTCAAAAATCTGCCCTCCAAAGAATGTAAGCGAGTTTTGTTCACGGAGCGGAGACATACAGAATACGACGTCACGAGCGCACAAACCAATGAGCGAGAGGCGAGCTCCAGCCCAGCGAATGAGGCGCGAGGGAGAAGCTCTAACACGAAAGAATTCCTCTCGAGCCGCGCATTAATTTTGAAGTGAAAAATACCTAGCGAGCGAAACCGAGCATGTAATAAAATTTTTAAAAAATGGCTTTTTTAAAAACATTCGAAATGAGAAAATCGTCTCTCGGAATTTTATAGATTGGGGAGCTGATAAAAGTTACGAATGAACTTAAAATTTTAGATTAAGATTTGGAATAAAATAATTATTAATATACGGGTTAATACTTTTAAAAGGACATTAAATAAGAATAAATATTATTAAGAATTAAGGAAATACTGACTATGTTAGAAGTTAGATTAATTTAAAGGACTAATGCGAAATAAATGTGAAGGATTTGCGGAGGAAATAAATTTTTTATATAACATATATATATACATGTTATTGTTTTTTATATAAAATTGATTTTAATATAAAACTGATTTTAAAATTCACAGTGACAGATATTTAAAAAAATCTTGCAGGGGGGGGGGAGGCATTATGCAAGATGTCAAAAGTTTTTTTTTTACTGAGATTCCTGATTTTAGTTCCAAACACCGGCATTGATGCGCAGGAAGGAGGCTAAATATATTGGTCTCATTCACCAGTACAATCTTGTTGCAGAATCGGGCCCCAAAAATAAGATTGTATTGGCGAATGAGACTCATTCCTTATATTTAACCTCTTTCCTTCACATCAATGCTGGGATATTTCCCAATTTTTCGGATTATAACCCAAAGGTACCCATTATCCTCCTATAAATTGACGTTACACTATCAACGTTTAAAAAATAAATAAATACAATTCCGACCATATTCTATCCCATATATTATTTCTGTTGTCAACATCCCTTTTTCTAAGCAAATACAAAACGCAGAACGATAAATGAGATATCATATGAAAAGATTTTGAACAGGCTTCTGACATAGTACATTCACATTTCGTTAAAACACGTTATTTGATTAATTAAAAAATGAAATCGACATTGTTTTCATAAATGAAATGAAAGGTTTTTCTCAAATCAGTGTTGCCACAAAAATAAAGTACCAAATTATATAGTGCTGAACCAATACCCCATTATCATAGTATCAAGACTCCCCTTATCAAGACCCCCTTATCATAGATATATGGTAAGGGAGTCTTGTGCTGAACAATGATTATAAAAGAAAAAGTACAATAAGGATAAAATGGGACATTGTCGCTCCATGGGTTTATTTTAAATTTCTGATTAAAAAGCTAAATTAAAATGCTCAATTTATTTTTCTTTGTCCCATGTTTTTTTTTTTTTTTTTTTTTTTTTTTTTTTTCGAAACAGATGATGTCATTCTCTAATGCAGTTAAAATACTATATATATATATATATATATATAACCATAAATGAAACATTACGATAACACCAACTTAAACTCTGAAATAATGATTAAGTATGTAATAATTAGTTGACAATGAAAGTATTCCCCAACACACTGAATATAGATACCAAAAACTTATTTAAAAGAAGAAGAAATTAAATGATAAAAATTGAATAAATGAAATTGAATGAATGAAATGAAATTCGTGGAATTTAGACAGAATTATCAAGTCCCAAATGCCTAAATACCAATATATTGCCTTTTACAATATTCGATTAGTTTTTACTGTAACTTTGATGCAGTAAATGACATGATATTCTGGATTGACTAATGTTGTTTGCAGATATCTGTAATCCTAAATTTTTCTTTAGAAAGTTTGAACCTGCATCTAAGAAATATTAGATATTGGTAAAGAAAAATATTAGATTGCAATGCGAAATATTCGCACAGTTCCACTGGTATTTATTATATTTTACATGCTTACTGTATTTAACCCTTTTAGGAACATGGTAGACTTGTAGAATTCGAGGCGCATAAGTATTTCAGGCAGACGGTCGACGCTATTCTATACCTCCACAGTTTGAACATCGCCCATCGGGATTTGAAATGTGAGAACATCATGATCGATGGTAATGATGAAGTTAAAATCGTCGACTTTGGATTTTGCAGATATACAGGTATAACAACTGGTATTTTTTTCCTGAAATCGGAACTTTTATTTACCGGGTTCGTTAAAACTTTAAAAAATCCTTAAAAAGAAACAAATGACGCTAAAATATTGCGATTTTCAGGAATGTGATTAGAGGGAGATTGGATTTTTTTTATAACAAAAAATTTGTGGTTCAAAAAATTACCGATAGATGGCGCTGGCATGCATAATATAAAGCAGATTTAGGAAAATCAGGCTGTCAATAAAACACCTCAATGAACACAGATTCTTCATTGGCTGCCAGCAGTATGCTATCGTTACCAGATCATCATCATATATATTATTTCTCCTGTCAACATCCCTTTTCTAAGAAATTACGAAACGCAGAACGACGAATGGGATAGCATATGAAAGGATTTTGAACAGGCTTCTGACATAGCACACTTAAAATTTCGTTGAAACATGTTTTTGATTAAAATTTGCTGAAAATTAAAAATTAAATCGGCATTGTTTTCATAAAAGAAATGAAAGGTTTTCTTCAAAATAGTGTTGCCACAAAAATAAAATACCACATTATAGGATACTCAGCAATTATAATAAAAAACACCGCACGGGTTTATTTTTTATTTATGATTAAAAAGCAAAATTGAAATTGAAATATTTAGATTTATATTTCTATGTCCCATGTTTTTCCCAAAGCGGATGACGTCATCCTCTAATACAGTCAAAATACGATTGTTAATTTTTTTTTCTCGCGCGTGCCTTTAGCAATCTTGGATCAGTTTTTAGTCTAACTTTGATGGAATAAATTAGATGATATTCTGGCTTGACTAAAAACTAAATGTTGTTTGCAGATATTTTTATCCTTGATTTTTCTTTAGAAGTTTAAACCTGCATCTAATAAATATTACATATTGGTAAAAAATGGTACTTCTCTATTATCCCGTCGACCACTTTTCATAACAAAAACCTATCGCCAAATAAACGGGAGAACGTTGCCATTGGAATATCAAAATAAATAAATAAAAAAAATAAAAGAATTTAAGGACACAATTGTTATTTTAATTAATGAAATAACTGATAAATCAGTAAAACATAATGAAAAATATACGCAAATGTCGAATTAAAAACCACTTGATGACGTAAAAAACACGTATAATGCTTCTGACATCAAGTAAATGGGACTGCATTTTTGGCGCTTAATCTTACAATTTGGCGATAGTTTTTTGTTATGAAAAGTGGTCAACGGGATAATAGAGAAGTAGAAGTGCCTAAAAAATATTAGATTTCAGTACGAAATCCTCGCTCGGGCCCTTTGGTCAAATGTTGTTGGTCAAGCCCTTTTAGAAGGACGGAGAATCAGCAACCACCGCACCGTGTTGCGAGAATTCCGAACGGAAACAGGACTCAAGACGAGAAAAGAGCCCGCTTCATGTGCTGAGATACTGAAACTTGTCAGACGCTTGCTTGTTTGATTGATTGTCTGTTTTATTGAGAACATACATCTGACTTGTGTGCTTGACACCAAATGCCCACTTATAAGTCATCGTCAATGTACAACGGCGAGTAGCCACAAGGAAATTATACACCAGAGAATTGCAACCAAGAGCTCCACAAAGTGTGTGCAATGGAGCTGACGGGAGTCGAATCCGTTGATCCGATCCTACGCTCTCAAGCGATTAGCGGAATGGTATCTTAACCACTCGGCCACGGAGGCCTCTGTCAGACGCTTCAAAGAAACCGATCGTTTGGAGCAGGGCTGCCCAACCTGGCGCCCGCTATTCACCAGAAAATTCTTATAGAAATACAGTAAACCCTCTATAACGGACACTCCCGAATAGCGGATACCTCTATTTAGCCCTTTTCGATCCCCAACACCTATATAGTTATACATTTTTACCTCTAAATAACGGACACTTCCTAATAGCGGACAAATTTCACGATCCCAAGGTGTCCGTTATTCAGAGGTTTTACTGAATTTGCTTTAGTCAATCTCCGAATATATAAGCAAAATGTTTCTGTAAGAATTTTCTGGTGAGTAGCGGGCGCCAGATTGGACAGCCCTGGTTTGGAGAATCGTGCCGAAGTGGAAAGCCCTCCTTGACATCTGCTTCATATTATGCATGCCAGCGCCATCTATCGGTAATTTTTTGAACCACAACTATTTTTGTTATTAAAAAAATCCGATCTCTCTCTTATTCCATCCCTGCCAACCGCAATTTTTTAGCATCAATTGTTGCTTTTTAATGATTTTTTAAAGTTTTAACGAACTTTTGGCGCACTTACAAGAGAACGACTTTTAGTGAAGCTCGCACCTATTGTAGAATTGAGACCTGGTGCATTTGATAGGAGACTGGCCAAACTTAGCGAACCGAATTTGTTTGCAAAAATTCTATTTATTGATTTTACAGCCGCATAACTTTCAGAAAATGAAATTCTTGAAACTACTTATCGGACTATTAACATAGAAGTTTTTTTTTTGTTGTTGTTTTAAGATCTTTAAAATAAAAATTAGTTAATAATAGGAATAAAATATTGAAAAAGTTTAAAAGTTCCTCCAAGAACCTACGAATTTCATTTTGAAAAAATACAACATTACAATTGCATTTTTAGCGGCACAAAATTGGCTTTATTCGTTACCGTGGAATTTTTCCCGGCAACACTGGCCGAATGTCATAGTCGTCTGCTGAGTGTGTGAGGAGTGGTTTGGATTCGTAACTCCCTATTAGGTGACTTAACTCACTTTTGGCTTAAAATTAACAATTCAAAATACATTACTTTAAAATTAAATGCATACAAATATATATATAATACAATTTTTGCAGTCAAGTTTTATCGATTCTCTAACTTTGGCCTATAGGGCTATAAAATGAAGGAAATGGCAGTGACGTCACTCAGGGCAAAAGATGCTTTGATTGATGTATGAACAGGGAGGAGTTTGTCTGATTGGTTGGAAAAGGGAGAGATTGATTGACAGGAATATTTGTTTGTAAACATGGCATTTCCTTATGCTGGGTGCGAGCTGTACCAAAAGTGGTTCCCTTGTTAGCATTGTTTTGAATCTCAAAATTACATTTTCCTTGTATTTACTTAAAAATTATAGTTTTAGAATAAACAACTGCGAACAAGGCTCTTGAATTACCTGAATTATTTCATCCTCATTCTATTATATAAAAATGTGTTGTTTGTTCGTTGTTACAGCATCGGGCCGTAGTTAGATTCAAATATATTCGGGTGGTGGAGATTCAATTTTTAATTTTAATATATTGCAATCAATATGATGAGCATAGTGTTATTAATAATACTTTGCGTTCAATACATTATGATAATTTTCATATAGTGAAAAGAAAAATTAACGAAATAATTAATTATTTTTATTTTAATTAATAAACATACGTCTGTGAAATTTCTAAGGGGACGGGAGGAAGTTGAAAACCATAGCTCACACCCACCTGGCTACGTCTTTGAGGTTCAGACGAAAGTTATCGCATGAATTTGAATGGAGTTATTGCTATAATTGAGTTTAATGCCCAACTTACAATATAGGCTACTTTTTGTGCGATTTGGTGCAGAATCTATGACGATAGAGTCGAAGAACAAAAGTTCTCTTTGCTTTTATTTCACGTGAAAATTTCCGCGATTTCATGAATTTTAAGCTTTTCAGGAGTACATTATTTTTCATTGTACGACTGAGGAAATGAAGTGTATTCAAATTGTACAACTACCTGGAATTTTGCGAACTGCAGTACTCTCCTCCCCCCCTCCCCCAATGTTGATTCTCTTTTTAAACATTGCCAATTAATTGCACTAGTTCGGCAGCTTTCATAAGGGGCCGTCCGTCATAAATGATGTCACGCTTGGAGGTGGGGTGGGGGTTCATGAAATTGTGACAATTTGTGACGAGGTGTTGGAGGGGGTAAGAAGAAGTGTGGCATCACACATTTTGGTTGAAATAAAATCATTAAAATCAGCAGATTAAATTTTGAAGTTATTTTGAATACCAGAATTTGAGTGTACTTTTGAATCGGACTAAAACAACTTTCACGTGATTTGTTTTCACTTATATTCCTTTCTTTTCAAAAAAAAAATAATAAATATTTTATTACTAATTGTATTACTTTATTGTATATTAATTATGTTTTTGTCGTAAACCTTAATCTTATTTTATACAAAATAAGTACACGAATAATTTTTATTGTTATGCTCACAAATGTCATTAAAACTTATAGTTAAAGTTGAAAAATAAAATTTGAAACATGATCTATAACGTAGTGCTTTGTTTCTGAACTCCAAGTATATGTCTATGTAATATAGCGTGACATGTGACAAGGGGGGGGGGGGTGTATGGTGAAGTGTGACACTTTGTGACTAAGGGGGGGGGAAGGGGGATCAAAAATATTGAAAAAAGTGTGACATCATTTATGGACAGCCACTAACGTCGTTACGTCAGCTGTCCACTTTTCAATTGGGACCCCCTATAGTAGTGTAACTATAACATGCAACTATAGTGTAACGTGTAACTATTAATGTAACAGACTAGTATGTGATTATAAGGAAAGGGCATCTTTACAAACAAACAGTTCCCTCAACCAATCTACCACTTCATTTTTGTCGTAGCTATCATTGCAGGAGTCGTCATGGCTTTGTAGCCAATCATATTATAGACCAGTTTAACGTACACCAATCAAATTTCCCCATTTCATGTGTACAGTAGGAGTCATAAAGAACAAACAGATTTTTCTTGTTAACCAACCGTAATTGAACCAACAGTGACGTCAGCTGTCCTTTCCTTATACAGGAATTTTAATTCTACTTTTTGTGTTTAATTATTAAATATATTTTCGTTTTTTTCAATCTGTTCCTGATTTATTTATGATTTACACTAAAAAATTATTTTTCATTTCGCATTTGTCAATTTTTATAGTGGCAAAAACAGGACATAGATTATTGAGTCGCACATTTTGTGGAAGCACTGCCTACGCTGCCCCCGAAGTTCTCCAATGCATTCCCTACAACCCAATGATGTCTGATGTTTGGAGTTTGGGTTGTATCCTTTACATCATGGTGACAGAAAGAATGCCTTTCGATTCTTCTAATGTGCGAAAAATGATAATCTGTCAAAAGAACAAAGAAATCACGTACCCGTCAAGTGTCACCGTGGCAGAGCCGATCAAAGTGAGTTAACAATATTCATCGATTCTATTTAGTTTATTTTGTTATTTTTTACTTTTAATAATGGAATTTTTCGCCATTTTAGCTAAAAATAATATAAATAAAATTTATGAATATTAACACTGATAAAACAGAAAAAACCGTTATTTCCCAGTACAATCTCCATATTTTTACTTTTTTTTATATAAAAGTAGTTTTGTCAAAGTGTCAAAAAGTAGCGAATATGAATTTGAGAATATTCATATAATACTGCTAAAAAATCTATTTAAATTGCCATTTAATACACTAGGGCTGCAAGATTTATTTTTTATTTTTACATTGTAAAATCATTCCGTAAAAAAACGAAAATTGTACAAGCAAAATATGGATTTTTTTGACAATATAAATTTAGTTAAAAGTGAAAAAAAAAATGAAAACTCAGCATTTTCTAGTGTACTTAAAAGTAGAAATAAAAGAAGACGACGAATTTAAAATTCGTGTTTTGTAAATGAAAATTCACTTTCTTGCGAAGGATAAACTTCTCTTTACACAGAAATAGAATACTCTTTGAAAATCAACATGGATACACGGAAGGGAGATCAACAGAAACAGCAATTCAAACACTATTCTCACACATAGAAATAATTAAACAAAACAACTCGTATATATCGCTGTTGTCAATAGATTTTAAAAATGCATTTGATAATCTTCCGTGGGAGCAGACATTAATCTTGCTTCAACAACTAAATATTGAACAGCCCTATATTAACACGACAAGGTCCTTCCTAACTAAAAGAGGAGCATATCCCCCAACTGGATAATGGATGAAATACATTGGTTCTCCAAAGGCTGCTCACAAGGCTCGTGCTATGGTCCTTTCCTGTGGAAAGTGTTTATGCAGCAATTAATCGATATTCTCAGCAATAAAAAGTCCTTCCGGCCTGTACCGGGAGGAAAAGGTAGCTTTCCTATATCTTCGTTTTAAAATTTTAGCTAATGTTACACGAAAACAGCAAGTTAAAATGCAAAGAAACGTTTACAAAAGATTCGTTAATACTGAATTTGAATAAGAAATTCGCCAAATTATTGAGCAATAGCCAAATTGGCTTCATTTATGAAGACTTATTTTGGTCGCCAAATTTGGCGATATTTCGCCAAATGTCGCCAATGTCGCCAATTTTGGCGCTAACGGATATGAATATATAGTTTTATGCGTATGATTGGGAAAATTATTACAACAATGAAAGAAAATAATTTGCGAGTAATCGCGTTAATGTGCTGTTTTGTTTCAAAATGTCAGCCACCCTAGAATTTCAAACTGCTCTATCTCAGCCATTTTTTGAGATAGAGGTAAACCAAAAAATGCTCTGGAATCCTTGTATCAAGGCCTAACACGTAATTAAAAAAATTAAGTAAATTTGAATTTTTAATTTTTTTGTATATTTATTTTAGTTTTAAATTTTTAAATGGCCGCCATCTTGAAACAAAAGGGCGGACCAAGCTGGCCAACGAACTCGGTCGAGACATTGGTTAGCTTAATACACACAATTAGTTTCATCAAAATTGATTTATAAATACGAGCGTTATCGTATGACATAGGTCAGATATATATATATATATATGGATATATCTATATATATAAATCAACATTTGAACGGAGGTTGGTTTTGAGGTCTGGGGGTCATGATCCTGTGAAAATATATCGAAATTTTCCGGAACTGCTTTCCTCCGAACGGCTGCAATAGGTAGCTTTATACATTTTTGTATTGAAAGCTACCTAAAATATAAGAGTCATAGCATATGCGGATGATTTAATGTTAATCATTGAGGCAAGAACTAGAGCCGAACTAGAAAGGAGAGGAAATGAAGCTCTTCAAGTAATTAGCGATTGGGCTCAAACTTCAGATCTGAAAATATCTTATCACAAGTGCCAATGTCTGAATCTCAGACGTCCAAAGTATTTAAAACGGCGTCCAATCTTCAAACTTGATTCACATAATCTTAAAACTGAAGATACTATGCCATATCTAGGAATACATTTAGACTCAACCCTATCGTTTTTGCCACATCTTAGAATCAAACGGGATGAAATGTCAGCAACAATACAGAACTTGTTAAAATTCGCATCAACCACAAGTGGCATTTCCAAACAAATCATAAAAACTTGGTACACTTCCATTCTAGAAAAGAAAGTTTCATATGCAGCAGCTACATGGTTTCCAAGATTGCAAAAGTCGCATGGCTTTCGCCTGTTCTTATCTAGTCAGCGTCGTTGTCTACTACTAATTTCTGGAGCATATAAAATATCTCCTACATCGGCTCTAAATGTCCTGACAGGAATTCCTCCACTACCTTTAAAACTGAAACAGATTGCAGACCAAGGAATGATACTGAGACTGGGAGTGCCATCACACCCACATCACTCTGATACATTTCAAAACAAAGCTTACAAAAAATATATAGATACCTCAAAAGAATATCTTAATATACTGGATCCACAAAATAAAATAGAGACAGATGTGCAAATATTCCCCAGTTGGCTCCAAAACTGAAATCGGCACGGGTTATGCCTACTGTGTATTTAAAGAAGAAGAAATAATATATACATATCAGCAAAGAATACAGAACGAAAACTCAGCGTATCAAGCGGAACAGCTGGCGATCTTGGACTCAATACAATGGTCAAAACAATCAAAATATCGCACAATAGTTATAAAATCAGATAGCCAATCTACAATATCAGCACTAAAAGATATATCTACAAAAAATATAATAATCAGTCAAATAATCCAATCTCTGCAAGGAGCAACACAAAAAATTTATCTACAATGGGTCAAAGGACATTCAGACATAACAGGTAATGAATTAGTGGATCGGTTAGCAAAGGAAGCAACTGACCCAAATTCATTAATACCAGAAACATTTATACCATATCCATCCTCATATCTTAAGAGAATATTAAAGCAAACTTTACATAACTCATGGCAACGTGATTGGGACTTATGTCCCACTGGGCGATATACCTATGCATTGAAGCCAAAAGTTTCAGAAGACTATCTTCTAAGTCATCGATACCTATATATATTCGCTATCAATCATGGCCCTTTCCCGGCTTATTTAATTAAATTTAATAAAGTTTTGTCTTCAAGATGCACTTGTGCCGCAAGAGGGGATTCGCTACATTACGTTCTCACATGCCCATTGACAGCTACTCTACATTTGAGGAAAACAGACACCATCTCTCTGTCGAATTGGTTCAAATCAATCTCGGCGAATTCCTCATTGCTTCAAAAGATAATTAGCTGCATGTCCTTAATAGAAAAAATCCAACTGTTATTCCAAATGCCACCAGTACACATCATTGGCGGTGATGATGATGATGTTGCTTTTCCTGATGATGACGAAGTTTATTGAAAAAATCCACTGTCTCTACTTTTAAAATATTTTATGCTAAAAATCTGACAATTTCAAATAATTTTTAAACTCTTATTAATTGTGACTTTTCTGCTGAGTATGACTTTTGAGTATGACTTTTTGAGTATGACTTTTCTGAAAATTAAGCTGGGCTGTTTTGTCAAATATGTATTTTTTTTTTAATAAACTTGCCAAGCAGGGCTTGCAGGGGCTAAAGCCATATGGTAGGCCTCCCTGCTTGATTGAATCTGAATCTGTGACTTCGCGTTCGTATGCAAAAAACATATATACATTGAAATTTGTAAATTAATAGATTGGCATCAAAGATTTTAGGCAGGGATCCAGATAGATTTCTGGCTTTTTTTTCGAAACGAGATTAACCATGCAAAAGTTGGAATTTTGGGCGAAATTTCTCCAAATACATTCTTATTGGTCTTCTTATTGGTCAATTTCGTTTCGAAAATAGCGAAAAATCTATCTGTATCTCCGCCTAATTTTTTGCTCAGTTTCTTTTAAAGTTATGGCAACAGGAAAGAGAAAAGACATTTTTACATTTTTGGTAATATTACGTTGCATTATTGCACTAATAATTACTTTGCATTATTTCACTAATACATAACTAATACTTAATACATAATTTCAAGAATTCAAACACATCGGAAACTGAGTGAAAATTCGATTAACTCATTGACTTCCATGACACACAAATATGTGTGCCATAAATATTTCTCGAGGCATGGCCGTTTCGAAGAGAAAGGTGAAGGGGGCCTTTGCCCGGGGCCTACGAGATGTCGCTGTGTGTCCTTAACCGGGCCTGCTACAAGTGACGTCACAACCTGCTGACGTCAAAACAGTGATCCACAATAACTTAAAATTTTTCATGTACTTTGTTCGTTTGTACGGATTGTTTACGATAATATTTTGATTTTATTTATTGTTTTATATAGTAATTAATAATATTTTTCAGTGTATTTAGATTATAATGCTATCAATAATTATTGATTATAATTATTAAAGAAAGTGTAGATTATATCTATAAAATAATGAGAAGAAAATGTTGTGCTCCTAGTTTCTAATCTAAGTCTTCAAATTCGCTACTGATAATGAAAAGAAGAAATTTTAGCTACGAAAATTACCTTGTGATAATTTTATTTACATTTCAACAGAAGTGGTCTGCATTAAATGTTTTGATATACGTTTCATAATTCGTGAAGCTAGAATTAATATGATGGTATTGAACTTGCTGTGCTGAGAAAAAAAAATAACCCTAACAATGAATGTCCATCCTACTGTAATGGAAATATTCCGGCATATTTGAATGAATTTGTACTTCCAAATCAAAAAGAGTCAAATGATCTTTAGAAAAAATAAAAATAAAAGAAGCAGACGACAAACAGTTTAAAAAATGATTTTGAAAGAAATACTGTAATAAATTGAATGAAATCTGGATACATTTAGTTAGAAGTGAGTGTGCTTTGTTTATAAAATTAAAAGTAACTGATTTACACAACTTAGTAGTTCTACGTAGTTCCATTTAACATTTTAGCTAACTTAAGTGTACAAATATATTATGAAAATAAAACTTTTGATAAGTTAATTTGAGTGTTTATTAGGTCCTAGACCCAAGTACAATAAATAGACAATTATTAAAATATTACAAGTCAGTTACAAAGTTAAGATAGAAAATTGGGTACTTTTCGGTTAGCCGGGCGCCAATGATATATATATATATATACACACACACACACACACACATATATGTATGAATTAATATATATATATTTATATATGTACATGTATCACTGGCGAACCGAAAAGTACCGAAAAAGGCTTATGGCGAGAGAAGGAAAGTTGGCAACATATTTTCTGGCAACCTATTCGTAGTCTCATATAAATAAGTTTTTTTTTTTTCAATATTTATATAATTTATTTAATATAAAAAAGCCATATATCCCTTTTTATATGCAAGTAGAACAGAATTGTATATATAAATAATTTTATATATATAAATAAACATAAAAGTTCATTAGATTTGTTTTCATAATTGTGTATATAATTTAAAAACATATCGAACTTTCTGAAGTCCGGATTACGCCAAAGCGTTAAAAAAAAGTGCCAAGGTCTCTATAGTTAAAAAATGTCGATTTCTCTATTTAAATTGACATTTATTGTGTTTCGGTGGTTAAATTATGGTATGTAGTTGTAAAAGGGAGGAATGGGATTGATTTTGTAAAGTTTTTGGTAGATTTATTATATTTTTTGTACGTATATTTATTGTAAAATAATGTGTTTAGGAAAAGGTAAGTCAATGGGTTTAATCTGATTTACTAATCTTAGCATTTTTTTTAATTTAAAACTTTTAATTTCCTTTAATAAAACAAGTGTATTGATTCCCTTTTATTTCACGATTATGAAATTTAATATTATTTATGTAATCACAAATTATAAGAGCGGAAATGCTCTTTTTATTACATCTTTCTGCTGCGATACATTGACCAAAGTGGATCACTACTGTGACGTCACTAATACTTGTAGCAGGCCCGGTGAAGGACACACAGCGACATCTCGGAGGCCCCGCTTTGCCCCGGGCGTGAAAATTGAAGGGGCGACAAATTTATACTACCATGCATGGTATTATTTATTTATTTATTCTTTCTTTGGCTGTGGATCATTTTCCGGGGGATTTCTTTATCTCTCTTCGTCATTCGCTTAATTTCTGTCGCAAAACATCATGATTTCTCTAAAAAATAAGCGCAGTTTTCTCATGTTATTTAGTTGTTTAGAATTTCTAAATTAAAATTGAATCTTTCAAAGTTCTAAAATAAACGCGAAATATTTATCGAATAGGGAAGTTGAAATCAGCTGATCAACCATTGTACTTCAACTGGAGGTCAGGGTGGTTCCACCAGTCAGAGCTGCCTATTTATGGTGTGTGGCCTCCAGCATGACGTCAATTGCAACTGCCCTATGGAATTTATTTATATTTCTGCACTTTATCAATTTTGTGACACCTGTCATAAGGAGAAGGAGTGTGTTGGGGGGAAGGGCGCCAAATTGAAACTTTGTCTCGGGCGCAGTTTTCTCTTCGCACATAAAATTAACACTCTGTATATAAAATTAACAAACATTGCCGTGATTGGGGATTGCGAACAGACTTGATAAACGCTGAAAATAATTTTGTAGTCCAAAAAAAAAATAATAAAATAAATAAAAAAAAAACACTTCGTAGCAATTAGTGGCGGTCGACGTGTTAAAATATTATATCTTTATAATTAGTCCGGGTGCCGGTGACATCGAAATTTCCGTAATCGCGGAATTTAAAAAAGTATATGTGAATCGATAGTAGTAAAATGTCATACTAACAAAATAAGCTAAGGTATGACTAGGTTTGACAAGCCGAAAATATGTTTAATTAAATTAATTTATTATTAAAAAGCTATAATTTTTTACCGTTATCGCAGATATTCATCACTATTAGAGCATTTTATAGAAAATTTCGAGATCTTTCAGAAAAACTTATGCAAAATAACGACCACATAGGTCACCAGCATAATAGTTTATCCTTAAGATTTCTCTTATAAGGCACTTCCAGGAAACAACACTCGTGGTCTGCTCGCAGCACAACCACTCCCAAAACTCAATTCAAACTGATCTCACGTCCTGCCTACAGCAAGACCGCGCTCCACTCTCTACTACTTCTGAACTTCACTGTTTCTCATCTACAATCTACTTCAAAAATATTTTTATAAAAAACGATGTTTGAGACAAATGTGACATACCATCTTCTTCCACTCGTGTCTTCAAATGTGCGTTGTTGTTGTTTACACTCTTTCATTTAACTTCGTTTATTGTCTGACTTTCTCGACAGGGCCGACGCAAAGTCGCGCAGGGCCCTGGCAAAGCAGTTAGTGGGGCAAAACGAATACTGCAATACTGGACTAATAAAATTTATTTTAAAATTGTTTGTATCATAGAATAATATATCATATATATAATAAAATGTATGCAAAATATTACTACTTTCATTTTTAATATGATAATGTATTTTAATTTCGGAAAATCTTCTCACCTTTACAATAATTTAAATATTTATTTTTTGAGTTCACGGATCATAAAATCTATACATTCCCCGACAATTATATCAACTTCGCCTGTAATGATTAAAGTTAATACTCACTTTTTTTTTTTTTTTTTTTACCACGAAGAAACATTTAAAAAAAAGCTTAGAGCAAAAATTATATTTTATACAGAGAAAACGTTATTTCGAATTATATGGAGATTAGGGGGCCCCAAATATGACTTCGATTGGCGTGTACCCGTTTGTACGATAATTGCGCAGGCCCTGTTTCTGGATGTCTGCGTTAAATCTTACAATCGATTTTTGTTGTTATTATAAATATAAAAAAATAAATAATTGGTATGAATTTCAGGATTTGTCTCTTAAGACGCGTGTTGTGTCTCTCGTTGCCTTGTTGTGCGACTTGCCTTAGCAAAACACTCTATGTAATACTAGTGTTACTAATGTTTAATTTTAAAAAATACCACTAAGAAATTCATTGTTGTACCAGTAGATACTGAATATAATGTAATACAAATTCAAAATGTCGTTCTGTACTCGAAAACATTCGCTAAATTTGAAAGTTTTCGGTTTTATTTTATGCACGCAACCTGAGTTGAGGGTATAATTTGTCTGCTAGTGGTATTTGCGTCTGCGCATACTGGCATTCTGACGCATCAAAATGCTGTCACCTCTGGGCTGTGACGTCACTTGCATAGAGTCCCATCCGTTGGACAGATTTTGCTCAAATGTTGCACACAAGTTCATTGTCGATGTCAATTCAAATGCAATATTCGTATATTGTCAGGACCGTATCTCGTCAGGTTCAGGATCTAGGGGAAAAATAATAATTTTTTGTTTTTGATTGAAATCACATATCTAACAAACCTATTTGACTTAAATGTTGCACACAAGTTCATTGTCGACGACAATGCATAACGCAATATTCATGCATTGTCAGGACAGGACCAGGGCCAAAAACATCCTTTTACGTTTTGATTGAAATCACATATCAAACAAATCGATTTTGCTCAAATGTTTCACACAAGTTCACCGTCGATGACAATGCAAATACAATATTCATTGTCAGGGCCGTATTTCATCAGAAGCAGGGTCCAGGGGCAAAATCATTCTTTTTCATTTTTGATTGAAATTTGGCTCAAATGTTGCAAACAAGTTCATTGTCGATGGTATTGCATAATGCAATATTCATGTATTGTCAGGACAGGACCGTACCTCATCAGGTTCAGAGTCCAGTGACAAAAACATTCATTTACGTTTTCGATTGAAATCAAATATGTAATTAGCCGATTTTGCTTAAATTTAACACACAAACTTACTGTCGTGGTCAACACATAATTAAGGGCGGTACTTAATCAGGATTTTGTTAATTTTCAGTGCATAATAATCATTCCTAATATTCAGACCGTACCTTATAAGAGCATCATTTTTTCATGAGTTTTTGATTGAAATAACCGATCTAACGAACCGACTTTCCTGAAATTTTGCATACAAGTCCATTAAATTTTGGATTCAACGCGTGTTACTTAAATTTGTTGAATTATATTTCTTGTTTCCTTCATAAAATGCCATTGTCTACTTCTGATTTGAAATTATTAGTAAAAGTAATAAATTTATTTTCTCTTTCTCTTGACTAGTCTCTGATATCTCGCATGTTAGAACCTGATGTAACCAAGAGAGCCAACATAAATCAAGTCAGTCAGTGCTTATGGTTGAAGCATGGAGAGGGTTACCAACGTAGATCTTCTGTAGAGGAGGATGATTTATCTGATATCGAATCCCTCGACAGCCTATCGATATGCTCTCAGGAGGGCGTCATGTGTACGTATGGTAGACGCCATTCTTCGGGCAAATGTAACTGCAGAAGTAGTTCGGATGATTCAGATTAAATAAGAAAAGATTCCACTTCATCAAATGTCAGTTTTTGTCAATCAGTGAAGCAATAAAACCTTTTTAAAGCAGTTTTTTCTTTTTTATTTATTGGTCTTCTGTTGTAAAATACTCATTGTGTCAAATATACAAAGTGTTCGATATGGTTTCCCTCCTGATTACAAAATTTATTCATATCCACTAGATATGAGATAGACATGTGAAACTGGCGTCAAAATGTTGGAAAATTAACTAAGTTTTTTTGTTGCAAGTGTCCGTAACGTGGCTGTAGTGTAGCAGTATCAGTATCCAGTAAATGTACCACGTACCGAGAACTGGCCGACTATCAACCTCAGCTGAAAGGGATGAAAAATCGAAACAATCTTTTGTGAGGTCCCAAAAAATCAGTGAGTACGGCCTCTTTGCAGATGCCAAAAAGGTCTCGTGATACCAAAGAACACACACTGCTTTCTCCTGACTTGTGAACATTTCCGGCACTGACACTGCTATACTACAGGCACGTTACGGAAAACTTTAACAAAAAAACTTGGTTAGTTTCTAAACAATTTGGCACTAGTTTCACATGTCTATCTTATACTTAAAGGATATGAATACATTTTGTAATCAGGAAAAGATACCCCAGAAATTCAATTTCATTTTGAAAAAATGTTTAATCTTTATTAATTTTTAACCCATGTTGACGACATTTATCGAAAATTTGCCGTAATCCTGAAAAATGGGTCTGAAAATCTGGTACTGCGATACGAGCATCATCATAAAATACTTCTACACCTTCTAAATCATGAAAGACACTTTCAATATTATTGTTGTCGAATAGTAAGTGCTGAATTTATCTTCGGACACCTGTATAATCCTAACTTATTCTGTAAAAACTTTAACGAATTAAGTCTAAGAGGCATTACAAACAGTGTTCTCGATTCAACGGATTTTTTTTTATTTCAGAAATTTCGAAATCATACCAGAAATTTTGAGTGGTAATTTTCGCTTTATTTAACGGAATAAACACATTAAATAAAACGAAAATTGCTATTTAGAATTTCTGAATAAAAATATCCGCTAAATTGGCAACATTGATTACAAATCCATATTACAGTGGAATCCAATTAATTCGAAATCAGCGAGACTTGAAAAGAGTAAAGAGAGTAGCGCACAGAGCGCATGCTCAGGCTAAAGGCTTTGACCACACTATGGAAAACAATATTCCTGAACTTGGTGATACTCGTCTGGATGAGTTCAATTAGTTTTGACCAATCAACTTTTATTTCGCTTATGACGCCACTGATATTCCAACAAAAGACTGTTAATCATTTGATTGATACTACCAGGATATCTTTGCATTGCCCGAAGAGATTGTTTCAAAGTGTGTACTGTACATATCTCTCAGTTTGACCATTGCTGGAAGACAAGTTTTATGTTCGAAATTCATTGTTTTGCATAAATTTCTAGAACTCATGGGATGAAAACTGCGGTCCATTGCCAATGACTAACATGACGGGCAATCCAAAACGAGTAAAACAGTCTCTTAGACATTCCATTATTTCCAAAGTAGTAGTTGATCTCATGGGATATACTTCTATCCATTTGGAGTGTGTATCCACAACTAATAAAAACCTCTGCTCGAAATCAGGCCCAGCGAAATAGACATGAATTGTTTCCCATCGAAAACTTGGATACTCCCAGTGGTGCGTTTCAGACCTTGAAAAGCCATCTTTAATTCTTGAACAATTTGTACAGTTTTTAAAAACACCAGAGGGCCCGTGCGAAGATTTCGCACTGAAATCTAATATTTTTTAGGTACTTCTCTATTATCCCGTCGACCACTTTTCATAACAAAAAACTATCGCCAAACTGTAAGATTAAACGCCAAAAATGCAGTCCCATTTACTTGATGTCAGAATCATTATGCGTGTTTGTTACGTCATCTAGTCGTTTTACATTCAACATTTGCGTGTATTTTCATTATGTTTTACTGATTTAGTAGTTATTTTATTCATTAAAATAACAATTGTATCCTTAAATTCTTATATTTTATTTATTTATTTATTTTTTGATATTCCAATGGCAACGTTCTCCCGTTTATTTGCGATAGTTTTTTGTTATGAAAGTGGTCGACGGGATAATAGAAAAGTATAATTTTTTATCAATATACAATATTTATTAGATGCAAGTTTAAACTTCTAAAGAAAAAGCAAGGATAAAAATATCTGTAAACAACATTTAGTTGTTAGTCAAGCCAGAATATCATCTCATTTATTCCATTAATGTTAGACTAAAAACTGATCCAACATTGCTAAAGGCACGCGCGCGAAAAAAAATTAACAATCGTATTTTGACTGTATTAGAGGATGACGTCATCCGCTTCGGGAAAACCATGGGACTTAGAAATATAAATCTAAACATTTCAATTTCAATTTCGCTTTTTAATCATAAGTATAAAATAAACCCGTGCGGTGTTTTTTATAATAATTGCTATGAGCATCCTATAATGTGGTATTTTATTTTTTTGGCAACAATAATTTCAGGAAAATCTTTCATTTCTTTTATGAAAGCAATGCCGATTTAATTTTTATTTTTCAGCAACTTTTAATCAAAAACATGTTTTAACGAATTTTTAAGTGGGCAGAAGCCGGTTCTAAAACCTTTCATATGGTATCTCATTCGTTGTTCTGCGTTTCATATTTTCTTACAAAAAGGGATGTTGACAGGAGAAATAATATATAAGGACCAGAGGGCCCGTGCGAGGATTTCGCACTGAAATCTAATATTTTTTAGGTACTTCTCTATTATGCTGTCGATCACTTTTCATAACAAAAAACTATCGCCAAATTGTAAGATTAAACGCCAAAAATGCAGTCCCATTTACTTGATGTCAGAAGCATTATACGTGTTTGTTAAATCATCAAGTGGTTTTTAATTCGACATTTCGTGTATTTTTCATTATGTTTTACTGGTTTATCTGGAGGCACGGCAGTGCCTCCGCCAAGTCGACAGAGGACAGCCGTAAGCATACTTTTCTGGAAGCAACTCAGGGCACTTTTGACCCCCCCATATCTCCGCGCTAGAGTATCCCAAAAATTTTAAACTTCAATTATAGAGAGTATTTGGCCCACAGGAACAAAATTTAAAATTACAACTTTCTTTCTTTTCTAGTTCAGGCGATATATGAACTCAAACATTCGATTTTTTGTCACTTCTTACTCACTCGTTCACGCGTCATCAAAAAGATTGGGTAGATCCCGTAGCCCCAGAAACTTCACATTTGGAAAAAAGGTAGTGTTTAGGATACAAAGAAAGGAAAAATTATAAAATCCAGAAAATTCGAAAAAAAAAACATTCGAAAATTCAACAAATTCCATCAAAATTGAAAATTGAAAATAATACGATCTTGTAGTCTTGGAAACTTAAGATTTGGTGTGAAGGTAGTGTTTAACATCCAGAAAAAAAAACCCATCAAAAACACCAAAAAAATCGAAAGCAAAATTGAAAAAATCGAAGAAATTGAAAAAAACCGAAAATTTGAAGACAATCCGATTTTGTTGCGCTAGAAAATTCAAATTAGGAATAAAGGTAATATTTAGGATACAGAAAAAGGAAAATTAAAAAAATCCAGAAAATTCGAAAAAAAAATAAAAAAATCGAAAAAAATTGAAAAAATGAAAATAATTTGATACGATAACGCTCGTATTTATAAATTAATTTGGATGAAACTAATTGTGTGTATTAAGCTCACCAATGCCTCGACCGAGTTCGTTGGCCAGCTTGGTCCGCCATCTTGTTTCAAGATGGCGGCCACGGAAAATTTTAAAACTAAAATAAATATACAAAAAAGTTAAAAAATCAAGTTTATTTTTTAATTAGGTGTTAGGACTTGATACAAGGATTCCAGAGAATTTTTTGTTTTACCTCTATCTTAAAAATTGGCTGAGATAGAGCAGTTTGAAATTCTAGGGTGGCTGACATTTTGAAACAAAACAGCACATTACAAAAAACCAACGATAAATTTATGGTCAATAATGGTCAAGCAGGTGCAATCCCGAATGAATACTCCGTGTTATTATAACTGTAACTTTGACTTCGAAATTTTGATACGTTGCATTTTCTATTTGTTGATATTTTTGAACTATGATTTACGCTAAGTGAAATGTTGTTGTTGAAGAGGGATTTTCCATGTAAATCCGAAACGTCCAATTTTAATATGTTTTTAATGTTTTATGAAAGTGTATTCTAATGTCTGTAATTTTAATGATTTTAATATAAATTTATAAGTTTTAGTGAACGCGATTTCTCGCAAATTATTTTCTTTCATTGTTGTAATCATTTTCCCAATCATACGCATAAAACTATATATTCATATCCATTAGCGCCAAATTCTCGCCAAACTTGGCGACAAAAATAAGTCTTCATAAATGAAGCCAACTTGGCTATAGCTCAATAATTTGGCGAAATTCTTATTCAAATTCAGTGTAAACGAATCTTTTGTAAACGGTTTCTTTGCATTTTAACTTGCTGTTTTCGAGTAACATTAGCTAAAATTTTAAAACGAAGATATAGGAAAGCTACCTTTTCCTGCCTGTACAGGCCGGAGGACTTTTTTATGAGTTGTCGGATGCAATCTATGTTTTGCATTAAATAAAGTAAAACATTGAAAAACAAATCCCACAGGATGGGGATAGTTTGTTTTAGATCTGGAGGCACGGCAGTGCCTCCGCCAAGTCGAGAGAGGACAGCCGTAAGCATACTTTTCTGGAAGCAACTCAGGGCACTTTTGACCCCCTCATATCTCCGCGCTGGAGTATCCCAAAAATTTGAAACTTCGTTTTTCTAGAGTATTTGGCACACAGGACCAAAATTTAAAATTAAAACTTTCTATCTTTTCTAGTTCAGACGATATATGAACTCAAACATTCGATTTTTTGTCACTCACTCACTCACTCGTTCACGCGTCATCAAAAAGATTAGGTAGATCCCACAGCCACAGAAACTGAAAATTTGTAATAAAGCTAGCATTTCGGATACAAAGAAACTTGCCCTAGAAACTTGACATTTAGAAAAAAGGTAGTGTCTAGGATACAAAGAAAGGAAAAATTATAAAATACGGAAAATTCGAAAAAAAAAACATTCGAAAATTCAACAAATTCCATCAAAATTGAAAATTGAAAATAATACGATCTTGTAGTCTTAGGAACTTAAGATTCGGTGTGAAGGTAGTGTTTATCATCCAGAAAAAGAAAACATCAAAAACACCAAAAAAATCGAAAGCAAAATTGAAAAAATCGAAAATCGAAAAAAATCGAAAAATTTCAAATAATCCGATTTTGTTGCGCTAGAAACTTGGAATTCGGAATAAAGGTAGTATTTAGGATGCAAAATAAGAAAAAATTAAAAATTCCGGAAAATTTGAAAAAAAAATTCAAAAATTCGAAAAATTCGAAAAAAATTAAAATAATTTGATCTTTTAGCCTTAGAAACTTAAAATTCGCAGTAAAGATAGTGTTTAGGATTCAGAATAAGTTAAAATAAAAAACCAAATAAAATTCGAAAATAAAACAAAAAAATCGAAAAAATCGGAAAAATCGAAAAATAAGGAAAATTTGAAAATAATTCGATTTCATAGCGCTAGAAACTTGAAATTTGGAATAAAGGTAATATTTAAGATACTAAATAAGGAAAAATTCAAAAATATGGATAATTCAAAAATACCCATAAATTAGTGCAGACGATATATGAACTCAAAGTTTCGATTTTTTGTCACTCACACACTCACTCACTCTGGCGTCATCAAAAAGATTGGGTATATCCCACAGCCACAGAAACTGAAAATTTGTAATAAAGCTAGCATTTCGGATACAAAGAAAGGAAAAAATATAAAATCCGGAAAATTAAAAAAAAAAAAAAAAAAAAACATTCGAAAATTCAAAAAAATCGAACAAAATTGAAATTTGAAAATAACACGATCTTGTAGTCTTAAAAACTTAAAATTTGGTGTGAAGGTAGTGTTTAGAATTCAGAAAAAGAAAACATCAAAAACACACAAAAGAAAATTGAAAATAAAATCGAAAAATCGAAAAAAATCGAAAAATTTCAAATAATTCAATTTTGTTGCGCTAGAAACTCGGAATTCGGAATAAAGGTAGTATTTAGGATGCAAAATAAGGAAAAATTAAAAAATCCAAAAAACTCGAAAAAAAATCAAAAAATCGAAAAATTCGAAAAAATTTGAAAATTTTTTAAATAATTTGATCTTTTGGCCTTAGAAACTTAAAATTCGCGGTAAAGATAGTGTTTAGGATTCAGAATAAGTTAAAATAAAAACGCAATAAAATTCGAAAATAAAATAAAAAAATCGAAAGAAATCGAAAAATAAGGAAATTTTGAAAATAATTTGATTTTATAGCGCTAGAAACTTGAAATTTGGAATAAAGGTAATATTTAAGATACTAAATAAGGAAACATTAAAAAATATGGATAATTAAAAAAAAAGAATCGAAAATTTAAAAAAACAAAATAGAAAGAAAGAAAGAAAAAGAGAGAAATTGAAAATAATACGATCTCGTAGTCTTAGAAACTGAATATTTGGTGTAAAGGTAGTGTTTAGGATTCAGAAAAAGAAAAATTAAAAACACAACAAAAATTGAAAATAAAATAAAAAAAACGAAAATTTGAAAATAATTCGATTTTGTAAAGCTAGAAACTTAAAATTTGGAATAAAGTTAGTATTTAGGATACAAAAAAAGAAATAAATAAAAAATCTGTAAAATTCGAAAAAAAATTCGAAAATTTGAAAATTGAAAAAAATTTGATTTTGTAGCTTTAGAACTTAAAATTCGGCGTAAACTTATTGTTTAAGATACAGAAAAAGGAAAAATTAAAACACAATAAAATCGAAAATAGAATAAAAAACTCGAAAAAGATCGGAAATTTTAAAATAATTCGATTTTGTAGCTCTAGAAACTTAAAATTTGTAATAAAGGATACAAAATAAGAAAAAATTATAAAATCCAGAAAATTATAAAAAAAAAATGCGAAAAAATCAAAAAAAATATTTTTATCTTGTAGTCTTAGAAACTTAAAACTTGGTGTAAAGGTAGTATTTACTATTCAATAAAAGGAACAATTAAAAAATTCGAAAATAAAATCGAAAAATCGAAATATGTTTAAGAAATCGAAAATTCGAAAACAATTTGATTTTGTACTGCTAGAAACATTAGTTATAAGATAATTGTCCTATTAGCTAGTACAACGCCCCTAATTGTTTTATGTTATTTCCCCCGGATTATGGTTTTCTTTTCTTTCGTTTACGAATTTCGTTATAGAAAAGTTCCGCTATAGACTGGCTACGATATAGGCGATTTCTTTATAGACAGGTTTGTTTTCTTTCACATGTTGTACTCTATTTACTTCAAATATGAAATATGGATTGTTAAATGATGTTAGCCCCACAAAAATTTTCACAGCTCCCCCTACCCTCCCGACATTACTGGCTGGTTATGGCTTAACTAGCCGCCACTGGCGACCAGTTTGGTCTCCCTTAAATGTATGTTAAACATTGCAACACGTTACATTTATTCATAATTTAATTTTCCCTTAATCCTTCTCCAAATCGGAAGATTCTAATAGACAAATCATGAACTTTTGCGATCATGGTAGCATTTCGCATATTTTTTGGGCACAAATGTCACATACGCACGTTGGCGCGATTCCCCCCCCCCCTCACCCGCCAATTTGGCGAAAACTTTGTTATGGAAATTGTTGTTTATTTACTTTTTTATTTTAATTCTATAAATTATTTTTGATATGTATATCAATATTTATTTACATCAAACTATCATTTATTTATTTTTATTCTTTTTTTTAATTATGAGTATTTTTGTTAGCCGGGAGCAGATGATAATTTGCCAAATATCGTTCCCATCACCGTCATTCATACTACAATTAATTTAATTTTAAATTATAAACCTGCCACTCATTTCATTTAAAATACTTAACTTTAATCTAAAATGCTTATATTACATAAATTTAAAATACTTCACACTTTTCATTTAAAAGAGAAATAAATAAATAAATAAGAAATAATATCATAAATCAAAACATTTGATTTCAAAATCAAAGTATCATTTCTAATTTGTACACGCGATAAATAAAAGCTGTAATAGCGATTTTAAAAATGCTAAAAATCTGATTCATTAAATATTATTACATGAGTTCAATTTACGTCAAGAAAAGGTCCGAAAGTTGAGTTGTATAGCACATAATTATGGTAAACTTTGATTGTCTCACTGGTGCGAATTATTTTTTTGACGCGAGGCAGCGGTCCAAAAATTCATTCGCGGAGAACTTGCTTTGCGAATGATTACCTCCATGATTTAATATTTTAAATGTTCACGACGAATCAATCTTTTTTTTGTTTACTTTTATGAATAGAGAATTTGAACTGCGAATCTTTCGACTGAAGTTATTGCAGAATATATACATAATTGAACGCAAGTCATCTCTCAAATATTAATTTATTTTGAACGATCTTTCTTAAAATGTAACTTTTATGCAGTTTATTCGAAAAAATAATTTTGAATAAAAATGGCCGCTTGGCATATGAAAAAGTGAAACGGACATCCCGGAACTGTTGAGGACAGTCACATGACTTACGGTTTTATTTTAGAAGATGATAAGGGGGCCTTGGCAATAATATTTAATGGATCAAATTTCGAAACGAATTATCAGCTTTTATTTTTCGCGCGTGCAAATTAGAAACGATACTTTAATTTTGAAATCAAATGTTTTGATTTATGATATTTTTTCTTATTTGTCTATTTTCTATTTTAAAGAAAAATGTGAACGTCAGGTATTTTAAATTGGAACAGCTGTCACGGACGCACCGGGGTTGGCGCGATTTTTGTTTTGTGCCATTTTGGCGAGAAAATCCCATTTTCAGGTACCTATTAGAGATTACTAAAACAGCATGTACTTTTATTTTATTATGAAATAGCTTATTTTATATTAAAAAGTCCTTCCGGCCTGTACCGGGAGGAAAAGGTAGCTTTCCTATATCTTAGTTTTAAAATTTTAGCTAATGTTACACGAAAACAGCAACTTAAAATGCAAATAAAACGTTTACAAAAGATTCGTTAATACTGAATTTGAATAAGAAATTCGCCAAATTATTGAGCAATAGCCAAATTGACTTCATTTATGAAAACTTATTTTGGTCGCCAAATTTGGCGATATTTCGCCAAATGTCGCCAAGTTTGGCGAGAATTTGGCGCTAACAGATATGAATATATAGTTTTATGCGTTTGATTGGGAAAATTATTACAACAATGAAAATTTTTGTAATGTGCTGTCTTGTTTCAAAATGTCAGCCACCCTAGAATTTCAAACTGCTCTATCTCAGCCGTTTTTTAAGATAGAGGTAAAACAAAAAATGCTCTGGAATCCTCGTTTCAAGGCCTAACACTGAATTAAAAAATAAATTTGAATTTTTAACTTTTTTGTATATTTATTTTAGTTTTAAATTTTTAAATGGCCGCCATCTTGAAACAAAATGGCGGACCAAGCTTGCCAACGAACTCGGTCGAGACATTGGTGAGCTTAATACACACAATTAGTTTCATCAAAATTGATTTATAAATACGAGCGTTATCGTATGACATAGGTCAGATATATATATATATATATATGGAGATATATATATATATATATATATATATATATATATATATATATATATAAATCAACATTTGAACGGAGGGTGGTTTTGGGGTCTGGGGGTCATGATCGGTGAAAATATATCAAAATTTTCCGGAACTGCTTTCCTCCGAACGGCTGCAATAGGTAGCTTTATACTTTTTTGTATTGAAAGCTACCTAAAAACACACAATCTTATTATAAAACACACACAATGATTAATTTATTATAAAGTGGATTAAGCGGTTTTTGTCAAGAAAGATGAATAACAACAAAAAATGTGAAATGCTACCACGATCGCAAAAGTTCTTGATTTGTCTATTAGATTTTTCCGGTTTTCGAAGGATTAAGGAAAAAAAATAAATTATGAATAAAAATAATTTGTTCCAATGCTTAATATGCATTTAAGGGCGACCAAACTGGTCGCCAGTGGCGGCTAGTGCACTAATATTTATCCTTTTGATTCATTGAAGTGTCGCTGTATGGGAGTAATAAACAACATTATTAGAAGAAAGTAATATTGCGTGAAGTACGAAGTAGATCCATTTTTCTTTGAATATAATATTATTATTGTAATTCTTGGCTTTATATACACATTTAAATCGCGTTTTGGAGACTGCATAAAAGTGTTCCAATTTTACATTATATTTGGGATATATACTAGGGTGTCTTAACTGTTCGACTACATTTTAGATTCTGAGAGATTGTTATTGAGTTCTAGCGCACGGGGCATCAGCTGTAGGTTGAAGTAGGGAGGTCTGCAGAGTTTCTCAGCTGATCAGTTTCGACAGTCTCTGGTTTTATTCACTTTGGCTTGGTTTGCAGCTGCGGTTATCACTTGAAGTACTTATAGTTAATTGGGGTCTGGTTTTCAACATGTTCTAAGTGTTCTTTCGATCGTTCACTACACTGGAGATTATTAACTGCATAAAAAGGTTTCTCCGTCATATATATATATATATATATATATATATATATATCCATAAACCAAGACATTTTGTTTCAACATCAAAGCATTGTTTCTAAATTACACAGGCGAAAAATTAAAGCTTTTATTGGCGAGAAAAAAAAAATTAATGTCGAGATTTGCGCGCGGCTAACATAAAAGTACCCCAAAAAGGTATTAGGAACAATATGGTTTAATGTCAGTGGCGGCTCGTGAGTGGTTTTACTTGGGGCACTAAATGCATGTCTACCAAATTTATTCTTTTCTTACAACTATTTTGTAAAAGAAATTTTTGCCGTTTTTACTGGCAGAAATTTCTGTCATTAAACAAATATTAAATTTCTTTTTAGCTCACAGGCTATCAAAGCCTGAGAGCTTATGTGCCCGCCGGTTCTGTATGTATGTACGTAACGTGATAACTCTTCATAGAAATATCCGTTTTCCTTCAAATTTTGTTTATATGTTCACTGTGTTAAGGCGCTTCCCTGATTAGTTTTCGGGATTGATTGGTTAACTATAAAGGGGGAAACGGTGGGGCTAATCCCCCCCTTAATTTATATAAATGGGTTTTTCATGCAGAATTATTCCGTTTTCCTTTAAATTTTGTATATAGGTTTATTGTGGTAAGGACCTTTCATGATTAGTTTTGGGGGTCCATTGGTTAAGTATAAAGAGGGGAAACGGGGGGGCTATTCCCCCTCAATTTAGATAAATGGGTTTTTCCTGCAGAATTATCCGATTTTCTTCCAATTTTGTGTATAGCTTCATTGTGGTAAGGCACTTCCCTGATTAGTTTGGGGTGTCCATTGGTTAAGTATAAAGAGGGGAAAGAGGGAGGCTACCGCCCTCAATTTAGATAAATGGGGTTTTCATGCAGAATTATCCGATTTTCTTCAAATTTTGTATATAGGTTCATTGTGGTAAGGCCACAAATTTGAAATAAGAATATAATATACAATTAGTGCGAATAGCCTGTGAGCTCAATGCTCTCAGTTTAACTGGGCAGTTTTCTTTTTATTTAAAATAGTGGTACGAAAATAATAAGTCTTTCAGGTATGTATTTAGTGCCCCAAAAATCACCAGTCACGAGCCGCAACTGTTTAATGTAAATAGGGATATCATTGTATAAGCTAAAATACGATAGTTGTCATTGAACCATATTGCGGAAGATTACTTAATAGGTTTTAAAATCACCCCATTAGCGAACGTATTGCAACTGATAAGCAAACGGACATGAAGCATAAATGCCTAACGGAGTTAAGCGGTTTCTGTCAAGAAAGATGAAGTACGTAACAATAAAAAAATATATATGAAGAGTTGCATGATCGCAAAGAGTTCTTGATTTATCTATCAGAATCTTCCAATTTGAAGAAGGATTAAGAAAGTAAATTACATTATGAATAAAAGTAACATGTTGCAACGCTTAGCATACATTTAAGGGAGACCAAACTGGACGCCAAAAGCGCCTAGTTAACGATTAATACACATAAAGGATTTTATGAATGCACAAGATTGATGTGTGGACTAAATTCAGCACTCACTATTCGACAACAATATATTGACAGTGTGTTTCATGATTTAGAAGGTGTAGAAGTATTTTATGATGATTCGCGTATCGCAGTACCAGATTTTCAGACCCATTTGTCAGGATTACGGCAATTTTTCGATAAATGTCGTCAACATGGTAAAAAATTAATAAAGGTTAAACATTTTTTCAAAATGAAATTGAATTTCTGGGCTATATAAGGTACATTCTCAAGGATAATTCAAAACGAAGATCCAATCTGAAAGATCGCTACAATTAAGAATGCTAAAATGCCTTAAAAAGTTCAAGAAATCCAGTCTTTTATGGAATTAGTAAACTTCCATTCTAGATTCTCAAACAAACTTTCTACTTTAGCATATCCACTGCTTAATTTAACTAAAAAGTGTTCCGCGGAAAAAGGATAAAATATTGTCAAGAAGTAGTCCTAAACAAGATGAAATCTGTTCTGATAGAGTATTGGCACACTACGATCCTAAACTTCCTATTTTCTTAGCAGCTGATGCATCTACAGTTGACCACTTCACAGTTCAGTACTTTCCCACAGATTTCCGGATGGTTCCGAAAGGTCTATAGCATTTGCTTCAAGAACACTTTCGCTAACCGAACAACGATATTCACAAATTTATAAAGAAGCTCTAGCTATAATCTAGGTTATTAAAATTTTTAATCTTTACTTTAAAGGAAAATTGATTTACTCTCGATACAGATCATAAACTTCTTGTGGAAAAATTTGCTTGCAAAAACGGTCTTCCAGTTTTGTCTGCTACAAGAGTTTTGCATTATGCCTTAGTATTGCAGACTTATCAGTTGGATATAATTTATCGAAATACTAAAAAGGACGTGGTAATGCAGATTGTCTTTCACTATTATCTTTAAGATCTGAAGACATAGAATTAAAAGATGAAGTTTCAGTTTTTCAACTTTCCCAAATAGAAACACTTTCAACAACGGCAAGAGATTTAGCCAAAACAACTGCAAATAACATTGAATAAGTGCCTTTGCTAAATACTTTGAATAGGGGGACGTTACTAAAAGGGAAAAAAGTTGAATACACTCTCCAGCATGGTTGCATTATGTACGGCCAAAGAGTTTATGCTCCTAAGCAATATCATGACAAGGTTTTGGAAGAACTTTATCAGGAGCATTTGGGAGTCGTTAAAATGAAAGCGATAGCAAGATCTTATCTATGTCCATTGAAAAAACATAGATAGAAACATTGAAGATCATTATATATATTAATTCTCCTGTCAACATCCCTTTTTTTCTGAAAATACGAAACTCAGAACGACGAATGATATAGCATATGAAAGGATTTTGAAAACGCTTCTGACATAGCACACTTAACATTTCGTTAAAACATGTTTTCGATTAAAAATTGCTGATAAATAAAAATTAAATCAGCATTGTTTTCCTATATGAAATGAAAGGTTTTCCTCAAAACATTGTTGCCAAAAAAATAAAATACCACATTATATGATGCTCAGCAATTATTATAAAAAACACCGCACGGGTTTATTTTATATTTATGATTAAAAAGCGAAATTTAAATTTAAATGTTTAGATTTATATTTCTATGTCCCATGTTTTTCCCGAAGCGGATGACGTCATCCTCTAATGCAGTTAAAATACGATTGTTAATTTTTTTTTTTCTCGCGCGTGCCTTTAGCAATCTTGGATCAGTTTTTACTCTAACTTTGATGGAATAAATTAGATGATATTCTGGATTGAATATCAACTAAATGTTGTTTACAGATATTTTTATCCTTGCTTTTTCTTTAGAAGTTTAAACCTGCATCTAATAACTATTACATATTGATAAAAAATGGTACTTCTCTTTTATCCCGTCGACCACTTTTCATAACAAAAAACTATCGCCAAATAAACGGGAGAACGTTGCCATTGGAATATCAAAATAAATAAATAAAATATAAGAATTTAAGGACACAATTGTTATTTTAATTAATGAAATAACTTAATCTCATCAAAAAGTCACCTGTAAAAAATGCAGCCAATTCTCGTAACTCATTTACCGTAAAAAGTACTGAGATCGTATAAAGCCAAGTTTAACTATCTTATTAACTCTGAAATTTTCATTCACAAAATCACTCCTAGTCTCTACATCTTTAGTTAATTATTATTTTCTGACTTGGCAATTACGCAGCACGAGAATGTGATGTATATAGTTAGTCTTAATCAAATAATACTATAACATATGAAGGTGTAATAACTTCCCTGTGCGTATATAATTTGCTTTAGTTAAATTATCCCATCCCATCCCATAACATAGTAAGGTGTAATAAATTCCCTGTGCTGCGTAATTGCCAAGTCACAAAATAATAATTAACTAAAGATGTAGAGACTAGGAGTGATTTTGTGAATGAAAATTTCAGAGTTAATAAGATAGTTAAACTTGGCTTTATACGATCTCAGTACTTTTTACGGTAAATGAGTTACGAGACTTGGCTGCATTTTTTACAGGTGACTTTTTGATGAGATTTCACTTCTTTTTGTAAGTAACCCTCCTTTTCTTGATTTTGGGTTCTTTTTGGAGATCATCCACTGATTTTCGCTAAGCCCACACTCTGTCCCTATTATTTACAGGTATCAAAAAACTAAAGCTTTAGTTTCGTTTGCAAAGTACTGTAGATAAAAAGAGATTTCAGGTTCCTAGGCAAGCACTAAATTATGGGAGGGGGAGTGTCAAAAGTACTCTCAATTGCTTCCAGGATAGGCACTATGCATCTGAGATATAACTCGCAGCCCTAGATACTTGATATTTAAAATAAAAGAACTTTTTAGTATAAAAAGAAAGCCAAAATTAAAATTTCCGGCAATTTCCAATAAATCAAACTATATTCCTTTTTTCGATGGTTTTTTTTCGTTTTTTTTAGACTTTTTTTTATTATTTACGGATTTTTTAATTTTTCCTTACTTTGTGTACAAAACCCTGCCTTTCTGCCAAATGTCAATCTTCTAGGACTACAAAATCGAATTATTTTCAAATTTTCGACTTTTTATAAATTTATTGATTTTCCGATTTTAATTCTAAGTTACCTGATTGTCATGCCAATATAGTCATTACTTAATCCGTCTTCTTAGGATCATTTAGGTTTAATTTAGAGATAAATCAAGTGAATCTTAGAGTCACCATGATTTTATTTAGAAAGGACTATCTTCTAAAATAAAACCGTAAGTCATGTGACTGTCCTCAACAGTTCCGGGATGTCCGTTTCACTTTTTCATATGCCAAGCGGCCATTTTTATTCAAAATTATTTTTTCGAATAAACTGCATAAAAGTTACATTTTAAGAAAGATCGTTCAAAATAAATTAATATTTGAGAGATGACTTGCGTTCAATTATGTATATATTCTGCAATAACTTCAGTCGAAAGATTCGCAGTTCAAATTCTCTATTCATAAAAGTAAACAAAAAAAAGATTGATTCGTCGTGAACATTTAAAATATTAAATCATGGAGGTAATCATTCGCAAAGCAAGTTCTCCGCGAATGAATTTTTGGACCGCTGCCTCGCGTCAAAAAAATAATTCGCACCAGTGAGACAATCAAAGTTTACCATAATTATGTGCTATACAACTCAACTTTCGGACCTTTTCTTGACGTAAATTGAACTCATGTAATAATATTTAATGAATTAATGAAAGTTTTTAGCATTTTTAAAATCGCTAATACAGCTTTTATTTATCGTGTGTACAAATTAGAAATGATACTTTGATTTTGAAATCAAATGTTTTGATTTATGATATTATTTCTTATTTATTTATTTATTTCTCTTTTAAATGAAAAGTGTGAAGTATTTTAAATTTATGTAATATAAGCATTTTAGATTAAAGTTAAGTATTTTAAATGAAATGAGTGGCAGGTTTATAATTTAAAATTAAATTAATTGTAGTATGAATGACGGTGATGGGAACGATATTTGGCAAATTATCATCTGCTCCCGGCTAACAAAAATACTCATAATTAAAAAAAAGAATAAAAATAAATAAATGATAGTTTGATGTAAATAAATATTGATATACATATCAAAAATAATTTATAGAATTAAAATAAAAAAGTAAATAAACAACAATTTCCATAACAAAGTTTTCGCCAAATTGGCGGGTGAGGGGGGGGGGGGGGGGGAATCGCGCCAACGTGCGTATGTGACATTTGTGCCCAAAAAATATGCGAAATGCTACCATGATCGCAAAAGTTCATGATTTGTCTATTAGAATCTTCCGATTTGGCGAAGGATTAAGGGAAAATTAAATTATGAATAAATGTAACGTGTTGCAATGTTTAACATACATTTAAGGGAGACCAAACTGGTCGCCAGTGGCGGCTAGTAGTACTATAGTAAGTAGCAATATTACTAAACTAGATGAATCAAAGTTATCCTCGTCGTCAGTCTGAAACTCGGCAATTACTCGGCAATTACAAACATAGCAGATAAAAGTTGGCTATTCGCACGTTGCCATTTAAGTACAATTGTTCATTTTAATATACGACAAATAAGAAGGAAGATATTGTTTTAATTTTCATAATGTGACTATATATGGTTGAATTTCATCTCCGTAGCTAGATTTGGGGGTGGTGGGGGGGGGGGTATAAAAGCAAGCCCCTCTACTACAGGGTTGAAAGGTTGAAAAGAAATCATTCCTACACTTTATTTTATTTTATTTTTTTTTTTTTTAATAAAGAAAAAGGCATTGTAACTTAAAATTTATAAGATTGCTTCCTGCCTCAATGAGAAATTCTGGCTATGATTTTATTGAATTTTAGAATGTTGTAACCAGTTTTTTTGTTCTGCATTGAGAGGTGGTATGTATTTTCCTTTAATAGAAACTTATGCAGAGAACATTGTTTTGCATAAATAAAATGATTGTGAAATGCAGAAGAATAAATTCAGCTTTAGCTGATAAGATTTGAAACTCGTCTGTTAGCATACACCAAAAATCTGGGACTCTATTTGTGATTAGCTTCAAACTTTGTTTTTATATCGGAACTTGATGTCAAATCAAGCAGGCTTTTTCCGGTTGCTGTGGTATCACAGAGGCAGAACGTGCATTTACAATCCAAACTCTTCTGTAATGTTTTAGAATCTCTTTGGAAAATAAGAGATTCTAAATATCAAGACAACATAGCAGGTGGTCTTCAAACTCATTTAGGATATCTGCTCTGTAGGAATGTCTTACAGTTCTGTTAATTCTTTTGTCTTACATTTTATTTGGCATTGAAAGACTATAATGGGTTATATAATGAATACAGACTATCCAGTCTTTTATATTTAAATGACTTTACTCCATTTTTGTTAAATCCTTGCATTTTATCATTAACATTTTTAAAAAATCTTGAAATGACAGACATATAAATCATTTTTAGGGTTCCGTACTTAAAAAGTAAAATCGTAACCGTTATAAAAATGAATTAAAAAATAAGATCATTCCTGTGTCTGTCTGTCAGAGCCCTTTTCTCATAAACTATGAGATGTGGAAAGTTATAAAGTCTTTTTACCCACATATTTTCAGATTATTAGCGATTCACAAATATGTTTAAGAAAAAATTAGGAGGCTAATTTAGTTACTTAAAAAAAAAAAAAGTTTTATTTTTGTATATTGTGGGGTATCATGTGAAAAATCTCGTAATATCGAACTCAAAAATATATTTGTTTTAATTTTAGTTAGTATATTTTCAGAGATATCGTGAAAAATGTACTGCAAAAGTATGTCCCTCAACCCCACCCCCCCTCCTTTATTTCTGAATCTACTGAAACTAAAACTATCAAAAAATTAGGGGTTGTAGGAGTTTATTTAAACCTTGCAGGAAAACTATAGCGATTTTCCTAGGTAACATAGTTTTTAGAAACATGCATTTTTCTGTTACACACAAACTTTACTTTTCAGGCGGTCTGCGGGGGAGTTGACAGCCACACGAGGTATCTATCAACACAGAATCATCCAAGGCTATTTGATAACGATTTTCAAAAAAATTGTCAGTAATTAGCCAGGATATTAAGTTACTTGAAGAAAAATAACTTTTTTATATATCATGTAGGGTATTGTTCAAAAGATCTCGTAATATTGAACTAAATATATATATATATATATATATATTTTTTAATTCTAGGTATTATATTTTCAGAGATGTCATCGAAAGTATACTGGAAAAATATTTTCCCCCCTCCTCCCCCTTCCCCCCTCCTCCCCCTTCCCCCCTTTCCTTTTTCCGAATCTATTGAAAATAAAATTATGAAAAAATTAGGGGTAGTAGAAGTTTGTTAATTAATAAATTTAATGTACGGAAGAAACACTTTCAGTGCAAGTTATACTTGTACTTGACCTTCATTTTTTTTCCCCTCCTAAATATCAGCAAAACTTTGTCAATTTCATTAGTTAGTGATCGTCATTCGACTTCTCTGCCAAAGTGAAGTCATCTTCATTCAGAGAGATTCTGCTACTTTCCTCAATTCAAAGAGGCGCATTAAACTTTTACTGCAGAATATCGCCTTTACCTATGTGTGAAGAAGTAAAAACTGATACAGACTCCCTATGCCATCATACAAAGTTTGAAACAGGCTATAATTTTTGAGTAGTGATTTTATAAAATTTATTATTGTCATGTAATTTCATATAATTTAACTGTTCAAAACTTCTGTTATATCATGTGGCCTTTTTATTGCACTGCAAGAGCTTGGCAGTGAAATATGCAATGGCTTCTATTGCACCCCTTGCTACTTTCTTCTATCTTTACAAGAAGAAAGTGTTGGATTCATGAAAATTTTCGTCTTCTGGTTTTCGACGGATTTATACATTTTAGAAGGTCCTTAACACGATTTGACTGTTTTTAGAAAATGTCTAAGTGTGAATCTCTGACTCTGTCTGTCTGTCTGAATGTGACAAAAATTTTGAGGGCACCCTATCTCAAGAACTAATGCACGAAATTTAATAAAACTTTATGTTCAGTTAGTTCAAATAAATTGGTGCTGATTAGTTTTTTGTGAAAATCGGCCAATAGGTGGTGCTGCTATGCTGCACTTTTCGCGATTTCTTCACTAGCTCTATCTCAAGAACTAATGAACTTATTTTCATCAAACTTCAGATTCAGTTAGACCTTAACATAAATAGATGCTGATTATGTTTTGGTGTAGATATCCCGAAAGGTGGTGCTTCTATACCACTTTTTTCAGGATTTTTACAATAGCTATACCTCAAGAACTCATGCACGGAATTTCATCAAACTTCAGATTCTGTTAGACCTTGACATAAATAGATGCTGCGTACGTTTTAGTGTAAATAGCCCAACAGGTGGCGCTGCTATGCTACTTTTTTTATTATTATCACGAAAACTATATCTCAAGAACTAATGTACGGATTCTCATCAAACTTCAGATTCAGTTAGACATTGACATAAGGTGTTGTTTAGGTTTTGGTCTAAATCTCCCAACAGGTGGTGCTGCTGTGCCACGCTTTGAAGGATTTACACGATTTTAGCAATAGTCATATCTCAAGAATTAATGCACGGAATTTAATTAAACTTTAGATTTAGTTAGACCTTGATATAAATTGGTGCTGATTCTTTTTAGTCTATGTGAAACCTGTGTGAGATAGATAGAAGAAAGTTTTGGTATTGGCACATCCGACTAGGTTTTTCCTTTTGTTTTTGCAGTAGCACCAGGCATCTTACAACCCATTACATTTGCTTTATCTGTATGCACATTGACACAGTTATCCCATAGGATGTTACTGTGTGTGAAAAATTTGCATAATAATGTAAAAATTCCAGAGCCTTTTGCTGTAATCTTTAAGGGTTTGCCGAGAAGCCGGTTCCCTTGAAAAGAGTCTATGTATGAATAGTGCACACATACCATTATTATTGCTAATCCCAACTACATTGGTTGATTCATTGATTTGAAGAGATTTATACATGAAATTAAAGTAACTCATTAATTTGTCAGTCCTCTATATTTTTGTCAGATTCTGTCTTTGGCAGTGTAACTTCTTGCAGCTTTTTCATTCAACATTGTCTTTTGTACAAGGTTTGGTAAAAAAAAAAAAAAAAAAATTAACAATGTTAATAAATAAGGGCTTTGACAGCTTGAAAAATCCTGTAACTTACAAAGATCCTACCATATTCGCTTCCAACTGTTTTTTTTTATTTATACTCTACTTTTCTCAGCTTTAAGGTCAGTATTCTTGCTTCTAACAATAATTTGGTTTATTCTTGCATTCTGAATGCACCCTTTTTGAATAACTATGCATTTTTTTAAAACAAACTACGCAGTTAAATTTACTATCAGTGTCTCAGGGAATAAAGTAAGCTGAATGAGGATTATATTTTCCTTTAAAAGTTTGTTAAACTGTGATAAAATCTGCAGGGAAAATATTTATATATCTTTTCCACAGAGCAAGATTTGAGAAATTTTGTTTTGAAGCATTAATTGTTTTTCTCCTCTCTCTCTCTCTCTCTCTTCTTTTTAGCTGCTTGCTATTGTTATCTCTGTGGATAGTGCATACTAGTTTTGATGGGAAAAAGAGCTTCTCAATCTACACTGTACAGTTATTCTTAAAATAAAATCTGCTATAAACAAAATATTGAAAGCCACACTTCCATTACTGGGTTCCTCAGTGATTGTGAAGAAGCTTTGTTACTCTTTGCACAAGGATTTTTAAAAGATGTTGGGAAAGTGTGGGTGAGTGGCAAGATGCACCCATGAGGTGAATTAAAATGCATGCATAATAGTAAAAAGGTTGGGAACTCCTAGCATACTGGTATTTATAGTCTCTAAAATTCAGATAATTTGGTTTTCGTCTTGCACTTCTTCTCTTATATAAAGTTCCTGCGTAGTTGTGTTTCACTTAAAATTTTATGAGTCAGCCTGACTCGCTAATCATAAAATTTGAGACTCAATAAATTAGAAAATGTGAGTCAGTTATGAATAGTCACAAGTTATTTAAAGAATTATATTTATTAGAATATTAACGTTTTAGTGGCTGTTCTAATATTAGATTTGCACTAGCAACTACCACAAATAATCTTTATACTATTAAATGAGCAATTTTCATACATTTATTTATATATTGGGTTCTCAAAATAATAGATGGGTTGTTTTTGGGGTCTAGAAATTAATCTCTCAGGATGTCATATCCAGGAAAAACCGCTTTCATGCTATACGTGCTTTTTGCACAGGTATATAAATCATTATAGAAAGCATAAAAAGTGTGCAAGAACTGCCAAAAATTGAAATGAAATATTAAAATATTCCAAATAATTGGTATGTGAAGTGTAACAATTTATTATCTTATACAGATTCAGAGAAAATATAGTTCCAGAGGCAAGGTGGGCATCAAACAAATATGTTGCTAGCAATAATATTGTTTTAACTGTGTGAGACTTAGATAATGATATTAAGTATGCCAATTGGCTCTGAACGTGATTCTGAAAGCCCATGTGATTCTTCTGATTGCCCACAAAAAAAAAAAAATAATAATAATAACTGCAGTTAGAGTTTTCCCCATTTGTCTGGAGTGAAGCTCGATCGACCAGGTGAAAGGACCAAGTTCTAATGAAATCTGAAATATTATTTTAGTTAACTTTTCCTCTAAGTAATGTTTTGTTTATAAACTTCTCCATAGAAGTTTTATTTCTTTAAGAGGCTCACTTAATTGGTATAGAATATCAATGCTATCTCTTGTTGTATGAACAATCAGTTGAAACACTAATAAAACCACTAACATCGCTTTGAAATAACACTGTTCAAGGGTTAAAAAATAATAATGATGATAATAATTATGCTATGAAATTAATACATTCATAGACTATGCTACAAAACAATAAAAATGTGAAAAATGAATTATTTGCATACCATCAGTTAAAAAATAAATGAAGTCTATCATGAAAAAGTTATTTTGTTGACATTTTTCTCTTACATTTTGTATGTTTCCCATATAAGCAGTAATCTGCATATTTTCATTCTATTTGCTGCTGTATCTTTCACTGTGTTCATCAGAAAAAGCTCCCAATTATTCAGAAAAAAAAGCCCAACTGAGAATGTGGGAAGTACAAATTTAGAGACATATTGCATCCCGATGCCTTAACCCGTTGGGGACGAGTGACATGTATACGTGCCGCAATAAGATGCTCAGAATCCTCAATTATTACCACCAGTTATTACTTACCCATCATACGTAGTATAGGGTAAGTCTTGTAATCGTTTTGAAAATCGAAAAATTTTTTTTGACGGATTTACACGTTTCAGACACTGGAGATTCCGAAAAACATATTTTTAGAAAAAAAAATTTGCCGTCCGTCTGTGTGTCTGTGTGTGTGTCTGTAAACGCTCTATCTCCCGAAAAAATTGAGATAGAGACTTGCAATTTGGTATGTACTTAGTATGTAATAATGGGAAGAAGCCTATTTCATTTCAATAACCTCGATTAACCGGAACAATTTTTTTCGGACTCTCGAAATATTCGTTCTGATGAAAAGTATATAAAAATTTTCGAAATTGTTTATTTTAAGAAATGAATATAAAAGACAATAAAAAAACATAAATTTTGAATAAAGCATGAAGTCGATCGGATAATTAGTTGCCGAGATATTTGGAATCCTATTTTCCACACTCTTCGATTTTTCATGACCCTGTATTTCATCCAAATTTCACTTCAAAGATATATTTTAATTGGAAATTTGACGCTTAATCAGATGCAAAAAACCGCTAGTTAATAGGATTATTATTTTTGGAGTTATAAGGAAAAACCTCTTTCAAGCAATTCAGTAATCGAGCCTTTAAAGTTTGTGACGTCATCAAGCCACGATTTTATTTGAATTGCAATGCATTTTATAAGTAGTTTACACATTTTAATTTTAATATTTTACATTATGCATATCCATGATGGGTAAGTATGACGGTGGCCCCCAACGACTAGTTTTTTTACTGTAAGCTTTGCCTCATTAAATCATAGCATTTCTGCGATTCAATTAGGTGAAAATTTCTGTTTTGAAAAGCCGGTGGTAAAAGATTAAAAATTCTGTAAATGACGCTCGTTGCGAAGGGGTTAAATGAGGAGAGTAGATTCTCCAAACAACTCTCTCTTTTTTTTTTTTTTTTTTTAATATATGTATAATTTTGAGACTGTTTCCCAAACAATTTTTACATATTTTTTCAAAAGCATCCCATGCTACTTTCTCGACAGCATTCAGTTTATTTTTGAAGCAGGATCTTGAAATAATTGTTCCATTTGAGGTCCAACAATTTTTTAGGTAGATTTCGTAAGAAATACTACTTATTACATTCTCCCCTAAGTTTGAATTTTTGAAAATTTTTGCAGATCTATGCCGATCATGACTCCCAGAACCCAAAACCACCCTCACAGTTCAAAACTTTATATCTATCTATCTATGTCATTTTTTTATGGACACGATAACTCGAATAATTCTTCACAAATCTCTTCCAAACTGATACATAAAATCTCGGTCAAGTTCGTTAATTGACAAAACCAAACCAAGGGGGGGGGGGGGTGAAATGGGGGGGCTTTTTGTGAAAACAGAAAAAACCCATAATTTCTTCATTATGATACGTATCAAATCCGTTTAATGTTATTACTACTTCTAGGAAAAAGGCCGAAAATTTATGTATGACAGATTTTTGATATTAAAAATGGCTCCAGGTGGAGGGAGGGGGGGGGGGGTAGAAGAAAAATATTCATAACTTAGCCCATTCCCAAGATATCAAATCCGATTAAATTTATTGTAAATCTCTTTAAAATTATCTACAACTTTTATATTGACAAGTTTTTTATAGGACCAACTCTTATAACAAAAAAAAAATTAAAAACAAAAAAAATCCCTGCTGGCTCGCCCTACAAGCAGACGTGAAAACAGAAAAAACCCATAACTTCTTAATTTTTATACATATCAAATCCGTTTAAAGTTATTATTACTTCTAGGAAAAAGGGCCAAAAATTTATGTATGACAGATTTTTGATATTAAAAATGGGGGTTGAAATAGGAGTTTCAGATGAAAAAAATTCATAACTTCGTCAATTCCAAAGACATCAAATCCGCTTAAATTTATTATAAATCTTCTTAATATTATATACAACTTTTATATTGACAACTTTTTTATAGGACCAACTTTTACGGTAAAAAAAAATTAAAAACAAAAAAATCCCTGCTGGCTCCACCTACAGGCAGAGGTATATTTCGAAGTGGGTGATCCCAACTGCAACATCATGGCAAATAGGTCTTTCTTCTGCAATTCCCAATAAACAGGTGCCCCACGGTCTGCGTCTTTGAAATCTACCTGTGCCTGTAGGCTGAGCCTTTAGGGATTTTTTTTTATTTTGGCCTTGCTTTTCATGCCTGAAAATTTGTGTATCGAATATTCCTTCACTGCCTTTATTCATTGCTTTAACAAATTTCTTAATGATGTTTTAGGATGAACATTTTATATAAAGAGGAGGTAAATATATTTTTTATATTAAACAATATACTCTACATATCCACCTCAACAGTGACACTAACAAAGAAAAATTAGTATGTGATGGAGCAATTTGATTGCCATGTTTGAACATTGTATTGTTAAACCTGTTGGAAAAAAGTCATTATTTTTAAGGGGAGTATTTTGATGTCAACAAGCGTAATATACAGAATATCAAAGAAAATTTTTAAATTGAAACTAGTCAATTCTTTTTATATAAAGGGTACAGCTGAGATTTTTGAAAGACTTTTCCTTTTCCAACTAAAGCAATTCAGCATTTTTCAATTGGTTTTATTATTGGTGGTAAAGAAAATGGGATTTGGAAAAGTTAACATTAACCTTTTAAATACAGTAAAACTTTGATTACTTGTCGGTCATAGAACCATCGCTGTGACAGATAAGAGAATTGTACAGATAATGGAAATGTGTCTGCCTCCCTCCCTCCCTCTCTCTCACACACACACATACATATCCACAATTGGGATGATGAAACACAAAAATTAAATTTTAATGCAGGATTTTTTTATATCATATACATACTAATCAAGATTAGAATTGTAAATTGATTATACTTATATAGCTCCTTAGCTCTCATATTAGTACATTATATAAAGGAACCATTCAGTGCAGTTAGAAAGCATTCAGAAGCTTTCTCCAATATGCTTATAGAATCATTTTCCAGTTGATATTCATCAGTAAAAATCAACATATAATGACAAAATGTTTTATAATCTGTCTGTCATGTTTTATTTCTAGTGACTGAGGAATAAATAGTAAGTGGCAGTTAAATGAGTGATCGATAATAGAAGTTTTACTGTGTTTTCTGAAAGAGCATTTTTACTATTTTTGAGGCAGGAACATGCATCGCCAGGTCAATTTTTTTGCCTTAAGTTAACCAAGTCAATTGTTAACCTAAAATTTGTCAGTCATATTTTGATAGTTTTCTAGGATGTACCTGTAAAATGCGAGTAAATCAGTGTTGAATTCAGACACTTTTCTCCGGGAGGGATTTCTGTGGCTCCGGGGGGGACATTATAGAGTTCCGGGGGGGAAATTCCACTTTTTGACCATTGAAAGCATAAAATTTCAAATCTTCCGGGGGGGACATTTCAATGCTCCGGGGGGGACATTCCCCTCCGGGCCACCCCCTGGATTCAACACTGGAGTAAATATAAACACTGTTCATGTTCAGTTATTCTCATAATGTTAAACAGCTGCATGCTTGCCAACCTCACATAAAACTGCTTAATTTCACCTAAGTCGAATAATCACATTTTTAATTAACAAATTTATTTAATTAAATGTATCTACATAGCACATATTTTGTTTTATTTCTTAAGTAAAATTATTTGACTTTAATCAAATTGAACAGTTTTACGCAAGGTTGGCAAGTACGGATTTAAATTTATTTTAATTTAACAGTAAATAATTATAATAGATTTTATAATTGTTTACTGTATAGTCATCTTATGTATACCATGTGATTTCTGCATATATTGTAAAAATAAAATATATTTCATGAAAATATATTTTGCTTTATTCATTTATTTGTTTTTATCTCTTTTAGCATCATGAACAAGTATTCAAGTATGTGGATACATTAGAATCTCTGCTGTTCACAAGTGATATTGATCATCATATTTTATCTGTATTTCAGCAATTTTGTGCTTTAAAAGCATAATTTGTGGACTGAAAAAGAAAAAACATTTTATTTGTATACCATCCATCATTTTCATATATAAACATATTTTCACTCAAAATACTTGTTCTATCTCATTGATTTTTATTTTAGGAATGGGGAGGAATTATCAACCACGAGCAGGGAAGACCGAGCTATGCTCAGTCAAAATTAAATTTGAGTTCAAATATCATGACCCATGACCAAAATGACCCACTAATTGAATTTTCTCAAACATGTGACTTAGCCCAACAGTCTTCTCGTGCTGGAAAACCATAGGATGCAAAATTTAGTGCAAATTGAGCCGCTTTTTAGATATTGACCCAGAAATGACCCACTAATCGAATTTTCTCGAACATGTGACCTAGTCTAATGATTTTCGCGTGCCCGAAACTCGTAAAATACAAAATTTAATCAAAATCGTTAGAGCCTTTTTTAGATAAAATTATTTGACCCACGTTGACCCAAAAATGACCCACTAATCGAAAGTTCTCGAACATGTGACCCAGCCCAATTGACTTCGCATGCCCGAAAATGGTCGGATACAAAATTTCGTCAAAATCGTTTGAACCGTTTTTTAGATACAATTAGCTTGACCATGACCCAAAATGACCCAAAATGACCCACTAATTGAATTTTCTCGAACATGTGACATAGCCCAACAGTCTTATCGTGCCCGAAAACCATTGGATGCAAAATTTAGTGTAAATTGAGCCGCTTTTTAGATCTTGACCCACAATGACCCAGAAATGACCCACTAATCGAATTTTCTCGGACATGCGACCTAGCCCAATGCTTTTATCGTGCTCGAAACTCGTAGGACACAAAATTTAATCAAAATCGTTAGAGCCTTTTTTAGATAAAATTATTTGACCCACGTTGACCCAAAAATGACCCACTAATCGAAAGTTCTCGAACATGTGACCCAGCCCAATTGACTTCTCATGCCCGAAAATTTTCGGATACAAAATTTGATCAAAATCGTTTGAACCGTTTTTTAGATACAATTAGCTAGACCATGACCCAAAATGACCCAAAATGACCCACTAATCGAATTTTCTCGAGCATGTGACCTAGCCCAATGGTTTTCTGGTGCCCCAAAACGGTAGGATACGAAATTTCGTCAAAATCGTTAGAGCCGTTTTTAAGATAATTTTTGCATATATATATATATATATATATATATATATATATATATATATATATATATATATATATATATATATATATAACCACCCACAAGATTTGCTCGTATTAGAATATATGATATCAGTTGCATTAAAACTCTTGCAAAATATTGGGTACTAAACTTGCTTAATTTTAAAGGATTGACAACGGATGGCGTAAACTGTAAATAGCAACGGTAAATGTCTGATGTTATGACAGTCAATGACATATGAAAACGCTGTCATTAGGCTTTAAGAATCAGTATATTTGATTTATTTGAAGTGTAAACAACAGATGTGCTTTGTACATTGAAAATGCAATGTGCGGGAAGCATTACATTTATATTTCCATTTTAAAAAATCTGCAGCTACAAGTTTCCATTTGCTGACTGAAGCTTATGGGGATTGTGCTCCATCGATTTGGAATTGGATAACAAGAAGCACCCTAGCCATCCGAAAAAGTTTGCAGACTTAGAATTGGAGGTATCGCTGGATGCAGATCAATATTAAACACTTTACGGCCGTCTCGAAATGTTTTAAGTTAATGAAAGTGGTTCAAATGAAAGGAAATTGGGTGTCATACGAATTGAGGCCTAGGGACATCGAAAGACGTTTTTGTACATGTGAGCTGCTGCTTCAAAGGCAAAGAAGGACGGATTTTTGGCATCGTATTCTTACTGGGGATGAAAAATGGATACATAATGCCAAGCACAAAAAAAATCATAATGCCATCCTGCCCAACCATTCACATCAATAACAAAGCCAAATATCCATCATTTGAAGGTAACACTCTGTATTTGGTGGGATCAGAAGGAGGTCATCTATTCAGAGCTATTTAAAACTAGTCAAACCATTACTGGGGATCATTACCAAAAACAACTCGTAAAGCAGAACCATGAATTGAAATCAAAACGACCGGAATACGCCAGAAGACACAAGGTGATTTTTCCAGCACAACAACAATCAGCCCAATACCTCAAGTACAGTAAAGGAAACACTAGAGATGCTTGGATGGGATGTGCTACCCTCACCCGCCTTATTCCCAGGCCTTGCTCCTTTGGATTACCACTTGTTTTGATCCATGCAAAATCACCTTTCTTAATAATGCTTTAGTTCCTTTGAAGATGTCCAAAAATGGCTCAATTCATGGATAGTCTCAAAAGACAAGCCATTCTTCCACCGAGGAATCAGTCTTTTACCGAAAAGATGGGAAAAGGTGTAATATGTAATATAATATCGCAGAATTTCGATTTCTAACATTAAGGTTTTCATTATTATTTAAACAAAATTTTCATTCTAAACTCAAAATACATATTTAACATTAGCTGCAAAACTTTTTTTTTTCCCAATCTTTATCTGAACATTTGGAATACTAGTACTAAATTTTGCAAAGTTTGATGCTAGATAATGATATTTTGAATATAATATTTGTTTAATTGCCAGTCTCCTCCTCCCCATAAAACTGGCCCGTACCTCTCCACTAACTCTTGGTTTCTAATAGATTCCCAGGCCTTCAAAATTGGATTACTAACAGATTACAGAGCTTTCAAATTTGGGTATCTAAGGTTCCTGAGCCAACAAAATTTGGATATCTAAGGTAGCCATTGACAGCAAAACTTTTTTTCACAATCTTTATCCGAAAAATTAGACTACTAGTACTAAATTTTGCAAAGTTCGATGCTAGAGAATGAGATTATGAATATAATATATTTTTAATTGCCAGTCTCCTCCTCCCCATAAAACTGGTCCGTACCTCCCCGCTAGACCTGGGCGATATCTCAATTTCAATATTGAGATATATTGTGATATCGAGGGGGGGTTCAGTTCTGTTCGGCTTTATACAAAAGTGAAGCAGGGTGAGCGCTGAAATCGCTAAAATCAAACTGATGGGAAATAGGCAAAATATTTGGTTAAAATTTAGATATATTTAAAAAATATTGTTCTTAGCGATGAATTAAAATTTCGCCTTTTAGGGACCGTAGCTACTAAAACCTCATCTGGTACCAAAAATAGAATTTTTAAATACCACCATATTCCATTATTAGAGTGATTACTATAAATAATGTCTTTTAGAGACCATTACTGGCATAAAAAAGAAATATCTATGAATAGCATAAAATAAGTTTATTACTCGCCAATTTGCACTTTATGCATTTTTAGCTTCTTATGAAATGGAACAAAGGAATGAGACTGGTTATTGCAAAAATTCAAACAAATATTTTCGGTTTGCTAGTTGTAATTATTGGTTAGCTACACCCCTTCCTTCACTAAATTTATAATATAATAAACTTAACAGCATATCATATATTCTAATATGAGCAAATCTTGTGTGTGTGTGTGTGGTTATATATATATGCAAATTTTATCTTAAAAACGGGCTCTAAAGATTTTGACGAAATTTTGTATTCTACCGTTTTGGGGCACCAGAAAATCATTGAGCTAGGTCACGTGTTCGAGAAAATTCGATTAGTGGGTCATTTTGGGTCAGGGTCAAGCTAATTCTATCTAAAAAACGGTTCAAACAATTTTGACTAAATTTTGTATCTTGCCATTTTCGGGCACGAGAAGACTATTGGGCTGCGTCACATGTTCAAGAACTTTCGATTAATGGGTCATTTTTGGGTCAACCCGGGTCACGTTAATTTTATCTAAAAAACTGCTCTAACGATTTTGATTAAATTTTGTATCCTACGAGTTTTGGGCATGACAAAATCATTGCGCCAGGTCACATGTCCGAGAAATTCGATTAGTGGGTCATTTTTGAGTCACTGTGGATCAAGCTAATTTTATCTAAAAAACGGCTCAGACTATTTACACTAAATTTTGCATCCTATGGTTTTCGGGCACAAGAAGACTGTTGGGCTAGGCCGTTTGAGAAAATTCAATTAGTGGGTCATTATGGGTCAAGCTAATTTTATCTAAAAAATGCCTCAGTCTATTTACACTAAATTTTGCCTCCTATTGTTTTTGGGCACGAGAAGACTGTTGGGCTAGGTCACATGTTCGAGAAAATTTGATTAATGGGTCATTTTGGTCATGGGTCATGATATCTGAACTCAAAGCTAATTTTGACCGAACATAGCTCTGTCTTCTGTGCTCGCATTACATTAAAACAATCAGCAATTTCTTGTACTGATATATTCAAGATCCCAAATAACCGAAATAAACACTTCAGAGAAACATTATCTATCATGTAAGATATCTAAACAGAATTTATTTTACTTTAGCATTACAGTCAGTGATGAATTCAGAGGTGACACTGAGCCCCACCCCCTAGAGTTCCCACATTTTCCATAAATTAATATCCTGAAAGTGCAACCCCCTCCCCCTCTGAATACCATAATACCATGAATGCCAACGAAACACCGGGAGGTGCAAGATATTGAAACAGGTGTGCTACTAGTCCGCATCATGCAATACAGAAATTTAACAAATAAAAATATCAATCTCTTTTTTTTTTTTTTTTTTTTTTTTTTTTTATCTCTTTTTCGTCAGGGAAGATAATTTTTCAACACATAAACACAAAATAAAATAATTAAAAACTTGTGTTGTATGAAAGTTTCAGCAAGGCATATCCCCCTGATGCAAATTTCTTAGTATTTTCTTCTGTTTGTGCATAATTAATCATGCCACTTGGAGATAAGTATTTTTTTTCCACATCAAAATTCACAGAATTAAATTTCAAAACTCAGGAAGGGGCAATTGTCCTCCCTTCCTGGAGCCCATGATAATGCACCTCCCCCCCCCCCCTTCATGATTACAACTTATAATCATGAAGAAATATATCTTTTCTTGTTTGCTGCACCCTCGCGTAAACTGTTTTTTAATATCTCATTTGTAGGGGGAATCGGTTTAAAAATAGGGAAAAAACATTTCAACTCACTTTATTCTATTAAGATTGAACACTGTGTTAAAATTGCATAATATTCATTTCCACTGTTGCAAATAAAATATATAATAATGCGTAATGGTTTTGAAAATTTAAATGCAAAATTACCACCGAACGATGCGGAATTCAACGCATGCGCTAGCAGTTTTAAGTTTGCACCGTTAATACCTAAAAACAATATATCATTCACTATTGTTGGTTGCTGGCAAAAACCATAAATAAGCATCTACGATATTTATTGCCCGTCGCATAAATACCGAAAATATCACCCTTTCCTCTTTTCAAAAACCTTTTCTGCTGCGAGAATTCAAACAGTTAGTATTCATGAATACTGCACCCAAGGAACTGCTGTTTAATATCGCGGTTTAGACTGGGAGAATCCACATTGTTAGTATTCATGAACACTCGAAGACGAGGAAGCAGTGTTTAATATTGCTGCGGGCTCTTCAGCATACAGACGCACAGGAACTTCTATCTTTATTATTATGTATACCAGGAGTTTTCAGTCAGCGGCATGAGTCCTGCAATGCCTATTTCTATGACCCATGAAGTGTTTTGCATGAATTAAATTATTCCGTATTAAAGATTTTTTTTCAAAAAATTAATTTTTCGGAAAATTGAAATGAAAATAAAATTTCTTACAACTTCAATAATTCTTTTTTACTATACTACATTTAAATAATATACTTTCCTGTTCATGTGAACTCTGTATTATTTTATCTTACTACAACATTTGTTTTTTGTTACAAAAACTGATTTTTCGCTGCTATAAAAATGAATTTGGCAACTACAAAATTAGTTTTTTTTTTGCTGCTACGAAAAATGCTACATATTTTTTTTGAGTGAGTGTGAACTGTGTACCTTATTTCTAGAGATCACCTCCTGTATAGTTATATTTTTTTTTCTAATTGCCTATCAATTGAAAAACTATACTAACATTTTATACAAACATTTTTTGCTTTGCCTCTATCTTAAAAAAATGGCTGAGGCATAGTAGTTTGAAATTCTAGAATGACTGATTTTTCCATAATCAGTTTCATTTACGAATTTTAGAAAATGTGGTTTCTCACAAATTTACTTTCATCATTGTAACTATTGTCGCTACCCTCATACACTTAAAACTGCATAGTCATATCAGTTATTGATAGTTGATGGTTGATGAATAACTATCAACAGTATTAATTGTTGACATATTATAAACAGTGTCAAATTCTTGCCAAGCTTAGCAATACTTGGCAAAATATCACCAAGTTTGGCTACAAAAATTGTCAATTTGGCAATAGCTGACTAATTTTTTGAAATTCCCATTCAAATTTAGTATTGATGAAAACTAACTGGGAATCTTCTATAATCAAGTTCTATATGCATTTTACCTTCGTGTGTTTGAGCAAAATTAGCTGAATTCTTAAAAACAAGGAATAGAGTAACTAGCTTTTCCTAACAGTACATGTTACAAGGACATTTTTAATTTGTATTGTTCTACTGCTTTCACTTACTAAAATTTCACAATCTAAAGCAGTCATTTCTTATTGTGGTATTTACCTGTTATATAGGGGCCATGGCACAATCCAGACTTTAAAAAGTGCCCTTTATTGCCAAAGGAGATAAACAGCTATTACACTTGTTCAAGAAAATTGCTTCGGATTACATGCGTTAGATAAATTATGTATAATGTCGGATAAATTGTATAAATAAATTGCAAAATATAGTTAAATAAATTGTATAAATATTGAAAGAAATTGCTTCTGTGTATGAAACGATAAATAGGTTGCCAGAAAGTATGAGTAAAAAAAAAACATGTCCGTCTCTTGCCAAGACTATTTTGTCTATATAGCCAAGGCCCTTTTATAAACAGGGGAGTATCATTATTGTTTCACATTTATGTAAAGTCACTCATTTGACTGAATTTATGTATCATTTGCCAATAATTTTGACTGTCTGAAATTGATTTTTTGAAATCGTGTTTTTTTTTATTATTAAACTAAATTTTTAAATCATAAAATAAAAGAATAAATAAATTCAGATTAAATTATTTATTAAGTACAATGTGCATATTCTCTCAAATGATTCATATACAGGGTGTTTACTGTCAACGGTGTTCAATGGCTATTTCCTAAACCATTTGTCATAGACATTTAGTTCCAATTACAAAAATATTTTAAATGAGGTAAACAATTATTTTAAAAGTTTTTTGGATCATTAAAAACATTTCTTAAAAAGTTACGAAATTAAATTTTTTATACAGTCCCTTGGGTTCTACAAGTGATATTTTATTAAAAAAAATTCTATTACACTAACAAGTCAGACAAAAAAAAGTCCCATTTGTCTGATACTAAAATTGACTGAGTTATGAAACTTTGAATTCCATGACTTATACCAGTTTCTACATCTAACTAAACACAGATGAGTTGGGCCAAGCTTCGAGGGATCGTACACAAAGTGCTTAAAGTATTAGAAGGAGTTATTTCACGGGTACATTTCTGCATTGCAGCCATTGGAAGTCATTTCGAGAAAGTTTTAAGATAACTTTAATTTTTATTAATTAAGTTTTAGATTAGATTATCTAATAGCATTTTAAAATATGCATCATTTTCTAAACATTTTTATTTTGAGACTGTTGCTTTGCATCATTTCAATTTTTAAAAAAATCAGTTTTTTTTCTCTTATGTTTTTAGTATTTTTAGTACAAGTTATACATTTTTCTTTAATATACCAAAATGAAAATAGATTTGAAATTTATATTGTAATGTTAATTTTACACTCAACTATTATTATTATTATTTTGTTATCTGAAGATTATTTATATTTCTAGTAAATTTGTGAATGACCCCTATTTCGCGGCAAAAAATATACTTCAACTTTAAAGAGCTATTACTCGGTCAGGTTTAATCATAGAATAATGGGACTTTTTTGTCTTACTTCTTAATGTAATGAGATATTTTTACTAAATATAACTTATAAGACCTGGGGAGTGTATAAAAATTTAAATTTCGTAAGTTTTTAAAAAAGGTTTTCATTGACCCAAATCGCTTTTAAAATACTTCTTTACCTCATTTAAATTGTTTTTGTAATTGGAACTATATGTCTGAGACTTACGGTTTAGGAATTAGCCATTGGGCACCATTGAGAGTGGATCCCCTGTATATACAATTTATTCAAACTCAGAAAATCTGCATTAATCCCAATGCACCTTCAAAGTCCACATTATTTTTTGTTCCATAATTCTTTTAAAAAATCACCGCATGCAAGTTTAGCTTGATCCGTTGGCTTCTTGGTGAACTAATGAATGAGTTGCTATTTCATTAACACTTGCTGCTATAACCAGATGCATTTTGAGACTTTCTAAACTTAATCGTGACACTTCATTGTTGCCTCAGTTTTGTATTTAACATAACTTGTAAGGAGTGTGTGGTACATTAAAATTGCATTATACAGTAGATTCCTGTTAATAAAGTGGCTGTCCCAAATATCAGAAGTAAATTTAATGATACGTTTCCATTATGTTCTTTACATTTTTCCCCAGATAACTGAAATCTACTGTATTTGTCTTATTTAGAAGCTAAATGTGGAAAAACAATTGAAAAAAAAAATGAAAAACTGGAGTGACTCCCTTTGATTTTCTAATCATAGTTGTACGTTGTTTTGTTTTTTTAAATCCTGATGTACGTACCTTAAACTGGAAAAAAAATATTACATTTCCAACTGAACCAAAGGAACTTTTGCATATTAATATTGTTGTTCAAAATATGTTGAGTAAACTGAAGTCGATACCGATTTCGTACTTTGAACCAGAAATTTTAATTATTAAATGGAATCAAGTGGGTAGCACATAGAAACAAGGCAAATTATTATTATATTTTATTAAGTACATTTTCTGGTTTCAGATATGTTTTTTGACTTAGAAAAATACCGGGAAGTTGTTAGCTAAGCTGATTTAATATTCACTGGCCATTTTTGCTACATTTGCATAATCATTTAGTTCACAACTTAAATTAGTTCAAATTCCACTGGTGAAAGTTGTCCTAAAAATTCTAGGGAGGTACAAATTGTCAATAATAATAATAATTAACGAGCAAAAAAAATCACAAAAAAATTTATCCCTATTATTCCCAGCAAAGTTTTAAATTCTGAGACTCTCTTGGTTTCAGGTGCCACTTCATTTGTATTCATATGATTGTTTGATCAAATCGTCTTAATTGCATAACTTAGCAGTCTCGGAAATACTTGGAAGGTATTTACTGATATGAAAGTTAATTCTCATGACCGATTGTTTACCATTATACTGGTGCTTTTCAATTTTTTTGTCAAATGGATCAATAAATGACAAAATACCTTCATTATTCAATACATTTTTAAGGATTTTTCCCTAACTCAGTATTCCAGGAGGCAGTATCATAATTTTTGCAACACATTTTAGCGTTGCTGATCTTGGTGTATATTATTGATTAGATAGTATATGTAAAGAAATTGCCAGTCAGCTGGCACGACAGCAGGAACTGCTGGCATGTCAACACATCACACAGTCCCAATGCAAAAAGAAATGAATGGCATCCCAATTATTGATGTCTCCCCAACTTGATGGCAATCTTTCTTAATCAGGATACCATTCATTCCATTTTGCAGCGTGTTATGTGATTTTGGTACGACAACATCCCCGCTGGAGTGCCAGCTGACAGACAGTTTCATTATCTGTATTTAATCTATCGTATACACAAAAATCAGCTACGCTAAAAGTGGTAAAAAGAATTATGATGCTGCCTATTGGACTACGTGTTAAGAAGAAGAAAATTATCTTTAAAATGTATTGAATAATGATTTTTTTTATTATCATTTATTGAGGCATAAGACTTGTCCGTATGTGAAATATCAAAATGTAATAAAAAAAAAATTCAGATTTTACAATAGATACACCATGATTTGAAGTGGCACCCTTAAGCCTCTCTACTTCGTCAAAGTGGAGTCTCGGTCAGAGAGGTCCCCCACCCCCCTACAGCAGAACTGACCAATTGACTGTCTCAAGCTTTGATATTTATCTAATGGTGGTGTGACAAAAAATATTTAAAATTCCTGAAAATAAATCAATAATATTTTGGAAGATCCTTAAATTCAATACCACGATTTAATGTGCAATTAATATAAAACGTACAAAAAATTTTACTAATTCTGCCTGGTTTTGGGTTATTTATATTCCCTTTTGCACTGTTTCCGTAATAAAAATGGAACATTTTTGCTATATTGTCCATGACTGCTTATAAAAGTTGTTGAAATTAAAAAAAAAAATGTTTTATAGAACTTTTACAGATTAGAAGTTCAATTTATCATCAGATGACCATGCACGTTCATACTAAAACTTTCCTTTAAAATCATCTGCACATGAAACGATGTTTTACAAAATATTATAACTGAATATCATAAAACGTAGATTTCGTTACACTTTTCATTAAATTTCCAAGTTTTTCCATCTCAAAAATGCGAGATTTTTGTCTTAAACTCAAAATAAATACTTGAGACTTAATCACCTGAATAAGACTGCACATTAGTTCTTATTAACATCATCTTTTATTCCGTGCTTATGAGCGAAGTTCGATGCTAGAGAATGTGACTAGTGATATTTTCCCAATTAAAATGTATTTGTAACACTAACTTTTTTGGCAATACATAAACTATACTCTGTCAATCTATTTTTTAAAGTAGCTGCTAGTTAGAGCTGATTTCTATTTTTTTGAGAAACTTAAAAATGTAATGAAGAAATTTGATGAATTGGCCAGCTGTGCTTCTTTTTCACGCGCGCGAAGCTAAATATAACATTTTAACTTCCCATTTAAAAAAAAAAAAAAAAAAAAAAAAAAAAAAAAAAAAAAAAACTTTCCCAATTACAATAATTTGTAAATAATTATGAGTATCAATTTCTCATAAAAACAAGTGAACTATGAGAAATTGATTTCTCCCTCTCCCCCCACCCCAAAAAAAAAAAAAAGGATGTCAATACTTCAACACTATTGAACAGATGGGTGAAGCCCGATGGTGGTGGGCTGTACGGATGGAACTGCCAGATTATTACCCGATGACGGTGGGCTGTAGAGATGTTTAAGGGAAAGAGCAACCACATAATAACCCGATGACAGTGGGTTATATGAGGTTAGGGAAGAGGAGCCACATTACAACCCGATGGTGGTGGGCTGTACGATGTTAGAGAGAGAAGCCAGATTTCAAAACCGAAGATTTATTTGCGAAGTTTTAAATTGCTAACACTATTTATTTTTTGTTTTGCTTTTTAGTTGTCTTTTGTGTGTTTTTGTTTTATTTTTTATCGTTTTTGTTTTGTTTTTTATTTGTTTTTATTTTGTTTGTGTTTTTTTTTATTTTATTTGTTTTGTTTTGTTTTTATTTTATTTGTTTTTATTTTATTTTTATTGGGTTTTTTTGTTGTTGTTTCTGTTTGTTTTTGATTTTATTTGTTTGTTTTTAATTTCTGTTATCTGTTTTATTGTCACTTTTGTACTATTGTAACTGGGATTAATTTAAATATTAAGGTGCCAAATAGTTAGTTTTATCATGTATTTATATATACTTAAAAAGACTACATGCATACTTAGAAAAAGTAATTTATATATATGAAAATGGCCAAATGAATTAATTTAAAAATGGATACTTCAAAACTCTTTAAAAAAATTTAGTATATACAGAAAGGGCCGCTTAAGTAATGAATCATATATATAAACTAAATCATAATATAATAATATAAATATCAAATAAGAAAAAAGATGCTATGAGGCCGACAAAAACTATTAACCATTCGAAAAGCAAATTTAGAAAGATACATGCAAGCCCACTAACCAGCATTCATATGAGACAATATGTGTTACTTATTTTAAAAATATCTAACTTATGCTAAATCATAATTTTTTTTTATTTACTTTAACAGTTGATTATGCTATACTGTCTTTATATTTTAACTTTATCCTGTAAAATAAAGTTTTCTTTTCATCCTAAAAATAACTCTTATTTTTAAAAGAAAAAATGGTGTACAAAAGATGTCAAAGTATCACAAAGAGAGAAAAAAAAAAAAAAAGATCATATTTGGCTATAGAAAATTTTCAACTTAATAATTCTGGCATCCTTATAGCGGAAAAATACCAACTTGACTTTCTAATAACTCACTGCTCTGCAGCTAAGTTTTTTTTAAAATTAAATATATTACTATCATCAAACAATCTTTATGCAAGCTGTTCTGTTAATAGAGAGAAAAAAGTTGTAAAGTCATTCTTAAAAAACACAGTGTCTTTCAAGCGACTAATGGACTTACATGTATATATTTTTAGAAATTAAAATGATTTCAAATATTTCAAAAATAGACCGAAAATTTAAAAATGCATTAAAACCGATTTTTAAATACAGTTGATAAAAAAATTGCAACCTTTGACATGAGATTATATAGGGATTAATGATTGCAATCTTTAAATTTTACTGTATTAAAACTCGGCCTCGTAGCAACAACAGCAAAAGGCCAGGGCCTTTCGCCACCAACTTACCTTCGACTTCTTCCACCAACTCTGGGATGGTTGGGGAGAAGCCGTACTTACTTCAGCTCCTTCTTGAGCTGGTTCATCCTCAGCTGCTTCCTCCTCAGCTTCTTCCTCCTCTGCAGCTACTTCTTCTTGATGGTACTCCAGGTCGATGCCGTCGTAGGCGCTCCACGATGCCGCTCGACCTAAATAGAAAGACGGATTAGGGCACCATTCATCAATGCTAACCTCCATACATACCTGATTATACTGGTGAGGAGCGAAGAAAGACTGGAACGAAACAGCGGTTGACACAGCCATGGCAAGATCAATTTCAGCAAACAACTGTGGAGCAAGGAGAGAAATTGATTAGAAATGATATTCAAATTTGATGCTTGTGTGTTATTGTATTTGTTTTCTCTAATAATGATCATACAAATAATTGATTGTTTTATTGAATACCAGCTTCGTCCCGGCTTCCCACGGGTGGACAATGTGTCGACTACAATGTAGGGTACAGATGAGTAGATAATTTTAAAAAAAAATTCTAAATCTAATGAAAGCGGGAGTGAGACAAAATTGCACTAATTACAAATTTTAAACTTTAAATAAAAGTTTGTAAAAATGTGATTTTGTTTTCTATTTATGTACATAATGAAACTGATAAATTAATTTTAATATAGCAGAACCACTTCGCTTCGCCGAGTTAACCTTGGCCTTCCGGGTAACCTAAGCAAAAATGTAACATCCTAAAAATACGCCGATCACAATAATGCAATCGCGTCCATGAACCGTCAAAATGACAATCAGAAAAAAATCTTATGTTATTTTGACGCAATCATACTAAATCCCTCATCTTTATAAATAACTTTTTTTTTTTATTCCCTTTCAAAAATGTCTTATGCAAAATATCTAATCAAAAATCAGCAATAGTTGTCTTATTCGTCTAATCTTCCATAATCGGGTTCATATCCGATGTTTAACGCCCTTAGTGGGTGAATTTCTAAAATCGCTCAAATACGTGTTTAACTATCTTTTTAGTAGCTTTGTTTTTCTGAATTTCATGCTCCTATATAAAACTGCCAACGCACCTCATTTGTTACGTTAACGTACAATTTCCAACTTCTTTTTTTTTTTACTTAGTTTTTGTATGTAAACATGGAATTTTGTAATCGATTTTTCACTCCCTTTCTGATAGTCTAGAACAGACCTACTCAACTTTTTTTTCTCGCGGGCCGCAAACATATGTTTGAGACGCTAGGCGGGCCGCAACACACTTATATAACAATGTAAAAAATAGGTTATTAAAATAAGTGCAATAACAAAAGTAGTATAAAAAATCAATGTAATGATGTTAGTGTAATCAGTAGGATTCGACGTTTGTCAGCGAAGATATGTTATAAAAAAATTAACACCACTATTTACATATAGTTTGTTCCTGATTTGTTTTGAAAATAGTGCAGAAATATGCCTCAAATATTATTGTTTGTAAATAGTGGTGTAAAACTTTTTACTGCCAATTTTTTCGCGTAATAAACGTTTGATCCTGATAAGCATTATTAGCTATATGGTAAATATAAAACGTAATATAATAACATTGCAGTATTTCCAAGTTCTACGTTTAAAAAAATTAGAAGGTTTTCTTTAATAAATCAGTCTTTTGCTCAATACAAAATGTTTTTACTGTTTTTTTTATAATGTTGTTTAATATAGCGCAAATTTAATTAATTTGGAATAATGTTTGATCGGTGAAAGATAAAAAAAATGTGTGCACCACTGTAAAGAACTTTTAACTAAGGGAATGGCATTTACGATGTTTTAACATAATTATAAATAACGGGACAGATTTTGTCTTATCGTGAAAATATATGAAAGAAAAGTGAAAGTCTTAACGTTTCATGCACATCTCAATTTTATATATAGAAATTAATGATTATGTGTCTCGGGCCGCATATAAAAGGTCACCGGGCCACATGCGGCCCGCGGGCTGCAGGTTGAGTATGGCTGGTTATTATGGTTAACCATGAAAATTATGTGCAAAGATGTATTTCCGATGACAATACAACATTTTTATTTTTTTTTCTCCTTAGAACTTAATTATAAACTAGATGGTACCCGTCAAAACTTGACGGAAAAAATTACAATAGCAATATTAGTAAAATAAGCTTCTTTATTACATAAGTAGGGGTGCTTATGAAACAATCTTTCAAATATTTTATTTAAAAAAAATTTCCCCCAGTGAATTACGTTATTATTTCCGATGCAAACTCCAAACAAACAATCCGTAAACAAAATGGAAATCAGTTTGACATTACCGCCCTATTCCCCACGGCAAGAAAGAAAATTTCCTGAACCTATGAAGTATCATACAAATAGCATATCCCTACGTTCATCTCATATTTAGTCAATAAAAGAACATATTAAATAAGGCACACATCCCCCCCCCCTGTGATAATGCAACCGAATGAGCTGCTATGCGCATGTGCATTGCTTCTCCCCAAACGCACCGTCGAAATTCGACGTTAAAAAAAAGTTTTAAAATGTTTTAATCAAAATTTTTAAAATGTCCTCTTTAATCATTGTTCGTTTTAAATCCATGTCTTCTGAAACGCATCTATTGTTTTAAGCTAATCAATTTTTATGTAAAGATGAAGAATTTTTTTTACAATAATAAATCAATCTACAGAAAAAGGAGATTTTTAATGTTTTCAAGTGTAATTTGTTTGTATGGTTTCTTCATTCCTTTACATAATCAGGATGATTATTCCTTTTCCATAATTAAGAGAAATAATGTAAATAAATAAATATCCAAGATTATTTTTTATTCTGTTTTCATTAATATATTGTAAATTTTATTGTTAAAAGTTACTGATAAATGATACTTTAGTAAATGGGGCTTTTCTTAATTATTATTATTATTATTATTATTATTATTATTATTATTATTTTGAGATTTAATGGCAACATTCTTCCGTTTGTTTATTGGGCGCTACAGTTTGGCGAATTATTTGAGGTACTTTTCGGTTAGCAGGGTGCCAATGAAGTATATATATATATATACATACATAGATACAAATATATATAATGTATATAGTTTTGTTTTTCTAGTATTGAATTTATGTGGTTTATAGATTTTGGTTGGCTTTTGTGATAATGATTCTAAAAGTAATTTTCCATTGGAGTTTGTTATTATGTGTATATATATATATATATATACTTTATTGGCGCCGGCTAACCGAAAAGTACCTAATTTGCATACAGTTTTTTTTTTCTTAATCGGACGACGGGATAATGTACGGAATTTCGACGGGATAATGAATATTTTTTATGGTACCAGAATATTTTTCTGTATTTTATAGTTATATTAAGAAATACATATTTTTATGATTTGCTGAATCACTTAGTTGTTTACTTTTTCATGCATTATATTATTGAAGGTTGTTAGTTCTCTTATTCGTTTAAATATACCCTACTTATATAAAAATAGCGTGTGTTCTCTGTGGTGTTTCGCATAAACGTTGTAAAATTCAGGTTATTAGATTTTATCCAACTTTGCTGTCATAACAGCTGATAAAGCAGCCATTTTTGGCGATTTTTTTGTTACCTGTAAAATGTTTGTTTTTGGTATAGCCCGAACTAAGAAAAAATTGAGTACTTTTCCATTATACGGACACCATTGTCGCCAAGCATATATTTACATGTATGGCATGGTGTCGGTATAACGGAAAAGAACCAAAATTTGCGATCGATCAAATAATTGAATTTCGTTAAACATTAAATTTTCTGGTACTTTTCTATTATCCGATCGACCACTTTTCATAACAAAAAATTATCGCCAAACTGTAAAATTAAACGCCAAAAATACAGTCCGATTTACTTGATGTCAGAAGTAATACGTGTTTGTTACGTCATCAAGTGGTTTTTAATTCGATATTTGCGTCTATTTTTCATTATGTTTTACTGATTTATTAGTTATTTCATTAATTAAAATAACAATTGTTTCCTTAAATTCATGTATTTTATTTATTTATTTATTTTGATATTCCAATGGCAACGTTCTCTCGTTTATTTGGCGTTACAGTTTGGCGATAGTTTTTTGTTATGAAAAGTGGTCGACGGGATAATAGAGAAGTACCAATTTTTTTATTTTTAATCTGAGAAAGAAACAATAATCATGGATTTAATTAATTTTGCAATATGCGGTGCAACCAAAATAATTTTGATTAAATCAGTACAGATATCGCAGACGCACCTGGGTTATTTTTTGGCACCTAAATGACGATTTTTGCTTTGTATGGCAACCTGGTGTTTTATAATAAATTTGAATATGTGTGTAAATAAATAAAATAAAATAGGTACTTTTATGTTAGCTGGACGTCAAGGATAACTCTCCAAATCTTGTTTCAAGTGGAATCATTTAAATTGCAGCATTTTACGTGAGATTTGTTATTTATCTTGATATGTTTACGTTTAGATATTTTATTATGATTATATTCTAGCTAATTAAGTTTTTTTTTTTTAAAGATTTTATACTACAATGTTAAAATATTACCTAGTTGATATTAGTTAATGTCAAAAGATTGGCGAACCACAGGGTTCAGGGAAAAAACTCTATGCCCTCAAAAGTGGGAGTTGTCAACTTTATGACGTCATAAGCAGAAGTAAATGTTTAATTGCAAATTACAGCTAATTAATTAAATTTTTGAACAAACGAATGCACGATAACAAATCTGTGTTCTAATATCTTTCATTTAAAAAAAGAATGGTGTAATTTGATGCAGTAGTTTGTTCTAACGGATTGTCGAAAGAAATCGCTTAGCGTTTTAAATATATAGATTATTAATTTATTTTTGAGGCATTTTTCCATCAGCCCGCCACAGATGATCAATCGCCAAATACTCTTTAGGGTTCAATTGTATATGGAGTTACAACAACAGTGGATTTAATGATGCGCCAAAACCACGCTCGCCAAAAAAAAGACTAACTGGCCGTGAAGCTGCAACAACGAAGTATTTGAAACAGCATCAAAGAGAAAATATGTATAAACTAGTATTGTGCTAAAAAAAAAAAAAACAGAGTGAAATGTTTCCTAAAAAAAAAAACACCCTAATACTTCATCAAATATTTCACTAAAGTAAATTTCTTTGTTTTGTTCTGTTTTTATGAACCATTTAGAATAATTAAAATAGTTAAAAATACCCAAGTGCTTATTTAGTTTTTAAATAGTTTAAACTAACAATTGCAGAATTCTGGAAAAACATGAACTTCATTTTTACAGATTTTCTTGTTATAATCGAATTTTAGAATGATCTACACAAATTTTTAATTGTTTTTATGTTAAACCCTTAATATGTAAATAAAAAGCTTCATTTTCAGCTATAATTATGTCAGGTGTGGGTTTTTTTCAGTTAACATGGGTTATGTTTTGGAAAGTTTTTTCAAATTCTTGCTTAACTGGCTGCCACTTTGTAATAAAGTGATAAAATGAAGTAAAAATTTAGCCATGTTTACTTTTTTTGAATTCTTTATTAGACTTTATATAGAGAAAATTTCAAAAAATAGGTTTTTTTTAGAGGACAGCACAGTATGTTGTGGCTATCACAAAACTTTCTTCTATATAAATCAAATCGTCTGCAACAAAAATCAAGTGACAATCTATTCGTTTTTGAGATATAGCTATCGGGTAAAAGATAGCATAAAAGCGACACCTGTTGGGCGGTATATACTCAAATGTAATAAGAATCGATTTATATCAAGGTCTAACAGAAAAGCATTCAAGTTTGGTGAAATTCTGTGTAATTCCTGAGACATGAAATCGTGAAAAATGCAGCATAGCAGAGCCACCTGTTGGGCGATTTACACCAAAACCTAATCAGCACCAATTTATGTCAAAGTCTAACTGAATCTGACATTTCATTAAATTCGGTGCATTAGTTTTTGAGATAGAACGCCCCTAAAAATTGTGTCACATATAGGCACAGATAAATAGATATTTTCTAAAAACAGTTTGTGTTCTGGGCCTTCCTGTCGAAAACCTTTCGAAATTTTTCATGAATCCTGTACGTTCTTCTAAAGTTAGAGATAATAAAAATAAAGAGAGTAATATATTTTTTTAGAAAATACGTTTTGATCAATTAATAGTGTCATGTTAAATAAATTATGATTATACGTTGAGAAAGCAATGTAGAAATCCAAAAAAGATAGTTCAGATGTTTTTTTTTATTTATTTCCCGTTACCATATCTTAAAAAAGAAACAGAGCAAAAATTGTAATTTTTTTAATAGATTCACTAGTCCGCGCTTTCATCCAAACGTAAAAAAAGCGGTGAATTTTCTATAATCAGGTTCGATGCTCACGCAAAATTAATGTATTGTAAGGGATTTTTTTTTTTTTTTTTTTTTTTTTTTTTTTTGGTAAAAATCAAGAATTGTAAGCCAGGAAATGAGGCGTGAGTTTCAAGATATACATGGAATTCTTATAAAAGAGTGTATTGACGGGGAAAAAAAAGTGCCAATTTCAAAACTTTCTTGTATCTCATACAAGTTTCCCATACATTAAAAACGAATTAACCAAAATTTATAACAATTTCTAACTCAATATAAAGTTTTATTAAATTCCGTGCATTAGTTCTTGAGATATAACTATCGCTAAAATCGTGTAAATCCTGAGGAAGTGCCATCTGGTGGGAGATTTACACCAAAACCCAATGAATAACAATTTATGTCAACGTCTAATGGAATTTGAAGTTTGATGGAATTCTGTGCAATAGTTCTTGAGATATAGCTATCGTGAAAATCCTGGAAAAAGTGGCATAGCAGCGCCACCTGTTGAGCTATTTACACCTGAACATAACAAACGTTTATTTATGTCAAGGTCTAACAGAATCTAAAGTTTGATGAAATTCTGTGTATTGGTTCATTGAGATACAGCTATCGTGAAAACTGTAGCATAGCAGCGCCATCTGTTGCGCGATTTAGACCCGAAACTAATTAGCACTCATTTATATCAAGGTCTAACTGAGTCTAAAGTTTTATTAAATTCCGTGCATTAGTTCTTGTATTTGTCAGACTTTCGGAAGTGTTTCTCAGTGCATTAATTATTGTGTATTAATCGGTTTCCTTAACCCGGAATATAGTTTTTTGATGTTGTCAATTCAAGTAAACATTTTCATGTTCCGCAAATATATTTCACAGAGAAGCATGGTATAGATAAACAGCATTTACATTAACATTAACATTAAAATTAATATTATCGTTTTGATCTTGCATGTATAAATTTAGTTACGCAACGCAGCTGAAAATGGTTGATTGAGAATGAATAGCCTCCTAAAAACCTATATTCCGGCTTGAGAAAACTGATTTAATACATTACTAGCTGACCCCCGCCCGGCGTTGCCCGGGCCCCTGGAAAAAAAAAAAATCGTTTTTATTATTTTATATTTTTAAACCAATTTTGTACGAAATTATATCTTAAGATGGAAAATTCGCGAAAAAAATATTGATACTTAGCGATAAAAGCACTCATTTTGTTTTTTTTTGTTTTTTTCTCTGTAGGGTGTCGGGTCGTTTCATAGTTTTAAAATAAAAAGTTCTTTCACTCCGAACTCTTTAAAATCTTTATTGGTGATAAATAAAATGATTTTACAGCCCGTGTAAAAATTTCGTGAAAAAATATTGTTATCTAGTTGAAAACGAAATGTTTTCTTCTCGCTTTTTTGTTTGTTTTCGCGTCGGCTCCTTTAATATAGCAATAAAAAAATAGTTCTCATCTTCCGAACTCTCTGACATTTCAATCAGTTATAAATATAACTGTATGCAAGCTCTCTTTAAAAATTTTGCGAAAAAATATGCATATTTAGTAGGGAAAACATGAGTTCTTTAAAAAAAGGCTTTCAACCTCAGAGCAAAAATATATTAGAAGGTTATATTTTCAATGCAATGGTACACCTCCATCCGTTTTCAATCAACCCTTTTCAACCCCCCTAGGCTACACAGGCTAATCAGTCAGGTTTCCCGTTTCTGAGGGGAGAAGCCTTAAAAAAAAAACGTTGACGCTGGAAATTTGACAGAATGTGCTTCTCGTTTTAAATACAGGGTGTCCATAATTAAACGACCCTACTTTAAAGTTGTCTACAAACGAAACTATTGGTCAGAAAGTTGTGAAATTTTGTAAAGGACATAATGAAAGAATGGGAATTTGTTTAAGAGAAAAAAAATAGTTCAAAATTTCGCCGCCATTGGGCGTTTTTTAATGAATTATACATTTACGATGGGTAACAAATTTTATTACAACAAAACATGTTGAACAATACTTTTTTTTCGCTACATGTTTTTAGCATTTCCCAGAACACACTGTGGTCAACTGTGGAACATGCCATCTTACGATTCCAGATGGTAGCTGAAAATGATGGTCGTCATGTGGAACATGTGTTGTTGCAATAAAATATGTAAACTATCGCAAATGTATGCTAAATGTGTAATTAATTAAAAACGCCGTCTGGTAGCGAAATTTTGAACTTTTTTTCCGCTTAAACAAATTCCCATTCCTTTATTATGTCCTTCACAAAATTTCACAACTTTCTGACCAATAGTTTCGCCTGTAGACAACTTTAAAGTAGGGTCGTTTAATTATGGACACCCTGTATATAGATAAAATCTAATAATTATTAATGGTGTTAATTTATCATGCGTTTGTCTTCAAAGCACGCGTTTGTTGAACATGAAATGAATAACATCCTAAAAACCTATATTCCGGTTTGAGAAAACTGATTAATAAATAAACTATAAAAACTACTCGGAAAATCAGTGGCTGTAAAATATACTTGGTTTCATTTATAAAAATAAATGTTTCTTTAAATCTCGAAAATATATTAGTTTCCGTGGTTTCTAAAGAAAAAAAGCGCTTTTCGATATCGTGGGTAACTCGGAAGAGGATTATTGTATATTATCGCTCGTGGTTATATTTTATTTTCATAGATTAAGAAACATTTGTCTTTTTTTTTAGAGTGTATATCTCTAAATTCTAAATCTAAACCAGTTTAGGAATTAGCATTTGGTCAACGATAAGAAAAGACACTGTAAAAAACAAGTTTTGTTCCTTTTGGTATATGCTCCATTCGTCGAATATTCAACAGTGATCACGACTCATGTCACAAAACGCATATACTAATATATAAATAAACAAGTATAAATAAATTATTAAAAAAAAAAAAAAAAAAAAAAAAAATCCCTGACGGCTCGGCCTACAGGCACAGGTAGATTTCGAAGACGCAGACCGTGGGGCGCCTGTTTGTTGGGAATTGCGGAAGAAATGACCTTTTTGCCATATGCAGCAGTTTGAACCGCCCACTTCGAAACCTAACTTGTTTGCAGGCGGAGCCGGCAGGGATTTTTTTTCCCCTATAGGGGTTGGTTTTATAAAAAACTTGTCAATATAAAAGTTTTAGATAATAGTAAGAGGATTTATAATAAATTTAAGCGGATTTGATATCTTATACATTTACGAAGTTATGATTTTTTTTCTTCTGAAACCCCCTCCCCCCCCCCCCCTTTGGAGCCATTTTTAATGATATCAAAAATCTGTTATACATAAATTTTCGGCCCTTTTCCTAAAAGTAATAATAATTTTAAACGGAATCGATACGTATCATAATAATTATAAGACGTTATGGGTTTTTTTCTGTTTTCACAAAAAGCCCCCCCCCCCCCTGGTTCGATTTTGCCCATTAACGAACTTGACCGAGATTTTATGCCCCTTTATTTTATATATCAGTTTGGAAGAGATTTGTGAAGAATTATTAGAGTTATCGTGTCCATAAAAAAATGACATAGATAGATAGATATAAAGTTTTGAACTGAGGGTGGTTTTGGGTTCTGGGAGTCATGATCGGTGTAGATATGCAAATTTTTTTCAAAAATTCCAACTTAGGGGGGAATGTAATAGGTAGTATTTCTTACGAAATCTACCTAAAAAAGACAACTTCGAGTCTATTCTGATGCGACATACCTTTTAAACAATTCAACTTATAGTCGGGAAAGCAGCGTCCAATTTTTTGCAATCCATTTCAGTATCGATGATTTTAGTTTATAAGATAGATTAGGTTGTGTAGATATAACAGAACTGCTATTCAGCTATAGCGCACTAGCAATACCACAGCAAAATAGCACAAGACCGCTGTGGAGCGAAATTAATGGTATACCGATTACGGATGTTACCCGTCTAGAGTGGCAATCATCCATAATCGAGATACCATCCATTTCGCTCAGCAGTGGATTGTGCAATTTCCTTCGTTGGTTTGTCAACAGGCTGGCAGATTCATTATCTGTAACATCTATATCAATCAAATATACAAATCATTTACGCGAAAATTTGCTGCAAAAAAGCACTCTGTCTCCCAGACTATCTATGCTAATAAAAGAAAGTTTTTCTGTATGTATGTGCGTGTGTGTCTGCCTGCGATGGCTAGCGAAAGCTAGCGCACTTAGAAGTCTGAAAATTTAGATGAGGATAATGAAAAACCTCTCCTGATGCATCTGAGTCTCAGAATTTTAATAATTAACCAAGATATTAATTAAAAACTGATCAATAACTCATCTATTTATTTCTTTGCGAGCCGGATTTCAGCACTCGCGCATGCTTGCAACCCGATTTACGGCAGCGAACGAGAATGAAAAATCATTTGAATGAAGAATGCGTTTATTTCACAATTCTGTTTTAAGTTCTATCGACTAAACCATTTCGTTTATTTAAAAACGAAAAACATATTCTGAAAGATCGCACTCTTACGTCTCAAATGCTACAGTCAATTCGAAAAAAAAATTATGTTAACCTTTTGAAAAAGGGTCGTTTTCCCTCTTACGACAACGCTCCTCAAGAGCGCAATTGCAGAGATACAGACAAACCAAACATATGTTCTGAAAGCCGAAGCCTTCTTCTAATCGACGGTATAATTAGTTTTAAAAAATACGAATTTTAATCCTTTCAAAAATACCGGCGAACGCAGGTCATTTCGCGCCTCACGAGACGATTTTTTTTCTTAGGCTAAAAGTTACTAAACGTTCGTATTTCGACATAAACTTTTTAGAGCATCTCAGTAGACCAGATTTACATCACCTACAACAATTTCGAAACGTTCGGACGAGAAGAAATGTTTAAAAAAAAAAAAAGAAAAAAAAATCTGAGAAAATTTCGACGAAAACTGATAATAACGGGGTGTTTCAACGCGGTCACGCTCGGCTTCGGGTAATGTTTTCACTATTTAATATGCATATGTTTTCACATAATTTTATAGAGGACTTGGAAACAGTTATTTATAAACGACTAAAATTTCAGAGAGTTCAGACGACAAAAACAATTTTTCTTTTATGTTAACGGATCCAACGCGAAAACCAAAAAAAAAGGAGAAAAAAACATATTTATTTTACAAACAGTAACAATATTTCTGACGTAATTTTTACACGGGTTGTAAAACCGTTATATTTATAACCATTAGAAATTTCAAAGGGTTTGGACAACAAAAGCTATTTTTTAAAAAAACTGTGAAACGACCCATGTGAAACAAGTTGGAAATTGTACGTTAAACGTAACAAATGAAGTGTGTTCTTACTACAACTAGTTTTACAATGTAAAACAAAAACCTTCGTAATTATTTCAGTGAAATGAATTATATCGTCTGTTAGGAACGAAATGAGCATGCCTTTCTTTTCTCTTATCACGCATGCCACGTTTACAGATGCGAATTTTTTCCGACACCAGATAGCGCTGCAAAATTCACCATGGAGATTCTTGTTTTGCGAATGATTACTTCCATGGTTTAACATTTCTATGATTCACGATGGACGAATCTCTTGTGTTTATTTACTTTAATGGATATTGGAATAAATTGGCTGTTAACCTAACTTTAACTGAAGTTATCTCAGAATCTATACATTTTTTAATGTAACTCATCTCCCAAACCTCAAACAAACAATTTTTTTGAACGATCTTTCTAAAAATGTAACTTTTATGCTATTTTATTCGAAAAAATAATTTTGAATAAAAATGGCCGCTTGGCATATGAAAAAAAAAATGGTCAGCCCGTATTTGTTTTCCTCAGACACATATGCTTGCGCTTTTATTATATAGATTATGTATGAAAGGAGTTAATAGAAGGAAGAAAACTTTTATTAACATGTTTTTAAGTTTCGATTCGATTTTCATAAAATTTAAAATGACTCGACAAAATTCTGCAACGATTCTATATATTAAATTTCAAACCATTCGGTTGGGTAGTTTTTGCGCTGTTATATGCGGACAGATGGACGGACCAGACGATGACTATAGGTGATACATATTTATATAATTACGAACGCACCTAAAAAGAAGAAAATGTTTTCTTTACGGGCACTTTCATCACTAATTATCAGTATTTTTTCGCAATTTTGTCATTAGAAATATGAATTCATACAAAATCAAATTAAAGATATAAAATAACAAATTGGGGTTTATTTGAGGTTTTATCACGGGCCCGGGCAACGCCGGGCAGGTTAGCTAGTAAACAAGTAAATAACTAGTCGGATGTGTCAATCCCAAAACTTTCTTATATATCACACAGATTTGGCACACACTAAAAAGAATCAGCACCAATTTATATCAAGGTCTAACTGAAACTCGAGTTTTATTAAATTCCGTGCATTATTTCTTGAGATATGACGATCGCTGAAATCGTGTAAATGCTGCATAGCTGCGCCACCTGCTGAGCGATTTTTACCAAAAACTAATCAGCACCCATTTATATCAGGGACTAACTGAATATAAAGTTTTATTCAATTTCGAGCATTAGTTCTTGAGATAGAGTAATTGCGGAAATCGCGAAAAAGGCTGCATAGCAGCGCCACCTGCTGGGCGATTTTTACCAAAAACTAACCAGCACCCATTTATATCAGGGACTAACTGAATATAAAGTTTTATTAAATTCCGAGCATTAGTTCTTGAGATAGAGCGCCCACAAAATTTTTGTCACGTACAGACATAGTCACAGAGACAGACATTTTCTAAAAATAGTCAAATCGTGTTCAGGACCTTCTAAAACGTATAAATCCGTCGAAAATTTTCATGAATCCAATACTTTCTTCTTTTAAAGATAGAAGAAAGTAACAATGACAATTCCGAGCGGAACAGGTGTCGCAGACGGACCGGAGTTGGCAATATTTTATTTTGGCGCTACACATTTTTTTCCCCACATTATATTTAGTTATACGCACATTTAATTTTATTATAAAACACACATTATTTATTATAAAACCCTAGGTTGCCACACGAAGCAAAAATTGCTGAGTTACCAAACCAGGCAAAAAAAATCGCCATTTCAGTTTACCGCCAAAGTATATGGCATCTTAAAGTTAATCTTTCGTAATCAGATCCGTAGCAGCCAAATAGTTTATTTGTGCAATTCTGATTTAACGCAAGTGGGATTTTTAGCACTTTCCAACATAGTTGAAAAGTGTTTATTATGAATTGGGTTTGTTCGTCCGTGCTCTAGCTCGCGTAAATATACTGGGATTGCCACGTTAGTTGATATACATTATTAAGGCTTACCATTAGGATGTTCATTATTGAAAATGAAGTGTGTAGCATTTATATTTCATTTACAGGGGTACTTAAAAGTATTCCGTAACATTGTGGTCTATTGGGGGAAATCACTTGTGGTGGTATTTTAATGGTGTTACACTATTTGAAACATAATTAAATTTATATACATTATTCAGCGGCGCTAGAAGATGTTTACTATAGAATATGTCATATGTAGCGTTTACTTTTTGCCTAAGTGTGCAGGGTAATAACTCAAAAGTATTCCGTTATACTGTAGTCTCTGAAGAAAAATTAATTGCGGCGAAAGGGTGACCATCTCAAGATCAGTAAGTCATAAAAATAAAAATACGTAAAGTGTTTTTCTTTATCATTACTGATCTTGAGAAGGTCACCGATTGCGTGTACGAAACTTAGTACGTCTGTTTATTTAAAAGATTTTTTTTTTTTTTATATAAGCCTTTATGTTTACTGTCATCACTTTTCGCCTACATATTTTTATTTTAATGATAATCAATGATTTCTTATATAATTCTATAAAACCATTCTCAAAATACTTGGTACGATCCTTCCGCGATACATTAGCCGATGAGTCGTAAAGCAAATTTAGATGAATGTATTATTTAATTAATGAGACAAACAAACCTGCTACCAAATAGAAATATCTAGTTATTAATTAAATAATGCATTGTCTACATCATTTGTGTATGTTAACAACTTTCTTTCCCCGCACCACATCGAGAACTCTTTCAGGTTGATGTGGCAAGTTATCGCGTGGTGTAGTCCAGAAAGCAGCGTCAACTTTTTGCAATCAATTTTAGTGTCGACGATTTTGTTATATATATGATAGATTAGATGATACAGATAAAGAAACCACCAGTGAGCTGGCATACACCGGCGGAAAGTGTTGTCATAGCAACATCCCGCGTCTCGCTGCAGTATAATGAAATGAATGGCATCTCGATTACTGATGATGCTTTCTAGTGGGAGTAACATCAGTAATTGGGTTGCCATTCATTTCACATTGCGTCGGAATGTGTCATGTTTCTATTGAACCCCCCTCCCCCCCATTGGTGTGGCATCTGACTGGTTATCTGGTGTCATACCTAATCTATCCTTATATACCAAAATCGTCGGCGCTAAAATGGGTTTCAAAGATGGGATGCTGCCTCCCAAACAACGAAGATTGCACATATGTACACTACATGACTTCAGCTAATTTTCCTAACCAAATAGATTCACCAAGACATTATAACAACGCTAACCAATTGAAGGGGTCGGGGCAAGAGAGTGCCAAGCCACATTTTTTAACTTCTGAGATATTTCAATTTGAAAATTAGATCCAATACTCAAATCAAGATATATAACAAAGTTTTTTCGCCAGTGTCTTAATAACATTTGAGATATTCTGAGTAACAATAGGACATTACTTTAATGATATTACTATTACGTTTTTTGTAAATTAGCCATCTTCATTGGGGGCTGTAAGGATCTGTGGCAAAAACGAAACCTGTCACATAGGCCGCCACCAAGTGACATTAAAAACAAATTATATGTTGGATATTATAATATACAATATTAAGCAACAGCTAATATCAGTGTTAGATTTATTTCACCAAAAATGTGTCTTGGCACTTTCTTCCCCGATCCCCTCAATTTTATTACAGTACTAGCGGCCCGTCCCGGCTTTGCACGGGTAGACAATGTAATTTGTTTAGCAGATTTGTTTTCCTGAATTTCGTGCACCTACATAAAACAGCTGCTGAGATATGGCAAAATGACCTAAAACTTTCGAATCCCCCTTTAACCACCTTCGCGGGGGGGAGGATTTCTAAATTCACTGAAATACGTGTTTAATCATTTGTTTAGTAGATTTGTTTTCCTAAATTTCGCGCACCAACATAAAACAGCTGCTGAGATATGGCGAAATGTCCTAAAATTTTCGAAACCATCCCCTTTAAAACCCTTCGGGTGGAATTTCTAAAATCACTGAAATGAGTGTTTATCCACTTTTTAGTAGATGTGTTTTCCAGAATTTCACGCTCCTACCTAAAATTGCTGCTGACATATGGCGAAATGACCCAAAACTTTTGAATACCCCTTTAACCACCTTCTGGGGGAAATTCCAAAATCGCCGAAATACATGTTTAACCAATTTTTTAGTAGATTTGTTTTAATTAATTTCGCCCTCCTACCTAAAAGCTGAAATATGGCGAAATGACCTAAAAAAATCGCCCCCTCCCCCATTTAACCACCTTCTGGGGGGAATTTCCAAAATTGCTGAAATACGTGTTTTATTCATTTTTTAGTAGATTTGTTTTTCTGATTTTCGTGCTCCTAACTTAAATTGCTGCTGGGATATGACGAAATGATCTAAAACATCCGACCCCCTTTGAGGGGAAATTTCTAAAATCACTGAAATACATGTTTAACCAATTTTTTAGTAGATCTGTTTTCCTTAATTTCGCGCTCCTACATAAAACTGCTGCTGGGATATGGCGGAATGACCTAAAACATTCGACCACCGCCCTTAACCACCTTCAGGGGGGGAATTTCTAAAATCGTTGAAATACGTGTTTAATCATTTTATTAGTAGATTTGGTTTCCTGATTTTCGCGCTCTTACCTATAACTGCTGCTGAGATATAGCAAATGACCTAAAACATTCGACCCCCCCCTTTAACCCCTTCCGGGAGGGGAATTTCTAAAATTGCTGAAATACATGTTTAATCATTTTTTTTTCCTGATTTTCGAGCTCCTACTTGTAACTGCTGCTGAGATATGGCGAAATGAGCTAAAAAATTCGTCCACCCCCCTTTAACCCCTCGGGTGGGGAATTTCTAAAATCGTTGAAATATATGTTTAATCAGTTTTTTTAGTAGATTTATTTTCTTGATTTACGCGCTCCTACCTATAACTGCAGCTGAAATATGGCGAAATGACCTAAAACATTCGATCAATCATTTTTTTTAGTAGATTTGTTTTCTGGAATTTCAAGCTCATACCTATAACTGCTGCTGAGATATGGAAAATGACCTAAAACATTCGAACCCCCCCCCCCTTTAACCCTCTTCGGGGGGGAATTTTCAAAAATCCCTTCTTATTGCTTGCCTACGCCATAGTAGCAATCTACAGTCCAAATTTCGTGACCCTGACTTTAGTAGTTTCGGCTGGGCGTTGATGAGTCAGTCACCCAGTCACCGTTTCCTCTTTATATAATAGTATAGATATGTTTTTTGAGAGGCAATAATAAGAACATTATATCTAAGTAATGGTAAAATTAAATGTATTACGATTTTACAATTTAAATTTGGCGATAAAAAATTACTGGAATCCGTATGCAAGTATCTCCACAAAGCAATTGCGCCAAGAGATATTTCCTTTATTCCCCTGCCCCTTGATTGTATTTCCTGGTACTGATTACTATATTGCTATTCAAAGGATAAATGATGGGGTTAGAATGACAGTGGAGTAAGTCAAAAAATTTGTAAAATCGAGATAACCATATTTTCACTGAACGTATATTAATTTCTGTTCAGTGCGACAGTCAAATATGTCATAGTTCACTTAGGGAGCCGCTAGAGGGCAAAACAAGTTGGACCACCCAATGCAACGGCATTACGACAAGTTTCACAAAATCCTTCATATCTCAAATTACTATATATTGACTTACTCCATTGTTATTCTAACCCCTTCAAATATATATTTTAAAAAAATTGTAATGTGTTATTTTTTTTTTTATCTTCCATGATCGGTGTCTACGTCAATGGTTGGCGGCAAATAAGGTTAATCTTCCATAATAGAGCGACATGGGAAAAGTAAGAATCAAACATGAGTATTACCGGTAACAACTTGGTTTAAAATTTATGGAACTAGATAGTTTACCACAAAAAACGCAATCTGTTGCGCAAAACTACACAAGCTGAAATACGCCAGCTGGCGTTCGACCTGATTACGGAAGATTAACCAGAACATCAACAAATATCTTCACGAATATAGACATACCATGAAAATGGTCATGGTGGCAGTTTTAGTAAATTACAGGCAAATAAAACTGATACGAAATATCTAAACCTCTAAAATGCACAATGAAACAGTAAAACTTGTTTCAAATACAAACATTTATACTTTTATATGTGCATTTTCACAACCATGCTCTAAAAAGCAAACTACTGGGAAAAAAAAAAAAAAAAAAAAAAGCAGACCAATTTCGACTGGACACCGACCATGAAAAATTACCATGTAGTAAAAAACAATTAAGAGTTTAATACCGTGCCAGTCTGCCCCCCCCCCCCTAGTTAAACGAAATTTAAGTTACAAAAAACACACTCCAGTTTGACAAAATAAACATTTTATTCAAAATACATTATTGATAAAAAAGGACACATATTTAATACATAGAATACAAATTTAAGACATTTTAAAATATCGAATTAAAGACTTTTTTTTACATTATTTACACATATCTTGAAAATAATCATATTAACGCAAAATGTAACTATTAACTAATTAGCACTCATTAACTATTTAAGTTTTTTAAAACAATTGCCACTAATTCGTATTAGAAGCTTATATCTTACAAATGCTATGCATATAGTAAAAACTCACGGTACTTTTCGGTTAACCGGGCGCCAGTGATATATGTACAACTACATATATAAATATATATGCATATACATACATACATATATATATATATATATATATATATATATATATATACACATATGTGTGTATGTATACATGTGTATATATCACTGACGCCTGGCTAACCGAAAAGTACCAAATTCACTTCCTGCGTTTAATGTCTCCAGTATTTTATGCATTTGTTTAAAACAAAGTTCAGAAAGATGCACAAATAACGACTAATTACTCTTCTTTAATGGTAAAGTTCGACTTTTAAATGAATAGCGAACGAATACCAATTGAATAGAAACGAATTGCAATCGATTAGCTTTCAATATTTGTCTAACAGCCATCCAATACCCTGAATTAAAATTCTAGAATTTTAGTTTATATTTATTTCATATTTGAATTTAGTGGAATCATTTAATAGAATATTATGTACTCATTTCATAACACTAAATTCAAATAAAATTATAATATTAATGAAGACAGGGAAATATTTGTTAAAGTTATCAAATTTAAATTAATAATGCATGCTTGTGCATTATATATAACGCAACAAAATAACAGTAATAATTACATTCAATGTAAACGAGTATAAATTTTTTTAAAGTCATTCATACAGTATCCTAAAATTTCGTTCGCTGAAAAAAAAAAAAAAATTACAATTTATTCTTATTATTTTTAAATTATTCTATACAAATAAAATTCTAAACAATCATACTCGAAGATAATGCAAAAAAATAAATAAATAAATAAATAAATAAATACATAAATTAATAAACACCTAAACGAAATAAAAAATATCTTACTATTAGGATTTGGCGAAAGACGGGTGAAGTTTGTTGGCGATAAAAATTTATAATTTATCAGTAAAAAGAGCTCTATAAGTCCACACGACAGTCACGAGTTTTTAGCTTGAAGTGACGTTTGAGGGAACTTGTCTCGCTATTCATAGACGGCTGCGGATCAGAAGCTCGTTGATTGGTTATAACTGCGTTACGTCATCAGTCATTATGTTCTGATTGGTTGCAATGGATTCAACGTCATAAAACTTCTCACGCGCTATCCCATGACATCTCACGCGCTATCCCATGATTACGTCACACTTATGTTTGTCGTGAAAATCAGCATGAAAAAGGTCGCCAATCGGATAGAATGGCGACCAAATTCAAATTATAAATGCGCCAAATTAAATTAAGATAAAAAATGCATCTTAAAAAGTAATTTTTCTGCACAATTGAGATTTATACATATTTATAAGACAAAATTTAATTAAATAATACTCTGTTATTGTTATTTGTTACACAATTTTGTTTTATATTAAAAGTTGTAACATATACGTTTCGCCGTTGAAATTATGGCTATATACAAATAAATTGTGTATTTTAACATCGAATCGAAGCATCTACGTTCAAAATAACCCAGTTTTTTATGATAAATCATCATTTCACTATAATTAGACTAGTACTTTATTGAAAATGAATCGTTTTCAGTTGATTACATAACAGACATTTTGCCCCCTATTGTGAACACGAATGTATGGATTTTCTGAATGTTTCCCTTTTAAATGTTGAGCGATTTCAAAATTGATCGCCCTGTAAAGGGTTAAATTCTGCAATTTTCACTTTTAAATTACCATTATAACTTAAAGTAGTTGAAATAATTGCTTAATAGTCTTCGTTACTAATTACTTACCGTTATAAAGCATACGGACAAAATTCAAATGTAAAAAGCTTTAAAAATTACAAAATTTCGATAAATTACTACTTGAAATGTAAAAATTTATAATGTGCATTTGTTTTTATGAAATCTTTTGCACAGAACGAACAAATAAACATTGAAACACGTCCAGATTTAAAAAAAACATTTTTATATCTCTCGAGCTTTATAAGGACGCCATCTTGGATTTCCGTTAAAACGTGAAATTAAAATGTAATAATTTTTATCACGCGACGTGTTTTAATAGATTTAAATAATTGTATAAGAAAGATTATGGCATTAAAAAACGCATAAAAAGTAAATAAGACATTTATCATAGCTTTTGGGATAAATTTCGGTATGTATTTGAAGTTATCTCTGCTATATTTGCTTATTGATTGAATTTCAAACTAATATTTCTATTCAAAATTACAATAAAATGAAGTTTCAATAACTGGAAAAATGGTGGAGTAACCTAAAAAGCGAAACCTTAACCATTTTATTACACTGACTTTATCCCATAAGACATTAATGTCTATTTCAAAAGCATATGAAATTTAAATTTTTGCGGCCGCCATCTTGAATTATCTGAAATTTATTGCAGCCTATGTTATACGAAATTGTATATACAAATCTAGTGATATCTCAATAGTAGAAATATGTTTGCTAGATCCTAAACTAGCAAGAAAATTTAATTTGAGCATCATCTCTTGGCACCATTTGGCATTTTCCGAAATTTTGTATAGCCTGTGCTACATTAGCATAACATCATGAAATTAACAGATTTTAACGGTAAATTAAATCAATGTTAGAAAAAAATCCAGGGATACTTCATTGGTGAAAACTTGCTAGTTAGATCAGAAATCCTAACGTGTAAAAAATTCAATTTTGAACATTCAGCATGATGACCATTTGATGTTTTCAAATATTTTACGTAAGGCTTATGGATGCATTAACGTTATATCATCAAATTAAAAATGTTAACGGTGTTGAAATCTTCTTTTATTGATAGGATAACTTAAAAATTTCTGTCGTGAAAATAAATTCCATGAACAAATTGAATATAGATGTTCAAAACCTTTAATTTTTGAATTTTCTTAAAATTTTTTCGCTAATGTTATAGTGACATAGCATCAGCAAATTGGGTATATTACAAGAGATTACAACTGTCGATGCATTAAATTATTATTGCTGTGAAAATATCTGTTTCCCTTTTGTAGTTCATAATGGAAAATATTCAGTTTGGGAGTTGGTTTGGATATAAGTTAGGTTTTTAAGAAAAGTCAAACGTTTGGTAAAAAACGAAAAAGTATAAACCACATTATTCATGTTGTTTAGATAAATCAAAATCTATCTCATTTCCGAAAATATGTTATATTTCAAAAACTAGCAGTGTGAAATAAATTCAATTTGACGATTACCGATCTGGCGTTTTACGAGTTTTTGTAGAAATGCACGATTGTATTAACCCTTTTAACTACTATGGCAAAAATTGTAGCATACCTATACTGTGAGTCGCTTGATCGAAAGATAAATAAAAGGCTCGATTAACTTATAGGATACTGTTTCTGTACTGAATTTTCAGTACAGGACTATTATAACAAAAATTCACCTATTTAAATGTTTCCAGTAATAGTACTAGTGCTCTAAACGAAACAAAATTTCGTAGTAGCTATAATTAAACTGAAATTTACTATTTTAACTATGAAAAAAGAAACTAGTCGGATGTGTCAATCCGAAAACTTTCTTCTATCTCACACAGGTTTTGCATACACTAAAAAGAATCAACACCAATTTATATCAAGGCCTAACTGAATCTAAAGTTTTATTACATTTCGTGCATTAGTTCTTGAGATATGAGTATTGCTAAAATCGTGTAAATCTTGCAAAATGCAGCATAGCAGCGTCACCTGTTGGGAGGTTTAGACCAAAACCTAATCAACAACAAATTATGTCAAGGTCTAACAGAATCTGAAGTTTGATTAAAATCCGTGCATTAGTTCATGAGATATACTTATCGTGATAATAATGAAAAAGGTAGCATAACAGCGCCACCTGTTGGGCTATTTACACCAAAACGTAATCAGCATCTATTTATGTCAAGTTCTAACAAAATCTGAAGTTTGATGAAATTCCATGCATTCGTTCTTGAGATAGAGCTATTGCGGAAATCGTGAAAAATGCATCATAATAGCGCCACCTGTTGGGCGATTTTTACCAAAAACTAATCAGCACCAATTTATATTAGGGACTAACTGAATCTAAAGTTTCATTAAATTTCGTGCATTAGTTCTTGAGATAGAGCGCCTACAATATTTTTGTCACATACAGACAGACAGACATTTTCTAAAAACAGTCAAATAGCGTTCAGGACCTTCTTAAACGTATAAATCCGTCGAAAACTGGAAGTCGAAAATTTTCATGAGTCCAATACTTTCTTCTTGTAAAGATAGAAGACTTGTCTTTTTTAAAAAGTAAAAAGCAGCGGTCTGCTAACAGCAGTTAAGGATTAAAATAACATCATCCAATTACATATGTTAACGTTAAATGGCATCTATCACTGTTAGGAAATGTCAAATATTTCTTTGGTCAATTAGTTTGATAGCTTTTTTTTGGAGGGTACAAATTGAATTTGAGTCCCCCGAAACATTCACTCGAGATTTTCAGATAGTTTAATGGTCTATTATACGGACATAATGTAATGAAATTGTGGGTGTTAACAGCATCATCTGTTGTTACTGTTATGAAAAATATCGCCAGTGAAAATAAGTTAAACATCTGAAAATATACTCATATATTGCAGAAAAAATTAAATTTGGGAGTTAGTTTAGGTATAATCCTTTTATTAATGTGGTTCTAAAAAAACTATTTCCCCCCACTCAACAACGCTAAAATTTCTGACATATTCTCGAACTCGTTTTTAATCGTGTAGGTATGTAATTGGCAGGTATGACTACTAAGGTGATTTGAAATCGAATAACGTTTTTAATTTTTCGATAAATTCATTACATTTTTAATTATAAGCAACTGCTGTCGCATGACGATCTTTTTTGAAACCACCACATTTGACTGTATTTTTTTTTTTTTTTTTAAGATACTGTGATTTTATCTAAAAATAGAAACTATTATTTCTCATAGATTCTGAAATAGTACACCTGTCAGTTTTATACGTTTGCGAATAAAAATGAATTCAGGAATGTGTCAGAAAGTTCCCAGTTTTAAAAAGTTCCTTAAAAAAAAAAAAAGCAAAACGATAAGAGAAAAAAAATATTTTTGATAGTTCAAAATTTACTGTGGAATAAATCCGAAGTCGTATTAATGCTTCAATTTTTTTTTTTTTCAGCTTATGTTAATCATCTTGTCGAAAGAAATTAAAGGATATTCTGCTTGTAAATTATATTTTAACTACTGTCTGTGTTATTGTTTAAGAGCTGTGGTTAAATAAGCTAAAAGCAGATTAAAGTTTTAGATTCTGTACGTCATTTTTGTTGTTTAGGTAAATTGACTGCTACTTAGCTTGTGAAAATAGATTCGATATATACAGATTTTTTTTTTTCATATAATGATTAAAGAACAGAACTATAGTTTCAAGAGCAATTAATAATCAACTCTCATCTTCAGGTGATTGTAGCAAGAGAGTAATTAACAAAGCAATGATAAAAACACGTTCAAGCAGAAAAAAAGGTTAAATGTAGTTAACTACAAATATCAATGCTTGTTTTGAACAGTAGCAAATACAAATTTAATTTTTCAAAAGTAGTCACTACTTGTGTACTTTTAAGAAGACTAACTTTTTTCAACTTCGACTCGCTAAAACATTTATATTTATTAGCTTGATTCATTAAACTAATTGTTTTGAAGTTAATGTGTTCAAACCATATCTCCCTAGAAGAAAATTCAATACAAATGCTCTTATTCTCTCCAGCCAGTAGTTAGAAAACTATTATTATTATTATTATTATTTTTTTTTTTTTTTGGCATACTGCATCTATTTTTTTTTAAACTGTAACTACAATTACAAATACTTGTTGGGAAAATTAGTGATTACACACAACTTTTTAAATAATCTTTAGTTCACTACTTTTAGAAGACCAACTTTTTTGAGAGATTGTTATTATTATAACTCTCAAAATTACGCAAATAAATAATACGCATTTATTCATAATTATACACTGCATAAATTTTATTCATAGTCCTTACAGTAATTATTCCATCTTGAAATACAAATGCTGCTTACAATCCCCTGATTACCGAAAAGATATGAGAAGTGTGTGTTTCCCAATTTGAAATTTTACCAAGGCCTCGAAATTGAATAAAACAGAAGCATACCTAACCGTTTTTCAGCTACAATTAATTGCATTTAGGAAAAAATGTGAAAATAAAACAAGAGCTTCTTGCTGCTCTAATGAAGCACTTTAGTAAAATAAAAAATAATTCTAAAAGCAAACTTTACAGAATCACAATAGCACTTGGCATTGTTTAACATATTTTAAGGAAAGATGCATAAAAATGATTTTCTAAGAATTACTTGAAATGTTTGCATCCAAATGATAATAAAAAGAACATTTAATGTACAGTTTTCAATCATATCTATTCGAAAATAAAACAAGGACTTTTGGCTGTTTTGACAAAGCAGTTTACTAAAAATAAATTAGAAAAACAACTTTCACAGAATCATGACATGACTTAGGCATTGTTGAAACATATTTTACAGCAAAGATGCATAAATAGGATTTTCAAGATTTTGATTGAAATTGTTTCATCCAAATGATATTAAAAATGTCCTTTTTAATAAGTATAGTGAATCTCTTCGAACACACACTTTTGCTTATGTAAGATGCTTTAGCTGTTTAAAAAAGGGATATTATGTTGTTGTGGCTTATCCTCCAACTGTCTGACGAAGTCAGACAAGATCTAATAGACCGCTAATCTTCAGAAAATCAAGAACCAGAAGGGGGGGAAGCACAAAAGTCCTCCCTGGAAACATCTAAGCAGTCCAGGATGTGTTCTACAGAGGCCTGTTGAGCTTGACATTTAGAGCAGACTTCAAAGATATTTCTGTCCTCAAAGAACGAGAGACTTTTCGTGTGTCCACTTGCCAATTTTGAAATTGCTGTTCGAGAGGCTCTGTCACAGTTGATAGCGAACAAAGAGCCCGGCTCTTAGACAGCGTATCAGAGGTGGCTGGGAGGGACCTTCCACTCCCTTCTCTAGATTGATGCTCTGAGTAGGTAAGGGCTGAAGAGGAAGACATAGATTGACAACAACCCTCCTTGGCCAAGCGATTAGATTGCTTATTGCCATAAATGTCTACGTGGGATGGAATCTACTGAAAACGAACATCATGGAGCTTTGAAATAATTTTAAGTTTAAGAAGGATGGAAATACTAGTTTTATCTCCAACTGTAATTCAATTGTGAAGGTGTTGAAGGGAACTGCGACTGTGTGAAAGAATCCAGAGGTCTCCGAAGTCCCGCTCTCTGAGAATAGCCTCGAGACCTTGTTCAATTGCAATAAGCTCGCTTTTAAAAACTGAAAAGAAATCAGGGTTACGGAGACTGATGGACAAATGTTGCCCTGGTTTCTTCAATGTAGATCCCACTACCAGTGTGGTCGTCCTTGATGATTTCGTTAATCCAGGGATATTATAAACAGGTTATTAATATACAATGTGAGTAAGATACCAATTAAAACCATTGGACACCTTAAAGGCAGGTTATTAAACTGTCAAGACGCATCTTTAAAATGAGGTAACGAAAAGTTAAAAATAATTATCAAATGTAAACCAAAGTTTTGAAAAATAATATACATTTTTTATTCATGTTATTTATTGATGTTTATGATTTTATATAAAGCATTAAAATTAAATTTGTTTCAATGGTAAATGGATTACCTTTTCATCTTGTAATTTAGAATATATTTTTTATAAGCTGATTTGAAAATTATTAGAAATCTTTAAGAAAATTCATGGCTAATTTTTAACATTTAGTTTGCAAATGAAATTGAAACATGTTGAGTGAATACAACAAGGGGAAAAATAGGTTCCTGAGTTATCTGAAATAAAAAGTTTTGAGAGAGTAGTCTCACCTTTCTAAAAACTTAATGTCAGCACAATGAAGTGTGGTCAGCAGAAGAATCCGTTTTCCCTTTTTTATAGCACAGAATGGAGTGAACTGTGTATATTACATTGCAGAAGTCTATCAAAACACAGTAGCGAAATTTCATATTTTCCCACCGGCTTCTGCAAGTGTAGCACAATACTGAACCTACTTCTAGGTTGAACTGTGATTTAGGATTAAATTGGAATCACAATAGTAAAGTTCGATTCGACAGCAAGATGACTTGCATTGCTGTCATTGAAAACCCTTATGCAGATGATCTTCTGCTACAACAAGTACAGTTGCTCATAGATGAGAGCTGCTGAAGAAATGTACTTTAGGCTGTTAGTCAGTGTGATCTCAAATTCCCCTCACTAATGTTAAACTCATGGGCAAGGGTTGCATACTATTTTTAAAATATCTCCAAAAGAAATTAATAGTTTTAACTTCTTTTATCTGTGCACTGTTCTTAAAGGATGTCCATTTTTTTTTTCTTAGTTGTCAAAATATTTCTAAAATATATACTTAAATTTATTTGAAGTGTTAGACTCTTTACACAGTTTCGCTAAGATTTTAACACACAAAATTTTAAATTAAGTATATATTTTGACAACTAAGAAAAAAAAGTCCTTCCGGCAGCTTTCCTGTATCTTCGTTTTAAAACTTTAGCTAATGTTACTCGAAACAGCAAGCTAAAATACAAAGAACCCGATTACAGAAGATTCGTTAATACTGAATTTGAATAAGAAATTTGCCAAATTAGTCAACTATAGCCAAGTTAGCACCATTTATGAAGACTTATTTTTGATCGCCAAATTTGGTGATATTTCGCTAAGTGTCACCAAGTTTGGCGAGAATTTGGTGCTAATGGATATGAATAGTTTTATGCGTATGATTGGAAGATGATTATAACAATGAAAGATAATAATTTGTGAGAAAATGTGTTCACTAAAACTCATAAATTAATCGTTGAATTTTTGTAATGTGCTGTCTTGTTTCAAAATGTCTGCCACCCTAAAATTTCAAAGAGGTAAAACAAAAAATGCTCTGGAATCCTTGTATCAAGGCCTAATACTTAAACAAAAAATAAATTAAATTTTTTTGTATATTTATTTTAGTTTTAAATCTTTAAGTGGCTGTCATTTTGAAACAAAATGGTGGACCAAGCTGGCCAACGAACTCGGTGAGCTTAATACACACAGTTAGTTTAAGCTTTATAAATACGAGTGTTATCATATGACATAGATCATATATATATATATATATATATATATATATAAATCAACATTTCAACGGAAGGTGGTTTTGGGGTCTGGGGGTCATGATCAGTGAAAATATACCGAAATTTTCTGGAATTGCTTTCCTCCGAACGGCTGCAATAGGTAGCTTTATACTTTTTTGTATTGAAAGCTACCTACAAGACATCTTTTAAGAAGAGTATACAGAAGAAAGAAGTTAAACATATTAATTTCCTGTGAAGATATTTTAAAAATACAAATGCATCACATGCCTAACATTAGCATAAGGAATTTGAGATCTTGCTGACCTATAGCCATAAGTAGTATTTGGCTAGAAGTGGAAACCTTTATAAAGCAATTTTTCTTTCTTATTATTATTAAATATGCAAAATCCATCACAGGTACTTATATTCAGATGTTTATACGATAAGAACGTGAAATCAAATATGCTATTACATATTTGCTTTAGTGACTTTTGCATCAATAAAGTGCTTAGAAAGAGAGTAATAAATTGCCAAATCAATAAAAATTGTCATTCCTTGCCAAATCATTTATGAATACCACTTTTTCCTTCAAAACTGTCAAAAATTACGTTACATTATGGTCTATAGGGAAAAAAACATTTACGGTTTATTTTAATGATATTGCACAATTTCAAACATATTGAAATTGATATGTATCACTGAAGTGCACTACAAGAGGCTTACTATGGAATGTGGTGGGCATAGCACTTACAGGTCCTTTACTGGGCTAGGTTTCATGTCCGAGAAAATTCGATTAGTGGGTCACTGTCAGGGCATAAAATAACATATAAAGTAGGCGACACTAGTGTCGCCCAGTGGGAAATTATTGTCGCCCAGTGACAGGAAATGGTGCCGGCAATTTTTGAAATAAAAAATTTTGAATAACAAAAGCTGTCTTTGTGCTTCGGATATTATAACTGTCGACATTTATTATAGCAGATACCGAGTGTAGGCAGAGGCAGTACGATACAATATGAGGCAGGCTGGGATGGCGGGAAGTGCCGTGTGACCTATGGCCTATGGGAAACATGTCGTTGTTGTGATCTTTGTGTTTCTGCTTGAAAGATTTATTTTCCGACAATCCATCTAGTGATGGGATTCAAATAATATAATAACCGGTTCGCTTCACGAATGATTTTTGATGCATTAACAATAAGGGAAAATTAAGCATCACACATATATTATGAAACACTTTACATTAAAATAACAACATAAACTTTGAATTTTAAGTATAATGGGGGAAAAAAAATATCCTGAAACATGCTTTCCTATAAGGACGTAATTTGTTTAATAAATATTAGGCAATCATGAAATCCTGATCAAAATTTCTAACAGAAAATGAATCAAAACCTAATAATACAATAACGATAATGCAAGAATAGCAGAAATTTAAGAAATGTTGAATAAGCATGCTATATAACCAGGGAGTTATCCTAGATTGCCGATTTAGATACCCAAATTCATCAAATCTTCAATATTTTAATGTTTTTTGTTAAGTTAAATTGGATTCTCACAGGAATGAAGAATTTTTTTTTTCAAACTAAACATTATTTTATTAAATGAATCAATTTACAAAATGTCACAGTGTTATATTTTAAAAATGCTGTTGTGCAGATGCACATTAAGAAAAAGTAAATTAATGTAAATATGATTTTCGCATTTGAAGTATTTTAAGAACCAGTTCGCCGAACTCCACACAAATTAACAACTGGTGCAAAACAGCTGAATCCCACCACTGAATCCATCCACCTTCATCCAGTGCATCCTGGCCTCAAGAAGAACTTAGAGTTGGAGCCCCACTGTCTTCGGCAGCGTATTAAAAAAATGGATGGCACAATCTCATTAGCATTCTTGGATAAAAACTTTAAAATCACACAATGCAGAAAAAATAAAATTGCTAATAGAGCTTGCACTGGATGTTTATAATGATAGCCGACAGTTGACTCTCTCTGCTCATTTTTGGCTTTCGCGGTTTTTAACGAAAATTCACATTGACTCACAAATTGCCTCTTACATGGACAATGGTTTAGAGTGTGACTTTTCTTCTTTTAATCCATCTCCAGCACTGTTGCGGTATAGAAATCCAGTAATGTATCGCGAGATGCTTGATATTGTTGGTGACCAAGTAAAAGAAAATACAGACACGCAGTTGCAAAAGGCTGATTGTTTTTCTATCCAGATAGATGGTTCCGTTGATAAATATGGAGTTGATAATAAATTTGTTACAGCACGATTTATTACAGAAGAATAAGAAATGAAATCAGTTTTTCTAGGAGAATGTAAATTGAGTAAGCGAGTAGCAGAAGGCCTCATGGATTCTGTCAAAATCGTATTTGAGAACTTGGGCATCTCCAACAGGATAAATGCTTTCTTAAAAGCAAGAAGACCAACAGAGGTTGTTAGTGCAGCCCGCCTTGATGTTGGGAATCTTCTTGGTAAAGACAAAATTGCCGATTTTACCGATGATGTGGTTGCTTTTTACGCGGCTGAAAAACTGCCTCCTCCATCAGATATGACCTCATCAACAGCAAGACTCTATCATTACTTTAAAGCGTCTCAACCCCACTCAGGTTTTAACAAATTGGTACAATCATATGTTTCTTTAACACCTCACAGCGCTGGCCCATACATACAACGCTTAAATCTAACAAACAGTCGGGACTATCAAAAGAAGCATTAAACTCAAGAACATTTATTGCTCTTAATGGAATTGGAACAGCTTTTTATGATCCAAGACCTGCTGTTGCAAGGTTCCTAGAAAGCAAAGAAAGAAAGAGAAAACTTCCAGACAAAGAATTCTAACAAACACAAGAGTTTGTCAACAAATTCTTTGCAATTGATAATAACTTGTAAGAAAAAATTTAAAGATTTTAACTATTATTGTTACATTTTAAAACCATTATAAAAATATTAAAAATTTTAACTCATTAAAATATAAATAACGAATCGATCTCTTGTTTAATTCCATTATTTCAATAAGAAAGTCCTTTGTATAAAAAATTTAAACTATTGTAAATATTTCTGTAGTATTTTGGAAATATTTTACAGTTAGAATTTGATTCTTTTAAACATGAAGAGTAAAATCGATTTCCTTGTTTAGTTCTACTCTTTTCAAAATACAGTAATTTCTGAAAGGCTGATGTTTAAACACTTTAATTATTGTTCATTTGGCATTTTGGAAACATGTTATAAAATTTAACATGGTATTTTTTTATTTAATATTTTTAAACAGTAAGAGGAAAATCTTTTTCATTAGTTCCACTTTGAGTCTAAAACTATAGTTACGAGAAATTAAAAACAAATATTTAATGATTCAGATCAAATTTGCTTTTCAATTTAATAATTTATTCCAGGCTCCAAATACCAAATTGGTAGATGTAATACTGTTATGTACAAAAGTCAAGTGTAGAAACAGTAAAAGGTAAGCAGCATTTTAACATAATTTTAGCGATAAATTTCATACATAAATTTTTAATTAGATACAGAAATTTGGTAGGTTGAATGTTATGTTTGACTATATATATGACTAACATAACAATGGTTAACAATTAGTATGAACTGTGGATGTAGACTTTCTTTAATGCTACCTAGCTATAAATGAACGGGTTTACATGATTCAATGAAAACATCATTATTTACTTACCATGTACAGAAGAAGTAAAATAGACAGAATTAATAAAACAGAATTATAAAAATCGATATTCTAATTATTTGGTTTGCAGTTATCAGGGGGGGGGGCGGGCTGAATTTATAGATATATGCTTGGGACAACAGATCAAACCTATTGTCGCCCAGTGAAAATTCCTTAAAATATGCTCTGGTCACTGTAGGTGCAAGATTTTCTTTTATGACAGTTGCATATAGCCAACGATGGGTGTGAAGTCCCCACACCCTGAATAAGAAACTTCTACTGAATCATGCAAAAACAGTAAAAGCTTTGAATATGGAATTGCAAAGGAGCGAAAAAAATTCAGTTTTAGACAATTTTCTATATTAGCAGATATAAGCTATTCCTTTCGCCTGAAACATGGAAGTTTTCTGTTTAGGACAGGATTCAGTTATACTCATAGACAGGTTTCGTTTTCATAGATATCCTTTGTTAAAACATCCACTCTTTAATACACCTTTGGAGAGCATTACAGTAAAACTTGTGAATACGTAACCTGTCTATAACAGAATGTATTTTCAAACGGAAAAAAAAAATCAACTTTGGACTAAAAAATACCATACGATTATACTTGCTAAGATGGAGACCTGTCTAAAATGGAACCATTTTTCCAATCCCTTTCGACTCCTTCTTTGAGAGGTTTTACTGTTTGACAGTAAAACCTTTGAAAACAGAATTCACTATTAAATAGAATCCCGATGATGAAAGGATTATACAAGTATAGCAGCTAAGACGGAATTTGCTTCCGATTTTCAACAATTCTATTTCATAGATTTTACTGTAACTAGATAAAGCATAAAACTTCTTCAACACTGACTTTGATATTGCCAACACGTACTGAAAAAGACCAGGGATGCCATTTTAAAACTTTCTTGAGAAAGGTGGTTGCAAAGATTTTTTTTAAAACTTATTCAAGTATAGTTAAAATATCTACAAAAAAAAAAAAAAAAAAAAAAAAAAAAACATATCAAGGCATGTTTTATACATTTATGAAAATAATCAGATAACATTACAGATTTAATGGAAGCAATTTAACTATGTTTACTTGAAAGAAAAGTACCATAATACGAGATTTTCCATTTTTGTTTCTTTTCTTAGGACTTTAAATTAAATGTTTATTTTTTCGAGAAATAATACCACAATTTCAGTATTAATATTTAAAGTTGGAGAGCAGCCGTGACAGTCTTACAGTGCAGCCAACATAATGTTATAATCAAATTTTAAACTCTTCTTTTGTAAAATTTTAGTTTTTCGTGTTGTCTTCTTCCAAGTGAGCAATATAAATATGTACAGTATAATTATAACAATTATATGTCAAATACAATGTTTAATATAGTTTCAGATGAATAGAATGCCATTATGATAAGAAATCTGTTGTTAATAAAACATTTGCACTTTGGTAAGTAATTCATAAATAAAAAAAATAAAAGAAACCTGTAGCAATTAATCCAATAAAGGAAAATGACGAGGACACATTTTTGCAAAATTATCTGCAAGTTCATCAAGACTAAAAGATTTTACTCATTTCTCTTCCACAGACATTAACAGTAATTACTATTTAATCTTTCATTGCTGATTGTCAATCTGATGTATATTTTCACATGTTTTAAAACTGAAAAAAATCATTCATTTGATGCTGTACTAATTGGGAGAGTTAAAGAGACTTTTATTACTTCAGAAAAGGCTGTTGGAAGTTTCTCAAAGATATTGAGTGCAGGTAGTAAATCATTTTCTCCTTTGGAAAGTGCATCCATCACGTATTTTTTGGCAGTTCTTAATTGGGATAAAAGGTAAATCTTGTCAAAGTAATTATGATAAAGCTCTAAAAATGTGATTTTTTTTCAGGTTCTAAGAAAAATTAATTTTCATGATCCAACGCTTACAAAAGTTTTTGATTGGCTAGTAAACCTTTTGTCGAATTTATTCAGCTAGAATTCTGTCAGCAAGAATAAAATATCTTCTTTTCATTTTGGTTTCAAAAGAAAAATTCTGTCTTGTTGAGGTATACTTGACATAAAAAGAAAAAAAGCCTGTAGTTTTGACAGGATTTTTTTCTTTCTTTCAACATATGCTGAATCCTGGAAACTAACATTATGTCAGTGAACAAAATCCTGGGATTTTTTGAAAAGTTTGCTCCATTCTTCTTCAGAACAAGCATTATTTAACTCATCTCTCACAATAGATATGACTTGCTGCTTTTGATAAATTTAGGTTTTCTGATTGTAGTTGTTCTGAAAGATTACATGCTAAACCTAAAATGTTTTCGAGTATGTACAGATACACAATATATATACATGCTTCCAATTTTGTCTTTAAGCCAATAGCTTCAGCAGATGCTTTAATGTGAGAATCGGAAATTAAATCCAAAACCATAACAATAGCTTCATATGTATTTGTAATTTTCATGAGAGAACAGTGCCAATAAAACCAACAAGTCACTGTGTTTCTTTTTAGAGTAAAATAGTCTGGAATCAAAGTTCTTTTTGACATTCAATAAACAACAGATATAGGATTGCTATTGCATATAAAATTATACAAGTTCTGTATAATATAAAAGAATTATTTTAAATCCAGTATGTTGCTTACTGTGTCAATAAGAACAAAGTCTATGAGCATAACAACGAATAAAGCATGAATTTAGTGCCACTTCTTTTATTTTAGCCCCATTAGCCTATCCATTCATAATGCTTGCTTCATCATAGCACTGTCCCACACAAAAATTAAAATCAAGGCTATAGCTTGTCAATAATTCAATTATAAATTTTCTCAATGATTCAGCACTTAAATATCACATATGATATGCACCCACAGCACATTCTCTAATGCAACCGTTATGAACATATCTAAGAATTAACTACATTTGCTTCTTTTTAGAGCAATCTTTCATTTCGTCCACTAATAGTGAAAAATTCCCTGCTTACTTTACTTCAGATATTATTGTATCCTTAATTTTTTTTAATCCAAAAACTGTTTTTATATCATTTTGATATTCATGTGATGTATAATGACCTTAGAGCCGTGACATTTTGGCTTTCAAATTGTCATTTTCTTCAGACATTGTTTCAAGAAGTTCAATGAAATTCTCTTTGTTGTTGCTTTCCGACGACTCACTACGTCCTAAGTGACAATCCCAGTCGTCCTAAGAAACTAGCTACTCTGAATAATGTTTTGATGTGCTTGCGGTTTTCTGTAATTTCTTTCAATCTTGTGGTGCACAGCTCAGAAGCAATAGATAAAGTTTTATTATCAGATATCCTTTTAAAATTACCCCAGGCACTCATCGATGATAAATGTCTCTCACTTTGATATTGTTGGAAGATCAAGGCTCCATTTTTAAAATCATTTGTCAATAAATGTTCGACATCCCATTTTCTCACCTTTCAGCAAAATGTTTTCTGAAGAATTTCGGCAAGTGAAACAAACTATCTTCCCTTTCTGAATATTCAATCCATTCATGTTGCTTATACCAATTCAGAGAAAATCTGCACCCATTTGTTAAAGGATAGTTGATGGATGATTTCAAGTACTGGTTCTAAAGGTGAATCAGTTTTTATTTTTCTTAAATGAGGTTTATTTAGCACCGGTTCTATATTTTGTGAACCTTCTTGATTTTCCAATAACCTGGAATTGGTGGCTGAACTTTGACCAAAAGTTTCGTTTTCGTACACTTCAATTTCCCTGACATTTAAATCAATTTCTTTATATTTGGATTTCTCAAAAGAAAAAAAAAATCTAACAGTTTTTGATTTTTTTTTTTTTTGTTGTTGTATTATCTTTAAACTTTTAAGGACAGCAAAACACTAAGTTCTAAGTACCCTTGGAATAAAGATCTATTCAGAGTTTCAACTTCATCATCACAGAAAAAACATTGCTGTGAATAATAAATGCTTTGGTAATTTTTATCCCCCTCATACTACCCTAAATTGTAACCCTATTATCCTGATTGGCTATGCATGAAATTTTCAGTGCTAGCAGAATTTATCGCTGCGGATTTATCTGCCAGTTAAAATGAATTTATATAAATATTTAAACTATGGTTTATTTTTAAAGGTATAATAAAGGTAATATATAGATATATGCAGGTCCAGATTTTCCCTAACGCCTAATATTAAATATTTTTTCTTAAAATAAGTATAAATTGCAATTACAAAAATGTCATAATATATAAATATAACATTAAAGTAAAAGATAATTACTTTTTCACTGAGTAAGCATGATGCAGATTGCAGACAGACAGTCTGGTGGCTTTGGAGATAACTGTGTGATGTAAAACGCTTTTGTTTTTCAGGAAAAAATTTTGAATAATAAAGCTTGCAAACTGCTTTTATCCTCTGAAATCAATAATGAATTTGTATCTTTCGAGCATTTCATTTTATATTCTAACTAGCTGAACTGCCCAGCGTTGCCCGAGCCAGTGATAAAACCGTAAATCCCAAATTTGTATTATTTTATGTATTTTACCCGATTTTGAATGAATTTATATCTTTAATGACAAAATCGTAAAAAAAAAAAAACATTTACTTCTTTTTTCAAGTAGGATCGTTATACAGTTAAAAAAAAAATAGCTTTTGTGGTCCAAACCCTTTGAAATTTTCAATGGTCATAAATATAACGGTTTTACAGCTTGTGTAAAAATTACGTCAGAAATATTGTTACCTGGTTGTAAAATAAATGTTTTATTTTCGCGTCAGGTCCGTTAACATTAAAAAAAAAAAAAAAAAAAAAAAAAATATATATAGTATTCGTTGAATACAAAACATTTAGTAACTTTTAGCGTAAGAATTTTTTTTTTCTCGTGAGGTGCAAAATGACCTGCGTTCGCCGGTGTTTTTGAAAGGGTTAAAATCCGTATTTAAAAAAAATAATTATACCGTCTATCAGAAGAAGGTTTCAGCTCTAAAAGCATGTGTTTGATTTGTCTGTATCTCTAAAAATGTACTATCGAGGGGCGTTGGCATAAGGGAGAAAACAAGCCCGGGAAAACGACCCTTTTTCAAAAATGTTTTTCAAAGGGTTAACATAATTATTTTTTTAAAATTGATTACTGCATTGGAGACATAAGAGTGAGATCTTTCAGAATATATTTTTCGTTTTTACATAAACCAAACGATTTAGTCGAAAGAATTTAAAACAGAATTGCAAAATAAACACATTCTTCATGTAAATGGTTCTTCATTCTCGTATATCTTCGTTCTCTGTGATAAATCGGGTTCTGAGCATGCGCACGTTCTGAAAGCAGACTCGCAAAAAATAGATGAGTTATTGATCAGTTTTTAACTAATATTTTTGTTAATTTTCAAAGAAATAAAATTCTGAGTGCACCAGGCCAGACTTTGGACTATCCACACCTAAATTTTCGGACTTCTAGGTGAGCTAGATTTTGCTAGCCATTGCAGACAGACAAACACACACACAGAGCAAAATTTTCTTTTATTAGTATAGATATTATATTCTAATATGCTGAAAAAAATATTTCTTAACTTTTCATTCATATTTTCGGATTTTAATCAGTTGCGGATTAAATTCAAATAGAATTTTCAAGTTGTGCAGGATTTTAATAAAGTGTTATTTTAATTAAAAAAAACTACAAAGGGGAGAAACAATCCCTTGAAGTTTTTTTTTTTTTTTTTAATTTTCCCTTAAAAATTACTCACTTTTTATGTGATTGATGAAATTCAGTGGTGAATTGGATAGTGCTTAAAGTGTCAAATTAATGCTAATGTTTCTATTTTAATTAAATTTGGCAAGTTATTTAAGCTTTTGTATAACTACTGAAAAATTTACATATTAATGAGTACTTTGTATTATTTAAGATGGGCTCTCAAAAATATTTTTTTTTTTCTCAACAACGCGAATTTTTTTGACAAATGAATGGACTTATCTTTAAACACAAAAGCATGAAATTGACAGGCATGATTATTGAAGGGATTTGGAATCGAATAGCGTTTTAAATTTTCAATAAATGTATCGCAGCTTGAGTTATATGCGATTGCTGTCTCATAACAGCCTACCTCGAACTGTAGTGTCTGGAAATTCGCACAAACTTTGACAGCATTTTCTGAAAGGTCTTTCACCTTTATCGAAAAATGGGAAATGCTATTATATTTTATAAAATAAGATCGCTAACCAATTTCATGCACCTAAGATTAACATTGGCTTTGTGAATATATTAGAAAGTTAAGAGTAAGTAATCTTTTACGTTATTTGGCATATTTTGAGGCTATTTTACTCTGAATTATGCGATTACGTGTCTTTTGTCATCATGCCTTTAATATCACAACTGATCTTGCACGTTTCCTTTCACATTTTTTTTCTTTTACTTGTAATGGAGGCTACACTCAGAAATGTCAAATTCTTTGGGGGGGGGGGGATCCAAATGGCGCCCCTGTTTAAAATACCTGCCTTTCACTAATTTCATTTAAAATACTAAAAAGAAAAATAAATAAGAAGAAATAATACCATAAGTCAACATATTTTATTTAAACATTAAAGAATTGTTTCTGATTTATACATGCGAAATATAAAAATTGCTATTTATGATTTTTAAAAATGTGGCGATATTTGCACCAAATATCTAGTACTAATAAGTTATTACAATTTTTTTTCTTTCAAATAGAAAAAAATCCAGATTTTTTTTCCAGTTTGATTAAATTGAAATATGCTTTATTGTACTCTAATATTAGTAGTGTGTGCGTAATTTTTTTGCTCCATGTGTTCTAATCCAGCAGAGGTCTATGAGGATTTTTATCTATTTTTTTAATATAATTTAGAAACGGTTTGAAATTTATTCTTGGTAATATGTCACAATCCATGTCACCCTCATAAGGTACCTTCTGTGAAAATTAGAATGAAATACGTCAAATATTTTTTTAGTCATACTTGACGAAGAAAACCAATAGCATAGAGGTAGTGCACCTGTCTATCACACTACTGGTGACCAGTTCGATTCTGGCTTCTGGGCAAGGTTTATTCAACCTTTTATCTATTTGGGGTCAATAAAATGAGTACCAAGCTAACTTGGGAACTAAACACTGAGGGCTCCGCATTAGGCTGACCGGGATATATGCTGCATAGCACCTCAGGATCCATGGTCAAGAAATCAGGGCTGGGGACTGTAGGCCAGAATCCTTAACAGATTGTTGCGCCGCAGATTTAATTTAGTTTATATTGTGCTGTCCTCTGAAAAAAAAAAACATTTTTTGAAATTTTCTCTATATAAAGTCTAAAAAAGAATTTATAAAAATTGAACAGGACTAAATTTTTACAGCTTGTTTTGACTAAGATTTTAAAGTTGAGCATTTTCCATTTTATCACTTTATTACAAAATGACAACCAATTATACAAGACTTTAAAAAAAACCCTCACTTTTCTAAAAAATGACCCATGTTACCTGAAAACAACCCACACCTGACATAATCAGCTGAAAATGAAACATTTTATTACATATTAATGGTTTAACATATAAAAAATTATGTAGATCATTCTAAAATTCTATTATAAAAAGAAAATCTGTAAAAATGAAGCTCATGTTTTGCCAGAGTTCTGCAATTGTTAATTTAAATTATTTTAAAACTAATTTTTATTATTCTAAATGGTGCATAAAAACAAAAAAAAATGACTTTAGTAAAATATTTGGTGTAGTATAAGGGTGGTTTTTTTTTAGGAAACATTTCACTGTGGGTTTTTTTTTTAGAGGATAGCACAATACTACTTGATGAAAGGTTTTAATATATCCCATAGCTATATCTGCCCCCAAAGTAATATTGCATTATGTATGAGTCCTCACTTAGCTCAGACAAATATGGAAAAAAATTGCTTGTGTAGATGAAACAATGAATAGGTTGCCAGAAAACATCCGTAAATTCTCTCACCAAGGTCATTTTCTTTATCTTGCCATGGCTCATATACTGGAAAAGTACCATAAATATAATTGCATTCAATAATAAAATATTTTATGTTAATAATAATATATTACAATGTTTCATAACAAATTCATAAACTAATTTTTCATAACAATTTTTTATAATGTTTCACAAGAATAACAACTTTTTAATGTTACGCCTTATATTATAGGCCATATTTCTGCAATTTCTTCGAATAAATTATCAGGAACATAATTTTCTCTAGATATTTCTCTCCACATTAAATTCTGTAAGGTAGGATTCAAGGTGATGGCGAGCTGTGCCTCATTGTTTTTTATTGCACCACTCAGCAGAACACCACATTCTTTCAACATGTTATGTATGAATGAGCTTGAACACCCTTTATTAGATCAACAAAATTGTACATGATTCACAGTAAGGGGCTGTCCATAAATGATGTCACACATTTTTTCAATATTTTTGACCCCCCTCTCCCCCTTTGTCACACTTCACCATACCCCTTCCCACCCTCTTGTCACATGTCACACTATATTACATAAACATATACTTGCAGTTCACAAACAAAGCACTACCTTATAGATCATATTTCAAATTTTATTTTTAAACTTTAACTATGTGTTTTAATGATATTTGTGAGCATAACAGTAAAAATGATTCGTGCACTTATTTTGTATGAAATAAGATTAAGATTTACAACAAAAAATATAATTAATATACAATAGTAATAAAATATTAATATGAAGGAGCATTTTTTTTTTTTTTTTTTTTTTTTTTTTTTTTTAAGAAAGGAATATAAGTAAAAACAAATCACATGAAAGTTGTTTTAGCCCCGATTAAAAAATACCCTCAAATTCTGGTAATTTCAAATTAACTTCAAAATTTAATCTGCTGATTTTAAATGATTTTATTTAAAATCAAAATGTGTGATGTCACACTTCTTCTTACCCCTCCCATCCCCTTGTCACAATTTCATGAACCCCCTCCCTCCCCTCCAAGCGTGACATCATTTATGGACGGCCCCTAAAGTGCTATATAACCAGCCTTTTGAAGCTCCTCTGAATTGTACTCTTTCGAGCAGTCAGTGTAGAATGTTGATCCATCTTTTACATGTTCACTAATATTTTGCATGAATGTACTATTTGAGATTTGAAGGAGGAAGCATTCATCATTTTCCTGGCATATGCCTCCAAAAATTGACTGTTTTGGAAGTGTCATGCTTCTGTTTTTTTTTTTCGACATTACAAGCTTTCATTGGTCTCAACAATTTTATTGGCACCACCAATTTGCCTATTAAATCCTTGTTTTCGGTGTAGGGAACAAACACACTTCTCTCATCCTCATGTAAACCCATATATAGTTGTTTTTTACACCATTTTATGGATGTTAATTCATCTATCCAACCATACATAAACCTTAGAGTAGTTTCAAACGGTATTGTTGAACCATTAAATCAATTTCCAACACGGAGGCTTTTTTTCTTTACTTTTTATGTTGCATCTCCATATAGCTTCATCATTAGTAACATACAGATTCCTATTATAGTCACATGATAAAAGAAAAAATTACAAAAATTCAACAAAAAAATCTTTTAGAGTTGGCTTTAAAAAAAAAATCTCTTTGAACTATTCTCAGTTCTTCTTCAGAGTATGTTTGTAATGATAGGCCTTCAGATTGCAACATGAGGCTGTACACAAATTATACACTATTTTTCTTTATTATACATTTCACATTGGGCCACTGCATTATGATGCACAGTTTTCCTGTTTCGATGAATTATTCCTGACATGTGTACCCTTTCTAAGAGTGTTCATTCACATCACTATAACTTTTTTTAATGCTGTTTCATTCATCAAAAATTATTCACTTATCTTAAGGCAGTGTTTTCAGTTTTGCAAATGTTTTCAGTTTTACAAGTGTTTTCAGTAACTGGCTTAGGATATCCAAATGAAATATTAAAGTATCTTTGGATAACTTCACGAAATGACTCATAAGACACTTTATATTCAGGGTTTTGAGCTGTATACATGCGATGCAACTTTGCAATATTCAACTCTTCAGGCAAGTAAATTTGTTCTGAATCCTCGATTGAGTAATCGGAATTGCAATATATTAGTGAATTGATGAAATCTTTAACTGAATCCACTATATCATCAGCAAGTTTGTGGGGCCTATTTGCATGTTTTCCACGCATATCAACCGGTGGCTGATCAGTTGAAACTAAAGCATTCTGGATAAACTGGATGCGTCGTGGCGTAATACCATGTAATGAGATAAATGCTTTGAAACACACTGTAACATCCTGGGCAACTTCACTGTTTAGCACACGTACTCGATAAGCATAAGATGCTGAATTAGCCCTTGCATGATCCCCGTCATTTCGGGGCCGTCTGCGCTTCACTGGATAAACAGTGATAAGACTACTTAAGTAGATATTTTGCTCATTGTAATTTCCTATTTTATTAAATTCGCGTATAATTCTAAATCGTTCACTTTCAGGAATAATATCAAAACATTGATAACGCTTACACTTACAGTCTTTGCCTATCTCGTGTGTTGAAGCACGCAAACACTTCATTGTGTCCCTCATTCTTCCGATTCCTTTTCGTTTTTCAGTCTGTTTTTTCCCGTTTTCTTTATTAGAGCTCGTGGAATATTTGCTGTCCATTGTCAATGCACAATCCATAATCAATGCGACAAAGGGAGCATTTTGTTTACAAACAAACATGCATAACGTTTCGAGTAGCGTTGCCAGATTTTTCAAAAGTTATCAATTTACTTCTGAGCTTTAGAGTACTTTTCTAAAGGAGAGAGTGGCGACTGGTTAAAGACGCTTTCAATCTGACGTCAAACTGACTCAAAACAAACGTTCGCTTTGTTGTATTTTCTGAATGTTTTAATAATTTATATGTAGAGGAAAAATTTTCTACGATTTATATTAAATAAGAAAATAAACGTAGCAACCTTTTGTTTAGATCTAGACTAGATCTTATTACGCTCGATCGTAGGATGGACACGGAGGCCCCGGGAGTTTCGTTTGCAAGGTGGTTTGTTTCGAACAGAGTATGCACCCTGGCAGCGGAAGGTGGAAATAAAGGACTTTCCGGCGCGTGCGCAGCACTTTTAAAACCTTATTATCATACAAAATCGTGTTAAAGATATAAAATCATACAAATTTGAGTTCTGTTTTAATTTATTATCACGGACCCGGGTGGGTCAGCTAGTACATAATAAAACAAGATACATGCCCAGATTGGATGTTTCTGCAATAGAAAGGGCGAGGCTAACGGAAAAGACAGGCTACCGCGGTGCATTCCACTTATCTGGAGGCACGGCAGTGCCTCCGCCAAGTCGAGAGAGGACAGCCGTAAGCATACTTTTCTGGAAGCAACTCAGGGCACTTTTGACCCCCCCCCATATCTCCGCGCTGGAGTATCCCAAAAATTTTAAACTTCAATTATAGAGAGTATTTGGCCCACAGGACCAAAATTTAAAATTACAACTTTCTGTCTTTTCTAGTTCAGGCGATATATGAACTCAAACATTCGATTTTTTGTCACTTCTTACTCACTCGTTCACGCGTCATCAAAAAGATTGGGTAGATCCCGTAGCCCCAGAAACTTGACATTTGGAAAAAAGGTAGTGTTTAGGATACAAAGAAAGGAAAAATTATAAAATCCAGAAAATTCGAAAAAAAACATTCGAAAATTCAACAAATTCCATCAAAATTGAAAATTGAAAATAATACGATCTTGTAGTCTTGGAAACTTAAGATTTGGTGTGAAGGTAGTGTTTAACATCCAGAAAAAGAAAACATCAAAAACACCAAAAAAATCGAAAGCAAAATTGAAAAAATCGAAGACATTGAAAAAAACCGAAAATTTGAAGACAATCCGATTTTGTTGCGCTAGAAAATTCAAATTAGGAATAAAGGTAGTATTTAGGATACAGAAAAAGGAAAATTAAAAAAATCCAGAAAATTCGAAAAAAAAAATAAAAAAATTCGAAAAAAATTGAAAAAATGAAAATAATTTGATACGATAACGCTCGTATTTATAAATTAATTTGGATGAAACTAATTGTGTGTATTAAGCTCACCAATGCCTCGACCGAGTTCGTTGGCCAGCTTGGTCCGCCATCTTGTTTCAAGATGGCGGCCACGGAAAATTTTAAAACTAAAATAAATATACAAAAAAGTTAAAAAATCAAGTTTATTTTTTAATTAGGTGTTAGGACTTGATACAAGGATTCCAGAGCATTTTTTGTTTTACCTCTATCTTAAAAATTGGCTGAGATAGAGCAGTTTGAAATTCTAGGGTGGCTGACATTTTGAAACAAAACAGCACATTACAAAAAACCAACGATAAATTTATGGTCAATAATGGTCAAGCAGGTGCAATCCCGAATGAATACTCCGTGTTATTATAACTGTAACTTTGACTTCGAAATTTTGATACGTTGCATTTTCTATTTGTTGATATTTTTGAACTATGATTTACGCTAAGTGAAATGTTGTTGTTGAAGAGGGATTTTCCATGTAAATCCGAAACGTCCAATTTTAATATGTTTTTAATGTTTTATGAAAGTGTATTGTAATGTCTGTAATTTTAATGATTTTAATATAAATTTATAAGTTTTAGTGAACGCGATTTCTCGCAAATTATTTTCTTTCATTGTTGTAATCATTTTCCCAATCATACGCATAAAACTATATATTCATATCCATTAGCCCCAAATTCTCGCCAAACTTGGCGACATCTCGCCAAATTTGGCGACAAAATTAAGTCTTCATAAATGAAGTCAACTTGGCTATAGCTCAATAATTTGGCGAATTTCTTATTCAAATTCAGTGTAAACGAATCTTTTGTAAACGGTTTCTTTGCATTTTAACTTGCTGTTTTCGAGTAACATTAGCTAAAATTTTAAAACGAAGATACAGGAAAGCTACCTTTTCCTGCCGGTACAGGCCGGAGGACTTTTTTATGAGTTGTCGGATGCAATCTATGTTTGGCATTAAATAAAGTAAAACATTGAAAAACAAATCCCACAGGATGGGGATAGTTTGTTTTAGATCTGGAGGCACGGCAGTGCCTCCGCCAAGTCGAGAGAGGACAGCCGTAAGCATACTTTTCTGGAAGCAACTCAGGGCACTTTTGACCCCCTCATATCTCCGCGCTGGAGTATCTCAAAAATTTGAAACTTCGTTTTTCTAGAGTATTCGGCACACAGGACCAAAATTTAAAATTAAAACTATCTATCTTTTCTAGTTCAGACGATATAGGAACTCAAACATTCGATTTTTTGTCACTCACTCACTCACTCGTTCACACGTCATCAAAAAGATTAGGTAGATCCCGTAGCCCTAGAAACTTGACATTTGGAAAAAAGGTAGTGTCTAGGATACAAAGAAAGGAAAAATTATAAAATCCGGAAAATTCGAAAAAAAAACATTCGAAAATTCAACAAATTCCTTGAAAATTGAAAATAATACGATCTTGTAGTCTTAGGAACTTAAGATTCGGTGTGAAGGTAGTGTTTATCATCGAGAAAAAGAAAACATCAAAAACACCAAAAAAATCGAAAGCAAAATTGAAAAAATCGAAAATCGAAAAAAATCGAAAATTTTCAAATAATCCGATTTTGTTGCGCTAGAAACTTGGAATTCGGAATAAAGGTAGTATTTAGGATGCAAAATAAGGAAAAATTAAAAATTCCGGAAAATTCGAAAAAAAAAAATTCAAAAAATTCGAAAAAAATTGAAAAAATTAAAATAATTTGATCTTTTAGCCTTAGAAACTTAAAATTCGCAGTAAAGATAGTGTTTAGGATTCAGAATAAGTTAAAATAAAAAAACAAATAAAATTCGAAAATAAAACAAAAAAATCCAAAAAATCGGAAAAATCGAAAAATAAGGAAAATTTGAAAATAATTCGATTTTATAGCGCTAGAAACTTGAAATTTGGAATAAAGGTAATATTTAAGATACTAAATAAGGAAAAATTCAAAAATATGGATAATTCAAAAATACCCATAAATTAGTGCAGACAATATATGAACTCAAAGTTTCGATTTTTTGTCACTCACACACTCACTCACTCTCGCGTCATCAAAAAGATTGGGTATATCCCACAGCCATAGAAACTGAAAATTTGGAATAAAGCTAGCATTTCGGATACAAAGAAAGGAAAAAATATAAAATCCGGAAAATTAAAAAAAAAAAAAAACATTCAAAAATTCAAAAAAACCGAACAAAATTGAAATTTGAAAATAACACGATCTTGTAGTTTTAAAAACTTAAAATTTGGTGTGAAGGTAGTGTTTAGAATTCAGAAAAAGAAAACATCAAAAACACACAAAAAAAAATTTAAAATAAAATCGAAAAATCGAAAAAAATCGAAAAATTTCAAATAATCCAATTTTGTTGCGCTAGAAACTTGGAATTCGGAATAAAGGCAGTATTTGGGATGCAAAATAAGGAAAAATTAAAAAATCCAGAAAACTCGAAAAAAAAATCAAAAATTCGAAAAATTCGAAAAAATTTGAAAAAAATTTAAATAATTTGATCTTTTGGCCTTAGAAACTTAAAATTCGCGGTAAAGATAGTGTTTAGGATTCAGAATAAGTTAAAATAAAAACGCAATAAAATTCGAAAATAAAATAAAAAAAATCGAAAGAAATCGAAAAATAAGGAAATTTTGAAAATAATTTGATTTCATAGCGCTAGAAACTTGAAATTTGGAATAAAGGTAATATTTAAGATACTAAATAAGGAAACATTAAAAAATATGGATAATTAAAAAAAAAAATCGAAAATTTAAAAAAACAAAATAGAAAGAAAGAAAGAAAAAGAGAGAAATTGAAAATAATACGATCTTGTAGTCTTAGAAACTGAATATTTGGTGTAAAGGTAGTGTTTAGGATTCAGAAAAAGAAAAATTAAAAACACAACAAAAATTGAAAATAAAATAAAAAAATCGAAAAAAAAAACGAAAATTTGAAAATAATTCGATTTTGTAAAGCTAGAAACTTAAAATTTGGAATAAAGTTAGTATTTAGGATACAAAAAAAGAAATAAATAAAAAATCTGTAAAATTCGAAAAAAAATTTGAAAATTCGAAAATTGAAAAAAATTCGATTTTGTAGCTTTAGAACTTAAAATTCGGCGTAAACTTATTGTTTAAGATACAGAAAAAGGAAAAATTAAAACACAATAAATTCGAAAATAGAATAAAAAACTCGAAAAAGATCGGAAGTTTTAAAATAATTCGATTTTGTAGCTCTAGAAACTTAAAATTTGTAATAAAGGATACAAAATAAGAAAAAATTATAAAATCCAGAAAATTAAAAAAAAAATGCGAAAAAATCAAAAATTGAAAATATTTTTATCTTGTAGTCTTAGAAACTTAAAACTTGGTGTAAAGGTAGTATTTACTATTCAATAAAAGGAACAATTAAAAAATTCGAAAATAAAATCGAAAAATCGAAATATGTTTAAGAAATCGAAATTTCGAAAACAATTTGATTTTGTACTGCTAGAAACATTAGTTATAAGATAATTGTCCTATTAGCTAGTACAACGCCCCTAATTGTTTTATGTTATTTCCCCCGGATTATGGTTTTCTTTTCTTTCGTTTACGAATTTCGTTATAGAAAAGTTCCGCTATAGACTGGCTACGATATAGGCGATTTCTTTATAGACAGGTTTGTTTTCTTTCACATGCTGTACTCTATTTACTTCACATATGAAATATGGATTGTTAAATGATGTTAGCACCACAAAAATTTTCACAGCTCCCCCTACCCTCCCGACATTACTGGCTGGTTATGGCTTGATAGTCCTTTCTAAATAAAATCATGGTGACTCTAAGATTCACTTGATTTATCTCTAAATTCAACCTAAATGATCCTAAGAAGACGGATCAAATAATTACTATATTGGCATGACAATCAGGTAACTTAGAATTAAAATCGAAAAATCAATAAATTTATAAAAAGTCGAAAATTTGAAAATAATTCGATTTTGTAGTCCTAGAAGATTGACATTTGGCAGAAAGGCAGGGTTTTGTACACAAAGTAAGGAATAATTAAAAAATCCGTAAATAATAAAAAAAAGTCTAAAAAAAAACGAAAAAAAACCATCGAAAAAAGGAATATAGTTTGATTTATTGGAAATTTCCGGAAATTTTAATTTTGGCTTTCTTTTTATACTAAAAAGTTCTTTTATGTTAAATATCAAGTATCTAGGCCTGCGAGTTATATCTCAGATGCATAGCGCCTATCCTGGAAGCAATTGAGAGTACTTTTGACACTCCCCCTCCCATAATTTAGTGCTTGCCTAGGAACCTGAAATCTCTTTTTATCTACAGTACTTTGCAAACGAAACTAAAGCTTCAATTTTTTGATACCTGTAAACAATAGGGACAGAGTGTGGGCTTAGCGAAAATCAGTGGATGATCTCCAAAAAGAACCCAAAATCAAGAAAAGGAGGATTACTTACAAAAAGAAGTGAAATCTCATCAAAAAGTCACCTGTAAAAAATGCAGCCAAGTCTCGTAACTCATTTACCGTAAAAAGTACTGAGATCGTATAAAGCCAAGTTTAACTATCTTATTAACTCTGAAATTTTCATTCACAAAATCACTCCTAGTCTCTACATCTTTAGTTAATTATTATTTTGTGACTTGGCAATTACGCAGCACAGGGAAGTTATTACACCTTACTATGTTATGGGATGGGATGGGATAATTTAACTAAAGCAAATTATATACGCACAGGGAAGTTATTACACCTTAATATGTTATAGTATTATTTGATTAAGACTAACTATATACATCACATTCTCGTGCTACGTAATTGCCAAGTTACAAAATAATAATTAACTAAAGATGTAGAGACTAGGAGTGATTTTGTGAATGAAAATTTCAGAGTTAATAAGATAGTTAAACTTGGCTTTATACGATCTCAGTACTTTTTACGGTAAATGAGTTACGAGACTTGGCTGCATTTTTTACAGGTGACTTTTTGATGAGATCTTTTTTTACAGACTGCTAGAGTGACGTGTTGCTCTTTTCGTACACTTGCATTGGTGGATTTGAGCATCACGTGACTCCCGCGGTCTGTAAAAAAAGATACGCGTAAAGAACCGCGGTAGCCTTTCTTTTTCGTTAGCCTCGTGGAAAGGGCAGTTGACGTCACTGTTGGTTCAACCGAGGCTAACGAAAAAGAAAGGCTACCGCGGTGCTTTACGCAAATCTTTTTTTACAGACCGCGGGAGTCACGTGATGCTCGAATGCACCAATACAGATGTACGAAAAGAGCAATACGTCACTCTAGCGGTCTGTAAAAAAGATAAGTGGAATGCACCGCGGTAGCCTGTCTTTTTCATTAGCCTCGGTTCAACGAGGCTAACGAAAAGACAGGCTACCGCGGTGCATTTCACTTATCTTTTTTTACAGACCGCTAGAGTGACGTAATGCTCTTTACGGTTGGTTAGCAAGAAAAACATGTTTGTTCTTTATGACTCCTACTAACACATGAAACGGGGAATTTCGATTGGTGTATGTTAAACTGGTCTATAATATGATTGGACTACGTCGCCATGACGGTTCCTGCGATGATAGCTACGACAAAAATGAAGTGGTTTGTTTGTTTATTGAGAACATACATCTGACTTGTGTGCTTGACATCAAGTGCCCGCTTATAAGTCATCGTCAATATACAGGGACGAGATAGCCACAAGGAAATTTACAACACCAGAGAGTTACATCCGGGAGCTCCACAAAGTGTGTGCAATGGAGCTGGCGGGAGTCGAACCCGCCGACCTGACTCCTACGCTCACAAGCGATTAGCGGAATGGTGTCTTAACCAAAGAATATAGAATAGATAAGAAGTCTTACTTCGACCTTTGGGTAAAGTCGGTAGAACATTTTCAGGAAAAAAACAAACTTTACAGGGTGCGCCGCCAATAACGCGCATGCGCCAATCTGTCACATACTTCTCACCCTTCGTTCCAACCCATAGAATATCTTCTATGGTTCCAACCAAACAACATTCCACTGTTCCCGCTCTTTTTTTTTTTAAAGAGATCGTATATTTTGCCGAATTTCCATCGCTTCATAGCTATTTATTTGGCTATTTATTAAAGGGGGGAAAATGTAAAATATTATTCCAATTGACATAAAAGACTAAAATTTTAATAATAGTGGAATTTTATAAATATATCTTTTTTTAAAAAGTCTGAGAAAGGTTTTAATAATGTTAGAATTCATTTCAAAACATCACTTATACAAATTATTTTTTTGTTGTATTTCCTTTTAAATATGTGTGAAATTAGTATATTCACAATATCTACTAATAATCAAATATAGATTTACAAAAGCTTTGTTTTAAAAAGCAAAATATAATTTCCCTCATTTCGAAAAAACAATAAGCTTTCACAAATTAATATTGTTTTGTGATACATATTATTGGCTGATTAAAAAAAAAAAAAAAAAAAAAAAAAAAAAAAAAAAAAATACCTGTCTTTGTCATTTAATTAAAATTAGAAAAACAAATTTAAAGGATATGGTGCAAAAATGGAATGATGGGGTTAATAACAAAAGCGAAGTTATTCGTTTCAGAAATACAAAAGTGAAATATGCTTTACTTTTCATAAATCATTCTTATACATACAGGAAAAAGTATTGTTAAAATATATGAAATGGATCTTCTAAAAATACAAACTTTGTTAACGATTATAATTCCACTTGCAATAAAAAAGAAAGAAAAAAATCGCTGTGGTGTAATTATTTTTTCAATTAAGTTGTAAATAATCATTTATTTTAATACAACTTAAGAATGGGGGGGGGGGGGGAATGCAAAATATTATTCCAATTGACACAAAAGACTAAAATTTTAACAATAGTGGAATTTTACAAATATATCTTTTTAAAAATTCTGAGAAAGGTTTTAATAATGTTAGAATTCAATTCATGGTTATTAAGTATGGCTAAACATGAAAGAAAACTTTGTTATTTTAAGATTTTGATGTGAGTTATTAGTGTACATTTATAAGGCGAGTTTTCACTGAATAATTCAAGAAAAAATTATCTCATCATTATGCATATTTGTATTTAGTTATGCATTATTAATTATTTTAATTATTTACTTGACCTTTATTTTTAATTTTTTTATTTTATTTAACTATTTTACTTTATTGTAAGCATTCATTATAATTTTGAGTACATTGTTAAATTCAAATTATTGTTTAAAAAATGTAAACAGTGACCAGAAATCCGCAAAATTCTAAAATCTGCATAACCTCCGGTTTTAAGCTATGCAGATTTAAGGCAGTCTAGTGTATTATTGGAGTAATACCTTAATGAAAAATTTAATAACTTAAATTAACTGCAAATTTATAGACACAACACACATAGGTATAATCTTATCTATAACAATTTAATAGTAGAATAATATTTTAAGTTTTAAGTAAATCTGAATTTGTTTGCAACAATTTATTTTTATTTAAATTATTTTGAAATTTATCTAGGAACTGTAATAAAATTAATAGAAACTAGATGGAACCCGTCAAAACTTGACGGAAAAAAATATTATAACAATATCATTAAAATAAGCTTCTTTATTATTTAAGAAGAGTGCAAATGAAACAGTCTTTCAAATATTTTATTTTAAAAGTTTTCTCCTCAGTGAAATACAGTACTATTTCCAATGCAAACTCCAAACAAACAATCCGTAAACAACTGTGTAATGCAAATCAGTTTGACATTACCGCCATATTCCCAACGGCAAGAAAGAAAATTTCATGGACCTATGAAGTAGCATACAAATAGTATATTCCTACGTTCATCTCATATTCAGTAAATAAAAGAACATAGTAAATAAAGCACACATCTCCCCCCTCCCCCTCTCCCTCTGTGATAATGCAACCGAATGAGATCCTATGAGCATGTGCATTGCATCTGCCCAAAAGCACCGTCGAGATTCGACGTTAAAAAAAGTTTTAAAATGTTTAAATTAAAAAATTTAAAATGTCTTCTTTAATCATTGTTCATTTCAAATCCATATCTTCTAAAATGCATCCATTGTTTTAAGGTAATCAGATGAAGAATTTTTTTTTACAATAATAAATCAATCTTCAGATGAGGGAGATTTTTAATGTTTTCAAGTGTAATTTATTTGCATAGTTTCTTCCGTCCCTTTACATAATCAGGATGATTATCTCTTTTCCATCACAGTCGGGGATCTTTTACCTCTTGTACAGTTAAATACCCAATAGATCTTTTTTAAAAATACAATTCGTAGCATATTCTGATGCAACATATACATCAGCGGATTCAACATATCAATTTTATGTTAAACAAAAACTCAAAATAGTTTTTTTTTCTTTTTTGACAGATTTTAGTTTAGCGCCAAAATGCTCTATCTTATGGATAATCTGATCACATGATTTATCAGGGTTTATTATTATTTTTTTTTCACTTTTTTATGATGGTTAGAGAAATCTATTTTAAATTGTGGCAACTTTCCCAGGGGCTATTTTACATTATTGAAGCAAACTGATTGTCATTGTTAAGATAGAAATGAAAAACATTTCATGCTTGAAAATTATTTAAAAAGTCGTTAAATTAAGCGGCAGTTTTCAAATAAATTTCAATCGAAACCTAATTTTTTTTCTAATTCATGATGTAAGAATAAAAATTATAAAATGTAGTAAAAAATGGAAATTTGTTGTATTTAGAAGTGATGTAAGCGCGATGAAAGCTAAAGCGATAGCGCCGTTTGTTGTCATAACCGTTATACATTTCTAAAAATTGCCACTGTGTTTTCGCTGGCGTCCAAAAGTAGACCATTTTTTGACATCGAAAGAGAAATTCCCAGTGACAGAAATATGACTTTGCCGCTAATATGGAACTTTTAAATGAACTTATAATAAACCTATCAAAATAATTCCTATAAAATATTAGCTTTACATTGTTTATTCTAGCTAAAAATACAATCATTATTTCAAGTTCTTTTTTTCTACAATAGCACTATTTTTAATAATTTTAATTTTCCTGAAATCCTTTACTTTTGGGAATTTTTTATATTAAAAAATGAAATCTTCTAACCTATAATTAAAAAAAAAGTAATTGGTAACATGCAATCAAGATGAAGCAATCAATAAAGACTCCAATTCTAATCCTCATAATTAAGAATGGAAAAATCAGTTAAAATTACGTCATGCTGACACAATCATATAAATTTTTCTCTTTAGTTTTATCAATGTTAAAATGCATTTCAAGCTAAACATAACGTCATTTTCACCGGCGCTAACTTTTCACACTTACTTTGTATATGTTACTTTTATGCGTAAATACCATGTATACAAATCAAAATATATTTGTATTTAACTGTAATGAAAAATGGCATCAACAAAGTTATAATGCATAATAATAAAATAAACCCAATGAACAATATTCCCGTGACATCACAATAAATATGAATTTTTATTCGCTTATAAAACACGCGGATAAATATTTTTACCGAAATTTAACTTGCAAAATTAAAAAATTCGGTCTAAAAGCCACGTGCTTTTAATATTATTTCTCTATTATCTCGCAACCACAGAGTTCAGAGAATAAACTATGTGCCTCGCAATAGTGGGCGTTAATCAGATTGCCGACTTTATGACGTCATAAGCAGAAGAAAAAGTTTAATTGAAAATTGCGGCTAATTAATTAAATTTTCGAACAAACGAATGCACGATAACAAATCTGTGTCCAAATATCTTTCATTTCAAAAAAGAATGATGTAATTTGATGCAGTAGATTGTTCTCACGGATTGTCGAAAGAAATCGCTTAGCGTTTTAAATATATAGATGTGTATATCTATGCAGAGAAAATAAAATAAATACATGCACAGTACACAAATAATTTTAATAAAAAAAATCTGATTTAAATAAAAAAAAAATCCGATTTAAATCAAATAAATCAGATTTTTTTTATTTTTTTTTAAAAAATCATGATTTTTATCAACCCTGTCCCCTAATAATCAAATATAGATTTACAAAAGCCTTGTTTTAAAAATATATATATCATTTCCCTGTTTTCGAAGAAACAATAAGCTTTCACACATTATTGTTTTGTGATATATATTATTGGCTGATTTAAAAAATAAATACCTGTTTTTTTAGAAATATTTTAGCTATTTAAGTATTCAAATTTAAATTGTAAATATTATCTGATGTTTTGAAAGGAGTTTCTACTTAAATGAAGTAATTATCTCCGTAATTTAGAATAACAGAATAAAAAATGACGAAAAGCAAAATGACCGATAAAAAAAAGGTTAAAACCACCGGTTGGTTTGCGCTTACTCCCCTGTAAAGTTGTCTATCGCGCATTACTGTTCATTCTGCCGACTTGACTCGATGCGTTTTACATTACGCCTATGGGAGTGAATCTTCTTTATGGAGTAAATATTCTTTGTCTTAACCACTCGGCCACGGAGTCCCCAAATGAAGTGGTAGATTGGTTGATGAAACTATTTGTTTGTAAACATTCGCTTTCCTTAATAGACTTCGGTTTCTGTCAGTGTTGAATTCAGGGGGAGGGGGGTGACATCCTCCGGAAGATTTGACATTTTATGCTTTTAATGGTTATAAAGTGCAATGCCCCCCCTATCCCCCCCCCGGAGTCACAGAAATCCCTCTCGGAGAAAAGTGTCTGAATTCAACACTGGTTCCTGTGCATGAGAGTGGCGACATACGAAACGATACTCATATTGTGCTTAGTCAGACGCGTTTATCTAAGTATAGCAAGCCCACATTCCAGAAATTGGCGATACTCTCCTAAACAAGTGAGACAAAATAACGAACATTAAACCAATCAAATTTCATACCCGTGTGTCGCCACTCTCATTCTCATATCGCGACCAACGAAATACACGGGCGATTCATGACTTTTATTTATTTTTCTTTTTATACTACTAATCAGGCATAATCTGCCAGGCATGAGTGCCTAGCATGACGAGTTAGTACTTGCGCTGGGCGATATTCCCTTGTTCGCATCGCTGCACTGCTCTCTAGTGGTTTGCTACAGTTTTCTTTGTTTGCTGGTTCAAGGTTTCTATTTAACTTTATTGAATTGGAAAATTTTTAAAAAAGCAAAAATTAAAGAAGAGAAGGAAATTGGTCTCGTAATTTAGAGCCTTGATCAAGTGACGAGAGATTCAGGACAGAGTGGGTCATCTTTACACAGTGATTGGTACATTGTTTTGGCCCATCGTTCTGTGCCAATCGCCGCGTAAAGATGATCCCGCCGTGTGACGTTTTAAAAGTCATACACTGGCCGTATATTTCACTGGTCGCGCTCATATCGAGGCACCATTAAAAGAGTGAGAGAAATATAGAAACATAAACTTGGCGATAATTGCAGCTTATCCAAGTTTATGACCAAAACATTCTCAACCAATCAAATCTTATTTACCGTGTGTCTCTTATTGTTCAAAATACATTTACACATGATGTTTTTTATAACATACAGACTTATTTTGAACATGGTAGATAAAAATAGTATCTAATTTGGAAGAACGTGATATATGGAATATTGTTATTAAGATTATTATTAATTATAAATTCACTTAGAAGTTCTATAAATTCAAATTTGGGCAAACTTTACCTTGTTATCTAACGTGTAACTCATGAATGACGCATGAAAGATCAAAGTGTACAAAAAATGATCATTATGAACAAGTTATATTCAGGCACTAGAGAGTTAAACTTTTGCTCACCAGGCGTATTAAAGTACTATACTTGTGAAGCTGAATTTGAAATGTGGAGTTCGCAATCACTTTTTCAGATTATTTCACTCAAGGGGTCTCTCAATTGAGTGTAATCTCGTACAATCCCTTCTGTAATCAGTGTAATCGTACTGTAATCAATTCTTAATCACGTCATCACATATAATCGGTGGTAATCGAAGAAATCATAATGTAATCACATGTAATCAATTGTAATCTATATAATCTTAGTATAATCAAGTATAATCTCGAACTGAAAATCTAGTTTGTACCACTAAGCCGCGCTTTTCACGAGTAGCCACTATTAAGACTGAACTTGGAAACACAGAATTTTTCAAGGGAGAGTGTTTTGGTTTTATCATTTGTTTTTGTGGTTTCTGCTTCGTTAGAGATTGCGAGTGCAACACACGCTGAATTTTTCTTTTTTGCATCATCCATTCTGATTGTTGAAGAGGAGATTCATTCAGTTACGTTAACTTGCACCCCCCCCCCCTACTTTCGAAAATTTAAATTTCAAAGATACCAGGAACAAGGGCGGCGCCAAGATTTGCCCGACGGGGGGGGGGGGGGTCTCCCCAATAGGGGCCAACTTGGTAATATATATATATATATATGTTGTAGGCTAATTGGGAAATCCGGCTCTTTGCAAAGAGCCGGTCTAATTGAAGAATCATCTCCCTTTTCCCAATCAGCCTGCTATTTTTCCGGCCTATTGCAAAGAACCTAGACAGCTCTAGGCTAATTTGAATATGGTCATTTATTTCCTGAATCAGCCTGATAATGTTTAGGCTTATTGCAAAGAGTCTAGATAGCGTTAGGCTAATTGAAAAATGGCCATGCCTATTTAGAAAATGACCAGCTCTTTGTCAATATATGGTGTTGTACCCAACTCTAACCTGAAAATTCCATTCGAACTCGCCCCACCAGTGGCTGAGAGGTTCTGCTCTCGAAGGTGGTAGACGGGAGGTGCTGGGTTCAAACCCCTGTCGCGCTCGTCGACCTAACCGTTCGGAGTTTTCCGTGGTTTTCTTCGAACCTTGCGTAAATACCGGTTACGATCCCTTAAAAAGACCCCCACGGAGGGCACTCCCCCCTGGGCCTATATCCCTCGTGTTGATAATTGGCCGTCATAAATCAACCCAACTCAACCCAACCCATTCGAAGTCGACCCGAACCAGACAGAAAAATTCCATCGAACCGTAACCCGATCTTAAAAGGAAAAATTAATACCTTCGAGTCCCAACCCGACCCGAACCAGAAAACTGAAGTTATCCCGAAACCCGAGCAGAACCCGACAAAAAATCCATCGAACCGTAACCCGATCCGAACCCGACAAAAGAAATTCCTTCATGTCGCAACCCGGCCCGAACATTAAAAGTCGAAGTTAACCAGTAACCCAACACGAACAAAACATAAAATATCCATCGAACCGTAACCCGATCCGAACCCAAAAAATACATTCCTTCGTGTCGCAACCCGAGACGAACCTAAAAATCGAAATTAACCCGAAACCCGACCCGAAGCAGGAAAAAATGTCCATTGAACAATAACCCGATTCGAACACGACAAAATAATTTCCGTCGTCATGCAACCCGACCAGAACCTGAAAATTGAAGTTAACTCGAAGTCCGACCAGAACCCGACAAAGAAAATCCATCGAACCGTAACCCGATCCGAACCCGACAAAATAAAATCCATCGCAACGCAACCTGATCCGAAGCTGAAATTTCAAGTTAACCCGAAACCCGACCCGAACCTAAAAATTTAAGTTAACCCGAAACCCCGACCCAAACCCAACAGAAAATTACCATCGTGCCATCACCCGATTCAGATTTTAAAAAATCCGTTGAACTGTAACCCGATCCGAACCCGACAAAATAAATTTCTTCATCTCGCAACCCAACCCGAACCGGAAAATTGAAGTTGACCCGAAAGCCGACCGAAACCAGACAGATAAAAATCCATCGATACTTAACCCGATCAGAACCCGAAAAAATAAATTCCTTCGTGTCACAGCCCAATCCAAATCAAAAAATTTAAGTTAACCCGAAACACGACGCACACACACACAAACTCGACAAAAAATTACCATCTCCCCGAAACCGACCCAAACCAGACAAAAAAAATCCATTGAACAGTAACCCGATCCGAACACGACAAAATAAACTTCTTTGTCTTGGAACCCGACCCGAACTTGAAAATTGAAGTTAACCCGAAAGCCGACCCGAACTTCAAAATTCAAGTTAATCCGAAAGCCGACCCGAACCATACAAATAAAAATTCCATCGATACGTAACCCGATCCGAACTCGAAAAAATAATTTTCGTCGTCAGGCAACCCGATCCGAACCAGAAAATTGAAGTTAACCTCAAACCCGACAAAAAAATCCATCGAACCGTAACCCGATCCGAACCCGACAAAATAAATTCCTTCGTGTCATAACCCGATCCAAACCAGAAAATTCAAGTTAACCCGAAACCCGACCCAATCCAGACAAAAAATACAACGTTCCGTAACCCAATCCAAACCTGACAAAATAAGTTCCTTCGCGTCACAACCCGATCCAAACCGGAAAATTAAAGTTAATCTGAAACTCCTCCCGAACCAGGTAAAGAAATCCAATGAATCATAGCCCAATCCGAACCCGAGAAAATAAATTCCTTCGTCTCGCAGCCCGACTCGAACATGAAAATTGAAGTTAACCCGAAACCCGACCGAATCTGAAATTTATGCTAACCCGAAACCCAACCCAAAACTGAAAATTTAAATTAGCCCGAAACCCTACCCGAACTCGACAAAATAAATCCTTTGGATCGTAACCCAATCCGAACCCGACAAAATAAATTCTTTCGTCTCGCAACCCGACTCGCACCTGAAAATTGAAGTTAACCCGAAACCCGACCGAACCCGAAAATTTATGCTAATCCGAAACCCGACCAAATCTGAAAATTTAAGTAAGCCCGAAACCCGACCGAACCCGACAAAATTAATCCATCGGACCGTAATCCAATCCGAACGCGACAAAATAAATTTTTTCGTCTCGCAACCCGATCCGAACCTGAAAATTGAAATTAACCCAAAAGCCGACCCGAACCAAACAAATACAAATCGATCGATACGTAATCCGATCCAAACCCGACAAAATAATTTTCGTCATCACGGAACCCGATCAAAACCAGAAAATTGAAGTTAATCCGAAACCCGACCGGAACCAGACAAAAAAAAATCCATGGATCCTTATTCCGATCCGAACCTGACACAATAATTTCCGTCATCTTGCAACACGACCCGAACCTGAAAAATGAAGCTAACTCGAAACTCGACCCAAACCCGACAAAAAAATCCATCGAACCGTAACCCAATGCGAACCCGAAAAAATAAATCCCTTCGTCTCACAACCCGAGATGAACCAGAAAATTTAAGTTAACCCCAAAACCGATCTGAACCTGAAAATTTAATTTAACTCGAAACCTAAAAACAGAAAATTACTTTGTCAGGTTCCGATCAGATTACGTATCGATGGATCTTTATTTGTTTGGTTCGGTTCGGCCTTCGGGTTAACTTCAATTTTCTGGTTCGTGTAGGTTTGCGAGACGAAGGAATTTATTTTGTCGGGTTGTGATCGGGTTACGGTCCGATGGATTAATTTTGTTGGGTTCGGATCGGGTTTCGGCTAACTTATATTTTCAGAACTCATATATTCAGAATATTTGGGTCGGGTTTCGGGTTAGCTTCAATTTTCAGGTTCGAGTCGGGTTGCGAGACGAAGGAATTTATTTTTAGGGTTCGGATTGGGCTACGGTTCGTTGTACTTCTTTGTCTGGCTCGGGTCGGGTTTCGGGTTAACTTGATTTTTCTGGTTTGGATCGGGTTGTGACACGAAGGAATTTATTTTGTCGGATTCGGATTGGGAATGGTTCAATGGATTTTTTTTGTCGGGTTTCGGGTTAACATCAATTTTCTGGTTCAGATCGGGTTGCGCGACGACGAAAATTATTTTGTCGAGTTCTGATCGGGTTACGTATGGATGGATTTTTATTTGTCTGGTTCGAGTCGGCTTTCGGGCTAACTTCAAATTTCAAGTTCGGGTCGGGTTGCGAGACGAAGAGTTTATTTTGTAATGTTTGGATCGGGCTACTGTTCAATGGATTTTTTTTTTTCTCGTTCGGATCGGTTTAGCGCCAACCTAACCGACAAGTCGTTTATTTTAAAAGCACTAACCTCGAGTAATTTTTTAAAAACTAACCACCACCCGACTGTCGAGTGGTGGGCATAAAATTGGTTATACCTGACTCAACTCCGAAAATCAAAATATTTTCCCCTGCAGAAATTAAATTTTAACGAAATTTTTTTTTTTGCCTACCTTAAATTCGAAATACTTCTACTTTAATCCGACTCCACCCCCCCCCCCCCCCCCCAAAAAAAAAAAAATCTGTAGTTTAATACAATTATGAAAAAATAATCTACAATCATTTTTCTAATATCAATTCTACCTTTTATGTAGGGAAATAAACATGTAAAAAGACTTTTTTATTTAAATATTTAGTTTTTCATTTGAAACAGCAACGTTAGAGTTTTATTGCAGAATCAGACTAACCCGAACACGACGCAAAAGTATCAAAATTCAACCCGAAACAATTACAGTCAACCCGACCCGAATCCAACAGCAACCACAACAAAAAAATTAGCTCCAACCCGAATCGCTGGTCTATTCGGGTTCAGGTAAAATCTGTTTACCCGACCCGATACAGGATTCTAATCTGAAATAATATTCTGGACAGTTTTTTTGAAAAAACCGGTTAACCCGAGCCAGACACGCAAGAATCAAACTCAACCCGAAACTGAAACAGTTGTAGTCAACCCGGCTTTCAAAGAAACAAGTCAGTACCTACATTACCCACGAGTTGAGTTTTTTATAAGCTAGCCTCAGGTAATTTTTTTAAAAAACTAACCTGCCCCGACTCGGGTCGGGTCGGGTCATGGGCAGTTCCCTAACCCGATGCAGGATTCTACTAGTAGGTCAATAACCTCATCCCAAGCCTCTTCACAGTGGAAAACTGTGAAGAGAAAAAACAGGAAATCATGTCTCAGCCCATTAATAACTAATATGAAGGATTCCAAACAGCTACTCCACTATGTGGAAGAGGCTATGGAGTCCGACAGCTGTGACTCGGATACAGATGAAGAAAATACTGTTTTTGAAGAGTTTGAGCCAACATGATTCTATTTTGTGCTGCGTTATTTAGATATTTTATACTTTTTTTGATAAATGTTACTTTACGGAATGTAAAGATTTGTTTGTGTTTTTTAAACATTATTGTGAAGTAATTTTAGTGATTTTAATTACATGTATCATCCTATTACTTTTTTCACTAAACTGTGTTGTTTTATTTATTTTTATTTTTTTTTTTTTTTGACAAGGTTTTGGATAACTTCTTGATGTAATTTTACGTTCTTTATTCACTTTTTCTTGGCGCAGCATGTTCCAGAAGGGACTTTGTGCCATTAAACCCAATTCAACCAACCAACCAACTAGTAGGTCAAAATATTTTTCCCGACGACAATTGATTTTGGATCGCGGATCCCCCTATAACACCGCCCTCGACGTCGAATATGATAAATCTTGAACCGAACAAACATCCGAATCGGGTCCCCGCTGCCTTCGGCACAGTATACCATTTTTTAAATTATAACATACAAAATAATAGAAAAAATAACGACTACTGTAGTTTCGCAACTTGTAGCACGCTACTTCCGACCACTGGTTATACCCAACTAGAGCCTTGATCGTGTAATAGGTAAAACTTGCGGCCTGCAAATTTTATTTAAAAACAACCCGAACACCGAGCCGAGCCTAACAAAAATATTTGGTCCACTCGCCACCCGATCCGAAAACAAAATACTTCCACCTGAACCTGAAATGCTTCATTTTGAACCTTTAATATTTCAATTCAACCCGATCCGAAAGCCCCAATCGGAGAAAATTGATCCAAAACTTAATGTAATTATGGAAAAAAGCCCTTAATCATATTTCTAATATCGATTTTGTCCTTTATGTTGAAAAATAAACATGTAATTATTCATATTCAAAAATATATAGATTTTCATCTAAAATAGTTTGGGTTGTATCGACCCGGACCCGAAAATTCCGTTTAAAACCAACCTGAAACCCAACCCGAACCCCCACGAAAAAATTTATTTTGACCCAAATTCGACAAAAAATGTTCGTCGACACAATACTCGAAACAAAAAAAAATAATTCTCGAAATAATTAATAATAAAAAATATATAGTTTTTCATTTTTGGGGATTAATTTGAGAAATCCGGTCAACCCGAACCATACCCGGAAGTGTCAAAACCCAACCCGAAACAGTTAAAGTTAACTCGACTCGAATCAATCCACAGTTAAAATATACAAGTCCGACCCGCAACAAAAAGACTAGCGTCAGTCCGATTCTGATACGATCCAAACCACGAACCGAGTCGGGTTCTGTTTGCCCCACACGATGCAAGATTCTACCCGCAACTCGAGGCCGATAAAAAAAATTTTCGACCCGAACGAGAAATATTTCAACCCAAGCCGACCCGAAATCAAATATTAAATTACAATTTTTAAACAGCAAAATTAAAAGTGTCGGGTCGGGCAGGTGCAGATGTCCTGCCGAAACAAAACTAAGAATATTATGATGACTTTGTTTAAGTTAAACGAAATGCATCGAGATGGGAAACACGGCCATCTAACAGATAAGCTGACATAAATCGTTTTCTTTCTTTTAGGTAGATTTCGTAAGAAATACTACCTATTACATTCGCACCTAAGTTGGAAATTTTGAAAAAATTTTGCAGATCTACGCCGATCATGACTCTCAGAACCCAAAGCCACCCCCAGTTCAAAACTTTATATATATATATATATATATATATATATATATATATATATATATATAATATATGTCAAAATCGAACCAAGGGGGAGGGGAATGGGGGGGCTTTTTGTGAAAACAGAAAAACCCTCATAATTTCTTAATTATTATACGTATCGAATCCGTTTGAAGTTATTATTACTTCTAGGAGAAGGGCCGAAAATTTATGTATGACAGATTTTTGATATAATTAAAAATTGTCTTAAGGGGAGGGGGAGAGAGGGGTTTTAGAAGAAAAAAATTCATAAATTCGTCAATTCCCAAGATTTCAAATCCGCTTAAATTTATTATAAATCCTCTTAATATTATCAAAAACTTTTATACTGACAGGTTTGTTATAGGACCAACACTTATAGCAAAAAAATAAATAAATAAATGAATAAATAAAAATCCCTGCTGGCTCTGCCTGCAAACAAGTTAGCTTTCGAAGTAGGCGGTTCCAACTACCGCATCATCGCAAAAAGGTAATTTCTTCCGCAATTCCCGACAAACAGGCGCCCCACGGTTTGCGTCTTCGAAATCTATCTGTGCCTGTAGGCCGAGCCGTCAGGGATTTTTAATTTTACAAAGCAGAGACAATTGAAGGCCTGAACAAATTAATCACTGCGAAAGGAAACGGTTATATAGATTTTGATATAAGATATTATCGCCGAAATAAAGGAATCTAAATTAGAAAATAAGTTATTTTGAGTATATTAATTTACTAATATATTATTTGGTATTATAAGAGTGCCAACCCGATCCGACCCGACTCGGGTTGAAATCCAAAAGTCAAAATATTTTCCCCGACGACAATTAAATTTTGACCCCGAGGGGGGGCAGGTATGCCCTATGGGGGGCATATGCCCACCCGGACCCCTCTTGCGCTGCCCTTGACCAAGGTATTAGCTCTCAATTAGCTCTAATTTGCTTTCTAATATTAGAATTTGCTCTGGTTATGGTACCGCGATATTCCAATTAGAATGGTGGGGGCAGGTGGGCTGAGCCCCCCCCCCTCTAGCTTCCCTTATAGCCCGCCTAACCATTTCACAATTATTATTATTATTATTATTTTTAACTATCTTGTATATTTCAACTAATCTGAAACATATATATATATATATATATATATATATACATATATATATATATACATACATATATATATATATATATATATATATATACATATATATATATATATATATATATATATATATATATATATATATATATATATATATATATATTTGCAAGAAAAATATTTAGATCTTTCAACAGTCTTGAATCGAATGCGCCAAAAAATTTCTATTCAGAAGCATATTAGTTTTGTTATATTTTCTTGCGGTACAACTGTCGAAATGCAAGTTAAAGTGGAACATTTCCTTCTCCTGAAAAAATAGTGTCCAGATCACCTCAATTATACCAGATCTCAGCAGGGTGAACGGCAATAGACATGTGTTAATCATGCTGATCATTAATTAGTGAAGCGCTACCCTGGTTTGCATCTTGAAAACTGAAAACATGTGTTTAATAGATAGTAAAGTTAAAAGTGAAATATCGCTCGTAAACGAGAATGTTTGTAGAAAGAAATTACGAAGAAGTAAGATTGTCAATTTTTATACAAATGGAATAAAAAAAAAAAAAAAAAAAAAAGATTGAACGCTATCTGTTTCAAGTCTTGGTATGGATGTCGGGTCGGCATCGGCAAGGTGATTTTAAGAAATCGGAGAATACGCGTGTTCCTGTTTAATATTTGAACTGTTACCTTTTTCTTTTTTTTTTCTTTTTTTTCTATTCTGAACTTAGAAAATCATTCATTTTGTTGTTGTTGTTGTTGTTGTTGTCTTATAACAATTAAACATTAAGCGAATAAGTATGATTGAGGTAAAGTTTATTACAAGGCTTCTGAAAAAATCTCTTCATTTAAACAATGGATATTGTATTTAAATCTGTTTTCAAATTTAAATCAGTTACTTTCTGACAGATTTGCATTATTAATAAAAGTATCAAATTTACAGTTATGGTTATTCGCAGGCTCAAAGAGTTGAACTGCGTTTTACATTTTGTAAAGCTGTTTTCAAATCTAAACCAGCCACTTTCTGACATATTCGCGAAAAATATTTATTTATAAAAGTATATAATTTGTCGGTTATCAGGCTGTAAGGAATCGAATAGTGCTTTACGTTTTACTATAACAGTAAACAGTCTATGAGAAATTAGCTGTAACTGAAGATGTACGGAATTTATAGGAAAACGAAGAACGCTATTCGATTCTTAGGCGCATTAATGTGAGAACCTGAATTTGTGAGTATAGGAAACCTGAGTTCGTATATAATTTGTCGGTTATCAGGCTGTAAGGAATCGAATAGTGCTTTACGTTTTACTATAACAGTAAACAGTCTATTAGAAATTAGCTGTAACTGAAGATGTACGGAATTTATAGGAAAACGAAGAACGCTATTCGATTCTTAGGCGCATTAATGTGAGAACCTGAATTTGTGAGTATAGGAAACCTGAGTTCGGAAAGAAAGTTATTTCTTGAATGTGTCAAGCAAATTCGTGCTGTTGAGTAAGAGAAAAATATTTTTTGAGACTCTTACAAATGAAGAGAACGCGAATAATAGTCGCCAAGATTTAATTCTGTTCTTAAATCCAAAGGGACTGCTTTCAGACACATTTTTTAATTCCTTTTTGTTCAGAAACGCATGAAATAGCCAGGTGTTGTCATTCAGAAAGTTTGTAATCGAAACACATTTTCCATTTTTTAGTAAAGGCAGAAGGTCTTTCAGAAAATACTGTCAAAGTCGGTATTTTGAACCAAATTGCCAATGCTTCAGCGACAGAAAGGAGAAAAGCGTGTCATAACGTGACAAAAATCGCTTATAATTCGATAAATAATTTATTGATTAAAAAAAAATGGAAAACTCATTTCAATTCCAAATTGCTTCCATAGTCAGGTCTCTCAATTTTATGCCTTTGCATTTAAAAATGGAGTCAATGAAATTGTGTCAGAAAATTTCGAGTTGTTCAGCAGATCATTTGAGAAACCACCTTAATGGAAAATGAATGAAAGGGTTATTTCGAAAAAGGGTGGTGCTCGCATTATAGACAATTATGAAAGGTGCTCATTTTTCTATATCAGGTTGGACCATCGAATTTCATGAAACACATGTAAAGCGAACACATATAAAGCATTCTCAAACATATTCTTTTTTTTTTTTTTCTTTAAGTATTTGTTATTTGCTAACAGAAATCTACGTCTTTCTCTGAAAAAGTATTGATGAATATGGATATTAGATTTATAATAATAATAAAAAAATAATGAAATCCAGGCATATTTTTAAAATATGTAATTAAAATATATATTTATAACGACCCACCCGGCGTTACCCGGGCCCATCTAAAAAAAGTCCTTCCGGCCTGTACCGGGAGGAAAAGGTAGCTTTCCTATATCTTAGTTTTAAAATTTTAGCTAATGTTACACGAAAACAGCAAGTTAAAATGCAAAGAAAACGTTTACAAAGGATTCGTTAATACTGAATCTGAATAAGAAATTCGCCAAATTATTGAGCAATAGCCAAATTGGCTTCATTTATGAAGACTTATTTTGGTCGCCAAATTTGGCGACATTTCGCCAAATGTCGCCAAGTTTGGCGAGAATTTGGCGCTAACGGATATGAATATATAGTTTTATGCGTATGATTGGGAAATGATTACAACAATGAAAATTTTTGTAATGTGCTGTCTTGTTTCAAAATGTCAGCCACCCTGGAATTTCAAACTGCTCTATCTCAGCCATTTTTTAAGATAGAGGTAAACCAAAAAATGCTCTGGAATCCTCGTATCAAGGCCTAACACTTAATTAAAAAATAAGATTGAATTTTTAATTTTTTTGTATATTTATTTTAGTTTTAAATTTTTAAATGGCCGCCATCTTGAAACAAAATGGCGGACCAAGCTGGCCAACGAACTCGGTCGAGACATTGGTGAGCTTAATACACACAATTAGTTTAATCAAAATTGATTTATAAATACGAGCGTTATCATATGACATAGGTGAGATATATATATATATATATGGAGATATATATATATATATATATATATATATATATATATATATATATATATATATAAATCAACATTTGAACGGAGGGTGGTTTTGGGGTCTGGGGGTCATGATCGGTGAAAATATATCGAAATTTTCCGGAACTGCTTTCCTCCGAACGGCTGCAATAGGTAGCTTTATACTTTTTTGTATTGAAAGCTACCTAATAACACAAAACGCGAAAAAAAAAATCTTAAAATCATGAAATATTTAAAATCGCTGCACGAATTCTGAATAAATGTTATTGAAAAAAGAACAAAATTTACTATATTGGGCTAAAAGGTAAAACTGGGGGGAAATCGCAGCAAATCGAGAAAAGACTCCAAAAGTCGCATCAAAAATCGCAAAGGACAAAATTTACTACATTGAGAAAAATTTAAAATAAGAGATATTTTTTTTAAATGTCACAAAAACGCCGCAAAATGTGTTAAAACTCCAAAAATTTCAAAAAATTAAAACATTTCTGTACGGATTCAGAATAAACTTTATTGGAAAGAGGACATAATTTACTATCTTACGTCAAAAAATTGATTACAATCGGATTTCTTTTACTAGTGGCGAAAAATTACCATAGATTCAGATAAAAAAAAATAAAAACGGAAAAAATTGCAAAAAATTTAAAAATAGCAGAGGACAAAATTTAGTACAGTGAGCTAAAACACTGTAGCCGGAAATCTCTCACGAATGTTAAAAAATCGGCGCGAAACGCGAAAAAACGCTAAAAATCGATTGAAAATAGAGGAAAACAAAATGTGCAAATTAGGCTAAATGTTTTAGACGAATTCTTCTTACGAATGTAAAAAAATTGCCACGGAACGCAAAATATTGCTAAAAATGGCATTGAAAATTGTAAAATCTTCAAAAACCGCTGAGCAGAAAATGTACTATATTATACAGTTAAAAGTTTGAAACCGATTTTGCATTTTCAAATTGATTATTTTACCACTAAATCTCATTATTTCTAAATCAAAATTTTATAGAAACAACAGTTAAAAGGTTAGTTTAAGATATTAAAATTTTAAAGTATTAGTGCAAAAATCAGTTTACGGCAGAAGTTTAAATAAGATGAGTATGCGCAATGGGAGCCGTAAGTGAGTTCGAGAAAAAATATTTTTTGAAAGGATTAATATTGGTATTTCTCCTAACTAAATATGTCGTTTATAAGTAAACGTATACTTAAAAAACGGAAACGGGTATGTTTTTTTTTTTTTTTTTTTTTTTTTTTTGTATTTTGTGTTTCGAAGCGGATGCAATTTTTTTAAATATGCAGAAAAAAACTAAAGCCGCCGATGTGACTTTTCGGGAAATATTTTATTTTGAAAAGGTTAATATTAATATTTTTCATACGGATTACACCGTTCGAAAGAAAAATAAATGCTAAATAAGTGATATATATATATATATATATATATATATTCATATTTTGATCCGTAGTGCGGAAACAGATGTTTAAACATTGCAGAAAAATGCGAATGCACCCGAAACGCATCGTCCAAAAAATAATTTTTTTGAAAGGGTTGATATTCATAGTTTTTAAAACGGATTATCGTGTCGTAGAGAAGAAGGTACCTGCTTTAAGCGGTTTTTTTTTTCACTTATTTCGAACGGTCGAGTGGATGCGGAAAGTAAAAGATGAGAGACGCGAAAAACGACGAATTTGAAAAAAAGAATTTGATTTAAATGGTTAATATTAATATGCTTTAAACGTATTGCACCGTTATATAGATAAAAGTACGATGATATGGCGTATATTTTTTGCTTTTTCGTATCTCCATTTGTCTAGCCGACAAGAGCCGCAAAAGACTGAAAAAAAGTACGGTTAATCGGTTACTTCCCTGCTTTGAAAACTGTGCAACGGGATTTCGGCCACCTCATTGTGACTTTTTGAGCCATTTTACGATATTTATTAAGGTTATTAGTTAATATATATCAATTAATCAACAAAAAATGAGAAATCTTAGCCGCAGGTGCATTAGGACCTGCTTTGGACTATCCTCACCCAAATTTTCAGACCTCTACATGTAATAGATTTTACTGTAGCCATCACGGACACACAAACATCTTTTTTTTTATTAATATAAATTATTTCTGAATGGATTGAATTAACTGAGTTCAAAAGGAAGCACTAATGATATAATAAATTATAAAGTACAATCTACATCGGCGTTCAATGCATTCTTTTTCCTTCATTCTACTTTTGTTAAGTAATCAGTTGTTTAAAACTTGTTTTAACAGCAATTAATAACATTTACTTATTATATCAATCGTAAATGTAATCAGAAATATTCTTACATACTATATTTTCCAAAATAGGCTCAATAATGTCAAAATAGTAATAGGCTTTGAAAATTGGAAAATTCACGCTAACCATAGTGTGAAATGCATAACTTTTTCTTTATTACAATTTCAATTAAATTATTTTTTCTATGAGGTGTCGGATGTAATTTATGTTTTACATTATATACAGTAAAAATCTGCTAAGACAAACTCCCAAGGAATGGGTAACGTTTTTGTTTTAGATAGGTTTTAGTATTAGCAGTTATACCGCTACTAATTTGTTTGGTATTAATTCACTCGGAATCACATTTTTTTTTTTCGTTTAAGAATTTTATTATAAAATATTATGTTATAGACAGCTTACGTTATAAACGATTCCTTTATAGACAGTTCTTTTTCGCAAGTTTTACTGCATTTAGCTTGCGAGAGATACAGATTATTAAAAGATCTTAGCTCACAAAAAATATTTCCTAGCCCCCCCCCCCCCCCGTGACATTACTCGCTGGTTACGGCCCTGGGCGGGGGGCTAAGTTAACGCTAGCCCCCACTCTTCCGAATATCGAAATTTCAAATATGCCAAAATTTAGCTCTCAATTAGCTCTAATTTTTTGCTCTCTAATATTAGAATTTGCTCTGCATTCGGTATCGAGATATTTCAATTACAAGAAGGGGGGGGGAGGCATCCCCCCCCCACATTCGTATATCGAAGTTTCAAATATGCCAAAATGTAGCTCGCAATTAGCTCTAATTTGCTCTCTAATATTAGAATTTGCTCTGGCTATGGTGCCGCGATATTCCAATTAGAATGGTGGTAGGGGGGGGGGGGCTAAGTTAACGCTACCCCCCCCCCTCCGAAAATCAAAATTTCAAATATGCCAAAATTTAGCTTTTAATTAGCTCTAATTTGCTCTGCATTCAGTATCGAGATATTTCAATTACAAGTAGGGGGGCAGCCCCCCACCCACATTCGAATATCGAAGTTTCAAATATGCTAAAATTTAGCTCTCAATTAGCTCTCTAATATTAGAATTTGCTCTTGTTATGATATCGAGATGTTTCAGTTACAAGAACCCCCCCCCCCCCCCACTTTCGACTGTCGAAATTTCAAATACGCCAAATTATAGTTCTCAATTAGCTCTAATTTTCTTTCTAATATTAGAATTTGCTCTGGTTGTGGTACCGCGATATTCCAATTAGAATGGTGGAGGGACTAAGTTAACGCTATCCGACTTCCGAATATCGAAATTTCAAATATGCCAAAATTTAGCTCTCAATTAGCTGTGGGGGTCCAGCCCTCCCCCCACATTCGATTATCGAAGTTTCAAATATGCCAAAATTTAGCTCTCAATTAGCTCTAGCTCTCTAAAACAGGCGTAGCGTGACTGAATTTTTTTTTTTTTTGGGGGGGGGGTGGGGGGGCACAAATGTTTATTAAAAACATACACACATTCCCATATACATATACAATGGTATCTTGGTTGAAAACGGTGTCGCAGGAATTTTTCACATTGGGTAAAAGGAATTCAGTTGCGATCTTTTAGCCCCCTAGACCTAAAAGTTTATTTTTCTTAAACATTTTCGTCGTACAGCAATTTTTAAATTTTTGGCGAAATGTTTATGTGATTCTTAGCGTTTTTTCGCGTTTTGCGACAATTTCTTAACATTTGTGTTAGGACACAAGTTTCAATCTTTTAACACAATATAATAAAATTTGTCCTCTGCCTTTTTTTAATTTTTGTGTGATTTTTAGCGTTTTTTATCTTTCTGAAGCAATTTTTTAAACATTCGTACGAGAAATTTGGTTTTATTTTTTCAGCCGATATAGTACATTTTCTCCTCTGCGATGTTTTAACTTTTTGAAAATTTATTATATGATTTTTCGAGTTTCGCGGCGATTTTTTTGACATCCGTAAACGGAATCTAACATCAATATTTTAGTCCAATATTGCAAATTTTGTGATCTGCGATTTTTAGATTTTTCACGAATTTTTTATGCAATTTTAAGCATTCCGCGGCGATTTTCTTAAACGTTCGTAAAATACATCTGTTTTCAATTTTTCAGCCGGATATAACAAATTTTGTCCTCAGTTATTTCTAAATTTTTCTTAAATTTTTTATGTGATTTTTAGTGTTTTTCCGCGTTTTTTGGTAATTTTTTAACATTTGTGATGCGTATCTGGTTTCAACCTTTTAACCCATTATTGCAAAATTTGTCCTCTGCGATTTTTAAATTTTTCATGAAATTTTTATGAGATATTTTGGTGTTTTTTCGCGTTTTGCTGCGATTTTTAAACATTCGTAAAAAGGGTCCAATTTTAATCTTTCAGACCATTGTACTAAATTTTGAACTGTGCGATTACATTTTGTACTCAATTTTGTACTTACTGATTTTAATCGTGAATTTTTCATGTGACTTTTTGCGGAATTTTTTTTTTTTTTTTCGTTTCGTGGAAGACGAACATCTGTAACGTTAACATCTGTACGTGGAAGACGTTAACATCTGTAACAAGAATCCAATTACAACCTTTTAGTCCAATATAGTAAATGTTGACTTATTTTCAATAATGTTTATTCGGAACTCGTTATAGCGAATTTGAATTCGTTCGCGAATTTGTTATGCGGGCTTTGGCGTTTTTTCGCGCTTTGCAACGATTTTTTTTACATTCGTAAAATGAATCTAGCTACAATCTTTTAACCTAATATAATAAATTTAGTTCTCTGCGATTTTTAAGTTTTTCGTGAAATTTTTTTCAGTTTTTACACATTTTGAAGCGATTTTTCTAACATTCGTAAAATAAATCTGGTTTCATTCTTTAAATACGATACCGTCAATTTTGTTCTCTGCAATGTTTTAATTTTTCGAAATTTTTTTTATGTGATTTTTTTTTTTTTTTTCACGTTTTGTGGAGATATTTTCACATTCGTAAAAAGAATCCAGTTTTAAACTTTTAGCCCAATAGAGAAACTTTTTTTTTCTCTTTTCAATAAACTTTATTCGGAATCCGTACTATGATTTTAATTTTTCATGCGATTTTAAAGCTTTTTCGCCTTCCAAGGCGATTTTTTGACATTCGTATCCTGCTGCAATTTTTTAACCTAATGTAATAAATTTTGTTCTCTGAGATTTTTAAGTTTTTCGGGATTATTATTTTTTTTTTGCACATTTTACGTTTTTATGCGTTTTGCGGCGATTTTTCTACATTCGTAAAGGAAATCTGGTTTCAATCTTTGAACATATAGTAAATTTTGTCAACTGTGGTTTTTGAATTTTTCGTGTTTTTTTTTTGTTTTTTTTTCCCGTTTTGTGGAGATATTTTCACATTCATAAAAATAATCCACTTTCAATCTTTCAGCCCAATACAGTTTTTTTTTTTCTCTTTTCAATAAAGTTTATTCATTATCCGTAAAATAATTTTAATTTATCATGCGATTTAGACTTTTTTTTTTTTTTTTTTTTTTTTTTTTTTTTGCGTTTCGCGGCAATTTTTTAACATTTATTACAGGAATCGGGTTTCAATCGTTTAGTCTAATATAGTAAATTTTATCCTCTGCGATTAAAAAAAAAAAAAAAAAAAAAAGGAAGAGAGAGATTTTTGGCGTTTTTTCGCATTCTGTGGCGAAAGGAATCCGGTTTAACTATATTGTATTAAAATTGCGTACATAAAAAATTGTACACGATTTTCTGCGGTTTTTCGCGGTTAGCTTCAATTGTTTAACACTTGTAAAATGAGTTCGTTTTCAAGCTTTTAGATTAATATAGTATATTTTGTCCTCTGCAAGTTTAGAATTGCTCCCGAATTTTTTGGTGGTTTTTCGCTTTTTCGGCAAATTTTTTACCTTTTTTTTCTAAACGGAAAGAAGTAACTGTTAAATTTTGCTTTCCTGCAATTAAATTAAAGTTGGACGAAAACAAAATCGTCGTAACGTGAACTACGATGTTCAAAATATTAAACTAATTTGGGTCGAAATAAAAAAAAATAAAAATTCAAGGTTAGTTTGATTTACCAGATCAGGTGTAGCCTCCACGGGTGTACACTGTTGACAGCAGTTGGACCCCACTACTAGGTTCATTTAATTCGAGGTTCACTTGGAAAAAAAAACGACCAAGTAAAGGAGAAAAGCTCCACTAAATCATTTTATTGAAATTAATATTTTTGTAACAAATATAATAAACAGCACCACAGCAACTGTGGGGCCTGGGGGGGGGGGCACCACCCGCGGTACGGCCCTGATAATAAATAAAATACATTTATAAAACTTTTAAGACATTTGAAATAAGTTTAAACGGCACTTTTAAGAAGTAATTAATCATGTAATGTATGTGCACCTGCAAAATTGTATGGAAAATTGCACCTTCGATAGCAACGGTTTTGCTTAACAATGGTATTTCTGGAACGGATTACCATCGTTTACCAAGGTACAGCTGTATATTAACTTTAAAACAGTTCATTCAAGAAGGCTTTTATTTTGAAAAAAAAAAAATCACAACCATTGCATCTTAAAAATGCGGAGATATAGTAGAAGATTAAGTGCTGTCAATAAAAAAAATAATAAGCAAGAGAGGGGAACATATTTAAAACTAAATGAAGGAAATATTAATTATTTGTTATAATATTAGTGATGTGGGGTTGCATTCCATTGATAAATAACTCCAACGACACAGCTTGGAAAAGCAGGATATTTATGACTTGATTAAATTATAATTAAAGTTACAACAAATGAAATGAAATATAAATTGCGGGGAAACAGAACTCCCGCTTGATAAACACAACTACATTTTCTAAAATCTACTGACGGAATGAGAAGAAAAGAAAAAGTACATGTAGATACTAACCGCAAACCATCGGAAAAAACAGCTGACATATTGAAATTGTCCGCAGCTGTAATAGAGTGATAGTTCAAACTTTTGTTTAATGAATGTTCGTATCAGGGTTTTACTGCACAACACAATTTTTGCTACCAAATTCATTACTTCAAAGAAAAGGAGTTCAGCTATCTATACTGATCTGACATCTGATTAAGTAAAAAAAATGAAGAAATATAAATTAAAATAGTTATTTCATTTCCATTTTGGGCCAATACAAGACAGGTCTTAATCGACTGTATCAACATATTTTAGAAATTGATGTTCAGAAAGATGGAAGGGCACGTCCCCCCCCCCCCCCCGAGGCTACGCCTATGCTATATTAGAATATTAGAATTTGCTCTCTGCTTCTGGTATTATTTCAGTTACAAGGAGGAGCCGAGTGTTAACTTAGTTTACCCCCCCCCCCCTCTCCACTTTCAAATATCGCAATGGCCAAAATCCACGTTTTTAAAAAATTAACTTTAAAATCAAATTTCCACTTGATCATTTAAAAAGAGTTCAAATTCATTTGCATACTATTTCTCTACGAAAGCGAATTTTTGCATGGGGGTTCTTAAGTTTCGTAAATACTTTTAGCACACCTAACAATTACATTCATGCTAAAGATTTATGCATTCATACATTCGACGCCTTTTTTTGGAACCCAAACCCAACAACTCTAAAAACCCGAGCCCGAGAATAAGCAGCAGAAAATCATTACTAACATTTTAAAATTGTTTAAAGATTTATTTTTTTAATTTAAATATATCTCGTTACATAGAAATAAATATTAATACTAAATACTCTTTTACGTTTCGTAATTTTTCATGTCCCTGAAAATTTGTTTAAAATAACAAATTTATTATTTACTCCCACCCACTGGCAGAAATCAACATTCTTATATTATTTGTACAATTATGGCAAAAAGACGTGAATTCTGTTTCCCAGTAATTTTAGAAAATGGCTTCAAACAGAAAGGGACGATAGACAAAGGATATCCCACTGTTTTAGGTAGATTTCGTAAGAAATACTACCTTTTACATTCTCACCTAAGTTGGAAATTTTGAAAAATTTTTGCAGATCTACGACAACCATGACTGCCAGAACCCAAAACCACTCCCAGTTCAAAAGTTTATATCTATCTATCTATCTATGTCACTTTTTTATGGACACGATAAATGGAAAAATTCTGCATAAATCTTTTCCAAACTGATACATAAAATCAAGGGGCATAAAATCTCGGTCAAGTTCGTTAATGGGCAAAATCGAACCAGGGGGGGATGGGGGGGGGGCTTTTTGTGAAAACAGGAAAAAACCCATGATTTTTTTAATTATTATACGTATCGAATCCGTTTAAAGTTATTATTACTTCTAGGAAAAGGGCCGAAAATTTATGTATGATATATTTTTGATATAATTAAAAATGGCCCCAAGAGGGGGGGAGGGGGGTTTTAAAAGAAAAAACATCATAGCTTCGTCAATTCACAAGATATTAAATCCGCGTAAATTTATTATTAATCCTCTTAATATTATCTAAAACTTTTATATTGACAAGTTCTTTATAGGACCAACCGTTATAGCAAATAAAAAAAATTAAAAACAAAAAAAATCCCTTCCGGCTCCGCCTGCAAACAAGTTATTTTTCGAAGTAGGCGGTTCCAACTCCCGCATTTTTTCGAAACTGATACATAAAATCAAGGGGAGTAAAATCTCGGTCAAGTTCGTTAATGGGCACAATCGAACCAGGGAGGGGGGATGGGGGGACTTTTTGTGAAAACAGAAAAAACCCATAATTTCTTAATTATGATACGTATCGAATGCGTTCGAAGATATTATTATTTTTAGGAGAAGGGCCGAAAATTTATGTATGACAGATTTTTCATATAATTAAAAATTGCCTTAAGGGCATGGGGAGGGGGGGGGGGATTAGAAGAAAAAAAAATTCATAACTTCGTCAAATCTCAAGATTTCAAATCTGCTTAAATTTATTATAAATCCTCTTAATATTATCTAAAACTTTTACATTGACAAGTTTTTTATAGGACCAACTCTTATAGCAAAAATAAATAAATAAATAAATAAAAAATCCTTGCTGGTTCTGCCTGCAAACAAGTTAGGTTTCGAAGTAGGCGGTTCCAACTGCCGCATCACCGCAAAAAGGTAATTTCTTTCGCAATTCCCGACAAACAGGCGCCCTACGGTCTGCGTCTTCGAAATCTACCTGTGCTTGTAGGCCGAGCCGTCAGAGTTATTTTTTTATGTTATTAACACTGACCATGCACAGGCTTCAAAATCAGGTCGAATATTTGTCCTTTTGTTCTATCAATAACAACTCAATTCTATTTTAAACAATTTTTTTAATGAATTTAAAACACTTTAAGAAACTAGAGTATGTTCTTGTTTCTCAAATAGCAAGTTTTTTTTTCCGCTCTTTTCAATTTGTGAAAAAATAAATTAAAATATTTTATCTTGAACCCACCCGAGCCCGAAGACTGGCATAAAATTTATAGACCTAATCCGTTTCGCGCCCAAACTCGGATTCGAACTGATCCAGTTTCATATTTAATGCATGCTTAATAAAAGAAGAAAAAGTACAAATTTTCAACGTTTTTTAAAATGGTAAATGAATCACTTATTCATACATGTATGTGTATGTTTGAAAATTTTTCTATTGTTTTTAGAGTATTTTGCACGGTTGTTTTATTTTTTTCCTTGTTTGTTATTAAATCAGTTTGACAACCTCCTGCAGTTGTCTCTAGAAGTTTAACAGCTTTTGTAATGCAGTAAAATCGAGTAAAACTGTTAAATCACAACTTGTAGCAGTGTAATCACCTGTAATCAATTGTAATTACGTATTTCTGAGTGTAATCAACCATAATCTGTAATCTATGTGTAATCAGTTATAATCACATATCATCACAGTAATCAGCTGTAATCATTGCGATTCCGTAATCTCGTACACAATTTTTTCTATTGTGAGTCCCCTTGAGTCCGGTCCATGGTTCCGATTCTGTGATATTCCGACAGACATAGTGTAAAATTTTGCTCACTAGAGAGCGCCTTTAAGAACTAAATTTAAAATATTTTAGTTACACAGTTAGAAAATAGTTCTGAATGTTATTAAATTAGATTTAATAAATATATTTCACAGAATTTTTGCTTCAACACTGCACAAGAAAGTATCTCTATTATGTCATATGAATTACTGAATGAATATTTGGAAATTGAAACATAAAAATATCAGCTATTAATGGATTGACGAAGTCTCTAATATTAATCACTGTTCTAATGTTCAGAATTTACTTTTTAAAGTCAATGTCATTCCTGAATTTTCAAGAAAGGTAGTTTCCTAAAATGGTGATGAGTCAGTTTTGTTCATGAATTACTTGAATGGCATCATCATTAAAGATGTTTGTAATTTCTCCTGTTGGAGTATTCTATAAAATCAAATAGTTTTTAAATACAAGTTTTTTTTATTTATAGAGTGACATCGACGACATCAAACGAGTAAGTTTATTTAATACAAGGATTTCAAGTTTTATTCTCGGAGTTTATAAGCCAAAAATATTAATGTTTACATAGTAAATAAAAGGGGTCATTCATCTAGTAAGCCTACCTTAGGTGAGGAAATTTTGTATAATTCATCACAAATTGCTTAATTTATTCCAAAATTAGTAACGAAATGATGCTTTTTAAAAATTGACACCCCAATAAATCTTATACTACATACTGTTTATTTTTAAACTTTTTAGTATATAATTAATTTATATGTTTAGTAATTCAGGTAAAAGTGCGTAAAAAAGAAACATATTTCAATATCTCACTTCTCTGCTCCAAAATAAACATTAAATTATAATCTTTGATTAACGTATGTTTACTAGGTTATTAATTTTTCATATGAATGAATGAAATTCCTCAAATTTTTCCGGTATTCTACTACTACCTGTTTTTGTTTAGTAAAAGTTCGACTCATTATTATCTTCCTCTTTATCCTCGTAAATGCATATCCTCTTCAGCGTTATGCTTATAATCCTTGACCCATTTTTCTTGTTCATGAAAACATAAAAGTTTGATCGTTTTCAAAAATTGATGAAAATATTGTTTAAATATACTAATTATGTACCAATGTCCATACACATTATTGGAATAATAATGGCGCATATGATTAGTACGTTCATATACGTATACGCTAAAAAGTTTAAACAATCTAATGTGAGAATTCGAAAAGTTTCATATTGTAAACATTAATCTTTAATTATTTTTTTTAATCAGTGGAATGTTTATAGAGACGGTCTATGTAATTCTTTTTCTGTTTTTTGTTATGTACCCTAAAATAAACAGTTTGTGAAGCATACATTATTTTTTTTTCCTGTAATTTTATCTTTTTACTGATTTGTTAATAATTTGGATTTTCAAGGTTTTTGTCTAATGCTGTCTTTCAGATATTTTATAACTTTATATAAGCATTTATCTATACTTAGTAGTATGCAACGCATTAGTCCAATTTCTCTTAGTATAGATTATCTTTAGAATTGTAAATATAAAATATTTTTCTCAATTTCTAAAATTAGGTCTGGAAAACACAATGCTTGTTCGAGTAATTAAAGCTATGAATTTTATATGAACTGATAAAAAAAAAAAAACTGCAATTTTTTCCTTTTTTTGTGATAAAGCAATTTAAATGTGTTGTTTTGCATAAGTTTGTAAACACAAGTAATAAACATGAATTTTTATTAGAAATATGCCCAAATTTTAAGTGTGCAAAATAGTGTATTGACATTTTTAATACCTGTGAAATATTGTTAAAACATGTTGTGCTTGCTATTTAAGCTAGAAATATTCTGTGTGTCTCACAGGTGCAGCCAGTTATACTTTTTAAGTAAACTTTGAATGGAATTTTTTGTGACCTTGAAATTTTCAGTATGCCATACCAAGTGGTTGTGATGTTTAAAATGTGCTAACATATCTAAAAAAATAAATAAGTAGACCGTGTCTAATAGATTCGCTGCCAGTGGTAACCAAAACATGTTCACTGCAGACAACATTTCAAAATTTATTCTTTAACCAAGTTGAAGACAAATTCATGATAGTATTATCATTAGTTTATTAGTAATTATTTTAGAAAAATCAGTTTTTAAAGAACGCGTGTGTGCTTTTAAAAACCCCATGAATAAAATATGTGTGTGTTTTGGGGGTGGAGGATGACAAAAATGTATTTTACTTGTTAGAAATTTTCGCTGACTGAGATTTTTCTTCCTATTTCTAGAGCCTTACTCTTAGTTATGTTTATTATTCACTGAATTAATGAGCTTCATGTATTTTGAGATTCGTACATTGACTTAAAGAACACACTGGATAAGTATAAAAGATTTTTAAATCAATGGATCCGAGCGAGGCTTTCACAATACAATATTTGAGTTTGGGATTATTTGCCAATTTTATTTTTGAAATAATTTTCAATTAACTGTAATTTTTAATCAACAATTTGAACATGTTTAATTGAAATGTGAGTGTGCTATCTCAAAAGCTTGTTCAAAAACCTTGGAACAGATGTGTTACACTCATGCACTGATGTTTGTGAACTGTTTGATTGGCGCAATTTCCAATTCCGTGCCAAACCAATAACTTAATACAATAGCTGGGTTACCATTAAAAGACACACTAAAATTTGGTGACTTTTTTCCTTTTTACAACGATTAAAAAAATAAGAAACAGTGAGACATCATAGCCAAAACCTTTTATCATTATGCATTACTTCATTCATCATTATGCATTTTGTATGCAAGGGTCAATGCAGGTTTTTTTTCTTGGGGCCTATTTTGTGGAAAATAACATTTTGTAACGAAAGTCAAAATCCAGTTATTCAAATTCAAACCAAGAATTTATTAACAAAAACTTTTTTAAATCCTTTTGCTGAAATTTTCCTCTATGATGAACTTGTTTGTTTGCAAATTACATATTTTAAAAGTCACAAAATAATAAGTAATTAATAAATAGCAAGTTTTTATGGAATAGAACTTTGTGAGGGGGCCTGTTTTATTATAAAGAACTTTGTGAAGGGGCCTGTTTTATTATAAAGAACTTTGTGAAGGAGCCCATTTTATCAAGTTTATTTTTGTGAAGGGATTCATTTTATCAAGTTGATTTTTGTGAAGGGACTCATTTTATAAAGTTGATTTTTGTGAAGGACTTCATTTTATCAAATTTGTTTTTGTTAAGGGGCTCATTTTATTAAATAGATTTTTGTGAAGGGGTTCTAAATAGCCCTCAAAATTTGCCTGGATCAACCCTTGGTATGTGCATAGAAAAAAGGATGATGTCATCAGAAATTATATGTATAATTGTTATTACATTTATTATTCTTAAATTCTTCTTTTACAGAGGTTTTCTTTTTGGGAAAAAATGGTTTTACTAATGTGGCACATTTTGAAACATTAGGTTTTTCTCAGTTTTCTTTAGGATGGTGATACATTACAAATCTCTCGCTGTGACTCAGAAAATTGCATAAAGTAAAAAAAAAAAAAAAAAAAAAATCTATAACTTCAAAAGCAGTTTCAGAATTTATAAGTGTCTTGAAATTTGGAAAATAATTTTGTTTTATAAAATTCGGCACTTATTTAACCCTTTCAGTGCGGATTTTTTTTTTTTTTTTTCTGCTAAGCTTATGACGTACTACAGTGAGCACCATACACGCCATGAATGCCTAGGCGACTTTTGTCGACGCTTAGTGTAGTCTACAGCACCCAACTCTTAGATGTCGACATTAGTCGACTCCCGCACTCGGACCCTTATGTTGAGTTTTGTCAACTCCCGCACTAAAAGGGATATATTACCAGTGCCAGGAAGATAGATCACCAGAAAGGGTTGTCAATCTCCAATCACATTCAAAACAGTAATTTAATAGTATATATTTATTACATATGTAATATTGTTAAAAAGGATAAATAACATAAAAGCAAACTAAAATAATGCAAATCAGTAATTTAGTATACATGTGAAGAATATCGCTGGCATCTACTTTTTGTCATATTGAAATATATGCCATATCTTTATTCCTTCAGGTTTCTCATCACTTAGTGTAGTTGTGACTGAGTAAAAACAATGTTTTTTTTCTTGGGATCTGACTTTATTCTTTTTTATATACAATATGATCCTTTAGAAGTTAGACCCAGGATAAGTTTGAAAGTCTGATGAGGTTACAGGCTCATATTTAGGAGTACTGAGTCTAGCCAGTTAATTTTCAGGACAGCCGAGCGGCATAATTTTTGTTGAGTAGTTTGTAGATGGTAAAAAGGCTCAAAAATCCCTGCTTCCTGTTTTTGTTTGGCATTTCTGATATTCTCCAGCAGAGGGCGAACTAATCAAATACAGGCGTGAACTTATTTTTAATTAGGTAGAAGGCTTGATTACTGTGGTCTTATGATGCAATAGGTTTTGCCAATTGCATCAACAACAGCCATTTCTAAATTTAATGTTAATGCTTATTTATGAACCAATCATATTAATAACTTACAAAAGTTAATTAGGATTTACAACCTAAAATATACCTAAACATTAATTTCTTATTTTGCCAATAATTTTAAATTTATATCTTAAACACTAGCCGCCACTGGCGACCAGTTTGGTCTCCCTGAAATGTATGTTAAGCACTGTAACACGTTACTTTTATTCATAATTTATTTTTTTTCCGTAATCCTTCGCCAAACCGGAAGATTCTAATAGACAAATCAAAAACTTTTTCGATCATGGTAGCATTTCGCATATTTTTTTGTTTGTTTCTCGCTAACTTTGGCTGTAGACTTGATTACGGGAGAATCAAGAAGAAAATCTATCATTATTCTCATTTAAAACGTCTTGAATAATGTGATATAATCGGAGTGCATATTATAACACGTAATTTTCGAGTATGGTTTGGTGATACATTGAACTTTTGGAAGCCAGTTTTGATAATCATGTAAATATGTCACACCAACATTACCGCCTATAATTCTAATTACAGCAACCCGTTTTTTCTCTCTATATTGCAACTCTATAGTTAATATAGTGCCCCGGTGTGTCTACGACAGCTGTTCCATCAGAACATTTGATTTCAAAATAAAAGTATCGTTTCTAATTTGTACACGCGAAAAATAAAAGCCGGTATTGGCGATTTAAAAAATTCTATTGGCGAGATTTGCGCCCAAATAACACAAAAGTACTTAATGATGTTATGTATATTAAATTACTGTTTTGAAAGCGATTGGTCATTAATAATGGTAAATATGATTGGTGATTAACAATCATTTTCGGTGGTCTCCCTTCCTTTCACGTATAATACATAAATACCAAATTAACTAACAATTTGTTTCGAAATTTGATTCATTAAATATCATTACATGAGTTGTATTTGTTTACATTCAGCTTACATCAAGAAAAGATAAAGAATGAAGTTGAGTTGTATAGCACATAATTATGGTAAACTTTTATTGTGTCACTGGTACGAATTATTTTTTTGACACCAGGCAGCGCTCCAAAAAATCTTTCATGGAAAACTAACTTTACGAATGATTATCTCCATGGTTTAATGGTTTAATATTTTAAACCTTCACGACGAATGAATCTTTTTTTTTTTTGTTTACTTTCATGGATAGAGAATTTGAACTGCGAAGCTAATTTCAACTGAAGTTATTGGAGAATATATACATAATTGAACGTAAGTCATCTCTCAAATATTAATTTATTTTGAACGATCTTTCTAAAAATGTCACATTTATGAAGTTTTATTCGAAAAAATAATTTTTAATAAAAATGGCCGCCTGGCATATGAAAGAGTGAAACGGACATTCCGGAACTGTTGATGACAGTCACATGACTTACGGTTTTATTATAGAGATAATAATTTGATTTCTTGATCTGAATGCAATAGCTGTCATTTTGAGGAAAAATGATTAAACTTTATGATCTAAATGTAATTTTGGACTGCAATAATAATATATTGTTTATAATTTGTTTCTTAAATAATCCTACATCACAAGAACAACTCAGTTTATTTATATTATGAAATATTATGACACAATTCTGATAGGAAATAAAATAACTACTTTGATTGCATTCTTGGTTCATAATAACTGTCATGTTGATGAGAGCGGATTAAAAATTTATGGCTAAAGATGTTTATGATTGGTAAATTAGTTTTAAGTATATTGGTTTTTTGATTGTTAGAGAAAATGTTTTGTAGATTTTAACTTTTACACTTTTATTTTTGAATATAACAAAGATTTAGTTTCATACATACATTTATTAAATACACAACATCCGTTAACAAACAGCTCTTTTGATGACAAAATATATTTTCGATTGTATTTTTATTTCTGGCAGTATGTTATGCCAAAATTATAAAGAATATATACTACATACAGGTTTATATCTTTAAATATAATATATAAATAATGTATAAATACTTACTGCAATTGCCTTTAATATAGCAACTGTATAATATATAAACTGACACATTCATGCAGTCAATTTTATGCTTAAATGCACAAAATTAGCAGGTATTCATATACTGAGCATTTGAATAGCATTTCTGTTTCCTTTCACAGCTAAGAATCTTTTACAAAATGGTGTCAGAGATGGAGATTTAAACCAAATTTAGAAAGCAACTTATTGGGGTACAATCAATCGGATATTTCATTTATGAAAAATACTGTTCAATTTTAAAGCACTTGAATATTAATATTTTCAAATTTCATACACTTAAAAATGATTTTATTAATGTGCCCAGTAGCAGAAACAGTGCAGTATGTCAGCAATGCTGCAGATTATTTTAGTCTTTGCAGATCTTAAAATAAAAATTCTGGGCTATGAAAAATTGCTAAAATTTCTTTTTTGTCTCAATTTATTGTATTTTCTTCTTATGTTTTCTTTATTATAAATACAAATTTTGCTTATTTTATGAGTTACTGTAATTTCTTATGATAGGAAACTTGATCTAGCATTCTTGGGTCGCAGATAAATTTTGGTTTGCTGCAGATTAACACAGAAAATTCTGCTACTGGGTCAATGTGTCAAAAAGATTATTAGTGTGTCAGAAGTACTGTTCAACAGCATTATTATTATTTTAAGAACAACCTTGAATATATTTAACACAAAATATTGCAGAATTATATTTCAACATGTCATTAAAAAATCTCTTAATGCTAATTGAATTTTAAGTTGTTAGTAAATTGAACGTATATTATTGAGTTAGGTTTTAAGTGCAAATGATGTTATATAAATAAAACAATTTTTCTTGCTGAACATGTTTTAGCAGCATGCAATTAAACAAGCAATAATAAAAAAATAAATATTATACCACATTTCAAACTTTTTTAATCATAAGTGAATTTTAACACAAACTAGCGGAGCTTCGTCAGTTTCATTCCAAACAGACCTTGAATTAAACAAACTTAGGATTGGGAGGCCCATTGTCTTCGGCACTATATACCTGCTCCAGTCTCGGAAAATTGCCTCAAAACTCGGAACAACATTAAAAATCGCATAGAAAATTTAAATAAAAAACAAAACCTTCCTGCCAAATCTTTAAAAAAAGGAAAATAACAAGCTTAGCTTTCAACGCAAAGATCATATTATGCCTCCCTCCCTTTTCTTTTCCTTTCCTCATGCAATCCAGTTCATTCAGCCCGCTCTCAAAGCACATGGAACAATGGAGATCAAAGCTTTTGATCGCTCGCTTCGTATAAATAGGTGCACTTTCTTTTTGCTCCTCAATTTTGCTTCCGGGCCATAGTAAGCCGGGAGGGTGTTTTCCAAGTGCTATTCAGAGCTAAACAGGTTTCTCGTTTCTGGAAATAGGGGAGCATCGTTCAAAAAAAGTTGACGCATGCAACAATAAGGTCCATTTTGTGTGGCTCTTAGAGAAATCCCTTTATGCTTTAATATATGACTAGCTGGCTTCGCCCGCTAGCGGGCCCCTAATTTACATCGGTGCCTCGAATCTTGTAAAACCTAGAAACGAACGAACCTCCGGCTCGCATCCTCCTCAAACGGAACGAACCTCCGACCTCGGGTCCCTGCTGCCTTCGGCACCGTATACCGGTCGTGCTACGTACGTAATCCCTTAAGTGCTGCAAAATCCATTAGTTCCACCGCCAGGGGACGCAATCTCTCCTATACAAACCTCAGGCTCAGTCCCCACTGCCTGCAGCATGATATAGCAGACGTGGCTGCAAAATCCATTAGTTCCACCTTCCGCCACCAGAGTGCGCAATCTATACAGACATAACCGAAATCTATAAAACTATTAAAATCCAGTTGGAGCCAAACTCCGTCGTAATCGGGCCCATAGACCTCGAGATAGGAAAGTGCCACCTGGAGGTGAGACTTGGAACTAAAATCGATAAGTCCTGTCGATGTCGAGTCGAATGAAACAAACCGCGTCATGATGGGATCCATACAACTTGAGTTAGCTGCAAAATTCGTTAGTTCCACCTTCCACTGCCAGGGGGCGCAATTTGTTCTATACAAACATAACTGAAATCTTTGAGGCTGTCGATGTCGAGTCGAATGAGTCAAACTGTGTCGCGACCGGACCAATACGACCCGAGATAATTTTAAATAAAATAGCAAATTTATAGATTTTTTTTTTTTTTTTTTTTTTTTTTTCTGTACAAAAATCGGATTTTGCTAAAATAAAAAATTATGGGCCGAATTCGAAAATATTTTTAATTTCTGAAATGTCAGCTCACTCTGAGCAAGGATGCGTACTCTTCAGATACAAAAATAAATTATTTTTAAAAAAATTATATAACTTATAGAAACCGCATTTTCTTTAAAAAGGAATGATTTTATCTCCAGGAATAAACGCCGTGATGTCTGCTATTGAAATATGACTGAGATATCAGGTGTTCCCAAATAAAATCTTTTTAAGTGGTCTAATTAAATAAAAAAATAATTGTAAATTCTGTCCTAATTATCGGAGAAATTTGAAAATTATATATTTAGAATCCTTGTGAAATTTTACGGATGGATGTATAATTTTCAAATCGATAAATGTAATATTTAAAAAAAAAATTGATAGACCTGAAATACTTCCGCTATAAAAAAAGATGTTTTGTTTCATTATTACTTCAGCAGACGGTTTGTTTCTGTTAGACGCCTGCTGGAATATTGTAATTAAAATTGATCTTTTTTTCGACTTAGAATTAAGTTTGTTAATTGATAACTTCTCTTCTAATTGGTCGAATTTTATGAATTTTAGCATCCTGAATTCGCAGTTTTTTTTAACGTTCATCTGCAAATTTTCGTGACAATTTTTGCGATTTTTTGAAAAAAGGCTGGAAAACTTCCAGTACGCCATGTTTATCAGAGCCGGAATGAAAAATATTGAGGTGCAGGTGTAAGACGAAAGCGGATTGGCTCAGTTGCAAGCCTCGACTGAGGGTCCCGTTCCAGTCAAAACTGAAATAGTTTCTTTGTTTTGGAAAAAATGCTCCTTTTTCGCTAATTTTCAAGACTTTGTTAATTAGTAACTGTCTTAATTGAAGTCAGATTTATTCGATACTAAATGTCAACAATTCCGAGATTTTTCCGAATTTTTTTAAACAAAAAGCGCTTTGCTACTCGCTACGGTTGCAGAGTTTTTCAGGTACAGACAGACAGACGTTTGACATTTCCGAACATTAATAATATAGATTCCTCACAATAAAGTTTATTTGTCCAAGGGCTTTTTCGGGACACATTTCGGTGATTAGGTATAGGAGAGAGTAAGCATTACAACAGTAACTTTGAATGTAAGAAAGGTATCACTGAATAGTAGAAGCAAAGAATATTCATTAACAGGATTTGCATTTTACTTTAAACTTTGGGTCACAAATCATTAAACTGTGAGTCAATCAAGAAAATGTGGTTCAAATTTGAATTCTGGTGGGTTAGTTTTAAACAAACCAATGATTTTTTTAAATATATATATATTCAGTAGAACATTGACATGTTAAAAACCCATTAGATGTTGTAAAGTGATAATTATTTTTGTCGATTTTTTATCCTCTCCAAACCTTTAACTGTATTAGATATGGAACTCTAGCTAACAATTTTGACACACATACTCAGGGGTGGGGGATTACATCATTCTAATCGTCACTGCTGAGTGGATTTTCTGACAGGACGAGTGAGGTAGTCTTAAAAAATACAGGCTATAGAAAATATAACAAAACTCCATATTTTTATTTGTTAGCTATATTTTACATCTCTCAATTTCCACAGTGTAAACATGGCACCAACAAGGATTGTCTCCATACGCACATACTCAGAAAAATTAAAAAAAATTACAGAATATTCTTCTCATGGGGATATATACGTTTCTTTAAAAAAAAAATTGCTGTGGAACTTTGATATAATGTCCGTAAAAAAATTATGAAAATTTCATGTTTTGGCAATTTATTGCTGGATAGCGACACCATGAAAAAAAAAATGCTTTTATGATAAATACTTTTTTAGGAAAACTTTATTTCCTGTTCATACTGAACTAGTTTAAGTAAGTTTAACATAATTGAATACACTTCTTCTGTAACTATGGTTTTGTTAATATACATTTATATGTTTATATAAAGAAAAGTAATGATCATATTCTACGGTTTAGAACAAAATTTAAACTGAGCACTGTCTGTCCAGAGGCTGAGAGGTGCTGCTGTCAAAACTGGTAGACAAGAGGTGCTGGGTTCAAACCCCTGTCGCCCTCATCGACCTAACTATTTGGAGATTTCCGTGGTTTTCTTCGAACCTTGCTGTAAATACGGGTTAGGAACCCTTAGTAAGAGGGATCCCAAGGGGGGGGGGGGGAGGGGGTGCCCATGGAGAGCTAGGGCCTATATCCCTCGAGCAGATAGTTGGCCGTCATACATCAACCATCTGAGCACTGTCAATTTGACTTTGATATTGTTAGTGTCAGAACAGCAAGTGAAAAGTATTTTTTCTATGGAAATGTCTTATTCAATATCGAAAAATGTATAATGAGAGTGTTTTTAATTGAGCAGTTACTGTTAAAATACACTTAAAACTTATCCAGCTGGCAAAAATGTGTAAAATTGAATAACTTCAGCCATTACGCAACTTGTATATTTATGTATTATATAAGCTTATAGAAAAAATAAGACTATTTAATATTTAATTGTTTAAGTTTAAATTCATTAAGTACTACACATTTAAACACTCATTTTACCAGGAATTTTCAAATGCATTAAAATCTTTTGCATTTGGCGAGGAAAAGTGTTGTTCGCCAAATTGCATCTTTTTGCGCCAAATAATCGAAAGCATTTTATTTTTATACTAGCTAACCTGCCCGGCGTTGTCCAGGCCCGAGATAATAACAATCTCAGAGCAAGACGTTAACCCCTTCCCATACTTGCAAATATAACGAATACAGTAGAGGGCCAGAAATCCGCACTTTTTGGGAGAGGACATTGTGCGGATTTCGGGATTTTGCGGATTTTAGGCCATTGGAAAAAAAAAATAATAATAAAGATTAAAAATAAATAAATAACATTAATAGCAATAAAATATTAGATTATTAAGTTATTTTATTATGAATGAAAAAAAAATTGAAAACAATATAAACAAAAAACTTATTTTTTGAACTTTGAAAACATTTGATCAATACTAGTTGTCTGTTTCAACATTTTAGATTATTCTAATTTAAGTTTTTTTTGCACGTTGTAGTCATTAATTCCTATTCAAAAACACATTTTCGTTGTTTTAAGAAATTAAGATATTTTTCCCCCAAATTCAAACCCTCTTCAAATTGAACTTTTTCAGAATTATCCAACTCATCTTCATCATCATCATCATCATCAGTCATTTGATACTGTTCTTTAAGTTCATCCGAATTAGACATCTAGTCTATAATCTCATTTTCATCAAATATGTTGTCATTTTTTGTAACAGCTTTTGCAAACAACAACAGTTCTTTTTCTTTTATTGGATCGAGATTAAATCCAGCAAATTCCTTATCAATTTCATTATCAATAAACAGGAAGTTTGGCCATATATTATGCCATGCATTAGTTAATGTTTATTGAGAAACAAGATTCCATGATTCAGCCACCAGATTGACACAGTCCATGATATTGAAATGTTTTTTATACTCTGGAAAATCTGTCTGGTTTCCGTCATCGAGGAGAATGTTCTGAATCGATCATTCGCTTTAGAATGACATCATCATTTCTTTAACTTCGTTCTTTTAGTGCCACAGAAGAAAGATGAAGATGTTTAATGTTTACATCTGCAAACTTGTGCGGATTTCGGACTCTGGCGGATTTGTGGCGCTCTACTGTAATTTGTTCAAGAAAACCACCTTCACCTACATTAACGCGATCATTAAAAAAAAAAAAAAAAAAAAAAATTTCTGATAATTAGATATTGGGCTAGATTTTGCTAGTCATCGCAGACAAACACACATACAGAGCGAAACTTTCTTTTATTAGTATAGATCAGGGGTCGATGCAGGTTTTTTTTCTTGGGGCCCATTTTGTGAAAAGTAAAGGTTATTTTTGTGAAATTTATTATATTTTTGTGAAAAATAACATTTTATAACGAAAGTTGAAATCCAGTTAATCAAATTCGAACCAAGCATTTATAAATAAAAACTTTTTTAAATCCTTTTGCTGAAGTTTTCCGCTCTGGTGAACTTGTTTGTTTACAAATTACACATTTTAAAACATCACAAAATAATAAATAAATAATAAATAGTAAGTTTTTATGGAATAGAATTTTGTGAAGGGACCCATTTTATCAAATTGATTTTTGTGAAGGGGCCCATTTTATCAAATTGATTTTTGTGAAGGGGCCCATTTTATTAAATAGATTTTTGTGAAGGGACCATAAACAAACCCCAAATTTTTCCTGGATCGACCCCTGTAGATAGATTTTCTACTGTTTTCCACAGCTAAATTTGGCTCATTCTTTATTACATATTTACATGAGTTGTTTTCTATTAGCATTTTTTTTTTTTTCAAAATAATCTTAGTTTGCACTTTTAAGGAGACCTTCTTTGCAAGTTCTATTCATTCTATCCTAAACTTTTCTCTGTTGTATGTATTTCTTATTTCTTAAGTTTATATTTTAAAAAAATAAAATAAAATATGGAAAATTCTAAGAGAAATGTTAGCACAAAAATGCATTGTAGTAATGAATTAATTTTGTAACCCTGCAAATTTTGTCATAACAATTTTCGGTACTTCTCTATTATCCCGTGGACCATTTTTCATAACAAAAAACTATCGCCAAATAAACGGGAGAACGTTGCCATTGGAATATCAAAATAAATAAATAAATAAAATATAAGAATTAAAGGACACAATTGTTATTTTAATTAATGAAATAACTACAGTAAAATCCCATTAATCCGCCCCCCCTAAACACGACGGAAAATCGTAAAATAAGCAGGGGGGGGGGGGCGCTTACACGGTATTGAAACTGTAGTATATGATATTTATGGGTGAGGGGGGGGGGATGCTAATGGCTGATCATCACAAAGCATGCATTATTTTCATAAAGTAACAAAAGAAAAACATTTTGAAAAAAAAAATGATAGACAAAATAGAAAAACAGTATAACTTAACGATTAATGGTGATTTCAGATTATAGAAAATTCTGGATTTCAGAAGCTTTGAAACTGGAATGCATTTAGATAAATACCCTAATTTCCTGAAAATTTCACAACATCTACAGGACTAATGTTCAGACATAAGAGAAAAAATATTGAATCTATTGTAAAATATTTCAATTTTTAACTTTTGTATTTAATATAACACTTGATAAATAAATAAATCTGAAATAAAAAATTGATAATTCAGTACAAAACATTTGCAATTCTATTACACATAAGTAAGAATAAATTCAGAAGATTTACATTACTTGGTATAAAATTATAATTAAGTAAGTTAATTACTTAAATATTTGTTTAAATTAAATATAAAATCCTTGTACTAGTTATTTTTTTTCTTTAGTCTTATTTATAATTTAATATTACAAGATCAGCGAATCAGACCAAGATTTGTCTGGCGCCATCTGTCGAAGTAAAAACTTACTACGCAATTCGATTATCGTTTGAATCGAATATCACTGTATGCAAGCGCAGGGAATGAATAGCTATAATATATGAAGCATAGAGTGCGTTTTTTGTGATTGGTTTTCATAATAATGTTAAATACAACTATAAATTCTTTAATAAAATAAATAGATTCTCTTTTAATCAAAATATTTTCCACACAGCATCAAATACACATTTTTTTAACTTATTTCATGAGAAATTTTCACTATCGATATTTTTATAACTTCATATCGCCATGGAGATAAATTTACAGCAAAACTAATGTTTAGTTATATTGCTTTTTCAGATCAACAATGTGTTTTGTACATGTTTGCGATATATCAAAAAATCGTCACGCCTTTCTAATTTGTTGGGGAAAAAAAACCACTCGGGAGATAAAATTTTTGGTGTTGATCTTGACGTGCACGGCGAAATGCCTTTTGGGGGAGAGCGCTTTCTCGGGATTTTTTGAATTTTCCAATTTGTTTACAAAGTGGGAGGGGGCGCTTAATCGGGAAGGGCGGATTAACGGTATTTTACGGTAATAAATCAGTAAAACATACTGATAAAAATAAAAATACACACAAATGTTGAATTGAAAACCACTTGATGACATAACAAACACGTATAATGCACACCAAGATATTGGGACTGCATTTTTGGCGTTTAATCTTACAGTTTGGCGATAGTTTTTTGTTATGATAAGTGGTCGACGGGATAATAGAGAAGTACCCAATTTTCAACTGCATGTTGTATCTTGCTGGGTGGTAAAATTTCTGAAAATTTCCAACCCCTGCACATACTCATTGACACTTACAAGTTTTTCTAATAAGCCATGGAAGGTAAGGTTTAATTAAAAAAATATATATGAAAATTGAAACTAATAAACCTTTTTTAAAAATACAGGTTACCAATAGACTTTTGGAACACCCTTTTTTCTCCAACTTTCAACTAAAATAATTCATTTCTGAATTGTTTTTATAGCTGGTAAATGAAATAAAATAAAAGGAATGGTGCTTCTGAGAGTAAACAATATCTAAGATATTTGAAAAAGAGTAAAGTTTTTTAGATGTACAGGGTAGGATGCCAATTTTTCAATTGCTGTTATAAAATCTGAATCATGATTCAATAATTTTTTGGAATTTATGTGTAAAATACGAGTAAATGTGAATCCCATTCTTTATATTTTAATAAAAATAACTTACCTTGACTTGTGGAAAATCAGTTTGATATATCTAAAATAAAAATTTTAATTTTTTTGTATCAAAGTAAGTTTTCTAAAATAAACAAGTTGGAAATTGTACGTTAAACGGGACAAATGAGGTGTGTTCGTAGTATAGATAGTTATATAAATATTCAGATCTGGATGATTTTTAATTCTGTGAAATGAATTATATCACCTGCAGATTAATTTCTGTAATAAAATAAGTATCTTGATCGCTTGACAATTAAACCTCGGAAGCTCCTATAACAAGGAAGCACCAATTTTTTTAAATCAAATTTCTTAATAAATATTTTTATTAATATCATCTGAAGTTTTGATTCGATTTTCATAAAATTTGAAATGTCTCAACAAGATTCTGCAAAGATACATCTTAAATTTCAAACCATTCGTTTGGGTAGTTTTTGCATTGTTATATGTGGACAGACCAGACGACAACAATAGGTGATACGTATTTATATAATTACGAACGCACCTAAAAACAAAGTACATTTAACAGCAACAGTGACAATAATGAGTTCCTATTTTAGCTAAAATGTATATAAATTACAAATGTCTAAAGATAAAATTATCCTAATAGTTTAGATAGTATAGTTAAAGTCCTATCCTATTGTTTAATTATTAGTGTCAAAGTGTTTGAAATATCACAAAAAATTCATCAAGCTGGTAACATTTTTAAACATACAAATAATGAAATATCAATTTTGCTTTGTGTTTAATTTTATTTCTATTTTAATATTTGAAAAAGAAATGATCATGTGTGCACTTTAGATAAAAGTTGGTATTCAGCTTAAAATTTGGCCAAATCATTATTTGTTACATCCTTATTTAAAATTAACATGGCTGTGTTTAGCTCTGTAAAAAAGAACAAATTAAAACCATATGAAAACATCTGTAAGAATGTAAGCATTTGCAAAATATTTAATTTTGATCATTAAGAAATCACTCCTGGCTGTAAGACTGATTAATGTTGTGCAAAAACATGTTCTCTAAATTTTTTGCTATTTAGTATTGTATGAAACTATATTATTAATTTTGCTCTTAACTCATTTATTTATTTGTCTTTTCCCTTACAGTCATGAGAACTATAAATGATCGAGGGAAATTGAGAATTGGAGTTCCCTTCTTGTTTAGAATTTGATTCACTCTTTCTTTGTTTCCTTCAACTGCTTTTTAATATGGCGATGCGAGACCTGATTGAAGGTGATTGTGGGCTAACTAACCCTCTCTTGAAGGTTGCCAGCCATTACACCCAAGATAAGGGTCCTCAGGTATAATTATGTTTTTAAATGTTATTTATTATTTAAAGTTCATATAATATTAATAGTGAGATAAGTAGTTTTCTTGTTTTTTGTAAACTATTCAATTATGTATGTATATATCTATTTATTTTTCTTTTGTAGGCTGGTCAACCTTCAAGTGCTTCTGCTTCAAATCAAGTAAGAATTGCTTTTTTTGAATGTGATAGTAATATTAATAGTGATTTAATACATGGATACTGATTTCTTTATAAGTGTCATTATAATATCTATAATTAATTTCAAGGTGTAAGTATAATTTTATTTATTGAGTATGGTACAACTATATGAATATGATACATACTCAACTCATTCCTTTTAAATGCTAAAGGTGTAAATTAACAACATAATACAAATTAAAATAACTTTTATTAGGTTGTTTTACATTTTTCGACTCTTTCTGAGTCATTTTCAAAAACAAATGAGAATATTCCATAGTTGCACAGGCTTTAAAGTTATTATTTTCATGTACTTAAAAAAAAAAATTACGCACGTTATCTTTTATTTTTTACTTGGTTGTTTATTTTCATGTCTGTGACCATGGAGTAACTCGAGCCAACGCAAAAATACAATATGTAACAATGCGGCATCTTTTAACTTACCAAAATTGTGGCTTGAGTTACTCCATGGTCACAGATATGAAAATAAACAACCAAGTACAAAATAAAAAATAACGTGCGTAATTTAAAAAAAAAGTACATGAAAATAATAACTTCAAAGCCCGTGCAATTATGGAATATTCTCATTTGTTTTTGAAAATGACTCGGAAAGAGTCAACATGTAAAACAACCTAAGTTATTTTAATTTGTATTATGTTGTTAATTTACACCTTTAGCATTTAAAAGGAATATATTATTACAAGGTGTTGTTATAATTTATTATATTGACACTTTACTTTTTTTTAAAAATATATATTAGTCTTATTGCATGGTATTCCACTTAATCTTTTTAATTATTTATCCAGGTCTTGACATTCATTATTTTGTAAGGGGGGAGGCAGATCTCTGCTAGCATTTAAAAATAGTGGAGAATATAACTGTTTCAGAAAGATTATTAATATAATTATACATTGCCACCTTTTCTTAAGTGATGATAAACTACCAAGTATTCTTTCAAATTAAAAATTATTGAAAAAGACTAAAATAAGAAAAAAAAATAAGTTTTAAAAAATATATTCTTATTGAAATTGATTGAATTGATTCCTTTAAATTTCGCACTTGAAATTGATATGGAATTTTAAAAATTTTATTAAGTATTATATCTTTTTTTAATTTGTATATTTGATATATTCAGGGCTCGCATTCCCCTTAAAATTTTCAGTCTCCACCTAAAAAAAAAAAAAAATCACAATTTTTACAAAATACAATCTTTATTTGAGGAAATCTTTCCCATTTTGACAGATTTCAATTGTTTTAAAATTCCCATATAAATTCCAGCCCCCCACTCCCTCTAAAATTTCCATTCCTTTGTTTGCTCCCTCAGCATACAAAGTTGATATATGAAATACAACACTATGTATGATTTACAAAATTCAGGGTTCTCACAGACTCCTTAGACTCCTTGGAAACTCCTTAGAAATGAAAACATTCCCAAGTAGTACTTAGAACTACTTAGATAGGCAAACCACTCCTTAGAAACTCTTTAAATTGTATTGCGGCTTCGGACGCAAGCGATATTGCTTCCAAGGGGAAAAAATCGGGATTGTAAAACGCACGGTAAATCGTTTATACACGTCATTTATCTGAAGCACAGCATTGATTGGTTAGGATAATCTTATAGCAGGGCTCCCACTAGGTCTGTTTTTCAATTATTAGGTCCGTAAAGTCTGTTTTTCAACACTGTACTTTACTTTAAATTTTATCAATGTTTGGAATTTAGCCAAAAATCGCATTTTTTGCAAATATATCCCAAAAAATACTGTCAAATTTCTTCAACCGATCGCGGAAAAAATTAGTAAATTTTGTCAAAGGATTGTGAAAAAACTCTAATTTCTCCAACAGATTGAGAAAAATGCGGATTTCCTCAAAAGATCGAGAAAATGCAGATTTCCTCAAAAGATCGCCAAAAACGCGAATTTCCTAAAAAGATTGCGAAAAACACGCGAATTTCCTCAAAAAATCACGAAAAACACGTGAATTTCGTTAAAGGATCGTGAAAAACACGCGAATTTTGTCAAAGGATCAGGAAAAACACGCGGTTTCCATCAAAAGATCGCGAGAAAAACGTCAATTTCGTGAAACGATAGAATTAAAATGTGAATTCCCTCAAAAGATCGTGCAAAAACACGAATTTCCCCCCAGAAGATCGCGAAAAATACACGAATTTCCCCCCCAGAAGATCGCGAAAAATACATGAATTTCCCCCCAGAAGATCGCGAAAAATACGCGAATTTCCTCAAAAGATCGCGAAACACACGTGGTTTCCATCAAAAGATCGCGAAAAAAACATCAGTTTCGTCAAACGATCGAAATAAAATGCGAATTCCATTAAAAGATCGCGAAAAAATGCGAATGTCTCCCAGAAGATCGTGGCAAAAAACACGAATTTACCCCTAGAAGATCATGGGGAAAAAACCTCTAATTTCCCCCAGAATATAGCGAAAAACACACGAATTTCCTCAAAAGATCGCGAAAAATGTGAATTTCCTCGAAAGATCACAAAAAACACGCGAATTTCCTCGAAAGATCGCCAAAAACACGCAAATTTCCTCAAATAATCGCGAAAAACACGCGAATTTCGTCAAAGGATTGTGAAAAACATGCAGTTTCCATCAAAAGATCGGGAAAAAAACATCAGTTTCATCAAACGATCGAAATAAAACTTGAATTCCATTAAAATATCACAAAAAAATACGAATTTCTCCCAAAAGATCGCGAAAAAAAACGCGAATTTCCTCCAGAAAATCGTGAAAAAAGACACTAATTTCCTCAAAAGATCGCAAAAAACATGCGAATTTCCTCAAAAAATCGCGAAAAACATGCAAAATTTCTCAAAAGATCGCTAAAAACACGCAGTTTCCGTCAAAAGATCACGATTTCGTCAAACGATCGAAATAAAACGAGAATTCCATTAAAAGATCGCGAAAAAACACTAATTTCTCCCAGAAGATCGCGAATTTCTCCCAGAAGGTCGCAAAAAACATGTGAATTTCGTCAAAGTTTCACCTTCAACGAAATCGATTACAGCTGTTCTAAAAGTATAAATTCAAAACTTGTTATATTTTTTCTTATATGTTGCGTTTAGGATTTTTTTTTTTTTACCTTTAAAAATTTTTTTAAAGATGTATCATGTATGTGTTATACATAATAAATGTTTGAGGTTTGACTAATCTCTGTTTATATGACCATTGGTCGCTGCATAAAAAAGTTGATTGTCTATTTTGTATTTAAACTTATGAAATCAGTAAGCAATATTTTGTGAATACTGTGCAATTCCAGCACTAACAATTAGATTCTAATAGAGTAAAATTTGTTTTTGTCTCCAAATTGGCCATTAAAAATTGGAGTGTGCATACCACATAACGATGCAGCACATAAAAAAAACAACAACAAAAAATTGCAAATCCTTAACATTTTTTGGACTCCTTGGATTTTTTCGGTACTCCTTGGATTTTTTCTTCCCAACTCTGTATGAACCCTGAAAATTTTAAGTTTTTGTATTATTCCCAATCTCCTAATTTGAATATGCATTAAATGTTTTGTCCCAGCATGAGTTACGTCATATTTGTTATGTTAACAACTATTGCTTAATCTCATCACTTCAATCACATATTGCCCATTTCCAGAACACAATGTTTAAAATTTTAAAACAATTTTTTTTTTTTTTTTCTAATCTTTTCTTGTAGTAACTATAAGTAATTTGCTATGAAAGCAAAGTTTGAAATGATTTGCATCATCCCTACCCACTTGTACATGAAGTTTAAAATTCTTGTTGTTTCTTTGCAGTAAAAATAAATCATCAATCATCTAGCCTTGCCTTCTTTCTCCCAAGTTTAAAATCCTTAAAACGCTTTAATATTTTGAAATTTTTTTTTTTTTTTTTTTTTTTTTTTTTGCTATTTTGGAGTAACATTGAATAATAATCTAAAATTCTGAACTGGATGTCTTCCTTTTGTCTCTCTCCATACACAAGTTTAAAAGCTTTTAAAGCTCTTTTTACACTTTTTGTCTTATTCTTTACTTTTCTATAATAATAAATAAGTAATCAACTCATACCATAAGTAAAGTGGATAATAGAGGATTAAAGTTTAATTTGAATTAAAGGTTTTTCCTTCTTTAACTAAATATATTTTCTTCAAATGTATAATACGTACCAAAAATATGCTTTATAATTTGTAATAATTGCCCTTAAAATTTTATAAAGTATTACATGCCCTGTATATTATATATATATGTTACTTTTCAGAATTTTCGTTATTAACTTACTATACATGTTTACGTGTATATATATATATATAGTTACACACATAGTTCAGCTTTTTCAGTAAACTTAGACTTTCATGCCTATAATTTGAACATGCTCCAATAGTTTACTTTTGATATTTAACTATGAAATGTAAGTGTTTAGCCCAATGACTTGTTGCATTGGAAATGATGAAAATTAAAAATTGGAAGACAGATTAGGAAATTACTATTTTTCTTTCTATATAAATTGAAGTGATACACTATTAATTAAAAGGGTTAAATTGAAAGAATTGATATTAAAGGTCTTCATGGAAGTGTTCGAACTATTAAATAGTATTTCCATCTATGATCTTTTCTAATGTCATTTTTTAATTAATAATTCTTCGAACTACCTGTTATTTCATACATTATTTTAATCTTTAAAACATAGACAGGCACTGTACATTCTTAAAAACACATAAAACCAGTCCACACGCTAAAAGTTTCATAAAAGTAGAATATTTTTCGCCTGTTTGCCCAGGCATCTTCAATACTAATGTCTCGTGTTTCTGCTCTGTCAGTCCGATTTTTATGTTCACTTTTAATATTTAAAAATCAAGGACACTCTTTTCAAGACACAGGAATGAATCTGTTTTTATTATTCAAGAAATTTTTTTAATATAAAAGATAGTATGGTCACAATTTTTTTGACTGAGGAGTGAAAGGTGTCATATTTTGGATGAAGAAGAAGGATGCATCAACCTCCTGAAATTGATCTGCGAGAAACTCTGGCATGGGATAAAACCTAGTACCATGTTTACATCACAGTAATATGGAGAGTTGCAAAAGGTAGCCAACAAATAAAAAAAGTTTTTGGCATATCTTCCACAGACTGCAGTTTTTAAAATACTACCTAAAAATTCACTTGTTCTGTCAGAAAATCCACTCATCTGTGCCGAGTGAAATGACATTTCCCACCCCTGATAATTAATGTCACTAATAAAAAATGTCACAATAATAAAAGGAGGAAAAGGTAGCTTCCCTATTCCTTGTTTTTTAAGAATTGAGCTAATTTTACTTAAACATGAAGGTAAAATGTGTGGAACCAGATTATAGGAGATTCCCAGTTTTTTGATTGGGAATTTCAAATTTCCCTGAATTTGATTGTGAATTTCAAAAAATTAGTTAGCTGTTGCTAAGTTGCTTCATTTATGGTGACCTTTTTTGTTGCCAAAATTGGTGAGAATTTGATGATGGCGGATATGAATGTGTAGTTTTAAGTATAAATTAGCAACAATGGTTAGAACAATTAAAGTAAATTTGAGAGAAACCATATTGTTTAAAATTCATAAATGAAACCTGATTATGGAAAAATCTGTCACCCTAGAATTTCAAATTGTTATATCTCAGCCATATTTTAAGATAGAGGCAGGGGGGGGGGGGGATGCTCCAAAATTGTTGTATTAAGGCTGAACACTTAAAGGTAAAAATGTTTGGAGTTTCTATTCATTTTTTTTAATTTCAAATTTTTAAGTGACTGCCATTTTGAAACAAGATAGCAGATGAAGCTGGCCAACAAACTTGTTAAAGACCCTTGGTAAATAAATTCTGTCTCCGTCACATTCAAATTGGTTCATAAATACAAGTGCGATTTATCACATGACATAAAAATGATATATAAATATATACATATATCAACATATGGACTAGGGTGGTTTTGGTGTCTGGGGTTCACGATAAGTAAAAAATATACAGAAATTTTCCATAATTGATTTCCTCCGAACAGATGCAATAAGTAGCTTTTTATTTTTTGTAATGAAACTACAAAGGTATTATCAAGCTTAACTTTATACCCCACTTTCTTTATTGTAATATATTAATCTTATTAATTTATGCATGCAATTTCTGGCTTTATGTATTTGTTCCTTAATTCTTTTTCTTACATTTTAGCTGGTGAAGGAATTTCTTTTAGAAGCAAATGAAACTGAACGCCTCGCTCCTGAAACTTTCAACATGGAAAGTCTGCTACACCAAATGTCTGAAATTGATGAGATGTATCATAGACCTTCTCCTTCTAGTATGTGTAAAATTATCTACTTCAGAATTTTTATTTGTTACATATGTTTTTACATTTTGTTCTCTTACAATGGCTTTGAAAATATTTTTTTAGTTATTGTTCATAGTGTTGATAAAAAATTTTAATATTTTGATTTACTGAATATTTCATACCTATTTAAAATGTAGGTTATATATTCAGAAATGCCAGCCTCTGAAATAGAAACTTTTCAAATAGTCTGTTTTTCCATTTTCTGGCCAAGTCCATTCTCTGACTTTTGATCCCTAAAAGTCTGTTTTTACCCATTTTCAAATTAAAATAACTTTTTATTTTAAGCACTATTAAATCAATTTTTTTATTTAACTTGCAACTTCATTCAGACCATAAAATGTTTTTGCTTTTAATTCAAGTGTAAAAATATTCTGCATTTTGGCAAATCTTCACTTACCTCCTACATAAAATCCAATCCTCCTGTGTAAAATTCCTATTTTGTAAAATATGTACAACACTAAATATCTTATCTACAGTTTACAGCAAACAATAAAAGAAAACAGTGGAAAAATATATTTGCACATGAACTCTTTTCTCCCAAAAGAAGACTTTATTTGAAGTGTTTCTGTTCTCATTCAAAATACTCTTCACTTATGCTCACCCACTCTTCTACTTGCTGATGCCACAGTTAGCATGACAACTGCATTAGCAGATGCTGTAGGGCACAGTTCACCTGACTCTTCAGTCAGATTGATTCAGAAGAAAGTTTTAGCTTGTATGCAGCAATTGTGTTGCAGTTGTTATTTATAAAATAATTGATGTTTATACGAATTCAATAAATAAAATGAAATAAAATAAAAATATATAAATGTTTACACAATATTTTCAGTAAAATATTAAGTGATGAGGCACTTCATCTACTTCACCTGATGGGGGCCCGCTACTGATTCATCCTCATTATTAACTTGATCCTATAATAGTGTGCAGCTGATAGCTAAAGAGAAATTTATTTATAGTACTTTAACAAAGTTAAAAAAAAATATTTTTTTCTTGTATTCACTTTTTAAATTTATAAATATTGTTTTTTAATAATTTCTACCATTTCTTAAAAGTTATTTGATTAGTCGTGCATATAAATATAATATATATAAACACCTTTAGAAGAATATTGCCCAGATTACTTTTCATATAAAACCTGATTTCTATTTACAGCTGTTTCATATACATTCACCCATAGCTGTTTATAGGTGATGTACCATCTTTCTTTTAATAAAAGATTTCACCTCTTATTTTTAAAAAATTAAAATAATGTTTTGTTTTAATTTATATTAGAAAAATATAAAAAATGCACAAGAAAAATTAAACTGAAAAAAAAAACTTAGAAGTTACTGTATTACATTAGTGTTTAAAATATTAAAGAAAAAATTCATCATAATTGGACTTTGAATGCAGGAAGACTCATTCTGCAGGTGAAGCTTCTATCACTATGCCACCAATGAATCATACATTTCCACTGTCATATGTACTTTAAGTGTAAGCTGAAATAAAGTCTAAGTATTGTGCAGGTTAGGTTATATCTGACCTGAACCCACAAATTCTATTTAAGAATTAAAATTAGTCAACCTGCAATAAAAAAAATTTAAAAAAACCCCACAATTTAATGTAATTGGGGAAAAAAGTCTATAATCTTGTCTCTAATATCAATTTTTATTATTCATATTCAAATATATAGTTTTTTCATCTGAAACAATGTTGTGGCCATTCTTTTGGAAAATCGGGCTAACCCAAACTGCAAGAATGAAAACTCTAAAATTAATCAACCCTACCCATAACAAATAAAATTAATTAGTGTTGACCTGACCCAATCTGATCATGGATTGGGTCAGGTGTGAGTAAAATCAGGTTACCCAACCTGATGCAGAACTATCTCCAATATCTCAAAAACTAAAGGCTATTTGAAAGGATGTCTTGACCAGGATAATAAGGGATTTGAATTCTGCAACATATTTCAGTTTCATCAAAAATCATGTTCACATCTTTGGCAATCCCCTTGTCTGTAAGTAGCATTTGGTATAGCAAGTGTACAATGAAACCTTAAAGGTCCTGTCGTCCTCATGCGAAAACACCTGCTCACTAATGTTAATCCTATGGGACAGTTATTTTACAATATCTTGTTTGCATTTCAATATTTTTAAGCAATTTTTTTTTTTGTTGTTGTTTTTTTGCATTGGATAGCTGAGACTGATCTCTACAAATGCTGTTTTTTAATTTTTCGATTTTGTTGGCAGGTTTATTTTTTATAAGGATACTTTCACTTTTGAAACCGGTTCTGGAAGTAAAAATAGCCTAGTAAAAAAACCTGCAAACAAAATGAAAAAGTAAAAAATGGCAATTGTAGAGATTAATCTCAGGTGCCAAAAAAAAAAAAAAAAAAAAAAAAGAAATGCAAATGAGATATTGTAAAATAACTCTGGATGTTTTCTCATGAGGAAACAGGATCCTTAAACAAAAATTTCATACATTTGATGCTTAACACTTTGGCTGCTGCATTTTGGCTAGAACTGGTACAACATATTTGGATTGCCAGCATTCTTTTCAAACTTTTTCTTCCTGGCCTCTGTCATTTATATTATTCACTTTCTAAGGCCTGCGATTAATTTGGCATACAGGATGGCTGAAAAGTATGGGCGTGCAGAAAAACACTATTTTCTCAAAAATATACACGTGATATTTTTTATTCTAACAAAACAAAAAATAACAAATAACAATATTTAAACTAATAGTTCAAAATGTCCACCATTCTCTTTTACAAAAGTTTCCAAATCAGAGATCACAGATTTCACGGTGCACAGCAGGTAATTCTGATCTAAATCGTCCCAAGCCTTAAGTTCACACTGCATTCAGTCCAAACTGGAGATTTTCTTGCTCTTTAACTTTTCTTCTAAGTAGCCCCAAACACAGAAATAGAGTTGGGTTAACCCTTTAACGTTCATTGGTTTCCCTAGGAAACCACAAAACTTTAATTACAAAATTGAACAATGACAGCAGAATTTTAATAGAAATGTTTTCCATTTATTATGTATGTGAAATATCGCTTTTTTATTATATAAAAGTAAATTTGTTTATCATTTCCGGTGTCAATCATTTATTTCGACATTTTAGCAATTGAAATGCTTCATCCGTTAAAGGGTTAAGATCCAACTGTTCGAAGGTCATTCAAACTTTGTTAAATATCCAAACAGATGGGTGTCGAGGAACACCAATGTTGTTTTTGCTCCATGCACAGCCCCCAATCCTACTGGAAGACTTCAATAGGGATATTTGGCTTCCATGGATACATAATTTTAGCCAACACTTTGTCTTGCAATGTTTTAGCATTAATCTTTGTTTTTATTAATAAAAATTAAAGGTTTTTTTTTTTTGTGGCAGTTACTCTTGTCCAAATAATTAATCCTTTCGAAGAAAGTGATTGTGTGACAATTTTTCTTATGCTTGCATTTCTCTACATTGGACTTATCAGTTGTTGATCACTCTGATGATTGTGTGCCTTCTCGATGGTGCAGATTTTCTCATTTGACCACTAAACCTTTTCCATGTGGTGCATCTTGAAACTTTCAAGCATCATTTTTCATGTTGTTAGTCTCCTCAGCTTGGTATCTTTTGACAAATGTTCCCCATGGTACAAACGATAACTATGAAGTCTGAGAGACTTTTTAACAATGTTCTGGACACTTTGATGAGAAATATCCAAACTCCTTTCAATGGAATTTAAGCTTACGGCGTCATTTTGGGAAATTCTCTTTTTGATGATGCTGTGAATTCTTTGGGTATTGACAAAAGGTGGTCACCCTGATTTCTTTTTTTACATAAAATAAACGTTTCCAGCTGATTTCCACTGCTTAAAATAACATTCTGGACATTTCGAAGTGGGACTTTCAGGCAAGATGCAATCCTTGAAGTATTCTTTCCATTTATCGCATGTTGAGCAATGGCTAAACAATGAACACAGTGCTTCATAAGCATATTGAAAGTAAATGAACAATATATCATAAAGTCCATGAAATATAATAGAAAAAATAAGTGTGCTTTCTCAGATTTTAGTTGTGAAATATCAATGTTAAACAATACGCCCATACTTTTCAGCCACCCTGTATATAAACTATTACAGTGGGATAAGTGAAAGTCTTTTAGCAAAAAGTACATTTGACTGCCGGTGGTCATTTGTCAGTTAAAGCATTAATCACCAGCAATAAAAGCTAAATACAACAAAAACTAGTCGTTGGGGGCCACCGTAATACTTACCCATCATGGATATGCATAATGTAAAATATTAAAATAAAAATGTGTAAACTGCTTATAAAATGCATTGCAATTCAAATAAAATCGTGGCTTGATGATGTCATAAACTTTAAAGGCTCAATTACGGAATTGCTTGAAAGAGGTTTTTTCCTTATAACTACAAAAATAATAATCGTATTAACTAGCGGTTTATTGCATCGGATTAAGCGTCAAATTTCCAATTAAAATATATTTTTAAAGTGAAATTTGGATGAAATACAGGGTCATGAAAAATCGAAGAGTGTGGAAAATAGGATTCCAAATATCTCGGCAACTCATTATCCGATCGACTTCATGCTTTATGCAAAATTTATGTTTTTTTATTGTCTTTTATATTCATTTCTTAAAATAAACAGTTTCGAAAATTTTTATATACCTTTCATCAGAACGAATATTTCGAGAGTCCGAAAAAAATAGTTCCGGTTAATCGATGTTATTGAAATGAAATAGGCTTCTTCCCATTACTACATACTAAGTACATACCAAATTGAAAGTCTCTATCTCAATTTTTTCAGGAGATAGAGTGTTTACAGACACACACACACAGACGGACAACAAATTAAAAAATGTTTTTCGGAATCTCTAGTGTCTGAAACGTGTAAATCCGTCAAAAATTTTTTTTCGATTTTCAAAACGATTACAAGACACCCTATACTACGTATGATGGGTAAGTAAAATACACAAATGTCATTTATTTCAGTATTTAACAGTTTTATCTGATGCATTTATCTGTATTTAATTTCAGTTACAAATTACAACGCTGGGGAAAATGATTGGCTTCAAAATTTCCAACAGTCCTATGATTTGTCCTATGAAAATAACCGCATAAATGCTCTGGATTCATTAGATAATACTTGGGCTGATGAATTTTTGATCACCTCTGAGCAAGACATTTTGTAAGTTATATATATTTTTTGTGTAGTTATTGTAAATTTTTAGGTATAGAATGTTTTATGAGTTCAGGAATGTTTCTGTTCATAAATTATGAACCACTTTTCTTACAAGAATTTACAACTTATCATTTATGCTTTCATTATTTATGATTAAGTACAATTTTTTTTTTTCAATTTTTAGAGATTTGGAGAATGAGTATCTGATGAAACAATCTCAATTCATTTTTAATGCATTAGAGACTTATTTTTATACCTATTAGCTTTAAAAATTGCAAGTAAAATAAACATAATCAAAACTTTAAAATGTGTCATTTGATAGCAGTAGAAATAGTGTTAATGTAAAATATTTTGACACGAGGGTCAATTTATTTTTCTTTTAAAAGTAAGATTTCGGGTATTTTTCTTTTGAGACATGTTCTGCATAAATCTGTGTTTTAATAACTTGCAAGATATGTATATATCTTATTTGTGATGATGGGTGCAAGTTTTTCACCCACAAGACAGAAAAGTCTTTCTGTTCTTAGATTTACTACAAGAAACTTTTGAGGTACTGCTAAATGATAAGTTTACTATGAGAAACTGACAAGGAAGGTCTCCTTAAAGCGCATACTCAGAATATTTTGAAAAAAAATTCTAATGAAACTACTCATGTATGTAATAAAGGATCAGTCAAATTTAACTGTGGAGTTCCAGTAGAAAATCTGTAAAAAAAATAAAATACTTTCGAGTATTTGGTGTAAAAAGACGCGATTTGGCGAGCAAAAACTTTTTTGTTGCCAAGTGCAAGCGATTTTAATGTATTTGAAAATTACAGGTAAAATGAGTGTACCAATGCGTAGTACTTTATGAATTACTTCAACGATTAAATAGTTTATTTTTTCTATAAGCTTATATAATATATATATATACAAGTTTGGTATTACTGAAGTTATTTAATTTTACACAGTTTCGGCGGATGGATAAGTTTTAAGTATATTTTAACAGTAAATGTTTGATTAAGAACGCTCTCATTATACATTTTGATTTTGAATAAGTAATTGTTTCCACGGCAACAAGACTTTTCTCTTGTTGTCTCTGGCACTAATAATACCTAAGTCAAATTGACAGTGCTCAAAATCTGAATTTTCAGTTTGAAGCATTTTTAATCAATTTAAATTTTGTTCTAAACTGTAGAATATGATCCTTACTTTTCTTTATATATATATATGTTATAGGTGAAAATTAGCGGTCGCCACTCGCCACGTGGCGATTAAAAAATCTGCCATCGATCGCCACCCTAGTCGCCTCTCGCCAAGTGGTGATAAAAAAAATCTGTTATCGATCGCCGAGTGAAATACATCATTTTTCATGGAAATATGCATCTCTACATTGATTACATCTAATGAGAGAACTGGTTAATTCTTTTTCCTACCAGATGCAAACATATTTCAACGACTTAGCTGTATTTTCAATATTTTGGCTTTTTCTCATGTGCTCTTTAGTTGGATTATTTTTTCAAGAAATACAGTTTTATTCTGCAAAATATATTCATCAACTTTGATTCTACATGCATTTCAAGTACCGTATTTTCGGGAATAAGCGCCGCGGCACATACGTGTTTGAAAGTGAAAAATATCAGTGTTGCGGCGCATACGCCAGGGCAGTGGGTACGATGATTTTTTTTTTCACATAGCAATATCTAGATGAAATCCATTTCCCACTTTTCACCAAACCACCCAAATGCTCTCTGTATGCGAGCCCATTTCCATAACTATAGTAAATTAGTTTTCCCCACTCTCAATAAAATCATTGCTTTTGAGCAATCCGATTCCCTTGCTTTTAAAAATGATAATGTCCTGAAAACAGGTTATGCATCTTTTTGACGATCTCGATCTCTCAGTAAACAGTAAACAAAATGAAGCTGTTGCCAATCTGAGAAAGCAAAGTAACAAAACAGTTTCGCTATTTCTTTACCTCCATGGAGATATGAAAAGAGAAATATCATTAATGAAACTTTCTCATAAAAAAATAAATGGGTTTATGTTTAAAAAATCGTTTTTTTTTTTAGATAATTTATAGACAGATTTAATGTTATTACGAAAACTAATCAATTTACAGATTGACTCATATTTGTAATGAACCAGTAGATGGCGTCAAAGTCGACTGTAGTGTACTAGTATTTTTCTATTTTAAAATCTGGCAACATTGCTTGTAACTGAATCGCAATAAGTATTCCGCGAGTTATTCTGTTCATAGGAGAGATAAGAGCACGTGCATGATACTGTTGCTACTTTTTACCAGTTATACTTATAGTTAATCATCGTTTTGCCATGCCTCCTAAGCGTCTTAAGAGCTACACTGCAGCTTTTAAACTAGCAGTCGTAGAAAAGGCAGAATCAATTGGAAATCGAGCTGCTGGAAGAGAATTTGGTGTTGATGAACGCTGTGTGCGTCGCTGGAGATCGGAGAAAGCTGATCTGCAGAAAATGCCAAAGTTGAAAAGAGCAAGAAGGAGTGGAGTACTGCACCGGCCAGTACTCAAATCAAATTTGGCAGAATGGGTACGAGAACAAAGAAAGTCTGGCTTTGCTGTCTCTACCGTCCATATTCGATTGCAAGCGTGTGTCATAACATCAAATATGCATATAACTAATTTTAAAGGCGGTCCGAACTGGTGTTTCCGGTTCATGGCCCGGAACAATTTATCTCTACGAGCTCACACCACAGTTGGCCAGAAATTTGCAAACGATTGGGAGAATAAAAAATCATCCTTTTTAACATGCATCAAAAATTTGATTGAAGATAAAAAGTTTACACAGGGACAAATAATCAATATGGATGAAGTTCCATTAACCTTTGATATGCCTCTGACTAGAACTGTGAATACAACTGGTGAAAAAACTGTTTCTATAGCAACAACGGGGAACGAAAAGACTTTGTTCACTTGTGTCTTAGCTTGTGCCGCAAATGGCGACAAGCTTAAGCCTTTACTAATATCCAAAAGAAAAACGATGCCGAAAGGCAACTTTCCACCTGATGTAATTATCAGGTGCAACAGCAAAGGGTGGATGTGTGAAGATATCATGATGGAATGGCTAACTGAGGTATGGAAAAAAAGAAAAGGATCCTTTTTCCAACCTGCGGGCCTCTTAATAATGGATTCTATGCGAGCCCATTTAGCTGAGTGTGTGAAAGCGGCAGCCAAAAAAGTATCCGCTTCTCTGGCTATAATTCCAGAAGGATTAACAAAATGTTTGCAACCCCTGGATTTATCAGTAAACAAGTCTTTCAAGGCCAAAGTGCGCAATCATTGGGAGTCGTGGATGCTCGAAGGTATACACACGTACACGAAGTCGGGGGCGAATGCGAAAAGCCTCGTTTGAGGAAGTTGCGCAATGGGTTTCGCAAGCGTGGAAGGAAGTATCCATACAAACTGTTGTTTCAGGCTTTACTCAAAAGCCTCCATAATTTCTTCCACCAAAGATGAAATTTCTTCTGACCAGGATGAAAATGGCGATATCCTCACAGACGACAGCTTACTAGAACTTTTTAGATCGGACAGTGAGGAATCCAGTTTTGATGGTTTTGAATCCAGTTAATTGATCATCATTTTGTTAATATATATTTTTTTAATTTATTTATAAAATAAAAGGTGTCTTTTATATTGAAAAGTGATTTTATTTCAGTGATAATTGTTTTTGAAAAGATGTGTTATTATGGAACGTGACACGGTTAAAATTTAGCGATTTATTTTTTTTTTAAAGAAGAAATTGTTTTATTATGAAACGTGATTTTATTGCATTCAAAGTTTTGAGCCACTATAATATTTTTCAATCTTATTTCCACAAATTTTTAATTAGTAGTTCACATCTAAACTTCTTCAAAGCATCAATTTTCCAAGTCAGTAAACAATTTTTTTTAATTGAATTTTTTTCATATGATATATATATTTTTTTTATTTTAAGATAAACCTGTGTTTTATTTTGAATTCATATATTTTATACAATTATTCTAGTTAATTTTTATCCAATTACGTTGATTGTTTTTTTACCGTGGCTAGTTCATCTTTTATTGATATTTCGACGATGCAGCGCTTACGTGTATTTTTTATTTATTTTTCCCGATTTTTCAATGATGCGGCGCATATTCCCAAAAATACGGTAATTTATTCCTTAGTTTCCACCGGATACAAGCAGCTTTTAAGGACATTTCAATATCTTCAATATTTTGACTCCTGCCACATGCTCACCAGTTGAATTATTTTTCTTCAGGAGATACTGTCTAATCATGCGAAATACACTCATACTCATACAATAGGTATAAAATTCTTATAGAAAAATATGTTTATACAAATACAACGATTATAATTTATCTAGATGTCAAGAAAGTTTGAAACATAATAGTGGCCACTAATGAAACTAAGTCTACCGGCCACTGGCTACAAACTAAATTTCCCAATTTTCACGTATAATATATATATATAATATATATAAATGTATCTAGCAAAACTGTATTTAAAAAATTGAATTTTTTAAAGTTAAATTTATTAAAACTAGTTCAGTATAAAGAGTAGAAAACGTTTTTCCTAAAAGAGCATTTATCGTAAATGCGTATTTAAAAAAAAATAAATAAAAAATTTTAATTTCATTGTGTTGACAACCCACCCATATATCACCAAAACACGATATGATATGAGAATCATATATTAAGTTTTAACAAACCCTATCCTTTATTTAATTTATATTTTCCCCCTTCCTTTGTCAAAATTTAATCGTGTTATCTTTAACTTCAAACAATAAGCCCGCTGTAATTTATACCCTTTCCCTTTTTCATTTTCACTTATGCTCGATCACTAATATCTCACGGCTTTTCGATTAAAATAAAAAAAAGAAAAGAATTAAATCAGCACAGATGCTTTTTCGTAATTTTACTTTCCGTAACCAAGCTTATAACACGATATGTGCATTGCACATTTTTGTGGCTACAAAAGTTATGCGAATCTTCCATTTGGCCCAAATGCATGCCCTTATATGGTAGTGGTAAGAACGCAATCACTCACACCCATGTCTAAAAATATATTCTCATTGTTAAAGGCATATACTGTTTTGTCTGTCGAAAAATCCGTTCTCATGAGAAAGATATTTGTCGGTTATAATCGCCAGGGTGATATTAATTTTTGAATCAAAATTCGTCCTGTCGCCAAAATCTGGTGACCCTACTGGGTAAATACCATTGGTTATGCCTATCTCTGTCTGAAAGTATTTACGCCTAGACACTCTGTAACAACCCTATTTTGGCGAGATTCTTGTCAGTGCAATTCCAACTTGTATCGTGGAAACAACTCACTTTGCTTTCTGTCTCCGCATAATAATGACTGCTTAAGAGCGGCCTTTCTTGTTTCCCCCTCTTCTGTCCGCGACCATCTTGACATCCTCATGGTGATCTTACAATAAAACGACTTGACATCTATTCTGGAGTTTTTTTTTATTATACACGAACCTGGTTCATGTGGATTGTTTTATTTGATCACGTACAACAACTACGAAATATGATCTGATCAGCCAAACCACTTTATAAATTTTGGTGCGTAACCAGCTTTTTCTCCAGTTAAAAAAAAAAAAAAAAAGAGGTATATTGTTGGCAGAAGAGGGGACGTTTTTTTTTTTTTTTCTTCACCTGCACTCTCCCGTGATCTCCCGTGCTTTGGATTATCAGCATGCATCTAAGAAAAGTACCGCCTGCATATTTCCATCCCACCGGACCGAGTGGACGGTTTTAAAAAAAAACTTTTGCTTCACCTTACCCAAAGTTATTCTCCGGACTTTGCTGCACATATCTCCACTAAATTTATTCTCCAGTCCCTTTCCTTCAACTCTCATCTATATGTCTGTGGATGAACACCCGCCTGCTATCTTCCAGTCCCATGCTCCGTAGATGTCTCCCACTGGTACGAACGACGGAGATCCACTTAACTCCAGTTATTGTCCTACATCGGATATTGTCGGTTGACTTCTTTGCTTGAAATGTGTCCTCTCTACGCCACATCCATCTCGTCTTGCTGTCTCACTCAACTGCGCCCAGTGCCTGCCAACCCCATGCTCAGTGTTCTATGCCCAACGTGCTCCATCTGCATCACGCCCAGTGCCACGAACTATAATACCAGTGTCCGTGTTTGTCTGCAAATGTGCCTATTACAAAAAATCTTGCTACTAAATTGTGCTAAATAGAAGTTCATCAATTTTCCAACCTGCATTCCTCCGTGTTAATCTATGCACGATTCCTGTGTGACTGTGCTTCATGCTCCATGTGAATGACGCCCAGTGATACGTTTCTACAATCAGTGCCATGTATTGTGCTTCGCTCCCTATGAGCCCCTGTGATTTCTGCACGTATATTTTTAAAAAATATATCACCGTTCCATATGCCGTTAGAACTCCTACAGGAATTCTATTTCTTATATTTTCTAAATCCGTCAACTTTTGGCGCTTCCCTGTAGATGCACTCTAAGCCAAAATCCTGCAGAATTCACGGACTTCCAAGCATTCAAGTTCAACAGTGAAGTTAATGTTTCGGTGCTTTTATTTTTCTTTATCCAACTGACAATAAGCTAAATAGAAGTTCCGTATCCCGCATTTAAGAACCCTTTTTCTCTTCATTAAACACTAGAATATTAGCAACAACAAAAAAAAAAAAGACTATGACGTCAAAAGTACTCTTAGTAACATCTGCTTAACCCAAACGATTCAAAACTTTCGAACTATGCGTTCGTAATTCTGCATTCGTTTCGATATTCACTAGCCAGTGGACTTCGATCTACATTCAGATCATTGATAGTTCGGTGTTTTTTTTTTTTTTTTCACTCTCCGCAACTGAGATTCAAATAAAGTGAATAATGTCAGCTGTTTAAGTTTCCAGCTGATAAGGAGAACAAATTAACAAAGAATGAACTGTTTGCATCCATACTCACATAAACCACGATAAAACTTAATTATATTAAATTTTTCTCTTACAGCTGATTCATTAGATAGATTTTTTTAAATAACAGGGTATGTTAGAACAAATCTTTTATAAAAAAAATTCTCGTACAACAAGGTAAGTTATCCTTTAAACAAAATTTTTTTGTTATGTCAATAATGTGCAGTATCTAATTGAATTATAAAAAAAAAGAGAATAATAATGATAAGATCACTTCAGTAATTTTATTTTTTTAAACCAATGTAACAAACAGAACTTATTAAATTTAAACAATTTCTGATTATTTTCTGTTTTAATGTTATTTTTTTGCCGGCATATTATAGGTAAGTTGGTAAATTATATTCTGTATGTAAAAAAAATTATTAAATTAAACATTCACAGGAGAAGTTTTTAATAAAGAATAGGTGAAGAAGAGAATTTTTGCATATTATTGATTAATTCTAAATTTTTTTTCCTTTTTCCTATTATGCAATGACATTTTCTTTTTCAAATATTGAACGTATTATTATTTTGAAAGGAGAAAGGATAATTCTATATGCATTTCTTTTAATATTTTTATAAAAGCTTATATATTTAGAAGAAACAATATTTATAATGAAAGGTATAATATAATTCTTATTATCTCTCGAAGGTTTGCCTAGATAACACATTTCTTTTATGACTGAAATTTTATTTAATATATTGCATAAAATTTTGATTTTATAATAAGGCAGACATACTTTTTCTATATAAAGTTCATATTACTTTTTATTTATCTGCCACAATGAGTATTGCAGTCTGCAGAGTGAGCGATTAATTTATATATTTGTATAATTTTTTCCAAATTGTTGGTTCTTTTGAAAATTAAGATATCTCTTGGTTAAGAATAATAAAAAAAAAATAAAAAAAAAAAATATATAGATCGATAATAATAAAAAGGAAAGATAATATATTTTTGGTGTGAATAATTGTTCATTCTGGAGATATAGGTATTTTGTTCTTTTTTTTCTTTAAAAAAAAAAAAAAAAAAAAGAGAGAGATTGCATTCATTTTATTTATTCATTTATTAGATATTTTGCGTATAAGTAATTTTTTTGCGGTAAAATATTTTCTGGTAAGTTACTGTGAATATTTTAGGTAAACAAAATTTTCCCCACCTGAATTTTAATATTTTAAGGTAAAGATTTATTTAGCTAATAATTTATTGCAAACAAAATATTTATATTTGCTCAATCGTTAGCCAAACATGGCCAGCAAACTAACATTTAAAGTCACTAATTTTGATGGTGAACCCACGTTACTAGACTTTTTTTTTAACCAGTTACGAACATTAGCCCGTATACAAAAATGGAAACAAGATGAAACTATTCAGTTTCTGGGTGGAAAATTGACAGGCCCAGCCTTAACCTTTTTTACGCAAAACCCTGAAATATATAAATCTAATGATTTGGATTTCGTCGAGAAAGAATTCAGAGCATTTTTCGCTCCCCCGAGTAAAACTGCAGCACTGGTTGAATTCAATAATCTATTATTATTGCCAGAAGAATCAATTAGAAATTTAGCCCATCGTATTAACACTCTCACTGCTCGCGTGCATGACAGTATAACAGATAGAACGGCTCTTGATAATATTAAATTTACAAAATTTATTTCAGCGATTCCCTCGAATTTAAGGGTAAAAATACAAGAAGAGGGAATATCAACGTATAAACAAGCAGTAGATAGAGCACAAACTCTCCAGGAAATTATGCAAAACGAGAAAATATTGCAGCCCTGCGCGTCATCTAGCTCCGCAGACACGATCGCAATGCAGTTGAAATCACTAAATGAAAAAATTAACGCTTTGTCGTTAACAGGTAGCGAGGACAAAAATAACACCCATAATCAACCCTCTCGCCCACAAAACTCGCATGATCAGTATAAAAAGGACTTTAAAACAAGACACACTGGTCATAGATATGTCCGCACAAATAAACATAACAAATCGAATTCTCCACCCACTTGTCAGTTGTGTTTGAAACGTGGCCACACTGCAAAATTTTGTTTTAAATGGAGAAGATCAAATGCGAATAGAGGTGGATATCAAAACTACAAATTCAATCCAAATTTTCGCAAAAAAAGTAATCAGAAAGGGGAATCTTTAAACTATTAAGGAGATGTAATTTAGCTGATGGCTTTGCATCTCAGGAAAACATTTTAACATCAGCAACTTGCCCTACATTCCCATGGTCGTTTGATGAAAATCTTCCAAAAATTTCTAAGGAAAGGCTAGTCAATTCGGTCGCTTCACAGACCACAACAAACATAAAAATGACCAGGAATGGGTCGTCACAAACAGTGCACAGATCAACTGAAAGTTCATCGCAAACTGCATCATCAAGTGACGAAAAGAAAGTTGAGGTTATTTCAAATGTGAATAATAATTCCCCAACACTCCCCCTTATAAAGGCCTCTATAGCAAGAACAGACACAATTTTACTTTTAGACACAGGGTCGACAATTTCTCTTTTATCACAGTCCCTTTTCGATTCTATTAAGGATAAACTTAAATATAAAAGGTTAGGCACAACAGTTACTCTTAAAACAGTAAATTCCGATGTTGACTTCACCGCATGTATAAAAGCATCAATCAGAATTCATCACAAATCTTTTAGCCACAACTTTTATATTGTTGACATTCCCGATACTTCTAGTTTTCAAGGAATATTAGGATTTGATTTTATTCATAAACACAGGATCATAATTGATGTTCACAAAAATAGAATGTCAACAAATGAATTTCACGTGCCATTACTTAGCGCGTCAGCTGATGGCAAAGACATAAATCTTCTAAGTGAACATGTAAACTCTCCGTCAAATTCAGTCAAAACGATTCGCCTTGCACATAAATTAAAACTTGAACCACATGAGAAAACATGGATTTCCATCGACACTGATTCTTTAAACCCTTCAATGCAGTACTGTTTTGAAAGCACTATTTCTAATAAACAAATTATTTGTTATGACAGTCTGCTAGGTAACAATAATGTTGTTGAATCGGTCGATCAGGAAAATCATAACAAACACCTACAAAAATCACATGTATACATATTTTTACAAAATTCTTCTAACAAACCAGTACACATAAACAAAAATGCACGAATAGGAATTTTATATGAAGTTTCAGAAATTATGGAACCATCTAAAAGTGACAATTTTTCACAGACCATGAAGTCATGTGACAACATCAACAGCTTCAATATTCAACCTCATGATAATTTACAACAGTTTATTTGCAATTATATTCAAGCTTCAGATGAGGTCTTAAAAAAAAGAAAGGAAGATTTAACAATACAAGACTTCAAATTGGATCATCTAGACACTCAACAAGCAAAAACCTTAGGCTCATTATTGTTAAAATACTACAGTTCTTTTTCTAAATCAATGAAAACATTAGGTCACACAGACAAGGTTATTCCAAATCTCAAATTCATTAATGACTACCCAATCAAAACACTACCTTTTCCGGTACCACAATCGTTACACCAAGAAATGAAAGAGCAAATAAATCAACTTCTTGAAGCAAACATTATTGAACGTAACTGTTCAGAATGGGCATGTCCTATTTTGCTGGTTAGAAAGAAGTCTGATGGGTCTGCAAAACAAAAATACAGACTAGCTCTTGATTTAAGAATGCTAAATTCCGTCTTACAAGGATCTTCATATCCACTTCCCAAAATACAGACAATCATTTCAAATTTATCTGCATATAAATATTTCACTTCGTTAGATTTTCAACAGGCCTACCATCAGATAAATTTACCTGAAAAATATCAAGATCCACTTACATTCACATGCATATACGGTACTTTTCGTTTTAAAAGATTGGTATTTGGATTAAAGAATAGTAGTAGTTTCTTTCAAAATTTAATGGACACTGTTATTGATGAATTAGAAATAGAAGGTATTTTTGCATATCAAGACGATTTGATCTTTGGTTCTAATTCTTTTGAGGAAACATGTGCAAAATTACAGAAAGTACTTGAAATTTTATCGAAATATAATTTAACGCTCTCGCCCAATAAATGTTCATTTCACAAAACCGCTGTTGACTACTTAGGTTTTCACATTGAAAATCATTCCATTTCTCCCGTCCAATCAAATATTGTCAAAATAAATTCTTTTCCTACCCCGACAACAAAAAGACAATTAAAAAGGTTTATTGGTCTTGTCACATTTTATAAATCTCTAGTTCCTTCATTTTCAAAAATTATCCAACCACTTATAGATCTCACTACACCAAAAACAACATTTAAATGGACTCAAAAACATCAAAAATTATTTGATCAAATGCAACAGGTGTTCTTTAAGTCTCCCATGGTTCGTTTACCTGATTGGTCTAAAACTTTTTATGTAAACACAGATGCGTCAATTATAGCCATAGGAGGTGCTCTGTTACAGGAACATGAAGGACAATTACTTCCCATTGCATTTTTTTCAAAATCTCTTAAACAGTCTGAAAAACGTTATCCAGCACTAAAACTTGAATTAATGGCCATTTACAAATCTGTAATCGCTTTTAAATACTACCTATATAACAGAAAGTTTGTAATTTTATCCGATAGTGCTCCTTTAAAAAAATACAAAAAAACAACTAATCCCGCTGATATAACAACTAGATGGTTAACAGAATTATCAGAATATACATACACTTTCGATCACATTCCCGGCTCTTCTAATGTACTTGCAGATTATTTGTCCAGATGTTCTTTCGAGAAAAACACAAGTGATTTAAATTCCAACCCAGAGCTCATCAATGAACCATATGCATTGCCAATTGTCGATAATGATCTTCCAGACACTAATAATGATCATTTATCATACAGTACACATTCTCTAAATTACTTAGTTATTGGTAACAAGGATCAAAAAGACCCTTTATTGGAAATTTCAAATGAAACATTTGTAAACGAACAAAAGAAAGACACAAAATTATCCGAAATTTACAACGAAATTATGCAAAATGGCTCATCGAAACAATTCCCTATGTACTTCATTCATCCCGATTCAAAGGTTTTAAAGTTAAAAAAAGAAAATATTTGTAATGACACCTTTTCTTACCACATTATTGTCCCAAATTCATTAAAAGCCAAAGTTCTAACAATATGTCATTTTTCACATTTTGGATTAACAAAAACTTATGCATTTGTCACAAAAAAATATTTTTGGAAAGGAATGTATGCTGACACTTTAAATTTTGTAGCGTCTTGCACAAAATGTTTACAGGCAAAACATCACAAAACTCCACTTGCTCCACTACAACCTACATACACACCTACGCATCCAGGAGATACAGTCAGTGTTGATTTGGTCGGTCCCTTTAGTAATGGACAGTCGGTATTGACAGTAATTGACCATTTTTCTCGACACCTAGAACTCTTCCCTTTGCGTACCATCACTTCTGAAAAGATAATTAAATGTTTATTCAGTTACATAACTATCTTTGGAAGACCTTCTGTAATATTGTCAGATTTGGGAAAACAATTCACCTCACACATATACGACAAATTTAACGACACATTAGGCATAAAGGTACGTCATTCCAGTGTAGCGAGGCCACAAAGCAATGCCGTGTCGGAGCGAATCAATAAATCAATTAAATACTCAGTTTCTACTTTACTTCAAGAAGGTCACACTTTTGAAAATGCTTTATCAATTCATAAATCTCTTTATAATGGATCTCTACATTCCTCCACAAAATATTCTCCCAACTTGCTTCACTTTGGAAGAGAACTATCCTTAATATTTGATACTTATGACCATAATGTCAATCAAGTTCTAGACAAAGATTTTGAAGCTTACAAATTGTTACAAGATTTAAATTCTATTTACAGGAAAGCATATAATAACATCAAAGACTCTCAAAACAAAAGAAATGATCATTTTCAAAAACGTGCTAAACTAAGAAAAATTATGAATAAAGATATTGTGTATTTAAAATCAGTAGATAAGTTCAAACCAAAATATTCTGGACCTTACATTGTTATACACAAATATTCACCTGTCTCTGTTTCAATCAAACGCTTACATGCACCTGATGACTCTGCTTTTAGAGTACACATTGATAGGTTAATCATCGCTCCACCAAGAAGCGATCACTTACTTACAAGTCATGATGGTTACAATAATATTAACTCTTCAACTTATTCAACACGTTATAATTTAAGACCTAGAAAATAGCGTATAATTTTTATAATTGTTGTATTTTGTGCGAATTTTTGGTTTTGTTCACACTTGTGTATATTGATGTACACAATATACTGATGTTATATTTGATGTTTCCTTGTGAAAGTTCTCGGCTGGTCCAAGTTTGTTTCATCAAGGGAATGGCAGATATGGCAATCTTGTTGTGAACATTATCTTTTATGTTTATGGGGTGTTTGCGCATATACACTTTATAAAAAAAAAAAAAAAAAAAAAAAAAACTTTTGTCGTCATATTTTTTTTAAATCTCATAAATAGCTATAAACATAATTATAGTAACATTAATTGCACTAAAAAAATTTTTTTTCTCTTAAGGTCAGTTTTTTTAAAATTTTAATAATACTAATTAAGTAAATATGTACCTCATGACTTAACATTTTTACCGAACTTGACAAAACTCTCTCTCATTACTCTAGGATTGACTTTTATTCGACATACATTAGGTGTATATATTTTTATTTTTCTAATTATTCCCTTTCGGAGTGGTGATCTGTTCAAAATTATTGCCCTTAGGATCTTCCACCCCATTGTAATGAGAGACACATTCGAATTGGTATTCCAATTCACCTTAAATCCCCTGTCAAAATGAGTATACGAGACTGCTCCTCAGTTTGTTGCATTACTGCTGCGGGAGCAACGGGGTCTATGTTGTGACAACAATGTGGACCTCGCCCTAAATATTCCCTCCACAAATAAGGCAATAGTCCTAAACTTGCGCCATCACACTTGTCCTTAGACAAGATTTAGGGCAGGAATTTTTTTTGGATCGTGTGTCACTTTCCCTATCCTGTCCTGTGCGAATGCACAAATTTTTACTATTTTTAAACCCAAATTTTATTCATTTTTATCTTCATCATTTTTGTATTTCATTTTTACACATGTGTAACAGTAAATGTAACTGTAATTGTAACTGTATCTTATTTTTATATTTTGTATTTGCATTTATATACTTGATGTTTATTTTATATAATATTATATATATTAGTATCTTATATTCTGTTCGAACAAAGAGAATTTTATTATATTGTAGTTGCAACTTAACATAAGCTTATATGTTCAGAGTTATGAACATTTTAAATTCATTTAGCATGCTTACGACCAGTTATCAGTAAAAAAAATATTAGTTGATGATAATGCAACTTTTCTGGTCATAATTTGGTCATCAATGTATATGTAGTGTAGTTATACTACCACATGTTCCGGAACAGCAAAAACAACAACTGTAAGAAACCGTTAAGACAAATAAACTGTTAAGAAACCATGGACTCAAGGAATAAAATAGTGTACACTATGATGACCAGTAGCAAAAATTTTGGTATACCATTTCCATTTTCATTTCCATTTTCATTTCTATTTTCATTCTCATTTTTGATATTTATATGTGTTTATATATATTTTTTTTATCTTATATTGTGCATTGATTATATGTAAACTTTCAGACGGAGCGTGCCTGAAATTTAAACCCTAACAAATTATTCTTTTATCTGAGCAAACGGGGGAAATATATGATATGAGAATCATATATTAAGTTTTAACAAACCCTATCCTTTATTTAATTTATATTTTCCCCCTTCCTTTGTCAAAATTTAATCGTGTTATCTTTAACTTCAAACAATAAGCCCGCTGTAATTTATACCCTTTCCCTTTTTCATTTTCACTTATGCTCGATCACTAATATCTCACGGCTTTTCGATTAAAATAAAAAAAAGAAAAGAATTAAATCAGCACAGATGCCTTTTCGTAATTTTACTTTCCGTAACCAAGCTTATAACACGATATGTGCATTGCACATTTTTGTGGCTACAAAAGTTATGCGAATCTTCCATTTGGCCCAAATGCATGCCCTTATATGGTAGTGGTAAGAACGCAATCACTCACACCCATGTCTAAAAATATATTCTCATTGTTAAAGGCATATACTGTTTTGTCTGTCGAAAAATCCGTTCTCATGAGAAAGATATTTGTCGGTTATAATCGCCAGGGTGATATTAATTTTTGAATCAAAATTCGTCCTGTCGCCAAAATCTGGTGACCCTACTGGGTAAATACCATTGGTTATGCCTATCTCTGTCTGAAAGTATTTACGCCTAGACACTCTGTAACAACCCTATTTTGGCGAGATTCTTGTCAGTGCAATTCCAACTTGTATCGTGGAAACAACTCACTTTGCTTTCTGTCTCCGCATAATAATGACTGCTTAAGAGCGGCCTTTCTTGTTTCCCCCTCTTCTGTCCGCGACCATCTTGACATCCTCATGGTGATCTTACAATAAAACGACTTGACATCTATTCTGGAGTTTTTTTTTATTATACACGAACCTGGTTCATGTGGATTGTTTTATTTGATCACGTACAACAACTACGAAATATGATCTGATCAGCCAAACTACTTTATACACGAAATTTTCGTAATTTTTTTACAGATGTTATATCGAGGTTCCGCAGCAATTTTTTTTTTATAAACATATATTTTCACAAGAAAAATATTCTGTAACTTTTTCAAAATTTTCTGAGTGTGTGCTTATGGAGACCTTCCTTGTGAGGCACTTATGCTGAAATTTTTGAGGCACGGCGAAGTGGTAAAAGTTAAATTTACCAACTCTTAGAGTGCTCAAAGTAGTTTCCCCCAAGGTTAATCCATTTTTGTAGATGAATTCTTCAAAGATTATATACTTCAAGCCATCCATTTCTTGGAAAAGGTGAAAAATATTCTTTTACAGCCTCATCAATGTCATCTTCGGGATAAAAAAAACACCTTCGTAATAATTTGTTTTTAGATTATAAGATAGCAGAAAGTCATACATAACAAGATCAGGAGAATAGGGTAGATATTTTATTACTATGATTTTTATTTATTTTTTTTTTCTTTGTTCAAGAAATTTGATTGTAATCCTTGCTGAATGAGAAGATGCATTGTCATGGTGAAGTATAAATCCAGTAACATTTATTTCTTGAATTTCTGGAAGACACTTAGTGGTGTATCAGTTAGCTGAAACTAGTGATGGGTGATAACGATGTTTTATCGATAGTATAGACAATTTTATTTTATCAAAAGATGTTTCCAGTCAAAAAAAAAAAAAAAAAAAAAAAAAAAAAAATTGATATCAGAACAGATTTTATCAAGGAAAAAAAAATGGAAAAAAAAAATTAGACTAATTTCACAGTTGACTTGTTTTGCTGCAAGTTGATTAGTTTCACATCACCTCTTGAAACATTGGCTATCTTGTTATTCCAAGAAGAGCCGAAACGTTCATCCACCAAAAACATCTAAAAAATGGAAGCTTGAGATAAAAAGTAAGCTGTGCCGCAGCTGCCCATGATGGGGTGCTCCATGCGTAGACGACCACCGAACCCAAGTGTTGATAGACTTTTATTGCACCAGCAGCTTTGTATCGCTACGGCGCTTAGGCTGGTCAGAGAGCTGAGCCAATACGGACCCTATACAGGAGATTGTAGCACCCCTTGGTAAAGAGAACTGAACTAACATCAGGGCTCGCATTCCCCCTAAATTTCCTAACTATTATTTTATCCCCTAAAATTCTCCTAAAATTTTCTTCTTGTTCCTAAAAATTCGAGATCGGCAAAATTTCACCAAAAAATATCGCGAATTTCGACAAATGATCACCGGAAAAGACGCGTATTTCGTCGAGATATCGCTAAAATAACGCAAATATTGTCAAAAGATCGCTAAAATAACGCAAATATTGTCAAAAGATCGCTAAAATAACACAAATATCGTCAAAAGATCGTGAAAAAAAAAAAAACGCAAATTTCGTCAAAAGATTGCAGGAAAAAAAATTTCAACAAAGAATTGGGGAAAAAAATTTTCATCCAAGGATATCGTGGGGGGAAAAAAAGCTAATTTCGACAAACAATCGTTAAAAAAAACTCAAAGTTCATCTAAGGATCGCAACAAACACGAATTTCTTCAAAGGATCGCACATTTTTTAAAAACATCTCGGGGGGAAAAAACTAGAATTTCTTAAAAAGATCGTGGAATAAACGCGAATTTTGATTAAAAAAATCATGAAAAAACCCTCAAATTTCATCCAAAAATCAAGGAAAAAAGGTAATTTCGTCTAAGAATCGCGGAAAAAACGCCAATTTCGTTGAAGAATCGCGAAATTTTGTTAATCAATCGTACATAGAAGCCGAATTTCATCAAACAATCGCACAAAAATACAAATTTCGTGAAAAAATTGCAGAAAAAATGCGAATTTCATCTAAGAATCGCAAATTTTTTCAAAAAATTGTAGAAAAAAAAAGCGAATTTTGTCAAAATATCAAGAAAAAAAACGTGAATTCCATCAAAAGATCGCATAAAAAAACCTTGAATTCTGTCAAAAGATCGCGAAAAAACGTGAATTTCGTCAAATGATCGTGCAAATAAGGCGAATTTCGTGAAAGAATTGTGAAAAAATGCATGTTTCGTCAAAATATTACGGAAAAAACACAAATTTCGACAAAGAAGTGTAACAAAAACCTTTCAGAAGTTTTTCTGTGAGATTCAGAATTTTTTTTTCTCATAATCACCTCCTGCTTCCTGCCTCTTGTTCTCTAGGTTCACTGAGAACATCCAAAAGAGAGAGAAGGAGAGCATTCATTCTGGTTAGGCTCAATGATCCAGGAACTCAAAATTCTAATTGATACAATTGCAGTAAGCATAAGCTGTCAAAACGGTTTGTAATATGAAGCTGGTTATTGCGCAAATTTAAATGCCCTCATTCGCAACAAACAACACAAGCACATGGAACAAGGGCTGAATTCATTGGAATGATGGGAATATTCTTTGGCAGTGTACCACATGTGCCTGACTAGCACAAAAATACTGTTATTACATACTTGTAGTGTTAAAAATATCGCAACTGCCCTAAAATTTTCCTAAAATTTGGGGGAAAATTCCTCCCTAAAATTTTGAAAAATCCTAGTGCTCTAGCCCTGTAACATGGTAGGGTAGTTCTGAAACAGACAAAGATGAATGGTACAAGTTGTGTGAGGATCCGACTCATAGAACCTGAGATAATTAATAGAGAAGTAATATACACTATACAGTGGTGGTACATAATGGATGGGGCAAACTGTTCACAAAAACATTTAAAATGTTCTGATCTTTAGAAGTTAAAGAAACTTAAAAGAATCCTAGCAATGATAAAAGAAAAAGTGGAGGAGGGCATGGGGGGGGGGGGGGGGGGAATGTGTAAAAATATCTGTTTCTACCTTAAATAACCTGCGAGATTCAAGCCTTATACCATTATTTTACTTTTTTAAGCATTTTTTAACTAACAATTTTTTTTTTTAATCTGATTTTGAAGAAAATAATAACATTTATCTTTTACAAGTGACTTAAAATAAGTAAGCACTAAGAGAAAGGAGATTTGAGAATTTTCCAGGTGGAAGGGGGGAAATGTTTTTCTATTTATATGTTCTTATGTTAAACAAAAGTTTGCTCTCCTAATAATAATTTAAAAAAAAAAAAAGTTATCCTTTTGAAAAACGCAGATATTTTATTTTTAAATATGTAATAATTTTTAATTATGAAAATTCTGCTTTTCTTTATTTATTAGGTTTTTAAATTGTCTAATGGCCTTCCATGGGAGGTTCTGACAAAATTTCAGTTCAGTGATTTGAGTATATTTTGTCAGTTAAAGTATTACATTTTTGCCAGCATCTTGTGATACATTAAAAAATGTTTCCTTATTTGTTAATTTTTACATTAAATATAAATGTCTAATATGTTAATATCTTTGTTGTAGAAATCAACGTTCACATGGAAATGATTGGGCCCAAAATTTTAGAGCTCAGAGTTGCAGTGAAGTTACCGAAATAGCTACTGGTTTATCTGAATCCGTTACAGATCCTAAAATATCAGAATCAAAAGTAAATTTTTTACTTTTTATTTTCTAAGTAGTAACTTTTGAAATTAATGTTTTGAACTATTATCAATTTCAGCTTCTAAATTAGTACTAAGTGTATGCTAAATAAATTATTGCCAAACCCTGTCTCCTTACTTTGCTCCATTCCTCTGCTCCCCCTCCCCCTTAAATGCTTTTCAAAATATGCCTATTTATATTTATTTTTCATTTTCATATAGAAACTTGCCAAGATTTAGAAAAATCTTTTAAATGTATATCTCAATATTTAAAAAAAAAAAAAAAAAAAAAAAAAAAAAAAAAAAAAAAAGGGTAACTGCTGCTGTCAGTGAATTTTTTGGGACTTGAAGTCTTTCTGGGCATTCAGAAAACTTGCATATAAAAATTAGAAAATTGGTAGTTTTATAGAGAAATGTTCGATAAATACACTGAAGCAGACAGTTTTTAAATAAAATAACTATTTTAAGAGATTTAAGTTTAAAGTCGGTCAAAATAGTTCTCTTAAAGTTTTATAGGAACAATAACTATGTATAGGAATTTAATAATATTTTGAAAGAATATAGTTTATAAGCTTGCGATGTCCGGTGTGTAATTATTTTTATAATTGGACTAATCTTTTGAGGTTTTTATTTTTATTCAAAATTAATCATTTTAATTGAGATTTATTTCATATTTTGAAAAAGCTATTTATTTAAATCGTTGTCAATTTGTAAAATAGCGCACATAATTTTCCCTTTCAATTAAAAAATGTACTTACACGTGACTATTAAAAACAAATTAAACTATAAAATAATTAAATGATCACATGTTAAAAGCAGTAAATGGAGAAAATTACGTCATAAAAATGCACTTGTGTGTGAATATTAAAAAGAGAAATAAAACTTGAAAATAATAATTAAATTATTATGCGTTCAAAGCATTAAATGGGGAAACTTACACTTTTTGTAAAATGCTCAAATAACTATTTCCAAACAGTTTCAATTAAAAAATATATTTACACAAGAAATTCATTTATTTCACAAAATCTCTTACCTATTGTTGCAAATTGAAAAGAAATATTATTTATGCTTTTTTTTTAAATTAAAAACTATATTTTTACATTTAATAATAGGAAAAAAACTTTTCTGAAAATTTCGTCATATTGAAAACGATACATTTAAAACGTCTTACTGAAAACAATTTTCTTATACATCGTTGTAAAATTCCTTGATGCAGCAACATTTATTACTTAGCCACTTTACACAAGTTTATTTTCAAATGTTTAATTGATACTATTTAATCAAACATGAAAACAGTTGTTAGCTGTTTCAACAGCAATTGATTCTGTCTTAAAATACCTTAGTTAAACCTCAATGGGAAATGAATGGAAACCCGTTTAAAGGAGGTTGCCATATAATTCAATCTTCTGTAATCATTTTAGAGCCGATCAGATTAGCATGTTTTTAGAGTTTGTGGTGTCAGAACAGGGTTTCGCGAGCTTAGCTCATAAATTTCAAAAGAAATGCTTTAATTTGGTAATTAAAATTAAATGACACTTTTTAGACAATTATTTTTTTTTTTTTTTTCTCTTAAAGTTTCTATGCCTACAGGGGCTAAAATTCAAGGTGTAATAATGGTGTTCTTGCCAAAGATTGTAAAATCCTCTCCTTGAAAAGTGGGAGTCTCCTGCTCTCAACAGGCAGCATATCTATCAATCTTGAAAATTATAAAAGTGCAAATGAAGTATTCAGTCATGAAAGCATATAAATGCCACTGGTTCCGGAATTTGAATATCACTATTTCACCGTGTACAACATAAATGTTAGTACTTATGTTAAACTTTTTAATTAAAATTAAAAAGGGAAGAGGGAATAAAACTGCAGTATATTTCTTGCATATTTTTTATATTGTTAAAGACATCTTTTATAGTCTTGATGAATGATTTAGCACCCAAAAAAATTAAAAATTAATTTAGAAACTAAGTGATCAAAATTTAATTAATCTGATGTCGATTTTAGAAAGTAACAATTCGATGTTTTTGATATGTATCCGATATTTTAAAAATAGTCAACTTACTACTATTTTGATATAGAGCTTGTCTTAACCTATCAAAATGATTTTTTTTTATTTAGAACCTAGCTAGATCATTTCCCCGTGCTCTATTTAGTATAAACTGATTATAAATATTTTCAAAGTTAATATAAATTAGAAAAAGAAACTAAAACATATTGCACACAAAAACTTAATAAAACAATATTCTAAACATTTTTATTCCTTACTTTTTTTTTTTTCACTTAACAACAACTGTCTAAACACTTCCAAATAGTGGACAAATTCCTAACTCCTGAGGTGCCTGCTATTCAGAGGTTTTACTGTATTATATAAGTGATTACAAAGGTTTTTTTACTATTTTAGTAATAAATGTGTTTTATATATCATGTTTTTTCTTGGAAATAAAAATAATTTTCATTTCGCAGTTCATGCGTTTTATAAAGAAAGTTGGAGATGGACAAGTTGATTTAGAACAGATAGAAAAGGAGAAAGAACATGATGCCAAGAAAATTTCCGAGATTTGGAGTGCTGACTTTGCTTCTGCCTGGACTCATGTAAGTTTTTATATAAAAAAATACTTGTTTAGTAATATTTTGCTTGAGATTAATTGCATAAAATTATCTCTTAAAGATCCTTACCTTAACTAATCTCTTGGATTTGTAATATAATTCTTATGTTCAATTTATTTGCAGAGCAAAATGTTGACTTGTTTACCACTTTAAAAGTAAAGATTGTAAATGCATTTTGTAACATGCATATGACAAGGTTTTTAATGATCTTCAAAACTCTTTAAGGTTGCTCGTCAGTAAACTTCCCGATTCATGAATGTTAAATCTATGCATTCGTATACTTAAAATATCTCCTTCCTCAGGGAACTAATATTTTTAACTTCTGTTTTCTGTGTATACTTCTTAAAGGATGTATTTTTTTTCCCCTTAGTTGTCAAATTTTTTTTTAATATATACTTAATTTATGTGAAGTGTTAAAATCTTATTCAGTTTCACTAAGATTTTAACACACAAAATTATAAATTAAGCGCATATTTTAAAAATATTTTGATAACTGAGAAAAAAAAAGACATCTTTTTAAAAAAAAATTACCAAGGAAACATATGTTTAAAAATAGTAATTTCCTGAGAAGATATTTTAAATATCTAAATTCATTCTATGCCCATAGGTTTAACATTAGCGAGGTGAATCTTGCTGAACAATGACCAATATTATTGGCAGGAATTCGGATTACTGAAGATTAATTTAGAAAATTGCTTAAACCTATGAAAACATTTTTTTGATTTCAAGACATTGTTAGATCATTTTATTGTAGTTGAATAAGGCCTATTTCATAAAAATCGTCGGTACTGTTTTTTTATTTATGCCATTAAATTCAGTACTGAGTTCTTTTAACCATATAAAATTAATTTTTCCAAATTAGTGACCAAGATAGATCGGTTTTTAGTGCTCAAATTATTAATATATGAGTCAAGTTTTGTGAAAATTGTTAGAGCCGATTTCAATATATAGCAGCATTTTCAGTGTTGAGTTTGTTTTAATCTGTCAAAACAAACTTTTTCCAACTCAGGATTTACTAGATCATTTTCTCATGCTCAAATTAGTTTAAAAAAGATATGTTTTGTGTAAATCATTTGAGTATTTTTTGATTTATAGTATGCAGCATTTTTAGTGCTGAGCTTGTCTTAACCTATCAAAATGATTTTTTTTTATTTAGAACCTAGCTAGATCATTTCCCCGTGCTCTATTTAGTATAGGAGTCAAGTTTGTGAAAATCATTCAGCCATTTTCGATGTCTGCAATTGGGAAAATTGTTTACTCATTTAATATGATATATGTATATAAACATTATATTTATATATCTATACAGTGCAGCCCCGATTATCTGCGGAATTGGGTGGCAAAGGCACCATGGATAACCTGAAAATGATGTGCAAAAAAATTTCAACATAAAAACTATGTTTATTGTACATAAAACTTTTAAAATACACACATATGTACAGTACAGCAGAAACCTTTGCTCTATGTCTAAATCACTAAAATAAAGAACAGTAAACAAAAAACAATGCCATACATACTGTACAGAAAGTGTTGAGTTTAAAAAAAAAAAAAAAAAATCAGTCACTCGTTTTTGCTTCTTGCTTTGGAAACACCTTTTCTTTATTCTAAATTGTATTTTCCTTAACATGAGTTTTTCTGCCAGATGTGCATCGTCGTCATGTTCCTCTAAATATTGAAGCAATCCATCTACGTACTGTTAAGCAGTTTCGTGTGTCATCCGCGCAGGTCCCTCGTCTTCTTCACTTTCATTTTGTTCTTGTTCACTTCCATTGCTTTGTTTGTTATATCTATGTCAGTCAGTCGTTCAAACCTTGACTCACTTGCATCACATTCCAGCCACTCTTCTATGTTCTCTTCGTCGACATCCTCACCTCCCGGAACTGATGTCACTAGGTCAACAAGTGTAGCGGTTGGCTAGTCTTCATTCTCTTATTCATAAATATTTTGGTTGACATTTGTTTCGGTATTCGGAAAGACTTTTCTGCATGATTTAACAAGAGTTGAGGGTTTGATGTAATCCCATACAGACGCAATATCTTAAATGCTATCCAAAATTGTATAATTCTGCCAAAATTCTTTGAGATCGCAGCCTTCCTTGATTTTTGGCAATAACTACTTTGTCCTGTAAGAGGGTGGTTTGATAAATTCTCGGCCTGACAGTAAAAGCACAAGATTTTTGACACAATTTCATATTTTTCAATGTATTCTCCTTGCAACTTAATATGTTTAAGGCACACTCTTGTATGCGAATTATTTAGTGCAACCCTGTACGAGGATGGTTCGAAAGTTCTCGGCATGACAAAGAAAATACAAGATTTTTAACAATATTTCATTTTCTTTTTCAACTTGCAACACAATACATTTCAGAAGTCTCTTGAAAAATGTTCATTCTTTCGCTTTTTTGGTCGACGTTCAACAAACGCGGCCCGCATCGAGCAGAAGGCTTTTTCATACCCGAAACATTGTGTAAAATATGGTGGTCACGGCTATTGAGATGTTTGCAATGTCAGCAAATTTACACATCTTCAGTCGACAATCATTCAATATAACATTGTGAATTTTTTAGACTATTTCATAGGCTGTAGCGGTTTTTGGACATCCTGAGGGTTCATCCATCTTAAGTTGATTTTCTACCTTGTATAAATTCAGCAGTCCACTTTTTTATCGTTGAATATGAAGGACAAGAATCCTTTAAGCTGGAATGTAACTGTTTTTGTATGTCCGTGGGGTTAAATCTTTTTAACAAAGTATTTTATGACAACTCTAACTTCAATTTTTTCCATTTTTAGAAAATGCCAAAACTTGTTTACTTTATCGCACAGCAATAACCAATAGACTCATACGTCTGAAACTCGTCAGCATGTCATCTAAAAGATCATAGTTTACAAACATCATTGTCATTTGGTCATACTTGTTGTATCTCTGTATCAAGCTGAGAACTTATCAAACTACCCTTGTATGTTCTTTTCATGGTTGGAATGACTCCCTGGTCTATAGGTTGTATGAGCACAGTCACATTTGGGGGCATTGACAAATTTTTTTAGTCAAAATGTTTACGTACTTGAGGCACAAAAATCTCTTCAAACTATTCTTGAAAAATCTGCTGGTTCATCCAACCTTTTTTTTTTTTTGCTGAAATAATCAACTGGTAAATTTTCTGCTCTTGTCCCCTTAAAAGACCTCGTTTTTTTAGATTTACTGGTTACAAGAAGCTTAAGTTTGTGACTACCCACAGTGTTGCTGCCTGCAAAATTGTAATTCTTTCCTTGCTACTTTTGTGACCTGTTGCATGCTGTTCACTTTCAAATGCTTAAAGTATGAGTGGGAAGACACTTCCAAAAAAGCCCTGATTTATCAGTGTTATAAATTTGTTCATATGACAGATCCTCACACAATACAAACTCTTCAAAGTCACGTTGAAAATCCTCAGCTGCTTGTTGATCACCACTCAGCTTCTCTCTGTGTAAACCAATCTTTCTAATTCCATAACGTTTCTTAAAACGATGTAACCAATTGGACGACGTGTCAAAATTTTCTTCCAGGCCTAACAAATCAAGCAATTTTTTTATCCCAGAAGCACTTTCTGACACGGATGCAAAGGTCAACAATTTGTGCTTTAAAACATCTTGCATGGTTGTTTCCCCAATCCCGTAATCAAAACACATCTGCTTCCTTGAAACACCATTTTCTATTTTAGAAGTCATTTCAAGTTTTTGTGCAATTGTTAACACAACCTTCTTTTGTTTTTCAGCCATTATGTATTACATAATTTCAGGAACTAACGAAACACTGAACTTGAGCATTGACAAAGAAACATAAAACACGTCTGATCACTAGGCACGCTTACTGACAACTAAGGCTACTAGCAGGCCGAGAGAAAACGTAGAGAGTGACCTCTATACGTGAACTTCACAGAGTAAATTCGCCTTCTTGGGTTGTCAAGGTCAGTGATCACAGAATGTACCTTCGCACTGAAAGGCCTATTGTATTTTCCTTGCTGTTGGCTTGGGTTAAAAATTTAAATTATATATATTTAAAAAAAAAAAAAAAAGTGTCCCAGATAATCGAGGCTTTATATGTATTGTTTTTACCTTTTATCTTTACAAGAAGAAAATATTGGATTCATGAAAATTTTGGATGGATTTATTTGTATTAGGTTTTCAACACAATTTGACTGTTTTCAGAAAATGTATGTCTGTACAAAATTGCCAGACAAAAAAATTATGGTCACTCTATCTCAAAAACTATAATGCATCAGAATTTAATAAAACATTAAATTTAGTTAGACATTGACATGACTTACTGCTGATTAGGTTTTGGTGTATACTGCCCCACAGGTGGTGCTGCTGATATGCTGCATCTGTTACAATTTTCAAGATAGCTATATCTCAAGAACTAATGCACAGATTTTCACCAAACTTCAGATTCAGTAAGACGTTGACATAAGTTGTTGCTTATTAGGTTTTGGTGTAAATCTCGCAACAGGTGGCGCTGCTATGCTACAATTTTTCAGGATTTAACTTTTTAACAATAGTCATGTCATATATATTCTAATATGAGCAAATCTTGTGTGTGTGGTTATGCAAATTTTATCTTAAAAATGGCTCTAACGATTTTGACGAAATTTTGTATCCTACCGTTTTGTGGCATCAGAAACCATTGGACTAGGTCACATGTTCTAGAAAATTCGACTAGTGGGTCATTTTGGGTCACCATGGGTCAGGGTCAAGCTAATTGTATCTAAAAAAAAGTTCAAATGATTTTGACTAAATTTTGTATCCTACCATTTTCAGCCACAAGAAGACTATTGGGCTGGGTCACATGTTCGAGAACTTTAGATTAGTGGTTCATTTTTGGGTGAATGCGGGTCAAGTTAATTCTTTTATCTAAAAAATGGCTCTAATGATTTTTATTCAAATTTGTATCCCACGAGTTTCGGGATGAGAAAATCATTGGGCTATGTCACATGTCCGAGAAAATTCGATTAGTGGGTCAAGCTAATTTTATCTAAAAAATGGCTCAGACTATTTAGACTAAATTTTGCATCCTATGGTTTTCAGGCACGAAAAGACTGTTGAGCTAGGTCACATGTACAAGAAATTTCGATTAGTGGGGCATTATGGGTCAAGCTAATTATCTAAAAAACGGCTCAGACTACTTCGACTAAATTTTGCATCCTATGGTTTTCGGGCACGAGAAGACAGTTGGGCTAGATCACGTGTTCGAGAAAATTTGATTAGTGGGTCATGGGTCATTGTCGGTCAAGCTATTTTTATCTTAAAAAGTCTCAGACGATTTGAACTAAATTTTGTATATTACGGTTTTTGGGCATGAGAAAATCATTGGGCTAGGTCACATGCTCGAGAAAATCTGATTAGTGGGTCAGTGTGGGTCAAGCTAATTTTAGCTAAGAAAAGGGCTCAGACTATTTTGACTCAATTTTATATCCTATGGGTTTCGGGCACAAGAAGACTCAGGCTTGGTCACATGTTCAAGAAAATTTGATTAGGGGGTCATTTTGGCCATGGGTCATGATATTTGAATTCAAAGCTAATTTTGATTGAGCATAGTTTGGTCTTCCCTGCTTGTCTCAAAAACTAATGCATGGAATTTAATAAAATTGTAGATTCAGTTAGACCTTGATAGTGCTGATTCATTTTTGGTGTAAATAGTCCAACAGGTGGCGCTGCTATGCTGCATTTTTCATGATTTCCACAAGAACTAATGCACAGATTTTCATGAAACTTCAGATTCAGTTAGATGTTCACATAAGTTGTTGCTGATTAGGTTTTGGTATAAGTCTTCTTTATATTAAATAATTTGTATAAATATTGAAACAATTCTTGTATCTATTTACAATGAATAGGTTACCAGAAAATTAGCTGTGAAATTTCCTTCTCTTGAAAAGGCCATTTTTTTCCAAGGCCCCTATATTAAAAAAGTATCCTTTTTTTTCTTATCTTTATGTACACATTTTTGAGTAAATTTCTCCTTTTTTGAAGATTCATTAATTTTTTCTCTAGCCTGTCGAAAGTCTTGATAGAGTATGGGAAACTGCTTCTGACTTGACTGAAACTGATTTCAAAACTTCAACACGAACTGAAGACGAGAAACAAGAAGAAGCAAAGAGTGACGCTGACTTCTGGGACAATCTTCAAAAAGAATGGGAAAAGATGGCTAAGTAAGTTTTAAGTGTTTGTTACCTTATGCCATTCAATTTGTCTCTTTTTTTAAAAAAATGTCTTGATAATTAATATTCCACTTGAAATAAATTAGTATTTAAAAAAACAAAAACAAAATGTACAACAAAAATATCATTTTTATTAACTTTTTTTTTCATAACTTTCTTTTTTTTTTTTTTGTAACTCATTTGAGTAGAAATAGAATGTAGAATGTACTTTATGGAGAATGCATGAAATTTGTTGATAAAATATTTATTACTCTAATTTTTATGAAGTTGCTAGTTTTTCTTTCTGGTGAGCTTCTTTTGTTTGCAATTTATAACGTTTATTACATTTCAAACCTCGATGAGATAATAAATTTATCAAGAATTTGCTTTTATGAAATGGAATTCTGTGAATATATATATTTTTTAATTATTTGTTAAATGGAATTTTGTGAAGAGCAACATATATTAAATAGGATTGTGTGAGAGTTCCCAAAGAAAATCCAATTCCTCCTGAATATTACAAATATTGTAGTCCCCCATCCCTGTTTTAAAAATATTTTGGTTTTGTACTTATTAGTATATAATCACCATGTTACTCCTTATAAGACTTGTATTAATTTTCTGTTTATTTTTAGGGATGAAACAAATGACCATCCTTGGCTGTCTGATTTTGAGAGTTTTGATAACTATAAGGTAGGGTACTTTTTGTCAACTTTTATATTTTTTATTTCTGAAAAAGGTAACACCAACTTTTAATTTCTATTAAAGTGTCTATAAAATGATTTGAATTTTGAGTCAATTGTTTTTAACTTTGATTATCATAAATTTGTGCAATTTTTAAAAATTTAGTAGATTCTTATTATAAAACACAGAATAGAAAGGAGGATGAGCATTGTAAAAAAAACATTTAAGAAAACAAATCCCCCCCCCCCCAAAAAAAAAAAAAAAATCTTAATTTGCTTTGAACTATAATTTGTTAAATACTATAGGATTCATAATTTTTTATTATTATTAATATTATTACATCTTAAATTAATATTTACATTTTCATCATGTGATCAGAAAATCTCATGTTATTCTACAAATATTTATTGTATTGTCTCTTTTAGTAATATTGTTTGTAGCATATCTCCTGCTGTAGTTAGCATTGAATTCTCTAAATTCAGTTTAATGTGTCTCGTTTTATTACAAGTTGAATATGATCACTCTTATTTATTTGTATATTCGCCCTAGAGTCCTGCATCCGGTCAAGTAACCTGATCCTTACCCTTAACCCTACCTGCAGTTTAGATTGGGTTGACACTAATTTTTTTCATTACAAGTCAGTTTTGAGTTCAGGTTGACCCAATTTTTCAAAAGAGTCTTTATTATTTTTCAGTTTAAAAAACTACCATATATTTCATAGTATAATGCATTCTGGTAGATAACGTGCATCTAGACTTTGTTTTTATTTTTCTAATTTAGGTGTATTTGCTATATAACGTGCATGTCCTTCTTTACACAGAAACTTTTATGAAATACATAGAATAAATGAAATAAAGATTATTATAAAATATAACTATTAATTTTTATGTAATCTAATGGCAAAAAAAAAGTAAATTAAATAATAAATAAATTAAATAATATATATATATATATATATTCTATGTTTATTAAATTAGAAATCTTGGTTCTTATAACCATCTTCTTTTAAATCTTTTAATGTTATAATCAGCATATAAATGCATACTTGTAAATTTCTATCAATTTTATATTATATATTATATATATATATTGTAATATTTGAGTATATGTGTTAATTTGTATCCAAAAAAAGATAAAACTCATACTAATGATTAGGAATTTTAGACTACTTTTTCCATAATTGTATTAAAGTATTGGTTATGGCCTTCACTTGGGGTTCGGGTTGATTTCAGGTTGAAGTGTGTTGTGTGTGGTTCTGTTTTGGGTTGAGTTTTGATTATTTTGGGCCGGGTTCAGGTGGACCTGATTTTTCAAAAGAAATTCCTGAATATTTTTCAGTCATAAAGACTATATTTTTGATTATTGAGTGTATATAAGTTCATTTTATACAAAAAAGATAAAATTGATATAGCAGGTGTAAAAAAAATTGTATTAATTCACCACTGGCGAGTGGATTTTCTGATCAAGCAAGTGAATTTTTAAGCAGTCTTTTTTTTCTTTTTTTTTTAAATTGCAGGGTGTAGAAAGTATACCAAAAACTTTTATATATTTTTAATCATTGGCCATATTTTATGTTTCTCCAATTTGCTTCAATGTCCCTGGTACCATTTTCTATCCTACAGTTAAACTGTCCTCTTTTGCATATCTTAATTTTATACAAATTTTTAAAAAATATATTACAAAATTTGCTTGTTGCAATGAATTATTTTTGATGTCACAATTTTTGTCATAACAACTCTCTATCGTATGTTGCATCTTGCTGACGTGTGAAACAAAACCTTGTCTGGTAAAATTTTCTTTAAATTTGCCAGCCCTGGATATTAGAGATATAATTGTAGATTAAATACTATATAAGTACTACTATAATTGTGAACAGACTACAGTCTGTTTCAAAAGTTTAGACACAACAAGAAATTGCTGTTTATTAAAAACAAAACATTTATTTATTAGATACATAAAAAATATTCAAATAAATATATCAATATTAATAAAGGAGTATCTATCTATATATATGTATAAAGTACTAAGGTGTTTAAAGGTGTACTAAGGTGTATAAAGTACTAAAGTGGCAAAAAAGTGGTTTGATCTCCGTTGCTGATAGCAACGAGTGGTTTGTTTTCACTAATTGCAAATATTAAGAAAAGTATTTGAGGTATTGATTTAAAACTCACCATATAATGTAGAAAAATTTTCTGCATCCAAAAATCTAATTTTTGTGAAAATCGGCTGATATTTTTCTTAATTTTTGTAAAAAAAAAACTAGCTGCTTTCAGAAAAGGAAAGAAAATAAAGTGTTAAGTCAAACTAAAAAGTGGCGTTCTGTTCCTGTATCAAAAGTTACCGATATTTATTAATGTTAAAGGTCATTGGTTAAATTTTGGAGAGGGAGGGAGAGTTTGGTTGTAATTTAAATATTGCATTTAACATTAATGGAAGGACAATGCAATAGGCAGCAGGGGACTTGTTCCGGAGGTTTGTTTAGTGCAGAATGGAGAACCCTGTCGATGAAAGGTGGAACTAAAAGATGTTTTAATCATTCAAGGTTCATTTGGAAAAATCGACCTAGCCAACAAAGTGGGCATATTATCATAACTTTGATAAAAAAAATCATAAAAGTCTTAAGTATACAGTTTCTCAAAAATCTAGGCACAGTGAAAAAAAAAAAAAAAATGCATCATTTAACACTTTTACATAATGCTATTTATTAATAGTACTTCCTGGTTTTAGATAACTTCAAATAATTATGTTTGTAATGAATAGATTAGTTTAGAAATATTATTATTGGCAGACTATGCTCTTTTAATGGCCACTTTTAATTCTTTAGTAGAGTCTTATTGCTTTCCATTCCTGTATACTTCTCGGTTAAGGTACTCCCAAACGTTCTCAATTGGGTTTAAGTGTGAGCTTAAAGCTGGCCAGTCTTAAACGTTAACATTTCGAGTAGAAAGTTACTGTTTCGTACAATGAGTTCTGGATTGAAACATTGTCGTGCTGAGATCTCCACTCAGGACCCCCTAAGATGTCACCAAATGAAAGTAGATGTTGTTTTTGTGTCTCTTGATACTTGGTTGAATTTTGTTTCCCTTGGAGAAATGCCAAGCAAGTTTTGCCATTAAAGCTGTGGCTTCTCAAACCATTAGCATGGTTTGTATGTTTTGGAAAAAACACTAAGAGTACTTGAAAAAAGAAAGTTCAATTTCAAGTGCTAAAGGCTGAAAATGCTTGAAAATTTCAGCAATTTTTGCTACTAAGTGAAAGAAAGAAAGTTAAAAGAAATTGATTTGTATTTACTTTTACTTAAACTGTTAGTAGGTACAAAATATATTATGATAAAGGTAACAGTATTATTTAATGAGGAAAAAACCCTAGTTTGCTTTTAATTTTGAAGTAAAACTCTTTACAAGCAAATCTTTGAATGGTAAAAGTGCAATATTATGAAAAGTAACTTCAATTGAGACTGTTCTGCTCTTGTAGCAGTATCATGTCAAGAAAAATGATCAAGTTGTGTTTTCTTAATTTTTTATGATATGTCACTAAGCTAATACTTTTTCTCTAAAAATTCTGTAATAATATATTGTCTTGAAAATATCTATTTTTTTTTTTTAAAGATCTGATAAGAATTCTTTGAAATAGACCAGCAATGTGAGGATTCTTTCCCTTATGTAGTATACTTATCTTAGAGCCATTTTAACCCATTAACAGTGTAGTAAGATTGCCTCTTTGGGTTGACTCAATCTTTTAAAAGAAAGTCCAGAATATTTTCATTAAAAAAACTATATATTTGAATATTAATGAGTGTATATATGTTCATTATTATTCTAAAAAGATAAAATTTACATTAGAGATATAATTGTAGAATACTTTTTCATCATTGTATTAAAATATGGATTAATTTTCTTTTACTTCAGGTTCAGGTTTGATATTTCAGGTTGGGATCGGTTTCAGATTAAACTGTTTGTTTTGGTTCGGGTTTAAAGTTTACAAGAAATTTTGTTTTGGGGTTAACTTTAAACAGAATTTTTGGGTTTTGATTGGGCACAACTCGACCTGCGCAGGACTGCTTTGCACTGAGGCTTGCAATGTTCAATTCTTTTTCATCTAAAACATGTAAGCCAGCATTTATCTTAAATTTACTTTATTAAAATTTAAAACCTGAAAGTAATTTAAACAGCGCCATATTTCTTACTAATTTGTTTTATTTTTATAGATGTCTCTTGTCAGAACAATAAATATATCATGAAATTCATCATTGTATCTGTCTGTTTTGCTGCTCTGCATAAATAAATTTTAATATTGTGTTAATAAAGAAAAATTCTATTTGTTTACTAAATAGCATACATTTTTATAATTTGAAGGGGGAAAACTAAGACTTCATAATCGCAAAAATTTAGCTTCAAAAACTTTTTTAGTCAGAGTAACTTTCAATAATAATTTTGCAAAGCAGTGGAAACTTAATACTATGTCTTAACATTAATAAAAAAAAAAAGTGAAATTACTTATTTGTGTGCAGAGGAAGGTTAATGATGTTCAAGATAAAAACCAATGTGGACTTTATTTGACAAACTTACACGCACTTAAAACATATCTTGAAAACATACTTCTTTAGAATAAACATAAATCTTAATCACAAATGCTCAGCATGGCAGTAGTAAAATATAATTTAAACTTTTAATTCAGTTTGAAGAATACAAAAATGATAATTTACTGCAACTTTTAAAATTTCTTATGCTTGTAAATGAATAAATTAACAAGAATAGCAGCAGACATCAAAACTTTCTTAAAGAAAGAACTTTCAAATATTTACAAACACCAGCAAAATAACTTCCTGAATCTTCTCTGTCTAACCTTTTCGGGGTTAGGGGGGGGGGGGGGGGGTAAAAACACAAGCTTGTTAGAGAGATTGAAAACAAAGTGCTAAATCAATGTACACTTCAACAGACTAATTAAAATGCATTTTACTTTAAAAACAGGATTACTCCCGCTAATACAAATTCAAACTTTTATATACAGTATGCCCACTAAAGTCCTTGCCACCCTCTTAACTTCGGAACGGCTGCTGCTATATTCATAAAAATGGTGTCTAGGTATAGTAAAGTAGCCATGCACTACTGAATGAAACTGCCTACGGCGCTACCTGGTGGATAACTGTGGAGTTAGCATTCCTATCTCCAAAACGGAAAGAGATAGGGAAAACAAATGATTTACAAAGTTGTAAAGCATCATTGATTTAGTACAAAAAACACCTTGTGGACATTAATGCAAAGAATAGAACGGTTAAAACGCACATTTATTTTTCCTTGATTTCCTACACTGTGACGTGACAAAACGATCTTAAAAAGAAAGAAACAACCAGTTATGAGACAGAAGGTGTATGTGATCCCTCCACAAACATTGCGGGACCTTAAACGACGCATTACGGATGCTTGTGCCAACGTGTCACCCTCTATGCCCCAACGTGTGCAACATGAAATTCAAACAAGGATCCAAATATGCATTGCAGTTGACGGTGAGAAGTTTGAACATCTAAAATAAAGGTATATTATTATAACTAGTTGTTTTTTTAATTTTAAGATCGTTTTGTTACGTCACAGTGTAAGAAATCACGAAAAACAAATGCACGTTTTAACCATTCTATTCTTCGCATTAACCCTCTGAGCGTCTGAGGGCTTTCCTACATTTTCATAAAAATAGTTGTAAAACTTAAAATAATTTAAATTTTCTTTCCCCGTTTGTTTCTAAAATACGCTTCATGTCTCTTTATTTTACATATATCTTAAAACACAATTTTGTTAAATATTTTTGTCTAGAGCCGATTTAAGTTCTTTTGGAGAAACGGAAAAATACGGGCAAAACGCTTAGAGGGTTAATGTCCACAAGGTGTCTTTTCGTACTAAATCGATAATGCTCTATCTCTTTCTGTTCTCGAGATAGATATGCTAACTCCGCAACATTCCACCAGGTGGTGCCGTAGGCGGTTTCATTGAGTAGCGCATGGCTACTTTACTGTACCTAGACTCTACTTTTATGACTATAGCAGCAGCTGTTCCGAAGTTAAGAGGGTGGCAAGGGACTTAGTGGGATGGGGATGCACTAGCCAGTCATATGTTGCCAGCACATCTCATTAGCAAAACAAGCACTTTAACTTTCAAACATCACTTAACGTATGCAATAATTGACTTACTAAATTAATTTTAAATTTTATTCTTTAATTTTAAACTTTAAATTCTAACAATAAAAAAAATTCTATAAAAAAAAAAATATTAATTTTTCTAGCTATCTAATTGTCTTCATTTTCTGTAAATTATCTGACAAATTTGTAAATTAGGGTATAAGACATAAATTATACAATTTGAAATTCTAAATATTCTGTAATTTATGCATGCATGTAATTTTATTAAATTTTACTTGAATTTTTCTATTGTATTAAAATATATTTCAGAAATATTAGTTGTCAAATTTATTTCAGAAATAAGTTAATTTCATTATGTTTCCTTGAATATAAAATATACCTTTTTCTTTCCCACTTTTCCATCCTTTTTTAATGTGTACATGTAAAACTTCTATAATTTAGGTGACACTTTCAATTTTACGACATCAGTTGTGACAGATGTCGTCGTCTAAGTCGTAGCTGTTGAAGCGTCTAAGTTTGTCTTTAACTTATGTTTGTTGATGTCTTATTTGAATTTTTTCAAAATACATTTTTAATGAAATTTTTAATCTATAAATAAATTTTTGATAGATAAAAAGAAGAAAAAAACTATCGTATCTTTGTGTACTTGAAAATTATTGGTATCAGCTGCTTTTACTTTAGTATGGATAAATGTATGAAAAAACATTTAATTGTTTTGTAAAATGTGCATGAAATTGACATTTGCTAACTTTTTAAAAAATATTTTTAAATGATGCTTTGTAAATTGCATTAAGAGGGGCAACAACAGTTCAAAATCCTATGGCAAATGGGTGGTATTGACGTATATTTTTCTTGGAACCTGCTGTAGTGATTTCAATGTTTTTTAAATTCAATAAGCAGAGGTTAGAAATTTTCTGAAAATCTTGCCAGCCAACAAGATGAACATACAGTCAAAAATCGTTGTGACGAAACTTATGACTGCAAAAATAATTCATTACAGCAATGAATTTTTGTAATAACATTTTTATGGGGTTTTTTTTTATATATAAAATTAAGAAAATTCTACAAGAGAGGTCTTGTGTAGAATAGAATTTAATGTTGTGATAACATAAAAGCAGAAAGAAACATGATGGCCAATGAATAAAACTATAAAAAAAAGTTTTTGGTATATTTTCTAAAGCTTGCAGCTTTTTAAGATACCTGAAAATTCACTCGCACCATCAGAAAATGAAATCCACTCGTCAGTGGTGAGTACGAGGGCATTTCGAAAAGTAAAGATACAATGGCTCGCATTCCTTAAAAAAAACATTTATTTAGAAAACGTAAGTTACATCTTATTAACTGGGTTATTTATTATTTTTCGACATAATCACCCCCGTTATCCAAACATTTGTTAAGTCGGGGCACAAGCTTTTGTATCCCACAGTCATAAAAGGTTTCAGCCTGTTGTCGGAACCTCATTTCAACTTCATCTTTGATCTCATCATCGTCGTGGAATTGTCATTGACACTTCCGGTATGATCTGATGCAATTCTTTCAATTTGAGACGTCTATTCGCACGAATTGCTTGCTCCGTTCTCTGAAGAAGGGCATCAGAGATCACAGATGGCCAACCTGTTCTTTGTTCGTCATGAACATCGGTCCTACCTTCAGAGAAATGACACCATTTCATTACATTTTATCGATTCATAATGTTCCCATAAACAGAAACAATTTCTTTGTGAATATCCGCTGGTCGCTGACCTCTTGCATGAAGAAAACGTATGACGGAGCGCACTTCGCATTTGGCGGAATTCTGAATCGGCGGAACCATTTTAAACACGACCTGCTCCAACCAGAATCAACGTTGAAATGCCGAACGACCGCGAGGAGAAAGCTAACGGTTCAAGGTTAACACCTGTGTTGCCAACTTGCTTGCCAAAACTTTTCTTTTCCTCCGGCGTACGGTGTATCTTTACTTTTCAAAATGCCCTCGTATATTGATGTATTGGGTTGATACAAAGTTCGTTCCAATTTGTTAACAAAAATTGAAAAAAAAAATTGTGTACTAAAATTCGTTTAATCAATATAGTAGTATGTGCTAACCTGTTCTATGAACTTTCTACATCTCTCTGGTAGCTGCATAATCCCGTGCTCATAGAATACCTTAAGATTTTGGCTAAAGAATTAATCCAGATGACCTTTTTAATCCTTCTAAGTAAGGAAAGTTTTTACCATCCTAGCTGTTTTGAGGTAATTTAAATAAATGGTCATTGGAGGGTACAAGTTCGAGAGAGTACAATATATAGACTAAAACATCTCAGCCAAGTTATAAAAGTTTGCAACAGGTGGCCAAATAGGACACATGTGATCTAGCATTGCCTTTACAATGCCTTTTTTGTTGGGTAATTCAAACTCCTTCTGGTTGATTACTTGTTTTTATTCACTTAGTTATGAAGAGTATTTTTCCAAATTGATGGTTAGTTTTTCAGGTACCAACTCATAATAAATTATTTGCTTCCAGCCTCGCCAACTGCAGAGAATATTTTTTTTTAATACTGTTGTACTCAAAATCTCAAAAATTTGTAAATCTGTTGTACGTCAGCTGCTTCTGAAGCACCAGATTACTTAGATGTGAATGTTGTTATCAGTTGCATGAGCAACTGATAGCAACAAAACTATGGAAAAATTGGGAAAATCACACACAAATCGTTATCACACTTCTGGTGGAATATCCCCAAATTCATCTGACACCTGCTGTCCATAGTCAAAAATGTACAAATAAAAATTGGTTCAATTTTATGCATAACTTCATATACTTTTCGGTGATATTATGAGGCCACAGACGTGTTTTGTATAGACTTGTTTTTAGGGATCTCTGACCCCTAAAATGTGTAAATCCATCGAAAACCAAAAGTTACAATATTTTTTTCTATTTTAGCTAGAAGAAAGTAAAAAAAAAAAAAAAAAAACTCAATCTCTCTCTTCTAAAAAAAAAAAAAAAAACTAATTCTTTGTCGCTACCGTAAATGAATTTTTTGTGACCAGAGGTCTTTCCCTGCTTATATTAAGACGACTGTTGCATATGAAAATAGGTAATTTTATGGAGAAATGTTCGATAAACACACTGAAGCAGATAGTTTTTAAATCGAAGAATTGTTTTAAGTGATATTTAATGTTAAGTATGTCAAAATAGTTCCATTAAAAAAGTTTTATATTATCAAAAACTATGTATAACAATTTAATCATTTTTTGAATTTTAACTATCTTTTGAGGTTTTTAATTTTTTATTTAAAATTTTGTTATTTTAATAGAAATTTATTTCATATTGTGAAAAAGTAATTTTTTTTTTTTTTACATTGTTGCCAAATTTTTAAAAAGTGCAAATATTTCCAAACATTGTACAGTTGAAAGCTATAAATAATTACACATGAATGTTAAAAGAGAAACGAAACTTTCAAATAAATTATATGCAAAAAAAAAATTAAATCTGCAACTTACCATATTTTTAGAGCCTGCAGTGCCTGATTGGGGGTTGGCAAGCATAACTCGTAGGGGGCAGAGCCCACTAGATGATATATTATATATATTTTAAATCACATAACTATTACATTTTTTTATTTCTTGTTGAACAATCGGTTACAGAAAGATAAATAAATCGCTTCAGTAGTTGCCAAGAAAAGGGTACTTCAATTTCGGTTGTTTTCCATAGGATTTCAAAAATGTTGTTGTCCCTTTAAAATCTTGTTATATCATGTCTGTTTGCTCATTTGACATATTTACTAATATTATAGCAGGGGTCATCAATCTTTGTTTTAACCATCTTTGTGGATGCACCTCCTCTCACTACCACATTTATTTATATGATTGTACCTATTTCATAAACTCACATATTCCAACATACATAAATTTTATTTGGTTATAATGCAAGCATTTATGAAAATTTTTCAAATACTAGAACAAACAAAGTTCTTTTCAACTACTAAGTACGTAAAGAATAAAAGAATGCCTAAAAATGCCCTTTTTTTATATCAGTTTGAATTAGTTTTCTAATGTTTTGCTCACATCAGATACCATTTTAAGTAAAAAATGCACAGAATGAAAACTTTCCATCAAAATCTATGCTTACTAGCCCTACTACTTTGCAAGTTATAGGATTGCCGAATGGTGCATTTTCTCCATATGTTATACATTTCTCAGGCTTATTGTACATTGTACGTTTAAACACTTCCTGTAAGATGATTTCTTCTTTTTTCATAATTTACTATTAACTACTTCGCAACAAGTCGCATATTTGTCACATATTATGTGCACAACTTTTCATGTATCTTACCAAATTTTAAATACTTTTTGCTTTATTTAATTGCAGAATACTTGCAATTAAATTAACCAGAGATTTCTATTGAAAGGATTAATTGCAAAAGTTTACTTTTGATGCATTTTTTTTTTTCTACAAAATGGAAAATTCGCTGCAAAATGGAAGAAAAAATTTCACTAAATTTATTATGTAAGATGATTGATTCAATGTTGATTTTGATCACTCCCTAGGGAGCGTTGCCATACTGTGCTTTTTCAGATGAACACTATGCTTATGTCAGCTTCTATTGCATAGAAATGAACTAAATTTTATGTTTGAGATTAATAATTAACAAATATTGTGTTAATCTAATTTTAATATTCAATATGGGGCACTGCTATGCTGTGTTTTTTTTTATTCACTGATCACTGTTATTTCGTGTTAAATTCTAAGAAATGCACTATACTTTGTAATTGTTAATGTGTAACAGTTGATTGATTTAATATTTTCTTAGATGCATTAATTGTTACTGTTTATATTTTATTGAAAATTATTTTCTACTGTTTTAACTATTAATAAAACAACAATTTGAATTAAAAGTACAAACTCCTTTAAGTTGAATTATCAAAATGAATGTCAAATATTGAATACTTTCTATCTTCTTACAGTAGGATATTTAACTGTTTAAATAAAGCTTTGTACATTTTTTAATGACATCGTTATAAAGATAATCAATTAATATATTTTCTGGGATAATTTTTAAAAATTTGCTTGCATATTTAGGAAATTTAAGCAGTATTTTTAGACAAATGGTCCATTTTTAATCCTTTATAATATAAATTGTCCCCCAAAGTCCCCTTTTAAAATAAAAAAAGGTCCCCTTTTCTTTTTGGAGGGCTAAAATGTTCTGGGAGCCCCGTAATAGCAAAATCTCAATGACCTACTCTCCAATATTCTATCCTTTTGCCATATGAACTGCGAACTCATTTGCATACCATGTTCAGGCTGTGTTATTTAAGCCAGCTTAACTGAGATTTTCAAAGCAGTGTCATATTAAGGCATGAGTACTTGGGGCACATGTCCCAGCCAGAGTACTAGTACCTACAAATTAGACCTTATTTAAAATTACAAATTTGACCTTATATATATATATATATATATATATATATATATATATATATATATATATATAAGCATATTTTCTGTCATATATAAGGTTATAATTATTATTCAGAAATAGTGATGAATGTGTGCCTCAATTCCCAAAAGTTAATCTCTGAGTCTTAATCTGTTTCATGCTGCAGTATCCAGACTTTGGTGCATCTACCAATCTGAGATTGCTGCTATATAAGCTGGTTTTGGAGTTTGAGCTGGCATAAATAATGTTTGAACGTAACATAGGTGTATAATGAACATTACATAGTCGTATTTCACTGCCACTTTGGATTTTTGACACTTGTGGTTCCAAAGTGAAGTCTTTTACTGTCAGCTGCGTGGTGTGATATTTATATGGAAGTGGTATGCTAATATTACGATACAATCTCCCTACAAGATCACTGTTCTACTGCGAATTTAATTTAAAGAAATCAATAAAAATATTAACATCTTTTTACTACTAATAATATTCTACAATCTTCAAAAAATATTTCCAAACTCAAAAAATTTTCTACTCAAAATTGTGTTGGCTTCAAAGTTTTGCCACCCTGCTCAATTGCACATGCCTGAGTATGGCCCTAGTAACAACCTTTTAATGAATGGTTGTAAATTGTTGAATTTTGTGAGTATTTTTAGCTTTTAATCTGATGTATATTTACATTTCTTTTCTCTCTTTATTAGGATTACACATTTACTAATGAAAATCCATTTGCTGATCATGAAGATCCTTTCGAAGAAGGATTGAAAAAATTAGAAAGTGGAGATCTTCCTAGCGCTGTTTTATTATTTGAGGCTGCGGTACAAAAGAATCCAGAACATTTAGAAGTAAGATCATACATAACATTAAAATCATATGTTGACTTCATATTACTTTTTTGCCACCTGAAATCACTTCTAAGAATATTAATAAATAATCTTTCCTGGCATTACTGAGGCTTTCTTTGTTTATAGTAGATGTTTTTTATTGGTTATTAAAAATTTTTGGCGACTACCAAATTTTTTTGCAATTTGTAGTGCCATTTAAAAAAAAAAAAAAAAAAAATCTGAAAGATTTCAATTTAAATAGAATGAATATATCTAAGCAATTTTTTGTGGCTTTTCTTTTCTTTTCTTTTTTTTTTTTTTTTTTATGAAATGAGATCTCCTTTTCCCACTGTTAAACCAGTAGTGAACAATGGAAATTTTAACAAAAGGCTTGCACTCTGTCTTATAAAATTCTAGTTAAATGCTGTGCTTTTTAAAAAGAGACACAATACAAATAATTGTACATGAACAAGAAAACATTTTAAAATAATTTTTAAAAACTCTTAAATTAAAAATATATATGAACTATCACAAAAATTGCATAAAAATGGGTAAATTTACCTATACTGCACAATTTGTGTTAGAATCTGTTACATATTTTATGACAGTCATTTAGGAAGATCGGAGACACAGCTATGATTTATCAAAAAGTTTTTGTAAGGTGTAGGGTTAAATTCGCTTAACGTAGTCCCATTTTTTAAGACTTTGTTGTAGAAATAGTGTTCTTCGCTGCTAATATCAGTAGTCCCCATAATGACTTTAGACTATTAGTTCATGTTTGACCAAATTTAAACATAAAGACATCTCTTTCAATAAATAGTAAACAAACAACCCCCCCTCCCCCCACCTCCCCCTCCCACCCCCCAAAAAAAATAAATAAATAAATAAAACAAATTACAGACAGATTTAACAAAGGACTCATGCAAGCTCCCTAAAGCTCGCCACTGCTTTAAACCAATAAATAATAATTTATAATTTTCTGTTAATCATCATATAAAATAGTGGACATTTTAAATATTTCAATTCAACTTTTTTCAGGCTTGGCAGCATTTAGGTAGCAGTCAAGCAAAAAATGAACAGGATCCAGCAGCAATAGCTGCTTTTAAAAGGTAAAATAATGCATAATTCTTTTTCATAATGATTAAGTATTACATATTTTATTTCAAAAGTCCCATGATTTCGCCAATAACCTTTTAATAAATGAAAGTACATAAATGAACAATTTTGAATATTTTCTGTGATTCTAATCTGTTGTACATGAGTTGATCTACATTCATCACTAATTACAGTTATGCACTTTCATTTATTAAAAAGTTAGTAAAATCATGGGTTTTGGATCATATTCTATATAAATTTATTGCAGTTTATTTATAAATTCTGTACATGAAACTTCCATTTAAATTATGAAATTTTTGCTTCAATTTTGATCATGTTCTTCAAACTATGAAGAACTCCGCTCTAGAGTGAGTGGAGCTCTCAACTTATGAATTTTATGGCTTTTGTGCTCCACTGGTATTTATTTAAAAAATACATATATATTTTTCCAATTAACGTATACTTACAAACTATCAAAATTTTCACAATGTACATACAAACGTTCAAGTCATCAAAATTTTAAAGAAATGTGCAGGCGTGGTGTATATAGTATTAGTCCATTGTTAAGTTTACACTCTAAGAAAAATGAAACATCATTTATACATTTTATTTGAATTGAGTACACATTTTGAAAAGAAATGTCTGTTCGTTTTGAATAAAAATGTTGGCTGTTATGTATTATTATGATGCATTTACTTATTTTATCTATGATATCATTCCTTTTTAATATATTTGAAAACCAATGCAATAATCTCTGGTCTAAAGGCTTCTTTATATAAAATGTAGAGATTTCAGGTAAATTTAATATATAATACAAAGAAGTTAACATACGCTCACATACAACTCTAAAGATTTTTTTTTCTTTCTGTTTTATGCTTTTGCCTTATTAAAAATTTTATTTTAATATCTATACTATTACTACTACTAATGATAATTGATGATTGAATTTTTTTTATTATGTTTTGCAGGTGCTTAGAATTGGATCCGAAAGATTTAAATTCTCTTATGTTATTGGCAATTAGTTACACTAATGAATCTATGCAGGCTCAAGCTTGTGACACTTTGATTCGATGGCTTCATATTAATCCAAAGTATACTCGTTTAGTTGATCCTAGATTGTTAGAAGATACATCTGCTGTGTCTTCTATACTTTCCAGGTTTGTTTTTATATTTCTTGTTTATAAGTTCCATGCTTTGATATTTTTCTTTTCTGGCAATAACTATGCTTCACTGGAAAAACAAAATTAATGTTTTCATGTATTGATTTCAGTATGCTCTTTAAAGTTTAATTTTGGTGTTGATGTTTTTGTGTGTGTGTTTAGAGGGGGAGGGGTAGCTGTTTTTATTGGTTCATATATAAATTAATGCATGCTTCCTACTAAACAAAAACTTCCAAGATTTTAATTTTTTTGCTTTATTAGAAAATCATGTAGTATGTTTTTCCTTTTGCAGCACTGGTTTAGTAGAAGGATTTGATTTTTTTCTTTATACTGATTGTACTAAAATTTTATACATTCCCCTTAGAAAAAAAAAGGCTTTGTAAGAAAAACAAACTAAAGAATCACTCACATTTTGATAGTTTTCTCCTGTTTTAAAATTTTCACTCCTTCGTTTATTCTTTCAGCAGGCAAAGTTTAAAACATTTTAACCACTTTTTTAATTTAAAAGAATTTGATGCTTATCCTACTATTAAAATTCTTTTAGAATATGTGCTGTTTATTACTTGTTAAAAACAATAAATCTAAATCTCCGTCTGAAATGTATATTACATACTATTTTTTCTTCTTCCCCAAATCTCTCTCTCAAAATTAATTTTGAAAAATGAGAATGATTTGAAGGGGTGGGAAAATTCTTTCTGCGCATCAATATTCAAATCAATTACTAGTATTCTTTTTACTATCTTACATTTTACTAATACACAATACTTTTCATTGTTTTGTATGCAGGGCTGCCATTTGCAACTAAAATGCTACTAAAAGCGACTATTTTCAGCATCAGGCAACTATGGCTACTATTTTAGCCTAAAAACCTTCAAAAGCGACTATTTTGGAGGAAAACCAGAAAAGGGGAGACTATTTTCCAATCCCAGCTACTATTTTTGTAAAAAAAAAAAAAAAAAAAAAAAAACTGCCCATCATCAGTCTCAGAATTACTAATTTTTAAACGCAATATCCCGACCTAATATTTCTGTATACATTTTTTAAGTTTTCTATTCAATTTTTAAAATATCTAAAAACATCCATTTGAAATTTTAAAAAAAATTACTTTTTCAATCTAAATATAGTGCAAAGATACCAATCATTCAAATTTCAGTGGAAAACTAATTACTGATTTTTGGTTTGGCTACCACCCGCAACCCTTATGCTTCACAGTATATTTGTCCAATTTTTTATTGTTTTTAAAGGTATTTAACCTTTTTAACTACCGTATGAACCACAAATGATTAACTGTAGATTTGTTCACTGTGAATCGTATTTGTTTCTCACCTCATATAAATGTTTCATATAAAAAAATTGAATTAATAAATGAACTGAAATAAATGCTACTTAAAAATAAGAAAATCTTGTTTTCTATCGCAATTTTTCAATTTAATAACAGATTTAAAATGTTGAGAAAAACATTTAGAATATTGCCTTTCTTGCTTATTTAGGTTTACTTGGCCCATTAGTGTCTATAAAATCATACTTTATTTATGCCGATTTTGCTATTTTATTTTATATAAATTTCTTCTAAAGAATAGCTAAAGAAAATATGTGTACATCCTTTTTTGATAAAACCACTTTTTATTGGCAGATTTCTTGCTTCAGTTCATTTTTATTTACAAATTGGAATTAAAATTGCAGCTAATAACATGCAATAAAAGTTTTATTGTTTTCAGTTACCTCGCAATAATGCTCAAGTACGAGATAGCATATATTCAATTTTATTTAGTTTGGGAAAACCAAACTGCATTCTGATCCTATATCTCAGGTGTCACGTCGTTTCGGATTGGTGTGAAAAATTTAAAGATTGAAAGTAATTTTGAAAAATAGAGATGCAAAAATTAATAAAGTTAAAAGAACTAAAGAAATGCTTTAAAAATGCCAATCCAAAACAACGTCACGGCACGTGATCGTAAAGTGGCAATTAACCCAATAATCGACATAACAGTTAAATTTATAGCAAAAGAATTTAAGAATAAGGCCGGATGAACAATTAAATAAACTTCACTAGATAATTTGGAAAATAGTTAAGATATGAAGTCGATTCTTAGATTAAGATGTAAAGCAAATTAAAGTAACACTCACCCATGTCTTGACAAAACAAAGAAACTGACGTATAACAAATAGATATTTATTGACGAAACAACACATAAACATAAAGGTGTAGAAAGCTTAGTTGGCCAACCAAAACAACAAACATTTAAAAAATTCGTATCATTATATTGAAATTACATATTACTATATCAGGATTTCAGAACTATGATTATGGTAAATTCATTTGTAGAGGACCACGCTGCATCGACGTAAGTTTATAAATTAGGATCAAATAGGATGATCAGAGTTCTTGTATGAAATAACGTTAAGACTTTGAGATAAGTCACTATAATGAAATGAGTTTGTGAAGTGGAATTCTTACAGTAAAAATATGAAGCTAGACAATTTTGGCATATTGCTTGAAGAGCACAATGAAGAGAGGTGAAGTTAAAATCGTTTAAAACGGAACCAAGATGATAGATGGGACACGCTGAGTGAATTCAAAGAGGGAAAAACAGAACTACTTCTATAGATGTATGAATTACTGGAGATTTCAGGCTAAAAAAAGATTTAGCGAAGCTTAGCTGTATGTTAAAACTACTCATTACAGATTGTGCTTCGGGCCTAAGATGATCGATGATGGCCGGAATGGATTGTTTGATGAAGCTGCTAACAATCAGGAAAAGTGAGTTGTAATGTTTCAAGCTATCTTCGTTCCAGGAGATTTCAGGCTAAAAAACTTTAGCGAAGTTTAGCTGGATGTTAAAACAACTCATTACAGATGAAGCTACGGGCCTAAGATGATCGACGATGGCCGGAATGGATGAGGCTGCTAACAATCAGGAAAAGTTACTTGAGTTTTCACTCTAAAATGCAATAACTTTGAAGACTGCTGAAGCTAACATCGTTGAAACGAACTTTCTCTGCGGGACCCGAAGGTCCGCAGCTTAAATAGAGCAACCGAACGCGTTAATCCCTCGCTGACAAGTGATTGAAAACATCGTGCTCAAAAGTCAGTTAGATTTTTGAAAGCTAACTTTCAGCCAATGAGCATCGAGCATTATCGAGCGTTCGCTACGCAACGCAGAGTTGAGATGAATAAAAATCATCATTACTCCTGAATGGCAACGACGCCGTAAAAGTACCCGGATGGACGCTGAGATGGGAGCGCGTCTCTGCCTGAGTGCAATGAACTGTACGCTATTTCTTCCGAGAAATCCTGTCACGTGATCGTAAACAACAAGTATCTTGGGGAAGATGCGCAATCAAAATGTCGATATTTCTGCAAAACAAAACGCGCGATCTTTGAAAAGAGAATTGAATAAATAGAATTTCTTGCCATAACTGCTGAACTAAATAACGTATTTAAAAACCGTAAACGGATTCTTGAAGTAGAATTTTTTATCTATAGATTGAATATGGTTTTAATACAAAATATTTAATATTTAATAATTATGATTTTCGTTTTGGACTTAGAAATATTTCGTATCAGTTTGTATTGACACGCTAAAAACTTATCTTTTTACTGATATTACTTTAACTGAATATTATATTAATGATTTTAATAATTAAAACATTTGATTTATTGATTAATAATATTATTTAATAACAGAATAAAATTACTTTAACGAAATATTTGAAAATTTAGAAAGAAAAAGGACTTTACTGAAAAATGATTATAAGATTAAGTTAAGTGTATAATTAACCGAAATTAATGAATTAAATTAGCCTAGATTAATACAGAAACAATGTACGGTGGCGTAACATTTTCCTCCACACTGTGGAAAAAAAAAGCAAGAAAAAAAAAGAATAAGCTGACGGGTTTTTTCTCAAAGAAAATCTAATATTATACAAGGGTAATAATAAAAATGAAACGTTGAAAACCTCAACGATTGATCTCATGAACATAACAGAAATCAATAAAAAAATGTGCAGATAAACAAGTTCAAAAATCAAAAGTCCAGAAGAACTTGACTAATTTTAGCTGAATCTTGAGCACATATGAAACTTAATAATATAAAACATGAATGTAAATAGTTAACAAAATGGTAAATAAAATATATATGAAGCAAACACAAACAATTACAAATACGCCACAAATAAACACAATATATATATATATATATACATAGTAAGGGTGAGTGAACGAACGAACAAGTGTATAGTGCCTTAATTAAACCAAAAATCTAAAATTATGAAAATCTGAGATGTATAAATGTAATATCCATGTGCACACCATTACAGACTATTGCAATGTTTAAATAAAATCTATAACATATATAACAAGGTAAATAGGAATCTGAGTGCAGAATCAAAGTATATTATATACAGGACAAATACTGAAGAGCAGATGTGATTTGAATGAGACATAATTAACATTAAATCATCATATGTCATTGTAAATAAACTACAAATAGCTATAAGGAAAAAACGTGAGTACATTCCCTATGAATTGTAGCAGTGTCCAATTATTTAAATAAAATTAAAGCTAATTAAATTTTAACCAACTGTTGTTAAATTAGACAACATATTCACAAAAACAAAATTTTGATTCCATAAATTTGATAACGTTTAAACCATGAAGGATTGTCGGAAGGGCAATATATTTGTGATTGTTAATACCCCATTAAGCCCGAATGTACCTTCTGTGTGCTCAAACATTAATTTAGGAAATAGCCGAAAATATTTTAGAAAAACTTAGAGCAATTGCTCCATCGTATTCTATAAGCATGTTCTTACATGCAATCATTATAAATCTCAACTAGAACCATATAGGCATGCGCATTTTTTGAGATTATCAACATTCTTTAAACAATTGATCAATTTTCAAAATTCTTTATATCTTTCATTTTCTTTTTCATCATTGTCTCATTCTTTTAAATTTGATCATTTCTTGTGAAATGTATCATTAATTTAATTAATAGTATTTTCAAAATTCACATCAAACTACAAACAGTAAAATGAGAGTGTGTAAAATCAAAACAATAAAAGTCTAAATCCATGTAGTAAACATAGAAAAATTATAAAAATATATAGTAGCAACTGAATTAATAAAAGCAGAATGTAAATAAAATGGAATATTTAAATGCATCATGTAAAGGAGAAAATATTATAACTTAAAAAATTTTTATGAGTTTGAGTATATAACATGAGACAATACTTCCTGAAGCGATTTGTGGTAGCTAGTCACTCACACTGCAGGTAACTTACACTGATATCAGAATGTAAATTGTTTGAATATCATAACAAGTTATATAGGTAGTTGCTACCTACTATGGTAAAATTTTATTACATAAAAGTTTACGAAATTTAAAATGAACTTATATGAATAACATATTGAAATAAAGATTAATTATAAATGAGTTTAAGTTACTATAGAAGAAATCAACAATAAAATTTTGACCAAAAATACACTATTTCTGTCCTGTACGAATTAGTTTGCTGATATGTACCTTTGTAGTTTTCCCCTGGTCCGTACAATGTCTAATTAAATAATTGTCATTTCGAAAGCATTGTAAGATTTCATATGGACCAGTATTTTTTGGTTTGAAAGTAGTAGAGGGAATTAGGTTTTTCAAATAAACTATATCTCCAACAGCCAAAGTAGACGGTGTACGACCCTTCAGAAATTTTTCCTTCAGAGAAAAGTAGTGTTTCTCATTTTCTCTTACTAAATTTCTAGATGCCACAATATGTTCTTGTAGATTCCGTAAATAAACAGAAGGTTCCTGAGCATACTGAGGTGGTCGAAACGTGTCAATTGGCAAATTTAAATCTCTACCTAAGAACAAGTTAGCTGGAGTAAAGTTTGTAACAGAATGTTTTGAGTTATTATAATGTAGAACAAAGAATTTTAATCTATCAGACCATTCAATTACATTGTCAGCAAGTGAAGCAACGGATTCCTTAAGGGATCTATGGATACGTTCAATTAAACCATTAGAGCGCGGGTAATAAATAGAAGAATGTCTGTGCTTAATATTAAGTGATTTTAAGTAATCATCAAATTCATCAGATTTAAAATTTGAGGCATTATCAGAAAGTATTACTTTAGCAATTCCAAATCTAGAAAAATAGTCATTAAGAGTTTTAATTATTGAATGAGAAGTAACATTAGCTAACGGAATAGCCTCTAAAAAGCGTGAGTAATGGTCGACAATAGTAAAAATAAAAAATTTTCCATCATGTGACCTAGGTAGTTTTCCTACAACATCTATAGCAAGCATCTCTCCAGGAGCAAGTTCGCATTTGGAAATAAAAGAAGGTTTGGTGTTTGTTTGTTTGCTTTTGTGCGGAAGACATTTTTCACAAGAATTTACAAAGTTTTGGACGTCCTGAACCATACCAATCCAATAATAATGTTTAGCAACGATATCCAAAGTTTTAGCTATGCCAAAGTGTGCCTGATGTGCAAGAGCAATACAGCTATTTATTAAGGTTTTAGGGATGAGAATTTTCTTAGTTCTATTTACATTTTTAGCTTTCTTTTTTGCAAACATTAAAAGATTATTTTCCGGGTTAATTGAATAATTAGGGTTGGTGCATGTTTTATCTAATATTTTATTTCTGATGTCATTAAGTTTTTGATCGTTAAGTTGTTCTTTTAAGATATTTTCAGTTTTAAGTGAGTCATTGGTAGGTATAAAAATATTTAGAGCATTAACAATTAAATTAGGATTATTGGGATAGTCTATCACTCTAGAGAGAAAATCAGCTGGATTGACAAGACCAGGAATGTGTTCAACTTTGTAGTTGAAGCTTTGAAGAAACAAAACCCATCTAGTTATAATTTCTGCCTGTTTCTCTAAGTTTAGATGGTAAGTGAGAGCTTTGGCATCTGTTAAAATAGTAAATTGCCTACCGTAGAGATATTCATGGAAATGTTTTACAGAAGAATATATGGCATAAAATTCACGTTTAATTGATGGATATTTTGATTCAGCTGGGTTTAATTGTTTAGAGTAAAATTCAAGAGGATAAAATTTGTTGTCGTGTTTTTGCAATAAAATTCCACAGATAGCATGCATGGATGCATCTGTCACTAAAAATACTTCCTTACTCTCATCAAATTTTTTGACAGTAGGATTGTTGAGCAAAATATTCTGAATTTTATCAAAGGCATTTTGGCATTCATTACTCCAAAGAAATTTTGACTTTTTATGGGTTAATTTTACAATAGGTTGAACAATTTTAGCAAAGTTATAAATGAGATGTCTGAAGTAATTTATCATTCCTAGATAGCTTTGAACTTGTTTTACATTTGTTGGTACAGGAAATTTAGTAATTTTCTTAACATTATCAGAAGAAGGAGAATGGCCATTTTTATGTAGGTCAAAGCCTAAGTAAGTTATGTTCTCTTTGCAAATTTGAAGTTTAGCAGGATCTAAGGTTAGGTTGAATTCTTTAAGTTTGTCGAATACTTTTTGAAGCCAGAATAACATTTCCTCAAGAGTATCGGCTGCTACGATAATATCATCCAGAAAAAATTGAACATTTTTGCCTTTAAGTTCATTTAAACAACTATTGATTAAGGTATGAAAATAGCTGGTTGAATTGACAAGTCCGAAAGGGAGTCTTTTTGGCATGAAATTACCAAACTCTGTAGCGAAAGCTAATTTAGATCTATCCTTCTCTTGAAGTAAAATTTGAAAAAATGCAGACTTTAAATCTAAAACAGTGTAAAGCTTCTTCCCAGCAATATTTTGCATGATGTCATTGATTCTTGGAAGACAAATTTTGTAAGGCTCTGTGATAGCATTTAATAATCTGTAGTCTATAACCATACGAAATTTAAGTTTGTTAGGATTGTCAGTTGGAACAGATTTCTTTTTAACAAAAATAACCGGAAAGCAATAGTTTGAATTGGAGTTTTCTATGATACCTGCATCTAAGAGAGCAGAAATTTCATTGCGAGCAAATTCTTTAGCAATTTTGGGAATGGGATAGGGTTTAGTTTGAAGAGCAAAGTCATGAAGTAATTTGAATTCCGGAACAACTTTATCTGTACATCCAAGAGTATCATATGAAGTAGAAAATACAGCAGAGTTATTCATTAGAAGTTTAAGAACACGTTTTTTGTCTGAGTCAGGTACGTGGTTTATGGTAAAATTATCTACTTTAAGTTCCTTTTTTCTAAGTTCTAAGATATCCTGAGTTACTAAAGAGTTAATTTGAAAGGTTTCTGAGTTGTTATGATTAGAGATTTGATCTTTAGCAATTGGTTTAATAGATCCCAGTATTACATTTTTCCTGAGTGTGATTTTATCTTTCGAGTTATTGTGGATGTATATAAGAATAGAATTATTTTCATTAGTTTCGTGGAGACTATAATCTAGGTTAATTGGTAATTTAGTAGTTAAAGGACAAAATAAATAGTTAAGAGATTTACTGATTTTAAATTTAGTTTTAAGTTTAATAATTTTGCCTTGGTTGGGTCTGATTATAATTTTATACATGGGTTTTACAAAGTTCTTTTCGTTATCAGGAATATCATCATTAGAAATCAAATTAATGTTCTTGGATGGGGAATAGGTAGCAGCGTTCTCAATTACATCAGAATCCGAAAAATTATTATCATTAAGGTTAGAATTATCAGAAATGAAATTATCAGAATTTAAATTAGAGTTTTCAATACTATCTGGAATTTTGCTTTGGAAAGGAAATCGAAGGTTACCCATAATGAGTTGAGAGTTGGCAGAGTCCAATAAAAGTTTGTTACGATTAAGAAAGTCATATCCTAGAATAATTTAATAGTTGGAGTGCCAGTTATTATGAGTTATGAAGAAAACATTCGAAAACCAAGTGGAGTTAATTTTAAAGCTGAGTTTAACAGTAGAAAAAAATGGGATGGAGGAATTATCTATTGTTTTGATTTGGACAGATCTAGAAAGAAAGTTAAGTTTTTTATATTTTTTGAGAATTTCTATTGCCTTAGGTTGAATTAAAGATAAGTTTGCTCCACTGTCCAAAAGAGCTTCGAAGGAATTTTTATCAAAAGTAAGTTTAATTATGGGCAGTTCTGAATTCTGAGTGCTGCAAGACATTAATGATTTATTGACAGAAGAAAAATTAGAATTTGTACCCTCGTACCTTGCAAGAGAATTTTTACGACGGGTTCTGTTAGAGTGAGGGGGATTATGTTGAAAAATTCTGTCAGAACCCTCTATAAGTTTAAATTCTTTCTTGGATGACGATTGTAGGGTCTGTAATTACGTCTTCCTCTACCCCTGTGAAATCGTGGGATGTAGTTGTGATCATTTCTCCTTTCCTGTCCCGAAACATTACGATGAGGACTAGAAAAATTCGAAAAATTGACATTTCTGCCCTGAAAATTAGCATCTCTGCTAACAAAGTTGGGATTTGAAGAAAAAAATTGTGAATCCCTGTGAAAATTTCCCTGATTGGCTGCACCCAAATAATGCCAGCAGTCCTTGGCATTGTGCGGTTTCCCACAAATTTGACAACTCTTCTTGTCCTCCTGTAATTTTTGCACTAAGTTTGTTAGTTGCAAAAGTTGTTGATTATGATCTGCCTGCTGCTTTAAGAGCAATTGCATGACTGAATCCTGGCTACTGCTGCTGGTAGTCGGAACAGTGTTTAAGTTGTTAACTTCAAAGGCATTTTGTTCTAGCGCCTTTTCAATGTCAACTGCTTTGGCTACGACATCGTCAAAATTAGTAACACCAAACTTTATTACCTCTGTTCGAATATCAGAACGCAGGGCTTCAATGAATTTTGAATACATTAAATTCATTTTTAAGTCTGTCAAATGGGGATTGTTATCAACATCTGGAGCCATTTTACCCACAATTTTACGAATGACCTCTGCTAACTCTTTTACAGATTGTTTTGGTTTTTGCACAGTTCTAGCATACTCGTACGAAGCTTCCTCAAACGTTTGTTCTTTACGAAAACGGTCTCTGAGTAATCTGACAACAGTGTCAAAGTCTTCCTCGTCTCTGATCTGGGGATCACTGGACATAAATTCCAAAGCCTTGTCCCTACAATGCAATCTTACTAAGGGTATTCTATAATTGTCAGGCCAATTTTGAAGATTGCAAATGTCGATAATGCTTCTAATAAAATAGTTAACGTTTTCGTCCTCTTTCCCGTGAAAAAGCGGAATAGCGGACATTAAAGCATTTAAATGCATCGGAATTGCCATGATACCTTTAAATTTAGAAAAACAAAATAAATAAAATATAAACACGTAAGAAAAGTTACTTTTAAGAAAAATTTTATGATTCCCTAAATAATTTCCAACATGTTATCACTATAAAATTTCTTAAATAGTATAGATAATATTGCAATAAAATAATGAAACACAAAATAGTATAAAAATATGAAAACACAAATAATAAAATCAGAATACAGATAATTAAATAAATTATACTAAAATTTTAGTGAAAATTTGTAAAGGAAATTTCACTAAAGTTGAAATCTTTGGTTAAAATATAAAATATATTTGTATTGCACTATTGGAGGCACATGGATTTGAAATCTCAGTTCTAGTATTTAAAATTCATATCAAAGAATGGTAAAATCACAAAGAAATAATTTATTTACTTCAGAATGTAAAATTTGGCAAAATTAAATGCAGATAAAAATTTTGAGACTGCAGAAAGAAAAGTTATTTTAAGTAAATCTAAGAATTTGAGAATTTACAAAAAAATCGTTATAATATCAAACATCGTTAAATATAAGATTTTTGAGATATAAAATATTTTAGAATAGAAAATAGTTAAATTATAAAGATCGTTGCATTCTAAAAGATCGTTACTTTTTAGCACTGAAAGAAGCCAAAATTAATATATAAGTAAGAAGTTAAATTTTCCTGAAAATACTTATATTACAAAACACACAGGTTCAACTTCCTAGGGCTAAGGCACCATAAAATGTCACGTCGTTTCGGATTGGTGTGAAAAATTTAAAGATTGAAAGTAATTTTGAAAAATAGAGATGCAAAAATTAATAAAGTTAAAAGAACTAAAGAAATGCTTTAAAAATGCCAATCCAAAACAACGTCACGGCACGTGATCGTAAAGTGGCAATTAACCCAATAATCGACATAACAGTTAAATTTATAGCAAAAGAATTTAAGAATAAGGCCGGATGAACAATTAAATAAACTTCACTAGATAATTTGGAAAATAGTTAAGATATGAAGTCTATTCTTAGATTAAGATGTAAAGCAAATTAAAGTAACACTCACCCATGTCTTGACAAAACAAAGAAACTGACGTATAACAAATAGATATTTATTGACGAAACAACACATAAACATAAAGGTGTAGAAAGCTTAGTTGGCCAACCAAAACAACAAACATTTAAAAAATTCGTATCATTATATTGAAATTACATATTACTATATCAGGATTTCAGAACTATGATTATGGTAAATTCATTTGTAGAGGACCACGCTGCATCGACGTAAGTTTATAAATTAGGATCAAATAGGATGATCAGAGTTCTTGTATGAAATAACGTTAAGACTTTGAGATAAGTCACTATAATGAAATGAGTTTGTGAAGTGGAATTCTTACAGTAAAAATATGAAGCTAGACAATTTTGGCATATTGCTTGAAGAGCACAATGAAGAGAGGTGAAGTTAAAATCGTTTAAAACGGAACCAAGATGATAGATGGGACACGCTGAGTGAATTCAAAGAGGGAAAAACAGAACTACTTCTATAGATGTATGAATTACTGGAGATTTCAGGCTAAAAAAAGATTTAGCGAAGCTTAGCTGTATGTTAAAACTACTCATTACAGATTGTGCTTCGGGCCTAAGATGATCGATGATGGCCGGAATGGATTGTTTGATGAAGCTGCTAACAATCAGGAAAAGTGAGTTGTAATGTTTCAAGCTATCTTCGTTCCAGGAGATTTCAGGCTAAAAAACTTTAGCGAAGTTTAGCTGGATGTTAAAACAACTCATTACAGATGAAGCTACGGGCCTAAGATGATCGACGATGGCCGGAATGGATGAGGCTGCTAACAATCAGGAAAAGTTACTTGAGTTTTCACTCTAAAATGCAATAACTTTGAAGACTGCTGAAGCTAACATCGTTGAAACGAACTTTCTCTGCGGGACCCGAAGGTCCGCAGCTTAAATAGAGCAACCGAACGCGTTAATCCCTCGCTGACAAGTGATTGAAAACATCGTGCTCAAAAGTCAGTTAGATTTTTGAAAGCTAACTTTCAGCCAATGAGCATCGAGCATTATCGAGCGTTCGCTACGCAACGCAGAGTTGAGATGAATAAAAATCATCATTACTCCTGAATGGCAACGACGCCGTAAAAGTACCCGGATGGACGCTGAGATGGGAGCGCGTCTCTGCCTGAGTGCAATGAACTGTACGCTATTTCTTCCGAGAAATCCTGTCACGTGATCGTAAACAACAAGTATCTTGGGGAAGATGCGCAATCAAAATGTCGATATTTCTGCAAAACAAAACGCGCGATCTTTGAAAAGAGAATTGAATAAATAGAATTTCTTGCCATAACTGCTGAACTAAATAACGTATTTAAAAACCGTAAACGGATTCTTGAAGTAGAATTTTTTATCTATAGATTGAATATGGTTTTAATACAAAATATTTAATATTTAATAATTATGATTTTCGTTTTGGACTTAGAAATATTTCGTATCAGTTTGTATTGACACGCTAAAAACTTATCTTTTTACTGATATTACTTTAACTGAATATTATATTAATGATTTTAATAATTAAAACATTTGATTTATTGATTAATAATATTATTTAATAACAGAATAAAATTACTTTAACGAAATATTTGAAAATTTAGAAAGAAAAAGGACTTTACTGAAAAATGATTATAAGATTAAGTTAAGTGTATAATTAACCGAAATTAATGAATTAAATTAGCCTAGATTAATACAGAAACAATGTACGGTGGCGTAACATTTTCCTCCACACTGTGGAAAAAAAAAGCAAGAAAAAAAAAGAATAAGCTGACGGGTTTTTTCTCAAAGAAAATCTAATATTATACAAGGGTAATAATAAAAATGAAACGTTGAAAACCTCAACGATTGATCTCATGAACATAACAGAAATCAATAAAAAAATGTGCAGATAAACAAGTTCAAAAATCAAAAGTCCAGAAGAACTTGACTAATTTTAGCTGAATCTTGAGCACATATGAAACTTAATAATATAAAACATGAATGTAAATAGTTAACAAAATGGTAAATAAAATATATATGAAGCAAACACAAACAATTACAAATACGCCACAAATAAACACAATATATATATATATATATACATAGTAAGGGTGAGTGAACGAACGAACAAGTGTATAGTGCCTTAATTAAACCAAAAATCTAAAATTATGAAAATCTGAGATGTATAAATGTAATATCCATGTGCACACCATTACAGACTATTGCAATGTTTAAATAAAATCTATAACATATATAACAAGGTAAATAGGAATCTGAGTGCAGAATCAAAGTATATTATATACAGGACAAATACTGAAGAGCAGATGTGATTTGAATGAGACATAATTAACATTAAATCATCATATGTCATTGTAAATAAACTACAAATAGCTATAAGGAAAAAACGTGAGTACATTCCCTATGAATTGTAGCAGTGTCCAATTATTTAAATAAAATTAAAGCTAATTAAATTTTAACCAACTGTTGTTAAATTAGACAACATATTCACAAAAACAAAATTTTGATTCCATAAATTTGATAACGTTTAAACCATGAAGGATTGTCGGAAGGGCAATATATTTGTGATTGTTAATACCCCATTAAGCCCGAATGTACCTTCTGTGTGCTCAAACATTAATTTAGGAAATAGCCGAAAATATTTTAGAAAAACTTAGAGCAATTGCTCCATCGTATTCTATAAGCATGTTCTTACATGCAATCATTATAAATCTCAACTAGAACCATATAGGCATGCGCATTTTTTGAGATTATCAACATTCTTTAAACAATTGATCAATTTTCAAAATTCTTTATATCTTTCATTTTCTTTTTCATCATTGTCTCATTCTTTTAAATTTGATCATTTCTTGTGAAATGTATCATTAATTTAATTAATAGTATTTTCAAAATTCACATCAAACTACAAACAGTAAAATGAGAGTGTGTAAAATCAAAACAATAAAAGTCTAAATCCATGTAGTAAACATAGAAAAATTATAAAAATATATAGTAGCAACTGAATTAATAAAAGCAGAATGTAAATAAAATGGAATATTTAAATGCATCATGTAAAGGAGAAAATATTATAACTTAAAAAATTTTTATGAGTTTGAGTATATAACATGAGACAATACTTCCTGAAGCGATTTGTGGTAGCTAGTCACTCACACTGCAGGTAACTTACACTGATATCAGAATGTAAATTGTTTGAATATCATAACAAGTTATATAGGTAGTTGCTACCTACTATGGTAAAATTTTATTACATAAAAGTTTACGAAATTTAAAATGAACTTATATGAATAACATATTGAAATAAAGATTAATTATAAATGAGTTTAAGTTACTACAGAAGAAATCAACAATAAAATTTTGACCAAAAATACACTATTTCTGTCCTGTACGAATTAGTTTGCTGATATGTACCTTTGTAGTTTTCCCCTGGTCCGTACAATGTCTAATTAAATAATTGTCATTTCGAAAGCATTGTAAGATTTCATATGGACCAGTATTTTTTGGTTTGAAAGTAGTAGAGGGAATTAGGTTTTTCAAATAAACTATATCTCCAACAGCCAAAGTAGACGGTGTACGACCCTTCAGAAATTTTTCCTTCAGAGAAAAGTAGTGTTTCTCATTTTCTCTTACTAAATTTCTAGATGCCACAATATGTTCTTGTAGATTCCGTAAATAAACAGAAGGTTCCTGAGCATACTGAGGTGGTCGAAACGTGTCAATTGGCAAATTTAAATCTCTACCTAAGAACAAGTTAGCTGGAGTAAAGTTTGTAACAGAATGTTTTGAGTTATTATAATGTAGAACAAAGAATTTTAATCTATCAGACCATTCAATTACATTGTCAGCAAGTGAAGCAACGGATTCCTTAAGGGATCTATGGATACGTTCAATTAAACCATTAGAGCGCGGGTAATAAATAGAAGAATGTCTGTGCTTAATATTAAGTGATTTTAAGTAATCATCAAATTCATCAGATTTAAAATTTGAGGCATTATCAGAAAGTATTACTTTAGCAATTCCAAATCTAGAAAAATAGTCATTAAGAGTTTTAATTATTGAATGAGAAGTAACATTAGCTAACGGAATAGCCTCTAAAAAGCGTGAGTAATGGTCGACAATAGTAAAAATAAAAAATTTTCCATCATGTGACCTAGGTAGTTTTCCTACAACATCTATAGCAAGCATCTCTCCAGGAGCAAGTTCGCATTTGGAAATAAAAGAAGGTTTGGTGTTTGTTTGTTTGCTTTTGTGCGGAAGACATTTTTCACAAGAATTTACAAAGTTTTGGACGTCCTGAACCATACCAATCCAATAATAATGTTTAGCAACGATATCCAAAGTTTTAGCTATGCCAAAGTGTGCCTGATGTGCAAGAGCAATACAGCTATTTATTAAGGTTTTAGGGATGAGAATTTTCTTAGTTCTATTTACATTTTTAGCTTTCTTTTTTGCAAACATTAAAAGATTATTTTCCGGGTTAATTGAATAATTAGGGTTGGTGCATGTTTTATCTAATATTTTATTTCTGATGTCATTAAGTTTTTGATCGTTAAGTTGTTCTTTTAAGATATTTTCAGTTTTAAGTGAGTCATTGGTAGGTATAAAAATATTTAGAGCATTAACAATTAAATTAGGATTATTGGGATAGTCTATCACTCTAGAGAGAAAATCAGCTGGATTGACAAGACCAGGAATGTGTTCAACTTTGTAGTTGAAGCTTTGAAGAAACAAAACCCATCTAGTTATAATTTCTGCCTGTTTCTCTAAGTTTAGATGGTAAGTGAGAGCTTTGGCATCTGTTAAAATAGTAAATTGCCTACCGTAGAGATATTCATGGAAATGTTTTACAGAAGAATATATGGCATAAAATTCACGTTTAATTGATGGATATTTTGATTCAGCTGGGTTTAATTGTTTAGAGTAAAATTCAAGAGGATAAAATTTGTTGTCGTGTTTTTGCAATAAAATTCCACAGATAGCATGCATGGATGCATCTGTCACTAAAAATACTTCCTTACTCTCATCAAATTTTTTGACAGTAGGATTGTTGAGCAAAATATTCTGAATTTTATCAAAGGCATTTTGGCATTCATTACTCCAAAGAAATTTTGACTTTTTATGGGTTAATTTTACAATAGGTTGAACAATTTTAGCAAAGTTATAAATGAGATGTCTGAAGTAATTTATCATTCCTAGATAGCTTTGAACTTGTTTTACATTTGTTGGTACAGGAAATTTAGTAATTTTCTTAACATTATCAGAAGAAGGAGAATGGCCATTTTTATGTAGGTCAAAGCCTAAGTAAGTTATGTTCTCTTTGCAAATTTGAAGTTTAGCAGGATCTAAGGTTAGGTTGAATTCTTTAAGTTTGTCGAATACTTTTTGAAGCCAGAATAACATTTCCTCAAGAGTATCGGCTGCTACGATAATATCATCCAGAAAAAATTGAACATTTTTGCCTTTAAGTTCATTTAAACAACTATTGATTAAGGTATGAAAATAGCTGGTTGAATTGACAAGTCCGAAAAGGAGTCTTTTTGGCATGAAATTACCAAACTCTGTAGCGAAAGCTAATTTAGATCTATCCTTCTCTTGAAGTAAAATTTGAAAAAATGCAGACTTTAAATCTAAAACAGTGTAAAGCTTCTTCCCAGCAATATTTTGCATGATGTCATTGATTCTTGGAAGACAAATTTTGTAAGGCTCTGTGATAGCATTTAATAATCTGTAGTCTATAACCATACGAAATTTAAGTTTGTTAGGATTGTCAGTTGGAACAGATTTCTTTTTAACAAAAATAACCGGAAAGCAATAGTTTGAATTGGAGTTTTCTATGATACCTGCATCTAAGAGAGCAGAAATTTCATTGCGAGCAAATTCTTTAGCAATTTTGGGAATGGGATAGGGTTTAGTTTGAAGAGCAAAGTCATGAAGTAATTTGAATTCCGGAACAACTTTATCTGTACATCCAAGAGTATCATATGAAGTAGAAAATACAGCAGAGTTATTCATTAGAAGTTTAAGAACACGTTTTTTGTCTGAGTCAGGTACGTGGTTTATGGTAAAATTATCTACTTTAAGTTCCTTTTTTCTAAGTTCTAAGATATCCTGAGTTACTAAAGAGTTAATTTGAAAGGTTTCTGAGTTGTTATGATTAGAGATTTGATCTTTAGCAATTGGTTTAATAGATCCCAGTATTACATTTTTCCTGAGTGTGATTTTATCTTTCGAGTTATTGTGGATGTATATAAGAATAGAATTATTTTCATTAGTTTCGTGGAGACTATAATCTAGGTTAATTGGTAATTTAGTAGTTAAAGGACAAAATAAATAGTTAAGAGATTTACTGATTTTAAATTTAGTTTTAAGTTTAATAATTTTGCCTTGGTTGGGTCTGATTATAATTTTATACATGGGTTTTACAAAGTTCTTTTCGTTATCAGGAATATCATCATTAGAAATCAAATTAATGTTCTTGGATGGGGAATAGGTAGCAGCGTTCTCAATTACATCAGAATCCGAAAAATTATTATCATTAAGGTTAGAATTATCAGAAATGAAATTATCAGAATTTAAATTAGAGTTTTCAATACTATCTGGAATTTTGCTTTGGAAAGGAAATCGAAGGTTACCCATAATGAGTTGAGAGTTGGCAGAGTCCAATAAAAGTTTGTTACGATTAAGAAAGTCATATCCTAGAATAATTTAATAGTTGGAGTGCCAGTTATTATGAGTTATGAAGAAAACATTCGAAAACCAAGTGGAGTTAATTTTAAAGCTGAGTTTAACAGTAGAAAAAAATGGGATGGAGGAATTATCTATTGTTTTGATTTGGACAGATCTAGAAAGAAAGTTAAGTTTTTTATATTTTTTGAGAATTTCTATTGCCTTAGGTTGAATTAAAGATAAGTTTGCTCCACTGTCCAAAAGAGCTTCGAAGGAATTTTTATCAAAAGTAAGTTTAATTATGGGCAGTTCTGAATTCTGAGTGCTGCAAGACATTAATGATTTATTGACAGAAGAAAAATTAGAATTTGTACCCTCGTACCTTGCAAGAGAATTTTTACGACGGGTTCTGTTAGAGTGAGGGGGATTATGTTGAAAAATTCTGTCAGAACCCTCTATAAGTTTAAATTCTTTCTTGGATGACGATTGTAGGGTCTGTAATTACGTCTTCCTCTACCCCTGTGAAATCGTGGGATGTAGTTGTGATCATTTCTCCTTTCCTGTCCCGAAACATTACGATGAGGACTAGAAAAATTCGAAAAATTGACATTTCTGCCCTGAAAATTAGCATCTCTGCTAACAAAGTTGGGATTTGAAGAAAAAAATTGTGAATCCCTGTGAAAATTTCCCTGATTGGCTGCACCCAAATAATGCCAGCAGTCCTTGGCATTGTGCGGTTTCCCACAAATTTGACAACTCTTCTTGTCCTCCTGTAATTTTTGCACTAAGTTTGTTAGTTGCAAAAGTTGTTGATTATGATCTGCCTGCTGCTTTAAGAGCAATTGCATGACTGAATCCTGGCTACTGCTGCTGGTAGTCGGAACAGTGTTTAAGTTGTTAACTTCAAAGGCATTTTGTTCTAGCGCCTTTTCAATGTCAACTGCTTTGGCTACGACATCGTCAAAATTAGTAACACCAAACTTTATTACCTCTGTTCGAATATCAGAACGCAGGGCTTCAATGAATTTTGAATACATTAAATTCATTTTTAAGTCTGTCAAATGGGGATTGTTATCAACATCTGGAGCCATTTTACCCACAATTTTACGAATGACCTCTGCTAACTCTTTTACAGATTGTTTTGGTTTTTGCACAGTTCTAGCATACTCGTACGAAGCTTCCTCAAACGTTTGTTCTTTACGAAAACGGTCTCTGAGTAATCTGACAACAGTGTCAAAGTCTTCCTCGTCTCTGATCTGGGGATCACTGGACATAAATTCCAAAGCCTTGTCCCTACAATGCAATCTTACTAAGGGTATTCTATAATTGTCAGGCCAATTTTGAAGATTGCAAATGTCGATAATGCTTCTAATAAAATAGTTAACGTTTTCGTCCTCTTTCCCGTGAAAAAGCGGAATAGCGGACATTAAAGCATTTAAATGCATCGGAATTGCCATGATACCTTTAAATTTAGAAAAACAAAATAAATAAAATATAAACACGTAAGAAAAGTTACTTTTAAGAAAAATTTTATGATTCCCTAAATAATTTCCAACATGTTATCACTATAAAATTTCTTAAATAGTATAGATAATATTGCAATAAAATAATGAAACACAAAATAGTATAAAAATATGAAAACACAAATAATAAAATCAGAATACAGATAATTAAATAAATTATACTAAAATTTTAGTGAAAATTTGTAAAGAAAATTTCACTAAAGTTGAAATCTTTGGTTAAAATATAAAATATATTTGTATTGCACTATTGGAGGCACATGGATTTGAAATCTCAGTTCTAGTATTTAAAATTCATATCAAAGAATGGTAAAATCACAAAGAAATAATTTATTTACTTCAGAATGTAAAATTTGGCAAAATTAAATGCAGATAAAAATTTTGAGACTGCAGAAAGAAAAGTTATTTTAAGTAAATCTAAGAATTTGAGAATTTACAAAAAAATCGTTATAATATCAAACATCGTTAAATATAAGATTTTTGAGATATAAAATATTTTAGAATAGAAAATAGTTAAATTATAAAGATCGTTGCATTCTAAAAGATCGTTACTTTTTAGCACTGAAAGAAGCCAAAATTAATATATAAGTAAGAAGTTAAATTTTCCTGAAAATACTTATATTACAAAACACACAGGTTCAACTTCCTAGGGCTAAGGCACCATAAAATGTCACGTCGTTTCGGATTGGTGTGAAAAATTTAAAGATTGAAAGTAATTTTGAAAAATAGAGATGCAAAAATTAATAAAGTTAAAAGAACTAAAGAAATGCTTTAAAAATGCCAATCCAAAACAACGTCACGGCACGTGATCGTAAAGTGGCAATTAACCCAATAATCGACATAACAGTTAAATTTATAGCAAAAGAATTTAAGAATAAGGCCGGATGAACAATTAAATAAACTTCACTAGATAATTTGGAAAATAGTTAAGATATGAAGTCGATTCTTAGATTAAGATGTAAAGCAAATTAAAGTAACACTCACCCATGTCTTGACAAAACAAAGAAACTGACGTATAACAAATAGATATTTATTGACGAAACAACACATAAACATAAAGGTGTAGAAAGCTTAGTTGGCCAACCAAAACAACAAACATTTAAAAAATTCGTATCATTATATTGAAATTACATATTACTATATCAGGATTTCAGAACTATGATTATGGTAAATTCATTTGTAGAGGACCACGCTGCATCGACGTAAGTTTATAAATTAGGATCAAATAGGATGATCAGAGTTCTTGTATGAAATAACGTTAAGACTTTGAGATAAGTCACTATAATGAAATGAGTTTGTGAAGTGGAATTCTTACAGTAAAAATATGAAGCTAGACAATTTTGGCATATTGCTTGAAGAGCACAATGAAGAGAGGTGAAGTTAAAATCGTTTAAAACGGAACCAAGATGATAGATGGGACACGCTGAGTGAATTCAAAGAGGGAAAAACAGAACTACTTCTATAGATGTATGAATTACTGGAGATTTCAGGCTAAAAAAAGATTTAGCGAAGCTTAGCTGTATGTTAAAACTACTCATTACAGATTGTGCTACGGGCCTAAGATGATCGATGATGGCCGGAATGGATTGTTTGATGAAGCTGCTAACAATCAGGAAAAGTGAGTTGTAATGTTTCAAGCTATCTTCGTTCCAGGAGATTTCAGGCTAAAAAACTTTAGCGAAGTTTAGCTGGATGTTAAAACAACTCATTACAGATGAAGCTACGGGCCTAAGATGATCGACGATGGCCGGAATGGATGAGGCTGCTAACAATCAGGAAAAGTTACTTGAGTTTTCACTCTAAAATGCAATAACTTTGAAGACTGCTGAAGCTAACATCGTTGAAACGAACTTTCTCTGCGGGACCCGAAGGTCCGCAGCTTAAATAGAGCAACCGAACGCGTTAATCTCTCGCTGACAAGTGATTGAAAACATCGTGCTCAAAAGTCAGTTAGATTTTTGAAAGCTAACTTTCAGCCAATGAGCATCGAGCATTATCGAGCGTTCGCTACGCAACGCAGAGTTGAGATGAATAAAAATCATCATTACTCCTGAATGGCAACGACGCCGTAAAAGTACCCGGATGGACGCTGAGATGGGAGCGCGTCTCTGCCTGAGTGCAATGAACTGTACGCTATTTCTTCCGAGAAATCCTGTCACGTGATCGTAAACAACAAGTATCTTGGGGAAGATGCGCAATCAAAATGTCGATATTTCTGCAAAACAAAACGCGCAATCTTTGAAAAGAGAATTGAATAAATAGAATTTCTTGCCATAACTGCTGAACTAAATAACGTATTTAAAAACCGTAAACGGATTCTTGAAGTAGAATTTTTTATCTATAGATTGAATATGGTTTTAATACAAAATATTTAATATTTAATAATTATGATTTTCGTTTTTGGACTTAGAAATATTTCGTATCAGTTTGTATTGACACGCTAAAAACTTATCTTTTTACTGATATTACTTTAACTGAATATTATATTAATGATTTTAATAATTAAAACATTTGATTTATTGATTAATAATATTATTTAATAACAGAATAAAATTACTTTAACGAAATATTTGAAAATTTAGAAAGAAAAAGGACTTTACTGAAAAATGATTATAAGATTAAGTTAAGTGTATAATTAACCGAAATTAATGAATTAAATTAGCCTAGATTAATACAGAAACAATGTACGGTGGCGTAACATCAGGCGATAATTTAAAAAGTTTCTTTTTTCCGTTTTTGTGGGTGTGATTTTATAATAAAAATACAAAAAGTGGCAAATTTGGATGGTAACATAAACTGTAAGGAAAGTTGTGGATTTTCATATTGCTTTTATGGCAAATAAGGATTCTTGCCCCTCTTTTCTTAAGAAAGCATGCAACTGTTTGGCTACTATTTTTGTATAAATGCTACTATTTGGCTACTATTTTTTTCATTGTAGGCTACTAAAGCAACTATTTTTTATGCCATTAGGCAGTGGCATCCCTGTGTATGTAAAAGATGTCAATTATTATGTTGCAAATTGATGAACTCTGCGATTTCAGTGATGTTACAAAAGTGCTATAGTGCATCAAATATTGTACAAAAAAATTCAAGGATTGACACATAAGCAAAGGGTGATAGATTTCTCAGTTTAAACTATTGTATATCTATATCTACAACTGTGTGCATTGACACCTACATAAAACAGGGATGAGATTCTTCCGACTTTTCGTAAATTTTTGAGAAAATTTCCGATTTTTATCTGTTAAAAAAAAAAAAATCCGACTTTTGACGTTTTTTCCTATCTGGCAACAAAAAGAAAATGCGCCAAACGAGACATCAGGGGTGATTCTGGTCCGAATTTTCCGAAAAATTAAGGGAATGATTTCCGAAAAAAAAATATATATATATCGGTCATAAATTTGGACATAAAATGTATCGGTATTTTGGCAAATGATCACCGAAAAAAATCAATCATGTCATTCGTTCGAAGAAAAGTCGCCAATTTTGTCAAAGGGTCGCGGGGGAAATGTGACTTTCGTCAGAAAATCGTGAAAAAACGGCAAATTTCATCAAAAACATTGCGAAAAGCGGCAAATTTCGTCAAAAGATCGTGAAAAAAATGGCAAAATTTGTCAACAGATCGCCGGGAAAACGGGACTTTCGTCAGAGAATCGCAAAAAAAAAAAAGGGCAAAATTCGTCAAAAACATTGCGAAAAATGGCAAATTTTGCAAAAGATCGTGGGAAAAACAAGAGTTTCTTCAGAGAATCGTGAAAAAACGGCAAAATTCGTCAAAAACATTGCAAAAAACGGCAAATTTCGTTAAAAGATCGCCGTAAAACGTCAAATTTTGTCGACAGATCGCAGGTAAAACGTGACTTTCGTCAGAAAATCGCGAAAAAAACGGCAAATTTCGTCAAAAAATCACGAAAAAACGGCAAATTTCGTCAAAAGATCACAAAAAACGACAAATTTCATCAAAAACATTGCGAAAAATGGCAAATTTCGTCAAAAGATCGCGAAAAAACAAATTTTGTCAACAGACCGCGGGAAAAAACGTGACTTTTGTCAGAGAATCGCATAAAAACGGCAAATTTCGTCAAAAACATTGCAATAAAGGGCAAATTTCGTCAAAAGATCGCGAAAAAATGACAAATTTTGTCAACTAATCGCGAAAAAATGACAAATTTTGTCAACTAATCGCGAAAAACGGCAAATTTTGTCAAAAAATTGCGGAAAAAAAAAAACCCCTGTAAATTTTATCGACAGATCGCGAAAAAAACTGAAAATTTCGTCAAAAGATCGTGCAAAAAACGCAAATAGATAGAAGTTCAGATCAAATATATATGATTGCTTTTTAAAACTTATTCTTGCTGGTAAAAAATTTTCAACTTTCATTCTTAAATTCAAAATTTGACACCATTAATTTTATTTTTTATAAAGAATAAAATGAAACTTTATGTTGCAAACTGTAAATTCATTATTTTAAAAAACGTTTAAAAAAATCTTGCATTATTTTATTTTTATTATTAATAATTTCTTTATTAATAAAGAATTATTATTCATAACTGTATATTTTTCTGAGAAGACAAAATCCATTCCTGGTATTTATAATGATTTTTAAATTGTTTTAAAACATATTTTATGTCATTTGCTTTAAAAGCATTTCTAAAGTTATTAAGTATATACAACTTTAATATTAATCAAAATTAATTTAATTTTTATGATTATTTTATGTTTGCATTTAAAAAACAAAAGTCATAGAAAACTCTCCTGATTTCTTTTTAAAAATCTCTTTATTTTCACCCTCTGGAACTTGGCAATTCTGCAAAAGTGAAATTCTATATAATACTGGAAAAAAGTCTGTTTTAAGTTTTACTTCGTGGTATTTGTCAATATTGCAAAAAAAATCATAAATTCTGTACGTATAATTTTTAATCAAAATAATGTTTAGTATAAATATGAAGGTACTCTTGTAATGAAATTTACTGCATGGTAATAATAATAAAAAGTTGCAAGAGAGTTATTTGTATTTTTTCTTTATTTCTGCATTTTGATTAGTTTGCTGTTTTAAATCAGAACTACTGTACATAAAACTTAACAGTTTATAGGACTTATAGATGTATAGAAAACATTAAGTAAATAATTTTTTGTTGTAGTAAAATTATTCTAATATAAGTATGTAGTATTATTATACATTATTGCTGTGTATTTATGAGAAATAATTGCATTTTTAATTTTAATTTTAAAAACTGTTTTGTGATGTATTTGAGTAATATAGTTTTAGGCATTTTTTCCTTTTGTGCAAAATATGGTTTCGCGCACGGTTTTTTAGTTTTTAATTTTGAGCTTACGCGTATTTTCAGACTTTTTGTTCTTTACCCATTCTCATGCCCGATAAAATTACATAACTAGTTTTGATTCAATAACTAATTTCAATTGAAGTTAGAGGTCTGCATGTGCTAAAATTTTATTCCAGATCAACTCAATTTCTTCAAAATTGACGATGATTCTTAACCAACATTATCCTAGTATTAAAATTTTTTTAGAAGAATATTGCATACATATTTATGCAAAAGTTTTCAAATATAGTGTTTTTCAGATTATATCTGAAAGCCATGATGCTATGGAATAACAATATTAATAACTTTGTGCAATTATATACAAGAAGACTCATTAGAAAATATAGTTTAAAATGAAAAGAAATGAATATAAAATATAGTTTAACTGCAAGTTTTAAAATTGAAAGATCTTGCAAACAAAAAAAAATCGACCCAATCCCTAACGACTAAACTTCAGGCATATATATGATACCTTTTACATATAAAATAAATCATAAAAACTCAATTACATGGGCATGACATCTAGAAAATTTAAAGACAGACTCAAAGGACATATTGCAGACATAAAGTATAGTAAACTCTCAACAGCTCTATCAAGGTAAAACCAAAAACATCAACATAGATTTCAGTAAAGCAAAGAATCATAGCCTGTACCCCCAAATTACTACGCATCAATTATCAGATAATCTTTAGATATTTTAAATCAAGGAAAGAACACCTGCAATGATATGCTCCCCTATAATATATCCATGATCTGGTATAGCGCACTCAATAAATCTGGTGATTTTGGAACGTAGCTATAATATCCTACCCCACACTTCTTTCTCCTCCTTCACTCCTCCCCTCCTTTGAAATGGACTCGTCTCTGGCTATTTAACCAACGTACATACATGAACTTTCACTTTCCGAAATTCCCCTAGAGATGACAGTTTAGAGCACTCGAGATTTTAACATCTTTTGATGTGTTTTTATGTTTAATAATCTTTTTATATATTTGCACCTTTTTAGTAAAAATATAAATATTCTTATGTTTCATTCAAAAAAGAAACAAGTTGGAAATTATACGTCAAATATGACAAATGGGGTGCATTTGTACAATAACTAGTTTTATAAATATTCAGAACTTGGTGCAATAGCTGTTGTATGTACTCATATGCAAAAATGCATGAAAAAAAAAAAAATTGTTTTACGTGCAAATCTTCATATTATAGATATTAATTTTATTTTGTGAAATGAAATTTTAATACACTTTTACAAACGATTAAAATTCTGTTACATTAAAATTATACTATGCACAAATATCCAATACAAGACAATATAAAAAAAATCATTTCAGTGAAATGGATTGTATCATCTGTTATTATGGTATGATTAATTTCCATAATAAAATAAGTACATTTTAAGTTGGCAATATTTTATCTTGTTGATATTTACTGAAAATTCCAATGGTAAACTTTTTGAAAATTTCAGAACTTGAAATTCATATTTTTCCATTTAATATCTAATTCTCCGTTAAACATTTATCCAAAAAACTGTTGGTAGATTATATGATTGCTATAACTAAACAATTTTAGTATACAAATTCAGTAATACGGAAATAATAGGATTCTATCTTAACCCCTTGAAGGGCGGTGGTATATAATATATACCACTTAAGTTTAATTCCCAAACTCCCCAATGACACCGGAAATTTAGAATCAAATTTTGATTTTATAATATACGTGAAGAAAAAATTTTTTTATTTTGAAATAAATTTGTTGTTAAATCCCAGTGTGAATCAATGATTTCAACATTTTCGGAACACAAGTACTTTGCCCCTAAAAGGGTTAAATAGGACTTGATCACTATGGCAACCTAGAATCATTACCTGTCATGGGATATCATTGAATTAATTACATATGATATGATTTAACAGAATGAAGAAAACTTTTTTAATTAATATCCTTTTAAGTTTTGATTTGATTTTCATAAAATTTGAAATGACTCAACAAAATTCTGCAACGATTCTATATATTAAATTTCAAACCATTCGGTTGGGTAGTTTTCGCGCTGTTATATGCAGGCAGACGGGTGGACCAGGCAGAAACTATAGGTGCTACATATTTATATAACTACGAACACACCTAAAAATGGCTTAAGAAAATCACAATTTTAAAGCTCTGTAAAGAAAGGAGGGAAAAATTAAATGTTTCTCTGTAATTAAATCACAATAAATTTCTAAAGTTTTTTTTTTTTTTTTCCCTTAAAGCACACTATTATTTTTAGGGTGGGGTTAGGCTCACACAACCTGGAAAGAATGATGTCCAGGCCTAGTCGGACCCAAGTCTTTAAAAAAAAGAAAAAAATAGCCAGGCTTGGGCTTTGGGCTAAGCCTGGGTCTGTGCCGAACAATAGTTAAGGTCACTCTATGAATTAACAAAATAGAATAATAATCTGTATAAATTTTTGTTTGTATAAACATCTAGCTTATTTGATGAAATCATTAATATGAGTCATTTAGTAAGTGATTCACATTAATGATTACTACTTTTTTGCAAGATTTTTAATGAAATCTATATGTAAATATTTTTATTTGCTCATATATTAAGTTTAATTTTTTATCATGAAAGATTAGAATATGTATTTTTGCTTGAGTGGAGTCTGTAAAAATGTTTTAATTTTTCTTGCTTGTTTGTTTAGTTGTAATTTAACTGTAATCCAAGCAAAAAATAAGTGTATAAACTCTGAATAATTTTACTTTTTTACAGTGAAAAGCATAAAGCAGCCCAGAATATGTTTATTGAAGCTGCAAGAATGAGTCCCAAAGATCCTGATCCTGATGTACAAAATGGTTTAGGAGTTCTTTTTAATTTGTCTGGAGATTATGAAAAGGCAATAGACTGCTTTAAAGCTGCTTTGCAAGTTAGACCAGATGTAAGAGAAATTCAATCTTATTTAGTTAATTTTAGTTGCAATAATTTTATTTTTGCTGTGTATGGTTATATGTTATAGATCAGGGGTTCCTAAACTTTTAGAACTGGCCACCACTAAATTGGAAACTTGTACTTTTACCATACCATCAGCATAGATGCCAACATCTCCAGAAACTCTGAAGTTTCTACGGATGTAGGGTAAAATATGGTAGTGTGGTAATAAAATTAAAAATACGAAAATCCTTGCTAACAAAAATAATCGTGAATTTTGTCAATCAGTCGTGGCAAAAAATTACTGATTTCATCAATCAGTCACAGCAAAAAATCACTGATTTTGTCAATCAGTCATTGAAATATATCGCGAAAGGATCAGTGTCCATAAGTCGTGTTTTTGGCCCATGAAATAAGCCTAAACTCGATTTTGTTATACTGACTTAATTATTTCACACTTTTTAATATTAAAAGGTTTATCCTGTAAGATTTCAACAATAGTTTTTTGCATTTTGTTCGGATTTATGACTTACACAAGCTCAAAGTTCGTAATATTCATTGTTTTTTATGAAAAATATGCAATTTCTCCTCATTTTACCTCAATTATTTATATGAGCGCAATCGTGCAGCACTTTCTTCTTTACATATATTATAAAATACATCAAAATGTACAATATATGTAAAAATAAAAGTATTGCAAAGCTGCGCTCAGAGTAAAATATTAAATATATTAAAAATTGTGGTAAAATTAGGCGAAATTGCGTATTTTTCATCAAAAACTACGAATAATACGAACTTTGAGCTTGTGTAAGTTATATAAATTCAAACAAAATGCAAAAATATTGTTGAAATCGTACAGGATAAACCTTCTAATTTTAAAAAATGAAATAATTAAGTCAGTATAACAAAAACGAATTTTAGTCTTATTTCATGAGCCAAAAACATGGCTTATGGACCCTGATCCTTTGTTGATCGATCATTGATAAAGAAATCGCGGATTTCATCATTTAGTTGAAGGGAAAAAAATTGTAAATTTCATCAATTTATCTCGGAAGAAAAATTGAATTTCACCAATTAGTCGTAGGAAAAAATCCCAAATTTCGTCAATCACTTGCGCCAAAAAATCAAGAATTTCGTCACCCTTTGAGACAGTTTTCTATTTCCAGTTTCCAAAATTTCACCAATTTGTCCTTTTTTGATATTTTATTTATTAATTATTGTTTTATAATTTTTGTTATAATTCTTCAGTTAATTTCTTTGAACACTAAACATCGAAAAGCTAATAAAAAAGTTTTTTTTTTTTAGCATTTATCTTTTTCCTAGTTGATTCCACTTCAATAATATTTTTAAAAATATAAAATTTTCTTAGATTCTCTTATTCTTTTCATTATTATTGACATTACTTTAATGTATATCTAAATTCAAAACTGTTCACTTTCATTTTTAAAATTTAATTTGCCATAAAAAAATATTAAAAATTATATTTATAAGCAAAAAACTTTAAATAGCAAATTGGTACTTAAAACAATTTTTCGTGAAACCAGAGCCAATTTGCAGGAATTAACTGCAGAACTTTTAAGTTGTGATGCTGTTGTGAACATTTGTTGGCAGCTTCAGCCAAGAGCCTGGAGTTTTTCGCTCAGTTGGGAAGATTACATCTCATATGATTTCTTTACCATTTAGAATAATTGTGTCTTAATCTAGTGTAATCATGTTTCCAGTGTTTACTGGAGGTGCCATTACCTGTGATTTATTCTGTTGTGCTGATTCAGATATCAGACCAGATGCTATGATCATTAAGGTTAACTGGGTGAATAAGTTCAGCCATATTCGTCTGGAATGGCTCAGTTGGTAGAGCATTGGCAGCTTCAGCCAAAGGATCCCGGGTTTGAATCCTGGCCCAGACTTGTTCTTGGGAAGATTACATCTCATGATTTCTTTATTAATTAGAATAATTGTCTTAATCTAGTTATAATCAAGAGTCAGGGCTATACAGTAGAGTAAAATTGTCGCAAAGAATATGGCATATATGTTCAGAAATTGTGAAAATTGTTTCCATAAAGTGTGAACAACATATTTTTTGTGTGATATAAGGGGCTGTACATATATAACGTTATCAACATTTTGGTAATTTTGGACCCCCTCCCCCCACTTACAATATCATATGTTATCATTAATTGAACACCCCCCCCCCTTAATAATATTATCAATTAATAAAAATTCTTATTTTTAGCTTTTTTAATTTAATTTTTTTTGCATTTGCAGTGATATACTGATATGGTTATACAATTATTATTCACATACTTTATGGATTCCAATGAAGAGAATAAGTCAATAAAATATTACTATTATACTTATGAAATAACTTTATGTCAAATAACATGTGATAGTTATTATTTAAAAATATTTAATAATAGCTTAATGTCCCATAATTAATGCATTCAACATTAATGTTGTCTGTTTGCATATGTCCCCTTCACGGCTCACAGGGAGGGTGAAATCAGAACTTCTTATCAACAAAACAAGTGAAAAACATTTATTTTTCTTTCTTTACTAAACTAATAAACACAACAAGTATCATTTCAAACATATTTCACACCTGGTTTCTGCAACAGCGAATTATATGCACATATGGCAGAAGTGAAAGGAATGCCGAATGTTGGGGTATTCCATATTTAAAAGAATGAAATGATTTTATAATCATTTAATGGCTTTAATAGCTTAATATTTCCATTATAGATAAAAGAAAACAAAAAAAGATTTTTGATGTAAAGAAAAAGTTACATAAAAAAATTGTTGGATCAAAAATGATAATGATATCAAAATACAACCCCCTCTCTCTAGAGATATCTTACAATATCCAGTGTCCCTCCCCTTCCACATTTATGTTATTGTAAATTGACTGCTTGTATGTTAAAAGTTTTTATTCAGTGGATAAAAATTCCTATCCTTTCCAGTAAAAGTTACAAAATTAATTTGTTAGCCTGACTTTGTTTCTCGTTTTTACATTCTTTAAATTTACTTCTCCCTTTTCTTCTCTTTTCAGGATAGTTTATTATGGAACAGAATCGGAGCAACCTTAGCTAACAATAATCAATCTGCAGAAGCCATAGAAGCTTACCATCGTGCCCTAGAATTATATCCAGGTTTTATTCGTTCTCGTTTTAATTTGGGTATTAGCTGCATCAATCTTGGTGCTGTGACGTAAGTATTTCTTTTTTTCTTACCTCTTCTTTTTAATTTAGTATGCTTATTCACTATTTTTTATACTTTATTGATAATAACACTAATACACTACAAAGTCCCAAATCCAGAATAATCTTAATCTCGGTGATTTAGGATTTTTCTGAATTTTGGATCATTTGCATTATATTTGTCAAGAAGAAACTAATCTAACACCCCACCATCTTCCCTTTCTTCATCCTGTGAATTATTTATATCAGGAAAGCATTAGAAACACTAAAAAAAAAAAATACTAAAGAAGATATTTTAATATTTATAAATAGTTAAAAGAACTAATTACAATTACCACAAAAAAAAGTTCAATTTTTAATGTTTTTTCAAATTTTGTGGCAATTTTTCCACATTAGTGGAAGGCCCAGTATACTAAATGGTGACCTCTTTTCAATAAAGTTTATTTGGAATTTAGAGCTTTTGGACATTCTACGGTGATTTTTTGATATTTGTAAAAGGCATTTGCTTTCAAACTGTTAGCCTAATATAGTAAATTTTGTCCTGCAATTTTTCAAAAGAAAAAAAAGCTATTTAGCAAAATATCTGGATTTAAGACTTTGTAGTATATTCTAAGAAATTCTTAAAAATAGCTCTCATCTTGCGGAAACTTCATTGGAGCCAAAAATCCACGAATTTACTTATTTTAAACTAGCAGGAACAAATATCACCCCACTGGGTGATACTTAAATAAGCTTCAATTATATTCTATTAGTTAAAACTAATTTTAATTTTTTTTTTAACTAATAAACATTTAAAACTTTTTGTTTTGATTAAATATGCTTTTAAGATTTTCCTATAATTAAATAAGCATTTAAAATCTTTTTACATTAAATAAGTACATTTCATATTGATGAAATGGAAATTCACTTATTGTACATATATATTTATGTTTTAAAAGATTTATATTATTGGTCTGTGGAAAATTAAAAATTATTAACTTAGTGGTCTGTGAGGTCCAAAAGGTTTGTGACTAGTGTTCTAGAATTTAACAGACCAAATAAAATTATTAATGTTTTTGGATAATCCTTCTTCAATACATATGTTAAATAAAGATTATAAGCATGTGTTAATTGTAATGCACTATTAATCTGCTAAAAGAAGTTTAGTAAAAAAATTTGTGGGAGGGAAGGATGATTGTGATCACATTTCTTTTTAAAAGGGCTGGATGGATTACACTTTTTTTTGTTCCCACTGGATTATTTATACTTACTATATACATTATGTATTTAATTGTAGAATAACAAACAATTTAAAAGAGATTATATAATATACAGTATAACTACACTTTTATATTCCCAGAATTCACATTTTCCTGTAATTTACTTTTCTGTACCTCCTTTGTAGTGTGTAAACAGTACCAGATTACTGCAGGGGTTAACTTCCACCAATATTTTTGTATGATATTTTTGCCTTATTTAAACAATGAATTCTTTATCTCAAATAAGGCAAAAATTTCCTTTATAAAAGGCTGTTGAAAGTTTACTCTTGCAGTGTGCAGTGTAATAGCAGGGTTCTACTATATTGCCTGATTGTTGGTCTTTGTATTTAAACTGTACTCTACATTTAAAGAAAAAGGCAAAATACTCTGCAAAAATTACAGTGTCATTTAAAAAAGGAGGGGGAGGAAGCTAGGGAACAGCATCTTTTTTTTAAAAAAAGTTCTAACAGGAACATTAGAAAAAGAGTTTGAACACTATCGTGTAAATAACAAAAAATAGCTTACATCATGTTGATGTAAGCATGCAACACGCACAATTTTGTCAGAGCTTTCATTTTATGATGTCCTAACAAGTGTCTATTAACACTTTGACATAGTTGAAAATGTTCGTATTCTGTCTGGGTTTTGACTTTCATAAATGCACTTAGATTGCTAAGAAATTGCTATGTTATTGAAGTCATTTATATCATATTCCCTTTTGGAAATGAAGTATACAATTATAATTCCTTTATAATTCAGAGTTGCATAAAAATTTGAATACATTGCACTGTGTACACTAGAGATGAGACTGGCTCAGCCCAGGCCCGAGACGGGCTCGGGCTCGATTTTTATACCCGCCTTCGGGCCCGGGCTCATTCTTTCTGAAACTGACAATTTTATTTATAGAAAAAATAACTTTTTCCTCTAAAAAATTACATATTCTATTTCTCGTAATTTTAATGTTATTTTGATCAGAATGAATAGAAGGGGAAACAGGAATCTTATTTTTCTTTAAAAGAAAATTTAGGATATTTGCGACGCGACTGACGACTGGGTGATATGATGGCGTCATAGCGAAGAGGCTCCAATATAATATTTGTTGCTATATTTTCGTTTATGACATTAGGATATTTTTTTTATTAGACCGTTTATTTTATTTTATTATTTTAGAGATTTAATGCGAGATGAATATTTTTTTTTCATTCTTAATCAATCAGCCTTAGCTTAGGTTTGCAAATTTTTAGTCTTCTATTGTGTGCAAGTCATACTCGCTTGTCATATGAAGACAACGTTAGTGATTATATTTTTAATTGTGACGTCTGTTGATGCTAAAGCTCTGCTCTGCCCATTTACGAAGTCACTTTCATTCGTAAGTAGATATAATTGTCATATATTGTTATTCCGATAGAAAGAAATCAAAGAGTGTTTCAACTTTTCCTATAAAAGCACAGGATCTTTCAGATACCGGTGTCAAATTTTTAATTTAAGCTGAATTTCAGGAAAATGAAATATTGCTTTAATTAAGGACAATTATAAGTTACGATATAAACCTTTTATAGGAAATATGAAACGTTGTTAGATTCTTCTGCATAGAAATAGTAATTTCAATCATTTTTTCATAAAACGCACTCCGTTAATATGTCCGTCAGATTTGCTTGTTGGGAGAAAAAAATATTTACATCCTTCTAAGGAAGTATATTTTTATTTGATACCAAACTTCTCTTTTGATAAGATAGAATGTAAATTTCCATAAAATTAATTATGTGCACCGGATGAACAGTTATTTTCACGTACGAAGTTTTTTAAAAATGAGATATTACTTTTAAAACAATTTTTAAATATTATGCAATTTTTTCGGGCTCTGGCTCTAATGACACAAAATTTTTCGGGCTCGGGTGAGCTTGGATTTAAAAATCATCGAGCTCGGGCGGGCCCGGGCTCCAAAAAGAGAGCCCGAACTCATCTCTAGTGTACACAATACTAGTTTGAAATCCATCTTAATGATATTGCTCTACTTCAAATATTGGAAAATTGATGTGTTTTATTCTGATGTTCTACAACATGTTTTCTACATAAAATAGTGTGCATAGGATTTATCATTAGTTTACAGGATCGCACAAAATAATTTATTACATTACAGTCCATTGGCAGTAATTGTTTGTAGTGCCTTTTAACAATGCTATAATTTCAAACTAATCTAAATTGATATATATATAACTAAATATCACTAAAGCATCTCTCTTACACAAAATCATGCATGAAATAATATGTATAGTTGTTTTACAGGTACACTCAAAACCATTCTAACACATTATCGTCTATCAGTGATAATTATTGAAAATGTGTTTTCAAGAATAACTAAGTTTTTGTATATTATTTTGTGGTGTGTGTAAGTTCTATAGATTATAAGCAAGGCCACACAAATATATTAGAATATATTACCATTTATGGGTGGGAATTGCTGAAAGTAGATTTTCAATATTGTTATCAATTTTATACCTTAATTATTTTATTATACTAATTTAATACTTCAATAAATTTTATTATATTATACAGTGTCTTAAGAATCTAAATACTTATACAGAACTATACAAAAGAATTGGGATACATTGCCATAGATGATAATTGCTGGAAGTGTTTTTGATTATGTTATGAATTTTCCGACATACCTGCTATGTAGTGTGTGTGAAATCTATAGATCATTTGGAAGGCTGCACAAAAGTACTTAAATACAGTTTTCTTGTCTGTGTGTGTTTATTTCTTGAAATTGATTTTCCAGCTGAACTAGAATTGGGATGCATTATATAGTGTGATCTATAGTTCTTATACAGCGCTGCCAACAAAAATTGATACAATAACACAGGACTACAAATAGTGGGTTACCTGGGGGTAAGGGGTTTTTTCGCCTTATTTCTCCTTTTTTTCGATGGGTGATTGAAATAATTTATATGTAGCTGCTGAAACAGGAATTTGTCATTAAAAATATTGTATATAAGTATTGTATATATATTGTATATAAAAGTATTGTAATATAAAAAAAGATCATATGGGTATTTATACTTGTATGCAACTGGTAAAGCAAAAAATTCTCAACTTTTGGGCTACAGCATTTTTTTCTATTGGCTGGTAAGATTTTTGCCACTATTTTATCCCTGAATTAAAGTCCATAAACAGTTATAGATTGAAATTTTATTTTCAATGATTTTAAGTTTATAAATGCAACATTTTATTTTTGATATGAAATATTAAAAATAGAAATTGATTGATATACTATTGTTGTGGTAAGTAGATAACTGTAGTTTTCTAGACCTTTAGGAATAATGAGTATAAATAATGCTTCAGTGGAAGCAAGTAGTATGTTTAGAGAGCTCTTTGAAAGATTAATTCCACAACAATGTTTTGATTGCATTAGAAAGTTTCTTAATCTATTCATTTTGCATTATTTTTCATTGTTGTTTATAACTACAATTTTTTAAAATGCTTTTTGCGATTATATTTTTTAATTTTGTAATATGCATATGTTTTCTCAATGTAATATATATATATATATATATATATATATATATATATATATATATATATATATATATATATATTTTTTTTTTTTTAGAGAAGCAGCTGAGCATTTTCTGTCTGCTCTGAACATGCAGAATGCTGGACGAGGTCCTCAAGGTGTTAGATCCAAAACTGCTATGTCTAGTAATATTTGGGCTACCTTGCGTACAGTAATGACCCTCCTGCAAAGACCGGATTTATACGAAGCTATAGATAGGCGAGATCTTGACCTGCTCAATAAAGAATTTGGGATGGAGCCTAATTAAGATTTATATATAACAAATATATATTTATATAAAAGAAAATATATCCAGCTCTTGATTTAAGTTGCAGAACCAATTTCTAAATTATTTTGTTCTCTACTCTACTCTTTCTTTTCTTTTGTTTTCCTTTCCAACTTATATGTTGATTTTGTAAAAATGTTCACCATTGATGTATTTATTGATGAAACTTGAAGTTAAAAAGTTATTGGTTTTTAGATAAGATGTTTGTTGTGATAATAAAATGGACTTTTATAAAAACATATTTCCAAATGAATTTGAGATTACTGCATTTTATACCCTATTGATGCAATTCATAGGAGTCATTAAAAGAATAGTTCCACATGATTTTGGGGAATATAGTTTTGTCGATCTTTGTTACTAAAAAGGATTTTTAAATTGATATTTTAGCTGTTTTAATGTTTTAATTAAAAATATCGAATGATGAATTACTAATGCAATACTACAGAATTGGAACTTTATTATGGCTATTGTGTGATGTATTATTTTTGTTATTGAACTGTTAATTTTTTGTGATGCTATAAAATATAATACTAAATTGCATAGTACTTTCAAATGAAACCTTGTTCTCAATTTTATATTACAGCTGTAAAATATTAAACTTCTAAGAAAAAATGTATGAATTTAAAGATCTTGTTTAAATAGAAAAAGTTTTGCTGGATTATTCTCTTATTTTAGTAGAAATTTCATATTTTAAAAAGGGCTGAGCTCCTAAATCAAGAGCTGAGTATGTTTGAAATTCAGCTATTTAATCGTAGCTTACTTATTATAGACTGTTTAATTATTTTGAATCTCTTCTCCATTCTGGAGGAAAATTATATTTATCGGTATTTAACACAAAACTGTTATTTGCTTATATCTCAATAGTAATTTTCCAAAGATGTTGTGAAGTTAGCAAATTTCCTTTTCTTTATCTTATTCCTTGATAATTGTGTAACTTCCTGTAAAGCAAAAAATTCTCAATTCTGATAATAAATTTTCATTGTTTTTTAACTTTTGTTATGCTTTGATGTTTCAGAATGTTTTACTAGTTTGTTGATTGTTTACTCTTTCCTTTTCTTTCTTTCTTTTCCTTTTTTTTTTTTTTTTTTTCATTGGTGCTATGGTATTTGGGAAGAAATCTAAAAATAAGCTACATTAATAAAGTTTCTTTTATGTATTGTTTTGATATCTTTCTACAATATTGAGATATTCATATTTATTACTGAAAATGATTTATGTTTTTGTTAAATAAATGATAAAGTTTGTACTTATTTGTTCACTCCACTTTATTTCATCATTTTCTTTTTTTCTAAGTAAAAGAAAGTTTCATGATATTTAATTGCTTTAACTATGTAAGGATGCATGTACTATATGGATTCATTCTGTAGTAAAATTTTGAAGTATCTTTGATCTAAAATGGCAACAGTGACAAGCAAAAAAATCATTTTGCCATGGTAACTCATAGATAATTCAAGACTTGAAAAACCAGTGGGGAAACATATTGTAGTGCATTTACTTTTAAAGGAGTTAATTTTTTTTTTCTTTTCCTCAGCATATTTTAGGATTAAATGGGATGCCTCGTTGATATGTGGATTTATCTTGAGACTCTATTTGATTAAAAAATATATGGGAATCGCAATGTAAATTGCAAAAGTGTTTAAAACAAGGTTGAAATTAAGATTATGTTGATGAAACAGTCCTGCCATTAATTTTTAAAATGTTACTCTCTTTAAATTTTTATAAAGTTTCTAGGTCTTGTAAGTTAGTTACATTTAGAAAGAGTTTCTTAATGTCCTGACAAGAACAACAGTAAAAATTCCATTATTTTATGACCAAAACTCACTGAGTTATAATACTTCAGATTTTATGAAAATTCAGAGCTTCCCTAGCACTGAAAAATCCCCTGTCCATATTTAGTGTCAGAAAGCTATAAAATTTTATAAAATTCAAAGTATCATAACTCTGAGTTTTAGTTGTAGAAGAATGTAATTTTTACTGTTGTACTCGTTAGAGCATAAAGAAAATCTTTCTAAATACAGTAAAATCTCTAAATAAGACACCTCAGGAGCGCGGAAATTGTCTGCTATTGGGAAAACCCCAGATATTCACAAAATGCTTAATGTTTCATTAATTGGCTGTTATGTGTCCGAAAACGTCAATTATATTATTAATCAGAAATTAGTTATTTTTTAAGTAATAAAACTGAAATAAAATTGTACATACATTTTTCCAGTGTTTATTACATTGTTACAAAAGTTTGCTTTTGCTTGTGATTACATGTAATTTGCACGTAGTTTTAACTCTGTCAGTAGTTTTAATCCTTTTGAATCATCTTTTCCAAAGATTATCCCCTACGTTTATCTGTGCTCACAAAATTTGTGACACATTGCCCTGATAAATTTAGAGGCTTTTTACTTTTTTTTCTATTTTCTTTCACGTTAAATCAGTGTTGCCACATTAGTGAGAGAAGAATCTGCCAAAACGGCAGAAAATTCCGCCGTATCCAGCCAAATCTTATTTGAAAATCAGCCAGATTTTCCGCCAGATCAAAATTATACGTTATTTTAACCTTTTTCATTTTCTTTTGAACAAATAATGCCTTAAAACCTGGAAAAACGGAACTTGAATTTAAAAGAAAAAAAACATAGCAAAGAAATTCTAGTGTTCTAGCAAAGAAATATAGTACATAGGACAATATTCTTCTTCTTTGGGTTCGAGGCTATAAAAAATCAGCTCCAGCTGTTCGGAAAAACAATGAAGATCGCTCGATGTACCTGCTAAAATGAATTTTTTCTCCAGTTTTTTGGGATTCCTTCTTGTTCTTAGTAGACTTTATTATATTATATATAAAATAAAATTATTTATATTGAAATAAGTGAAAAAAAAAACTTTAATGTAAAAATAAAGTAATTAACTCTTTATTTAGAAGATAAAACCAAATGTAAAAAAATACAACATGAAATAGAATCGTGAACTTTAAAGATAAAAATTGGAGAATCACTGTACTCCTTTCATATTAAAGTAGCAAATGATTCATTTTATATAAATTTCATAATTATAAAACAATATTAAACACTCTTGTAGAAAAACAAATTAAAAAAGCGCAAATTCAATATTTACATTTTTGTTTTTTGAAACTGTTTATTTCATTTTTCACGTGGAAATCTTTCAACAGAAAATTAATTATTGTAGAAAGAATTTTATTGTGGATTTTTAATTGTTGGCAACTGCTATAACGAAAAAATGTTTAAATTTAATAGGAAAAGGCTGCTAGAATTTTGTTTTTTTATCTCTATTTATTAAAATATATCTATTATATTCGATTTTTTCAAATTTTAATAGTTTGAGTTTCACAGTAGGTATTTAGCTATAAGTACACAAATTTTCATGCCTGTAAGTTACATAGTTTCTGAGAACGGCTCTGTGACGGACAGACAACGGAGCGGGAGTAATAGGGTTTCGTGAGATGAACGAAACCCTAAAAAAAAAAAAAAAAAAGCAATCTTAACCAAAAATAATGAAATTCAATCCGATCTGAAGCTAAAAAGTAGGTCAACCCGACCCGCACCAAAAAAAATATAGCGCCAACTTGACCCGAAGTTCGGAAGGGACCTAGTTGCAAATTTGGGGGCCCTGGGGCATAAGTGCTTATGAGGGCCCTCTTGCACCAATGCTTATAGCGACTTTGAGTAAAAATATATATATATATTTATGTTATTGAAAGCGGAAACGGTACTTATTAATATAACCACTATTGACTTTAATTTTGTGATATGTAATGATTTTTTTTTATCAAATTTCTAATTTTTTAGCAGTAAAAGTTCTCATAAGATCCTCATAGTCGATCTTTAGTGTTCTATCTTGTTGACGAAATTGGTTCCGAAAGTAAAATCATCCTAATTAAAAAAAAAAAAAAAAACTTTTAAACAAAGTCGAAAAGTAAAAAATGGCGTTTGTAGAGATCGACCTCAACTATCCAATGACAAAAAAAAAACTTTTAAAAATATTGAAATGCAAACGAAATATATGAAAAAATTTCTCCCATAGGATATATTAGCGAGCGGGTGTTTTCGCGTGAGTGAAGTAGCTCCTTATTTTTAGATGAAAAAAAATAATAAACAGATTGTTGTATATTAATCTTGTTTTTTAATAGTCAAAACTTCATTAGATTTTAGTCAGTAATTGAAAAATCTTCAGTAGTATTTGGGGCCCCTGAAAATCGGAGTCATTGTCCCGTGATCCGAATGTCCTGTCATAAATCAGGCACTGGTTCAGACAGGTAAAAGCAGGTTACCTGACCTGATGCAGGACACTAATATGGGGTAAAATCATTTATACATTGTTTTTAATACACTAAAACTTTTAAAATAGAAATGCAAGGGACCGAATTTTTTTTCATACAGGTACCCATTGTGTCAAGTACATCATCTTTTACGCATTTAATTGCATTGTATCTTTTACACAGAAACCATGAAAATTGTTTATTTAAGACAGGATTTCGGTATAGACACATTCTGTTCATTACATGTTTTAGTGTAGTCTAAAATGTTCTTTCCATCTAATTTTCTTCTGTTATATACATACATTAGTTTAGTTCATCGTGAGTATAATTATATATATATATATATATGCAATTAAATGCGAGTTCTCGTTCTTTGTATGACAATGAGTAAGTAAATTGGATGCAAGATTCATTTGTTTGGTTTTACTTGGAATTCTCTAAGAAAAGCCAGGCAGAAAACGAATCTCCCCCCGGCTCTCCTCCCTTAAAGACCTCTCATGAACATGTGCTGTAGTCCGCCTTGTGATTTCAATTTATCTTTCAAAATTTCTAAAATGATTCCAAATGTGGCAAATGATTTGTTTTTCTACTCTGAGAGCCGGATAAAGCACTGAAGTCACAAGTGTTGGGTTGGGACAATTAACAACTGCAGATGCACAAATGTTGTCAGTAAAACTTATTCATGCCATATTAATCACATTCTTATTCAGCAAACAGAAATACACCGACATACCAGATCACCTGCAACTTTCCACCTCCTCAAATACCCCTTAATCTCTCTCTCTCCCCCCCCCCCGATTCCGAAGCCAAGCGAAAGCATTACTATCTCGTGTTCCGTCCTTCCATTCATTGCTTTCATTATCACTGGTGGTGGTGATTTATCTCTCATGTCATCTTAGGAAGAATTTTAAACGGTTAAACGTAATAGAAAACTTTTCTTCACAGCCGGAAAATAAAAATATATAGTTTTTTTTTCCACAATCATGTATTCTGCAGGAAATAAGCCAGATTTCCGCCAGATTTCGGAAGTAAAAGGCGATGACACTGCTTTTCCTCAAACAACTTATGTAGACTACCTGTGTTCTAGTTCAAAGACAGTGAGCTGTAGAAAAACTTAAAACTAAAAAAAAAAAATAAAAAAAAAAAATCGATAACGGGCGAAGCCCGCTTTTCCCTATCGTAATATCTGGTTGCCACTCTAAAACAAAAACTTAAAATAATAATGCAGTTTTTAGACGCGGCCTACTTCTTAAAATCCTAATATCTAGCCGGCACTGTCATAAAAAGCGGGGGGAAGGGGGGGGGTTGGAGATGACACTGCTTTTCCTCAAACAACTTATGTAGACTACCTGAGTTCTAGTTCAAAGACAGTGAGCTGTAGAAAAACTTAAAACTAAAAAAAAAAAAAAAAAAAAAATCGATAACGGGCGAAGCCCGCTTTTTCCTATCATAATATCTGGTTGCCACTCTAAAACAAAAACTGAAAATACTCGTAATGCAGTTTTTAGACGCGGCCTACTTCTTAAAATCGTAATATCTAGCCGGCACTGTAATGGAAATCTTTCTTTTGCTTTAATTATACAAATAACGATGATTAATTATACAATAAAGTAATATATCGGCTCGTAATGAAGATATGGCAATAATTTTTAGATATTCTGAAAGCAGAATCTATTTAGCGTCGCCCTGTCAAAGTTTGGAATTTCTGCGCCTCTTAGAATCAGAGATGGGCCCCCCCCCCCCCCCCCCCTCTGTAAAACCCCAATTGAACGTCATGTGACCTGACCTCCGTCAAAGAAAATGCCAATCCAGACAATCGTCTGGCCGTGCGTCTCCGATCTGGGAATCGCAGCTCGGAAAGAAAAGAAAAATAATTTTTTATCAATCGATTTTTAAAGGATTTTTCCGGTTCTAATCGTCGCACGGAAACGATTTTTCGAATTTATGAGACCTGACGACGTCCCGGTTGCGTACGTGCGACTTACGAATTTCTGGCCCCCCGACTTCCGGAGATAGGGGTCGGACCTGCGCTGCGGTTTGGGGCTTAAATCGCTCCCTGGGAACCCCCTGCCTTTTCCTTCCCGGACCGGACGTGTACCGGCAACCCTCGGCGGAGGTGAACTTTTCGCTGTTTTGACTTCTCTTCCAACTTCGGTTTCGGTCGGTAATTAAAACATTTTCGCTCATTAATAACTCCCCGGGTCCGGGTCGGAATCCCGACCCGATCGAAACTTGAGCGTCGCGCCTTTTTTGCGAATTTTTCTGTCCTCATCCGCCGTCCGTGCGTCGCCTGGTCCCGGAGCCTTTGCGGGTACAAAGGTGGAGTGCACAGACACACACACAGACGTTTACCGGACTTAATAATAGGGATTTTCTATATATGCTAATATTATATCTCCTTTTTTTTTCTATAACAATTATTTTTATGAATATTACAGTTTCAATACCAATATTATAATTAGTTCTATCAACATCAGCTAATTAGTTTAGTAATGATATTTTTTTTTAATTTGATTATGAGAAAAACTTACATTTTAATACATTTTGAAAAAGAATAGAATACTTTTATCTTTCTTCTTCCCCTCACCCCCCTTAACAAAGTATATTTAAGCTGTAAATCCTCATTACCTCTTGCTTTACCATTTTAAAACAAATTTTGTCCCCTTTAACAAAGTATATTTAGGCTGTAAATTCCCCTCACACACACACACACACATTTCTTTACCACTTAAAAACAAGTTTTGTATTGTGATAACAGAAAATGTATTCTTGTTTGTTGCTACTTGCATAACAACTTAGTAATATATAGGAACAAAATTAGTAATATTAATCAGTAAATTAAGGTATTAGTTTAGTAATAAATTATTTTCATGAAAAAACTTAATACTTTTTAGCAGAATTTTTTATTTAATATCTTTACCTTCCCTTTTTTCTCTTTGACTTCATTCTGTTCATTGCTTTACCTTATAAAAACAAGTTTTGTGCTGTGAGAACCAAAAACTTGTTTTGACTTGCTACTAACACAGCAAAAAGATATTTTTCTTTTTTGAGTAGCTCTCCCTTTTTTGCCTTTTTAACTGTTGTCCGCATGTTTTTTCTGATATAGATTTAGAAACACTATTTGTCATAAATGTGAGTAAATTATTTTTAGTTTAATAAATTTATGCATCATCAGGGATCTGTTTAGGAAAAAATTGGGTCCTTTAAAGGACTCTTCACAAAATTTTTCATTTCGAAACAGGACCCTTCACAAAATTATTTTCCCTACTCCCTACTATTTTCCCTAAAACTCTTTGTCTTAAAAATAGGTTTTTCACAACATTTTTCCAAATTTAAACCAAACATTTCGCAAATTAATCATTTAAAAGTAAAATCAAACCTGTCACTTTTACATATATAAAGAAAATATATGTATTTTACATCCATATATCTTCTTAAAAATGCATAAACAAGAACCTGAATATAACGACTGTTTCAAATTCACAAAATTATGATTAGATTTTTCACAAATGTAAAAAACTGTTCACAATTTCACAAAAACAGGACCCTGGGAAAAAAGTCTGGACAGATCCCTGATCATGTTTAGCAAGATTAAACTACCGACTTTATAATTTGGAAATTTTAACTATGGGTTTGATGAACAGTGAAAGGATATTATAATAGGCTTGTAATTTCAGGTCAGATGTACTGCCGTATAATCATATCAGACTACTATGAATTATCTGGCTTTCTGGCCAGATACAGTATGTTTGCTTTATATCTGTTGCATCCCTAATTGCAATACGGTTTTTAAATTCATATTTATATTTAATTTTTTTAATGAAACTTTAAATAACGGGAAATTAGTTTACTCTATTGTTGTGGTAAAATGAGATAAAAGGTAAAATAATGGGAATTATTTTACCTTTATTATTGCAAATTTCATGTAGATTATTAGTTTATCATTTTCTCCCAAAGGAAAATAATGGGAAGCGATATATCTTTATTGATACTGTTTTAATATATCAGGGGTGATTTTGTTCAGGTTATATACCTGAATTCAGGGGTGATTTTTTTTTCATTTTCAGCACAGAAATTCTGGTTTTTCTGATAGTTAAATTCATAAAATAAGACTAAAATATCAATTTCGCATGATTGCTAAACATAATTAAAATTAATATTTTTCATAATTTGATCTCTGTGTAATAAATTATATGTTCCCTCCTCCCTCTCTGCATACAAAAACGTTTTCTCACTAAAATTTCAGGTATTTTTTTCATGAACCCACCACCACCACTGCTAGTAGATTGATTCAAGACCCTTAAGGGGCTCTAAGACACAAACGTGAAACAGTTTTGCAGATAAAAATTGCATTCTTTTAATAGAAAACATTGTTTTCTGCTCTGACATTAGTAGGGTGTCAATTATTTTAATCGTATGATTAAAATCAGAAATTCTTTTAATTTTTAAAAGGATGTAAAAAGTATTAAGATCTAAGATGAACATAACTTGCAGTTTTTCTAAATATATTTTCATTTAAATAAATTAAATAAAGGTACAAAATAAATTCTGTAAGGTTGTTCTCAAATCCAAAAGAGCTACTTTCTGAATTAATTTTTTTTTTTTTTTTTTTTTTTTTTTTTCAGAAACACAAATAGCAGGTGTTCTCATTCAAAAGCTATGTAATCAAATTATGTTTTTCATTTTTTAAAAAAGGCAGAAGATCTTTCAGAAAATACTGTCAAAGTCTACGTTTTGAAGCGAATTCCCGACTTTAACCACGAGAAAGGGAGAAAACTTGTGTCAAGAATCAATGAGTAATTTATTTATCAAAAAATGGAAAACTCTGCTCAATTCCAAATCGCTTGAATAGTCAGGCCTGCCAATTTTATGCCTTTACATTTAAATATGTGTCAGAAAGTTTTGTGTTGTTGAGCAGGAAATTTGAGAACCACATTAAGCTTATTAACAAAATAAACAATAAAACTTGTAAATAGCAAGTTTTTATCATGCATAAAAATCATTTCACTTAAAATTAACATTTAATTAAATCTATTACAATTCGTATTGTCTTAACTTCCTTTGAGCAGTCAAATTATTCATCTTTTTATTTAAAAAAAAAAAAGACTGCATTTGACTTTCCAGACACTTTATAAAATACTTTGCATTCAGATACCAGGTTATCCGAAAGTAAGTGAAAAATATGTTATGACATATTCAATTTGTTCCACTAACAATTTTAGATCTAGTCCTTCCATAATCTGTTTCATAACCAAAGTTGACATCAATCATGACAACAATTATTTTCAAGTGTGTGGAAATTGCAATCCTTTTTTTACCAAAAAGAAACCATTTTAATATATTTTAGCATAATTTGCAAATATATTTAATTTGATTGTTAATGTAGCTATTTTTTCTTTCTTCAATGAAATTAATACATAAATTCCATGTGCTTTAGTAAAATCTTTTTCCTTTACAATACAAAGTAAAAATATTTTACTGTGAGTAAAAACAAATTAAAAAAAAAGGATTTTACTAAATTAAGTAACATTTTGGTGAAACAGTTGAATCATTGTAAAATAAATAAAAGCAATAAAAGTAATTTAATTGAAATGTAAGAGAAAATGCTTATCAGTTATCACAGAATAGTTAAAAACAAGTGGGGATATCAAACCCATCGGTCGTTTTTTAAATCTGCATACAGTACCACTTGCAACAGAGGCCTGTAACATATTCTCCAAACAGGAGCTTAATTGAAGCATAGTTTGAGCGCTATCATGTTCATTCGCACATATACGTACATAAGGACATCATAAAAAAAAACACTAGAAATGAGCTCAGGGAAACTGAAAACCTGAGGAAATTGCGTACATATGCACATATGAAATAAGTTTTAAAATAGCGATAACTAATTCGAGAATTTTAAAATGTAAAAATATACAAATATTTCCATAATCTGTATTTTTATCATAATTACAATGCTTTCCTTACACTGTATGTGTATGGAAAGTAAAAAATAAGCTCCACAAGCATAATAAATTTCTGTAGGTAAAAGAATGATTATCTTATTTTTTTTTTTATTCTACTCTGACAAATAAATATGTAATAACAAATAGGACCTAAAGGAAAATGTAAGAATAACATCTGCTCAATAGAAGAAACTATAAGAAATTTTTATAAGAAAAAACTAATTAGCACCAAAACGTTAAGCATAGCAAAAGTCCTTTCAGTAAAAGTTGAAAGAAAATTTTCTACTTTTGTACTCGTAAACAGCAAATAAAGAAATTGGTTAAGAGTGGTAAAGGAAGCAAAACTTTTTTTATTATTATTTGAAGTACTAAATGCCAATAATGCCCACTGAGGGAGAAAAAATGCTACTATTTAATATTTTGATATGTTACTGTGGATTGCAGATATAACTGGTTATTATAATTACAGTTGAACCTGGTTAAGACGTGTTTCAAGGGACTGGGCAAAAGTCGAGTATTAAGCAGGACTGCATATTAAACATGATTTGTATAATGTTGCAGAAATTGAGCTTATTTACACATCTAATTGTCTAAATGAACTTTCGAGTTTTCACTTATATGTTTATGAACGAAAATAGGGCTTTTTAAGCAGTGGTGAGATTCAAATAATTTAACAACCAGTTCGCTACTCTACGGCTCCCAACAAATTTTAGCCCCCCGAAAAGGGAACATTTTTACATGAAAAAGGATTTAGGGGAACCATTTACATCTAAAAAATGATCATTTTTCTAAAAATACTTTACCCAGTTATCCTAATTTATACAAGGAAATTTTTTAACATAACTCTAGAAAATATGCTAATTGGTCATATTTCAGACCCGATAAATCAGAGGAAAAAAGAAAAGCCTAAATTTTACAAATTCGACATTATTTTAGGACGCAAAGAAAGTGTCATTTTATTATTTTTACACTATTTCAGGTCTCACGGGCTTGCTTACACAAAGAAAATAACCGTAGAAATTTTACAATTTCGGTTTTATTTTGGGTTTCGCAAACTTGAAAAAGGGCAAAAATTTTTCGATTTTGGCATTACTTTGTTGCGAGGAAGAAATGTAGAAAATAAATCCGAGAGGAAGTAAGCTATATATCTATACTAATTTCTGAGTAATTTTGGGTTCTGCGGACCCGAGAAAGAAGAAAGAAAGAAAAAAAAGGTTTTCCAATTTTTTCGTGATTTTGAGTCTCTTGCACTCGAAGAAATGTCCATAATTTTGCAATTTGCGTGTCCCGCTATGCCGAAAAATCCATGGAAAAGAAAACGAAAATTTTAAGATTTCGGCGGTATTTCAGATCCTGCAGTCTCAGGAAAAAAAAAAGAGCAACAATTTTAGGCATTACTTTAAGTCCCGCAAACCAGAAAAAATTCTGAAATTTTACTTTTCGGTGTCTAGTGTACACAGGAAAAACATTTTAAAAAGGGGGGACCATTTTACAATGACTGCTTTAGTTTCGGACAGTACGGACTCTGGAGGAAAAAGAAGCAAAAATTTCACAATTTCGACATTTATTTAGGTTGTGCAGGACAGAAAAATCTAAAAGAAAAGAAGTAGGAGAGAATGAATTTTTACGGGTGAATGAATGGTTTTAATGAATTTTTACAGGTGAAAGAAGTAGGAGAGAATGAATTTTTATCCCGTGGATTCGGGAGAAAAAAAAAGTGCAAATTTACAATTTCCGTGTTATTTCGGGTTTTGGATACTCGAAAGAGAACGCCGAAATTTTATAATTTCTGCGTTACTTAGTGCTAAGCGGGCTGGAAAATTTTGAATAAAAGGAAGGGGGAAAAATTGAAAATTTTACTATTTCGAGTCCCATTGACAGGCAAAGAAATTTACAATCTTTGGCATTTCTTTGGGTCCTGCTGATCTGAAATTATCCAGGAGAGCAGAAAAGAAATGACAATTATGTAATCTCTGCGTTATTTTGAGTCCTGTGAACTTGAAAAAAAAAAGGGCCAAAATTTGTTTCCAAACATCTATTTTCCAACATGCTGTAAAATGTTAATGGTGAAAATGGTCGTTTTATAGCATGCTGTAAAAGTTAATGATGAAAATGGTCGTTTTTTGCCGTTTTTAAAAGATCTTTAGCATTTTGCCATCGTATGAGATTCCAGAGACCCTGATGCGAAACACGCGCATTGTCTATGTGCAAGTTGAAAAATAAGCTGCACGTACAGACAAGCGGCAGGTGGAAAAATTCACGTTTTTTGTTAAAAATCATAATATTGAACAGATTTTGGTAGCACTTTAAAACTATGACTTTTTTGGTAGTGGTTTTCAGTCCTGATTTACACATTACAATTTTGCCGTTTACAAAAAAAGAAAAAAAAAAGATTTTTTTTTTTTTTTTAATGAAATTCTTTGAAATTTTTTCGTTACTGAAAACGGACCAAAACACATAAAAACGGGCTTTAAGGAGAAAAAGGGGACTGTTTGTGAACGCTGCTACCCTAATTACTTTTTCAAGTTTAAATGATAAAGAAAAATGATACTTCACACATAGATTAGGAAACACTTTCCAAATTGAAAGAACATTGTTACGAAATGTTGATCTAAAGTGAAAAAACTCCCTGTCACAAGCTTTTCAAACCTCACGGATAACTAAATTCATAATTTTCTTCCACTCGGACCACTAATAAGAATCTTTTTAAAACATACATACATTTGTACAATAATGGTCAAAGAATTTCCAGTGGTATTAATATAAAATGCATTTTTTAATATATCAAAATTATAAATGCTTATTTAATTAAAAGAAGCTTGGAATCTGAACAATTTCTTTGCTCGTATGTCACTATTCTTTTATAAAAATACAGAAATCCAGTGCATTTATCTTCTCGGAATCCAAGATGTAACACAAAGATGAACAAAAATGAGAAAATGAGAGGATACAATATTGAGCAAATGGATATTTTAAGGAATGTAATTTTTTTATTTTGACATTGCCAGTGCTATTTTAACAACCTGTTCGTCGAACTCAACAAATTTCAAGTAACTGTTCTACTGAACCGGCTGAATCCCATCACTGCTTTTAAGCATATTTAGATTGAATTAAACTTGAATACAGTTAAATTTTATTATGTTTTTATTGTATGGATTAATAGAATATGGATTCAAATATGATTTTTAATGTGTACATTACATTTAAAAATAAAACGACAAAAAAAAATTTCCTGCTTGTCTATTTTTTTAAACACAATCACAAATATGAAATATTTGCAGAGCAATCTAGTTATTAAAATCATATTTATTACTTGTGTTAACGAGTAACACCTTCCTTTTGAATTTATTATTTTTATTCATATTAACAACAGTAAATTTGCTAAAACTCCACATGTACAATCAGAGAGGACTTGGCTCCATGAAACTTGTGCAAGCAACACGCCAGACATGAATAAAACAGAAGAAAGTAATGAAGAAATAGAATTGAAAACATAAAAATGTTTCAATTTCTCTTCATTCAAACACATTTAAAAGCACACAGTACTAGAGATGAAAATTGACAACATACACCGTCCAAAGAAAGATTAATAAATAACAAAAAGCAACAAGAATTTATCTATCTTTCTCTACTTCAGTAAAAACATTCACGAAGCAAGAGGCAAAGAATATTAGGACACGGGATCAGACTATTTCCAGTGTTTCTAATTTAGCAATACTTTTGTATTCAAATAGCTACCACTATTTCCGATTAGTAATATTTGCCTTAATTTGCCATTCAATAAGGTGAATATGACTATTCGGAAATAGTGGTAGATATCTCAATGAAAATTTCCCACTAAATTGGAAACACGAGATAAGAAATTCCTGTCTTGATCTATGAATTTGTGTATTAAGCAAGATTTTTTGCCTCAAGAGACTGAAATTTTATCACATATTAAACGTGATATTTTTGCATTAGTCTTATGGCCAATGTTCAGTAGCCTGAAAAATCCACATATTATGCAAGATTGAGTATTAACCATGAGCATCTTAACTAGGTCCAACTGTAGATATTCTGTGTGTGTGAATTAATAGGTATAATATTTTTGGTTAGCATACACATACATGTTTGTAAATTCAGATTTATAAGATTGCAGTAATTTTACAAATTACAAATGCAAAGGAAAAAAATATAAATTATGCTTTTTAACACTAGAACGACCATGAGACGTCATTTTGACAGCTATCAAATAAATATATTCTGATTCGAACCAGAAATTTCTTTTTCTAATAAATTAAATATAAAACTCGCAGACTTCGAACAACTTTGAACCGAGGAGCCCGTGGCCTTCTGCCACACATTCCCAGATCATAACTACAGGAGATTAAATTGGTATGCTAAATGAATAAGTTAAATAGTTTTATAAAATTTGAGTAAAATTTCCGGTAGTTCTAGTATTAATCTATCTAATTGGATGTTTGTTTTGCAACCTTTTAGCCATTCAATATTTTAAAGCAGGAAAAAAAAATCAGTTTTTTAAAAAAATTATTTTAATCAAATAAATCGGTTTTTAATCATGTAAATTCTACCCTCATAATAAAGAAATTAAAAATTGCAAATGACTTCTTCAATATGTTTTTTTTTTTTTTTTTTTTTTTTAATCCATCATACCATTTGGAATATTGGCAGTAAAAAGGCTTTTGTTCTCTTACTTTAAACAGAACTTTATAATCTATGCAGAAAACAACACAAATAAAGGGGTACAAACATTTTGAAATTTGTTTCTGAAGGTTGAAATCCAGGGTGGGGTAAGATTTTGGAATTGATGGAAATGTGGTCTGCATCGTCGGTTTGACATTTTTTTCAACATGGTGCCAAAATTCTTTTTCTGTTCTGAGAAAATCTCCCCATTCTCCCATTTAAAATAACTAGCTGAAGTACCCAGTCTTGCTCGTGATTTTAAGAATGTTTGTTTAGAAAAACCAAGTTCAAAATTAAACATGCAGTATAAAAACATAATAAAAGAAGCATGCAAAATATTATACACATGAATCAAATGAAAACCAAATATAAATATATATATTTATTTTTTATATAACATTATTATTATATTTATTATTGTATAATTTTATATAACAAACTCATCAGAAATCGGCTATAAATCAGTTAGCGGTACAGATCCTAGAATACCCTATGAAAATAAAATAAAATTATAATAAACTGTTTTCATTTTATTATAATTTATCTTTTATCTTATTTAATTTTATTTACATGATTTTTTTTTTCCAATTTTCTTTTTTATTCCCCTTCTACTTTGTGTTCTATTGTTTTGATTGTACTCATCTGTGATTGGCTGTTGTGTTCTTTTATCCTATTGGCTGTTGATTTCTACTTTCCTATTGGCTGTATCTTCAGCTTGTTTCCTTTCCCTTCTCTCATCATTTCAGTCTTGCTGCTGCTTTCATAGTGTAAGCACGTCTTTTTTGCACCTGACGAAGAAAGACTCAGATCTATCAAAAGACTTAGCGCATTTGAAAGTTTTTGATGGTGTTTTAAGAAGATATTTTAGTTATTGTTTCACACCAGTTTTAATTTATTTTCTTTAGTTATTAATTATTTTAATGAAAATGTGTAATTATAGGTTATTACATAACAAAGTTTAAAGTTAAAAATATTTTAAATATTTTCTACTAAATATGCAGATCAGACACCTCAACGTCATCTCTGCATGTCATTTTTTTTCTGTCCCACTTTGCATGATATTTAATATCCTGCTGCATTTTCTCAATTGATATCAGCTCAGAAGAGCCCAAATATTAATATTCTGGATTTTGCCAGTCTATTTTATGGTCCAATTGTCCCCCCCCCCCACACACACACCCTCAGTAGTGAGTGTGTACTGTAAAGTCTTTTATTAGTTATTTTAAACGACAGTTATTACTAATATTAATGCTATAATTACTAATTTTAATAAAAATTAGTTGTTGGCGAGTCAGAGAAATGGCCAAAGCACTTCTCTGAAAGAAGGGGTCCCAGAGCCTCAAGAGAGGTTGGACTTCTAGAGTTGGTCTCCTAATTTTGAACCAATTCCAGATGAGAGACCTGCACCTGAATTGGCACCCCCAGAGGTAACGCTTATACTAAACTTGCAGGACATTTGAGCCACGAACAAATTTCACGTGCACCAGCTCCCATTAACGTACACTGTCCCACAGCAACGGCAGTCGGAAGAGGTTGTCACCTTCCCTAGCACTGTCCCGAGCTTATCCGTCCGCGTCACTGCGGGACTAATAAAAATTAGTAATTATAGGTTATTACATTACATAACAACAGAGGTAAAGTTAAAAATATTTTAATTATTTACTGGTAAATCTGCAGATCAGAGGCCTCAACGTCACCTCTGCATGTCATTGTTTTTTAGTCTCACTTTTTATGATATTTAATAGCCTTCAATCCGCATTTTAAATGTTATATATATATATATAAGCATATAAGATTTTTCGAAGCTTCCAGTAATTAGAAGAGTCACAATAAAAGCGGTTTTAAGCAATAATATTCTGATAAACTGCTTATTATTGTAATTTTTTTAACCCTTTCAGTTCTAAAATGTTGAAATAAGTGACTGGCACCAGAATTTGCTGAAAATTTTTTTGAAAATAACAAAAAGGGCTATATTTCACATACATATTAAATGGAAAAGATTTTAGCAAAATTCTGGTGCCGTTGTGGCTTTTGGGTGTTAAAATTAAGTGGTTTCATAAACATACCACTGCCCCTGAAAGGGTTAAAAGATACATTTCTTGAGGGATGCTCTGAATCCTCATTGTCTTATTCATTTTACTTTTGAAACTTCCTAATGATTGTGCTATATCATGATTGTTGTATCGTGATAGTATTTAATTTTACACAGCAAGCATCAGTTTAACCATTGATTTTATGTTATCCTTATAGCAATACTTACTCACCTGCCAAAGAAAAAAAATGTGCATCTGATGGAGCGAGTTGAACAAGATCTTATGTAAAAATGTTACTTATGGAAAAGTAAACTGAATTTACTATAATTTAAGGTGATTTAAAAGTTTAATGTGTTTACAATTCTTATTTCGTAAAAACAGTCTTGGTGGTCATATTATAATTTTTAGATGCAAGAACTTATCAAAATTAAACATCCCAATCTACTCAATAGCAATAGCATACTAGAATCATCTAAAAATAGGCATATTTGGAGACTTTTAAATCTGTTTGTTAACCATTCGTAATCGTTTCCATTGCCAATTGACTATTTCAACAAATGTGGTTTTATGATAGGCTTTTAATGGTATCCGCATTAAATTTATATCTTAATGTTACTACTAGGATTCATATTTGACTCAAACCTCAATTATAGACCCAGTTACAAAGATTAACTACCCATCAGTTTCCTTCATCTAGACTTTCTGCTTAATATTTCGTAACTGGGATTATTTTAATGACTTTTATAGGCAATGTAATACAGTTGCTATGGGCCTGATAAAAGAAATATAAATAATTATCGTGTTATATATGTAAAGTGATACCACAAAATGCTTTATATTTTTCGAACAGATGTATAAAATATCATCAAAATTTATATACCTAATTAAAAAAAACTTACAAATGTATTAACAAAATTTCAAATTAATCAAAATAATTTAAGATCCCATTTGGGAAATTTTAGCATCCATAATTTAACATTTAAATCAAATATACAATTGCATAATTTTCTGTTCAATGAATAGTAAAGTTTGAAAATCGTCTGAATAACCAGAGAAAAGCATTATCAAGTAAAAGAAAATGTTCTATATTTTCCAACTATGATCCAGTGTAGAATTACCGGTGTAGAATGAATTCTCAGCAAGACCTTTTCGCATTGAATTCTCCAAAATTTATGTAGTAGATGGTATGGAACTTGTATATCGAATACAACAAAAACGTTTAGTATATTCGGTTCTTGCAGAAAATTTTTTAAAAGCATAAAGCTGATATTCTCACGCCATGTAAAATGGGTTCATAGTGTATTTGACAGATATGATGAAATATCCATAAAATATTTGTAATCATTTTTGCGAAGTAAAGATCAATCTATCAAAAAATCATAATTTCAAGCCATTCAACAAAACTTCCGTCAGATTGAAAACCTTTTGTCCTAAATACTGTAAATAAATTCAATTTAGTGCAATTTCTTACCAGTAGTGCTCTCACATGTGCACGATTAGCAGAAGATAGATATACAGGGTGTAACTGAACTGCTTCAATAAACTTTGAGGGATGATAGTACTCATGAAGATAAACAAAAAATGCAATAGAACATGGGGTCGCAAATGACATTTAACCCTTTCAGGGACAGTGGTATGTCTAAAAAACCACTTAATTTTAATTCCAAAACGCCACAATGGCACCAGAATTTTGCTAAAATCTTTTCCATTTAATATTTATGTGAAATATAGCCTTTTTCTTATTTACAAACATTTTTTTTTTTAAATTCCGGTGCCAGTCCATTTTCAGACGCATTTTCTCTATTTTTATCCTTTAAGCCTTTTAGGGGCAAACTACTTTTAGTACTAAAATGTTAAAATAAATGACTGGCACCGGAATTTATAAAAAAATTTGTTTGTAAAAAAGAAAAAGGCTATATTTCACATACATATTAAATGGAAAAGATTTTAGCAAAATTCTGGTGCCATTGTTGCGTTTTGGAATTAAAATTAAGTGCTTTCATAAACATACCACTGCCCCTGAAGGGGTTAAACGTCATTTGCGACCCCATGTTCCATTGCATTTTTTGTTCGTCTTCATGAGTACTGTCATCCCTCAAAGTTTGTTGAAGCATTTCAGTTACACCCTGTATATTTGTGCAGAATTCGATGATACACCAAAATGTTTCAAACTGCTAGATTCTTCATTGTAAAAGGTGTTTCAAAGCCCTTTACAAAGGGCGGATACGAAAATGTTTTGCCATATATTTCTCACAGTAAAAATGCCTATAATCACGCAGTAAAAAAAATATATATATATATATATATACCAATTTTTATATGTGTTTTTAGTATGTTATTGCTATCGAGTAGATTAGAATGTATTGTAAGATCTTGCATTTAAATATTACAAAACTGTTTTCAGATACAAAAATTGTAAAAACATTATATTTTAAAATTAGATTAAATTATAGTAAATTCAATTTACATTTACATAAATATCTTTCTTACATAAGATTTTATTAAGACATCTAAGGTATACAGCAATTATGATATAGCACAATCAATAGAAAATAGTGAATGTAAAGATGAAATTATCGGAGTTTAGAGTTCCTCTGGAGAAATGTATCTTTGAAAAAAAATTACAAGAATAAGCAGTTTATCAGAACACCATTGCATAAAACCGTGTTTAATGTGATATATATACATATAACATACATATATACACACACACACATATATAGGGTAGATGTGCCAGTAATGGACACCCTTAAGGAATTTCTTTAAAAATTATTTTTTAATTAATAGTTATAATTAATTCCACATTTTTTAATATTATATTAACCTACCAACAATATTTAACCAAGCTCATAGTCACATTTCCCAATGTGAATCGAAATTTAATTGTAAATAACAGAAATAAATCAAAACACCCTAAATTCCGGTAATGGACACCTCACAAAAAGTAATAGATAATTAATATTATGATTGTATGTAAAACTAGAATTTAAAGAAAGCATATTAATGAAATAAAAAAAGCTGAATTTTTATTGTTTATTTTTTTATAAACCAAAAATATTGAAGATGGCCCATTACTGGCACATCTACCCTATATATAACAAATTTAAATTGGGGATTGTAGAATATTAAGTATTGCGCAAAGTGAGGTTAAAAAACATTGATATGCAGAGCTGATGTTGAGGCCCCTGATCTGCTGATTTACTAGTTAAGAATAAAAAATATTTTTAACTTTACCTTTTTCGTAATTTAATGTAATAACCTATAATTACTTATTTCCATTAAATTGACTACCTGATTAATTGAGGCCCCTGATCTGCTGATTTACTAGTTAAGAATAAAAAATATTTTTAACTTTACCTTTTTCGTAATTTAATGTAATAACCTATAATTACTTATTTCCATTAAATTGACTAATAACTGTCGTTTAAAATAAATATTAAAAACTCCGCTCCACTGCACTAGTGGCGTGGGATAATTCGTACATTCTACATTGAGAGTTATCAATCGGCTGTTTGACCAAGTCATCTGCCGATCTGTTTCAATCCACGTGTAACTTTGAACAAATAATTAAAAGTTATTTTTTATTTTATAATTGTTTTCAGTAATAAATTCTGGTGTCAGTTTTAATTTAAAATGTACGTTTTTTTATATTTGTTTTAGATAATTGAAGTATCTTTAAAATCAAGGACATGAAAGTGATAGACAAATTGGGCATACTTAATTCGGTTTAGTTATTGAAATTAATTATATCTTGATTACATATGTTAGTTATATTTTAATGAGAATTGCCTTACAATGTCACACGAATGTGAGTTATTTAAGCCGGCGATTCAAAGACAAAATATTTACATTTTAAAGTTTCTTTACATGTGAGACAGACATCATTTCATACTAAATCGAAGATGTTCTATCCTTTTCTATTGATTTGTTTTCACTATATCCTATAGTTTTCGAGAGAGGCTTGATAATTTCCATATTTCGGCATAACGGTACTCTGCTATCTGTTGCATTACGTCCGACGTAAACATTTTACTACACCGTTACACTCTCCGTTTACAAGTTTTCCTTTTCAGAATATAGAGGCTTTCCTCTGCGTTTTGTTGTTTTGTATATACATATATATTTGTGTGTGTATATGAAAGGATAAAAGCTAAACCCCTTTTTAAAATGCAAAATCCCTTTTTGCCCCTTTTAAAATTTTAAATTACCGTTTTAAAAAATAGAAATTTAAATCAAAACTTTTAAATGCTTTAATAATTGTGTTTCAATTGATTGAAAATGCCGTCGCCCCTGTTAAATTAGTTTTCCTGCATCGCATCTTATAACTTTCAAAGATCGTTTTCTGACTCTTCATAAGAATATTTGTGCTGACGCTAACGCAATTTTAAAGTCTTGCGGCATCCGATCGGCCGATAGAGCCAACGCCTTTATTCCGCACAATCAATCACTCAGCTCGCGGCCAATTAAAATTAAAAATACGCCTCTTTTGACTTAGACGACCTCTAGCAGAAATAATGCAAAAACCTCATATTTATACCATTACACGGCTATCAGGAGCGAACTTTTTACGATTTCCCTCATCTAAACAAATCCACGCCAATCTGCTCTCTCGGAATTGCCTCGCGATGGACGAACCTTCGATGTCCAGACAGACTTAAAAAGCAGCTCTCACGCCAATATGGGCCTGGTTTAAAAGGAATCATGTAAGAAAAAGAAATAAACCAGGTTCCATAATAAACTGAATCTTCCTTTAAACAGAAATACATTCACTCGGAATTTAACCGAATCCCGCTTACGGCCCAGGACTACACGAACATGCAAGGGAATCAGAGAGCGCTTTGACGTACGGAGCCGCCATCAGTCCGCGCAGCCACCGGCCCGGCCCGGCGATCAAGGACCCACCGACGGAGCAACACGTTTCGTTTCAGAAGTCGAGCAGGACAGTTCATCTCAACGGGAAAATCCCAAAAACTAAACAGTTACGTAATCTACGCCCGTCAATCACAGCGAATACCTCCGTGAAAAATTCTTACAGCATACGGTGAAAGACTTACGGAATTTATCCCAAGAACTCAAAAGTACTTAATCTCCCTTCGTCAAAAGGAAAGTGAATCATTAACTTTTCTTTAATCTTGTGCAGTATTTCATTCTGCCGGCAAGAATCGAAGTGTTTTATCGGATGAAAAGTAGGTCAACTACACAGCTGTTTTCAATTTTCAAGAGCGCGCCGGTAAAGAAATGAACTCGTGACTCAGATGTTTCGGTTTCTGGTTTCTGGACTATTTAGAAAAATAAATCAGAACTGCCCTCAGCAAAAACAAAAACCACGTGACTACGGGAAAAAGTATTTTTGTGGCCAGTGCAAGAAGATATAGAGATAAATATTTCAGTGAAATTAATTTATTATTGTTTCGCGTCGCGGTAAAAAAAAAAAAGTAAGAGGTAAATTTTTTCATGGATTTATTTAAAGCAAAGGCGTATAAAGGTATGTACTTTTGATATTAACGTACAGAAGAAAAAAAAAAAAAAAAAAAAAAAAAAAAAAAAAAAAAAATTTTTTTTTTAAAGATCTTTTTAGTGAGAGGCAGTGGTTCTCAAACTTTTTATTTAATTTTTTATGCATGCCAAAAATAAATTAAAGATGATTATGTTTATTATGCTATTACTTGTATGAAAATTTTAATTATTTTTAAGTCAGCTATTTAAGTTCAAATATATAATTGTTTATGTATTGTGTTTAACGTAATTTTAAAGAGATGAAAGAGTAAGAATGGTGATTTTTATGAAAATTCTTTAGTTGTGTTGAACTGATAATTACGATTTTAATGAAAAATAACATTAACTAAACCTCATATTAAAATCATTTTTCTAGACAGTTTGAAAATATTTTAGCAGAAGTGAAAATTTTATTATTATTATAATATTTTTATTATTAAGTGTTAAACTTTTTAAAGATGATTTATATGCAACGTACTTTATAGTTAGTGAGGTTATTTAAATTTTTTTTTATTGAATTCAAGTTATTGAAAAAAAAAAAAAATTATTAAGGTGGATTTTAATTTTAAAAAGATGATTTTAACAGATATTTACAGATATAGTGTTACAAATTTAAATTTTAAATAGTTTGAAAGATTTTTTCATTTTTATTCTTATGTGCTTTAATTGTGTATTATATTTCTGTGTAATTCAGTGATATTTAGTATTTATATCCATCATGAGTAGCCCAACCCCTCCTAAAGAAGTAGAGGATTTAACAGACAAATCAGGTGACCCCGAAAAAGAAAAAAATCAAATTTCGAGCAAAGATGATAATCCCGTTAATAATCCTGAAGAGAAAAATAATCAGAAGTCTAGTCAGGAATCTGGAGGTGCACCAGAGACATCTGGTGTAACAATGTTAGGTGGACAGACCCTGTCAGCTCAAGCTGGGTCTGCTCACACATCAGTATCCGCCAACCCAAAAACGTCAGTAGACCCCGATATCATTGCGTTTTCTCCGCAAGATGGAATGTCTTGGATACCATGGTTAGCCTATTTCGAGAGTGTCTGTATAGGACAGGGAAAAGACGAGTGCTGGAAAATTAGGCACATACAGAAGTATTTAAAGGACAGTGCACTTACGTTGTACATTAATAATTGTCTAAATGTACTTCATTGGTCCGAATTTGTCACTTTGTTTAATGAACACTACGAAATTCCAGATACCCTTTCTCTCACTGATTTTTCACGTATTAGATATAAAGTTGGAGAGGACTTGAACGAATATTATCAAAAAAAGACTAAAGTAGGCCGAACCTTAGGTTTAGAGCAGAAACTTATCCTGGAAGGGTTAACGGAGGGCTTGCCATTAGAAATGCAGAAGTTAGTTATTGCAGGCAACCCCTCAACTACACATGCATGGCGTGAATTAGTTTTCAGAATTAGCAAACTGCAACTGGACAGAAAGGGAAATGAGAGCAAATTTGAAGCAAGCCCCCAAAACCCCAATCAGTATCGCCAATGGCGACCAAACCGACCTCCATATGAGAATGGACAGAATTTTAACAGGCAGTGGAACTACAGAGTTCCCTATCAAACACACCCCATTCGACCTTTTCCATCAAATCAAGCCAGAAATCCCCAAAATACGTTTAGACCGACTTCAAATGTTCCACCACGACCTAATGTACACCACCAGACCACTTTGCCGCCCTATCCATGCAAAGTTTGTCTTAATATCGGAATACCAAATGCGTATCATTGGGTGGGAAACTGCCCTTTTCGACAACAAGTGTTAGCAGTACCAACCCCTAGTCACAATATGACTTTGCCGAACCCCAACCAAGATCATAGCGCTAATGAGTCATCCCAAAATACATCTAGTAATCAATGACGATTTCTTATGTCCGGACATATACAAAAAGAAAAAGCTAGCTATAAAAAATCAAATAGAGATTGTCATAAAGTTACTTATGTAAAAAATGAAGACTCACTACCTTGTTTGATCGATACTGGGAGTTCGATTAGTGTTATTCCTTGTCATTTAGCCCATAAACTTAACCTAAAAATATGTAAAGTTCAGCAGAGTATACCAGTCACCCAAACACAAGGTGTTCTTGCTTTGAAAGAAAAATGCCTTGTTAGTTTGCAATTAGGACGTATCTCTAAGAGAATTGAACTTTTTATAATTAACAATCAGTTACCTTATGCTTTGATTGGGCTACCCCATTGCAAACTGTTTAGATTAAATATTGACTGTGTTAAAATGCAAATAACTCAAGATAATAAGAAAGTACCTCTCATGGACCATATTCCAACAAATGCGTCTCACCATACTTTACATTTATCAGAAGTATATACTAACCAGCCAGCAATTGAAAATGCAGAGATATTCGAAGAAAATTTTGAGCCGGAGTTGTTCGAGACCACTGACCATGTGCAAAATGTTCAGTCTGTCAGAGAACAATTACCTGCTCTTCTAGCCAAATATGTCTGTATTTTCGCCAAAGATAAATATGATATAGGCTGTGTAAACATGGAACCCCAGAGAATACAGTTAACATCAGATCTCCCCGTTTCTTTAAGAGCATATCGCACTTCCCCTAAGGAAGAAGAGGAAATTAAAGAACAAATTCAAAATTTATTGCGAGCCGGTATCATTAAAGAAAGCTATTCCCCTTATTCATCACCCGTAACTTTGGTGTATAAACGTGAAGAAGGGAAGAAAACCCGGTTATGTATTGACTTCCGAAAATTAAATGCCATTACAAAAACAGATGCAGAACCCTTACCTCGAATCGACACCCTGTTAGATAAATTGGCGCATGCTAAAATTTTTTCCACTCTTGATTTAGCTAGTGGATATTGGCACATTCCTATCCACCCTCGAGACACTGAGAAGCTGGCATTTGCCACCACCTTTGGATTATATGAGTGGAATCGTTTACCGTTTGGATGGAAAAACTCACCTGCTTGGTTTAACCGTACTCTCCGTAGAATTCTTAATAAATACAAAATTGACTTTGCCTGTAGTTACTTTGATGATGTTATTGTATTCTCCCAAAATGAAGAGGAACATTTATGTCATTTAGAGACATTATTTAATATATGTGTTCAAGAAAACCTTAAACTCAAATTGTCAAAGTGTAATTTTGTGAAATCCAAAATTAACTTTCTAGGATATGAAGTTTCGAACGGTTGTATCACACCTGACAACCCTAATATAGAGACGATTAAGAAATTAACACCACCAACGAATGTAAAAGAATTACAACGTTTTTTGGGATCTATAAATGTTTATCACAAATTTATTCCAAAGTATGCTAACATTCGATACCCTCTCAACAATTTGTTGAAGAAAAATGTCCCTTATGTGTGGGACCAAAATTGTCAAAATTCTTTTGAAAAATTAAAAAATGCTTTAATTGAAAAACCAATCTTAAAGTTGTTTGATCCCAAAACACCTTGTCATTTGTTTGTAGACGCATCAAGTCATGGAGTGGGATGTGTAGTGAAACAAGTTGATGAAAAAGGAACATTACATCCTATAGCATATCACTCTAGAAATCTTCGCGATTATGAAAAAAATTATGCAATTACGGAGTTAGAATGTTTGGCGATTGTGGATGCTTTAGATAAATTTTATCATTATTTACACGGTCAAAAATTTGTCATACATACAGATCATGCGGCACTTACCTGGCTCAAAAGTGTTAAAAATTTAAGAGGACGTCTTTTCCGCTGGTCCCTAAAACTTAGTATGTTTGACTATGAAATTAAATACCAGAAAGGCTCCACTAATGTTGAAGCTGATATGCTATCTAGACAACCTGTTTCAGAAAATTTACCCCATATTATACATCTCCTTGACTTGAATGAAGTAAGAGACAATCAGAAGAAAGAAAATGTAACAATTGATGGTAAAAAGTACACTGAGATAAATGATGTTGTTGTTATTAAAAAGAAAGGTTTGTATAAGATTGTGGTCCCCATGTCTTTACGTTTACCCCTATTAGAAAAAACCCACACACAATTTGGCCACCCTGGAATTTATAAAATGATAAATTTAATCTCTCCGCAATATTATTGGCCTAACTTTAATCAGGACATTGAAAATTTTGTAAAACACTGCCACACTTGTCAGATAAACAAAAAATGTAGACAAAAAAGATTTGGCTTATTGCAATTAATGCCCCCAACAGAGATACCTTTTGAATGTTTGGCAGTAGACTCTGTTGGCGGATTTAATTATTACAATTCTACAAAAAAATATTTGCATTTAGTCGTTGACCATGCAACTCGCTATGTGTGGGGTTTTCCTTCAAAAAGTGTAACTACCGAAACTTATACAAACATTTTGAAACAATTATTTCAGATACAAGTACCAGATAGATTGTTAACCGACAGAAATGGAGCATTTACAGCTTCCAGGTTTAGGAGATTTCTTCGTAATTACAATATAAAACACAGATTGACGAGCAGCCATCACCCGGAAACGAATGGGAAAATTGAACGACTAAATCAGACTATTGTCACTAGATTAAAATGTAAAGTCAATTCCACATCCAAGAAAATACCCTGGACTAAGCTTTTAGATGAAGTCTTATATGAATATAATAACACCCCTCATTCTGTAACCCAATTCACCCCTAGCTATTTATTTTTAGGAAATTTACCATATGATCCCCCTTTACCAAATAATAGTTACTATCCCCCTGTGGAAGAAGCTAGAAAATTGGCTAAAGAGAGAACAATTGCTTACCATAAAAAGAATAAAGTCCGTTATGATGCTCGTTTCCTTCCTGTAAAGTTTAAAGTTGGTGACATTGTGATGTATGAAGAATTTCACTATCCGAATACCCGTAAATTGACTGCACCATATTCTGGCCCATACACCATTTTAAAACAACTTTCTGATGTATCCTTTGAAATTGATAAACCCAGCCCACATTTTAAGAGAAATTCCGAAATTGTCCATTCCTCCAAGTTAAGATACTACCACCCTCCTCAAAATCTTAAACTCAGCCATGAATAAACCCCATCTATCTCTTTCAGCTGTCAATTTTTTTTAATTTTTGCTTTCCTATCGTCCCCCTTACTCGTAGCATTTGGATGAGGACCCAGCTGGGCGTGTAACCTATCTCCCCAGCAGTGTAGAATGATGGTGACAGTTTAAAAGTACTGTTAGAATTTTTATTATTTTTTTTAAAAATATTATAATGACGAATTGATGACACATGAAGGGGTCCTCCGCTCCGTGGCCACCCATCTTTAGCCGGACTGTTTTCCCAGATTCTCTTTCCAGGTTGAACGGAGAATCTGGCAAAACTGCTTCGCTTCCCCTCTGCAGGTGAATATCGATTACCCACTTTTCTTTTTCTGTCGTGCGAGTGGCACATTTTTGGGTGATATTCCCCTCAGAGTATTAAAACCCATATCGCACTGACCCTGCGCATGGTGAAAATTATAGCAAGTGTATATTTAGTTTTTATTAGCTGTAGTTTTCTTTTTTTTTAAACAACTTAGTGTTGTTTTTTCATGGATATAAACCTAAGGCTACATCATAGAAGTAGCTAAGTCCCTAACAAAACGGAAAGGTATACGAAGAAATATAATTTGTTTTTGTTATTAGTATTTTAGGATATTTTACTGTTATTTTATCTCAGTGTGAAAATTCAATATTTCTAGAAATGCAAGCTTTTCAAATTGCATTTGAGATACAATATATTTTGTTGACAGTATTAGTGCATATTTTGTATTATTGAATATTTTATATTTTTGAATAATTTGTATTTGTGAATATATTTTACATTTTAATATTTTGTATTTGTGAATATTTTTTTTTTACATTTGAACATTGTCTATTATTGAATATTTTTTACATTTGCATATGTTGTATAGTTTTCAGTATGTTTACCTGTGAATATTTTAATATATTATATAGTTTATGGTTGCAATTTGCAATTATACACAAAAGGATGTTTCCCAACAAACTATATCAAAAACTTTAAAACAAAAACTGGAAAGAAAGGGAAACACTACAAACACAGTTATGTTATGACAACTGTTATAATCAAGATATGTCGTCTCGAGACACATTATTGTTTTGCTGCAGCACCATTGAAAGAATTCCATTATTTTAGTGTAACCAATATTTTTATGTAAATTTGATATATAAATGTAAAAATAGGTCCAATTGACTTGAGAGCTGAAGTAAATACTGAAGAGCTGGAGAAATTACTTGAGAGCTGGAGAAAATAAGAATCTAAAAAAAAAAAAAAAAAAAAAAAAAAACATGGGTTAAATTCACGAGATAAGACCCACAGGTCTTGCAGGCGAGCCCTGTGGCTCTTGTTTTAGTGGGGGGGGGGGGGGATATGAAAGGATAAAAGCTAAACCCCTTTTTAAAATGCAAAATCCCTTTTTGCCCCTTTTAAAATTTTAAATTACCGTTTTAAAAAATAGAAATTTAAATCAAAACTTTTAAATGCTTTAATAATTGTGTTTCAATTGATTGAAAATGCCGTCGCCCCTGTTAAATTAGTTTTCCTGCATCGCATCTTATAACTTTCAAAGATCGTTTTCTGACTCTTCATAAGAATATTTGTGCTGACGCTAACGCAATTTTAAAGTCTTGCGGCATCCGATCGGCCGATAGAGCCAACGCCTTTATTCCGCACAATCAATCACTCAGCTCGCGGCCAATTAAAATTAAAAATACGCCTCTTTTGACTTAGACGACCTCTAGCAGAAATAATGCAAAAACCTCATATTTATACCATTACACGGCTATCAGGAGCGAACTTTTTACGATTTCCCTCATCTAAACAAATCCACGCCAATCTGCTCTCTCGGAATTGCCTCGCGATGGACGAACCTTCGATGTCCAGACAGACTTAAAAAGCAGCTCTCACGCCAATATGGGCCTGGTTTAAAAGGAATCATGTAAGAAAAAGAAATAAACCAGGTTCCATAATAAACTGAATCTTCCTTTAAACAGAAATACATTCACTCGGAATTTAACCGAATCCCGCTTACGGCCCAGGACTACACGAACATGCAAGGGAATCAGAGAGCGCTTTGACGTACGGAGCCGCCATCAGTCCGCGCAGCCACCGGCCCGGCCCGGCGATCAAAGACCCACCGACGGAGCAACTATATATGTAATTCATTCAGAAGTATATGAAAAATTGTTGCATTGATAAACACCGTCAGGCATATCTTACCAAAAAACTACGACGTATAATATTCTTCAACAAATATAGAAACATGAAAATTTATCAAAATTTATAAATCATGTTTATAAATATCATCATTAACAATGAACCACTTTTAATAGAATATAAACGCATATTAAATTAATTATAAAACTTGAGACCAAGCATTTTAACTATCCCAGTTGATACACTTCAACTGTTGGTGAAAAGGAGGAATAACTCCACCCCCATTTTAAAAGTAATAGTACCATCCAGTTCCGAAAGACGTGCCGCAGTTACATTCAACATTAAAATAAAACTGCAATAATGTATAATTAAATGCTTCCAAACATAAATGTCATTAAAGTACCTTAATAAAATCTGCACAATATCTTAGGACATCTTCAATAATTGAACAAATCCTTCACAATATTTTCCAACACTCTTTCGTATCGTATGCTAATTCGCATCTGGCGAAAAGTGCTATTCTGGGATCAGATTTTCGTACATTCGAAAACAATTACGGATGCTATACAACGTCCGAAAAGGCGGTGATAGCCGCGACCATCGCGGAATAGCTCCTCCCAAATCCACGTCAGATTTTAAGTTATAACCAATGAGAATCCGTCATATTTTAATCAAAATACTCATTATCGTATCGTAGTTTCAATAGTTGTCATAAAACTTTCAATTTCAATGGCTCCGTTGTTTGTAATTAGCTTGGTGAGGATAATTTTCGTCTTATTGATAATTTAATGTTACAATTGTAATGGAATTACTGTTATAATGAAAAGGTAGCTGTTTCAGAATGTCTGTCTATTAAATAATTAAGTGAGCTGTGTATATTTTTCGAGAAATAAAACTTTTACTGAATAAGTATTGCAATATGTATGTGTGTTTATTATAAGACACATACTTTGGCAATAATGATTCAGTTCTTACTACGACTGATTTATAGAAAGGATCCTCCAGCATCAGAGGCAAGTTTATTAGAATAGAATGTTCTATGTCATTATACAAGAAACACTTGGCAAATTTCCAGGACCTTACAGGCCTTAATAGGTAGGAAGCCAACAACTTATATTTTAATTAGTATTTATTTAAGAACAGACTGCTTCCCGGAAAGTTTTGAGTTTTAGTATATAAAAGTATTTTTTATTATTTAGAAAAAAGAAATTGAATGTGTGAATGTTCAAACTTAACATATACAAATGATCTTATGATTATGTTCAAAGCAGCTTTATTTTAAGCTATCAGCTTTCTTGAATTTATAGATTACTTTATTATTTATTTCATGCTTTATATAATTAATATATATTTGATATACTGCAGATTCATATATGAAAATAATATACATTGAGATTTTCTAAATCTTAACATATTTTTTTTCCCCTTATAAAAACCAAATTAATGAAACTCAGATTTTCAAATCATTTCTGTGAATAACAGAAGTATATTTAATTTCAGTGACATGTTCATTTTTTAATAATAAAGTATGGAACTTTTTTTTTCTGAGATAGTATACAGAAAAATGCAGTTTTGATTAAGAGAAAACCAGAAAGAAATTTGTTTATTGTTTATTCAATATTTTACAATGTAGTAGAAAGTTATGTTTTCAGAAACCAATTAAAGATTTTCTCTTTTTGACACTATTTAAAGTTTGTACGCTTCTGCAAGGGAAAACAACGAACTAAGAAGTTTACGGTGAGGGGGTCAGGTAATTACATCAATTTACTCACTACTGATGAAATAATTTTCTGATGAGATAAGAAAAAATGTCTATATAATTTTTTATTATTATTCATTGATTATATGTCATGTTACTCACCAATTGTTAATATTTTATTGAATGTTTAGGTATATTTTACTTAGTGGGTAAAATGAATCATCTCTTTTTAAAAATTATGAATGTGTCAGGCTGTCTAATATATTTAAAGAATAAAACATTTACATTATGAGTAGAATGTGTTTCAACAGAATACAATTCTGAATCTTAATTATTTTATTTAAAGAAACTAAAATTTGAAGCATTTGCCATATTATTTTAACTGTTATCAAAGGTATCTCCTCTAATGTGATTAAATTGGTAAATAAAATCCCCCCCCCCCCCCACACACACACTTAAAAAAAATTCGGTACTTTTCGGTTAGCCGGGCGCCAGTGATATATATACATGTATATATACACACATATACATATACACATATATCTACACATATGCATATGTATACATAGACATATATATACACATATATGTATGAATATATATATGTATGTATATACATATATATTTATATATGTACATATATCACTGGCGCCCGGCTAACCGAAAAGTACCAAAAATTCTTTGCAAAAATGAATCATCACATGAACTGGCTTTTTTTAAATTTCATTTCTTAAATTTGCATTTTAAAAACAAATGATTAAGAAATTTATTTTATTTCTAATTACTTATTTTCATACGTCAAACAAAATGAATAGAACTCTTGTTTTTTGTTGTTGTTGTTTTTGTCTAAGATTGTGATATAAATTTAAATTAATTTAAATTATTACGTTAATTTGAGATTTCTGTGAAAAATTCTGTAAGAAATAAAATGCTTGAAAGTTAAACTTGTAGAAAGCTTTTAATCACCATTTCAATATCCCCTTCCAACCCTAATATTATATTTATATGTAAACAATGCTTATTTATTTTCATCTTATTAAAATAGGGATTGAAAGTTCTAAAAGTCAAAAGACTCATTAATGCAATTTATTTTTAATTTATATATTCATAACTGTAATAGAAATGCATATTTTCAACTATAAACAGAATAGAAAGAATGGCTTTGATAAAACCAGCTAAAAATTTAACTTTATATCAAGTGCCAGAGCTGTTTATGCAGAGATAATCAGCAAAAGCTTTCAAAATATTATTTATTTTCATTGGTATATTAAAGTTTAATATCTTTCATATGCAAAATGCAATATTTAAAAAAAAAATTCAACAATTAAATCTTATTTTAACATTTGTTATTATTGCTCTCTCTCTCTCTCTCTCTCTTTTTTTTTTTTTTTTTTGTTATATTAATGATTATGATTATTAGAAATACACAAGTATTTCATAACAAAGCCAGTCTGATTTAGTAGAGTAGGAAATTACAAATCTGAAATACCGAATTTTTTATATTTCTTTGTTATAAAGGCACATACAACCAATTTTTTCAATATTTATACAATTTATTTACTTATACAGAAGTCTTATCTGTTATATACAAACAGAAGGGATTTATCTAATATGAATCAGAAGCAATTTTTTAATATATCATAAACAGGCATACTAGTTCATTGGTTTTGTTTAATATCATTTGATGATAAATTACACGTTCTGGGGCCCAAATTACACCAAGCTTTTTAAGAAGAATCCCGAAGAAATATAACAGAGAAGTAACCAGTTTTTGCTTTTATTAGTATATTTAAAAGATATAATTTCTTTCTTTCTTTTTTTTTTTTTTTTTTTTTAAATTAAACTTATAAAAACATGATGAGCAGATAGAAATACTGTATTTATTTTGGATTTTAATCATATTACTAATATTTTTTTAATTAATGTTTAGGAATTTTTTTATTATAGCTTAACTCTGTATTTGCTTATTTTGTCTTCAGCCCCTCATGCTTTGACGATTTTTTTCTTTCTTTTTAACCTTATAAAAACACCAATAAAAGCATATTTTTATTTTATTTTCCAATTTTTTATCGTTAATATTACAAGATTCATTATTGATTAATGTTATAAAACACATGAATAAAAGTTTCACATTCCTATTACATGAACATTTTTTTCTCCCTAAAGAGGGAAGAAAACAAATTTTTATAAAAAAAACCAATTCTTAGAGAATATAAACCCTAAAAATGAAATAACTTGTTTCAATGATTAATAAATAACACACACACATATATATATATATATATATTTTAATCTGAAAATTTTATTCATGTTGGAATGAAATTGATTTTGTAATTGTAGTAAAACGATTGTAACTAAAATTATGTTTTTGATTATCTTTTCATTGGTATTTTAATGTTTAGATTATCATACCACATAACATACAATATTTAAAAAAAAAGAAAAAAATCTTCAATAATTAAATTTTACCATGTATTTTTTATTCTTTTGCATGTTATTTTAAAAATATTGTAAATGCAATAAAATATTTAATAACAAAGACTTTCAGATTTAGTAACAATAGAAAATTGGGTACTTTTCGGTTAGCCGGGCACCAGTGATATATGTACATATATAAATACGTATGTATATACATATATTTATTCATACATATATGTATGTATATATATGTGTATGTGTGCCAGTGATATATATACACATGTATATATATCACTGGCGCCCGGCTAACCGAAAATTGCTACTATATTTGAAAAGATGATTTCAAGAACTTTATTCCTTTTCAAATGTATTCAAATATAATTCTGACACATTGATTAATTATTCTCTTAATAAGATTCGAAGCAGATTATAAAAGAAAAATGTAAATTTTAACTGTCCTGGAACTGAGACTTTTTTTTTTTTTACGTAACTGCTACATATTTAAAAAAAAAAGAAAGTCCAATAAAAAGTAAAAGAAATTGATTATTGTTTCTAATTTTATTTAATGTATAATTATTGAAAAGATAAATTTTTTTAAAAAGCATAAGTTATGTAAGATAAGAACAGCAAAAGATGGATAATGATTTAAAAAGAAAGAAAACATCTCTAACTTATCATTTATAAATTGCTGCCACTGCCACTGGTAATTGTTATTATTATTTTATCCACCACTATTTCAAAACAATGACCTTCATCACAAATGTTTGGGGTAGATTGATTTAGAAATAGTGGTAGGGAAAATAATAAAAACCATCAGTGGCAGCCCTGTTTATGTACCTTATGTATTAAATTCAAATTAATGCATTATATTAATCAGTACTTAAATTTCAAATCTTCTTTTAGACTGAGTTTTTGGCTATTCAAGTTAAAAAGTGTGTGTATATATAAAAAGTATAAAATATATAAAAAGTGTGTATAAGCTAATTAATGAATAAACAATTTGAATATATAATAATACACAAATAAAATGAAATTAAATAAAAATATTTTATTCTTCAACATTTTTCCAAAATACAAGAAAGTGGCTATATATATATTTTTTTCTAGTAGATAATACACATGTAGTTTAAAAAATTATATTATAATTAATAATTACTGAAATAAAAAAAGATGCAGCATAGGAGAAAATTTTCAGCTAAGCACTCATCAAAACCTACGGTTATATGTAAAATAACTAAATAAAATCTCATTTTAATAGCATGTATTTCTTGAAACAAGTATTATGTTTAAAAAATATGCAGCACATAACAATTTAATTAGTAGCTCTTTGTGTAAAGACAAGAAGAGAATCAATTCCAACCCCCTTGAATTTTGAAGCTTTAAATATTTGTTTTTGTTTTAACTTTGACAAATGATGTTTAAATTTACTTAACACATGTGACTTAAAATAGTTAAACACTTAGAGAGAGTAGTTATATTTGAATGTAAAAGTGCTTTTTATATATTATAATAGTAATCATCATCAATTTATTGCCCCCCTCCCCCACTTCCAAGGATTTTGCTCAATTGATACCAATGCTATGAGAATATCCTAGGTACTTCTAATTATTTAAAAAAAAAAAAAAAAAAAAAAAATATTAAACGTTTAAAAGATATCCTCTAATGGTCGAAATAAATATTTCAAGTAAACTGCTTGTTATCTCAAAATTAAATTGAGGTTGCAAAAAACATTAAAAATCTGTACATTACTAACATAACATTATAAAATTGTAACTAAAATGTGATTCTCAAGTGATCATGACATTCATATAATCTTTTCACAACTAAAAATAATTCATTAATATATGTTACAATTCATATTTATCTACTCTAGATGGGTACCAAAACTTTTTATATTCAAACATGTGTCTTTATAAACATACACAATTTTTATTTGATAAATATATGCACCTTTAATTCCTGCAATCCATGGTTCATATTAATCTACCTTTAAAAAGAATACTACAACTTTAAAATCATCTTCCACCTGCCTTTAAATATACAAGCAATTTTTAGAATATACGTAATTTATTTAATAATTAAATAAAAGTTTTTTATTAGCAAAATTCAGACAATTGCAAGCAAAATATCGTAATAAATACTTAGTATATTTTGTTAATATTTTGCTTAAAAACTATGTGCGTCACAAATGGGATAAAAGAGTCTTAATATTGAAAAATATTAGAAACTTTCTTAATAACTAATAACTTTGAAGGGAGGTGGGGCTTTGAGACCTATAGCTACAAGGCTGTCGTCTCGAATGATCCATATACATTTATTTATTATTCACAGAAACATATACATGAATTCTGCAATTACATACATCTTGACTAGATAGTACAAGGAAACATGACAACACAAGAGACACAACCTGGGGGTTCCACACAAAGTGTGTGTGCAATGGAACCAGTGGGAATTGAACCCACAACCTCCTACACTCGCAAGCGATGGAAACTTTCTTATTAAAATGCCTTATCAACTGTAAACAATCACAAAAGTTGTGTACGAAAAGGGCTTTTCACCTACTTTGAGAGGGTGAAATCAACGTCCGAAATTTTGTAAACATTCGAAATAATATTTCGCACGTAACTTTTCGCCAAGTACGAAAAGAAGTGCCCCAGAATACCGTTTTTCGTAGAGGAGGCAACGATGACATCAAAGTGATGTCACGGAGGGGGGCGTTCCGCCGCCGGAATTCGAGTAGTTTACCTGCAATGAAAGTGAGGGAGATAAAATTCAAAATTCTATGTTTGGAACTGAATTTTAGAAATAATATAGTATTCTCAAAGAGCGAAAATCTGATATTTGGGAAATGAGAAAGTAATGTAGTGCCTTACGTGTACATGTAGGATTAGGAGGAGGATTGTATGAAATGTTTCATGGCTGATTATTAAGTGAATGTGCTGTATGCTGGACACTGGACAGGTGATCCAGCCTGTTGTTATGCTTGGATTTTTCTGAAAAAGAAATAATTTTGGGTAGAGGAATCTTTTCAACTGCTTCCATTTCATGTGATATATAAATAATTTACAAGATAGAGAAATAAAATTTTACTTCAAAAACAGGATATTGAAAATTTGTTCTTTTATTGATTTTATTATCGATGGGTTTGAGTTAAAAGTGCCCTTTACTTGACTTTCTAATATACAGTTATTTTAATTCATTTTTTAACGTATAAATTTTTGCAGACAACGTTAAAATTAATGTTTTTTATATATAATTTTGTAAAAGTTTAACGAATCGATATTTCTTAATGTTTTCAATTTGAAGTCAGATTCGGAAATTCTTTTCGGAATTTCCGCCCTTTCCCTATTTTTACTAAAACAGAAAAGCCGGGATGGGGCGTAAAAACATGGATGTATTATCAAGCAGGGCGGTCGCTCTGCCAAGCCAAGCTTAAAAAAAAACGCCACACAAACAACGCCAAGAACTGGAATAAAGACTGCTAATGCTTATATACAGAAAGCAACTTCGCAATGTTAAATTGACAAAACATGCCAGATTAAAATATCAGATATCAAACAAACCAAGCGTCGTAGAAAAAAAAAAACGAAAACTAGAAGAATCTAAGGAAGAATTTCTTCAATTTAAGACCAAACTCATCTTCATAAGTGATTTATAAACAGAGATATAGCTTTTTTTAAAAAACGTCGAGTTACTTAAAATGATCACTATTTTCTTCGTCAAACTTTTTTTTTTCAAACAAGCTACAGGCCTTAATATTGGGCAGAATAAAAAAAGGATTGCATTTTTGGAGAAGTAATTACGTAATCTATGTGCTTTTACAAAATTCAGTGTAAAAAAAAATTATTTTCTATCCTTAATTAGCAAAAAACTGTTAATTAACTTGGCGATTAAAAAATTATGCCAACACAGAGATAAAACCCGCCAACGACCATGTACCATCTGTATTAAAATAGCACAAATCAGTTACTGGTTATAATATAACCACATCACATTTCATCTACAAGTCAGCCATTTTCTTCTGAAGATATTTTTTTTTTTTAAATAAAACTTCACAATTATAAGAACACATATTTTATCAAATAATTAAATATGACTGCAAACTGTGGCAGATGATTGTTTCTAACATGAATAAGTATGAGAAATTGCCGGTTATGGATATGGATCTGGGTAGCTCAGTCGCAGAGCGTCGGCATGGTACGCATAAGGTCCCAGGTTCGAGTCCAGGCCCAGGTCCATTTTTCACTCATGTTTGTTTAGTGTATTTAATTGTCTGATAAAATGCGTGTTCTTATAAATATTGTAAAATAAAGTAATCAGACGCAGTGTTTATGCTTTAAAAATATTTTAAATATATAATTTACGTTTTTAGAAAGATCTTTAAAAATAAATTAGTTTTTGAGGGAAGATGTACCTTCTAAAATGTATACATTAAGAGTTATCGCCATTTAAAATTTCTTTCCAAACGTAAACAAAAATTTTGAAATGAATTAAATGTGATACATTTATTTCTAAAAATAAAAAAACACGGTAAAGGACAGGCATTTCGTTCGCAGGAATACCTTTCACGTCATTTTCCTATAAATTAATGAAATCCAGATGTTAAATTATTTTTGTTTTAGAAGTGAAGTTTCCATTTAAATTTATTGTAACAGTACAATGTTTAATTGAATAAAATAAGGTAAATCTAAGAAATTGCTAAGAAATTCCAAACATGCACAGGGCAACGCAAAAAAATAAAATAATAATAAACAAAAAATAAAAAATAGATAAATAAATAAATAAATAAAAATCAGCTTTCAGAAATTCTAAAAATTGTTCCGCTATTCATATTATGTATCTTCGGGGTCCATCCTCCCGCTTTCACCCACCCCCCCCAAAGGGGACACTTTTCTAAATTTTGCCGACACCTCTCATGTGATATATCGTTGGAAAGGTCTGTGAACGCTTAATCAAATTATGCAGGTGTGTGTGTGGGGGAGGGGGGGTATTTTCTAAATTTTGCACATACCCCTCATGTGATACATCGTTGGAAAGGTCTGTGACCGCTTAATCCTATTATGCATCTCCGGTGTTCATCCCCCCTTTTGCCCCCAAAGCGCGATTAGCTTTCACCACCAGGGGACGCTTTCCTATATCTGTTCCTACGAGTCGGATCACGACGGGGTATGGCTCATTCGACTCAACATCAATAGAGCTTTCCGATTTTAGTTCGTTTTTTCACCACCAGGGGCACTTTTCTATCTCTGGTTCTATGGGCTAGATCACGACGGGGTATAGCTCATTCGACTCGACATCTATAGTCTTAACGATTTCAGTGCCCGAGGTTCATACAGAACAGATTGCGCTACCTGGTGGTGGAAGATGGAACTTGAGCGTGCGCAGCACGACTGCTATACTGTGCCGAAGGCAGCGGGGACCCTTGTCGGAAGTTAGTTTGGTTAGAGGTTTATACTATTCGATGTGCAAATTAAGGGATTATCCAGTGCCGAAGGCAGCGGAGAACCAGGTCGGAGGTTCGTTCGGTTCGAGGTTTATCTTATTCGAGGTTTTACAAGATTCGAGGCCCCGATATAAATTAGGGGTCCGCTAGCGGGCGAAGCCAGCTAGTGCTAATAATAAAAGAGCGTGATATCAAGTTTGATTTCAAATGCAGCGATGACACGCTATGTACGTATTGCATTTTTATTCATTTCATCGATAAGTCAGTGATATTTTTTAACGGGGGATAACAAGTATTATAACAAGCCACATTTAGTGTGTTGTTATTAGTTTAATTGAAAAATCTACTGGTATTTCTAGTTAACCTTTTAAACAATGACTGAAAGTAAAATGTAATTTTAAATTATTTCTCATGTTTAGATTATTTAAATTATGTTTATTCTGTTTTAAAAAAAAGAAATGATATCTACAAAAACAACTTTTCAAAAGTAAAAAAAAAGCCAAGCGTAAAAAAAAAAAGTTGTGGCTAAAAAATGGTGTGATATCAAATTTCCAAGCTATTATATTAATTTTTTAACTTTTTTCCATTAAATAAGTTATCATATATATAAGTCGAATGCCTACGTATATGTTAATAGAAATCGTTTTCTCCTGTACTAAATACATCCTAACGAGTTTCTGAAAATTCAATTTTTTTCAAATTATGCATGATGGGCTTGGCGGCCATCTTTTCATATTTCTAAGCACCCAAATTTCTAAAGTAAAAGCGTAATATGTTTGCAATGTAATATGTTTATAACAATTTCGAACTTCAGATTTTAACTACGGACAGATAAATTAGATAAGACTGATATTTTGAGAAATTGATTTTGACTAGTTTGAAATTATTAATTACTGTAAAAAATAAATCATAAGATGAATCTTTAAGATAAGTCATCATTATCTTAAGACACAATTTTCAGATCATACAAATCTATAAATGAAACGCTTAAAATATTTGCTTAAATAGCAATTTTGAACTTCGGATTTTAACTACGGATTTGGATGCTTAGAATTTTGTGAATAATATGCAAAGATGGCCGCCAAGCCCATCATGCATAATTTGAAAAAAATTGAATTTTCAGAAACTCGTTAGGATGTATTTAGTACAGGAGAAAACGATTTCTATTAACATATACGTAGGCACTCGACTTATATATATGATAACTTATTTAATGGAAAAAAGTTAAAAAATTAATATAATAGCTTGGAAATTTGATATCACACCATTTTTTAGCCACAACTTTTTTTTTTTACGCTTGGCTTTTTTTTTACTTTTGAAAAGTTGTTTTTGTAGATAAATAATACATCCATGGTAAAAAGGTATCTTGGGATCTATCATGGTTTGAGAAAAAAAATTTCGAAAGGGAATGAATTGCATAATATAAAAAACCGATACGAAAATGTATTTGTAAGAAATTGCTGTGTGTGCGAATATAAAAATAAAATACGTATAATATTATTATTTTAAATTCGATATCCTGGTCCGCCAAGGAAGGAGAGTGGCTTAAAAACGTATCTCAGAATCTATCACTGTTTTAGAAATGAAGTTTGGAGAGAGGTATTGCAGAATATAAACATCAGGTACGAAGAATTTTTTAGACATTATTCTAAATTCGTAGGGTAGGGAGGAGGGCAAGAGTCAGCACCGAATATGAGTCAAAATGAACGTCAGTGCAAGTAAATTGAACCTGACTTTATTATACCTTTGGTCAGTGCAACCGTGCAAGATGCCAAGCAGGACCAGGAGTAGTGTGAGGTAATATTTATTTGTAAGAAACTGCTGAGTGTGAGAATATAAAAATAAAATACGTATAATATTATTAATTTAAATTCGATATCCTGGTCCGCCAAGGAAGGAGAGTGGCTTAAAAACGTATCTGAGAATTTATCACGGTTTTAGAAATGAAGTTTGGGGAGTATTACAGAATATAAACACCAGGTACGAAGAATTTTTTAGACATTCTTCTAAATTCGAAGGGTCGACACCGACCGAATATGAGTCAAAATGAACGTCAGTGCGAATAAATTGAACCTGCACTTTATTATACCTTTGGTCAGTGCAACTGTGCAAGATGCCAAGTAGGACTAGGAGTAGTGTAAGTTATTACTTACATTCACAGACAATAGAATCCTATGTCTTCTATTCTGTGCTTACATTGAGAGAAGTTATCAATCGGCTGCTTGACCATGTCAGTTGCCGACTTGTTTAGACTTCACACATTTGATTTTCGCATATGGCTTAACGTTATTTTTTATTTTAAAATTATTTTTCGTAACAAATTCTGGTGTGAGTTTAAACTTAAATGTTCGTTCTTTTGATATTTGTTTTGCATAATTGAAGAATTTTTAAAATCAAGGACATAAATGTGCGTGTAAGTGCTCGTCAACTGCTGAAAGTGATGAACACATTGAGCATACTTAACTTGATTTAGTTGTTGAAATTAATTATATCTTGCTTACATATGTTAGTTATATTTTAATGTAAATCTGACTTACAATGTCACAGATCTGCACACGATTGGGAGTTATTTAAGCCGGCGATTCGATTACAAAATATTTACATTTCAGAGTTTCTTTATATGTAAGACAGACATCATATTATAGTAAATCGAAGATGCTCTATCCTTTTGTATTGATATGTTTTCACCATACCCTATAGTTTTCGAGAGAGGCTTGATAATATCCAAATTTCAGCATAATGGGACTCTGCTATCTGTTGCATTACGTCCGGCGTAAACATTTTACTATACCGTTACACTCTCCGTTTCCAAGGTTTTTCTTTTCGGAATATAGAGACTTTCTTCTGCGTTTTGTTGTTTTGAATATACATATATATCTGTGTGTGTATATATGTAATTCATTCAGAAGTATATGAAAAAATGTTGTATTGATAGGACCGTGAAGCATCTTACCAAAAACTGCTACATATAATATTCCTCAACAATTATATGAACATGAAATTTATCAAAACTTATAAAAGTCTGTTTTTAAATATCATCATCAAAATCGTTAACAATAAACCTTAAACACTTTTAATAGAATATACAAGCATATTAATTTTTTATATATATATAAAACTTGAGACCAAGCATTTTAACTATCCCAGTTGATACACTTCGACTGTAGGTGGAAAGGAGGAATAATTCCACCCCCATTTTAAATGTAATATTTCCACCAAGTTTCGAAAGACGTGCCACAGTTAAACTAAAAATGTCATTAAAGGGAATAAAATTTTCACAATATCTTAAAGAGCATCTTCAATAATTGAACAAAACCTTTACAATATTTTCCATTCATTAAAATATTAAATAATAAAATTCACAAACATGAAATGCGAGTTGCCCGTATCTAACTTTACCTACAATGAAAGTAATGGAAATAAAATTCCAAAATGTCCACTTTCTCATTATACACAAGATACAGCAATTGTCAACCAACAGAGAATGTTGGAAAATATTTTTAACCAACCGGTCCAATATCCAGTATCTTGGCGAGACATTCCAATATCTGTAGCTTCTGTCTGTTCCCACATCTATCTGTTCACGTTCTGCAATCAGACTTAAGTCATGAAATATTAATTAAGAAACTTCCTGAAGCTAATATCTATAAAAGATTATGTCCATATCGCTCCCACTGCTTCTCTAAGTATTTTAAACAGTATTTTAAAAAAAATGTATCGATAGTTATTAGTATAAAATAAATTAACCAAAAATTTTAAAACTTGTTTATTAAAATTAAAATCGTTATTCCAGATTGTAATTAAATCTATTGATAAGATTTGTCAATATATTGAAGTAAATCATTTTATGGAAATATAAAAGAAAATGTAACATATTTCTTGAGAAGGAAATCAAAACTATTTATTTTGTCATATACTATATCTAAATGTTATTTAAAATATAAAAAGAAATATCCAAAAAGGCTACAGGGCCATCACTATTGTTTACTTTGTTTCTGTAATATACTCATTATAATTATTTTTTATATCGCTAACCTGGCCCCTACCTGCCTGGCATAAGTGCCTAGCTTGACAAGTTAGTACCTGGACGCGGGGCGATATTCGCCTGATCACAGCATGGCTGTGATTCACCTGACAAGAACCTTGTTGGCACCGCTGCACTGATCTCTAGTGGTTTGCTACAATTTTCTTTGTTTACCGGTTCATGGTTTCTATTTAACTTTGTTGAATTGATATAGGTACTCATTATTAAAATCGAAATAAGAAAGTCATCCATATACCTAAAAATATTTTGTTTTCTACTGTAATTTGCTGTATGTTTGTATTCAGAGTAAAAAAGAAAAAATAATTTCTGCAATACTTCAATTGGTGCGCATTAAAGATAATTGTTTAAAAACAACATTGTTAAAGGTGACGTACCCAGGTAGCACAGAGATATCGGCTAATATCCACGGCAATATTGGCCAATATTTCGAATGTCTCTGAATGTCGAACGTCAAATTTACAACATCTGCCGATATTCACAGACATAACTTAAAATTAGTTTTAAAAAGAAATCATTCAAAAGAGCTTTTTTGCATTACTTATGACATCATAGTACAGAAATAGTATTCTAAACAATAAAATTTAATAATTTTGCAATTTTTAAAAAACTTGACTTTTTAATGCCTTATTTTTAATATTTGGTTACATTGGCCAATGTTGTAAAAATGATATTACTATTACAACATTCAGGGATATCTATCGACATTCGTAAAAAACAATAGCATTTTTCGGACATTTCAAAAATCTGTCGACATTTAGCATATCTGACGAAATTTGTAATCTTGACGGAAGTGAACGGAAAGTTCTAAAGGACCGCCCATTTGTGTAGTTTTCGTCAATGTGCATTTGATGGAGGCGTCGGGCGTGAAATTTGCACAGAAAGAAAAAGCCTATATAATAATTTTCTGTAGGAATCTATAGTTATTTTTATGTATAAGAAAAGCATGTGAAAATTTGTGCTTTATAAAAAAACTAAAGATGTTTTTATACTATGTATTTTATACTATTTTTAAAAATGTTTTTTTTTACAAGAAAAAAATTCAATTTATGTAATTTTTAAATGGATGCTTGTTTATCTTTTTTAAAATGTTTCGAATTTCCGACTTTTATAAGAATTTTATTTGTTATTATTGTAAGAATACAAGTTTATTTTCAAAAGTAGGTCACTGATTTTTTAATTAGACACTATTAATAATAAATATTTTATATAATGCATCTAATTAATTATTATTATTATTATTATATAATAAGCTTTTAGGACTAATTTATGTGGTGTTAACTTTTCTGTAGTGTATTTTTGAAAAAAATGTACGCATATTTCTGACTTAAAATTAATAAAATATATATATTTAATTTCTCACACAGCAAAATTCAAAATAATGGGGTTGTTAAAACTTTCTTTATAGTTTTGTGCAAGGGGAACACATGATTTTTAACACAGCAAGCTTTAAAATTTCGTATTTCCTTTAAATATCTAAGTTTTTAATTTCTTACTTATTTTAAAATATTTTTTTAGAAAATTTCCAACAAACTCAGTAATAAAAAGTGATATGACCTACCAACTGAAAAAAAATTATCATGTATAAATCTTGTCTGCAGAGCCGGAAATGTTGAACATATACTATACCTTACCCACACATGGAAAAGCTAAGTCGGCCGTCGATACATAGGGCAATATATTGCCCTATATCATTTTCCTCCCTATAGGGGGGAAAATGAATCTGATCTATTGATTTGAAAATATCAGAAATTTATCCTACAGTAACACTCTCAACTTACATAGATAAAAAACTATCAATATTTAAACTAGGTCGACCAAATGCGATTGTCGCTTAAGAAAATTCAAGAAATTTTATACCTGATACATAGTAGGTTCTAGCAACGATATGATGTTTACGCCCTTTGGAACTGTTTTAGGAACGTTTGGAAAATAAAAACGAAGAATTTTTAAAACTATTTAAAAAAATAAAATGAATACATTTAAAAAATATCCTTGCATTTAACATTTAATGCCTTGAAAACTTCTTACTTTTTTTTTTTTTTTTTTTTTTTTTGATAAAACTAAATTTATATGCTATGCTTGTGCCAACATAACATAATTACATAATTTTCACTGATTTTTTATTTGTTATTATAAAAGTTAGAATTCGAGCCTTTATTAATTACTTAATATTTATTGTATACCCTGATTACCGTAATTTCCGGCGTATAATCCGTGGATCAAACAATTATGTTTCGACCCAGAAATTTTAACTTATATAATGGAACATACTAGATCGCTGTAAATATTTTACTTCAATTATTAAATAAAATTTTTGGGTCTAAACATAATTGTTTAATCCGCGGATTATACGCCGGAAATTACGGTACATGTTAGCGATTACTTTTTTTAAAAACTAAATCATACGTAAGAGGAATTATTTTTTTAATAAAGAATTCAGAAAGTAGAGGATTTCAGGAAAAAATAAATTATTAAAAATAATTTTATGATTAAAAAAAAAAAAAAACTTGAAGCGATTGCGGAACATTAACATGTTTGCACTTAAAACAATATAAATAGTTCAGCGTTTCAGGCCCGTAACTACTGCCGGGGCACTGCCTCGGAGCCCCAAACTGATGGTTAAAAAATTATTGTATTTTAATATCTAATCTAACTTCCTATAGAATACCCAGCACCTAGCTAAAAGTTAATAATAAAAAAAAATCTATCAAAGTGCTAGAGTAAATGTTTTTGCGTGTCCGTTCAAATACTCCATACGCTTCGCATGCAAAAGCATCTCTAGAGCAGACAGCAGAATGTCGAGTCGAATGTGTCATGTCGCGCCAGGTGCCTGCCGAGTGATGAGTCAAGTGCAGGCTAGGACGTGCAGTGAGCTAGTGCTATTCATGATGAGTCATTCGTTTACTAACTGCTCATCAATATCGGACTGTCAGAGCAGTTGAGAGTCGCATAGCAGTGATAGTACGATAGTTTATTACTTAACCCCTTCGTTACGGGCGGCTTTTACGGAATTTTTAATCTTTTAATCACCGGTTTTTCAAAACAGAAATTTTCGCCTAGTTGAATCGCAGAAATGCTGTCATTAAATAAGGCAAAGTTTACAATAAAAATTAACTGGTGGGAATAGTCGAAGATTCTGAGCATTTTATGCGTCACGTATACGTGTCGCTCGTCCTCAAAGGGGTTAATCTTACTTTGCTTGTGTTGAGATAATAGTTTATATTATGAAACGAATTCGCCACCAGCCAAGTGAAAATAAAAAAAGACAGACTCTAAAAAGAAGAAACTTGGAGGCTGCAAAAAGTTCGAAGAAGTTATCAACATGACTGGACAGTGGAAACCACTCGACAGGGAATGGTGATAAGAAAGGTATGAATGGTTTGCTTTATTCAGTGTGATGTGTAATTCATGTAAAAATAGTACAGTCAAACTTGAATAATTCGAACCTGTATAATTCGAAATCGTGGATAATTCAAATGTTTCTGCCGGTCCCTTGAGATTCCTATAAAACAAAATCAGTGGTGGATTAAGCACTCAAGAGGCCCCAGGCGCAATTAAATTTTGAGGCCCTTCCAAATATTTTCATTACCCCTATAGTGTGCATTTTTTAGTTTTACAATTAGAATTACTGAAAGTGTATGTTGTTAATTCCATACGATATTATCTCTAATTGGAATATAAAGTTCAAATTATTTTCTATCGCATGCTCATAAAATATTGAAAGTACTTCCCATTCATTACATTATCATAATTTTTAGAACTAAGAGATCAGATTTTTATTTAAATTTTATTTTGAAAATCACTACGTTCTATTTACTAAACTATTACTTCATTCTATCATTCTAAACAAATGTGTTTTTCACAAATATAACTGTATGATTTTTTCTTATCAATACATATTCTTCTTTTTTCCTGTAAAGTTCTTGGTAAATCTTTTAAATAATTACCGAGTTATATCAAAGAAACATTTTGGTAATACAAAATTATATATTTTATTTTTAACTATCAATTATAATTAATCAGTTAAAATTAATTTTAAAAACTATTAATTAAGAAATAATGAGAGAGATTGACTATTTTACATTAATCGGATTTGAAACATTTTTGAGTCAGCCAATCTTGCCTTTTGCCCCCCCCCCCCCCCCAAAAAAAAAAAAAAAAAAAATTCTTTCGCTATGGCCCTGTGACCAGATATGATTTGCTTTTTTAAATTTAAGGTTGTTCTCAAATACAAAGGAGCTCCTTTCTGTCACATTTCTGATTCATTTTTGTTCAAATATGCATGAAACTGACAGATGTACATGAACATAGAATGGCATTTTCCCTTTTTTTAGTAAAGTCAAAAAATCTTTCAGAAAATAGTGTCAAAGATGGCACATTGAACGGAATTTCAGCACGCGATAGAACGAGAAAGCAGAAAAATCTGTTGTCACGTGACAAAAATCGCTTATAACTCGTTAAGTAATTTATTTATCAAGAAATGGAAAACGCCATTCCATTCGAAATTACTTTAATTGCCAAGTCTGCCAATTTTATGGCTTTATGTTTAAAAATGAGTCAGAAAGTTTCACGTTTGTTAAGCAGAAAATTTGAAAATTACCTTAAACTTTAGTAAGCCCCCCCCCCCCACACACACACACACTTTTTTAAACTAGTTTTGTAATGGCATATTAAAATTCCTATTGATACTTTTGGATATACAGCATATAAATCTGAATGTTGTAGGAATTTTATGAAATTTAGGCATAAAAAATAAAATGTACTTTATGATGATTTGAAAATTAGAATTTACATGAAAATAAGGATTTACATTGTTTCGTATAATCAAAAAAATTATCCAAAACTGGATCTTTCTTTTGATCCACTTCGATATTATAAACATTATTTAACTTTCATTATTAAACTTCATCGTTTTTTTTTTTTTTTTTTTTTTTTTTTTTTTTTTAATATAGTTACTTTTTCACAACACCCTGTAAAAAAAATTGCAGCAAACTGAAGTCATGCAACTGTTTTTAAAGAAAAAGGTTAATTTACGATAATTTATTTTTATTCTAATCAATGAGAACGCTCATTAATATAGTCAACTAATCGTTATCTATAAAATCGAACATAATTCTCATTCTAATCTCGTAAATCAACATAATTCTCACTGTTACAATAGAAAATCAGGGATATATGCAGGCTGATTGGGAAAAGGGAGATGGTTCTCCAATTAGACCGGCTCTTTGCAAAGAGCCGGATTTCCCAATTAGCCTACGACATATATAATACATATGTCAGAACACGGCCAAACTCGATCTTTCTCCCTCCCCTCATACGGTCTTCACAATCACCCCTTAGTTTCGGAATTGTTAAAGGGCTACTTCCGCCGGTAGATGGCGCGAATACCTACCGTAAATAATGCTTAGTAAAGGTTACTTCTTTAGGGCAGTTGCAATCAGCTGATCAACCATTGCATTCACTTGGAGGTAAGGGTAATTCCACCAATCAGAACTGCCTATTTGTACTGTTTACTTCCAAGGTGACGTCAATTGCAACTGCCCTATACATAAAAATACAAAAATCTTTGCAATATATTCATTATAAAAGGTATATATAACATATATACCAAATGTATCTTTTGTTTCGGCGTTTTCTTTACTACAAACAGGAAAAACTAAAAGATTTAGAGATAAAATAAATAAATACAATGCTTTAAGCAATTAAAAATAGTTTAAATAACACGCTATTATAAAATGCAAAACAAACATTATAAGTACATTTCTATATTTATATACTTAAATTCTGGATTACTTGAAACATTGATAATTCTGAGCGTAAAATACACAGTAAAAAATTTTAAAATATTTACTAGTTTCACAATAGTAAGAAAATTAAGCAACTTCGCCAATATCTGGCAATGAACTCATATCGAATTTTTTTTTTCTCAAAACATGTATTATTTTTACACGATTCTTAATTATTTAAAATATGTATATATGTGTACATTTAATACAATTTTCAATAAATTTAACCATTATAGGTGCTGATCTGAAATATATAAGCATATAGAAATATAATAGAATTACATATAAAATTAAATATATTCTAATTCTGGAAAGTCATGGTATAAAAGTATGTATATGATAAAAATAAAAATTTACTTACATGTTTCATAATATCAACAGAATAAGAAAGCCTATTTCGCCAATATCCGACAATCAACTCATATCGATTTTTTTTTTCTCTCAAAACATGGATTATTTAACAAATTCATAACAATTTTTACAGGTTTTATTATTTTAGAGAATGAACAAGTTTTTTTTGCTGTAGCATTATGTACTCCATTTATGAGAGAATAGTTTTTGTGGAAATTTTAGAATATTGGTTACAGAAATTACAGAATATTTTTTCATATTTTTAAAATATTAATTCATAAATCTATCCACCATACTTGTATATATAAATGTATCTATAGGTATATGCATATTCTATTTGTTTCTTGATTAAACTTTAAACATTGATAATTTTTACAGTGAAATATGCATTAAATATTATAAAATTAAAATTAAGTAAACTTTAAAAATTTTCTTGATAAAGAGTTCTTATATGCAGATGAATTGGCTTCATTTGTAAAATTCCTTGCCATATTTCTTTAAATGATGGGCAAGAATTTTGCACATATTAATGAGCATATATTTATTTTATGCTCGTTTAAGTCACATTCCCATAAAGAGTGTTTTATTAGTCTCGGATATATCAATTCATAAATAGTTTTGACGAATGAAACGCGAAGATAAGGAAATTCTCCATTAGTCATGGTGGGTAATAGCGCCACCTACATTCCTCCGGGGAGAAACTCTGATTCCTCTTGAACAAAGGGAAAATGACTTTTTGTTACGGCCGTGTAAGGGGGAGGAGAAAGATCGAGTTAGGCCGTGGTCAAAAAAGCTATCAAAGGTTTATTATAGCTATAAGGAGCAAAAACCAGTCATTTGTAGGAAAAAAGCAGAAGTATCTCTAAAATGTCTCATTAAAATTCAAATTATTAAAAGACTTTTGCTGAAATTTAATTGTAAAATTAATTGTATATTTAGCATCAGTCTCATTCTTAAATAATTTGAAATTAATAAGATCAAAAATAAAATCCTTAAGCGGTTAATTTTTAAATTTGAATTTAAAAAACTAATAATGTCATTTGCTAACGTTTTAATTTTCATATTAAAAACTTCCGCTTTAAGTATTTTTATATTATTACAAGTTCTTAAACTTTAGGAATATCATAAGTAATATTTTTGCTGAATTTATGTGAATGTCTTTTGCCTCTATTAGTAGCGGTTAAACTTATTGAACTATAGTCATAAACATTTTCAATTTTCTTTATATTGCCGCGACGAAAGCCATACAGCGATTGGCACAAAACGATGGGTGTGTCGCTTTGTACCAATCGCTGGTCGCGGCCAGCTACTATGTTTGACGTCATGAGAATGAATGAGCAAGCCTGGTATCTAGTGTTGCCTTGATATTGTTCTTCCCCAAACCACTCCATCCATTTCTTATTCTTCTATTGATTTCATTCATGATACTGTTGTCTGATGATATTTCTCGTCCAAGGTACACATAACTTTGCACTCCTTTAATCTCAGTGTTGTTGTAGACGATTTTCTTTTTTGATGCAAATGAATTGAACAGCACCTTACACTGTTAAAAATCTTCAACTTTTGCTGCATAGTCACTCCACCACTTTTATAGAGTATCTCTATTTTGACCAATGAAAATGCTCCATAATATGGTAATGTAACCGTTTTCTCTAAAAGCAGTGGAGTGTGTTTGCAGCAAAAGCTGAAGATTTTTAACAGTGTAGTCTTTTCCAAATTTATTTTTAATCCCACATTAATGCTAGCTTCTGGCAAATCTTTTAAGGTAAAAACACCAACTACATATCCTTATCTTTCCAAAACGATGGCTCTCGTAGTTGAGATACATGCCTATATTTACTCAGACAAAATCCAAAACATTCATGAAAATATCACGTGATCTAATTTAGCCCGATCAGCATTCATCGAGGGGGTCTCGATAGAAAAATTGTGTACAAGATTACGGAATCACAATGATTACAACTGATTACTGTGATGACATGTGACATCATACCTAATTACACATAGATTACAGTTGTTTACACTTGATTACACTTGATTAAATTGCTAAAGATTGTAATTTAACAGTTTTACTCGATTTTACTGCATTTCAAAAGCTGTTTTTTAAACATTTTAACTTTTTAAAGTCGTCCAAAATAAGAAAATAGTATAGTTCTAAATACAAACTTCCAGAGACAACTGTAAGAGATTGTCAAACTGATATAACAGCAAACAAAGAAAAAAAAATAAAACAACCGTACAAAATACTCAAAAAACAATAATTTTTAATTCAAAGACACTTGTATTTCCGTATGTCAAAAAATCAATAGGTTACTATTTGTAAGTGGTTGATGTCAGAAAAGGTACGTAAACAATCGGAGGGCATGAATTTTTCTCAAAAAATTATGTTCAATATTTAAAGATTAGTTATACTGGATACAATTGGACAAGTACTATAATAAAACAACGGTTTGACAAATACTTGGAAATACATCAATCGCTTCACACAAGCCATAAAGATTTACAACATGCCTGAATATATTACTTTAATGTCACTAGGTAGTACGTCTAGTTAATTATTAAAACAGAAGCAGAAAGTTGTCTGGCACAGATGTTCAGAACAGCACCCTTGCATGTGAAAAAAAAAAAACATTTTTTGTAACAACGATATACTTTAAAAATAATGCTGAGTATATATTTTGGAGTTTTTGCACATAAACAAAACTTTTGATGGGTGAAAGATAGAAGTAGTACGACTCTATAAAATTCCGTGTTGAGGCGAAAAACAATTATTGAACGACTTGAGTACAGTTTTAGCAACAACCCTCCCCCACAGACACCATATGAAGACCCTCAATTTGCTTTAGGTACAAATAAAAGAATTCCAGACAGTTTCTGACATACATTTTCTCCATTACTGTCACGTTTACTTTGATCTAGTTAGTGAAGTTTAAACTTGGACTCTTATTAATCGATCTGTTGAAACCCGTTCTTTACATCCAAGCAATCATAAAGCAGTAGTCTTTTGAATAATCGCCGTGTTCATATTCAATGAAAGTACAGTTCTCTGGCAAAGAACCATCTGAAATTGTATACGTAGGTATACAAGCTGTTGCCCAGAAGTTTTCAACGGGTAAAGGTGCAATGACCATCTGACCTCCTCTTCTTGACAAATATCAGTTTCATCATAAACTGTAGTACTATCTGTGATCGCACATGTCTCCTCTTCTGCATCTTCATCAGTACAATCTTCCAGGTCTTCAATGTCATCTTCTACATGTCGGTCAATGTTCCGTTTCCTGAAACTTACTTTGGGAATTTGTGCATTACTAGCAATGATGCCGACTGTAGAAAGAAGCTGTTTGGCCTTTTGTTGTGCAGCGGTCAGAGCTTGTTGAACTCCTTTATAGAAGTCTTCACTCGTTATTTCAGTGATACAGACTGACGCAGATGCATTTAGATTTGTTCGATGAGAAGAATATTTCTTCTTGTGAATTACAATGCTTTTTGTGTTCGCCATAACCTTAATTTGGACATCTAGCCGATGAATTCGTTGAATGTGGCTCATTATACTGAAGTTAACAGTAGCAGAAAAGACACTAGACATACTCCTCATTGCTTGAAATAGAGACTCGCATTGTTGTGAACCCAACCAAGGTGAGTGCAGGGTATGTAACTAATCAATTTCAACTAGATACATGCATGTTAAAATAAGGCTGTGGGCATTCAACACTATGCAATAGTAGGCATTTGTTGTAATGAAGTTGTCCGAAAGGTTCAGGATTTTTTGCGGATTGTAACCACAATGCCCATTCTCGCAAACAAAATACACCTGCTCAAATCATCTCAATTCGCTTGGCTGGAGTAATTTTCTTACTATTGAATGAATCTAAAACATAACCCATAATCCTCACATATAGCTTGGTTACTTCTGCTTTAGGGTCGGTGGTGGCTTCAATTACATTCGTAGAACACAAGTGCTCTGCAGGTGCATAGTTTTGTTTATCTTCCCTTTGCAAGTCTGAGGGTAGAAAACAATGCATTGCCTTCTGCCTACGTGATTTACACCACACGTGGATCTTCCTATTTAGAGAATGATTTCTGGCTTCAGAAATCGCAACTTTGCACCTATATGCACAGTAACTTGAAACACAAAAGGCATCTCGACAATTTTACAAATGAATCCCTCTAGGTTTTGAAATTTTTCAATGTGGTTTTTCATTTCACGGTTACACATACTTATTTATTATAGTGTGTTCAGTAATGGAGAAGCGAATAACCCACGAGTATCATAGCTTTTAACACTTTAGGATCATCATCAGCTGCAAAAGAAATAACTGTTATGTTCCTTTGGTTGCACTCTGTTGTAATGAATTCCCATGTTGTAATGAATTCCTCCTCAGAATCAAACTTGTTGTCGATGCCAAACAAAGATTGAGTTGGGAATCCACAGAAATAGCTACACTCATGAATAATTATGCCAAACTAAACTCCTCGGATATGCCATTCTCAAAACTTTTTTCTATTTCATACATGTTAATATTTCAAAAAGCATATATTTTCTTTATTATGCAGTTTAGAATCCAAAAATGCATCATAGCAGCGCCACTTGTTATATAATTTACACGAAATCTAATCAGGTTTAACAGAATATGAAGTTTGTTGAAATTACGTGCATTAATTTTTTAGACATGACTATCGCTAAATCATGTAAATCCTGTAAAATGCAGCATAGCAGCGCCACCTGTTGAGCTATTTACAACAAAACATAATCAGCAACAACCTATGTCAACATCTTGATGGATATATTTAATTCTCGTTTGTAACGCATTAGCGCACTTCTCTAATCATAATAGATAAAATATAATGCCTGATAGAATTGTTCAAAATATTATTAACATTCAGGAAAGGTAAATAAAATTCTCTTACTTTTTAATGTGTATTCCATACATCGGACTTCTGCTTGAATAATTCATGTGCTTGAGTTTTAACCTTTATTGTAATCCACGTATTCGGAAATTAATCTATTGTGCTGGCAGCACTGTGTAGTATTTTACTACTGTAAAGACTTTTTGTTTTATGTTAATTATCGTGCAAATTCATTTAATACACATAATTTAGGTTAAAGATATACACTATATTGCCAATGAAGATTGGTCACTTGCGATTTTAGACGTTTTGTTAAATATCTGGAAAGATACATGAGGAATTATCCTGAAACTTCAGGAGTGTAGACAACATGATAGACGTCATATATTTCCGCGAAGATTTTTTCCCGAAACCCCATAAAGGCCGTCAACAAATTGAAGAAAAACGAATATCTTTTGGATAACCCTGTAAAAACTAATATTGCAAAAGCATTCAAACTGTAGATTATGATTAAGTGGATTATTTTAATAATTTGGGTTCATTTGTATGAAGATAGCATGTATACTCAAAGAGAAATTCAGATTTTTATAAAAACAGTCCCAGATTTTACCAAGTTTTTTGCTTATAATTTCCAGAGTTTTTAATATAAAAACAAGTTATTTTCAGAAAATATGACAAACAAAATTGTACACAATACCCTGCAATCAGAATTAAAAAATACTAAAAATTGTATGAAAAATGAGCAGGTTTACTAAATATTGTTTCACTGCGCATGCGCGAATTCAATCAAAATATACTGTGCATAATATATTAGCTAAATGTATGGACCAACTTTTATGAAAGTCTCAAAAACATAGCTTGAAAATTCTGATAGTAATCGTCGATAGAATAAGCTCGAAATTCGCTGTTCCCAAAAGGAAGCAGGGCCGTAGCTAGGGGGGTGCCAGGGGGGCTGAGCACCCTCTGAAAATTTTTGAGCCCCCCTGGGAAAGTTGCCAAGGACACCAAATGAAATTCTGCTTCAAAAATCCAAATGAAACAGTTCAAAAATTGAGGGGGCTTTTTACAGTTTTGCATAAACAAGAAAATTGTAGTATTTGTTTAAAAACTGCAAATAAATGCTTCAATAAGCGCACATCCTATCTGCACATACCCAGAATTAGCAACCTTTTGCAAATGCAAACATTGACTTTTGCATTAGTTATATACTGAAATTTTTCATTTTGCATCGTTTTCCATTATTAGTGTAAAACAAAGTTATTCTAATGAGTTATAGCCATTTTAAATACAAGTGATTTTAGCTTTTGACTAGACACAAAAAAAAATTTTTAAATGCAAAATACACCCTTGATTTTTCTAAAGTTTTTTATCATATAAAAACATAACTTTAGAATCCTTAAGGGCAGGGAACATTAAAAAAAAAAAAATTAAAGGTTGCAACTCTTTTGAAATAGGTGAACTGTCAGCTTTTTATTTACTTATTGACATCATCACTTATTATTTCACTATCACTAGTATAATTATTCACTGAAAATTTTCATTCTGCAGCCAGTGATGTAGTAGTAAAAAAAAAAACAGAGGGCATATGCTTTAGGCAGAGGGTATACGCTAAAAAGTATATGCTATATTGTTTTTGAGAAGAAAGTATACGGTATTCCTTCAAATAATTCAGAAGGTATACAGTGTATCCACCGTATATCCTCCATTACACCCCTCTCTACAACCTTTACTCTTTTCTTCTCATCGAATAAAGTTATTATAAACAATTTAATAAGAAACATAGTGCCTACAATATGAATATGCACTAATTTACCTTTCTATATAATACTTTGATCATATATATCTGTGTTTGTGTGTGCACGTGTCAGAGAGAGAGAAATAGTATGAGCCCCCCCCCCCTACATTTTCTTGAGCACCCCCTATTGTTTACTTCTAGCTACAGCCCTGAAAGGAAGCAAAAAGATGAGGGGTTGTATCCAAATATACTAACTTATGAAAGTTGACATAATAAGAATGAAGTGTCTCTCATTCTATATTTGATACAACCCCTCATCTTTTTGCTTCCTTTTGGGAACAGCGAATTTCGAGCTTATTCTATCGACGATTACTATCAGAATTTTCAAGCTATGTTTTTGAGACTTTCATAAAAGTTGGTCTATATATTTAGCTAATATATTATGCACAGTATATTTTGATTGAATTCGCGCATGCGCAGTGAAACAATATTTAGTAAACCTGCTCATTTTTCATACAATTTTTAGTATTTTTCAATTCTGATTGCAGGGTATTGTGTACAATTTTGTTTGTCATATTTTCTGAAAATAACTTGTTTTTATATTAAAAACTCTGCAAATTATAAGAAAAAACTTGGTAAAATTTGGGACTGTTTTTATAAAAACCTGAATTTCTCTTCGAGTATACATGCTATCTTCATAAAAATGAACCCAAATTATTACAATAAGCCACTTAATCATAATCTACAGTTTGAATGCTTTTGCAATATTAGTTTTTACAGGGTTATCCAAAAGATATTTGTTTTTCTTCAATTTGTTGACGGCCCCTTATGGGGTTTCGGGAAAAAATCTTCGCGGAAATATATGACGTCTATCATGTTGTCTACACTCCTGAAGTTTCAGGATAATTCCTCATGTATCTTTCCAGATATTTAACAAAACGTCTAAAATCACAAGTGACCAATCTTCATTGGCAATATAGTGTATATTCATAATAAAGTTTACAATCGCGTTCTACACACTACAATTTAACATAACGTTATTACATCATTTTTGGAGCATCTTTGTCTCCTTACTACCCGCGCTCCATATTTCATAAGACTATAAAAATTATATTTAAACTCTAACAGAAAGCTTGTTAAAGTTCCTTGAACTCATTATGTGATACATTGGGAAAATAATTTCATAACATGATGAAATAGGGTGCAATAGCGTAATTAAAGATGGTTTATAGTTTTTAAATGTCATAAAAGCTCTGTGTGGATTTCCTGACCTTAATGCACTAATTAGTCTCTTGTTTATAATCCTCTGAGAAAAAACACATTAAATCATTTAAATTACTTTCGGCACTGTTTACTGTGTGGGTGTCAGTTCATTGAGTTCTTTTGTGACAGTTAAAGATAGCATCGTGAGTGGTTTCGAGGATTTATTGCTGTAGATTAATGAAAGTGTTCTTTGGTAATTCCTATGAAAGAGATTATTATGTTCAACACGTATAACCGAATCTGAAGTTTGATGAAAATCCATGCATTAGTTCTTCAGATAGAGCTATTGTGGAAATCAAGAAAGATGCAGCATAGCAGCGCCACCTGTTGGGAGATTTACACCAAAAATTAATCAACACCAATTTATATCAAAGTCTAACTAAATCTAAAGTTTTATTAAATTCCGTGCATTAGTTCTTGAGATACAGCGCCAACAAAATTTTTATCACGTACATACAGACAGACACTTTTTTAAAACAGTCAAATCATGTTCAGGACCTTCTAAAACGTATAAATCCGTCAAAAACCGGAAGTCGCAAATTTTTATGAATTCAATACTTTCTTCTTGTAAATATAAAGAAAATAACGAGGAAGAAAATTACTCCATCATTTTTATGGTCACATATCCCGTAATAAAGTTTACAATCGCGTTCTACACACTACAATTTAACGTAACGTTATTACATCATTTTTAGAGCATCTTGCGCGCTTCATATTTCATAAGACTAAAAAAATTATATTTAAACTCTAACAGTAAGCTTGTTAAAGTTCCTTGATCTCATTATGTGATACATTGGGAAAATACATTTTATAACATGATGAAATAGGGTGCAATACCGTTATTAAAGGTGGTTTATAGTTTTTAAATGTCATAAAAGCTGTGTGGATTTCCTGACCTTAATGCACTGATTAGTCTCTTGTTTATAATCCTCTGAGAAAAAACACATTAAATCACTTAAATTACTTTCGGCACTGTTTACTGTGTGAGTGTCAGTTCATTGAGGTCTTTTGTTGACAGTTAAGATAGCATCGTGAATGGTTTCGAGGATTTATTGCTTTAGATTAATGAAAGTGTTCTTGGGTAATTCCTATGAAAGAGATTATTATGTTCAGCACGTATAACCAAATTTGAAGTTTGGTGAAAATCCATGCATTAGTTCTTCAGATTCAGATAGAGCTATTGTGGAAATCAAGAAAAATGCAGCATAGCAGCGCCACCTGTTGGGCGATTTACACCAAAAATGAATCAGCACCAATCTAAAGTTTTATTAAATTCCGTGCATTAGTTCTTGAGATACAGCGCCCACAAAATTTTTGTCACTTACATACGTATGTAAGTGACAAAACCGTACAGACAGATATTTTTTAAAATCAATCAAATCATGTTCAGGACCTTCTAAAACGTATAAATCCGTCAAAAACCGGAAGTCGAAAATTTTTATGAATTCAATACTTTCTTCTTGTAAAGATAAAAAAAAATTATAAGGTAGAAAATTACTTCATCATTTTTATGGTCACTTTTCCCGTAATTGAATAGCAACCATTTATAATTCATTATTCATATTATTATTTCTACTATCTTTGAGCGCGTCGAGTAATGTCACCGGTACGTAACCGGTAAGGTCGGTTAGTTACCAAAGCGTTCAGTGCTGCTAACTGGTACGCAACCAATGTCGTTCAGTGGAAGTAACCGAAGTGACCGGGAAGGGACCGAACTAACCGAAGAAAAATTACTTGGGTCACGTGATCGGTTACATGAAAATTTACGATGATGTGTTACAGATGTAATTACGATGATGTAATACAGATGGCGCTACAAGTAAATAATACCATTTTCGTCCAGTAGATCTGTCAACCGGTCACTTTTACCGCCCCGGTAAGTAACCGGTGACATTGGTCACTTTGGTTAGGTCTACCGGACGCGCTCTTTAAAATAAGAAAGTTTTAGAAAGATTACGTTATAAGAATACATAATATTTGCTACTGCTCTGCGTGTTATTAATCTTACCTGTGCCATTGTGTGATGAATTTCTTCTTCAACAATCAGAAAGATGATGCAGAAAAGAAAAAATGTCTTGTGTATTGAGCGTGTGTTGCACTTGCCGTCTCCAACGAAGCAGCAAACCAACACTCCCTTGAAAAATCTCATGTTTCCGGCGCCGCGTAGTAGGTATAAAGTATGATATTTATTTCGAGACAAAATTCCTTGCTCGATGAGACTTACTCCATAATAGCATCTCCTTCACCCTTGCGCTACCTGATCGTCGTTCGTGAACAGAGCCATTAAAAACTTCCATCGATTTATCGGGAATCATTCTCACGTGAGCTTTTGAACGTTATATAAACAAGCATTTCCTGTTTCTTGGAACTTTCTGGAAGTAGAAACAGATTTGTAGAGTGTTCATCGTCGTAAAAAAGTATGATATTTTATAACCATTAAATTAATATTCTAAACGTTCTTTGTAGAAATTTTGTAAATATTTCAATCTGTAAAGTTTATCTTGTTATTTAATGCCATTTTTTAAAATTTTATTACCATTTTATATTATGAAGAATCTTGTTCGTTAGGGTTAGTTGTTGAGTTCTTCGATGCATTTGTAAATTTAGATTTTTTTTTCCCCCTGAAATAATGCGTTTCTTTATACTCCAATGAGGATAAATTTAGTTATTTTGCCATGACAGTACATTAAAAGGTTTTTTGTTTATGTGTAAACAAATTCGAAACGTTATTCGTGTTGGAGGGGTTGGGACATTTTTGGTTAATAACTAGCTATTTTTATTTCCTTATTAAATACATGCATAGTTTTTTAAAATGAAAGTTAACTTGTCAAGAGTAATATATTACTATTTAAGTAGCAATTAATACTCTCTCATCTGCAAATTTTTACAATCTGGTCAATTCCACAGAAAAGTCTCGTTTTGAGTGTGAAATAAAATTTATAATATGTTTAATTTAAGGGTATGATTGAAAAACTTGATATTTTTAAGTTGTATAAAAAAATCCTAATAAAAAGCCATTGTAAATTACTGTTTGCAAACTAAGTTAAGAACCATTATTGTCTTTGTAAAGTCATAATGTTACGTCAGTTACACAATAAAAGTTGCGTCAGTTACATATGTAAATACCATTTTTTCTTTTTTATTGTTCAGAAATTAATTAAACAAGTTACTGTTATAATTTGTCCTTACTTAGTGTTGTTGAGAACATTTAAATCCCTTTTTTTAATGGGATAGTTTTGATAATTTTTACACTTCAATGAAGGCAGATAAAAATGTTTTACGTTGCATCAGTTACAGGATTTTGAATTGCAATTTTTGGGACTAAAAGAGTGATTGGAATAATCTGCAGGTATTTGGGTATTAAGAAATAGGGTAGATGTGCCAGTAATGGACACCCTTAAGGAATTTCTTTAAAAATAATTTTTTAATTAATAGTCATAATTGTTATATTCCACATTTGGAACTGATGCTTTACACTCACGCAAACATGTAAACAAAAGTTTGGCTTTGGCGCAATTTTCAAGACTGCGCCAAACTAATAACTTAATACAATGGCTAGGTTGCCATTAAAGGAAAAATTCTCCTAAATTTGGCGACTTTTTTCCTTTTTAACATTTTTTTTTTTCTGCGTGAGTGTAAAGCATCTTAGCCCCACATTTTTTAATATTATATTAATCTACCAACAATATTTAACCTTATTCATAGTCACATTTCCCAATGTGAATCTAAATTTAATTGTAAATAACAGAAATAAATCAAAACACCCTAAATTCCAGTAATGGACACCCCCACAAAAAGTAATAGATAATTGATATTATGATTGTATTTAAAACTAGAATTTAAAGAGAGCATATTAATGAAATAAAAGAAGCTGAATTTTTATTGGTTATTTTTTTATAAACCAAAAATATTGAAGGTAGCCCATTACTGGAAGGCGGTCCATTACTGGCACATCTGCCCTATTTTAAATTGAAAAAATTTGTTCGAGCTTTATTAGTAAATTTTCTACGCAGTATTGTTAAAACAAAATTCGATGATCAAATGTTACATCAGTTACGATGGAATTGACCATCTGTTTTGTAGAAAATTCAAATCGTTCGGTTAGATCAATGATAACTAGCAGTTTTGTACTGCATGTGGATGTGTGCAATTTTTTTTATGAAGAATCTTAATAACGCAAATATTCCTTGTATTTTCATTGTGTATATATGTTTATTGTAATGTTATTGAGTATTATGTTACCACAATTATCATAAAATTCCTCTTTATAAAAGGTTAGAGATACTATCAAACGTTTGATAGTGTTACGTACAGCAACTAAGCTGTTTTGATTTTAAGCTTGCAGATGAACTGATTTAATAGATGTATTTTAAAAAGGAAAAGAGTTTTGCAGCTTTTTAAATATCTCCTATCTATTAAATAATTTTTAGCACATCAGCCTATATAATATATCAATAAAAGACTGTGTACTGTACAGTGGCGCACCCAAGGAGGGGGCCAAGGGGCCCAGGCCCCCTCCAAAGAAAAAGGGAGAAAACACTATAAAAATATCTAAAATATTTACGGAACCGAAGTCCGTTTTGTGTGTGTGTGTGTAAAAAATTCCCATAAAAGCACCCTAAAATACATGGGTTTCCCCGTGTTAGCATGCAGTTAACAAAAAAAGACTTTTAAGAGGTTTATTTCCTCATCAGTGCATGCTGCTTTAGAAAACTTTTATTTTATCGCGAGAATGAAAACATAAATTTGCCAAGAAAGCAATCACCGCCAAAAAAATGACACACTTTTCCAGTGCCTTATTTACGGCAGCCCATTCGGAGCACGGGCCCAGGTTTCCCCCAAATGCTATTGAAGATTTTTCGATTATTTGCCAAAATCTGATGAAGTTTTAACTATTAAAAAACAAAATTAATATAGAAAACTTTGTTTTTTTTTTTTTTCATTTAAAAACATAACTTTTTTAACATTATTAACTTTATTATCATTATCACTTTTTAAGGGCAACATCACTCATGTGAAAACACCTTCTCGCTAATATTAATCCTATGGGAGAAATTTTTTAAAATATCTCGTTTGCATTTCAATATTTTTTAAACATTTTTTTCCATTGGATAGTTGAGGTCGATCTCTACAAAGGCCGTTTTTTTACTTTTTCGATTTTGTTTACGTTTTATTATTATTATTATTATTATTATTCGAATACTTTCACTTTCGGAACGGATTTTGAAAGATCGAAAAATCGCCAACGAGGTAGAACACTAAAGATTATGATTATGTTATAAAAAATTTTACTGCTAAAAGACTGAGAAGAAAATTTATAAAAATATCATTAAATATCACAAAATTTTTAAAGTCAATAGTGGTTATCTGAATAAATACGTGTTTCAATAATATATTTTTTTTATTCAAGGCCGCCGTAAGCATAGGTGCAAGCCCCCCCCCCCCCCCCCCCTCCCCCCGTAAGCAGGTATTCTTGTTCAGAAATTATGTAATCGAAAGAGACTTTTCCATTTTTTCGTAAAGGCAGATCTTTCAGAAAATAATGTCAAAGCTGGCGTTTTGAACCGAATTTCTGGAGCGTGGACCCTTGAAAAGAGAAAAAGTCTCATTAATTAAACTAAATTTTAAGTATAATAATTTTCATTTTCATTAAAATAAATAATTAATTATTAAATATTGAATTAATTAAGGTAATTTTATGATTAATTAGTGTATCCTTGCAATTTCCTACTGCAATAACAACTAGAGAAATTTTGCTCCCACTAATTTTATTTTGTTTGTCCAATGCTCGGCCCCCTCCATGATAAAATCCTGGGTGCGCCACTGGTACTGTACATTGGTGCAATTGCTTTGTGGGGAAACTATTAAATCATCTTCTCAACCTAACCTCTTTACAAGTTATGTTATAAATGAGTTCATATTGAAATTGGTATATTTTTAAGTTGTAAATTTTTTGTACGAATTTCAGTATCTAAGGTAGGTAAAGAATTTAGTCTTTTATACTTCAATGCTTAGATTTTACTAGGGCACCCTATGAGCTATGCTCACCAATTCCCGTTTAGACACCAAAGGCTCTAAAACATGTTAATTTACTCTGTTATAAAAAAGATTACCAGATTACGGAAGATTGAATCTTTTTATCACAACCAGTGGCCAGGACTGTGGAGTCGAAGTCAGGTCTATTTTTGGGGCAAAAGACTCGGAGTCACTAAAAAACAGGCAGACTCAGACTCCAGCTTGTTTTTTAGACAGTTTGAAGTGAAATTGAACCAATTCTATGTAATTTTTAAATTTATAAACTCAATTATTTTTATATTTGGACTGTATATACCAGGAAACCCAGGTTAAACAGGCCTAATATACTGTCCAGTGTACAGCATATATGAAAACTGTTTTTAATTGAAATCTCTAGTTTATATTTAGTATATAGTCTTTTCTTTCGGTTTTTGGGGTTTACGGAACCAGAGGTAATGCAAAAATTGGAATTCTCTGCTCTTTTTGGAGTCTACAGAATCCGAAATATCATTGTAATAGAAATCTCCCCCCCCCCCCCCTTTTTTATTTTCCACAGATTCTTCAAGTCTGTGGGACCAGGAGAAATGCTGAAATTGTAAATTTTCTCCTCCTTTTTTTCGTGCACCCTGCCAGTGGCTATCTTCTATAACTTAATTAGGTTGCCATTTTTTTTCTCTTTGACAGAAGGGATTTTTCGGTGCCCAAGGCTGCATCCACCATTGTTGTGACAGTTGTTTTCGTGTTTAAGATTTATTCCACAAGCTTGTACAAAGTAGTTAAGATGTTGCTGTTTCCCGGATACGACTAGAAGAAAAGTTTCTTTTGAATGTTTATATGAATATTTGGTACTTTTGTGTTATAGCGGCCCCTAAGGATAAATCTCCAAGTGACCAAGATTTATCGCCAAATTATAAAGCATAGATGACATAATGTATGATGTATAATAACATTTCATGACGTGTATGGCCAAGTAATGGTCATATAGGACGTATATATGATGCATATATATAGGATATGTGTATAAGACATATATGGGCGATTCCACCGTTACGTGTGTGACGTTTAGTGTTTTTTTTGCAAATTGCGACCAATTTGGGAGTGAAATTATTTAGATACAAAAATGATTCTGTATGTGTTCTGTAATAGCAAAAAGTAAAATGTTATCTAAATAATTTCACTTCCAAATTTGTTTCAATTTGCACAAAAAAGTCTTTAAAAGTCGTACACGTAACAGTGGAATGATGTACATATGACATTTGAGACGTAAATGGTTATATATGATGCATATAAGCTTTGCAATGATCTTGGCATAATCATATCTGCAACCTTGACATAATCATATCTGCAACCTTGACATAATCGTAATTGTGGGGGCCGCTATAGCACGGAAGTACTGAATATTTTTCATTTATTTCAAATTTAGATGAAAACCATGACTTTTACCCACCGTCCTAGGACTGGCATTTATTTACAAGATATATACTTGCCAAAATACTAATTTTATCATAACTTGCACATGAATTAACTTTAAAACTTCCTTCTAAGTTAAGAATTGCCGATAAATAAGTTACGATTGGGTTTACTTAATCCATTCCTTTTTGATTAAAATAGAAGCCCCCCCCCCCTTTTTTTTTTTTTTTTTTTTTTTTTTTTCAAATCCTTTGCTTAATTTTTAAAAATTTTTTTCCATAGGTCAAAATGCAAATTTTCGTGAAGACTTTAACTGGTAAAACCATCACTTTAGAGGTTGAACCAAGTGATATGATTGAGAATGTGAAAGCTAAAATTCAGGATAAAGAGGGTATCCCTCCAGATCAACAGCGTTTGATTTTTGCTGGGAAGCAGTTGGAAGATGGTAGAACCTTGTCAGACTACAATATCCAGAAAGAATCTACACTTCATCTTGTTTTGCGTTTAAGAGGTGGGATGCAAATATTTGTGAAAACCCTTACTGGCAAAACCATTACATTGGAAGTTGAACCAAGTGACACCATTGAGAATGTAAAAGCCAAAATTCAAGACAAAGAAGGTATTCCTCCAGATCAGCAGCGTTTAATTTTTGCAGGTAAGCAGCTTGAAGATGGGCGTACACTGTCTGATTACAACATTCAAAAAGAATCCACTCTTCACTTAGTTTTAAGATTGAGAGGTGGTATGCAGATATTTGTTAAAACTCTAACTGGGAAGACAATTACTTTAGAAGTAGAGCCTAGCGACACTATAGAAAATGTCAAAGCTAAAATCCAAGACAAAGAAGGAATTCCACCTGACCAACAAAGGCTCATTTTTGCTGGTAAGCAATTGGAAGATGGTCGAACCCTCTCTGATTACAACATTCAAAAGGAATCTACACTGCACTTGGTTCTAAGGCTTCGTGGCGGCATGCAGATTTTTGTAAAGACTCTGACAGGAAAAACCATAACATTGGAGGTTGAACCTAGTGACACTATTGAGAATGTAAAAGCCAAAATTCAAGATAAAGAAGGCATCCCTCCAGATCAGCAGAGATTAATTTTTGCTGGAAAGCAGCTTGAAGATGGACGTACTTTGTCAGATTACAACATCCAAAAAGAATCTACCCTTCATCTTGTTTTGAGGCTGAGAGGAGGCATGCAGATCTTCGTAAAAACTTTAACTGGTAAGTTCCTTATAAAATTTAGCTTATCGATTTGTTTTAAATGTTATACATTATGTAACTATCTAGGTACTTAATTCGAATTAACTGAATTTAAATTATTGTGAGTTCACTGTATATTGTATTTACATATTTCATATTTGTTTTGCAATTAATCCGAATAAATCTTTTTCTTATAGGTAAGACCATAACATTAGAGGTTGAGCCTAGCGACACTATTGAAAATGTAAAAGCTAAAATCCAAGACAAGGAAGGCATTCCTCCTGACCAACAAAGGCTCATTTTTGCTGGGAAGCAGCTTGAAGATGGGCGTACTCTATCAGATTACAACATCCAGAAAGAATCAACTCTTCACCTCGTTTTGAGATTGAGAGGAGGCATGCAGATTTTTGTAAAAACTTTGACTGGTAAGTTCCTTGTAGAGTTTGATTGAAAATTGAAATTTTCAGTCAGTAGACGATAGACCCCTTTTTAGCTTAGAAACCACTTTTTTTTAAAGCTTAATTCTTGCTGAATTCAATATATTAAGTTTCTTATATAGATTAAAATGGTTGACAAAACTTCTGCTGAAATTTATCACTTAAAATGCGAGTCTTGAGACAAACATATGAGTATAAGAAAAATGCATGTCCAACTATTTAAAAGTTTGAGTAAATTTAAAAATTTTGGAGGGAGGTATGCCTGATTGTTTAGTTTAGTATCTATGTGGTGAGTAACAGGTCCATAATTTAGCATATTTATTTGTTTAAAATTATTGGTACTTTTGGCCTTGACAAGATAGAGAAAATGGCCTTGGTGAAAGAAAGAAATTTGGCAACCTATTCACTGTTCCATATACACAAGCAATGTTTCAATATTTATGCAGTTTAGAGTTTCTCTCAGCTTTAAAAGAGGGCAGTATGCTGCTGGTGAGAAAAGGGCACTTTAATTCTTATTCTTAAGGGCACTTTTTAACACTTTCCAACCGAAAGGTGTTTATGACTTCGGTCTGTCTGTGCTCTAACTCCCGTAAATATACTCGGATTGCTCTGAAATTTTTATTTGTTATTGTCGTTATCTATAGCATGTTCCCTATTTCAACTGAAATGTGTAGCACTTATAGTTTTTTTACAGAGACGGTCAAAAGTTTTCCATTGCATTACGGTCAATGGGGAATAATCGTTTCAAGTTCATTTTGATGACGCTACGTCATTTAAAACACAATGAAATTTATATATAATTATGAAGCGCATTAAAACATGCTTTTTGGAGGATATGGGGTGTAAAGCATTTATTAATTTACAGGGTCAAACAAAAGAACTATGTTACACATCGTCCTATGGAGAAAAATCATCTGCAGTGTAATTTAGTGATATTTCACAATTTCAAACATAATAAAATTACCGTTCCGCCCTTCCCGATTAAGCGCCCCCCCCTCCCATTTTGTAAACAAATTGGAAATTTCAAAAAATCCCGAGAAAGCGCCCTCCCCCCCCAAAAGAAATTTCGCCGTGCACGTCAAGATAAACACCAAAAATTTTATCTCCCGAGTGTCTTTTTTTCCGACGGATCAGAAAGGCGTGACGATTCTTTGATATATCGCAAACATTTACAAACACATTGTTCATCTGAAAAAGCAATATAACCAAACATTAGTTTTGCTGCAAATTTATCTCCATGGCGATATGAAGGTAATAAAAATATCGTTAGTGAAAGTTTCTCATGAAATAAGTTTAAAAAAAAATGTGTATTTGATGCTGTGTGGAAAATATTTTGATTAAAAGAGAATCTATTTTATTAAAGAATTTATAGTCGTATTTAACATTATTATGAAAACCAATCACAAAAAAATATATCTATTAATTGATCAGATCAATCGAATTGTCGATACACAGTCGAATTTGTAGCGTAATTTGTGCTTTCTTTGTGGTAGTAATGTTTTTTGTTTTAATAATCTGACAACACTACCTATTCATTCTATATGTTCTCAATTTTTGTGACTTGTATTATTTATTTAGCATTTATAGATACGAAATCATGATTTAAAAAAAAAAAAAGGTTATATAATCTTCCTAACTTACAACAGATGGCGACACCACATAAAATGTTACTAGTTCTCGAAATTACTTCAGGACATTTTCAACTGCATTTTCTCAGTGTTTTTTAATTATTTTAAATTATTAAGTTCCTTTTATTTTTCTGTTACCATATTAATGACAGATATTAGTGTTATTATTTATCTAAATGCATTCCAGTTTCAAAGCTTCTGAATTCCAGAATTTTCTATAATCTGAAATCGCCATTAATCGTGAAGTTATACTGTTTTTCTATTGTATATCATTTTTTTTTTCAAAATGTTTTTCTTTTGTTACTTTATTAAAATAATGCATGCTTTGCGATGATCAACCAATAGCATCTCCCCCCCCCCCCCCCCCCCACCACCACCACCACCCATAAATATCATATACTACAGTTTTAATACAGTGTAAGGGCCCCCCTTTCCTTGCTTATTTTACGATTTTCCGTCGTGTTTAGGGGGGCGGATTAATGGGATTTTACGGTATATGCATTACTGAGGTGTACTATAAATTGCTCTCTTGTGTGCATTTCGTTTATTTACAGACACACAAAAGATTGGTTACAGTGCATGTGCGATATTTACAGTATGTGTGATAAGTGTGTTTTCAACTTTGGTTTGCGTTTTTAAGTTTAAAATTTTCTTTTTCATAGCACATGTGTGTTTATAAACTCGGTTCATCAAATACAGGGCTACACCAGAGAACTCACAAGTATTAAGACTGTGGGAGTGAATTGCTTAAGGGTAGTTTTTAACTGTGTTTATGCATTTTCAAGCTGAACTATATTTAGTAGACTAATAGAAGTTTGTGGAATATAAATAAATTCATATACAGGGCTACTCAAAAAATATACATTGTCCTTCATGTTTGGTAATTGCTGCGAGTGAGTTTTAAGTTGCCTTTTAGCTTAATATGTGGCGTGTACAAAAGTCTTCAGATAATATTACAGGGTTGTACAAGAGATTTAGAGTGTATTTCCATAGATTGGCGAAAATTTCTAAATGTGAATATTCTAACTGAACTAAATTTTATCATACTATATATCTACATCTATTGATCATATACAGAACTGCACAAAATAGACTACTTTTTTGACACTGGAAGGTAATTTCAAAAACTGTATTTTTCAATGTGTTATGTTTTCTAAACTGTTTACTTGCATATCTTCTTTCACCTTATTTAATGATGAAGTTTCGTTACAGTATTCTGGATGTGTTGGAAAGTGTTTCATAATCTATGCTTGAAGCATGATTTTTCGTTCTTGTTTAATTCTTAAGGGCACTTTTTGTTTAAAGGTATTCTTTTGGTTTTTAATATTTAAAAGTCGGGGTACTGTTTTCAAGACAACATTGAGTCAATTTTTACTATGAAAGCAAAATTTTTAATGCAAAAACAAAGGATTTTTTTTTTTTTTTTTTTTTTTACTGAGGGGGCAAGAAGGGTGCTAACATGGGTGCAAGTCTTCAGTCTCTGGACTGATTTCAGTCTTGTATTGATTTGACTAATAAAAAATTATACTTTATATAGTGAAACAATAGCAATTTTACAAGCAAAAACTTTTAATCACTTTCTTTTTTTGTAAAAGATAAATTTTTAGCTAAAATGCAAGACATTCGGATCTTCTAGCCTGTCTTGTTTAGTTATACTTAATACTCAGAAACGTTTTCAGGCTTAGCTTTATGGACTCCTTGCACCCATGGGTGGTAATTTTTTTTTTTTTTTATTGGGAGAAAAAAGGGTTTTTTTCCCCACTGGGGAGAAAGGATGCAATTTTGTAAGCCAAAGGGCAGGCACCTTCTGAAACTGTCTGGTTGAAACTCAGAGTTTATTATAAAAAAGCCATTTATCTATTTTTATATAACAGAAAAAGAAAGTTCTATGTAAAAAATAATATAGATATAAAATTTTATATAAATCCAAAAAAATCCAGGGAAATATTATAAATCCAAAACATTTTATTTCAAATCAAGCTCACTGAGATATGCAAATGCATATCTGTCAACCCTCGGGATTCTTTTTCTTCCTTGAATTCTTCTGAATTTTATGGATAATAAGGAGCAAAAATTTCAAATGTCTTTGTGAAAAGCAAGCTATCTACCAGAGTTTCTCCCAGACAGTTTCAGAAGGGTGCTGCACCCTGCCCGCCCTTTGGTTTACAAAATAGCACCCTTCTTCCCCTTCATAAAAATAATTAGCACCCTTCTAGCCCCCCCCCCCCCAGTAAAAAAAAGTGCCCTTTTTCCTTTTTGCATTAAAAAAATTGCTTTCATAGTAAAAATTGACTCAATGTTGTCTTGAAAAGAGTGCCCTGACTTTTAAATATCAAAAGTGGCTTTAAAAACCAAAAGAATACCTTTTTAACAATTAAAAAAAGTGCCCTTAAGAATTAAAAAAAATGCCCTTTTCTCACCAGCAGCACCCTGCTTTTTTTTTTTTTTTAAACCTGAGGAAAACTCTGATCTATTATCAATGTTATAATTTTTTTTTTGTAGTAATTATTCTTTTCTTTTGTTCAAGTTGTTCTTTACATCATAATTTTTATTATAGTTCAGCTGTTTTTTAATCCTTATTGAAAGTTTTTATAAAATTCTAAATCTTCTGATTTTTCTTCCAAAATCTTATTTTTCTCAAATTTAATTGGCAAGTTGTTGGCTGTCTGAAACTGCATCAATGAAATATTTTAAACATTAAAAAGTGGAAACTAAAATATAAATAAATAGTGTAATAACAATAAAATATATTTTTGAAATACTTTTATGTGTATTCATTTATATTATTTAACCAAAAATACTTAATTTTTGAAACTATATTTCAGATTGTTAAATACATTAAAAATAGTTTGGTAAACTTTTTCGGTTGGCTACTAAATCTGTACTGTGCTTTTAGATCTAAAAATTTTCTGTGAATGACAATTGTTGGATGTCCTGGTTTTAATTCAAAATAATGTCATAATCTGAAACAATAACTTTACTAAGCAGAACTCATTATCTTTCTAGGCAAAACTATAACTTTAGAGGTGGAGCCTAGCGACACTATTGAGAATGTGAAAGCCAAGATTCAGGACAAAGAAGGCATTCCACCCGACCAGCAGAGGCTGATATTTGCTGGAAAACAGCTTGAAGACGGTAGAACCTTGTCAGATTACAACATTCAGAAGGAATCGACCCTGCATCTGGTGTTGAGGTTGAGAGGAGGCATGCAGATCTTTGTCAAGACTCTGACAGGTAGGATTGCCACTTTATAGAAACCTAAAGGAAAAGAGCATTGCAGAAGTATTAAAGCATCACTTTTGTTTTTTAAATGCCTTTTCTTAATTTTAATTCTGACTAGACTAGTATAGTTTTTATAATTTGCAGCTTTTGTTTTTTGACAATTATAATAGGTATAAAATTAGTCTTAAAACTACGGATGTAACGAATAGTGATTTGGCCGAATAGCTGAATACTCGGCCAAATTTTAGGCCGAATACTGACTTTAAAAAAAATATTTTATTTATATTTTCAATTTTAAAATCAAAAATTAAATTAAGGACTAATTGAAATAATTTTTTTGTTTGAGTGTTCAAAAATCATAACAGCTGAATGTATTTTTTGCAATATTTGAAATACTTTGATGCCAATAAGATAACATTTGACTTCAAAAATGTAAATAATAATTTAATTCATATATATATTTTTTAATCCATAGATAGTTCTAGTAATTTATATATATTTTTACCTAAAATAGAAACTCATTACCTCTGTAAAAATGAAACTTTTTTTTTTTTATTTTAGTAAAATCATGTAACCTCCAAAAATAAGAACTTGCATGTGTCCTCTGTCTTTTTATATTCTTTCTCATGCAACTCAAACTTAGTAAATTTACATTCTGTATGTCAAGAAAAGGGTTATTTTCTTAAAATATAATTTCATTTTCATTTTGGGATTGCTTTTCAGAAATAAATAAGAAGTCATCACTGCCAAATTTGTCAAATGATGTTTAATAATAATACAGCAGATAAATTAAGAGAGGTAGATTGCTATTTTGATAAAAATTTAATAGCTAGGACAGAGTGTCCATTTAACTGGTGGAAAACAAATGCAGAAAACTTTCCAAGGCTTGCAAATTTAGCAAGAAATCATCTTTCAGTTCCTGCACAGTATATAGTGAACGTTTGTTTTTTGAAGCTGGTAATATATATGAAACCAAACGAAACACTTCTTGAAAACGCTGAAAAATTATTTTTGCATCACAATTTCAGGCTTTACAGTGATAAATTATTTTGTTACCCCTCTATGTTATTTTGAAGTAACTCATTAAATGCTTTTTCAGTATAGGTAAGTTTTTTTTCTTTTCAATGTATCAAACTCATTAGTTTGTTTAATCAACATCTAATGTTTAATTTTTAATTAGTAAAGTAATTATATAGTCCTATATTTATTAAATTTTTTTTATTTAAAAGTAAAACTAAAATCTAGAAAAATGATTTAATTTGTGAAAGATTGAACATTTTTACAAGACAGTAAAATATTTATTTTTAATATTTATGAATTTTATTGTTTAAGAAACTGTTATAATTATAAATCGGATTAAAAGAATAGATATAAAGTTAATATTTTTAAATTCACTGAAGAGATTTAAACTTTAAATGCAGTATATATTTTGAATTTTAATGTAAAGGAAATTAATGTTGCAATTCACATGATGCCTAAATATGCGGCAAGAAAAATATTTTTTTATTTATGTAATATCATTATATACAGTTATTTATAAGTTGTCATGAAGCTTTAAAATTGCATAAGTATTAGGATTTCTTTTTCTTATAATAATTAATGTATTTAGATATAATATTTTAATATTGTTTGTTGAAAATATTTAAAATCACATTTTGTTTTGATTTTCTGGAACTTATTTAACCAAATATCTTAGAATATTCGGCCAAATATGCAACTATTCGACAAAATATCAAATTATATTCGGCTACAGGTATTCGGTTCAATATTCGACCATGCTGAATATTCGGCTAAAGGGCCGAATATTCGTTACATCCCTACTTAAAACACGGTATTTAATGTTTATTATATTTGAAATTGTAGTATAAATTATTGACTAGCAATAATTAAGTATAATGCTCAAGAGAAAAAATAATTAATGCTGTGATTAGTTCACAATATGTTGCCTAGATCACACATTAAATTTGGTGAAAGCCCCTGCCAAATAAACTAGGTTTAGCTAACCTGCAGTGGTCATAACCAATAGATTCTTAACTCATTAAGACCTTTTGTGATGAGTAGCATAATATGTGCTGCATGATGCTGTACAAAACTCTTGGGACACCACTATTTTCTCGTTAAAATTTTCATTAAATTTCAACCATTTCAAATAATATAAAAAATTTCTTAAAAGTGGTGCCTAATAATAAAACTAGTCGTTGGGAGCCACTGTAATACTTATCCATCATGGGTATGCATAATATAAAATATAAAAATAAAACATGTTTAAAATATTTATAAAATGCATTGCGATTTGAATAAAATCATGACTTGATGACGTCACAAACTTTAAATGCTCTATTACTGAATTGCGTAAGAGAAACATCCTTATAACTCTAACAATGATTAATCGTATTAAATAACAGTTTACTTCGTCTGATTATGAGTCTCATTTCATTTTAAAATAGATCTTTTGAATTGAAATTTGAATGAAATATAGGGACATGAAAAATCGAAGAGTGTAGAAAATGTGATTACAAATATCTTGGCAACTCATAATCTGATAGACTTCATTCTTTATGCAAAATTTGTTTTTTATATTCACTCCTTAAAATAAACAATTTCTAAAATTTTTTATACCTTTTTTATCAAGAACGAAGGTTTCAAGAGTCCGAAAAAAATAGTTTTGGATAATCAAGGTTACTGAAATTCAATAAGCTTCTTTCCATTATTACATACTAAGTACATACCAAATTTCATGTCTCTTATCTCAGTTTGTTCGGGAGATAGTGTTTATAGACATACACGCAGACAGACTTACAGCAATTTTTTTTTTCTAAAAATGTTTTTCGGAATCTCCAGTGTCTGAAACGTATAAGTTCGTCTAAATTTTTTTTTTTTTTTTTTTTTTTTTAAATGATTGCAAGATTTACCCGATACTATGTATGATGAGTAATTAATATAGTATACTTGATGCTCATTGCAAAGGAGTTAATCCATGTAGTTTTTGTAGATTGTGACGGGTCTTGCATTAAGTTGTATGATATCTCTGGATGCATATTATTTTGTAATTGCATTATACTATTTGCAATTTCTTCATCTATGAGATTTGAGAGGCTATAATCTATTCAAAATTAAGAGACAAAACAAATAAATGAAAGCGTATACAAATTGGCAGATTTTGTAATGCTTTGGCTACAGTCGATGCCAGTTGAGCACTGATTGTTGTCAAAGCAACGTTCGTTGCCGCCTCTCTCTCTTCTATAGGTATTAGTAGGTAAATGGTGATGCATATTCAACAAAATGTTGTTTGTGCTGCGAAACATTAGATATATCCAGAAATGGAATCGGTCAAGTGTATTCACACCATAAAAGTTAAAAAAAAAAAATCTGAAATTTACTACTAGATTAAAAAACAAATCAATTTCTAAAGCTATAGAAAATCAAAACGATACTAGTATTGGTGCTCTTAGTCATCAAAATCAGATTACAAAAGTAGAAACTCTGTGGGCATTACACATGGCCAGTGAAAACTGTTCATTTAAATCGTGTAAAAACTGATATGATTGAATTGATAAAAGAAATGTTTCCCTATTCCACTACTGCATCGACAATTCAGCTTAAAGAGAAGAAAGTTGCCTATGTCTTAAAACATTGAATTTCAAAATATTTTGAAGAACGCTTGATTAAAGATATTGCTGACTGCAAAAATATCTTGGTTTATAACATTATTTCTCTTTTTAATGAAATGTGTGAAAAATGTCTTTTTAAATTAGTTTATTTAAAATAAAATGAATGGAATTTGATTGAAAATGATGGGAATATTGTTTGGCAGTGTACCCACCTGCACCTGACTAGCATAAAAATACTGTCATTACATACTTGTAATATTAAAAATATCTTCAATTGCCGCTAAAGTTTGTAGAAAAAAAATTCCTCCCTAAAATTTTGAAAAATCCTATTGCTAGCCCTGGTATTTATGTGAAAATTTTGCAGCCTTTTTCAGACTGTCTGAATGCCATAGAAATGTTATCAAGCCATATTATAATTGAAAAGCCATATTATCATTAATGATCACTTGGACTCTTGGATTATTACACATTCAAATAAAGACATTTAAAAGATTAATGTTTTGCATAAAGAAAAAAAAAGATTAAATCATAATTTTAATGCATTGAATAAAATGTTTCAGCTAAACTACCTATGGCTCCTTGGTTTTCTTTTGATTTTTTTTTTAATATAATAAATATCTTATCTGTATTTCATATATTTAAAAAAAAAAACTAATTTAAAAGGGGGGGGGGGAAGGTGCAATTTTGTTACTCTAACAAACATGACAATAATACCCAAACAAATATATTTGAATTAATACACATTGTAAAGGATTTTTTCTGTTCCAAAATGGGAGGTTTTTGCTACTCTAAAGTTATGTTCATGCTGTTCCATCACTAGAAATATCAAAAAGAGTGGCATGATAAAAATTACCTTCATCGTGTACTACTTCTTAATTTTTAAGGGGGTATTTTCAGTGTAAAATGGTGAATCTTATACGGAAGACTGAATTATAAAAAATTGTTTATTGTAGAAATACTTGCTTGTTTTACATTAAATTCTGAGTAAATCTTTTTTTCTTGCAGGTAAAACCATAACACTTGAAGTAGAACCCAGCGACACAATTGAAAATGTAAAAGCAAAAATCCAAGACAAAGAAGGGATTCCTCCTGATCAGCAGCGACTCATCTTTGCTGGCAAGCAACTGGAAGATGGCAGAACATTGTCAGATTACAACATTCAGAAAGAATCAACTCTTCATCTTGTTTTGAGACTCCGTGGTGGCAATTAAAAATGTGAACTCTCTGGACTTTTTCAGTTAACTTTCGTATTGGCCAAAATTTTACTTGTGTTTTTTATTTTAGATAAAAGGAAAAGTTAATAAAATTCAGTTTAGCAGCAGAATTAACATAGTTTTCATTGACTTCTTATTAATTTCTTAATTTAGTTTTCTAAAGCAGTGTTTTCCAAATTTTGTGACCAACCTATTATGAGTTTATGTAGATGTTTTCGTATGATCTATTCTACAAAAAAAAAAAAAAAAAACTTTTGTAGTAAAAATGTACACGAAATAGGGTTGGTCAGATGGGGTAAAATAGTTATAATTTTTAATCCTTTTTTTTTAATGTAATTTTAAATAGTTATTATTTTTTATCAATTTATGTGTAAAAGAAACAGTTTGAGGTATTTATTAAATTTTAAACTTGTTACACAAAAAATAACCAATGATTGTGAAACACTGTTAAATTTAACTAAATACTTTTTGTTTGCTAAGCCTAAACTTATATTTTACCTCATAGGTTTTTTATTTCTGAAATATTAATTTTACATAATTTTCTAATAAAAATTAGAGGAAATCCAAAGTTTTTCTCAATGTAATCAAAGCTTACCTCATCCATAATTTTTAAAATGGCCATCGAGCATGATGCAGCAATAAATATTTTATTCTTCACGCAAAATGGTAACTAATATCTAGAACATAATAATCTGACACAGAAATTACAAAAAAATTTACTATTTCTATTTTTTATAAATTTACTTTTGAAACCTACATATTTTATCCTACTTGACCTATTTATTCTCAATGTGAATCATCATAATGCAATCTAATCACTAAACATAATCTTTCACTATGCATGGAAAAGTGTTCATTAATGAATGTAGTATTATAAAAAGTGCAGTTTAAACGTCAATGTGATTTTTAATAATTTTGTACAGAGAGAATCTATATCAGGGTTGAAACTTTATTTTAGTTTCAACACATTGCCTATAACAAGTCTTTTCTTGAACTTGTTTTTTTTTTTTTTTTTTTCCCTCATGAGTTGTGTAATATATTGGGTTCATTTTGTTTTTGCAGTAGGTAAACAGGATGGCTACAGATTCTGGGAATCGGGGGGAGGGGGGGGGGAATCAGGGAGGTTTATCAATCTGGAAAAGTAAGGGAATTTCATAAAAGTACTTGAAAATCAGGAAAATTTGTCTATATGTGAAAATATTTGTGGGGTTTTGCACTAGACTGATTCATTGACAAACAGGTGATATTTAAGTCAATAATTGTATGCCATAAAGAAAAGTAAAATTTTTAGATTTAATAAAAGATGTACATGATATGAGTTTTTGATATTTAACACAAATTAAGGTGATCAGATGTCCTCATTTTCTGTGGATAGTGCTTATATTGAAGGCAATTTAATCCATTTTTCAAAATTTTGATACATTATCATAAGCTGACCAGGAGGCCAGCTTAATCCAATTAGCTATCACGTCAAATATAGATGTATCTCAGAATTGAACTTTGAACATTCTTCAGGAAATGAGAATTTTCTGGTCACCATATATTCATTGGCCACTATATGAAGTTTTTAAACTAAATTGAGTTTGGATTTATGAAACTGTGAACCAGTACTTTATGAATATGATGAAATTTTTATGTTTTCTCTTGTTTTTTCTCCCAAATGAGGTATTAGCAAGCTGGATAAGGGTGTTATACAAGGAAGCAGCATACATTAAATATCGTATGTGTATCGTTAATAATGAAAATCTGATAAAGGTAGTCAGGGATATCGTGGGGGGGGGGGGGGGGAATCAGGAACTTTTTTATTTATTTCTGTAGCCATCCTGGTAAAAAAAAGATTATTATAATAGCGCAAATCTTGAATAAAACTGTATAAAAGTTATGTTTTTTGAGAGATTAAATATGTGTATATTTTGAGAACTTCATTTGAAATTCGGCTGGCAGCCTGATGTCTCATTGTATCGAAGTAAATACAACAGATTCGTTCTTCAGTAAATGTTAAAATATTGAACTATGAAGGTAATCATTACAAAGCAAATTGCCCAGTGATGAATTTTGCAATGCTCCCTGGGGTTTAAAAGTAATTTGCACCTGCCAGAGTTTAGCATAATTCTGTTAGACGTAGTGGTGTTATACAATTCAACTTGCTTTATGTTCTCTTCTTGAATGTAAGCAAGCTCAACTCATTTCAAACAATGCAAGTAAATATTATTTTTTTCCCTTATTTAATTTGTTATTGTGGTCCCTCCCCTTTTTTTTTTTTCCCCCCCCTTCTCTCGTTCATTGGAGTTAAAAGTTCTGTTAAAGCATTTCGAGATTTTTCTCTTACGAATTGATGTAAATTCCTTTTAAAGCCTTGTGTGCTAGGTATTTTAAAAATATATGTTCAAATAATAAATCGGTTTAAGAGCAACCAGTGATAAAATGCCAAGATGTTATTGAGAGCCGCATTAATATGATGGCCTTAGCCTTCAGAAAATGAAACTGTAAATATAAAACAGGCAACATGCTTTTTTTTCTTAGAAATTAATTCTTGTCGAAAGTAGTATGAGTAATGCAAAGTTTGGTTAAGTTAATAAAATCTTTGACTTTATCAGAATAATGAAATTCGCATAATCTAGTTTCTAAACACGAAAGAGCACCTTCAATTGGAACATTAGTAAATAATGAGCAGGGAAGACTGAGCTATGCTCGGTCAAAATCAGCTTTGAGTTCAAATATCATGACCCTTGACCAAAATGACCTACTAATCAAATTTTCTCGAACATGAGACCAAGACCAAATGTCTTCTCGTGCCCGAAAACAGAAGGATATAAAATTTAGTTTAAATCATCTGAGCCGTTTTTAAGATAAAATAAACTTTTAATTCTTTAAAATTCTCTACTGACAAAATGTTATCTATTAACCACAAATCCGATATCATGTGTTGGAATAAAAATTATAAATTTAATATGTACAGTTTAATACCCACCAAACATGGATTTTCGGGAGAATATATTTTACAAGAGATGAATATACAGACTTACGATTTAGTTTACAAATTTACACATACGAAAAGCAATCAATTACTTTTTGAAGTCTGTGCCAAACTACCTTAAGTATAGTAAGAATTGTGAATATATTGTACCTAGTATCTACTAATTCATCGATTGGGGTTGTTTGGCACAGACTTCAAAAAGTCGCTATGCTGCTGGTCGGTTTAATCCAAACGGACCTCTAATTAACTTAGGACTGGGCGTCCCACTGTCTTCGAATCATGTTGATGGGTTAAAGTTTAAATGTAAAAGACTTATATTAAAGTAAACAGAGTTAAATTAAAGTTTGCAGTGGAAAACGTATAATGGCTGAACACCCTTTGACAGATATGGAAAAGTTAAAAAGTGAAAAAACATTCATTAATTAAACTATAATGATGAGTTATAAACTACTGATGAGTTATAAACTATAACTAGATGGAACCCGTCAAAATTTGACGGCAAAAAACTTGATAGTACCATAAAAATAAAATTCATAGCTGCTTTAAAATGTTTGAAACTTTTGCAGAATAATTCAAATAAATAAAAAACCCACTTTGAATTAAAGCTAGGTTGAAGAACAGCAATTGGCTAAGTTTCACTGGCACATGCACTCGCGGAATTTCTTTCATCTGACACATTTAGCGCTGTTGTGCAAGTAAATGGTAAGTGCCCCCTTGGGGAGGGGGAAATGGTGGGATGGACCAAGGAGATGCATAACATGAATAAGCAGTCAAAGACCTTTCAAACGATATGTAACATGAGGGGTGTGTGCAAAATTAAAAAAAGTACCCCCTTGGGGGGGGGGGTAAAGTAGGGGATGGACACGGAACATGCATAATATGATTAAGTGGTCACAGACATTTCCAACGATATATAACATGACGGTTGTGTGCAAAATTTAGAAAAGTACCTCTTTGGGGGGGGGGGGCAAAGTGGGGAAATGGACATTGGAGATATGCATATGATTAAGCAGTCACAGACCTTTCCAACGATATATGACATGAGGGTTGTCTGCAAAATTTAGAAAAGTACCCCCTTGGGGGAGGGGGGGGCAAAGTGGGGAGATGGACATTGGAGATGCATAATATGATTAGCGGTCACAGACCTTTCCAACAATATATGACATGAGGGGTGTCAACAAAATTTAGAAAATTGACCCCTTGGGGGGGGGACAATTGGGGAGATGGACATTAAAGATGCATAATATGATTAAGCGGTCAGACCTTTCCAACAATATATGACATGAGGGTTGTTTGCAAAATTTAGAAAAGTACCCCCTTGGGGGAGGGGCAAAGTGGACATTGGAGATATGCATATGATTAAGCAGTCACAGACCTTTCCAACGATATATGACATGAGGGTTGTCTGCAAAATTTAGAAAAGTACCCCCTTGGGGGAGGGGGGGGGGCAAAGTGGGGAGATGGACATTGGAGATGCATAATATCCTTAAGCGGTCACAGACCTTTCCAACAATATATGACATGAGGGGTGTCAACAAAATTTAGAAAAGTGCCCCCTTAAGGGGGGGGGGGGAAGTGGCGGGATGGACCCCCGAGATGCATAACATGAATAAGCAGGCAAAAACCTTTCCAACAATACGTAACATGAAGGGTTTGTGCAAAATTTACAAAAGTATCCCCTTGGGGGGGGGGCAAAGTGGGGGGATGGACACCGGAGATGCATAATATGATTAAGCGGTCACAGACCTTTTTAACGATATATAACATGAGTGGTATGTGCAAAATTTAGAAAAGCGCCCCAATTGGCGGGAAGGGGGGGGGGGATGGACCACACAGATGCATAACATGAAAAGGCAGTCGCAGGCCTTTCGAACGATACATCATATGAGTGGTGTCAGCAAAGAAAAGTCTCCACCCCGTGTGGGCAAAACATACTACCCCCGCCGCCATAATTATTGATGCGGACTCATTTTTTAAATTCGTTCGCACCCCTCTTCTCCCGCAAAATGTTGTGAATTTTTAAAAACTCCCCTTCCGAATTTTTTTATACCAAAAGCACTTATGTCCGTCGTCTGCATGCAGAGTTTTGTGCTTACAGACGCCTGACACAACAATACACACACAGACAGACGTTTACCGACATTAATAGTATAGATGATACTCAGTGCCTACACATTTCACCCTTTATAACTCAGCCAATGAGTTGACGGTTGTTCATTTCCAGAAACGAAACAATAATTCTTTAGGATGAATTTTGTTTGTTTGATACACCGTGGCAGAATGCGTGCAATACAGCGACAGGCATCACAAACTTTTTAGGGCACCTGCAGACTAAAAACAAATAATCAATCTTCGCAGGAAAAAAATCCTAGATTTCGTCAAATGATCACGGGAAAAACACTAATTTCATCAAAGGATCATGTAAAACGTGAATTTTGTTAAAAGGCCACAGAAAAAAGCGATTTATGCAAAAGATGAGCAAATTTTGTCAAAGAATCGCAAAACAGGAAATTTCACCAAAAGATAGCGCTTTCTTGCCAAATTTCATCTAAAAATTGCGGAATAAAATGTATTTTATCAAAAAATCGCTGGAAAACGCACATTTCGTTAAAGTATCGAGAGAAAAATGCGAATTTCTTCAAAGATTGCTGAAAAAACGCGAATTTCATCGAAGGATTGCTGAAAATTCATGAATCTTATCAAAAGGCAGCAGAGAAAATGTGATTATTATCAAAGCATTGCGAAAAAAGAAAATTTCGTCTAAGGATCACAGAAAAACGCAAATTTCATAAAAGAATCATGGAAAATAACGCAAATTTCATGAAAAAAAAAAAATCGCAGAAAAAACACAAATTTCGTCAAATTATCGCTGAAAAAAACACAAATTACGTCATAGGATAGCTGAAAAAATTGTGAATCTCGACAAAAAAAAGATACAGAAAAAAATGCGAATTTCATTAAAGAATCACGAAAAAAAATGCGAATTTTGTTAAAGGATTGCGCAAAGAATGTGAATTTTTTGAAAGGTTCGTGTGAAAAATGAAACTGTCTTTATTAAAAACAGCACACACACAAACATCTATACAAACCTCAATACACACAAACATATTATAGGCAGGGCTTGAAATTCAATTTTTCCAAGGACGGGAGTCTCCCTACCAACATTTTTAAATGGAGGGGAGTTGTAATGTTTGGGAGGGAGAAAAAAAATCTTTAAACCCCACTATTATTTTACGTGCTATTTAAAGAATTACATTAATGCAGACATGACAAAATACCATTGAAAAATTTAAGTCAACTGAGAATGATTATGTAAAATGTTTATTTTTATTATAAAAAAGGGAAGAAAGTTAAGTTTTATATATGCAGTGTATTTTTCAAGTTCCATTAAATGTGTTAGGGACCCTTAACAATTAGGTTGTTAAATAAATTTCTGACTTTAGATTTTACTTGATTGAGATTCACCGATCGATCGTGGAAAAGACACAAAGTTCATCGATCTGTCGCGGAAAAAACGCTAAGTTCGTCGATCTGTCATAAAAAACGCAAAGTTCGTCAATCAGTCGGGGGAAAAAAGCAAATTTCGTCGATCGATTGCAGAATAAACACAAAGTTCGTCGATCTGTCCCCAAAAAACGCAAGGTTCGTCGATCAGTCGCTTAAAAAACGCAATGTTCGTCGATTTGTCGCAGAAAAAACTCAAAGTTCATTGATCTCTCACGGAAAAAACCACAAAGTTCGTCGATCAGTCGCGGAAAAAACACAAAGTCCGTCAATCGGTTGCGGGGAAAAAAAATCACGAAATTTATCGGTCGGTTGCAGGTAAATTAAATAATGCAAATTTCTCCAAAAATGCTGAAATTTTTTGGGTGAGAGGCTCCCACTCATTGTCTTTTTTTGGGCGGGATTTCAAAATTTTCGGCACGAATCACGCCCTGAAAGATATAGTTTTAATCTGAAATAATATACTGAACTTGAACTAACTTTTGAAAAATCGGGTTAACCCAAATCCAACTTGCAGAAATCTACACTCAGTCTGAAATCGACTCGAACCATAAAGACAGTTAACCCAACTTGCAACAAAAATAATTATTGCCGAGAGAGCATTTACCCTCTCTCCCTGTGCTGAAACCTTTTAGAAAATTTTCTGTGAATTTTCTGATTTTTTCTTTTCTCAGAAATGCTGTAGTCATTTTGTCCCCCAATTTTGCCCTTTACAATTCAGCCAATGAGTGGAGGGGGCCAAAGGAGCGTTCCTTATCACAAACGAAAGATGAGATACGTTCGTTTGATGTCGTTGTTGAAAATTTATGGATTTCTATTATTAAAGTAATTTTTTCATTTTACCGTATTTATTTTCTTTTTGTGTTGTATGTATTTTGCTACTTTGAATTTTTTTAAACCCTTTTTTTTTTTTTTGGAGAGTGAGAGAGAGAGATTTAGTAATTTGGTGACACGAAGTTCCGCAAATTCTTAAAATCCACAAATCGTTTCCAATGTAAACAATGAAATTTACAATTAAGTTGCAAGTGCAAAATTTCAGTTTTTTAAAATTTTCATGTCATTCTGTACACATTTTAATATGTCATTCTGATCATTATACATATTTAGTTATGCATTATTAATTATTTACTTGACCTTTACTTTTAATATTTTACATATTTCAAACTTACAGCTAAATGTAATTATTAAAACATTTGAAATACTGCATTCGAAAAATGAAATTTCAGCTTAGAAACGCGACAATTACTATTAGGTTAAAAAAATTTAAAGTAGAAAAGTACTTATGATATAAAAAGAAGAAAAAAAAATACACCAGAATTTATCTGTATTACGAAAGCGGGAGAAATGATTTTCTGTGCTATACGAAAAGATATCCAAATAACTCAATCATGAACATAAAAATAGGTATCGGTTTCTATGTTCATGTGCACTCAATCCAAACTTGAAACTTTTAAAAAGGTCATTGAATGAATGAAATTCATCTCTGCCTTTCACATCCAGAAAACTTGCTGTGTCGCCAATTATGTTTATATTTTATATATATATATAAAAAAATAATAATTCAGGCACTTTTCCGTTATACGGACACCATTGTCGCCAAACATACATACATACATTTTGGCATAGTGTCCGTATAACAGAAAAGTACTAAAGTTCATGGTTTAAAATCACAATAAAATATCATGAAATTTATTGATTAGTTGTGGGAAAATATCGGGGAAATAATGTGTTTTTCGTGAATTTTTTGTTTTGTTAACAATGTGGTTAGAGAGCCAGGGAGAAATCCAGAAAACTTGCTGTGTCGCCAATTATGTTTATATTTTATATATATATATAAAAAAATAATAATTCAGGCACTTTTCCGTTATACGTACACCATTGTCGCCAAACATACATACATACATTTTGGCATAGTGTCCATATAACAAAAAAGTACTAAAGTTCATGGTTTAAAATCGCAATAAAATATCATGAAATTTATTGATTAGTTGTGGGAAAATATCGGGGAAATAATGTGTTTTTGTGAAATTTTTTGTTTTGTGTTGTTGTGTTTAATTGTAAGCATTCATTATAATTTTCAGTGCATTATTAAATTGAAATTTTTGTTTAAAATATGTAAACAAAACAGTGACCAGAAACCTGCACAATTTCTAATATAGATAGATAGATAGATGCATGCATGTAGTACTTTTAATTATTTGGTAAAAATACTGTGATCGTCACTGAGAAAACCTGAATTTAACCTAAAAGTAATTGTCGAGTGTTTAAGCTGAAATTTCATTTTACGAATACAGTATTTCAAATGTTTTAATAATTACATTCAGCTGTAAGTTTGAAATATTAAAAGTAAAGGCCAAGTAAATAATTAATAATGCATAACTAAAAGTAATTGTCGAGTGTTTAAGCTGAAATTTCATTTTACGAATACAGTATTTCAAATGTTTTAACAGTTACATTCAACTGCAAGTTTGAAATATTAAAAGTAAAGGCCAAGTAAATAATTAATAATGCATAACTAAAAGTAATTGTCGAGTGTTTAAGCTGAAATTTCATTTTACGAATACAGTATTTTAAATGTTTTAATAGTTACATTCAACTGTAAGTTTGAAATATTAAAAGTAAAGGCCAAGTAAATAATTAATAATGCAAAACTAAATATGTATAATGATGAGATTTTTTTTTTCTTGAATTATTCAGTGAAACTCGCCTTATAAATGTACGCAAATAATTCACATCAAAATCTTAAAATAACAAAGTTTTCTTTCGTGTTTAGCTATGCTTAATAACCAAAAAAGCTTGATTAATACAAAAGTTATTTGGTAAAAATACCGTGATCGTCGCTGAGAAAACCTGAATTTAATCATATCACACACGAAATCTCTCTCTCTCTCTCAAAAAAAGGGTTAGTTATAAAAAAATTCAAAGAGGTAAAATACATACGACTTAAAAAGAAAATAAATACGGTAAAATGAAAAAATACCTTAATAAAAGAAATCCATAAAAATTTCAACAACCGAACAACCAAATGGAATCGTAATACACATACGCTTCTAGAGAGAGGAAAAAGCCTTCACCTCATTGGCTGAAACATCGCGTCTGAAGATAGTAAAAGCCTCTAGCTGATTAGCTGAATGCTCGCGCATGCGTATAAATAGCATTTTTGCACGAAAAACTAAAAAGCAGGTTAGCTTTAAGTATATGGATGATGAGTAATAAGGTTTCAAAGAATGACAAAGATTTAAAACCAAATCATATTTATTAGAACGTTAAACATAAATTAAACAAATTTAAATATAACTGAAAAGTATTTCAAACAATAACTACTTACTGAATATATATTACTTTAACATAAGATGATTGAAATAAAGGCGGCTTCATAACAATTAATACGGCGATTCTAAATGATTGTTGAAAGAACACAGATTGAACAAAATTTAAATGACAGATGGCCCAAAGCATAATTAGAACTGATTTCCCGGTAGACACAGGTAACTGATGAATGCGTTAAATATTAGCTGGAGATATAAGTAAAAACTGTAATACAGGATCAAAAAGGAGCTTTGCTTATTGAAGACATGACTGTTCAGCACATCCATGATAAACGACAGCCGACGAAAACTTGTGATGAAAATAAATGGAACTTGACTCAACATTTTCAGAGCTTACATTTCTCGAGGTCAGCCATCATAATGAACTTCCTTAAAAGCCGTGAGGGGATGGAATCCATTACTTTAAAGTCACAGTTCGCCAGAAGTCTATTAAAGGGTAGCTTATTATTCAAGTTTAGTCCTGATTACTGCATATTATATATGGTGATTATTTCAACAGATGAACAGAACTTATTTAGAACGTATACAGTTCCCATTTCATCATTATAACATCCGGTTAGTTACTAAGACAATACATGGGCGACACAAGACATAGAAGTTAAATGATAATAAAACTAAAACTGTAACATAACGAAGCTGAACTGAGGCAGGAATGAAACACAAAACGAAGATGAACAAAGACAGGAAAGAGGCCTGAAATGAAACTAACATCACCGTAGCTGAAGACTGGAGGAGAAACATCACCTTTTATCTAAAACAGCCAGACAATAATAGGACTGTTACGCACGATCCCACACAATGAAATAGACACACGCGGAAGTACGACATCGCTACGCGAGGTGCGGTAAATGGAAATGATGGACGCCATCTAATGGCAGATACAAGAACTGCTTTATTAAGTGAGTGATGGAAAGCTGGGATCGTGACTTACGGATTTGGAGACTAATGCGATGTTTAGACTTAAAATCCGGAATTAAAATAATACAACAACGCAAGGTAAAAACGGAAATATGATTTAAACATGAACCAGAGGTAAGTAAAAATGTATTTTAAATAAATGGATTTAAATAAAGATTATTGTAATAAAATGTATCAACTAGATCATTAAACTAGAGGATTAAAAACTAATCAGATTTTTCTGTTCACTTGTTATAATTGAAGATTACAAATGTTTTTGTAAAAAACTATTTGTTGTAAATATTAACCTCATAATAAATATTCAATTGAATCAAATTGTTAAACACATTAAATTCTATATTTATTTAAAAAAATATACAGGGTGCAAAATGTTATCTATCGCCGATCTTTAATTTCTCAACCGTTGGTTGTAGACATATACAGTGTCTCACATAAGTGATGGGACGCTTGTGCTTTACAAAAGGAAACTAATCAAATAAATTAAAAAAACATGTACACATTTTTTTGTGGGTGTGTTTCATACTTAAATTTAGTAAAGATTATTACATAACATTACATTTTGTCAAAATATTAAAATATTAATTTAATAAAAATACAAATGTTTAGAACGGAGCAAAAAATAGCTCACATAAGTGATGGGACACCATTATATATGCAACAAAAATCGTCTGAAATAAGCAATAAAAATATTTTTTGGGGTTTTATTTTTACTTAAAAGCAATTGGCAATAATTTATAAAATCGTCTGCAGTATTTCTCTCCAGTTTGTTTTGGAATTTTTGTGTTTTTTAGCTCTGTGTAGCCATGAATGCTAAACGAAAAGAAACTTCGCCTGAAATTCGAAAATTAGTTATTAATTTGCATATTGAACGTGGAAAATCTATTAGAAAAACTGCTGAAACAGTTAACTTGAGTCGTTCAACAGTTTTCAATATCATTAAACAATATAAAAAGAATCATATGATTCAGGATAAAAGAAGACCTGGCCGACCATCAAAGCTATCCAATGGAATAAAGCGAATTATCGTTCGAAATATTAAAAAAAATCCAAGAATTAGTGCTTTAAAAGTTGCTGCTGATTTACAAGCATTATATGGAATAATTGTTAATCCTGAGACTATTAGAAGGGTAATTCGATCTGCTGGATATCACGGTAGAGTAGACAGGAAAAAATTCTTCGTAAGTGAAAAGAATAGAAAACTCAGACTAGCTTTCGCAAAATCCACCATAAATAAGAATTCTGATTACTGGAATAAAGTTATATTTGCTGATGAGTGTAAATTTAATATATTTGGTTCTGACGGTAGAATCTTGGTGTGGAGAAAACCTAGGGAAGAATTTCGCAAACAGAACTTGGTACCAACAGTAAAACATGGTGGAGGAGGAGTTATGGTATGGGGGTGTATGTCGTCCGCTGGAGTTGGTAATCTTGTTTTTATTGACAGTATAATGGATCAGTACAAGTATATTGATATTTTAAAGTAAAATTTGAAATCTTCAGCACGAAAATTGAACCTTCATAACGATTTTAAATTCTACCAGGACAATGACCCCAAGCACACTGTTCTGAACGTTAGACTCTGGCTGCTATATAACTGTCCTGAAATAATAAAAACGCCACCACAATCTCCAGACTTAAATCCCATAGAGAATATTTGGCAAGAATTGGAATCAAGAATTCGCAAACACACCATTTCTTCAAAACAACAACTAAAATCGGTGCTTCAAGAAGAATGGGGTAAAATCACTCCAGAAATCACAAAAAAATTAGTCGAATCCATCCCAAAAAGATTAAATCATGTTTTAAAAGTAAAAGGAAATCCAACAAAATATTAAAACCTTTTAAAAAGTAAAATTTTTGGATAAATATTTGATGGAAAAGTAAGTGTCCCATCACTTATGTGAGCCATTTTTTGCTCCGTTCTGAACAATTGTATTTTTACTAAATTAATATTTTAATATTTTGACAAAATGTATGTTATGTAATAATTGTTACTAACTTTAAATATGAAACACACCCAAAAAATTTTTGCACATGTTTGTTTATTTATTTTATTGCAGTTTCTTTTTATAAAGCACAAGTGTCCCATCACTTTTGTGAGACACTGTAGTTCCGATTACAAAAGAGTTTAAAATGAGGTAAATATTCATGTTGTGGCGTTAGTTAAAATAAAAAATCAATTTTATAAAAATTACAAAATCTAACTTTTTATACATCCCCTGGTCCTATAGTTATACAGTAGAAAGCCACTAATCCGCAAAGCTTGGTTCCAAGTGTTGTGCGGATTGGAGGCTTTTTGCGGATTACAGGCCATGTCTATTTAATCTTTGTTTACATTTTTTTTAAATTCATATTTTGGACAAATTTAGATTGCTAATACTAAAAAATAAATTACACATTTTAATATATAGATAAAGTAATAACTACGTAAAAAATAATTTATAATTTTTTAAATTTCTTAAATATGGCATCAATTCTTGTCTGTTTTAAGACATTTGGTTTATAGTGTTGAATTTTATCTTTAAGTAAGAGTTCAAAAGCAATATATATATATATATATATATATATTTTTTTTTTTAATGTGTTTTTCAGTTTTATAATTCCGATTTAAGGAAAAAATAAATTATAAAATATATTGTCTAAGTAAGGATTTTTTATCATTAAAAAAAGAAATTCACAAAAGCTCATTGTATTTTACAAGTATTGTATGAAGAAATGAATATATAAAATAATATACTAATTAAATGTGCTTTCATTTTAAACTATAAAAAATGTTATATGATATATAATACTATATATAAAGATAAAAATTTTTAAATTGGTGAAAAAAAAAATTTTTAATTCAAAATTTTGTCACCATTGAAGCATTTTTTAAGAATTAAATTTCTTTGTTTACATTCATAAATTTAATGCGGATTAGAGGCCTTTGCGGATTAGCGGCACTCTACTGTATTTTGTAAATGTTTGCACATATCATAACAAATATAACACAAAGTTTGACTTCTGTACTACAAAAAATTTCATTATAGTCTGAAATTTAATAACTAATGACACAGTTATTAAATTTCAGTGTTTAAGATTTTTTCACATGATTTTGTCTTTCATTCAGGGATCAGTTAAAAAATGAATTAAGAGTAAATAGAGATCGAAATCAGGGTGCCATGTTCTTTTTACGGCAAAACTACCTTTAGCCGGTATCCCTAAATCTGTATCACCAAAGAGGGTTTTTTCATCTAAAAATTTGAGCTGACTTGGAGGGGGTGCTATACAAAGCGAAGAATGAAATATTGAAATTAAACGGAAAAATATCAATTTCTTACCATATTAGAAAACGGTCTACTTTAAAAAATAAAACATCTAACACCAGAATCTACTAGAGATAAGTTCAAAGTGTTATTGGGGGCAATACACAATTGAATGTGTGACAGTACTGATTCCTGGACGCGTTGGAGCAAAGAAACACCTTTAGAACACTTTTTGGAGCCGAAACACCTTTAACTGGTATCGCTAAAACTGGGTATCACCAAAGAGGTTTTTTTTCATCTAAAAATGTAAGTTAACTTTTAGGGGTCAAACAACATTCAAAAATCAAATTAGGCCGTGTTGAATTCAGGGGGTGGCCCATGAGGGACATTCCCCCCCATTCCACCCAGAGTAATGAAATTTCCCTCCCGGAAAATGTGAGATTTTGTTTTCAATGGTCAAAAAGTGCAATTTCTCCCCTGAACTCTATAATGTCACCCCGCTGGAGAAAAGTGTCTGAATTCAACACTGAAAGTAGGTGTTGTTTGCTATCTGAAAATAAAACCTTCCGCTCTTTTGCAAATGTGTCCAGTTTGTTTTGATCTTATCAAAATAGGGTTGAATCGAGTTTATTTAGCTGTGTTTGGCTGAGTGCCAATCTTAGTGACCGCCTACAAGAGAACGCAAACTAGAACTTCGGAAAATACCGATATCAGCATAACACCCCTTTCGATTGTAGAATCATCCCAGAGTGCTAGGCGCGATTTTCAAAAACGAACAATAGAATCGACATCAGTAAATTAAAATATACTCATTAAAAACTTGATAAATGGTAGCAGAATACAAACGACCAACCGAAATATAACAAGCATGAAAATCAAGATTATGCAAATTACAATAGTACCGCAGCACAACGTGTTCTGGATAAAACACGAGCCACTAGCAGTGGACATGCTAGTCAGCGCAGTGATTGTGATGGCAGGCTATACATACACGCAATATACCAAAATGATACTTATCACTATTATTAATGTTGGTAAACGTCTATCTGTCTGTTAGTTAACGGATAAACTCTGGTTTGGAACGGCGCATGGAAGCACTTTTTATATAAAAAAATTCAGAAAAATCCGGGCATTCCCGTGTTATAGTTTTCGATAGAGTCCGCCCGCAATTAAGATAGCTATTAACAAAACTGTTTTAATTACTGCTAAAGAAACCTATGTTGAAAGTATTTCGCATTTGATCGAAAACCGCAAACGCTCATCTCCGGAAGGGTTGCCAGTCAATAACACCAGATGACAATCTCGAGGTTTCCAGGGAGTAATTTAAGCAAAAAAGTATATTGGGCCATTTTAAACAGACTCATCTCGGAAAGTCACGGGCCTAGAAATTCGGAATTTGGACACAGATTCAGGAGAGCATCTGCTTTCAGAAATTCGAAAAATCATTTCTCTACGACCAGGAGAACCAAAAAATCCTCTAAAAATCGATCGATAAAAAATATTTTATTCCGTCGGAGATGCAGGTGTATTTCATTTCGTCTCCATGCAACCATATCTCTACAGATAAGATGCCTCTCGAAAAGCGCAAATTGATCAGACATGTCACGTGACTTTTAAACTGTGTTTTTTCAGAGGGGCCCTCAATCTCAGAATCTAAGGGTCGGAGACATTCCAAACTTTCACAGGATGACGCAAAAAAAGATCAGCTTTCAGAAAATCTAAAAATTACTCTTATATCTTGATTACGAGCTGAGATCTTATATACGACCAGAGACATTATATATTTATTAACATTTCACCTATGCCCAGATTAAAATAATAAATTAAAAGAACAAAAAGCTAAGGAATTATCTATTTCTTTTCAAAATATCTCCTGTCGTATGGGTCCATCGCGACGCGGTTTGGCTCATTCGACTCGACATTGATAGAGCTTACCGATTTTAGTTTGTTTTTTCACCACCAGTGGCACGGTTTTTTTCTCTTAACTATGGTCCGTTTCTAGTACTCAGAAAGTATGTTTCGGATTTCCACCAAACTGATTCCAAACATTATAATTAATTAAAGTAATAAGGACCCTCTATAACATTTTTTTAAGTTTCTGAGTTTATACCACTCTTTTCGAATAATATCAGATTTTTTATTTTGATTTCACAATATCTCGAGTTCTAAGAGTCCAATCGCAACGCGGTTTGGCTCATTCAACTCTATATCGATAGTGCTTACATATTTTAGTTCCAAGTTTCACCACCAGGGGGTGCTTCAGGAAATCTGGTTCTATAGGCCCAATTACGACGGGGTTTTGCTCTTTCGACTGGATTTCGATAGCTTTACAGATTTCGGTCATGTTCGTATAGAACAGATTGCGCCCCCTGGTGGTGGAAGGTGTAAAGGATTTTTCAGCCAACTCTGGTTCTATGGGTCATATCACGACACGGTTTGGCTCAATCAACTCGACATCGATAGAGGATACTAGAACTTATCGATTTTAGTTTGTTTTTTCACCACCAGGTGGCGTTTTCTTATTTCTGTTTCTATGGCCCGGATCACGACGGGGTATGGCTCATTTGACTCAACCTCGATAGAGGATACTACAGCTTATCGATTTTTGCTCCAAGTCTCACCACCAGGGGGTGCTTTCCTATCTCTGTTTCTATGGGAAGGATCACGACGGGGTATGGCTCATTCGACTCAACCTCGATAGAGCTTACCGATTTTGGTTCGTTTTTTCACCAGTAGGGGGCGCTTTCCTTTCTACGGGCATGAAAACGACGGGGTATGGCTCATTCGACTCGACATCGAAAGCCTTAACGATTTTAGTTATGATCATATAGATTGCGCCACCTGGTGGTGGAAGGTGGAACTAACGTATACTGCAGCGCGTGCGCACCACGACTGCTATATGGTGCCGCAGGCAGCGGGGACCGAGCCGGAAGTTAGTTCAGTTAGAGGTTTATACTATTCGATGTGCAATTTAAGGGATTATCTGGTGCGTGCGTAGCACGACCGGTATATGGTGCCGAAGACAGCGGGGACCAGGGTCAGAGGTTCGTTCGGTTAGAGGTTTATACTACTTAATATGCAAATTAAGGGATTATCCGGTGCCAAAGGCAGCGGGGACCCGGGTCGGAGGTTCGTTCGGTTCGAGGGGGATGCGAGCCAGAGAATACAAAAGATTCGAGGCACCAATGTAAATTAGGGGCCCGCTAGCGGGCAAAGCCAGCTAAGTTTATGGTGAATGTCAAAGGAATGCCAGAGCGGCTGTGAGGGTTTATTCAGAGAGTTTTCCAACAGTTCGACATCCAACACATGAGACAATAACTGATGCATTGCACCATCTTAGAGAGACCGGCTCTGTTGCACCACGACCCAGAACAAGTAGATGCGCAGGGTGTAATGTTCGAGTGACACCAGAGGAAGTGCTGGCATTCGCCCTTTTAAATCTACAAATGAGCACGTCGGAAATAAACGAGGCATGTGGATACACACATCAGCGTGTCTGGCAGTTATTACATGCACATGGTATGCATCCATACCATCCAACACTGGTGCAAGCATTGATGTTGGGTGACCACAAAAGACTGTTTGATTACTGTAATTTCAGGCTTAACACTATAAAGAAAAATACATCGTTCCTTTGTGTCATTCTGTGGACAGATGAGGTAACGTTTACACGGAGTATCATTGTGAACGTGCAAAATGTGCTTTACTGGTCTCTGGAAAATCTGCACAGTACGACACCAGGTACGCTGGTTAACGAACGTGTGGTGCAGTACATGGAGAACTCAGATTGTTGGACCTATCTTCTACGATGGAACCCTAATGGGCGAACTTTACCTGCACGTACTACAAAACCCGGTACATGACTGGTATGAAGAGCTGCCTCTCCGAAATGCATGCCGGGTGTGGTTTCAACATGATGGGGCCCCTTTGCATAAAGCATCAAACGTCCGTGTGTATCTGGCAAACGAATTCGGTCAACAGATCATTGGATATGGTGGTCCGGTAGAGTGGCCACCGCGTTCACCGGACTTGACTCCCATGGACTTCTAACCCTGGGGATACTTCTCTGGTTGATCTGAAGCAGCGCATCATCCATGCTTGTCACACAGTTACACTTGCTGTGCTCCAACGTGTCCAGTACTGTCACGCATTCAATTGTGCATTGCCATCAATGGAGAACACTTTGAGCAGTATCTCTAGTAGATTCCGGTATTTGATGTATTCATTTTTTATAGTAGATCGTTTTCTAATATGATAATAAATTGAACCACCAATTGGAAGAAGGGAATAAATCCAAAAAACAAGAATGGAGATAATTAAAAAAAACTTTAACTTTTTACTTTCAACTGATAGGCTCATGTGATATCAATGATAATGAAGAAAATATAAATTCTGATTTATTTACTAATAGAGCTGGCTGAAATAGGATAAATGTACCAATAGTCGGCCACATTGAGATAAAATGCCTTACACATAGCTTATTTTTGGTTCTAAATGAAATATTACAATTTGGTTATATGCAGCCATCTTTCATATGTCACAAACCATCACCAAAGAATTGTGGGTATTTTTCTTGAATTTGTAATCAGCCATTTTTTTCAAGATAGAGGTCAAATCACCATTTTCCCTATTTTTTTGTTAACTGATGACAATTTTTTAAAAAGGCAAGTATTAATTAATTTTTTTTTTCTAAAATTATAAGGCTAGAGTATTAGCAGGGTAAATAAACTAATGTTTTTGAGTATAAAAAGTAAATAAATTTGTTGCTTTTAATTAATTTTAATGTGGCCAACCATTGGGTATTAATTTTGCTTACATGTCCAATAGTCGGCCACCAGGAGCTGAATATTGAATACATAACTTATTATACTTTTTTGAGTTTATTTTTAATTGTTTGGTAGATATAACTTTATCTCTACATCTATAATAATATTATATATATAAAAAATCTTTTTTTACGTGCTTGTTTGTTTGTAGGGGAAACTACTGGAACTACCGAAAGAATTTCAAAAGTAAAGGTAGCAGTCTCTGCTCCGACATAGACTATATTTTACGTCAGAGCCACTTTTCGCAAGTAGATGGATGAACAAAAAACATTCCAAACTTGCCCTTTTTGTGATATTGAAGGAGCTAATAACGTGAAATTTGGCATGGTTGTTGTTTTCTAAAAAATTCTAAATTTAAAAGTGTGAAATGAGTGGAAAAAGTTCTAAATTACAATTAATGTAGAATTGTTAGGAATATAAACTTGAAATTTAACATGTCTTTTAAGACGTAAATTCTGGATCAAGGCACTTAAAAAGGGGGGAATTTTAGAAAATGAAAAAAACTGTGAACATTCTAAAAACATTCTAAATTGCGATTTATATGGAATTACTAGGGATAGAAATTTAAAATTTGCCAATTCTGTCATTTTTAATATGTAAACGCTGGTACAAAATAGTTTATAAAAAAAAAAAAAAAATTTCAAAGGGTATAGGACCAAACAAACATTCTAAAGTTTCAAAATCTGTGATAGTTTTGGTGCTGGAAACTTAAAATTTGGCATGGTGGTTAATTTTAAGACATAAGCTACCGACTAAGGAAGGTTTCTAAAAATTTGGAAATTTAGAATGCTGAAATGAAAGGAAAATGTTCTGAATTAGGTTTTTTTTAAAATAAATTTTAGAATAGAAACTTGAAATTAGACAGGGATAACCTTTTCCATACGTAAGTGGTCTGATCGTACCCGAACAGTTTCTAAAAAATTCGAAATTTAAAAGGAACTAAATTTTCTAAAATTGCAATTTCTGTGATACTGTTGGGTTTAAAACTTCAAATTTTGCATGGGGGTTTCTTTTTAGATGTAAACTCTCGCAAAGAATGGTTTCTATAAAATTCGAAATTTAAAAAATTGAAATTATCAGTAATTATTGTTTATCATTCTAAATTATGATTTATTTATAATTAATAGGGATAGAAAACTGATATTCAATATCGGGTTACTTTTAAGTCGCAAATGCTCGTACACAGTAGCTTTTTCTTAAACTAGATTAGATGCGGCAGTTGGTACCCCCATTATTTGCTTTTCAATTCTGTTGAAAAGTGTTAAAACAACTAGATTGGAATGCGGCAGTTGGGACCGCCCCTCCCTACGCTTTTCCACTGCGGGATTCAAAATGAACTCGTATACTAATAAACTACATACTAAATATATTTCATGTTCAAAATGCATAAAAGTGTTAAAACAACTAGATCGGAATGCCGTGAAGTGGCAGTTGGGACCGCCCCTTCGCTGATGCACGAATGTATGCATATTTGCTTTTCAACTATGTTGAAAAGTGTTAAAAGCAACTCGATTAGATGCGGCAGTTAGTACCCCCATTATTTGCTTTTCCACTGCGGGATTCAAAATACATAATTCGATTCAAAACCCACTTTAATCTAAATTCAATTTGAGCGCGACCAGAAGGGGTACCGCCGTTTATTTATTTATTTTTTTTTTTTTTTGCAGTTGACTGTAGCATACAAAATTTAGTCAAAATCGCTTAAACCGTTTTTAAATGCAATTTGTTTGACTCATAGTGACCCCCAAATGACCCACTAATCGAATTTTCTCGAACATGTGACCCAGCCAAATGGTCTTCTTGTATCCCAAAAAGGTAGGACACAAAACTTAGTCAAAATCGTTAAAGACATTTATTAGATAAGATAAAATTACCTTGGACCTTAACATGTGACACTTAACGTGTGACCCAGCCCAATAGTCTTTTCGTACACCAAATCGGTAGGATACAAAATTTAGCCCACTAATTTAATTTTCTCGAACATGTGAGATAGCTCAATCATCTTCTTATAACCGAAAATGGTAGAATGCAAAATTTAGTCAAATTTGTTAGTCGTTTTTTAGGTAAAACAAAATTCTGAAGTGGCCGACTATTGGTGCAGTGATGGCCGAACATTCGAGAACTTGCCCTTTTTGAACTTAACTTTGTCTAAAAAAAAAACTATTACGGTGTTTTTAAAAATAACTGCTGAAACATATTAAGAAACGTATGTTTTAACATATATCACTGTTAAAAATGTTGTGTCGTTTTTTAAAAATTCTACGTTAAGATTTATATACAAAAAAACAGTTAAGTGGCCGACTATTGGTACATTTACCCTATAGAATATTCATTTATATATGTATATGTAAATGTGTTGGATTTATTCCCTTCTTCCAATTTATCATATACTATATCTACTATATATATAAAACACAAACGGAAATTTCGTTCTGTTCCTTAACTCGAGTTCTGCTGAATGGAATTTGATGGAACTTGCACTGTTGGATAGATAATTTTTCAGGGAAGGTTTTAGTATATAACACATAGCTCTACGTATATTAGTTATAGAATTATGATGGAAAGTTCTGTAATTTTGGACGATAAGGTTACCATAGGTCATTTTTTTGGCGACCATTATCGTTGGCAAAAGAATTGAAACGGCTATATCAGAAAATAATGCAAACACATAGAAAATAAAAAAATAAAATTCTGTTATTAATTTTATTTACCCCCCCCCCCCCCCCTCCTCAATAAAAAAGAAAAAGAAAGAAAAAAACTGTTTTAATGAGGCATAATATTTAATTTGAACCCCAAAGGAATGTTTTTAATTTTTTAAAATTTTTTGCAATTCAGATTAAGTCAACATTTGACGATTTATCATTTGCATCAGGTTAACAAAGATGCATCTGATAATTTGATTTAATAAAATTTTGAGTAATTTTTTTTTCCTTTTTTTCTTTCTGTTAATTTTTTTTATATAACTCCCCTATCATGTGTCTTACAAGAGGAACTAGAAGATGTAATTGTAAAAATGACTGCATATATGAGTTACATGTTATTTGTTTATTTACGGTTTTGATTTTACTTTTGTCGCCAAGCAATGTGATTTTAAGCCAAAAATACATAAGCGTGACATCAGCTTGAGTGGTATTAGCAATAATAGTGTTTTTTCATGTATACAAGATACTTTATGGATTAAATTTTTATATTCAAATGCAAATTATATAAATAGCAGTTATTGTTATGAATATGGGATCAAATATTTAAATTTTAGTGAATGTCTGCAACTCAAACACATATTATAAAATAATTAAATTTTAGACATTTAAAAATTTACTACGGAAACATGCCGGTTTGTTTTCCCCAAACATATTATTTTTATAGCCTCGAACTCAGATCAGCGAATATTGTCTATTCTTTTATTTTTATTTTATTATTTTTTTAATATATCGCCAATTTCACTTATAGAAATATTCACTGTTTCAAAAGTTAGGAACCAAAGAATTTTCTTTACTATCACAAAAGGCTACATTTTGCAATAAAAATTGTTTGCTGAAATAAATTTTCGATGCTCTTTTTGATCCATTTCTTTTTAGTTTTTCTGCATAGCTTCCCTTCTTTCAGGAAGGTTTTTAAAAGACATTGGACTAATTGTCCGTATTCCGGTCACCTGCCAGTTGGCATTTTTACTATATTGTTGGATGTTTCGTTTATGTTTGAAGGTTACTCTGGACGACGATTTAGATTACAGAAGATTAGACGACTTTTGAAATTAGCGATTGCTAAATTTGTCTTTTTTTTTCATTATGAAGCAAAGTTTTACCAAAAAAGCAATGCTTCCAATGTACGGTTGGTTGATTTTATGGCAGCCGATTATCTACACGAGGGATATAGACCCTGGGGGTCTTTCTAAGGGATCCTAACCCATATTTACGGCAAGGTTCGAAAAAAACCACGGAAAACTCCGAACGGTTAGGTCAACGAACGCGACAGGGGTTTGAACCCAGTACTTTCCATATGCCAGCTTTGAGAGCAGAACATCTCAGCCTACTTTGTAATGTCAATGGTGGCGAATGGAATAAATAATATTTGTCGATTTATCATTTCAGGCTGGATAAGAAAAAACGAGTACCTGAAATTCTGATTAGATAATTTTTCGATCATTATAAAGCCTTTTCGACCTACACACAGCCTAAGCAGCTAAACATAATGAGAAATAAATTTATTTCTGCGTGTTATTATGCTCTTTCGAAAAATGCAAAAAAATCTTCGGTTTAAGTATTCACCAAAAATAATATTACTAAACATTTTACGTAACTAAATTTATCATTGTCAGTTTTATTTAAGGTATGGAATTTTGTTAATGAAAGATCTATAATTGAATTAACAGTAATTTGGCATTATTTAATGGAACATAGCTTGGAACATAAATAACTTCGTTTTGTATAACTAACTCTGGTACATTAGTAACCATATCGTTTCAATCACTTCTAATGTTTGACGTCAAACTTGGATATCGGCAAGATTATGGAAGATTTTATTGGATACAAACTAGAGGTTTATTCTTCGACCAGAGTTAATCATTGGGTTTTTTTTTTTAGATTAACGGTTACACGAATGCAACTGGTCTAAAAAATGGAAAGACAGTGAAAATGGCGTCATTTTAATTTTATTCATATTCAGCTTTAAAAATGCACTTTTTTATGTTTCACCATTTTTTTAAATATGAAAGTTAAACACTGTTCATTATGTGCAAACAATTTATTACAATTTTCACTGTATTTACTCTGCTGGAATCGACAGATGAAAAACCGTAGTAGACTCATCAGAAGAGGATATTGCGAAATATAACGTAACATAGAGTGAGATTGTACTTTACGTTACCATCATTTCACATGGAGACAAGAAAGAGGGACGGAGTTCAAGAACTTACAGACGAAAATGAATCACCTGAACATTATTTAAGTTCAATGGTCAATCTATGCAATCATTGTAATGCTTTCTCTTTTAGTAGTATGTTGACTAGAGAACATGTTAGTTCCTGTTGTCATAATCTCACAATGGCCTCATTTCCCTACCAAACTCTACTATAAATGATCAACTAAATGAGTTGCTTCTTTTAGCCCAAATTTTGTCCAATGTATGATATAATATAAAGCAATGTCGTTCACATCGTTTACAGCAATAATTGAAGGAAAATCCAGGTGAACGTCCCTATTGCTTTAAAATACATGCTTCAAATCCATTGATATAGTTCGTTTGATGCAAGGTTCGTTTGAAAATATTTACTAAAGTAGCATCTGTAGGTGCAGATCCACATTCCTTTAAAATACAAAGCCATTTCGTTTGATTTAAGGTACATTTAAAAAAATGGCCCAGCGCAGCGGGCGTAGCATGCTAGTACAAAATAATTTGAAATAATAAACAATATAATGACAAAAACTATTTATTTATTAGGAAAAACTTAAGGACACTATATTATTCATCTATTTCTTCACTTTCGGATCTTGTAGTTGGCCAGGTCAGAATAATATCGTAAAAATCTTTGAATTCGTCAGGAATATATTGGATTATTTTTTGTATGTCATTCATTTTTTTCTCATTTATGGGTATTTTAGTAACATATGCCGGAGTTTAAGGTATTTTCGGGTTTGTAGAAGGTTTTTGGAGCACCTATGTAGCTTTAATAAAACCATCGATAAATTCGGAACATGTCAAGTAACCTTTATGACTTGAACTATACTCAAAGCTTCTATATTGCGGAATCTTGAATGTTGTTGCCCTGTCTAATGACTTACAGCTTTTCTTGAAACATCGCTGCCATGAGTTTTTAAAATCAAGTACGTCGTTAGAAGTAATGGGTTTAACTGAAAACCCCCTGATTTTTGCTGCCAAAATAAGATTATTATATTCATTTGGAACGTAAATTCTGTCCTTTCTCCTAATGAGTCTTAGCGGTCCCGAAATTTCTGTCACACTGTAAAAACGAATGGCCACGCACAGGGAAGTATTGATATATTTTCTCAAAACGATTAATTGCAACAAGAGTGAGAAAGAATCTTATAAGGGTGTTATTTCTAGTATAAACGTGTAGTTCTTTGATAGAGGGATCCATGTTCGGTATAGTTTTCCACAATAAACTGCATACTTCATACGGGCCCAGTTTAGTTTCACCCTCATGGTAAGTGTAGAAATCAGCTGAGTTCGTCTTTAAGTTTTTGTTTATCGAAAAAAAACAGGCAAAAAGAAACACTATTTCTATACTCGTACAGTTGATAGTTGGACTTGGAAGAAGGGAATAAAGGAAGGATTTGTTTCCTTCTTCCAACTATCTATTTTTATGGCCGCATGAATCTATACGAAGCGAATGGTTTTTATTTTCTTCGAACTCACAATTAAGCTCTAAGGAGAGGGCAACTGACGTCACTGTTGGTTCAATTACGGTTGGTTAGCAAGAAAAACCTGTTTGTTCTTTATGACTCCTACTGTACACATGAAATGGTGAAACTTGATTGGTCTACGTTAAACTGTTCTATAAAATGGTTGGCCTACGTCACCATGCCGATTCCTGTAATGATAGCTACGACAAAACTGTAGTGGTAGATTGGTTAATGGAACTGTTTGTTTGTAAACATGCCCTTTCCTTCTACTTCTACGTCTACAGAATGTAAAAGTGTAGAAAAATGAATGTGTCAAAAAGTGGCGTTTATTCCCTTCTTCCAATTGGTGGTTCAATTGATATTTATTTTTCTGTTTAATTTCAATATTTCATTCTTCACTTTGTATAGCACCCCTCAAAGTCAGCTCAAATTTTTAGATGAAATAACCCTCTTTGGTGATACAGATTTAGTGATACCGGCTAAAGGTAGTTTTGCTGTAATAAAAAGGACATGGCACCCTGATTTCGATCTCGATTTACTCTTAATTCCTTTTTAACTGATCCCTGAATAAAAGACAAAATCATGTGAAAAAATCTTAAACTTTGAAATTTAATAACTGTGTCAATTTTTGTTGTACAGAAGTCAAACTTTTTGTGTTATATTTGTTATGATATGTGCAAACATTTACTAAATATAACAATAGGACTGGGGGACCGTATAAAAAGTTAGATTTCATAATTTTTATAAAATTGAATTTTTACTTTAATTAACGCCACAACATGAATATTTACCTCATTTTAAACGCTTTTGTAATTGGAACTATATGTCTACTATACTACCAACGGTTAAAGGTCGGCGAAAGATAACATTTTGCACCCTGTATATCCACTTTCAGAAATTAAATCTTTTAAAATATTCGTATTCTTCACGAAATTATAATGAGTAAACAGAAAATAACTAAGATTAAAAATTAAAAGAATCTGGTTAGTTCATTGAAAATTGAAATATTTCATCACTTTGAGCTTGTTTAATGACAGGATTAAAATTTTTTGATTGTCGTCACTGTCATACTGCCGCGGAACAAACGAAAAGTTCAATGTTTACCTTTCCGGCCACAGGGCCGAAACTAGGGGGCAGGTGCCCCGGGCGCCGGCAGAACCAAAACCTGAGCGTTGAGTTCCCCTCCCATTTTAGTTCTGGTCGCAACCACTGCAACTACAGTAATACTACATAAGATGCTCAGAATCCTCTATTATTCCCACCAGTTATATTTTATTGTAAGCTTTACCTTATTTAATGATAGCATTTCTGCGATTCAATTAGGCGAAAATTTCTGTTTTGAAAAACCGCCGGTAAAACGTTAAATATTCTGCAAAGGACGCTCGTCGCAAAGGGGTTAAGGGAGAAAAGTTGATAGGAACGAATTATTTCCAATTTAAATTCAATCGACTTCTGGATCAGACGCCGATTTTCTTAAATCAGAAGGTTTTGATTTGAATAAAGTACTATTAAAACTCTTAATGTATTTATTTAAATATTACAAAAAATAAAATTTCTGGTGTAAGTTTTTAAAATCCTTAATATTTCTTTCTTTTTTTTTCACTATTAAAAAACCTTCTTGATTTTTTTTTTTATATCACTTTTAACTTTTTTTCAACATTCAATTTCCAGAAATGTTCCTGTTTTTCGCATTCTTTAAATTCTAGATAAGGGCAATAAGAACCCATTCTGCATCTTGCTATCTTTGAAGGTGCGGTAATAAAAAAATACTTGGAATACAGGTGGAAAAATGTTTAACACATGCTGAAAGGCAATTAGGACCACAAGATGTGATAAAAGTAATAGCTTTCCAGAAGCGTCTTAAGTAATTTATTATCTTGTTTGACAAGGTCGTATCGTACGGTCCAAGTGCAAAAATACATTCTTGATGGATGGGATAAGAAAGAACAACAAAATAAGTCAAGTAAAGAGCAGGCAGTGGGAACTATCCTCCACTTTTATGACGAAATTAAAACATAACTTTATGATATGCATACTGACAAACAATCCAATAAGGAAACGGTTATTTCTGCAAAAGGCTTGCATAAAAAACTTACTGAGTTTGACACTGTTGCAGCTTTGCATATTCTAGACTTTGTCTTCAGTATAATGAGTCCTGTGACAGTTTGTCTTCAAGGAATTGCAGTGGATTATGGATCCGTTCAAGGAATTATTGGCAGTGTAAAAAAAAAAACTTTTTAAAATATTCGCATGGACGATAGTTCTTGGAAAAAAAACTGTATCGAAAATTGATAAATTCGTTCAAGAACATGATCTGACAGAGCCTGAGGTAAAAAGATTAAGAAAGAAAAAGAGATTCATTGATGAGATTGGTGTTGAATGTATTGTCGACAGAGAAAAGAAATGGAAAGTAGGCGTTTTCAATAGAATTATAGATGCTCTCATTGTCCAACTTAAAGACAGATTCTCCGATCAAACACTTTCAATGGTGCAGCAAATGACGCATTTTAAGCACGAAAGTGTTTTAAGAATAGCAGAAGAGGATAAGAAAATAATACCGGATGACATCAATGAAATTTGTGCTTTTTACAATGTGGATTATGAAGGCATTTGCAAAGAAATTAATAATTTCAGTCAACTGTATAGTATTTCTCACACAAATGTTGTAATGACTGACATTGCTTCTGTTAACGATATTCAAAAGCCAATGGATGAGAATGGAAAACTAAATGAAGAAGAAGAAGATGAAGAAACATCAGCAATGAAGGTTAAAGACATGTGGATTACAAAGGGATTTTTAAAACCTTATCGTTGTTTGAACAATTTCTCTGGATTCAATAATTTGAATGTATATTACAGAATACTGCTATCACTTGCAGTTACAAGCTGTTCTGCAGAAAGAGCTATAAGTCAGGTAAAAAATAGGCTACGATCTTTATGGGGGATGTTTGGCTTTCTAACTTGATGCTTCTTTCTACTGAAAGTGATGTTTTTTCCAAAATTAGTAATGAGGAAATCATAAATTCTTTTGCCACAACTACAACAGTCAGAAAAAAACAATTGACAAAAATTTAAAAACTTAGTCTAAATGAAAATTTAACATCTTGATTTTTTACTTCAGCACATAAGTTTCTAAAAAATATTATCCCAGATATTTAAGTTCTGTTTGTTGATAAAATTTATATTCTAATGTATCATTCTTTTTTAATTTCTAGTTATATTAACAATATTTTTTTTACTTTTTACATCTTTTGGCTTTTTTATATTTGATCGAGATGAAACAAACATCAATCGGATTTTTTCTCCTTAATTCTAGAATTTATTAAAATTTATTTCAAATTTAAATTTAGCTTTTCTTAAAATTTCCTGTTTTATGAGATTTTTTTTTTTTCAGACGATGGTTCAGACAAGGTCTTTTCTATAAAAAGGTCTTCCTAGAATCTCTAAAACAATTCTTTCCATATTTAAAAATTTATAAAGCATAATTAATATTTAGGCAAAATATTATAACTTAGTTTTGCATTCATGCAACCAAATATGTGAAAAAAAATATTTTAAATTTTGTCAGATAATTCTAAAGACATCTAGTCTTCTCTCTGAAAGAGAGGGAAAAAAGGTTTAATCAAGAGTTTAATAATTTTTCTGAATATATGACAACTTCAGTGGCTTAAAATTTGCATTTTTTAAACTCGTAGCTCTCATTTCTGAAAATACTTTTTTCAACATAATAATGTATTTCAGATTGGCGTATTATTTTACGCAAAATAATGAAAATATATGGTTTTCATATGTTAAGCCGCATAGTCTGCGGAAATAAATAAATGAAGTTTATTATTATTATAATTTACTTCTACTTGCTTTCAAACGTTTATCAAGTTTGTTTTATGGAATTGTTCGCCTTTCCATTTTCTCCACAATATATTTTCTATATTTGTTAACATACAGTGTGTTTTTTCCAAACGTCGACCAATGGATAATTTCTTAATCGTTAGTCTTAGGCATATAGTTCCAAATGTAAAAGTATTTCAAATTAGCTAAATAATTATGTTGGACACAATTTGGATCAAAAAAGGCAATTCTGGTGAATAAGTTATAAAAATTAACTTTTTATACAGCCTACAGGTACTATAAGTTATATTTGGTAAAACAATCCCGAAGTTCTGATATATCAAATGAAATAAAAATCATTTTTGTACGACCAAAACTCACCGTGTTATGAGAGTTTAAAATTTGGAAATTTTTTGCCTTTAACATGGTGCCCGAAGTGATGTGCACTTAGATCGAAATCGTACATTATTTCAGACACTGTGTTAAGTGACAAATTTTTCCAAATTTGAAACTCGGAAGCACTTGAATTCCCAGATTATTAATTATTGGGTATTTATGATCCTTAAATTGGTTTAGCTACAAAGCAGATATATATATTACTCATATAGAAAAAGTTTTCTAAATATGTCAAAGTAATCTGCATTTATGACTGATGTGATAAAGAATTTCATCCTGATTGGACAAAACGAATGGAACCTGATGTTAAAAGTGTGTATCTCGGCAAAATGTTTAGCATATACAAAAAAAAAAAAAATATGTTCTCATTAAGATATATAGGGACCAGGATGGAGGTCCAGATGCTCTGGATATCATTAATTTTGTACAGTTGCTTTTGACTTATCTAATCGGAGAACTTTCCGCGATAATCAATGTGAAGAAAACTTTACATTATTACTGGTATCCAGAGCATTTGGACCCCCCTCTCTGGCCACGTCACTGATAGGGGCATCAAGCAATCATTAACCTTGGGATAAATATCCTGGTGTTCAATAGTTTGTAAATTTTGCAAACTATTTTTGTTTATTATAAATATATATTATATTATTTATCTCTATAATAAAACCGTATGTCATGTGACTGTCCTCAACAGTTCCGGGATGCCGCTTCACTGTTTCATATGCCAGGCAGCCATTTTTATTCAAAATTATTTTTTCTAATAAAACTGCATAAAAGTTACATTTTTAGAAAGATCGTTCAAAATAAATTAATATTAGAGAGATGACTTACGTTCAATTATGTATACATTCTGCAATAACTTCAGTTTCAATTAGGTTCGCTGTTCAAATTCTCTATCCATGAAAGTAAACAACAACAACAAAAAAAAAAAGATTCATTCGTTGTGAACGTTTAAAATATTAAACCATGAATTTTTGGACCGCTACCTGGTGTAAAAAAAAATAATCAGCACCAGTGAGACAGTCAAAGTTTACCATAATTCTGTTCCATACAACTCAACTTCCTTCGGATCTTTTCTTGATGTAAGTTGAACTCCGTGGTTGAACTCATGTAATAATATTTAATGGATCAAATTTCGAAACAAATTGTCAGCTTTTATTTTTCGTGTGTATTAATTAGAAACGATATTTTAATTTTGAAATCAAATGTTTTGATTTATGATAATATTTCTTATTTATCTATTTTCTATTTTAAAGAAAAATGTGAACGTCATGTATTTTAAATTGGAACAGCTGTCACGGACGCACCAGGGTTGGCGGAATTTTTGTTTTGCGCCATTTTGGCGAGAAAATCCCATTTTCAGGTACCTATTAGAGATTACTAAAACAGCATATACTTTTATTTTATTATGAAATAGTTTATTTTATATTAAAAACACACACACAATGATTAATTTATTATAAAGTGGGTTAAGCGGTTTTTGTCAAGAAAGATGAAATACATAACAACAAAAAATATGCGAAATGCCACCACGATCGCAAAAGTTCTTGATTTGTCTATTAGATTTTTCCGGTTTGGCGAAGGATTAAGGAAAAAAATAAATTATGAATAAAAATAATTTGTTACAATGCTTAACATACATTTAAGGGCGACCAAACTGGTCGCCAGTGGCGGCTAGTTTATAATATATTTGTTTAACAAAAATATATGTTTTATTTTTTAACACGTTCTATTTTAAATATTTGTTTAACACGTTCGCTACTGAGGACATATGTGGCGTCGCTTGGTCACTCATTCGACATTCCATTTTTAATCTAAAATTACGAATGCACACCGGAAACTTTGAAAGAAGAATTTTTATTTTATGTAATCAGAAAATGCCTGTTATTAAATTAATCATATATTGACTGCTATTAGTGCTTTCGGGAATGAATTCGGAATTTCTGAATAAAATAAAATTCCATTAATTTTAACCCGGTAGTGAAACGTGTTAAAAAATCAGTAATTAGTGCTTCAGAATCAGTTGTGAAAGCTCCTCTCTCAAATTCACAACTTTTAAGATTTTTCGTATGTAACATGACAAAGTCTCGATACCTGGAATTTTTTTTTATTGGTATGGAAAACCTGGAAAAGTAAGAGCAATTTGTAGCTCGACTGGAAAAAACACCCTAGTGGTGAGAAATTTCTGAAGATATACGAAAATAGTCGCCCATCTCGAGATTCAATTCGACCGGTAAAATGTGTTCCACCTATCCTAGGTGTTTTTAAAGTATAAATTCTGTAAATCTGTGTTGTGAAATGTCTACGGGAAACTATGTGTAAATTTATAGGTATTGTCTAAAAGAAATGTGATTGTAAAGTTACAAGTAAATCCTTACTGCGTCGAAAATCGTACATTACAGTACTAGAGTATATTAAAACAATCAAAACATCTTTTAAAAAAGATAAAACTAGTCGTTGGGGGCCACCGTAATACTTACCCATCATGGATATGCATAATGTAAAATATTAAAATAAAAAATGTGTAAACTACTTATAAAATGCATTGCCATTCGAATAAAATCGTGGCTTGATGACGTCATAAACTTTAAAGGCTCGATTACTAAATTGCTTAAAAGAAACATCCTTATAACTCCAAAAACAATAATCCTATTAACTAGCGGTTTATTGCATCTGATTAAGCGTCTCATTTCCAATTAAAATATATCTTTGAATTGAAATTTGGATGAAATACAGGGTCATGAAAAATCGAAGAGTGTGGAAAATAGGATTACAAATATCTTGGAAACTCATTATCCGATCGACTTTATGCTTTATGCAAAATTTATGTTTTTTATTGTCTTTATATTCACTCCTTAAAATAAACAATTTCGAAAATTTTTATATACCTTTTATCAGAACGAATATTTCGAGAGTCCGAAAAAAATAGTTCCGGATAATCGAGGTTACTGAAATTCAATAAGCTTCTTCCCATTATTACATACTAAGTACATACCAAATTTCAAATCTCTATCTCAATTTTTTCGGGAGATAGAGCGTTTACAGACACATAGACATACAGACACACGGCAATTTTTTTTTTCTAAAAATATGTTTTTCGGAATCTCCAGTGTCTGAAACGTGTAAATCCGTCAAATTTTTTTTTTCGATTTTCAAAACGATTACAAGACTTACCCTATACTACGTATGACGGGTAAGTAAAAGTTTGGCCCTATCGGAGGAGCGGAGGGGACAAAAATAAATCCTTATCTATTCATCTCCTTCGATTTTTAGCTTTTCTTTTTAGCCACACACAGGGTGGCTTATTCTTTCAATCTCTATCATTTTTCATGTTTATGAAAAGTCACAGCAATCCATCGTTGCCACAGATTAATCTCGGAAAATGAAACATTTGAAGTTACTTAAAAAATTAATAACTCGAAAAGTATTTGTCACAAAATTGTTTTACAAACTGCGTTAGAATGGTAAAAAATTGTATTTTTCTTGTTATAAATTTCAAATCTAATGATTATGTCGTTTTTCAAATATTAGATTTCAAAAATTACAAAACTTCACAATGGAGTACCGTAGCGAAACTTTTACGCGTAAAAAGATAATGATAAAGGCATTGTGGCTCGACGTGTATCGTGTATACTGGCCATAGCATGAGTAACGAATTATAGTAAACTTATTATTCTGTTAAAATATAAAAGTGAATTATGTATATACATTTTTAAAAAATAAAGAAAAACATTTTATCACAAACATCAACAAAGTTTTTTCTTCTATTTATTCCCTTATTCCAAAGATATCGTTTTATCGTCTGCTGCCATAGCAACATGAATTAAATTTCATTAAAAAAAATTGCTCAGTGGTAGAAAAATATTTTTCTAAATCGAATGGTTATTGAACAACTCAACACTTTAACAGGGGAATTTTTATTTGTTATTTAGATATTTTAAAATTGTTTGTTGTCATTGCGTTTTTATTCTGAGTTACAGCTAGTTTATTTATTTTTTAAATAAAAGCCGTGTGTGGCAATCTATATTCGGCCTTATAGCAGAATTTTCTCCTCTTGTTTTGCTTCTTTTTACACAATTTTTACTTACGAGAAAATTTAATAAATTGCAATTAAAGTCAAAAAAATTTAACACTATTTTGAGTAACCGTCAGTCTGTTTGCTAATAAAGTATATCGATAACATTCTGTTAAATATATCCAGCGGTGGATAATGGTTCGAAGTTCCAGTTATTCTGTCTACCGAATTGTAAATCATGTACTATTTCGCATACTACTTATGACAAAAAATAAACGAATAAAATAGCACTAAAATTTACAATCTGTTTTATCAAACTCACACCAGAAAAAAAAAAAAAACTCTAGAAAGTTTTATAAGATATTAAACACAACTATACGGTTGTTCTCGGTCATTTGCCATCTTTGCCAGCTGCTTCGGTTATGCTCATGCTGTTTTTTTTTTTTTTTTTCAGTCAGTTTTTCTCCATTCGCCATGTTCTCCGGGGATGTGTGGTACTGACCACAGGAGCCTCGGTAAAGTTCTTTCGAAGTTCTCTAGTTTTCAATAGAATGGTCTTGCATGAAAACAGATATTCGTGAAAAACAGCAGTCATTGCTGTTATGATTCAAAATAGAAACAAACACTTGTCATACCATATGATATATAGCGGACACAGAGTCACACGGAGAAATATCTATACACAGCAATGGCTCCCTCAATACGCATGGTCAAAAATTCAGTTTATTCTCCGTGTCGGCTCCCACCCGCTTCTTACGAATTAAGCAGAATGTCTAAAATAATTCTTCGTACATGGTGGTTATCAGGGCCGTGCGAAGGGGGCCTTTGCCCCGGGCGCGGAAATTAAGGGGGACGCCAAATTTATACAACCAACTACAATTTTATTTATTTATTTATTCATTTTTTGGCCGTCGATCATTTTCCGGGGAATTTCAGTTGCTCTGTTCGTCATTCTCTCATTTTCTGTCGCAAAACATCATGATTTCTCTAGGAAATAAGTGCAATTGTCTTATGTTATTTAGTTGTTTGAAATTTCTGAATTAAAATTAAATCTTTTTAATTTCCAAAATAAACACGAAATATTTTTTTTATAGAATTTATTTCTGTTTCTGCACTTTGTCAATTTCTTTGACACCTGTCACAAAGAGAAATGAATTAAGGCGGGGAGGGCGCGAAATTGAAACTTTGCTCCGGGCGCAGTTTTCTCTTGCACGGTCCTGGTGGTTATAGCCTGCACCCTCTCCATCCACACTCTTCCCATATTTCATTGAGAAACGTTTTTAAGCCTCCTCCCTTGGCAGGCCAGGATATCAAATTTAATATAATAATAATATCCGTATTTTATTTTTATAACCATGCACTCAACATCTTGCGTGAAAGAAAAAATTCGTATATGGTGTTATATTCTACAATTCATTCCCTTTCGAAATTTCCTCTTTCAAACCATGATTACTACGTTCAGATCGGATAGTTAAGATATCTTAGACCGCCGAACTCACTGAGGGAGTTCCAAAAACTCAGTGAAGTCAAACTTTCTATTGCTAGATACAGCCAGTACCACTCTCTCTGATTGGTTCCGGAGGCCGATCTATGTTTGTTCAGATCTCGGACACGGTGATGTTCAGTGAGTTATCTTAGATGAGTTTTGCGGTGTGGACAGGTATTCAATTCCGGGAGGGTACCACCTCAAAAATGGCGGTCTAAGTTATCTTAAATGTCTGATGTGAACAGGGTATTAGGTAGCAACAAAAAGGGCCAATAATAAGTAAGAAAAAACATTTTATATGATGTTAAGCTTTATTACAATGCATTGTAGTTCAACGTCAGAAAGGAGACAACGACACATTTCTATAGAAATTGTTCGAAGTTGCGGCCACGAAGGTCATTGCACAAGCCGACACCGACGAATAAAAATGTCTCGTCGTCTCCTTTTTAATAAATGTTTTTTCTATTTATTTTTGGTCCTTTTTGTTCCACTCGACGTACACCCTTCATAAATATTTTTGTGATTTTCTCCCACTAAACGGCTATTTTTGTTGATGGTTGGTCGGTTGGTTGATTTATGACGGCCGATTATCTACTCGAGGGATATAGGCCCTGGGGGGAGTGCCCTCCGTGAGGGTCTTTCTAAGGGATCCTAACCCGTATTTACGGCAAGGTTAGAAGAAAACCACGGAAAACTCCCAACGGTTAGGTCGACGAGCGTGACAGGGGTTTGAACCCAGCACCTCCCGTCTACCAGCTTTGAAAGCCGAACCTCTCAGCCACTGGTAAGGCCGCTAGTTCGGTTGAAGACCAATCATAATTCCCAGTCATAATTTTGCATTATAGATTAATTCTCTATAAAATTTTATTTGCATGCTTTAAATAAAGCTGAATTATATCTATAAAAACTTTCATTTTCCTTATACATTTTAAAAAATGTATCCATAAAAAAATTCCTGTTTACAATATAAAATATATTCTCCTATAAAAAGTTATTAAAAAAAGAAAAGTTTTGGTTATTTATTTTGAAAATCTATAACTTCAAAAGTTTAATCAGTTTTGCAAAAATACTTTGCATTTATGCAGTGGAAATTATGCGCAATACATATATTTTTTAATTTTCAAATGTATTTTGAAAATACATGTATTTTGTATTTGTATTTTTTTACTTTTTAAAAGTATTTTGAATTTTGTATTTTAATTCCTAAAACCAATGTATTTTGTATTTTAATTCCTAAAGCCAATGTAATTTGTATTTTGTATTGAAAATGATTTTTCGATGTAATTTGCACAACTCTGCAATAGAATAAGTTAGATTATGACACATAGTGGTAAATATTGACTATATTTAAACACATTTTCATTCACAAGTGATTTTTACGTCGCACAGTGTAAGATTTTGCGAATCTAGCGGGTCAAAATTCAATTTATTAAAATTACTGATATTAATTAAATAAAATTGCACTTACTATAGATAAAATGGTTCTATATTATGAAAAAATATATATTTACTCGTTATATTGTACATTTTATGTCATCATTATTACATTATCATAATCATAATAGAAAGGGTTTTCGTCATTTTCATTTATTGACTTTTACGCAGTGTTATTTTATTCATTGCAGATTTTAAAAATATACAATTCCTAACTTTTACAACAAGAAGAGTTTTTTTTAGTCAATAGTAATTAAGTTATTAGATACTGTCATCGCTGTCAGTGTCATCATTAATGTTTTCGTCACTGCCTGTTTTTTTTACATCCAATCTATAACAAATATGTCTGCATGTAGTGTCGATAAACCCTAAGAAAATGTGTGAGCATTACTCGTATATGTTCAAATACATTTCAAATTATTCATAACCTTGGAAGTTGCGTTAAAGGTATAGCATTTTTGGGTTGCTTTATTTAAAGATAGAATATTGCACACTTTGCCATCTAAAATTGTTTCTTCAAATCTGTGCTCTATTACATTATGTTTGATCATTGATCAGTTTCCTTGGTGAATTTAAATTTTATGGGTCTACAGTAAGAAGTAGATGAAGGGTGTGCATTTTGCCATAATATAAAATTTTGATTTTCTTCATTACAACCATCTCGTTTTAAAGGAACCACAGATGGGATTAGAATATTTGCATCTTCAAAGTTGTTTTCATTTGATTTTTGCTTGTATCTACCTTGTCCTCCGCTTCCATCGACCCCCCCCCCCCCCCTATTTAGAAATCATCGTTATACTTTTTAACACAGTCCCTTTTTCTTTAGTAAGAATATTTAATATCTGTTTTTGTATAATACAAAGTCTTTTTATCGTTAAATCTACAATAGATTGTAATTTAACTTCTGCAAATGATTAAGAAAATATGCAGTTTTTTTGGGATGGATAGCACATTTTTTTGTATCTTTTACCTGCTCATAGGATGGATAAATGTTCAAAACTTTTTGTAACGCAGAGTTTCTCATAATCCCGTATTTTCGGCAGTTTAATTTCATAGTGGTTATTAAAACCAACGCTTCTTCAAGAGGATATTTAAATATTGGGTATCCGGCTTTTTGAACATTTTTTAAAAATTTAGTTGCTTTTTTAGGGCTTACAGATATTTGCTTTTAACATACCCGCGACATCCTTTTGTCCAAATTGTCTTAATTTTAAACACGTGGCATGTGTGAGTTCATTTAGTGGGTGTTCTGAGAAGAATGGATAAACCTTTTTTTTCCGATTTAGGTCCACTTGCACAAAATTTTCTTTGGATGTCCAACTTTTTTCGCGTAGTCATTATACTTCTGTCTGGTATATAAGAGAGTACTTATTGTTATATTCGAATCTCGTCATCTCTTATTTTTCTTTAAAAAACGTTCTTTATGCGATGGCAATTTCTCCATCTTCGATTAATGTCAATCATAAACGAATGGCTCAGACGCTTAATCTGGTCTAACATAACATACGAGCAATGTTGAAGTTTATATTTGTGTAATACATTGTCTATCAAGATATTTTTAGAATTCACTGGCAATGATTTATGTCCAGTAACATAATTTATAAATATCTTATAGAATTCTCTTTTCGAAATTAACACTTCAGTACCTGTAAAAAATTACTTATATTCAAAAGTTGCAAATAGTTGCAGCTGAAATTGATTTATTTTATATGTATATGCATATATAACTGCAAAAAAAATTACCTTACAATGTACCAGAGTGTACAAAATTTTTGGCAGCTTTTTTAATTTATCATATGCTATTAAATTTTCAAATAATTTACATATTAACTTACAAGTTTATTTTTAAGAAGTAACACTTTTAAATAACTATCGTAATTGTAAAATACAAAGTAAATACTTTGTTGTAACGATTCCATACACTCATAAAACAATATTTACAAAATAAGTATATTTTTAGCCATAAATATCATTTGCAATTACATCTACAGCAATCGCCGCTCTAAAAAGGTTTACAGAAAACTTGGTTTTGAGCCGACTTTTGATGGTGTTGTTGTGGAGTTAAACTGCTTTCACTTTATCTCTTTCCTCTTCAATGTGTTAGATGTAATTTAAAATGTCTAAAACTGAAATTATTTAAAATCGATTTTCTGAATTTTTTCCCGCTAGATTTGCGAAATCTTACACTGTGCGTCGGCAGTTTGTTTTTTTAATTTTGCATTAAAACATTCACATGTTGAAGAATTTAAAAAGAAAAAATGAGAGAAAGAAAGTAAATAAAAATGACAATTATGTTTTTAAAATATTTCTTTCCAACAATTTAGACAAAATATTCATTCAAAAATATTTTCCTCAAAAATAACTGAAGAAAGCGTGTGATTACTCTCAAGATAAGTGGACTTCTGTTTCGTAGTTTTAAACATTTTTCTCCCCCTTTTAAAAAGTTTTTTTTCTTTGAAATATATATATATATATATATATATATATATATATATATATATATATATATATATATGATTTATTATTTTCCGAAATGTATGATCATTTAATTAAAATTGTAAATTGGAGAAATACTACATTTAGTTGGTGAAGGGTTTAATTAATGAAGATTAATTTGAAATTTAAAAAAAGTCTCATACAGTCAGTGTCTTGCGATTTAAAATAAAATCTCAGCGTGTGAACTTTTGTATACAAAAACTGGAAAATGCAAAAATGAAATAATTTTTAATTTTACCATTATTAACGTTATATGTTAGTTAATTTACATTTAAAAAATGCCCCACCAGTGCCTGAGAGGTTCTGCTCTCAAAGCTGGTAGACAGGGGGTGCTGGGTTCAAACCCCTGTCGGGCTCGTCGACCTAACCGTTCAGAGTGTTCCGTGGTTTTCTTCGAGCCTTGCCGGGTTAGGATCCCTTAGAGAGATAATCGGCCGCCATAAATCAACCAACCAACCAACCATTTAAAAAAATCTATAGTAATTAAGCAGCAACAAAAATATTTAAATATGAGAGGAAAATTTTTTATTATTATTTTGCCGAAGGTTTACAGTAGTGCTGTCATCTATCAAGTAAATTTTTAAACAGTACTGGAGCAGAATAAATACTAACAGTATTAGACAGAATAAGATGAAATATCTAATATATTAGAGCGAGAAGCAAAAATCTTAATTTTTCAGTACAAACTCAACCTTACTGCGCATGCATCAACTTTTTTTGAAGGGTGAATAAAGCAGGAAATAGAATTAAGAAGAATAAATAGGGCTGGAGAATGGCTATTGGCCTGCACTGCTCACATCCCTACGCCTAGGAATTACCCCGTCTAAATTATTCTTAATTTTATTCTTAATCCCCGTTCCTGGAAGGAGCATTCATTTTACCACCTGCTTTGTTTGAGAGAGGGGTGAACAAAAGCGAAAGGGAGGGATGCGCTTTCACTTTTTTGAAGGATGGAAAGGCAAATGGGAGGGGGGGGAGGTTCTCCCCTTCCATAGAATTTGAAAAAGACTCGTTTTGGGGGAAAGAAACATGTTTATTTTACAAACAGATAACATTATTTCTGACATGACTTTTACACGGGCAGTAAAACCTTTATATTTATAACCATTACATTTTTCAAAAGGTTTGGACAACAAAAGCTCTTTTTTTAATGTTTTCTTACGAGCACTTTTATCACTAATTATCAGTATTTTTTTATTTGGGGTTCATTTAAGGTTTTATCACTGGCCTGGGCAACGCCAGGCGGGTCAACTACACTGTTAAAAAATTTTGTTTATTGACAGGTTGTCTTCCGTGAATTTTGATCAAAGTTTCCGTTTTGTTAGAAAAATGGAATATATCCCGTATATCTGTTGCTACCCAGTTAGAAAAAGTTTGCAAAAAAAGTGCACAAAATCCGAGCGTATTTGTCCCCTCAACTTATGCATAAAAACTGCAAACTCAATTGTGCACAAAAAGCGCATAAACTGTATCCCTAAATTGTACACTTTTTAGACTTTTAAGATTACAGAGTTTCAAATACGGAATTATTAATGTAAAAATCTATCATCCAATGGGATTGCAGTATTTTTGATCGCCACACATGCGCTTCAACTCCTTCGCGTCTGTATCGCGCCATCTATGGACTACAAAGACGGAACATTCCTCAAAAAACGGAAACATTCCGGCAACTCTGCTGCCAGTCCTTTTTTCCGTAAATTGGCGGAATTTTTTTTTACAGTTAAAAATAACTGTACAGTAAAAATTACTGTTAAAAATAATCTGAAATTCACGGGTATTTTTTTCCTGAATTTCACAGAAAAAGTCCCTTTTCATGAAAAAAGGACATTTTCAGTTAAAAGCAGAAAATTTACTCATATTTCCTGAAAACAACGGAGATATTCCGTTATTTGCTGCATGTTTATTTTCAATGTTTCAAAAACTGACATGTTGCTGCACAGAAAAACTAAAAATTCAATAAATTAAAATTTCAAGTTTATTTAAAACAGCAACAAGAAAATAGTGCTTTCGAATTTAAAAAAAGCAAAAATTATATTTGCAATTCATTTTTTAAAGTTATAAAAAAGCATTCGCACTTAAAATATATTCTAAACAAACAGATTAATATATATATAAAATAGCTAAATTAAGTGAAAAAAAAAATCGATTCTATTTAAAAAAGCAACAAACAAAAATAATGCTTTCGAATTAAACTCATTCCTTTAAAATTATTCGAAATTTATTTTTTAAAGTTATAAAAAACACTCACACTGAAAATATATTCTAAACCAGTGGTTCCCAACCTTTTTTTAGCCGCGCCCCACCAAAACATCTCTAAAATGATGATGCCCCCCTCCCCATATAACATATAATTTTCATAAAATTTTAAAAGAATTTACTCCTGACAGAGAAAAAAGCATTTAACATTGATCCTGAAACGTTCCGAAGGTAATGGATGAATCAAATATTTTTTATAATAATCTGATACTCCTCGTAGTTTACTGGCACACCGTCTCCACGTATGCGTGATGTATAGAATGCTCAGAATCCTTGATTAGAAAAATCAATAATTTTGAATAAAACATTTTTGTCTTATTTAATCACAGAATTTCTGCGATTAAATTACTAATCAATTTCTAAACAGAATGAAACGTGATAAAAGATTCGGTAAAGGAAAGTCGTCAAGTAATTGTTAAATATACACTTGAATAGTTGCATGTGTAAAATTGATTTTCATGTGACATATTGCAGTGCGACTCATTCAATAAATAATCGAAAAAGTTGTTTAAAATTCTAAAATACTTATGAATTAGAAAAATTATAAAGTAATTTTAAATATATAAAAGTATCTAAATATCTTAAAATGTTTTTTTCTATAATTATTCTGGTAGGATTGCATTTAAAACTTTTGAATGGATACTTTTTAAAATTGAATAAAAAACTATTTTTTTTAATTTTGTTTTTGAAATTTGAATGTATAACTTTTATTTTCAGTCTACAACATTACTATTAGAAAAACAATTCAGAAGGTATGGGTTCACAGAAATTCTGAATTGTCCCCTTGAAAAGTTAAATTGCCCCCCGTTGGGAACCACTGTTCTAAACAAACACATTTAAAAAACACAAAATAGTTGATTAAAAATCGATTTTTGCAAAAAAGCAAAAAAAAAAAATTATCGAATTTAATTCAAAATATAATATTTATATTTTACATCTAACAATCAAATTAAGAATATATATAATTCATGTTTTTATCCTCTATTAATACTATAGTTTTCAACCATCATCTCATTACGAAATATCCCCGCAATTAACTTCAAAATTACCAGTTTTCTAAACCCAAAATTGTTTTAAGTCCCAAGCTGCGATTTGAAGACATCCCGTATCATCGTTTCCTAATCTTACTCTAGTAAGGACTCGCTGGTCTTGCGGTAAAGCACTCGGCTCAAGCCCCTAACGTCCCCAGTTCAATCCTCAGGTCTGGGAGAAAATGTTCTTGCATTATATCAAATATTAAATACTCCCGTAATAATCAATAGATGGCAGCACAAATAGAGAGGACATTTTTAAAAACCGAGTTTATTTATAACGGAAACTTACCGATTCTTCAAACGGAGTTTTCCCTTCCTTTATCTTTCAAAACGGAAAATGTACTAACGGAACGGAAAAAGTTCGGCAACTTTGCTGCCAGTAGTTTTACCGTGAATTGACGGATTTATTTTTAACAGTGCTTATGCTTAAAATGATTTCATAAAATCTTGAGGCTTTTTCCAATAAGAAAGTTTTTTCTTCTTTTCTGTTCTCTTCTTCTTTTTTTGTTATTCAAAGACACTTTTCACAATAAAGAATTTAACAACTCTATGCGATGTAGCACTATCGAAATAAAATTGAATAAGATATTGCATGTTCCGCTTTTAGACACAAGTCTTTAAACACAGATGAACACTGATGAACATCTTCACACTGTTTACTGCAACTCGGTGGGACACATAACATAAGTTAGAGTCTACAGAACAAGGACAAGGCTTATATGTGTATTATAAAATTTTTATTTTATATGAATCAGTATTTTTCCCTATCCTTCCTTGATTGTGATAAAATATTTCACAAACAATTTTTATAAGAGGCACTGCTTGTAGTGGAAATTTCCATCTGCGGTCCCCTGGTACCGCTATTTCCGAGCTCTTTGCCTTATTTTATCTCAGTGCGATTCGGTTTTGAATCAAAACTTATTAAAATTTTTTATTAAATGTTAAAATAAGAACAAATTCTAATTTTTGTACGAAAAAAAAAATGCAGCTCATCTTAAATACAAACTTTTTACTTTCTGACACATTCCTGAATTCCCTTTTTTTTTTTTTTTTTTCCGTAAACGCATAAAATTGGTGGAAGTTCTTACTCAGAAACTTTGAAGTCGGATCGCGCTTTCCATTTTCCGATAAATCCAGAGGATATTTTTTAAGAAAGATAAAAAAAAAACTGTGACAGTTTGCATTTTTAATCGATTTCCTGATATCACTGCTCGATAAAATTAGTCGTGAGCAGTGGCGACTCGGGACTGGCTTTATTTGGGGCACTAAATGCATGTCTGCCAAATTTATTCTTTTCTTATCACTATTTTTTAAAAGAAATTTTTTCCCTTGTGTATTAGCTAAAGGTTCCATTAAACAAACAGTAAAGGATCAGAGTCCATAAGCCGTGTTTTGGGCCCATGAAATAACACTAAAATTCGCCTTTGTTATACTGACTTAATTATTTCACTTTTTAATATTAGAAGGTTTATTCTGTACGATTTCAACAATATTTTTTGCATTTTGTTCGGATTTATAGAACTTACACAAGCTCAAAGTTCGTATTATTCGTAGTTTTTGATGAAAAATACGCAATTTCGCCTAATTTTACCACAATTTTTAATGTATTTTTTAATATTTTACTACGAGCGCAGCTTTGCAACACTTTTATTTTTACATATATTGTACATTTTGATGTATTTTATAATATATGTAAAGAAGAAAGTGTTGCACAATTGCGCTCCTATAAATAATTTAGGTAAAATTAGGAGAAATTGCGTATTTTTCACCAAAAAACTACGAATAATACGAACTTTGAGCTTGTGTAAGTCATCTAAATCCGAACAAAATGCAAAAACTATTGTTGAAATCGTACAGGATAAACCTTCTAATATTAAAAAGTGAAATAATTAAATCAGTGCAACAAAACCGAGTTTAGGCTCATTTCATGGGTCAAAAGAAAATGCTTATGGACCCTGATCCTTTCTTTTAAAAAATAGTGGTACGAAAAGAATAAATCTTTCAAGCATGTATTTTGTGCCCCAAAATAGTCAGTCACGAGCTGGTCGTGAGACACCAATTCCTTATTACTTCAGATGTAATCCATTTACCGAGAATGAAAGATGCTAGTCAAGCCCAAATTACTTAAATAGTCATGCCTGCTAGTTTCATGCTATTACGTTTAAAAATGTGTTCTTGAATGTATCGGAACATTTCTAGTTTTTGAGAGGAGAGATATATTTTAGGAGAGAGATTTTAGGCATCACAAATAAAGTCTAAATACATTTCAAAGTTACTAAGCAGTTGCCCTGTTGCTTAAACTTGAGTGCTATCATTAAATTATTTTAATTAATTGATTTATTTATTCAAAAAATAATAATTATTCTTTTGTAAAACAAGTATAAAACAAGTATATTCAAATCACCTTATACAAATTTTAATTATCTTATTGGGCTTATTTTATATTTTAGAGGGAGCCTTTTTTGGTGCCTAAGGCATGTAATCCAAATGTCGTGCAACAAATGAGACCATGAGTGTCTCAGAAACATTCTTAAGTGCCACGTTGGGCATAGACTCGCCACCCGTAACTTAGCTAAACAAAGATTTTAAGCAGAGCCGTCCTTAGCGAGGACGACTTAAAGCGAGGCCCGGTGCAGGGACTTTGCGAGGCCCTTTCCTTCCAGATTCTTAACATAATCTTATCTATACTATCAATAAAAAAGAATGCTTTTCAACTATATACTCTAACCCGGGGAGCCCAGGTTCGATCCCTTAGCTACTATAAAGAAGTAGCATTTGTTTGTGTGTTTGTAGGGATAATTTCTGGAAAGAAAAAATTAAAGAAAAAATATTTTACGTCCGGGTGCGAGGCCTCTTTAGGCGCGAGGCCCTGTGAGGCCGCACCTGTCGCACACCCCTAAGGACGGCTCTGAATTTAAGGATGTTTCACACACACATTTGTCTCTAAAAATTGGGATATTTCCGAAGTTTAAATTCTGGGTTTGAATCTGAGAAACTATTTTTCCACAATAAAATAAAGTATTTGTAAGATTATACAGTGTACGCATATTTAATAATGAAGGCATTTTAATTTAATTTTAGAATAGGTAAAGATCCTTGAACTGAATTAAAAAAAAAATAATAATTATATCTGCAGAAACGAACTCTTAAGCTTTGAAACAGAGACTCGTCATGGAAAATTTTTCTGCAGGGAAAAAACAATGCGCAATGGAATTTTTACCAAATTGGTATATGAGAAATATTTTTCATCATTATAAAGTGATCCTAATTAGATAAACAGTGCGCAGTCCTGGGAGTAAAAGCCCCACCAGTGGCCGAGATGTTCTACTCTCAAAGCTGGTAGATGGGAGGTGTTGGGTTCGAAATCAGTTGCCCCCGTCGGCCTAATCGTTCGAAGTTTTCGTGCTTTTTTTTCGATTATCCTTTCGTAAATACGGTTTAGATTCCCTTAAAAAGGACCCCACGAAAGGCACTTCCCACACGGGCCTGTATCCCTCGTGTAGGTAATTGGCCGTCATTTTTACATCACCACCTGGGGGGGGGAGGGGGATTCACCCCTACTAATTCTGCGCAAATCGTCATATAAAATTGTTACATGTAAAACTTCAGAAGTAACATCTACAAATTAGGGCTATACTTAAATTTTGCTTAGGGGTTGTCTATATATAGAAATTGAAACTAACTTTTAAGAATATGAAATATGAAAAGCGGAGTTTGAAAAAAAAATATCTGGCTTAGTATTAAAAAGTTTATTAACCACATGAAATTAATAAAAAGCAGTTTTTTTTTTTTTTTTAATTGTTCTCGTATAAAATTGTACAAGTGCAATTTAAAAATTTAATTTGTTTACTTAGATTTTCAGTTAAATCAGAAGATTTTATGCCTACAAATCCAAAGATTTTTTGTTACATTGAAAAAGGAACAGCTACAACAGAAAAGTTATAAAACTATATTTAAAACTGAATCCTATTAGTTAGAGGTATTTGTAAGAAGTTAAATATCTGTAATTTTATTTATTTATTTATGTACATGTGGAAAGGGTCTTAAATTTTTGTCCTGAAAATGTTAACTTAACCCTTTAACGGATAAAGCACTTCAAGTGCTAAGATGTTGAAATAAATGATTGACACCGGAAATTATGAACAAATTTATTTTTATGTAACAAAAAAGCGATATTTCACATATATAATAAATGAAAAACATTTCTATTAAAATTCTGCTGTCATTGTTGAGTTTCGTAATTAAAGTTTTGTGGTTTCGCGGGTAAACCAATGAACGTTAAAGGGTTTTAAACAAATAAAGAATGCGTAAAATGTGCTTCTTTATTTTGATAAAACTGTGTTTATAAAATTTGATGGAGGATTTGGATCAGTTTGGGCCCTTGAAACCAGAATCATTATTTTATTCATGAATGTAATTCATTTGTATAGTAAAAAGTATTTTGGGGCTTCACTTAGTGTAAAAAGCAAGTGTAAAAAGTCATGAAAAAAAAAATATTTTTCTCCTCCCCCCTCCTCCTCCATAAGTGCAATTTAAAAATTATTTTGATTACTTAGATTTTCAATTAAATCAGTACATACGGGCGATTAAAATTTACTAAAGAAAATTTGAATAATACTTTTAATCGCTAAATATTATACATCCATTCTGTATTCCTTCGTGGTACAATACTCCGGGATATTCAATGTTTTTAAATGACTTTCCTTTTGGTTTTAATGAAAATGATCTTCTATTTTAAAAAGTTTTAAGAAGAAATCGAAACATCGAATGTCCAAATTAATAGGTTGTGTCTCATGCTATGGAGAAAACTGTATATTATAGGCTTTTTGCTTGTTCTACTTTCTTATAGTTCAAATTTTCCATAAAAAATATAAAAAGTTAATGTCCAGAATTATAAGATGGGGGAGGAGTTACCTTTTTACCTACTGATGAGATGTGGCGTATTTGTCAACTTGGATCACAAACATTCTTGCTCTCAAGTTTTATATATATATTAAAAAATATATATATATATGCTTTTGTATTTTATTTTATTTTTTAAATAATTTTATTTTTAATGATTTTGATAATTTGTACAAAAATGCTGTATGAATTTTTAATAATTGTATATTCATATATTTATCAAAAAATATTGTATGTTGCATTTTTTTTTTAACTTTTATGAATGCAACAATTTTTCATAAAGTTTTGAATGAATTTCATCTATAAAAATACGTTTACAAAATGCACAAGGGTTTTCCTTTATCCTAAAAAATGCTTGCGAAAGGGAGGTGGCAACGGTATACTAAGTGATTACGCCGGACCTAATGCAACAGATAGCAAAGGCCCGAAATTCAAGAATTGGCAAATGTATCTCGAAAACTATGAGAGATGCCGACAAAAGAATCTATTACAAAAATGTGGTGCATCCTTGATTTGATATGAAATGATGTCTTCCATGTAAATATAACTTTAATGAGAGTCCTGAATCTATTTTGTATTCAATTCTTGGCGTAAATAGTCGCCAATCGTGTGCGAATATGTGGTATTATTAGGCAGATGCACATGAAACTTTTCACTGCAACATTTAAAAAATTAAATAAAAATTATAAAGCTTTTATATTTTGTTAATAATGTTCACAATAATCTTAAAACCATCTAAATAAAAAAAAAAAAAAAAAAAAAAAAAAAAAAAAAAAAAAAAAAATTCTTGATATATATATATATATATTATATATATATATTTTTTGGTAGTTTTAGAATGGACGAACATTATGTGCACGCATTTAAAAATTATTCTGTATCAAAATTATAATCACGATAAGTTTAAATTAAGGTTTCTAGGTTTCTTAACAAAAAGAAAAATGTATACTACTTCTAATGTTAACTACGTCTAATATTAAATTATATCAAAATTGTATGATTTTAAAAACGACTTTCCTGGCCATTTCGATCCAACTTGATTAAAAAAAAATTCGGTGAAATTACTCTTTAAAAAAATTTTTCTCTTCTATTGGTTTCATTTCTAAATATTTGCTGTTTTTTTTTCTTTTTTTGGTGTGTGTGTGTGTGTGAAATAATTAAAAATAGAAGCAAAATTTCAATAAAAAAAATAAATAAAACGTGCTAACAAAAATTCTAAATAACATGCTCTTGATCAAGGACTCCTGTAGCGAAAGGGCTGAGTAAAGAGTTAAGGTATAAAACTATATGTCAACTATATGCAATTTTCCAATAATTAAAGCAAGTTAAATATATTCAATGTGTACATCACTCGCAGCAGCAGGCGTGCATTTACATACGCACTCAAGCCCTTCACTTTTATTGCAAAAATTACTACTTAAGAAAATAATGTGAATTTTAAATTAAAACTTACACCAGACATTTTCTATGAAAATTAATTAATGAAATAGAACAGAAGCAACGTAAGAAATCCATTTTTACAAAGATGCTTAAAATAGGTAGCTGACATAGTCATGCAACCGATTGTTCTCCAAGAAAAAGCGCCACGTGCCGTTGCCATCGAGACACTCAAGGCCAAGTGACAAGAATGTGACGTCATCGCTAATAGACCGACTTCTCACCTCATCACTTTGGTAGCGAGAGAGAATGTCGCTCTCTCTAAAAGCAAACTTTCAAACAATACTTTTACACGAAACTTGATTGTCTTATATATGCATATATACTCTATTCTTACTGAATATAAAATAGCAATTCAAAATATTTTATTACAAATCTGAATGGAGATATATAAAATAAATAAAATGATAGCAGTATTGTTAAATATTAATTTAAAAAAGGAAAAAAAAAACAGAAAACTGTTAGTATCCTATTAGGACAATTGATATATTGAGAAAATGTTACCTGTTTAATTTAGCTATGAAAATAAATTGCAACTTTTTTTAGAAATAAAAAAAAATGAATGAAGAATTGTAGATTAACATACCTACTTTTGAAGAAAATTTATTTATTATAATATAGATACTTTGTTCCACAAAATATTATTAAAAGTGAAAACCTTTCTTTATTGATATATCTTGGAAATAGCACCATATCATTATTTTTAAGCAATATTTTTCAATAAAATATTACTAGCTACTCATGATACATTTTCCAATCAAAGACCAGAAATACATAAATCATATAGCACTAAGTAATCTCTTGTTTAATAATATATTAAAAGGAAGTGATATAATCATGCCAACATCGTTCATGTTACAATTTTATAAAATCTGCTTCATACTGGAGACTAAAAACTTGAATAATTTTGTAATTTGAGCTTGACTTTCGTATTCGAAGAGTTGTCAGACGGGTACACTATAATGGCATCCAGACATATCACTATATTTTTCAAATCTTTCAAACACATTTCAAAATATGCACAGGGTTTACATTAATGTAGTTCACTGTTTTAATTGTCCCCAGTTTCTGGATCAATCCGTTTCAATATCAGATGGATGAAATTGGAGTTCTCAACCTTTAAAAGAGAAAACACAGTTTCAGAAAAAAAGTTACATAAAAAATGCTTTAACATGTGCACATTAATCAAGGGTCGATCGAGGCAAAAATTGGGGCCTATTTAGGGCCTCTTCACAAAAATCAGTTTAATAAAATGAGCGTGTTCACAAAAATCAATTTGATAAAATGGGACCCTTCACACTTCACAAAAATCTTTATAGCAAAACAGAACCCCTTCACAAAACTCAATTTGATAAAATGGGACCGTTCACAAAATTCTATATAATAAAACAGGTCCTTTCACAAAATTCCTTTTAATAAAATAGACCCTTCCACAAAATTCTTTTCGATAAAAACTTACTATTTATTAATTATTTATTATTTTGTGACTTTTAAAATGTATAATTTGTAAACACTTCAAATAAGTTTACCAGAGAGGAAAACTTCAGAAAAAGGATTTTAAAAAGTTTTTGTTAATAAATGCTTGATTCAAATTTGAGTAATTGGATTTCAACTTTCGTTACAGAATGTTATTTTTCACAAAAATATAATAACAAAAATAACCTTTACTTTTCACAAAACGGCCCCAAGAAAAAAAAAAAAAAATGCATCGACCCCTGTTAATTTTATAATACGAAAGGTTGTACTCAAAGAATTCGAATTTTTTCTACCACTAATACTGTTCCCTGCAGGGTAGATAAAAAGTATAAGGGTATAAACATAATTTGTTTTAAAATCAAATTAATTAAATTTTTTAAATTAAATTTTGATTTTTTTTAACTTCTCAATTGTTATTTTACAGTTTCTTACTTAAATTATAATTTTAAAGTGCAATACATACATATTTTTTAGTATTATTATGACATCTTACAAATTATTTGTTGGCTTTAAAAGAAAAAAATAATTTAATGATCTATTAAATTTTTCGCAACTATTTAAATATTTTCTCAAATAAGAAACACTGATAAGTATAATTAACATTAAGAAGAAAAAGAAATCTTGCAAACTACATAGATTGAGGCGCATTTTTCACCTCATAAATGTAATAAAATGTTATGCTTTTTCTCAACACAATAAAAATAAAAATTAAATTTAGATAGAATTCTTAAGAATTCTATGCTAACCCAATCTAAATTAGTTATTTCCAAAATCTTTCAAAAGCTTCATCTCTCTCTATATTTTTCAGCAAAGTGTGCTGCATAAATATTACAATAACCTTAAATTTTTTTACATAAATACACCTCTAATGAAATGTAAAGAAAATGTGTCATTAAAGTACTTTTAAACTTAAAAACTCGTGAGTAACTAGCACATTATAGTTATACATTTATGATATATTTAGGTATTATATATTCTTTTAAATGTAATTTTTTACATTTAATCATAAATTATATTTTAAAATAATTTAAAACATCTATTAATCCATATTTTAGATAATAAAGGTATCAAAAAGTGAGTCCCCCCCCCCCCCTCCTTTATTTTTTGTACTCTGTACATATTTATAGAAAGACTAAAAGAAATTAGGATGAAAAAACAAATTCATTTCTAACAGATTAATGCATACTTATTTTATGCAAAATGAGGAATAAAATATCTAAAATACAGTTTCATTAAACTTGAAGTTTAATGCCTTTAAGAATAGATAAAAACAGGGATACAGGCTACAGGGTAATTGAATTGAATGAATGTAGATATAATACACATAGTACACGCACATAGTACATATATAATACATAATTGGGTACATAAACACAAATAGATATGGATGTACAGCAATTTAAGAAAACTATCCTCCGTAATACCGTTCAATATTGATAAAAGTTAAGACAATCTTATGTATTACGGTACCCATAAACAGAATAGTTTTCAAATGTTCCCCAGGAAAATTACATTGCCCCCAAAAGCTATCTGTAAGAAATTTCATATCATAATATAAGCATAAATAATTAGGAAGCATTTCATGGAATAAAGAAAAGAACATAATAAGTATATTGAGTTGAATTAATCTTGTTTTATTTATTAACTACCTATACTAAAAATTTTGAAAAACATTTTGCATTAACTAAGTACATCATGCTTAGAATTTTACAAACTGAAATACACTAAAGTGTTATTCAAATAAAATATAATCCCAATAAGAACATCATTTGAAAGTTTGATGCTAGTAAGACGGTAAGGAATTTTTTATTTTATAGATTGAAAACGAAAACAAAAATTACAACGACTACATATAAAATAATATTTAAATACTGAACTTACCTTTTATGAATTTAATATCTTTGGACACATTCGTGATATCGCAGCTATCCCTTTTCTTCGGATATTTTCATCTGCTAGGCCACAATGCATTCGAACATGAACTCGATTAACACAATTACTGTTACAAGCTGCTAAAATTACAAGACGTCTGTGCGGTATGGATATATGCCGAAATTTCACAATAATGCATGTGCTGTTCTCATTTCTGTATATTTATACGATTTAACTTAATGGCGATAAAGAACAATTCTATTATTTTAAAAATAAATGAATGCCGGTTTGAAATGGCGTCCACTGAATGAGACGCCGTGAAGGAGACGAGTGATCGGGTCGGTCGACTGACAGTGACGTCACGCGAAAATTTTCAAAGCGTCATTTGGCCTTGACTGTCTCGATGGCAACGCACGTGCACTGTAATTAGACTAGCGTCCAGACTATGGAGATAGAAATAAGAAGGAGAATAGTGAAGATAGGCTTTCAAGATCAGAACATGGACCGGGAATTAGTACCCAGTTCGCGGCGCTGGTGCTCCCAAAGGCCGGTCATGTGACCTGTCAAAGATGACAAATTGTCGTCTGCTCTTCCTGCATTTTGGTTTCGAGCATGGTAAAGAGTTGGCAGTCGAAACCGGAAATAGAGGGCGCTACACTCCCCAAAGGCCCAAAAGACCAGAAACGCCGCCATACTAGGTACCGCTTTTAGTTCCATAAGTAGAAACATTATCTTTGTTCTCCTTCTCTCTATCTCCCTGGTTCAGACCCTGACCGTCTAACTGTCTAACTAAAGCATCAGCGAGCGAGCGGTCAGAGAACGTAGAATTCCTTTGGAGGGAGAATGAGCATCAGATCGCATTCCAGCTTTGATCTAAACTGGGCATGCACGTAGTGATCTTTGGCGCGGCCGCATACAGTTTTGAAGTCATTATCACGGATCTCATGCTTTAGTCGCCATCTATTGAATGACTACGTTTTCTTTTGTTAGAATTCTCCAGAAGTTTTTACATAAAATATGTCTGTTCCGGAGAGTAAAACTCTTTCAGAATCTGTTCTTAATACAGATTCGGTTTCAGAAGAATTTATCTGTAATGCTTGCCACAATGTGTATAAATCTTATAAGACATTAAAGCAACATGTTAGAAAAAAACAACACCCGGATGAAATAGATAACTTAGCTCCAAATATTAGAGATATGAAGTGCTATAAGCTTATATGCGATCTATGTAACATCTCAATTCAATGACATATATAATTTAAGATGTCATATGCGAAAAATACATGGTATAAAAACCAATGTAATGATCAATAATGATTTAAAACAGTGCCCTTTATGTCAATTTGAATCTTCACAAGTTGATATGGAAAAATATTTTGAGATTGAACATATGATTTAAAAATTGAAAATTTTGAATTAGAATTTAATACTTTTGTTGAATTTTCCGCATGGAAAGATCATTTTGAGAAGGAAGAAAAATGCAAATTTGTTCTAATGAATAACTGAAGTTAATCAAGATATTTCAAATAAAATCTTTCTTGAAATTATCATTTATTTATTTATTTATTTATTTATTTATTATTATTATTATTATTATTTGGCATATTGTTAAACACATACTAAATAATTTTAATTTAAAATTAAATTATGTAGATGAAGCTTTGAAAGATATTTTTATGTATATAATGGCATACTGAACAAAAAGTCTTTTAATTGATATTATGGATGTAAAGACAATGAATTGTTTTGTTCTATGTACTGAAAAACATGGTATTGAAGATCTCAGTTTAAAAAGCTATTAAATATTTCAATAAACTACTAATACTGCACTAATTACGGCAATTTCATATAAGAAATTCCTATTATAAAACATAGAGGGCAGCAGCAGCAACAATGATTCTAAAATCTGGGATCTGAAGCTGATGCTTTTAGTTAGACGGTCACAGGGTCTTCTAAACGCCAGTTGTAGTTAGGGAAAAGAAGGGTGGGCATAAATTAACATACAAGATAGGACACTATCAAAGAGCGTAATGCGCGGTCGCAGCGTCTGCAGTGACAACGGGGAAGAAACTTCCGAAAAACGGAATGTTTGAACGTCTATCTTGTTATGATCTTTCTTTTTTAAATGTCACATGTTTAGATTTTCAACTAGTAGAAAAAGAGAAAAACGAAAGCTTTGAACTCCGATTTGTATGCAGACAAGATTCTGCTTGACAAACTTCAACATGTTTAGACATACTAAAAAAGTTTTGAAAATAACTGTTGTTGCACGAATAATCAAAGAAAGAATAAAAATGAAGTCGTTTAAAAAGCCACGTAAACAACCCACCAATGCTCAATTTCAAGAGAATCGAAGAAAAAAGAATAGATATTAAAAACATAGAGCATAAACAGATTTCGGAACAGATGCTTTACACTCACGCACCGTTGTTTGGCGACTTTTTGGTTGGCGCGATTGTCAAGCCCGCGCCAAACCAATAACTTAATACAATAGCTAGGTTGCCATTAAAGGAAAAAATCCCCTAAATTTGGTGACTCTTTTCCTTTTTATAACCGATAAAAAAAAAAAAAAAAAAGAGTGTGCGTGAGTGTATGACATCATAGCCCAGATTTCATATGCATAGGTAAATTTCGGAAGATTGTTAGTTTTCCCCCTTGTCACTAGTGACGCTAGCATTGCTGCCATTACAGATTTTGCTGTAACTTTCCTATCTTGTATGTTAGTCTATGGGGGCGGCGGCGGCAGCTAGCATGGGAAAATTGCTTGAAAACCGGTCCTTGAAATTTCGTTGATCAACAAGTTGCTACTAGGGCTACTAGATTCTATAATTCTACAGGCTCTAGTTTCTACAGGCGTAGCTATTATGATGTCAGACTCGCATTTATAGTATACTAGCTGTTACCCGTGACTTCGTTCACGTAACATTTAAAAAAGAATAAATGCATTAACTTAGTAAAACATTTCACTTGATAATTAACAACATATATAATTAACCAAAGCTTTATCACATTTTATAGGAGACCATACGGTATTTCTTTGCTATAGGGGCCTTGACATAACCCAGTCTTAAAAAAGTGAAATTTCATGCCCAATAATATATACAATCGCGAAAATGAAACTGCAACTAATGAAAAAGGAGGACCAAGTAAAATCGTGAAAATCGAGGAATTCCTCTTCGTAAAACGAAAAACAACACTGGCAGAATTCTTCTATACAACAGTGCATTTTAGGTGGTATTTGGTGTACAATTTGTATATGTGTGCATTGCTGAATGGGCATTATTATATTGTTTATTTGCATAGACATATGTTATATATTTCTTACTACATTATCTTGTTTATGTATATATTAAATTAAGTGCTTCACGCTAAGTGGTGTAAATAGTGAACAAACTGCTTGTGGATTTTATAAATTGATAGATATTTCACAAAGATATAACAATCTGATGCGATTCTAAAATGTAAATAAAGGTTGCTAGAAAGTACTTTAAATTCTGCCCAATTTAACCTTGATATTTTCTCTATCGCGTCAAGAACACTATAAGCAAATAAATACCGACGACACAAATCTGATAATCTAAATTTACATATTTTTGTTAGTATATATAGGATTATTTTGATTTATTTCATGCGCTTGAAATTTTTTACGCTTTCTCTAGGGTTAGGTGTCGAATAAATGTACTTTCTTGTTATTTTATTTTGCCATTTCTATTTATTCTATTTTCCATTCATTCCATTTATGGATATTGATTTCATTTACATATTCGTGTCAAAGAATATTCTTTAAAGTTATTATCAGGATTAGGATAGGATTAGATTAGGATTAGGAATAAAAATTGAACGACAATGACATGACCGATTCAGGTTTAAAGTATGAACCAGGAAGTCTATTTACATCATGAAGCAATAAGAAAATTAGAAAATTATCGGCTAATATTTTTTAATATGCTTTACAGTCATAGTTGGCATCAAAGGTGAGCGGGGAAATGATCATCTAAAATATCATTAAGTGTTTACCAAGCAAAAAACAAATCTGGTTACAACAATGTATTTAATTTTGCGCCAAATTTCACTTGATAAAAAAAAATCAAATTGACTATGGACCTAATTACAGACCCCTAAACTTTCTATTCTCACAAATGTTCTACCTATATGTAAAAAAAAATTCTACTGTATAGCACGCGCTTTCACGTTTATAATGTTATGAATTGGCACGATCGGCTTGTTCAAGTTTACACAATTCAGCTGGAAGAAAAGATTCATTACTTTTTTATTTCTTCTTTGCCTTTGCATTACGCGAATTTGTTGGTAAAATCGATTTTCTTTTCGATAACATTGTTGTTTTTTAAGTTAAAAAAATATTGTAATTTTACTTAAACATTGCTTTAATATCTATGCAATTTTTCTTATCCTGCAAGACTTTACAAAAATCTATTATGAAACAACTTTAAAAAAAGTTATATTTAAAAAAAAAGTTTTTCCTATTTTAAAACTAAAAGAAATGTAAAATTAAATTCCGGTTCGAAACGACGATTTACAAATGTGTTTTCGATTGTGGGAAAATGATAGAGGAAAAATGCTGTTACTTCGACAAAATCATATTAAATCTTTAGCTTTTATGAGAAAAGCAACTTTCTTTTAAAAAATATAGTTATTTTTATTAAGATTTTCTGATTTTCGATACGGATAATTTTGCGATGCATATCATTGACATTTACCATCCATTTTTTTTTTTTTTTTTTTTTTTTTTTTTTTTTACTTTTTTAAATTTAAATTAAAAATATGGTATCTTTATGTTAGCCGTGTGCAGACGATAAATCGCCAACCTATCCCATCATTCGTATTGAATTCATTAAAAATATAAATCTTTCACTCATTTCATTTAAAACACAGAACTTTAATTTACAACACATACATTTAAAATACATATATTACGTACATTTAAAACAATTCCTTTCATGTGAAAAAGAAAAAGAAAAAAAAAGAAATTAATCACAAATAATTTGATAACCCAAGATCATTTTATTTCAACATCAAAACAAATCTGTTTTATTTTTCTATATATGACATCATATTCGCTTGCTTTCCATACTTACTCGTATTTATGCACTTTGAATTATTATCAAATATTTGAAAACGCGCGTTTTATTTCTAATATGACATCATTTCCTATTCTGTTTAATTCTTAAATAATTCATTTCCTTTTCATTTTTCACGTGGAAAATTTTCACTGGAAAATAAATTGTTGATTAAAAATTATTACTCAGGGGTTTTATTTTATATTGGCAACGATAAAGTATTAGCAACGGTAAAATAAATTTAACCATTTTAAAAAAAGCTGCAAAACCGGGTCCTTTGGGCCAAACCAACCAAACCAACCAACCATTGTAAAATATACGAAAAAATGTCCATTTATTCTGTATGAAAATAATGAAAATTTTAATTTTTAAGAAAAATATTGAAATAAAATAAACGAAAACCAGCCTATATTCATTTGAGGGTTATAATCAACTTATATGCAAAGATACAGGATAATTAAATGCTTCATTTTGACGCTGGCTTCAGCCTAACATTTGCACACAATCAGATTTATAATATTACTAGCTGTTACCCGTGACTTCGTTCACGTATCATTAAAAAATAAATAAATGCATTAATTAAGCAAAATATTTCATTCCCGATAATTAGAAGCGTAAATAATTAACTAACTCTTTATCACATTCCATAGGAGACAATACAGTATTTCTATGTTATAGAGGCATTGACATAACTAAGTTTTAAAAAAGTGAAATTTTGTGACAAATAATCACGAAAAGGAAACTGCAACCAATGAAAAAAGGCAGGCCAAATAAAATCGTGGAAATCAGCGAATTGTGTAAAAACATATGTCAAGTTTACCTGGTAAACCATTTTACTTTTAACGCCTTTGTGAAACGTTTTAATAGCCATCCTTCAAAGATAATGGAAATAGTATATTCTTTTTCATTAAATTCAATTCTTGTGGATAGGGAGCAATAATTGTAGACCTAAATGCAAGGAGCTTAAATTTGCCTCCTTGATTTAATCTATAACTGAAAAAAAAAATCTTTATTCCTAAATGAAAATATGTTGACAGACGATTCTTGTTCTCCAGAATAAATTGATTCATGAAGTTTGAATATGTGAAAATACGTTTTTATTTTTCAAAAATTTTAGTGTAATCAAGATTTTTTTTTTCTTTCACCATCTATTCAAATTGAAAATAAAGTCTTTTTTTCAGTTTTAATGAGAAAAAATATATTAATCCGTTTTATTTCTTCTTTTTTATCCACAAAATTGGAATAATTTAGTTGCCATTTTTAGAGAAACTTCGTTAAAATTTACAAAAAAAAAAAAAAAAAAAAAAAAAATCTGAATTTAAATCATTTTTTTAAATTCTGAGAGTTTATGACATCCTCGGATCAATGATAAGTAAATCGCGTAATCAATGTTAAGTAAATCGCGTTGCGTTCGACAATTTGAAAGAAGTAATTGCGAAATACAAACAGGCGGTCAGATTTTAATATAATAGATTCGTATTTATTTTGCTTTTCTAATAATCATAATGTGGTTTTGGCAAAAAACTCTCATCTGTATGTAACTGATATTCATGCTTAATAATCGTTATAGATAAAAAAAAATATTTAAATTTTTCGTTTTAAATATATAATACTTTCTAAACTTACCGATCCTTGTATTATTAATGTAAGGAATTGATCCACGCTCCTTGTAAAACACATTTGAAAATTCCCGTTTTATTTCAAATATGACGTCACTTTTTCCACAGAGAAACCTCTTTTTAATGGCATAATTTTTTGTTAATTTTCATTTTCTGGCAATCAGGACGTAAATTTTAACGAAAAACTCACATTTGTATGTAACTGGTATTCAAGCTAATTATTAATCAGTATCGATAAATAATATTTCAGTTTTTTATCTTAAATATTACGTCCATTATCTATCTACTTTCATTATACATTGATATTCATGCTCCTTGTATTATTACGAATATTTGAAAGTACATGTTTTATTTATGACGTCATATTTGTCCAAGCCAAGGAGAATCCTTTTCATAGTTCCATGGTCTAAGCGAAATCTATTTTTAATAAAATAATTATTGTTCATTTTCTCTTCTAATTATAACGCAGTTTTTGACAGAAAAATATCTTTTTAATGTAACCGATATTCATACTTCATGTATAATAACAAATACTCCATTTTTTTTTTTTTCAAATATCACGGAAATTCATCTTCTTTTGAATTCTTTTTAATTTTCAGTTTTCACGTGCAAATCGTTCATTTGAAAATTAATTGTTGAGGAAAAATTATTTTTCCGTGTTTTTATTTTTTGGCAACGATCAAAGCCCTAGCAACGATAAAGTAAAATGGTTAAATTGTATGGAAAAATGTCCATTTATTCTCTATGAAAATAACGAAATCTGGAATTATTAAGAAAAATATTTGAATAAGATAAACAAAAACCAGTCTATGTTCATTTGAGGTTTATAATCATCCTATATGCAAAAATACAGGATCATTAAATGCTCCATTTTGACGCTGGCTTCAGCCTAACATTTGCACACAATCGGATTTATAATATTATTAGGATTAGGATTAGATGTTACTAGGGATGGGCTATGATCATGTGCTTGAAAATAGTGCTTTGCAAATAAAGCTCTATTAGAAGGACTCTTATGACATTCCATAAATGGAACTAAAATGTGTTCTAAAAAAAAAAAAAAAAAAAAAAAAAAAAAAATCCTCTGATCGTCATTGTGGATTTTGCTGACACGTTTGCGAGATGAATTTCTTTCCCACATTCATTAAAATTTCAAATATTCTCAGAGCAGTAATAAAAATTCTAATAATATATTTTATTTTCTGCATTGCTTTCATAGAAAAATAAAGAACGCTGTTTGATCTGCTAAATAAAATATCTGCATTTACGAATGAAAATAATTTAGTGAATGTATAATATTGTATGATAAAAATCTGTGAATAATATAAAATAAAAATAAACAAGAACGAAAAATCATGCGTCAAGCATAGATTATGTAACACTTTCCAACGCTTCCAAAATAATTTTACAAATCACACCGTTTAATAAGCTAAAAGATAATATCTAAGTAAACAATTTGGAAAACGCATAACATATTTAAAAACATAATTTCAGGAATTTTCAACATATACAATATTCAGAAAAATATCCGAATACTTTTATTCAGCCCTGTATAGGATCTATAGATTTGTATATATACTACATAGGATGCTAAATTTTAGTTCAGTTAGGAAACGCGTAGCACACACAGTTTAAAATTCTCCGTCTGGAGTTTCTGTCAATAAACGGAAATGTGTCCGCGAACTTTTGTGCTTCCCTGTATAGGATCTACTGAATATATGCACACCACGTAATAGACAAAAAGCGAGTTAAAATTAAAATCGCGTTCAGTAACTTAAAAAACACTTCCATGAATTATTGTTAACAGACAGTAGAGAATTCTTTTGTGTGTCCCTGTAAATGAACGATGACTGCTATACACACACTATTCTGTTGTAAACCTCTTGTAATGCACCTTAGTGATATACATAAATTTCAATGCGTTTAAAATAGTGAAACATTATTTAAATAAACCGCAGACGATTTTTCTCCATAGACGTAATGTAACGGAATTCTTTTGACTGTCCCTGTAAAGTAAATATAAGTGCTATGCACACCCTACTCCATATTAAGCTTCTTCTAATGCACCTTAGTGATATATATAAATTTCAATGCGTTTAAAATAGTGAAACATTATTTAAATAAACCGCACATGATTTTTCCCCTTATACCGCAATGTAACGGAATTCTTTTGAGTGTCCCTGTAAAAAAAACTATAAGTGCTACACACTTCCGTTGAAATAGGGAACATGCTATAGATAACGACAATAACATATAAAAATTGCAGAGCAATCCGAGCATATTTACGGGAGTTAGAGCACGGACAGACGGACAGGCGGCAGACGGCCATACGGCCAGACAAACCGAAATCATAAACACTTTTCAACTAGGTTGGAAAGTGTTAAAAAAGGGTTGCCCCTTTACGAAAAATTCTTCGCATTTCTTGTTTATATTTCGCAAATCACCCGCTTCCCAAATTTAATCTCTAAAACCATTATAGATACGGAGATACGTTTTTATGCCCCCTCGCACCTCCTTCTCTTTTCCTGGTCGAAATTTTTTTAAAAAAATGGGGCTGAATTAAAAAAAACAAGAACGAAAAATCATGCGTCAAGCATAGATTATGTAACACTTTCCAACGCTTCCAAAATAATTTTACAAATCATACCGTTTAATAAGCTAAAAGATAACATCTATGTAATCCGAATACTTTTCATCAGCCCTGTATAGGATCTATAGATTTGTATATATACTACATAAGATGCTAAATTTTAGTTCAGTTAGGAAACGCGTAGCACAGTTTAAAATTCTCCGTCTGGAGTTAAATAATACGGAAATGTGTTCGCGAACTTTTGTGCTTCCCTGTATAGGATCTACAGAATTTATACACACCACGTAATAGACAAAAAACGAGTTAAAATTAAAATCGCGTTCAGTAACTTAAAACGCACTTCCAGGAATTATTGTTAACAGACAGTAGAGAATTCTATTGTGTGTCCCTGTAAATGAACGATGACTGCTATACACACAATATTCTGTAGTAAGCCTCTTGTAATGCACCTTATATAAATTTCAATGCGTTTAAAATAGGGAAACATTATTTAAATAAACCGCAGACGATTTTTCTCCATAGACGTAATGTAACGGAATTCTTTTGACTGTCCCTGTAAAGTAACTGTAAGTGCTATGCACACACTATTCCATATTAAGCTTCTTCTAATGCACCTTAGTGATATATATAAATTTCAATGTGTTTAAAATAGTGAAACATTATTTAAATAAACCTCAAGTGATTTTTCCCCTTAGACCGCAATGTAATGGAATTCTTTTGAGTGTCCCTGTAAAAAAAGTATAAGTGCTACACACTTCCGTTGAAATAGGGAACATGCTATAGATAACGACTATAACATATAAAAATTGCAGAGCAATCCGAGCATATTTGCGGGAGTTAGAGCACGGACAGACGGCCAGACGGCAGACGGCCAGACGGCCATACGGCCAGACAAACCGAAGTCATAAACACTTTTCAACTAGGTTGGAAAGTGTTAAAAATCATCTGAATCTTACGTTTATATTCCGACAGCATGTCGCGAGATTTCATCACGAAAACTACGATTATTATTTTTGGCCCCTCTCAACTTCGGTGAGATGGAAGCTGAAGATAAAAAAAAATTCTTCGCATCAGATGTTTACATTATGTGATTCATACTCTTTCAAAATTTAATCTCTAACACTATGATAGGTTTCAATTTTGCGACAAGGGATCGAGTTTGAAAAAAAATCATCCGTATCTTATTTTTATATTGTGACATTGCGCATCTTGGTAAATTTTATCACGAAATCCGCTAGAGATCCGAAGATGCATTTTTGCGCCTCCCCTGCTTCTAAACACGCACACACACACTGAGAGGCAAGGGTGCCTAATTTCCAAAGAAAATTCTTTATATCTGGTTTCTATGTTCTGTGATTCACCTCCTTTCAAAATTTCATTTCTTAACCCGTTCGCTACCAAAACTATGTGAACGGAGTCTTCGATATTTTTACTGAAAATCGTTTCCCACCAAAAATTCTGAAAGATTATATTTGGTAAGTTTAATAGCAAAATTTTGGTCATTAAATAAAGTATTTTTTAACATATTAAAATAGGAGTGGCTAGGCAGGTTTTTTTTATCATACTCGTGGTTGGTAGCGAATTGGTTAAACCAGCCATACTCAAACTTTTTTTCTCGCGGGCCGCAACACTTTGGATAATAATATAAAAAAGGGGTAAACAAAAGCAGTATAAGAAAGCAAAATAAAAAGTTAATATACTTAGTAGTATTGAACGTTTGTCGTGGAAAGAATGTTACCAGATAAATTTAACACCTCTATTTTCAAAAGATTTACTTCGGGGTAGATTTCTATTGAAATGATGTAGAAATATGAAACGAAGATTGTTGTTATAAAACTTTTTTCTGCCATTTTTTTCCACGACAACCCGAATAAGCATTACTAGCGATATGTTAAGTATAAAACATAATAATATAACAATGCAGCATCACCAAATTCTAAAAGAAAAGGAAAAAAAGAGCGAGGGAGAGAATTTCTTTAATAAATCATTCATTTTTCAATGCAAAAATTTTTATTTATTTTGTAATGTAGAAATATATAGTGCAAATTTAATTAATTTGGAATAATATTTCATTAGTTTACACCACTATAACACAAATAGAACTACATCAAAAAAAGAATTTTTGACTAAGAAAATGGCATTTAAGATGTTTTAATATGATTTTAAATTAGTAATTACAAATAACTGGTGGATTTTGTCTTCCCATGAAAAAATATATAAAAGAACAGCGAAGGTGTTAAAAAACTTTTAATGAACATCTTAATTTATTTTATAATTAGAGATTAATGATTATGAATCTCGGGCCGCACATAAAAGGTCGCCGGGCCACATGCGGCCCGCAGGTTGAGTATGGCGGGGTTAAACCATCATAGATCGTGAGATAAGTTTTAACTCCGCTCCCTTCCAACCAGTGTTGGTATGAGCGCGCTCGTTGAACGAAAACTCGCGAACTTAGTTCACTTTCTGTGAACGTGAGTTGAACTTGACTCACTTTTTGAAAAACGAACGCAAGCTGAACGAACGCTCAAAAAATCTGTGAGTTTGAACGAAATTTGAAACTCAAACTCAATTCTTTTCATAATTTATTTAAAAGTTTTGCAGCCATTAAGAACACATTTTTCACCATTCAAATGCCATTTATAGGCCTACATGGACTCGGGACGGGTCGAGTCTGATCATCAATTTTTCTGGGTCGTACCCGGGTCTTGCTTTTTCTGGAGGCGTGGGCCGGGCCGAATTGGGTTTATTTCTGGGTCTGTGCTTTATTCTTCCTAGAAGTCTGCATCGACTGAAATTTTCTGTCATGGTCACAACAACCCTGCTTGTATGAAAATCATTGACCTGTTCCTCTCAGATTCGTGAAAAATCTGTTTAAGGAACAACCTCCTTGGGTCAACAATTTTTGCCAAAAATATATATTTTTACTTTCTTCTATATATAATAGAAGAAAGTATTGTAATCGAAATTTTTTTCGACTTCCGGTTTTCGATGGATTTACACGTTTTAGGGGTCAGAGATTCCGAAAAACACGTTTTTACAAAATGTCTGTCTGTCCGTCTGTCCGTCCGTCCGTCCGTCTGTCCGTCTGTCCGTCTGTCCGTCTGTGTGTCTTCATTGTATCATCGAAAAGTGTATGAAGTTATGTTTCAAATTGAACCAAATTTTTTTTCTATGTTTTTAACTATGGCAAGCAGGTTCTATTAGAATTTGGGGATGTTTCGATGAAAGGGGGCGCTATGATCGATAAATTTGTTCCATTTTCACTATTGTACCATCTAAAAGTGTATGAAGTTATGCTTCAAATTGGACCAAATTCTTTTTCTATGTTTTTGGCTATGGCAAGCAGATTCTATCAGAATTTGGGGATATTTCGACGAAAGGGGGCGCCGTGATCGATATTTTTGTTCCATTTTCACTATTGTACCATCTAAAAGTGCATGAAGTTATGCTTCAAATTGAACCTAATTTTTTTCTATGTTTTTGACTATGACAAGCAGATTCTATCAGAATTTGGGGATATTTCGACGAAAGCGGGCGCTGTGATCGATATTTTTGTTCCATTTTCACTATTGTACCATCTAAAAGTGTATGAAGTTATGCTTCAAATTAAACCTAATTTTTTTCTATGTTTTTTGGCTATGGCAAGCAGATTCTATCAGAATTTGGGGATATTTCGACGAAAGGGGGCGCTGTGATCGATATTTTGCAGATAATTGATATAAGTTATGCAGATAATTGAACCATTTTTTTTCTATGTTTTTGACCATAGCCTGTTGGTGAGGTTGAATTCGGGAATTTTTCGACGAAAGGGGGCGCTGCCATCGCGATTTTTGTTCGATTTTCACTATTGTATCATCGAAAAGTGTATGATGTTATGCAGATAATTAAACCAAAATTTTTTAATATGTTTTTGACTGTAGCCAGCAGGTCCTACTAGAATGTGGGGATATTCCGCTGGAAGGGGGCGCTGTGATAGCCATTTAAAGATTTCAAATTCAAAAAGATGTATAAAAAAATTAGAAATCCTAAAATTTTTTCCGTTAAATGTTCGGCCTTGATCCGGAGAATTCGGAGCAGTTTTTGTTTTGTCTCTATATTAAAAAATGGCGGAGGTATAGCGGTTTGAAATTTTAGGGTGGTTGACATTTTCAAACAAGACAGCAGAATTCATCCGTAAACGGGTTTAATTTATGAGTTTTAGTTAACAGGATTTCAGCAAATTTTCTTTCATTGTTGTAAACATTGTTCCTATTCTTAAATGCTTAACACTATATATTTATATTCGCCAACGTCAAAATCTCACCAAGCTTGGCGGCAATTGACGAAATATCGCCAAATTTGGCGACAAAAATAGGTTGCCACAAATGAAGCCAACTTGGCTATAGAAGACTAATTTGGCGATATTCTCATTCAAATTCAATGTTGACGAGAACTGGGAATGAATCTTCTTTAATTGGGTTCCACGCATTTTAGCTTCGTGTTTTCAAGTAAAATTAGCTAAAATCGTAAAACCAAGGAATAGGGAGGGCTATCTGTTCCGGTCTGTACAGGCCAAAAGAACTTTTCGTAGTTTAGTATACATCAGTTGATTGCATCCCGGTAACCCGGTAACCGCAAGCAGCTGACGTACAACAGAGTGACGAAAAATATTGATTTTATTGGCGATGTGAGGACGAAAGTAGAAGTATTAACATGATTGAGATAGGAGAAAGTTTTGGGATTGGCACATCCGACTAGTTTAAATTGTCATTATACTACAATTAAAATTCCCTTTAAAAAATAATACACATACATTGCTAGGAGGGGGGGGGATATACAGTACTGTAAAACCTGTTATAAGAATCTGTGTATGACGAAATCCTGTTTTAAATGGAAAACATTTCTTGATCGGTGCAAAATGGATATAATTCCGTTTGAAAATAAATAATACTTTGCAAGAAACGACAGACCTGGTAAAAAAGGAACTAAACTATAACGATTTTTTTTCTCTCCTCTGTGATTCCGTCTTAGAAGGTTTTTCGATATAGATTTTTCAGATTCGGCCCGAATGAATTTCTACAAAACATTGATTTTTACGTCGATTTGGTTAAAAATTTGTCTCGTACAAGGAGTTCTGTCCAAAAGTACTTATCTTTGCTTTTTATTGTCATGTTTATAGTTTTCATTTTTATATAAGTTATTGCTGTATTTATTTTTTTAATGAATTGCTATTTGTTGTATGTAAATGTTTCAGTTATTATTAATATAGTTATTCCATATTCCATGTATTGAAGGCTTAAAAATCTGAAAAATGCTATACAGTAAAATCTTCTTAGACGGAATTGCATAGGAAAAAAAAAAATGTGTTACAGATAAGTTTCGTTCTTAGCAGGTGTAAATGTATTATATATTCTTTTCTTACATATTAGTGCATTAATTTTGCATGGATCAATATATTTTTCATGTTACGACAGGATTCCGTCTTAAGCAGGTTCTTTTTTACACGTTTTACTATATTTTAATTTAGCTACATTTTAATAAGCTTAGAAATGTACTAGTCTTTGTAAAGAATAAAATTTAATGTTTAATTGTAGAATAATGGCGATTTAAAAATGTAAGTATTTTTTGAAAAAATGTTTGAGCCAGGGCAAATTTTACTGATCTTTTAATGGACTAGGCCACGCCGAGACAATGATTTTCATACGGGCTAGGGTTTTCACCTAGACAGAAAATTTAGGCCCATGAAGAGTAGGAAGAATACCAGTCCCAGTTCGGTACGGAAAATATAATTTAGGCTCTGCCCGGACCCTCAGGAAAAAAGGTTCGAGCCCGGCCAGGAAAAAGTAGTGACTAAGCCCGGCCCGAAAAGAATGCAGACCAAGCCCGGCCCGATTGCTGTGAATAACAATAGGCCCAAGTCCGGCCCGTACAGATCTCTGATCTATGGCACTTTTAATTTAAAATGAACATTATAAACATGAAAAAGAGACTGTAATAATTACTTTTGTTTGTCAGAACTCCTCGCACAAGACAAAATTTACACATGGACGCAAAAATAAATATCTTTACAGAACAATTAACACTATACAGACCGCTGATTCATTTTATGCGTCATTTATAAAAACTATCATTAAGAAATTCCAAATTTTTCCCAAAAAGTTTGAATAGTTATTTTTAATTATTATAAGTATAAAAAATTTGTGAATAAAACGAAGAGAAATTAGTATTACAAATTTTATTCTCGAAATTTCTGAGTAAAAAATCCGCCAGATTTAGCAACACTGTTTGTGGGTGTAGTGGTTAAAAAGGCTCTGGTTTAAATTTCTAACTCCACTAAAGATGTTTGTCATGTTTAAAATGCGATTTTCTTGAGAAAGGGGGCCCCAACATATTCTTTGTGCCCGTGCCCCGCATAGAGTTAATCAGACCCTAAATGTCAGAATAAAATGTCTAGAACAATTTGATACAGATCATAAGATTTGTATAGCCCAAATTCTTGAAGTATGCTATGAAAATCATTTAAAATATTCACAAATAATATTATCTGCTCCGACATATGCTACTGGTAAAACATTTTTGGCAATAAAACATTTGAAAAAATATGTACAAAATTTCAAATATTAATTTGGTATTTGGTTAGCACTAACGTTAATATATCATCGAAAAACATTTAAATGAGATTATAATTTTATTTGCAATGCAAAAAGTCTTATATTTTCTATCGTAATTTAATTATATTGAATTATTTGAATTCACAATAAAGCTTATCAGTTAGTAAAAAACAAATCTAAAATAAGAGAGGAATAAAATTGTAGGCTCCAAATCCTCCTCCGAAAGATTAATATGGGCTCGGATTTTGCAATCTTTGTTTCATAGTTTCATACGTTTTCTTCTATCTTCCTTTTTACAAGGTCCGTTCAAAGAAAATTTTGCCGAAATCTCGTATCTCAATTCTGAGTAAAAAAAGCGCGGGAAAAAAAGAATGAGGGTGTTTGTACATGTCCCCTAGCTTTGCTTCACTGGACTCTGAAAGCAATGAGAAAAGAGGGGGGGGGGGTGAAAGGGGTCCTGCATCTGAAGGATGGGCCAGAGCCAGAGAGAAGGAAAGGGGGTGAATATTAGCCTCCAGGCTGAGACACATTGCTGAAGCATCATTCACTACTTTCATTTACAAAAAGGCGATTGTCCCCACTTCACCCCTATCCCCCAAAATTCTGGCTACGGCATTGCCATTCATCAAGGTCATTTGAAGTATCTATCAGAAATTTTAAGAATTATTAAATATTCGAAAATAGGTTTCTACTTGCATTTTTCGAAAAAGAAAATCGAAACATTTCACTCTTTTCTTTCGCCCGTCTGTTTAAGAAACATTTGAAACGTATGAGCGTAAATAGAAAAACGCAATTAAAAGTTGTTTTTTACGGAAGAGGGAGGGGTGTTAAAGGGAGAAAGAGATACCTTGTTGAAAAAATTTTAATGCGCCTTTCTGTTAGCGTTTACTTATTTAAGTCACTTTAAAAAAGTAAATTTTACTTTTTTTTTTTCAAAATCATCAGAAGTAAATAAAATTCAGTTGATCAAATTTAGATAAATCAAGATTTCTCACATTTAAGATGAAAATCTGAAGAGCTCTACTATATTTTAAACTGCATAAATAGTAATGCCAATAAGTTTCATGCAATATCTACGAAGATTAATTTGTGAATGTGTCAGATAATTTCACATTGTTCAGCTAGAAAAATAAGAAAAAATTAAAAACAGCTTTAAGCGGTGACGGATTAAAGCAAAACATGGGTCATGGACCTAGAATCCTTGATTTTTTTTATTTTTTTAATTAATTAATTAATTTATTTATTTATTTGGAGGGGGGAGGTGAGGCTTAAAAGTTTGGTGTTTGTAAAGGTGCTATTTTAAATATATTGCAAAAATTTCTACTGATTACAATCAATATTGTGCACTTTTAGAGTATAAAAAGACTGATAAAAAAATATATGTTCATCTAAATATTTATTAGGTATATTATGTAACAGGCGTCTTTAACGTTGTTTTTAAATTTATATTATACTGCACCAAGTAGCATCTTAATAATTATTATGTATTTATATCTGAATTTTAAGTTATACAAAATGTAAGATTTTGGATTGAAAAAAAGTCTGACTTTAAGGAAATTATGCACAGATCCTGATTCATGTGAGGGCAAGAGAAGATGCAGCCTAGCCACGGGGCCTTCACGAATTGTCAGTTTTGACAATTTTTTCTTCAATGAGAAATAAAAAAATTATAATTTATAAGTAGATTATTGATTTTAAAAAATAATTTTACTTCTAAAGTAATAAATAAATTTTCAATCTATAATTCATTTTCATTTATGCATTCAAAAAATTTGCATAATCCGAATTCAAACAGCAGTAAATTGAAAAATTTTGTATTTTTCTATAAATGCAAAGTTTCTTTTAGAAAATAATGTCAAATTAGATGTTTTAAGTCTATTTTTGAGACTCGGCTGTCTGCAAAGAGCCGTCGTCAAGGGGCAATAACTTGTAGTAATTAAAGATGCGTCAACTTTATAGGCAAATGAAAATCTCTATTTGATTAATAAGAAGTTACACGTGCAAATTTTATCATTTCATATGCAAAAAGAAAAGGGCCTTTTTTATGTCAGACTTTTAATTTTTATCAGTGCTCGTACAAACAAAACTCAGTGGAAAGAGAACAAGAATTTTGGAATAAATGTGTTTGCTGTAATCCGCAGTCCAGGATAGTTTTTTGAAGCGGTGAACTTAAACATGAAATAAACTAAACCAGGAATTATTTTAGAACTCCTCGTACAAGACAGTTTTGTTTTAAACATATAAACCCACTAGAGCATTTCAGAGATTTTAACATTTAAGAAATATTGAATATTGAAAAATAAATTTCTAACATACCACTATATTTCAAAATCGGAAAATGAAACAGCTCATTTTTTTAATTTGCCTTACCGTATAACATAAATTTGAAACGCATGAACGTAAAAATAAATAAAATAAAACAAAAATCGTCTTTTCTGGGGATTAAGGCGAGAGATATCATAAGGGAAAGAGAAACAGAGATATCCTTACAAATAAAATTGTTATTCTTTCTCTGTGTGTTTAATTATTTTAAATTACTTAGGATGAATGAAGTTTACCATTTGTTTAACAAATTAGAGACGAATAAAATTTAATTTAATTTCAAGATACAGCTGGCAGATATATTCCTTCCGAGACGGTGTCTATATTTATTTGTATATGTAAAATAATCAATGAAAACTAATGATGTAATTCTAATTCACAATTACCTTTTTATATAAATGAAAAAGTTTAAAAAACAAAATAATAAAAATAAATTTTTAGTATCACTGAATGATTGAAATTATATCTTTCATGTTCGTTAGATTTAAACTTTATTTTTCTTTCACTTTATATACAATTATTTCATGAAAAATTAAATTTTTATAGAAAAAACACGTCAACTTATGCAGATGCGATGAATAAAAAAATACATTGAATTAGAGGTATGCACGGGAAGAAATTTTCAGGCCTAGCGCGACCAAAACAATCCGTAGACAATTTTTCTTTTGGCCCGGTAAAAAAGTTGAAAGTTTGGCTAGAAGTGCTTCGAGCACAACTTGTCCCGTTGAAAAGAATTATTGACCAAGTCAAGTATAAAAATTAAAACTTCGGCCAAGTCTGCACAAAACATCAATTGGTTTGGCTAGGCCCGACCAAGTTCGACCTGGCTGAACATAGATTTTACGTCTAAAAGGTTAAAAGTGTCTTGTACGAGAAGTCCTAATTAAAAATACTTATTTTTACATTTTTACAGCATATTTATATTAATTAAAAAAAAAAGTGTTCTGAGATGTAGTATTTATTTTTTAAATGCATCTGATTATATGTAAATATCACAGTTACCATTAATATCGTTCATCCACATTCTATGACTGGGAGATTTAAAAATTCTATGCAATAAAATCTTCTAAGGCGGAATTGAATGGAAAAGAAGAGAAATCCGTCATGGGTTGGTTGCCTTATGAGCAAGTTCATCGCCTGTTGTAAATGCATTACATTCTTTTCACAAGTATTGTTATGGGATTTTACATAGATCAACATTTTGTTTTTTTAAACGCGGGATTCCGTCATAGGCAGGTTTTTTTTCTCAGGTTTTACCGTATTTTAATTTTATTGCCTAGAAATGCATATACCCATCTTAAAAAAAATTATATATATGTAATAATAAAAAATTTTCGCCCTATTTCTTTAGTTAAATTATTCCAAATTCTTCAATTCTTTTTCCCTCTCTTTTAAAATATCTCTTAAATCTATTTTGTATTTTATTCCATAACTTAATCAAAATATTCTTTTATTTATCATTCTAAAAATCTTAATCTGTTAAAAGCTACACGTATTTATTAAAACCTTATTCTCTTAAATTGCAACACTGCCTCTAAACGCACCTGCCTAATTTCTTCTTTTGAGACATTAATTTTTATTCTTTGGAACTTTTGTAATACCATTTTTATTTCTATTTAATTCATTCGGCATCCCATGATTCCAAGCGGTTTTCGCGCCCAAAGGCCTTTTTACCTTTTTAATTTGCCGCTTCTGTTAAAGAGTTTTAATCATACGTCAGAGACACGTCTTCGTGGCCTCATTTTTTCATCCATTAGCGAGAAAGCTCCGCCTTCTTTATCCCCCTAGCGCCCTCCGAACATGGATGCGAGTGGACCAGCTTGTTCGCGCGTTTTGTACCTTTGGGCCAAATTTTGAAGTATTTATACGGTTACACTGGCTTCGGAGACAGATTTTACACGAATTAGTGGTTGTCATCTAATTGCCGTCACTGGGGAGTCTACACTAATGCATCGGTAGTATGTTCTTCAAGCTCAGCTAATTCTTCAAGATCTTCAAATGTGTTCAGTTTTAATGAAGCGAAAGTTGGTGGAGTTGCTTTCATCTCTGTGATCACAATAAAGCCACTGCTCATCTATTAAGTTATTAAGTCTTCTTTTTAATGTTTTTGGGAAATTTCTTCTGGATTTCACTGCCTCTGCTCAATTTTTACGACTGCAAATACACTACGATTCCCGATGTGATATACTTCGAGATTTGTCTTCATGGTGAGTGACTCGAAGTGATGCCCTGTCCGGGTGTCATGACTACATTTCAACGATCTCGACTGCGGCTACCTCGATATGATTATCAGGTAATTTTAGTGGTTTCGGACTGAGATGTTCCGATTGTCTGGTGGAAAGAACGTTCAAGTCGACAGCAATAGCGATCGTCTATAATGTGCCAATTTTCGACAGGAATGTATCAAAAAAGTCGGTCAGGATAACTGATGACCTGTGTAATAAAAACATTTTGGAGACTTCCCAGTGATATTGGAGAACAACTACCGATTAGTTGTCAAATGATCACTCATAAGTGTTTATAAATTTATCCCAGAAGTGACGTCTGTAAGTTAAATTATTCTTTTATTTTTATTGATTTCTTATTTTATTGATTTGTTATTATTGGCTTATATAGAACAAAAATTGTTCTTAGAATACTTTAGAAGAATTTTGTTCCTTTTATCCTGAATATTTAGAACTTACGAAATTTAATATTTATTCTTATGTATTGTTAAAAAATTAATTTTATTTGGTTAAGCTCACAAATATTACTGAAAGTTTTGAACTGCTCTGATATTTATTCCTATATTACTTCATTTTACAAGAGTAACTTCATTTTATGTTCTTATTTTATCATTTAATTATAGTCCCTTTTCATTCGGTGATATTTATTCATAGGAAATAATTTCTATTTATTGAAAAAATATATAAGTAATCTCTTTTCAAGTAACATGTATTGGAACATATTCTATGCCATTCTAAAAATGCATAAAAATTTATTAGATTATCTGAAATTACAGCTTCACTGATTGCATAATAATCGCAAAAATAGCTTTTGAAGTTTTTTAATGTGAAAAAAAAAAAAAAAAAAATGTGTTATCTCAAAAAAAAGTTGAGTAACATTGAAAGGGTAAAATTATTGTGCAGTTAATTTATTTATTTATTTTATTACTTTTGTTTTTTGATGCTATATTCTGAGAGTACAATTCAAGAGCCAAAAAAAAAAAATTGTTCTTACGAAATAATGATACTTATTTTAAAAAAGTGTTTTATTTATTTCATTCTAAATTGTGATATTCATATATAGTGGATCTATTTATAGAAAGATTATAGTAGTAGTTTACATTTACTATTTAAGTGAAATGAATTTTAATATGAATTGGACTTTTTTACTGTTGAATATTATTTAGTTTGTTATTTAAATTATTAAGAGTTAGATATTTACAGTTGTTGTTAAGTTAAAGAATTCTTTATACATTGTTATTTTTTTTTACATGTTATTAAAGTCAGGGTTCGTTAAAGTTATTGTTGAAAGTAAAGGTACTCAAACCAAAATGGCTGAAAAAGAGCTTAATGTTATTATTTTTGACCCAGAAAGTGGGATGAATGTTGTGTCTTGGCTTAGACACTTTGAAGGATCAGCCCCTCCAGATAAAAAAGAGTGGAAAATCAACAATATTTCCAAATATTTGAAGGGCGAAGCATTAAAGGTGTATGTTAATGAATGTCTAGATTGTAAAGAGTATGAAAAAATTGCTGAGATCTTAACTGAAAAATTTCTGAAAGTAACAGTCCCCCGTTTTTCTGATTTCGCCTCGCTGAAATTGCATGACCTAAACAACTTAGAAAATTATTTCCGTCAGAAAATAGAGATAGGTCGACAACTTAAACTATGTGAAACTATTATTTTACAAGGATTGACAGATGGCTTAAAACCTGAATACCAGAACTATTTAATAGTAAATCCTCCTGAATCTACTACCGATTGGTATAGATTAGTTAAACAACTTGTTGTCATTCCATCTCATTCTAGCAGTAACAATAATAGTAATGTTAGAAATATGTCTCAAAATTCCAGACCTTTTTCTCAACCAATTAATTCACCTAGACATTGGATTCGCCCTCAACCTAATTACAGGAATCCAAATTTCCAAGCAGCAACTAATTTTAACCCTTCAACGTCCAGGTTCGTTAGTCCCAGATTGCCTGTCAATCATTATCAAAGAAGGCTTCCTAGTCGACCATGTCGAATGTGTTTAAATAGAGGTATCCAAAATGCTTATCACTGGGAGACGGATTGTGTATTCAATGTTAGGCCTCTGCAATCTTCTGCACCCCCTCTTAGTCAACCACAACCATCTACTGATAATATATGACAGTTAATTGTATCAGGATATGTAAATAACAGGGAACTACCTTGTGTGATTGACTCTGGCTCAACCATAAGTATTTTGCCTTTTAAATTTGTTAAATTCTTAAATGCTAAAGTTATAAATATTCCACCTGTTATTATTGGCCAAGCCAAAGGAACTGTTGTAATAGATAAAGCTTGTAATTTATTGTTTAAATTAGGTAATGTGCAACAAAATATTAGATTTTTAATATGTAATACAAATTTAGATTATGCTATACTAGGTTTAAAAGAATACTGTAAGTTTAATTTAATTATTGACTGTGCTACATGTAGAGTATTACAAGGAGACCTTGTTTTAAATGAATCTAAGAACATATCCAGTGATAAATTAAGGTTACTTCATTTTAATGTTAACTATGATTATCAGAGAGTGCAACCCGATTATGGAAAGATCATATCTCCTCAATCCTTTGTTCCATCTAATGTTGATAATTCTAAATTAATTGGGGAAATAAATTCTATAGAAAATGAAACTTTAAGGGAAAGTATAAGGGATTATTTAGATATATTTTCTAAAAATAAATTTGATGTCGGGAGAATTAATATCGAACCGCAACGTATTCTTCTTAATTCTGACCTACCAATATCTCTGAGGCCATACAGAACTTCCCCTTTAGAAGAAAAAGAGATTTCGGATCAAATTCATTCACTATTAGATGCTGGTTTAATTAAAGAGAGCAATAGTCCCTATTCTGCCCCTGTTACATTAGTAATGAAAAGAGAAGAAGGTAAAAAAAACTAGATTATGTGTTGACTATAGAAAATTAAATGCAATAATGAAAAATGACGCAGAACCCCTTCCTCGTATCGATGGAATTTTAGATAAACTGAGTAGTGCGCAGTATTTTTCAACTTTAGATTTAGCCTCTGGCTACTGGCACATACCCATACATTCATCCGATACTGAAAAATTGGCTTTTGCTACCAACTTTGGACTCTTTGAATGGTTAGTTCTGCCCTTCGGGATTAAATTAGGCCCCCCGATATTTAATAGAACCCTTAGAAGAATACTTACTAAATACAAAATAGACTTTGCTTGCCATTATTTTGATGATATCATTATTTTTTCTTCCTCATTAGAAGAACATATGCAACATTTAAACCAAATATTTGAATTATGTAGACGCGAAAACATTAAACTTAAACTCTCTAAATGCAATTTTGTCCAAAATAAAATTAACTTCTTAGGATATACCATCAAGAATGGCACATTAACTCCTGCTAATGCTAATATTGAAGTAATAAAAAACTAAAACCCCCTTCAAATGTAAAGGAACTTCAGAGATTCTTAGGATCTATCAATGTTTATCACAAGTTTATAGATAAACTAGGGGGCCTACCCCCTGCGAGCTACGCTCACCAACCCCCGCTCAGACTTAGAGGCCTCTAAAAACATGACAGCGTGCTTTGTTTTAAAAATATTGATAAATCTGTAATTGGGTTGCCATGCTTTGAACGTTTTAATGGGGCATTTTTTGATTATCATGGCCTCATACACAGCTGTAGCGACGACTGACGACTGTTTTCGGGATTGATAAGTAAAATCAATTACAACTTGAAAACCAGCTTGTATAAAACGGTTAGGTTTAAATTGTGGCTACTTCTCGGACTTTTATAACAACGATCTGTATTCTATTCTTCCTTTGTGTTTAAGGATGAGAAAAAATCCATCTGCTTGTGAATAACATTAAGAACCACGGTATTGAAAAGTACTATGTTATAGACATTTTCAGTAACAGGTTTTAATTTTCTCTCTATTTTAGTGCACCATCATGCATATTTTCATGTTATTTTAAATATGTATATTATTTATTTTAATTAATATGTATATACGAATTTTCTAATAATTATTTATCATACAAAATTAATTAAATATTTTGTGCATGCATGCCTGCATTTATTCGGCATCAATTGATGAGATATTTAAACAAATTTGCTATCCGCGATAATTTTACACCATGTTATGTCACTTGAATATTGTCCATAAGAAAATCGGGTACTTTTCCAGTATAGGATCCCTTGCTTTTAGGTTTGGCGTAATTCGAGCTTCAAAAAAGGATAGATTCGCTAATATACATAGATTTGTTGCCAAAAATTACGAAAACAAACCCAATGAACTTTTGGTGCTTTTCTATTGTGTTGACGCTTTTTTAAAAAGCTTGGCGGAAAAAAACCAAGCAGGATAGAAAACCAAGCAGGATATTTTATTCTCCTTCCGTTCAGTTGGGCAATTATTATTTTATATATTCGTTTCAAATATCCGAATTAGTGATTTTATAAATTCGTTTAATTAAATTTTACAAAAAAATAACAAAATGAAATAATAATTACTATTAATTCCTTTTCCCCCCTTTCTTTTGCGTTTACATAAATGACGTCATTTGGACGAATTTATTCAAAATATTTTCAGTTTATAAATTAAATTAAATGCTGACAGACGATTGAATCCTGACGATAGAAATGTGATTTTTTGTTTTCAAATTTTCCTGAAAAACATAATTTAATCACAATCTTGTCTTAATTATCGATTGAAATAAAAGGTAAATTCAATTTCAATTTGAAAATGACGAATAAAAAGAAATCAATAATCCCTATCGGGATCCTTTTCAATTTTTTTCCCTTTTTTGTCACAAAAAAAACTGAGTAATTAGTTGCCATCATTACAGAAATGTCATTAAAATTAGAAAAATAATTAATAGCTCGAAAATTAATTCCAATTTCAAAATTCTATTACCAGTTTTGACATCCACGGATTTTTACGGACAATTGGTATTAATTTCACCATCAAGCCTTTAATATTTTATTAAAAATAGCCCTGAAACATAATCAGTCGTTTAATCAGCCGTTTCATAAAATCGTTTCATAAATTCGTTTCATAAAATCGTTTCACAAATTCGTTTCATTAGGATTTTATATATATAGGGTAGATATGCCGAAATTCGAGTCCCTCTTAACAGATTACTCAGAAAAAATACACTATGGGAATGGAATACAGATTGTCAAAATTCTTTTCAAAAATTAAAAGATGCCTTAATAGCCAAACCTATCTTAAAAATTTATGACCCTAAGTTACCCCTCCATATGTTTGTTGATGCCTCACAGGTAGCAGTAGGTGCAGTCTTAAAACAACCTGATAGTAATAATTTTTTACATCCAATTGCTTATTACTCTAGAGGATTGAGAAGTTATGAGAAGAATTATTTTATTACCGAGTTAGAGTGTCTTGCCATCATTGACACCTTAGACAAATTCTATCATTATTTTCATGGTGTAAAATTTACCATTCATACTGATCATGCATCTCTTGTATGGTTAAAAAATACTAAACATTTGAGAGGCAGGTTATTTAGATGGTCTTTGAAGTTGAGCATGTTTGAATATAATATAGTTTACGAAAAGGGATCCACAAATGTCGAAGCCGACATGTTGTCGAGAAACCCAGTTTCACATTTTATTCAACCACTTACTTTTCTTCTGGACGTTAAAGAAATTATAGAGAGGCAGGAAAAAGATAATGTGTGTGGTAAAAATTATCTAAAGGAAAATGGACTTATGATAGTAAAAAAGAAAGGTTTTAGAAAAATAGTAGTCCCCATGTCTTTAAGGAGAAAAATACTAAATGTTGCTCATGAAAAATTTGGTCATCCTGGTATCCAAAAAATGTTAAATTTAATCTCCCCTAATTATTATTGGCCTGACATGACGCAAGATATAACCAATTTTGTAAAACATTGTGATATTTGTCAAAAGAATAAAAAACCCAGACAGAAAAAATTTGGCTTATTACAAGCTATGCACACCACAGATCAACCTTTTGAATGTCTTTCTATTGATACTGTGGGAGGATTCAATTATTATAACTCCACCAAAAAATATCTACACATCATCATCGACCATGCTACTAGATATGTTTGGGCTTTCCCCTCAAAAAGTGTTACCACCGAAACTTATACTAATTGTCTAAACCAAGTTTTTAATATTCAAACACCACAACAATTATTCTGTTTTAATAAAATTCTTAATGTCCAGACCCATCAAAAAGTGTTAAGTGATAGAAATGCAGCCTTTACTTCATCTAGATTTAAAAAATTTCTGCGAAACCACAATATTAAGCAACGTTTAACCACATCACATCATCCTCAAACGAATGGCAAATGTGAGAGAGCGAACCAGACAATAGTTACTAGATTGAAGTGTAAAGTCAATTCTACCAACTCCAAAATTCCTTGGACAAAAATTTTGACAGAAGTAGTTAATGAGTATAACAATACCCCTCATTCTATCACTAAATTCCCTCCTGCTTACTTACTTTTTGGCCAATTACCCTATGATTCTCCTCTTCAACAAAATTATTACCCTCCTGTTCAAGAAGCCCTTAAACTTGCTAAAAAACGCACTGATGAATTCTATTGGAGAAGTAAAAAATATTATGATCGAAATTATCTAGAACCAAAATTTGAGATAGGAGATCTTGTAATTTATGAAGAGTTCCAATATCCTAATACCAGAAAACTTTCACAAGTCTTTAGTGGTCCTTATCAAATCCTTAATAAGTTATCTGATGTCAATTTTGAAATTGATAGACAAATTCAAAATAAACCTACTGAAATAGTACATGTATCAAAATTACGCCCTTATTATCCTCCTGATCAATTAAAATTATCCCATGAGAACCAACAACAAACTAATGTTAAATTTATAGTTTCGTCTTGATTTTAATATAATCCAAAAATAAATAAAATAAAATAAATTAATAATTAACTAATCAATTCTCTTCTGTATAACCGTGGTGTTCTTGATTGTGCACACGAGAGTGTCACTGTTGAAGTTTCCACTTGAGTCAACTTTTTATGCTGGCGTAATTTAGTTGATTTAAGTTAGGAGTTTCTGATACTGAATTGAATTAGATTAGAATAATAAATTAAACAGTATTAACTAAACTAATAAAATAAACTGGATTAAATTATATCTTAAACTAATCAAATATGATATCTTAATACTAATTGAGAATTGTCCAACCTTTCTTAATATGCTACAAGGTCCCATTTTTTCATTTCACAACTTATGTTTTCTTGTTTGACTGAAAACAAGATAGTTACATAACCATCATCTACACAATAATGATTGTTTTCACGAATTTTTCTTATTTATTCCTTTTTTTGTATTATGTATTTTATTGAGTATATTTCATACCTCATTCACTACTATATGGATGAGATATTAATTATATACTTAAGAAAGTAATTAAAGAAAGAGTGTGATATTTTTGAATTATAATGCTTGTTATTGCTGAACTTATTGTTGAATACTATTATTATTAGTTATACTATTTATAATTTGATATTGAGATTAAATATTACTTGAATTTGAATACTACTTGAATTTGAATATGTTGAGATATATAAATTTTTACTTCTAGAAGTAAACAAGTAATAAAGTAGTAAAGGTAATGGAAGTTATAAAGGTAATAATGGTAATAGTAATTTTGATGTTGAGTAAAAAACTCTTATACTGCTTACATTACCTATTTGCCTTTTTAGGTAATTACCATTTGTCAGACAAACTATACCATAACAAAATACTCATTTCTCTTAAGTTTTTCTTAGCATTCCATTCAGGACTGAGTTTTTCAGACAAACATAAGTTTAATATTTGAAAATTAACTTATGATTATTGTTATTGTTAAGTATTATTATTTTAAAATTTTTATTGTTGATATTCTTCTTCTTCTTATTATTATTATTATTGTATTATTTGTGTTTTATTGTTGTTAATATTAATCTTAGTACTATTTTCGAGTTGTTGCTAGTAAATATAAAGCATTCAGATGAACTTTAATTCTGAAATAGACTTTCATAAGGAAGATCAGTAAGATCTAAAATTTGAAGGATTTTTCTCTCTCAATTTGTAAACTGTTCAGTTTGTGAGGTATGCAAATAACTTTTTTGGATGGACTATCACTCAGACGAGAACTGAACGACAAATTAAGCAACAATTCTACAAGCAATTTGCAACAAATTTTGTAAGATGATACTCTGGAAGTATGTTATCTATTATTTTAAATTGTTACAATTCTTTTCTTATTTTGTTTAATATTTTCTAAAGCTTTTTATGTCATTGTTAACAAGATTAATATCTTGTAATTGTATTTTTATTAAGAACTCCAACAATTCGCGTTATAGTTATTAAATTTAATGTTATTGGGCATTAATGAATAAATTTTGGAAATGTACTTATTTTGACTTCCTCCAGTTGATAAATTGTAATCCAAGTCCGTGTAACATTTCCCTTCAATGAACTTGCAGGTCATATGACCTACCGGTTCATTCGTCTTTTTGGGTGGGGGGATATGTAATAATAAAAAATTTTCGCCCTATTTCTTTAGTTAAATTATTCCAAATTCTTCAATTCTTTTTCCCTCTCTTTTAAAATATCTCTTAAATCTATTTTGTATTTTATTCCATAACTTAATCAAAATATTCTTTTATTTATCATTCTAAAAATCTTAATCTGTTAAAAGCTACACGTATTTATTAAAACCTTATTCTCTTAAATTGCAACACTGCCTCTAAACGCACCTGCCTAATTTCTTCTTTTGAGACATTAATTTTTATTCTTTGGAACTTTTGTAATACCATTTTTATTTCTATTTAATTCATTCGGCATCCCATGATTCCAAGCGGTTTTCGCGCCCAAAGGCCTTTTTACCTTTTTAATTTGCCGCTTCTGTTAAAGAGTTTTAATCATACGTCAGAGACACGTCTTCGTGGCCTCATTTTTTCATCCATTAGCGAGAAAGCTCCGCCTTCTTTATCCCCCTAGCGCCCTCCGAACATGGATGCGAGTGGACCAGCTTGTTCGCGCGTTTTGTACCTTTGGGCCAAATTTTGAAGTATTTATACGGTTACACTGGCTTCGGAGACAGATTTTACACGAATTAGTGGTTGTCATCTAATTGCCGTCACTGGGGAGTCTACACTAATGCATCGGTAGTATGTTCTTCAAGCTCAGCTAATTCTTCAAGATCTTCAAATGTGTTCAGTTTTAATGAAGCGAAAGTTGGTGGAGTTGCTTTCATCTCTGTGATCACAATAAAGCCACTGCTCATCTATTAAGTTATTAAGTCTTCTTTTTAATGTTTTTGGGAAATTTCTTCTGGATTTCACTGCCTCTGCTCAATTTTTACGACTGCAAATACACTACGATTCCCGATGTGATATACTTCGAGATTTGTCTTCATGGTGAGTGACTCGAAGTGATGCCCTGTCCGGGTGTCATGACTACATTTCAACGATCTCGACTGCGGCTACCTCGATATGATTATCAGGTAATTTTAGTGGTTTCGGACTGAGATGTTCCGATTGTCTGGTGGAAAGAACGTTCAAGTCGACAGCAATAGCGATCGTCTATAATGTGCCAATTTTCGACAGGAATGTATCAAAAAAGTCGGTCAGGATAACTGATGACCTGTGTAATAAAAACATTTTGGAGACTTCCCAGTGATATTGGAGAACAACTACCGATTAGTTGTCAAATGATCACTCATAAGTGTTTATAAATTTATCCCAGAAGTGACGTCTGTAAGTTAAATTATTCTTTTATTTTTATTGATTTCTTATTTTATTGATTTGTTATTATTGGCTTATATAGAACAAAAATTGTTCTTAGAATACTTTAGAAGAATTTTGTTCCTTTTATCCTGAATATTTAGAACTTACGAAATTTAATATTTATTCTTATGTATTGTTAAAAAATTAATTTTATTTGGTTAAGCTCACAAATATTACTGAAAGTTTTGAACTGCTCTGATATTTATTCCTATATTACTTCATTTTACAAGAGTAACTTCATTTTATGTTCTTATTTTATCATTTAATTATAGTCCCTTTTCATTCGGTGATATTTATTCATAGGAAATAATTTCTATTTATTGAAAAAATATATGAGTAATCTCTTTTCAAGTAACATGTATTGGAACATATTCTATGCCATTCTAAAAATGCATAAACATTTATTAGATTATCTGAAATTACAGCTTCACTGATTGCATAATAATCGCAAAAATAGCTTTTGAAGTTTATTAATGTGAAAAAAAAAAAATGTGTTATCTCAAAAAAAAGTTGAGTAACATTGAAAGGGTAAAATTATTGTGCAGTTAATTTATTTGTTTATTTTATTACTTTTGTTTTTTGATGCTATATTCTGAGAGTACAATTCAAGAGCCAAAAAAAAAATTGTTCTTACGAAATAATGATACTTATTTTAAAAAAGTGTTTTATTTATTTCATTCTAAATTGTGATATTCATATATAGTGGATCTATTTATAGAAAGATTATAGTAGTAGTTTACATTTACTATTTAAGTGAAATGAATTTTAATATGAATTGGACTTTTTTACTGTTGAATATTATTTAGTTTGTTATTTAAATTATTAAGAGTTAGATATTTACAGTTGTTGTTAAGTTAAAGAATTCTTTATACATTGTTATTTTTTTTTACATGTTATTAAAGTCAGGGTTCGTTAAAGTTATTGTTGAAAGTAAAGGTACTCAAACCAAAATGGCTGAAAAAGAGCTTAATGTTATTATTTTTGACCCAGAAAGTGGGATGAATGTTGTGTCTTGGCTTAGACACTTTGAAGAATCAGCCCCTCCAGATAAAAAAGAGTGGAAAATCAACAATATTTCCAAATATTTGAAGGGCGAAGCATTAAAGGTGTATGTTAATGAATGTCTAGATTGTAAAGAGTATGAAAAAATTGCTGAGATCTTAACTGAAAAATTTCTGAAAGTAACAGTCCCCCGTTTTTCTGATTTCGCCTCGCTGAAATTGCATGACCTAAACAACTTAGAAAATTATTTCCGTCAGAAAATAGAGATAGGTCGACAACTTAAACTATGTGAAACTATTATTTTACAAGGATTGACAGATGGCTTAAAACCTGAATACCAGAACTATTTAATAGTAAATCCTCCTGAATCTACTACCGATTGGTATAGATTAGTTAAACAACTTGTTGTCATTCCATCTCATTCTAGCAGTAACAATAATAGTAATGTTAGAAATATGTCTCAAAATTCCAGACCTTTTTCTCAACCAATTAATTCACCTAGACATTGGATTCGCCCTCAACCTAATTACAGGAATCCAAATTTCCAAGCAGCAACTAATTTTAACCCTTCAACGTCCAGGTTCGTTAGTCCCAGATTGCCTGTCAATCATTATCAAAGAAGGCTTCCTAGTCGACCATGTCGAATGTGTTTAAATAGAGGTATCCAAAATGCTTATCACTGGGAGAGGGATTGTGTATTCAATGTTAGGCCTCTGCAATCTTCTGCACCCCCTCTTAGTCAACCACAACCATCTACTGATAATATATGACAGTTAATTGTATCAGGATATGTAAATAACAGGGAACTACCTTGTGTGATTGACTCTGGCTCAACCATAAGTATTTTGCCTTTTAAATTTGTTAAATTCTTAAATGCTAAAGTTATGCTCGGGGTAGTGGCACCGACATAAAATATAGCCTATGTTGGAGCAGGGATTGTCACCATCCATTTGCCACCATCACTTTTGAAATCGCTTTAGTAGTTCCAGAGATTCCATACAAATTGTAATTTAGAATGTTTTTAGAAAATTTTTTGCTTATTTCAGCCTTTTAAATTTCGAATTTTTTTAGACTTTGTTCTTATAGAGCATTTAAATCTTGTAAGTAACGACCATACAAAATGTCAAGTTCCTAACTCCTTCATTATTGAAAATATCATAATTTTGGAACGTTTTTCGCTCCTGCACCCTCTGCGGGCAGTGGCACCGACACAAAATTTAGCATATGTTGGAGCAGGGACTGTCACCATCCATTTGCCACCATCACTTTTGAAATCGGTTCTGTAGTTTCAGAGATTCCATAGAAATTGTAATTTAGAATGTTTTTAGAACGCTTCTTCCTCATCTCACCCTTTTAAATTGCGAATGTTTTTATAATTTGTTCTTAGAGAGCATTTACATCTTATAAGTAACTACCATACCAAGTTTGATGCTTCTATCTCCTTCAGTACACAAAAAATCGAAATTTTAGAACGTTTTTCGCTCCTGCACCCCCCTGGGGGTGGTGGCACCGACATAAAATATAGCCTATGTTGGAGCAGGGATTGTCACCATTAATTTGCCACCATCACTTTTAAAATCGCTTCAGTGGTTCCAGAGATTACCCCCTACAAACAAACAAACAATCTTTACTACTTTATATATTAGTATAGATAAGGGGGAATTAGCCCCTTGTTCCCCCCTTTATACTTAACCAATCAATCCCGAAAACTAATCAGAGATGCGCCTTAACACAGTGAACCTATAAATAAAATTTGAAGGAAATGGGGTAATTCTGCATGAAAAACCCATTTACATAAATTAAGGGGGGTATTAGCCCCCCGTTCCCCCCCTTTATACTTAATCAATCAATCCCGAAAACTAATCAGGGAAGCGTCTTAACCCAATGAATCTATAAACAAATTTTGAAGCAAATAGAATAATTCTGCATGAAAAACCCATTTACATAAATTAAGGGGGGGGGGATTATCCCCCCGTTCCCCCCTCTATACTCAGCCAATCAATCTCGAAAATTATCATGCAAGCGCCTTAACACAGTGAACCTATAAACAAAATTTGAAGGAAAGCGGAATAATTCTGCATGAAAAACCCATTTATATAAATTAAGGGGGGGAATTAGCCCCCCGATCCCCCCCCTTTATATTAACTAATAAATCCCGAAAACTAATCAGGGAAGCGCCTTAACACAGTAAACCTATAAACAAAATTTGAAGGAAAACGGAATAATTCTGCATGAAAAACCCATTTATATAAATTAAGGGGGGATTAACCCCCCGATCCCCCCCCTTTATACTTAACTAATCAAACCCGTAAACTAATCAGGGAAGCGCCTTAACTCAGTGAACCTATAAACAAAATTTGAAGGGAAACGGAATAATTCTGCATGAAAAACCCATTTATATAAATTAAGGAGGGGGGGAATTAGACCCTTGTTCCCCCCCTTTATACTTGACCAATCAATCCCGAAAACTAATCAGGGAAGCGCCTTAACTCAGTGAACCTATAAACAAAATTTGAAGGAAAACGGAATAATTCTGCATCAAAAACCCATTTATATAAATTAAGGGGGGGGGGGGAATTAGCCCCTTGTTCCTCCCCTTTTATACTTAACCAATCAATCCCGAAAACTAATCAGGGAAGCGCCTTAACACAGTGAACCTATAAACAAAATTTGAAGGAAAACGGATATTTCTATGAAGAGTTATCGCATTACGTACGTACATACATACATACAGAACCGGCTGCCAAGCTCTCAGGGCTTGACAGCCAGTGTGATAACTGAAAAATCGCAATTTTAGAACGCTTTTTGCTCCTGCACCTCCTGGGGTTAGTGGCACCGACATAAAATATAGCCTATGTTGGAGCAGGGGTTGTCACCATCAATTTGCCACCATCACTTTTGAAATCGGTTCGGTAGTTCCAGAGATTACCCCCTACAAACAAACAAACAAGATTTACTCCTTTATAATATTAGTATAGATTCATAGTAAATATGTGTTATTTCATCAAATATTGGCAGCATTATGCCTAAAATCGACACTATTAAGCCCCTAACAACACACATATATATATATATATATATATATATATATATATATATATATATGTAGCATTTTGACGAGGTTGAGATATTACGATGAATAATATTCGATGAAAAAATGGCAGTCCTTCCACGAATATAGCAAGTTGCAGTCGATATTAGCAAGTATGGCGAAGTAGAAGGCAATGAAATGATTCCACCAAAGTTTTCCAATAAATCCAGCCAATCTCCAGACGAATAATTTTATTAGAAGACGAACAACACAGAACAATTCCCAAAAGGTCTAAAACTTATAGCCCTCGGGCTAACGTTGCTTCACTTCATTGAATTAAGATGTTACTGGGCCAGATGAATATTCTACGGTCATACAAATACCAGACACATATTTGTTTAGCTTCCGAAAACGTCAAAAATCCGCCGCTCTGACCGGCGCAGGCGAGTTTTGATCTCTCCGCGGAAACATACACAGAATTACGTCACGAGCGCACAACCCAATGAGTGAGAAGCTAGCTCCAGCCCAACGAATGAGTCTAGAGGGCGAGGCTAAAACATTAAAGAATCCCTTACTTTGGTGCGGACCAATTTAGAAGTTAAAATCCCAAGCGCGCGAAAGAATCAGAGCAATAATAATAATAATAATAAAAAGAAAATGGCTTTAAAAACATTCGAAATGAGAACGCGTCTCAGAATTTTATTGATTGGGGAACTGATAAAAGTTACGAATGATCTTAAATTTTAGATTAACCCTTTCGTGGTCATGAACGCGTATACGCGGTCAACGTTTTGTACTTCTAAATGGTCATGGGCGCTTATAGACGGTCAGTATTTTTTACTCCTAAATGGTCATGGGCGCGTATGAACGGTTCTGATTTTCTACCTCAAAATGGTCATGGCCGTCTATCTGCGTTTTTGAAACCCCCCCGTTGTTCCACACTGGGCGGTAAAGAAGGCGTTTATCGGCACACTTCCCCTTCCTACATACACAATGGGTCTATAGGTAGATCCACAGAATAGGATATATAGGATAAGGGTTCTATTGTCTGTGCTGTGGGCAGACCATTTGTCAACTGGATTATTTGTATTGTATTTTAGCTGAATGCCTTACAGATTTGATTGGAAAATGCCTTAGAGAATTTAGTTTTCTGTACAGGCTAAGAATGAACATTGTATTTCAAAACAGATCCTAAAATGAACGAAGCAACTTCATAGAATATTATTGTTTACTTATTATTTTATTTTAAAAATCTTATCCATACGATTCTAATTCATTACATTAATTATTATTATTTTAAATCTTTAGTCCTGTTAAATTTATTTAATTTGTTCTTTTAATGAATACATATGTCCTTATTTTTCTAACAGTATTTCAATTTATTTTGTTTAAATATATTACTACTAAATAACTGAAATATATATATATATTTTTTTACTTACACCAGTTTTGCAATGTAATAGTAACAAAAATCTAATAATACTCAAATAATATTAATAATAATACCAAATTAATATTACACTTCAAAAATTATTTGCTAATTTACTATTGTTGCTATACCAATTATAGCATAACTTTAAAAATAAAACAGTGAAACCTGTCTATAACAATACTGAAAGGACCAGAAAAAGTATCAATATAGAAAGGTTACATTTATAGGCAAGTTCAAGAATGTTAATTAATTCAGAGTACATAGTAGAATAATTATTATATATTGATGGAATATTAGTTTAAATTTATTAGAATTATATATGTAGATGGAAAATTATTTTAACTTTCTAGAATTATCTAATTATATAATGAAATTTAATTTATTTCTTATAAATAATCAGAATTTTGCATTATTAAATAAATATATAAAGAGTGAACAGTATAAATAAATCTGATAAAAATAATATTTTTATTACTTTTATCAGGTTTGTAAAATTGCATGAACAAGTGATTGAAAAATAATAGGAATTTATAATTTTGACTCTTAAAAAGAGAAATAAATTGCAGGTATTATTTATTCGAATATGAAACCAAAGAAAAATACTTCGTGTAAAAAATGTGTACTTGATTAAATTTTAATACTTCTCAAGATTTGTAGGAGCCTTAAATATATCTTGCAGAATTGATTTGATGTAAGAAAATTATGCACAAATTTTTCATTTTTAGAAACATTCAGTTGATTACTATGTTCAAAATTACCATTATAACTGCTGGGATCAAATTAAAGACTGCAAGCAGTTGTAGATGGTTTTATTAGTCCAATTGCTGGCAATTTTTTAACATTTTTTTGTCCGTCCGAGCATGGTTGACTCGACCCCTCATCAAAACATTTTAAATTTTCCGAACTTTTTTTTCTTTCTTTTTTTTCTAACTTATTTTTCCAGACAAGACCGAAACCATAGACACCCATCCAAAAAACTCTTGTATAAAACTTTTTTTTTTTTCTCTCAATCCAAAAGATATGGAGATTGCGATTTGCGTAAGGCATTTCTGGTTTTGTTAGCTCTCTAGAAATCCACTTTACCGCCTCCCCAATGACTCAAATTAAAGGCTTTAGAAAATAATAGAGTTTTTAAACATTATCCTGTAAACTATTTGACTCAAACTGATTAGCTGTTGCTCGTGAAAATCGTTTTCTTTGTACAACTGTCACTGCCACGGATAAAATTTATTGTAATCTGGCGCGGTTGTTTCACTATTTCATGGTTTGACAGACAGGCGCCCCAAAACAAGCAAATATGTTTTACAACTATGTATTTTTGTCATTGTTAACTTGGCAAGGTTGCTATAATCCTGGGCTTTTAGAGGCTTTTCAACAAATGTGGAGAATATCTTTTAACGTCTTTTTTTTTTACACTGTTTTAAATGATAAAAGTTTGTGAAATCAGTATCACACAGAATTGCAATATACATATTTTATGTTCGTTTATATTAATATTGCATTCAAGTATTAAAAAAAAAGATTTTAGTCAAGTTTAAAAAAGATAAAAACTAAAGAGTGTAAAACTAAGATATTAACTAAAAAAGAATATTCTGTATAAATTATTAAAAGGAAAGTTCTATGTTCAAAATCAGATAACATTTTGTCTTTTTAAAACTCCAAAAAAAAAAAAAAAAAAAAAAAAAGAAAGAAAAGAAAAGAAATAAAAAAGAAATAAAATCATATTTATTTGGGAATCACACAGCAACAGTTACTATTTTAAACTGAAACTTACGGAAATAAGTAACTATTAATAATATTCTCAAGGCGAAACTCTCTATTTTCTAACACAACCACAAAAACATTTTTATTCTTAAATGCACGAAAATCAATCCACTTATCAAAAAAATGAAGAATGCTGTTCGATTCTAAATCATTTCAATAATCATGCCTGCAAATTTAATATTTCTATATGTAAAAACAAGTCCGTGAATCTTTTATAAAGTTTTGCGTAGTTGAGCGGGTACAAATGTTTTTTTTTCTACAAACAACATTGATTATTGTTTGTAAATTTTTGTACGTATGTTCAAATTAATAAATTAAGGAAACATTAACTAAAATTGAAACAATTAGTATTCATGACTATATCTAGTTCATTAGTTTTCCTAATAAAGTGTACTAGCCTTCCACTGAAAAATTTTAATCCTCTTTTAAGATTTTTATTAAATTTCCAATTTTTTTTTTCAGTTTTCTAGCTTATACTTATTTCTCATTTTCCATACGGAAACCGTGTAACTGATTTGGATATTTAGATCGCATATGGGAAGAAGAGGATAAAAAAATATAAATTAGAATAAAAAAGATGTATTTCTTAAAAATAAAAATGAAAAAAGCAGGAAGGCACCAGAAAAAAAAACACCTTTTATACTTATAGAAATAAGGATAATGAATTTTTATAATATTCTCATTTGTAAATTAAACGTATATCAGTTAATTAATATAAAATATAGCATTCAAATGGTCATAGATAACAATTACAATGTAATTAGAAATCATCTTTACTCTGAAAAAAAACCCTTCCAGATACCGTCCAGAGACTCGTGTATAAGTCGAAAAATTTTAGACAAAATTTGGGAGCTGAAAATGGGGGTCGACTTATACACGAGTAAGTAAAAAAGAAAAAAAAATAGCGGAGTGAAATACCGGAGTCATATTGTTTTCGCAAATAATTGGTGAATGTGCAAGTCTTTTAATTAATCACATATGGGTTTAGGTTGGAGCTACAGATAAAAGTGGACAGTGGTGATTAGTTTAAAAAAAAAAAAAAAAAAAAAAACTCAACAATAATGTCTCTGTTATTGTGCTGCACTCATTTTCTCTTGGGATAGAATTCCCTTCAATACAGGGGCATTCCTTTCAACATTTTAATCCCTTTTCTAAATAGAGCTCAACTTCTGACAACAGTTCTACATTAATATCTTTCTCGTAGATTTTAGTAGATTCCTCAGTATACATGTTTTAAGTTTTAATTCATCGTATTTTAAAATGACGTGTAAACACTATATCATTTATTCTAAATCATTAATTATACCATTACACCCATTTAGAAAAGTTTTGAAAAGAAACAAACGCCACTAACCGTTTGTGTTTACAGCTTTGACAGTATTTACTAAAAGTTCTTCTACCTTTACCGAAAAATTGAAAACGCCATTCCATGACTTAGTTTATGAATATGCCTATTTCATGCAAATAACAAAAATGAATTCAGAAATGTGTTAAAAAGTAGCTCCCTAGGATTTAAGAACAGTCTTAATAAGGCGAAAATGAATGATATAGTGAAAGAATTGTACATTTCTCTCAAAGAAAACTTTTTCCTGATGTCGAAGTTTTCTCCTACTGAAATTAAAGATGGTTCTCAAATAATTCTCAAATGATCGGCTCAACAGCACGAAACTTTCTGATATTTTAAACGATACATTCTGACTCATTTTAAACGTAAAGGCATAAAATTGGCAGGCCTGACTATGGAAGCGGTTTAGAATCGAAATGAGTTTTCCATTTTTTGATAAAAAAATTACTTATCGAGTTATAAGCGACTCTGGTTACATGACGACACGTTTTCCCCCGCTTCTCGCGCTGCTGCGCTGGGAATTCGGTTCAAAGCGCCGACTATGAAAATATTTTCTGAAAGATCTAGTGCATTTACCAACAAATGGAAAACGTGTTTCGTTTACATAGTTTCTGAATAAAAACACTTGCCAATTTCATGCGTTTCCGAACAAAAATGAATTAAAAAATGTGTTAGAAAATATTTCCTTCGGATGTGAGAACAGCCTTAAATGAATAAAGGAGACGCTTATCAGTCATTACTGGACTTGAATGTTCTGAAGTATAGGGTATAAACACAACTCAGATGTGTGTTTTTTTTTTTTCTTTACAACAAGCAATCATAACAAGACTTTATCTACACTAGGTATCTAGTTTTGTATACAGCCATCATAGGGAATGTGTTTGAAAAACAAATATATAATTTCATGTAATGGCTTTACAATAAAATGTATTTGTGAAGCTTTTTCTTACAAGAAAATTGGTTTGGAATTATGTACACATATGACATATATGCATATATCATTTTGATATACTGGAGAAAAATAAGGTTTTAAATCGGACATTTTACTGTAAAAATTATTATTTTTTTAAATTTAAGATACAATTAAAAAAAAAAATTTCTTTAATTTTTTTTAAATTATTCAATTTTAAAATTATGATTTATTAATTAAAATTTTAAAACTTTAGTCCTTAAACCTCCCTGCTTCAGCCAAATGCAGGAGGAAATATATTCTATACATCTAGAGGCTTATACCTCTCCCCCCCCCCCCCCCACTTTCCAGACAATCAAAACATTTAATTGGTTTGGAATTATGTACACATATATATTAACTTGAATTATAAGAGAAAAATAAGATTTTAAAACACGCATTTTGCTGTTAAAACTATTTTTTTTAATTATCAAAATTTAATTTCTTTAATGGTTTTAAAATTATAATTTATTAATTCAAATTTTAAAATTTTACTTCGTTCAAATGCAGGAGAAAGTACATTCTATGTATCCAGGGGCTGACACCTCCCCCTCCAAATAATCATGCCTAGTTACGCCACTGAGGGCATACATTTTTATCATGTTAATTTTCTTTTGAAGTCTTTTGGGGACTGATGAAGTCATCCTATGCCCCCTTCCACACACACACACAGAAAAATATCCTGGCTGCGCCACTGTACACAAAAGACTAAAATTTAAAAATATTTCCGAAATGCTTAAAATAGTTACATGAACTTTCCCGATTCTATTTCATTTGCTGGTAGAAACAAAAATGTATATTGTGCCCATGACAATAACTAAATAACTTAATAACTTATTAGGAATTTTAAATATTAGCGTGATCTGTGTTAGATTTAATGCAAATAAATTTAAATTCTAAATAAGTTACATACTAAATAATAAATTAATTCTTAACTATTAAACAATGTAAAATTTGAAAATTCTTTTCGCAAGATATTTTTATAATTTTTGTATAGATGAAAATGGAATTACTTGTAATGTATTGTACCAATGTATCTGATTTGAATTTCATATATCTTCAGAGAAGACCCTATAATCGACTTATTCCTATTATCCAAATTTTCTTATAAAATCTCTCAAGCAAAGCTTTGTGTAGAAATGAAAAACTTCTTGATACGCAAAAAAAAAAAAAAAAAAAAAAAAAAAAAAGGCAAGAAAGAAAAAGAAAGTTTTAACACGAATTAAAATAGCCTCATTCATCAGGCGGAAACAACAGAGCGTTCATTCATCTACTATAACTTGCTTTTGAATAAGTAAACGCACACCTTATTTCCACTTGATGAGGGGAGTTGCTGTTTTAACTGCTCTCGAAACTGTAGTCGTGGTTTTTCAGGGATTCGTTCTAGAGTACTAAGAAGTTCTTCATTTCTACAATAAATACTTGTGTAGATTGGTATGCCTGAATATGCTTATTTTTCCGAAGATACAAAATAAATTGCTGAGTGGGGGGGGGGGGGATTGAAGTACATAAAAAAAATTAAAACCATTTGTTCTAAAATTATTTTACGAATCACATTTCAAACAAAATATTTCTCTTTTATACTATGTAATAATTTAAACCAATGTAAATTCACCATTAATTTAATATCGGTTTATAAACTTCGGCATAAGAACAGCATTATATCCATATATGAACTTAACTAATATCTGATATATCAAAAATCTCAAATAAAAAGATTAATTATAGCGTTTTGGTATGATATCAGATCAGCATATATATTTTTGCTAAAAAAGTTTTAGATGTGATAATTATAATATTTAAATATTAATTAATTTTATTACATTCTTTGTCTCATATTTTTAGCTGCAAAATAGTATGAGGTTATTAAGTTATATCCGTAAAATGAGTACTAGAGTTTCATTAAATCTCCTTACTCAAATAAAATATTAACATCTGAGATTGTAACTCATTTAATAAAGCAAGTTATTTACGAAACAGTATATAATTTATTGTTTTATAACTTATAAAATCAACAAGAAAATGTTTTCTATTTTTCTTTTCACGTAAGTGGGAATAAACAGTCCCCTGTTAACCCCTGTTTTGAGTCAAGAGATTTTTTCACACCAACTGAAGAAGGATTTCTTCGAAAAAGATTAGTTTCGGCGATGAGAGGGGTCGATAGAAGGGGTTAGTTTCGGCGATGGGGAATAGCAATCCATCACCGGATAAAATGAATTTGGCATGTTTGACCAGACGCATTCACAATAGACTATTCATTACTAGAGGGGGGAAAGCATTTTCACAGTATTCCTGCTAAACTTTTAAACCTTGCGAACCCTTGACCATTTACAAAGATAAATATACATCCCAGTAAAGCCTTTTAGAATGCAAAAAAATCGACGTGTCATGACCGCGAATGGGTTAAGATTTGGAATAAAATAATTATTAATATACGGATATTTACTTTTAAAAGGACTTTAAATAGGAATAGATATTATTAAGAATTAAGGAAATACTGACTATGACAGAAGTTAGATTAATTTTAAAAGATTAATGCGAATAAAATGGAAGCATACGAAGGAAATAAATTTTTATATAACATATATATATATATATGAAACAAGACAATAACCTACACAAGTTCAAATAACAACATAAATAAATAAATAAATATGCAACTTAAATAGAAATAAGATAGATAAACAATTATACAACTTAAAAAGAAATTAGATCATGAAATAATGTGCAAGACTCACTAAAAAAGACTAATGTTACTGAAGATTGAACAAGATTATAAGTACTTGACGAGCAGCCAGTCATCATTAACTCAAAATTGCTACTATATCTATACAAACATTGTTTTAAAAAAAATGATAGTAAGAAATAAATTGTGTTGTGAGCTCGGGGTTCGAAAGGACTGATGCCAATATATAAGAACAATAAAAAGGCTTTATTCACTATAAACAGTGCAATACGATCACAAATATCTTCTGAAAATTACAAGATATTCAGTAATCTTCAAATCCAATAAAAGCGCAGCAAAATTTCTCACAGAAACAATGCGTTCAATACGACGTATCAACGACAAAATCGATCCGAGTAACACAGTTCTCAATGCAAAGCCTCTCGTATGAATTCAATCGCAGTTGACAGACAACTAACTAACTGAACTGATGGAGGTCCTTATATAGGTTTCAGAGATCTTTCCAGATTATTCCAGAGCCTTCAGATGCAAGAAATTACCAGAAGGTCCTTCAACTCTCGATAGAGTACTCCAAACGTGAAAGGATCCCAATGTAAATGTATAAGGGGGGGTTGCACAAAAAGTCTCCAAATCCGTCGCCAACTTGGCGACATTTGGCGATATATCGCCAAATTTGGCGACAAAAATAAGTCGCCAAAACCATCGCCAACTTGGCGATAAACCCATTCCTTGGCGATTTTTCCATAGACTTCTTATAAAGATGAGGGTGTAAGGTTGTTTTTCTTGCAAAGCATCTGAGGCCTTTAGCATTGAGTTACATGATGCTCAATAGGAAATACATTAATAATACTGCAATTTTCACAATAATAAAATAAAATAAATTTAAACAAATGGAATATTTACAAATATATACAAAATTCATAACATTGCCCCCCTCTCAAGGACTGCACGTCCCGGGCAGTTCAACCTTTGATCGGAAAGCAAACCCGTTGCCAACAAATGCTATACTATTCAAAACACTTAAAGCAAACATGCAAAATAACCATTAAAGACATTCATAATGCTGAATTATACAAAATATACACTTAAATTAAATTAAAGCATAGACATCATTACATACAAGTATTTAAATAATAATAACATTAATAATGATAATGCTAAGCAAAAGAAATTATTACATTAACTTATATACAAGACTATGGTCATACTAATTTACATTATTTACATTACACTATTTACAATCAATGCACTATACCATATGAACTATGTACTATGGCCATAGTATGGAGCTAGCCTGTCGTAATGAACGACTCTAGGCTTCGAACTTGGTGACTTTCGGATCCGAATTACGACATCGTTCAGTCTGTTTAGGACTGTATAAGGACCGTCCCAGTGCGATTGCAGTTTGGGAGAAAGTCCTTTACGTCGAGTCGGATTATAAAACCAAACCTTGTCACCTTCTTTGAATTGATGTCCCGTGGCTTTCGTGTCGTACCTGGTCTTCATCTTCTCCGTCTGTATATTGATCCGCTCTCGAGCCAAGTTGTGGACGTCTTCAAATCGAGCCAGGAGATTCTGCACGTATCCCTCTGGCGATGAAGGCGCATCTGGAGGGCGACCAAAAATCAGATCACAAGGTAGACGAAGATCACGACCGAAAAGCATCTGAGACGGGTAGAGTTGCAAAAAACCCACAGTTTTTGAGGGACGGGAATAAACCCGGGAATTTTTGGAAATAAACCCGGAATTTTGGGGAATATTGGAAATTTTGAAGGAGTTTTGAAAGTAAACAAAACTAGTCATTTTCAATTTATTTATTTTAAAGAAATTTCAGGGTCTTGCGATGTTGGAGAACCCCTGTACAAACTTTCTGTAATAAGTGCATAGTCCCAGAAAGCTTCGCAACTGATGGACGTTTTCCGGACGCTTCCAGTTCTTTACTGCAGACACTTTTTCAGGATCGGTTCGAACACCTTCAGCTGAGATGATGTGTCCTAAATAATTTACTTCGCGTTGGAAGAACTTGCATTTCAGAGGGTTCAGCTTTAAATTCGCCGCTCTTAGCTTCGTTAACACTTTTCGAATATTTCCAAGATGTTCTTTAAACGTGCGGCCACCAATGATGACGTCATCTAGGTAGATGAGACAAGCTTCAAAAGTCAGGCCTTTTAACACTGTCTCCATGAGGCGCTCGAACGTTGCTGGAGCATTGCAGAGCCCGAACGGCATAACTTTAAATTGCTAAAGTCCTTGTCCAGTAGTAAATGCGGTCTTCTCTTTGTCATCAGGATGGATCTCTACTTGCCAATATCCACTCTTCAAATCCAGCGTGGAAAACCATTTATGTCCTGAAAGAGTATGTAGCGTGTCGTCTATTCTTGGTAGAGGATAGCTGTCCTTCTTCGTGATATCATTAAGTTTACGATAATCCACACAAAATCTTGTGGAGCCATCTTTCTTTCGGACCAACACGATGGGAGAGGCCCACGGACTTGATGACGGTTCGATGATGTCACTATCCTGCATCTCTTGTAAGAGCTTAGAAACCTCTTCTTGTTTAGCGAACGGCAAACGTCTGGGATGCTGTTTAATCGGTGGATGGCCGGCAGTATCAATTCTATGCCGTGTCAGTGAAGTGCGACCAATATCACTCCCGTTTTGAGAAAACACATCCTTAAATTCCTGGAACAGTCTTTCTGCGGCATGTCTCTGTTCAGGAGATAAATTTTCATTTCGTCCAATTTCAGGTGTTAAACTTGTAGGCGGCTCCGACAACGTCAAGCTCGGGTCTTTGCAAACACAGGTGACTGGAGCACAAGTTGCAAGCACTTCACCCTTCTGGATAATTCTAGATTTTTCACTTACGTTCGCAATTCTCACAGGTATGACATCTCTCGACAGATCTACCAGTGCTGATGCTATTAGCACTCCCTTTGGGCTCTTCTCAGGATATCCAGTCAAGCCATACTGGAAAATTCTTTCGTTTCCAGTTACTCCAGGTATCATCATTTCGGTTCGAGGAGGGATGGTAACATCTGCCTTGGCTGTGATCCGTTGAATGGACCCGGACTCATTTCCAAGTTTGAAAATAGTGACATCTTCTTGAGCAGAGCGTAACTCATTATTCTTAAAATCCAGTGTAAATCCATGCTCTTTTAAAAAGTCCAGTCCTAGTATGAAAGGATCTGAAATATCGGCCACATAGACTGTATGATGGTAAGCGGCGTTCCCAAACTTTATTTTCAGCGTCATTCTTCCAAATATGTCGATCTTATCTCCTGTCACAGTTTGAAGGATAACACGTGGCGGGGGTACAGGAGAGTTTTTCTTTCAGCCGCTGAGCTAGATCTTTCCGAATGATGGTCACATTGGCTCCTGTATCGATGATCATATTACAGGGCAAATCATTCACGCTTCCGACTAGAAAAACTCCGTTCTCGCTGCAACTTCTTGCAGAAATTTCACATACTTGAAAATGGGGCTTCTCAAAATCTGGCAACCTCCGCCCCGCAAGATGGCCATTAATCAGTTTTCCTGCTCCTCCTTTAGCGGGAGAGATATTACCTTCGGTGCTGGGTCGTCTTGGGCAGTCGATTTGGATATGGCCTTCTCCACCGCATTTCCAGCACTTGATCTTCCTGTAAGGTTTGTTGGCCATTAAGGAGTTCATCTTTCTCATTATGTCATTCATCTGCTTCTGTAAGCGCTCCACAGCTCTATCCGACGTCTCAGGCAGGTTGGCTGCTCGCACAAAGTGTCGATCTTTCCTAGTAGCTTGCTTGGCTGCCTCGAATTTCAGAGCGTAAACCAAAGCCCCTTTTAAATCATTGAGATCTGCAATCCGGAGTGCTGTCTGGATCTCAGGGTCACGCACACCATCGATAAAATGTTGCAGAGCTAAACTTTCTCTAATTTCAGTCGGACAGCCAGGATAAGCAAGATGGGAAAGTCTCTCGACATCCGTAGCAAGCTCTTGCAGGGATTCAGTGGATTTCTGCTGTCGAGATTTGAGCTGGAGTCTGCTATATTCCTTCATGCATTTCTCGCCAAAGCGCAATTCTAAGGCACTGAGGAGCGTTTCAAAATCCAGCGGTTCATTTGCAGGCAAAGTCTGTAGGACGTCGGCAGCATCAGCTCGTAGAGAAGCAGCTAACTGGCAAGCCTTTGTCTGGGAATCCCATCCATTGGCGTCCGCTACGATCCCAAATTGTGTCTTAAAAACTGTCCATGAGGATTTTCCGTCATAGGTCGAGAGTTTAATACAGGAACGAGGAAGCATAGATTGATACTTGACATCTTCGGTATAGCTTCCGGCAGTTATCTTCTGTTTCTTGACTTTTTTCAAATCTTTTTTTTACATTCTCTATGCTTTCTTCGACGGTCTTGGCGATCTTTTGAACTTTTTCTTCTACTCTTTCTTCAACGGTCTCGGCGATCTTTTGAACTTTTTCTTCTACTCTTTCTTCTACGGTACTGGCTGTCCTTTGAATTTCTTCTACCTTTCCTTTTCTGTATTTGAAATGCATACTAAACTTTAACCCGAAATTTCTCGAAAACTAAAGCCCATTTGAAGGAACCCTTTCACCTGAATAGTTAGGGGTATGACCCCTACAACATACTTTAAAATCATCAAAATCTGTGCGTATCATGTTTGGCGGTCCCCTTGTAATCAGTGTCGTTTGAACATACAGCAAGAAATATACTTTTATTTATATATCATGAAATACATTACCAGCACCGGGTACACAAAATGTAGCTACATAAAAGTTAAAAAAAGTATAATTATCAGAATTTAATTAAAAAATAAATTATAGCTTTTTTTTTTCTTTTTACCCAATAATGTTTCCAATTGGGGGAAAAAAATTATAGTGCCCTTATTGGTTTAGAAGCTCAAAATACTACTATATTAGTATAATAAACTTCATCTTATTTAACTGCAGTTTTTTTTTCTGTTTTTCTTTGGATTTAATTAAGCAAAGAAAACCTTTTAGAAAAAGTGTTATCCAGTGCCTCTGAACTTCCACAATGTCTGCGCTGCGCCACTGGTTCTTATTATATGTTAGAAGTTGTTTTTATCACAGATTAATAAATGCACTTTTTATTGAAAATTAAGAGGTGTAGGAATATGTCTAAAAAAATTAGTTTACACAATTGCCTTGCTTTTCTTCTCACTTTATCTAGTAGTATATTTCAGTTATTCGGATAAAATAAAACCTTACTCTTGACAAATAAGGGGCCATTCAAGTATTATGTAAGTATATATTTAAGTAATTCTGTACCCCTCCTCCCTCCTCTTGTAAGAAAAAATAAGCAAATGCTAGATCCCTCCCTTTTAACAGAAAATAAAAGCAGACCCTGCCCCCGCCCACTTAATGCTTACATAATACTTGAAAGGCCCCTAGCACATACAGTTTGTCTTTTGATTTATTGATTGCATTTCTCCTTATAATATATTTAAATTAGATATATACTTAATACTGAGAAAATACTTTCATATTGTTGCAGATAATATTTATTGAACAGCTTACAGCATGCGTTCGTCATCACTATATTTGTAACAACAATCTTACCGTTAAGTCGAGTTGTTCAGTTACTTTAATAATGCAGGATATTACAATAGGTCATTTCGATAGATGACAACGAGTCACGTGAGTCCATGTTTTTGACGTCATCTTCGGTAATGGAGGCTAAGGCTCCTATATAAAGGGCTGACTCACGCCTCCATTTAGTTGCTCAAGCGGTCGCCTGACTTGGCGTCTTATCGCGTCATCATATAGATGGCGAGTGAATTTAGTTACTTAATCACAAGCAAAAATATAAAAATAAATAGCTAAGATACTTAACAGCTCCATACATTAAAAAGTTTAAAAAAACAACAAAAAAAAAAAAACATGTAATTGCTTTTGTATAATAATATATTAAAATTAAAAATTCATTTTCATCAATTAACATTTATTGCTTTACTTTACATGAATAATTAAGAATGGCAATATAAATTTAACTAATTCTAAATTTGATTTAATGTGAAAATATATATTCACATGCATTGGACTCTTATATTTTTATTACTTTCAGTATGAAGTTAAATTGTGATATAATTTGTTATTAATAAAAGAGTCTTAAAATGCTGATCTTCTAAGGAATAAATTTCGTATCGTTTAGTTTTTACAATTTAATCGCATGTAAAATAATCCTTATTAAAAAAATAATAATAATAAAGATGAAGAATGAGAACCTTCCGCGTTTCAAATAATTTCTGTTTTCTTTTAATGTTATCTCAATCTCTCTCAATCCCCCCCCCCCTCCCATCCCTACAATCCAAAAATTTCAACCAACTCAGTACGTAAAAGTTAAAAATTTGTAAAACTTTTTTTTTTGTCTACTCATTTATTAGTACTTTATTGCAACAATAAATAACCAATTATTTAAATTCCCCCTTTTCGAAATTACCGATCTCGCCTCCTCCTCTCTGTTCTCACATCCAAAGAAACTACTTTCTGACATAGTTCTGAATTCCTTTTTGTTCAAAAACACATGAAAATAGCAGATGTTCTTAAGATTTTTCAGAAAATACTGTCAAAGTGGACGGTTTGAATCGAATTCCCGACGCGGCAGCGCGAGAAAGGGAGAAGCTTGTCGTCACGTGACAATGATCGCTTATTACTCGATAAGTAATTTATTTGTCAAAAACTAGAAAACGCTATTCGATTCCAAATCGCTTCAATAGTCAGTTCTGCCAATTTTATTCCTTTTCGTTTAAAAATGAGTCAGAAAATATGTCAAAGTTTTGCGCTCTTGAGCAGGGAATTTGAAAACCACATTAAACAGAAACCTTTCAACTAAAAATGTGTAGAAAATTCCATATAGTGAAAACGTCAAATTCACCTTCTTAAACTTGAAAAAATACAATGCAAACACATTGATAAAAAATTATTTGCTATTATATAAAAACAAGGTATAGTTTTTCGACTGTTTTTTTATCCTCTGATGATGGCTAATGTTTAGCCAAAAGCGCTTAGGTATTTTACATCTGATTTTACATCATAAATTGCTTTAATGCTTTAAAACTGTGTTTTTAGCATTTGCACCTATTATAGTACCAAATAAATTTTTATCAGTGTGTTTGCATTGTGTTTTTTCAAAATTCTTTAATTTAAAAAAAATTCTTCCCTATCTGTAATTCTACAATAATAGTAAATAAATAAGGAATCGTCAAAATTTCCCCTTCCCGCCATAAAAAATCTGCCCCCCCCCCCCCAGCTCCATCTTCGGCAGCTGATGAAATTAAAAATCTCTAATTTTCTTTTCTTATGTGTTTGTTACTTTTTTCAAACAAGATATATGATATATATGATCATTTCAATCATGCCCCCCCCCCTACTCTCAACTTTCAGCTTTTCTCCTTTTGACCCCCTCCCCACCCCTTTCCGCACGCAAAATTCAAAGTGTAAAGTGTAAAATCTTTAAATTTCTATTAAAGAAAGTCCCTTTTCTACACTTTTTAACAACAGTAAAGGAATTTAACTATCTGAATACCCCCCCACCACCACCACCTATCCAAAAAATAAATAAGGTGGAGTTTCTAGACATGGGAGGTGAATATGATTTTTTTCTCTCTCTTTAACAATTGGACTTTCCTCACGTGTCTTGCAATATACCATATCGGACTCGAAGAACCAGTTTATTGTATACAAGTGATTTGTTTGGCGTGGCATTTGGCGAAATTCTTCAATCCTGATTTATTCTTCTAGCATTTATAGACAAATTATTCCGCCTTTCTTCCCTTATAGGCCATTCCAGTAGATGGCAACGAGTCACGTGAGTCCATGTTTTTTCCATGTTTTTGACGTCATCTCCGGTAATGGAGATGGCGATTTGGTGTTTTTATTGGCGTTCTTCTGGTAACCTCGTATAACGGAAGTTTGAAATGTTTATTTTTGTTGAGATACACATATGAAACATGATAAAAATAATAACACCAGTTTTACAACTTATAAGAAACATTATATAAGATAATATATTTAAGAATATTATCTTAATTTACATTACAAGTTATCACCGAAATATTTACTAAATATTATAATGAATAAAAAGGTTTTTGTGCAGCTATAATCATATATATATATATATATATAAATGATTTTTCACACAAGAATTTTTATAAAGCAAATGAAAATTTTCATTTACGATTATTTTCCATGTTGCAAACAGAAACTCTCATATATTCACAAAATCGTATTTAATATAAACGCATTTTAAGAAGATTCAAACACATTTGAGTAGTAGTTAATAAAAGTGTGAAGGAGTCTTTATAAATATTATTATTTGTAAATTTTGCTTTCTTTGTAATTTCTGCTTTTGTACATAAATTGTTTTATTCACTGTTAATATTTAAATTTCTTATTAATTCTTCATTTTTACTAATTAGAATGTATCAAATTATTAAATCTGTGCTTAAAACGTATGATATAGTTTAACAAATTCAGGATACTTTAAATTCATTAGCAACATTCATAAATCAATATATGCCTACAAACTAGAGCTGTACTGAGTACTCAGCTAAGTTTTGGCGGAGTTTTTTTTTTTTTAAAGCATTATTGTCATTGTCATTATTGAATACCCCTTCCCTCTAAAAAACAAGTTTTCAAACTATTCTTTGTAAAAATGAATAACATGAACTGGCTTTCTTTTTAAATTTCATTTCTTAATTTGCAATTTAAAAACAGATAATAAAGAATTTTTTTTTTCATTTCTAATACTTATTTTTGTAAGTCAAACAAAATAAGTAGATTTTTTTTTTTTTAGTCTAACATTGGGACAAAAAATTAAATGTTAATTGAATCATGTTAATTTAAGATTTTTGTGAAAAATCAAAGAATAAAGTGCATTAATATATTTATCTGTAATAAATAAAATGCTTGAATGTTAAACTTGTAGAAAGCTTTTGATCATCATTTCAATATTCTCCCTGCACCTTAATATTTATATGTAAACGATTAATGCTTATTTATTCCTTGCATTTTATTAAAACAGGGATTGAAAGTTCTAAAAGTCAAAAGAGTCATTAATACAACTTATTTATAATTTATGTATATATAACTCTAATGAAAAGGCAAATTTTCAATTGTAAACAAGATAGAAAGAATGACTTTAACAAAACCTGCAAGAAATTCAACTTAAAAAAATGTATCAAGTGCCAGAGCTGTTTATACAGAGAAACTTTCCATGAATTACAGAAACTTTCAAAATGTTATCTGTTTCAGGGGTCGATACAGGAAAGGTTTGGGGCCTATTTAGGGACCCTTCACAAAAATCAATTTAATAAAATAGACCCCTTCACAAATATCAGTTTGATAAAATGGGCCCCTTGACAAAAATCAATTTGATAAAATGGTAGCCTTCACAAAATTCTATTCCACAAAAACTTACTATTTATTTATTATTTTGTGATGTTTTAAAATGTGTAATTTGTAAACAAACAAGTTCACCAGTGGAAAACTTAAGCAAAAGGATTTAAAAAAGTTTTTGTTTATAAATGTTTGTTTCGAATTTGATTAACTGGATTTCACCTTTCATTACAAAATGTTATTTTTCAGAAAAATATAATAAATTTCACAAAAATAACCTTTATTTTTCACAAAATGGGCCCCCAAGAAAAAAAAACTGCATCGACCTTCATTGGTATTTTAACATTAATATTATCTTTCATATGCAAAATGCAATATTTAAAATATTTTTCAACAGTTAAATCTTATTTCAATGTTATTATTATCTCTCTCTCTCTCTCTCTTTTTTTTTTTTTTTAATTGTTATATTAAGGTTGTTCATTCTCAAATTCAAACAGTCTACTTTATGACATATTTTTTAATTCATTTTTGTTCGTAAATTGGCAATTATTGTTATTCAGAAACTTCTGTAATTAAAACATGTTTTCCATTTTGTTGGTAAACGCAAAAGATTTTTCAGAAAATACTGTCAAAGATACCATTTTGAACCGGATTTCTGTACGTGACAGCCAAAGAAAGTATAAAACATGCCGTGACATGAAACGAATCGCTTGTAACTCAATAAGTAATTTATTTATAAAAAATGGAAAACTCATTTTAATTCCAGATTGCTTCCATGGTCAGGCCTGCCAATTTTATGTCTTTGCATTTAAAAATGAATTAGAAACTGTGTCAGAAAGTTTCGCACTATTGAGCAGATTAGAAATACAAAAATATTTATTAACAAAAGCAGTCTGATTTAGTAGGAGTAGGAAATTACATATCTGAAATAAAGAATTTTTTACACTTGTTTGTTATAAAGGAACACACAACCAATTTTTTCAATATTTATGCAATTTATTTACTTATACAGAAGTCTTATCTGTTATTATATACATACAGAAGTAATTTGCCTAATGTAAATCAGAAGCAGTTTTTTAATACATTTCATGAACAGGCGTACTAGTTCATTGGTTCCACCACATTTCAAAACAATGATCTTCATCGCAGATTCTTACAAATTTTTAGAGTAGATTGATTTAGAAATAGTGGTAGAAAAAATAATAAAATCTGCCAGTGGCAGGTTTGTTTATATACCTTAGCTATTAAATTAAAATTAATGCATTATTAATCAGTAATTAAATTTCAAATCTTCTTCTTGACTGAGTTTCTGTGTATTCAACTTAAAAAGTGTAATTAATGAATAAACAATTTGAATAATAATACACAAATAAAATAAAATAAAAATATTTTATTCTTCAATATTTTACCAAAACACATGAAAGTAACTATATATATATATGTTAAAATTTATTCAACCCATATGACTTAAAATAGTTAAACACTGACGGCCGTATTCACCAACGCGGGTTAACTCCCGAGTCAGTGTTAAATGCTGGGTTATCTCAAAATCGGTATTCACCAAGCTAAATTTGAGAGTTAACACGGGTTTTAACCCCATGTTTTTAATCCCCCAAAATCGGAGAGTTAACTCTCGGATTGCCGGTGAACGTAGGTTAACGCATGCGTAGTAACTTATAAACAAACAAAATGGATGCCGCTGCTGGTTAAAATCTTATCTCATCGTATGAAAAATTTAAAATGAGAAATAAAAATACACTTTGAGTGTTTGTCCATGGCTATGCTATGGATACAAAATCTACTTTGATTAGTATAAATTCGACTGTAATTTCAAGGCCAAATAATGCCAAACTTTGATTTATTTTCATTAATAAACATACAAATCGACAGGTGTTTACAAGTCGAGAATGAAGCTGAATTTTTATCAGATATTAGAATTTCATTTCATAATGCTTGGATTACAAATGCATTTTCTGCTTTCAAGACCTTTTTGTTTTTTTTTTGGGGGGGGGAGGTTAAATAGTCTGAATAAATGATTTTCACATTATAGAAAAATAGAAGTTTGTATTTTTTATTACTTGTTTTATTTTCTAATAAACACACATTAGAATAGTTCTTCAAGTAAGTACCCTGTCAATTGTTTTAATTGTTACTTTTTTATAGTAAGTCCTTTAAATTTTTATTTGAGAAAATTAATCTGCAGTAATAGATTTTTGTAAAAAGTCAGTATACATTATGCATACTTATATTTAACTTAAGCTAGCTCTTGCTAAGATTGAAATCTTGCCAAGAATATCTCAGACTGAGATATATGTTGTAAGAGCAAAATTTATAATTTGTTGAGACAATACACTTGAAATAATCAAAATTGTTTCATATTGTGTTCAAAAAAATTTCAGTTTTGAAATAGGCAATTTCAAAATTGCTCACTATGTTTGAATAAATTTAGTTTAGTGCTAGTCATCTTTCTTGGCCATTATATTTCAGGCAATAGATATAAATGCGGATAGATTTTAGATGTGCATTTAGTATAGTATAATAACAAACCAAAATAACAAAAACTTATTTAGCAAATAATATATATTTAGAGTATTTATTCTCTCTATATATAATTTATATACTCATAGTAATTCAGATTTAATTGTTTTGACGTAATTTTGTTGATTCTTTGATGTTGATAAAATGTTTTGATTGAAAAAAAAAGCAGCAGATTGTTTCTATAATTAGAAATCTTCCTAGAATTAGCACCTAGAGTGGTTGCTTCTATGAGGAAAAATAAAATACTTGCCTTGGAATATCATCGTTACAATACAGGAATTTCTACTTTTTTGTAAAATGGGGGGGGGGGGGGGAGGTTAAAACTAGAATGATGAAAAAACCTTGCATTTTAAAAGTAGCTTTCATTTACGATTTCACATACCTAATAGTTCTGGATTGTACAGATAATATCATAGGGATATCTATAATTGAAAATATGAGTAATGTTCTTTTCAATGTTTGTGAAGTAGATTTATCAAATAGAAAACAAATCATGACTATATTCTTAAACAAGATTGCTGCATCCAGTGTTTTTTTTCCCCTTTTTTTTATGGGAGCGAAGCGCATGCATTATTTTGAATTATAATGATATACATGCTACATGTATTATATTGAATTTTAATGATTCGGGTAGCATTGAGTTTCAAGTATTTTTAAGATTCTTATGCAATAAATTTGCTGTATTCAGTTATTTTTTATTTATTTTATTCTTATGTTTATTCTAATAGCAGCGAATCGCTCATACATACTTTATAGTGATAGTGGCATTTCCGAATTTCATGTATTTTAGTATATTGCAACTTCACAATTACTGATTTATTTCTGTTTACATTATATTATTTACATACCTCTCATTAAATTTTTCATACAAGTTATTTATAATGATTAGCAGTGTCAGATCGCATACTACATCAATAACAAAGTTTGTTTTAAAAAACATATTCTTAATTTTTAAAATCTTTATAGTTTTTTTTGCATCTTAGAACTGTAATACAGTTAAACCTCGACATCCTTAATGTTAGAGGAAGAGAAACAAATTTAAGTTATCAAGATTTAACGGGACAACAACAGTTGTAAAACCCTATGGAGAATGATTGAAGTTGATGTACATTTACCTTGGAAACTACTGAAACGATTCTAATAATTTTTTGACATTATAATTATCAATATTTTGATCATGTTTTTCTTGCAAATAAATTATTTTTTACTAATGTTAATTTTTAAAAAATCTAGAAATGGTTTTGTTTGCAAAATTGCATATCTATTGCCCTTTTTAATTTTTATTTCTTGCCAAGTGATCAATTTATAGTTTTGCTATTGCCAAAACTGCTATTAAAAGTTATTGAAATCACTTCAGTAATTCCTGTAGAAAGGGGTACTTTAATATCAGCTGTTATTAATAGGATTTCACTAGTGTTGTTGCCCCCTTACTAAAATAAATTTTAGAGTATTGGTGCATAAAAAATTGTACTTGAAATACACTAAGAAAACTATGAAGTAGAATCAATGCTTAATTTTTAATATGTTAAATTAAAACCAAAGCATGCCATGATATGAGCAATGTCAATATCAGACACATTATTGGCACCATCAGTTATCCCTAATAATGCACTGGTGTTAAATTAAAAAAAAAAAAAATAATAATTTTTTTTCTCCATGTGCCAAGCATACTTGCAGTGGCATTGCAAATAATAAAAATTTTATTTTTAAATAATAAAAATGTAAATTTAGTAAAATAAAAAAAAAAACTTAATGACATTAAACATCTCTGAGAAAATACAGTTTTCTTAATAACAGAAAATTATCATGTGACAAACTTCTATATAATTAAAATTGAAAAATCTTTCTACATAAATGGTCTTCAAACTCAGGAGTGAGAACAGCCAAATCCAAAAAGGAATGAAATTTTTTGTTTTGCTTCCCCTTGTTGATGAGCAGAAAAGTGAAATGAAAATTTGAAAGAAGGATTTAGATAACTGAATCACTTGTACATTTTTATTGATCCATTATTTATCATTACATTTTTTTTTTTTTGTTAAGTTGCTTTAGAGATTTTAAACTTTTTGTGTTCAGGAAAAAAAGTCAAAGCAGAAATTTTGGAGGGGGAGGGCACAGTCACAGGGGTCATGACACCTTTCAGAATGAAGAAAATTTCTAAAGAATAATGTATTTTTAAAATGCAGACATACATTAACAGTTCTTTCATTTTTCAACAACGGAGCATTTTTTAAAACACTCACAAAGTCATTTTCATAAGGAAATGCATGATATTTGTAATATTACTCTTTAAAAACTTACTCAAATCCAAAGTAGCTACTTTCTGAAAGTTATTTTTAATTTCAGATGCAGGATATTTGGAAGTGCTCTTATTCACAAAGTATGTAACTGAATAGCAATTTCAGTTTTTTGAAAAATGCAAAGATCTTGCAGAAAATGCTGTCAAATTTGGTGTTCTAAACCCAATTTCTAGACACAACAGCCTGAGAAGAGTCGTCATGGGACAATCTCTTAAAACTCAAGATGCAATCTATTTATTAAAAAATGAAAAATGCTATTAAATTTCAAATCACTGAAATTGTTATGCCTACCAATTGCATACTTTTATATTTAAAAATGAGTCAGAAAATTTTTGCATTTGTTTGGAAGGGAAAATATTTTTTAGCGTCACCTTACTTACCAATGAATAAAACAACACTTTTGATTTTCATATTGGGTCGTTCTACAAAAAAATTTACTTTTTGAGTGTAAATGGTTCAATAATTTTTTTATATTAATACACATAATTCCTATTTCATTACTTTTAAGATTTATATATAAGATGTCATATAGTCTTCTCATTACTTTGATACTTCATTTCTTTTCTAAAGTTTAAGGGGATAATTTCCTTAATAAAATTGTAATGAAGGATACAAATACATAATGTTTTATTTATAATGCCATGCTTAGGATAAAATGAGAAACTCGAAGTAAATATCTAAGAGCTTTATCAAAAATCTGGTTTTACTCATTGGTACGCAAGGTGACTCTCTAGAAAGCTTTATGTATATAAATTATAAAATTATTTTCAATAAATAAATTATGCTTGCTTTTTAAATCAGAAATGGAGATACACAAAGTTCATGACTATTTCTAGTTCAGTGAGAATATTTCAAAATTAATGGCAAGCATCAAAGTGCATATTCATAGCTAATACCAGAAATTTTAAAAGAATGTCTCCAGCCTCAGAATATTCTCTCCAGGTGATGAATGCTACTATATGTTGGAAATTAGTGCATAGAATTTTGTTGTAATGGAAGATACAAGAAAAACTTGTTACAATTCAAACATAATTTAGAAAAATTTAATTTATGAATAAAATATTTAGGGGAAAAATACATTATTAAATGAATATATATTTATTACATTTACAAAATAAAGGATGATGCTAATAAAAAAAGAATGTAACATGTAATGGGGATATATAAGTATATGTCTATTCCTTGAGCAAAGCTGAAAATTCTGTTAAAATGAAATGTTGGCATTCCTCGAGAAAATCTTTATGCATGAAAATTCAATTAATGTGATCAGTTAAAATGATTCTAACAAAATTTCATTACAGCCTAGGCTGGCTCTAAGTTTTGGCACAAACTAGAGCCAGTTTTGTATTAAGGAGCAGCTCACAATGATAGTTATAAATTATTCTTTTTCTTTTCATGTGTAAAAGATTATAAAGGGGTGCTAATAAAAGAAAAATTAGGGTGCCATACACCCTAGAGTCAGCTTTGATTACATACAACGAAAAAATTTTGTGGTCCCAACCATTGTAACAGGATTTGCCTGTATAATAGAATGTGAGCATTGACATCAGAAAAAACATTCTGGTACTTTTACGCTAGCCGAGAGCAAATCTCGCCAATAGCATTTTTTTCCCTTCTCACCAATAGTAGCTTCTATTTTTTGTATATGTAAAGTAGAAACAATGCTTCAATGTTTTCATAATTTTTTTTTATTTATTTATGATATTATTTCTTTTAACATTTTTTTTTTTTTTTTTTTTTTTTTTTTATATATAAATGAAATGTATTAAAGACGTATTTTAAATGTATGTGCCTTTAATGTATAAATTTGAAATAAAATGGGTGAAAGGTTTATATTTTAAATGCAGTATAAATGATGGTGATTTATCACCCGTGCCCAGCTAACATAAAATTACCAATATTAACTGCACAAAAACACCATTCTCAATTAATCACCAGGCTGAAAATTCCGAGAAACGCTGGTTTTTCTTATGTACTAGCAATTCTGAAAATTGAGAATATAGACATGAAGGAACAGATGTCGCAGACACAACGAGATTGGCGCTGTTTTATTTTGGTGCTCCATAATTTTATTTAACATACACATTATTTTTATTTAACACACATATTATTTTTATTCATCACACACATTTAATTTTATTTATCCGTTATTTTTATAATATTTTATTTATTTACACACACATTTATTTTTATTATATAACTACAGGTTGCCACATGAAACAAAAATCGCTAAGTTTTTTGTTTCATGCTTTTTTTTTATTGGTGTGGTAACATCAAACAAAAAATTGACATTTTTGTGTCAAACGAAACCTTGGTGCGTCTGTGACCGATATGAAATAAGTTAAACTAAAAATTGTTTGTTATAATCCCATGCAGGACAATGTTTAAATATATCAACATAAAAGCACTACAGAAGGCTAACAATGAAGGAATATTAATCTTATATATATATTTTTTATTATTATTATCGGGTATTTAAAATAATTAGGACCATAACTAAAATAAAATTATCAAGGGAAGCTGTCCTGTTGAACACCCTGTTTAAAATAATTTTAAAATAGAGTGATACCTTGATTAACGAACATAATTCATTCTAGAATTGCATTTGTAAGCCAAAATGTTCATTTGCCAAAACTGATTTTTCATTCAATTAAAATGTGCTACATTATGTTACAGCATGTATATATATATATTATATATAAAAAAAATGTAAGCCAAATCAGTGTACCTTAGCCAAGTAAAAAAAAACAAAGTGATCATTAGCCGAGGTATCACTGCACATGAACATAAAAAAAGAATGAATTAAAAGAAATGTTACATAAGGGATAGAGCAACATCCCCCCCCCCCCAAAAAAAAAAAAAAAATAATAATTAGTTCTCTCTTAATGTTAAATTATTTTAAGTCTCTTGAGAATAATATTTTTTCTCAAAATTATGAGAGATACAAAAATTTAATGAAATTTCTATATTCACATACAAATATTTACCATTACACAAACATACTATATGATCAAGCAATTTAAATTTATTAAAACTGAAATAAAATGGAAAGATAATGTTTTTGATTACCTCAATTGACTTGATGCAAAATGTTCATTCATCATCGATCACTGGTATGTCTTTAACGATAACTGTGAGTAGTGAAGTACCTATCATGTTGATAGCAGACACCAGGACACTGCTCGCACTACCATTGCTGTCATCCATGTTCATCAGCAATGTTTGAAAGAGTATTGCCTGCGTATACAATGTAACTTAACAGATACACAGCAAGCAATACTCGTTCAACCAATAAAAGTTCAGTTAAAAAACTGTTTCTGTAAAAAGAAAATATTCAATAAGTTTTAATTACGTAAATTTAAAATAGAAGCATTTTATAAATGTTTAAAAACAAACAATAAATAAATATACTTAAAATATCAACATGAGATCTCAAAATGATGATAATTTGAAGGTCTCTAAAGCAGTTTTCATTAAATTAAAATTCCATAAAAGATATTTACATTTTGGAAAACTCAAAAAATGTTAAAATATTAATGTTCATGAATGAAAAATACTTTCCTTGTAAGTCATAAAAATAGTTTTAAAATCTTACCTAAATTTTTTTACAAATGAAGAAATAATAGTGGCTTTATTATTATTTTTTTTTATCAGTTAGTATTTGGAGGTGCATTGCACTATTCTATTACTATCACACATCTTGAAGACAATCAGGTTAACTGTAACCAAGCTCACACAATAATAATAGCCTTTTTGTTAAGGGGAGGGGGAGGGCAGAACATAGTATCAATTTACAAAATTATTGCTGGAAAATTGCCTAAGTTTTGTTAGTATTCCTATTTTCTTGGTTGAAAAAGTGTAGAAACCTAAATTGCTTAATATTTATCAGAACATAACCATCTCTAAAATGAGCAGGATACTTTCTTATCTGAATAAAGTACACATTCTTCAAGAAATTGTTTGACTTGTATTATCAATAAACAAACTGATTCAAAGTTATTGTTTACTTTAAAATATATTAAGATAGATGAGCATTCATACAGTCAATCACTATTTTTTTGGTTTATTGAATAATTCTACAAGAATATGATTTATCAATGATCAATTCATTTGTATAAAGATTTTTTTCCCTTAATGTGAATAATCACAACTATTATATTCAATAAAATTTAGGCTCTTATTAAAAAAAAAAAAAAATCTGCGAGAATTACATTTATCAACTTGTGATACTTAATATTACTGTCTCATGTAAATATGCAGGTATTATAAATTTTTAAACACCTATTATATATAGCCTAACAAAATTAAAAATAGAAAATTTCAACGGAAATAATATATACTACATTGATACTGCAATATTTTTGGATTTTATTATGGCCTGAATAACCAAACAACGTTTAAAAATATCAGGAACATAAAAGAAATCGTTAAAACATCGGTAATAACTCTAACCTGGGGACAGTGTAATCATAATACAACTTATGATGACATTATTATAAAGCATAAAAATCATGCATTTTATAAAAACAAATCATGCTTGTTACTCTAAAGACACTCAATCTGAACAAAAATTTAGTTACATTAAGCTTTAAATTGAAATTAAAATATAAAATAATATAAGAATCCAACATCCTCAAACACTGCAAATCAGTGCTGTAGCTAGAAGTAAACAATAGGGGGTGCTCAAGAAAATGTAGGGGGGGCTCATACTATTTCTCTCTCTCTCTCTGACACATACACACACAAATACGAATATATATGATAAAAGTATTATATAGAAAGGTAAATTAGTGCCTATTCATAGTGTAGGCGCTATGTTTCTTATTAAATTGTTTATAATAACTTTATTTGGTGCTAAGAAATGTAAAAGCTACAGACAGGGATGTAATACCTTCTGGATTATTTTAACCCATTTATGCCTAGCGTGGATGCTTTAGTAAAATGGGAAAAGGTGCATTTCACACCACTTTTTTTTAAATAGAAATTTTGTGTCTTATTTTACCCAAGGCTCCCCAATAAAATAAGACACCAAATTTCTATTTGAAAAAAAGTGGTGTGAAATGCACTTTTTCCCATTTTACTAAAGCGTCCCAAAATTGGGACGCTAGGCATAAATGGTTTAAGGAATACCGTATACCCTCTTCTCAAAAACACTATAGCATATACTTTTTAGGGTATACCCTCTGCCTAAAGCTGCCCTCTGGTTTTTTTTAGTACTACATCACTGGCTGCAGAATGAAAATTTTCAGTGTATAATTATACTAGTGAAATAATAAGTGATGATGTCAAAAAGTAAATAAAAAGCTGTTTCACCTGTTTCAAAAGAGTTGCAACCTTTAATTTTTTTCTGAATATTTCCTGCCCTTCAGGATTCTAAAGTTATGTTATTATATGATAAAAAACATTAGAATAATAAAGGGTGTATTTTGCATTTTAAAATTATTTTTGTGTCTAGTCAAAAGCTAAAACCACTTGTATTTAAATTGGCTATAACTCATTAGAATAACTTTGTTTTATGCTAATAATGGAAAACGCTGCAAAATGAAAAAATTCAGTATATAACTATTGCAAAAGTCAATGTTTGCATCAGCAAAAGGTTGCTAATTCTGAGTATGTGCAGATAGGATGCGTGTCTGTTGAAGCACTTACTTGCAGTTTTTAAACAAATACTACAATTTAGTATTTATGCAAAACTGTAAAGAGCCACCAAAAATAAGTTCAATTTTTGAACTAAGTTTCATTTGGATTTTTGAAACAGAATTTCATTTGGCGGGCTTGGCAACTTTCCCAGGGGGGGCTCAAAAATTTTCAGGGGGTGCTGAGCCCCCCCTAGCTACGGCCCTGCTGCAAATCAAACAATAAATTCGGCAAATCATTATTGAGAAAATAAATATTCCCTTTATGGTACTGCCCTACAAAATATTAAAATTAATAAAAGCATATAAACTGCACGACTACGTGGACAAAGATTAATAAATAAAATATATCGATTTTGAATAGAACGCGTATAACTTATACAATAGCATTTAATTGCAAGACAAAAATAATAATGATAAAGGGCACAGATTGTACTAATTGTTAAAAAAGGGATTGTTAAGAGATATAGCAGCTCAGTTACAATGACTTTAAATAAAAGTGCATGAATACCTACTTTCCCAGTTGTGTGTATAAAATCTATAAAATTAGACAAATCTTATTTTTACATAGCAATTTTTTTTTGCCTAAGATACGAACTTTTTATCCCCACCCACTTAATTATTATATTAAGAGTAACGGGTACCCAGCATCCTTTCTAAAGAAAACTTATCGATCATATTTTAGAAATAAACAATTGATACATATACACTACAGCAAGTATTTAGTAAAATTTAAACCCCAAATTATCCAATAACATCTGTCCTATTATTATATATTGAGCAAATGTTTAATAATATTTAATTTAATAATCCAATAGCCGTATATTTCTATTATCCAGCGCCATTTTTACCATCATGCTAAACACCGTTTATTTCAAAATGATTTCGTGTGGTGCTGCCATCTATAAGTCAAATATCAAAATAAAGCTTCATGAGTAATAAGTTATGTGTTTTATACTATTTTCTTATGCAAAAATAGCTGATTTTTTAAAAAAAAAATTGTGCAAAAAATGTCCAGTTTGTAGCAAATCTAAATATCGTTACTAAACAGTATTTATATTTCACAAAAACACTTAAGGAAATTTTTATTTGCCATAATCTGAATCTAGTGAATTTGGCAACTTTGGCTAGATCTGTTTTCGGAATGAAATTGTGGCAACCTTATCCAAAGGCGGGGTTTATTTTTGCTGTATCTTTTAGTTCCGTTTTCTTTTTATGCTCATGTACTGATAGAAAAAAAAACCTCACACTCTTTTATTTTACTACACTTAATTTATGTAAAGATGGGATTTTGCAATCGATTTTACACTCATTTTTTAATATACTAGAATTATAAAAAAAATATGTTCACTGATGTGTTTCTGATGGTAATACAATATTAAGTTAAAAAGTAGAAAAAATAAATAAAAAAATAATGAGAGTAATGTATTTTTCTAAAAAAAGTACATTTTAATCAATTAGTAGTTTTATTTTAATTAAATTATAATTATGCATTTAGATACCAATTTAGAAATCCTAAAAATAAAGTAATATTCCAATTTTAAATATTGTTTATTATTATTTTTTATTTTTATCATGAAGTGGAGTGATGGAATTAGATGAATATATAATGATTTTCACCATAAACATTGATTGCTTATAAAATATTATTATTATTATTATCATTAGATATCTTTACATTTATAATTTATTCATTTTGGTGAAAAAAAAAGGGGGAGTGAAACTTATTTTTGGATTTTGAATATAATCTCGTAATATTTTATATGTTAATACATTTAAAAATGGTCTTGCCATGGATGTGCTAAAACATATTTTATATCTATCATATCTTTCATATCTATTGTACATCCATGGGTCTTGCACGTGCACTCCTGACAGAAAAAATAACAAAATAAAAAATCATAGTTTAGTTTATTTCATGTTTATGTTCCTGATGAATAAAAAAAAATAAAACGTGGCCTTGGCAGCGAAGCTCACCAATTCATATGTGAAAGACAGCTTTTAGTTTCGTATTTCTTTTTCTTTCTTTCTTTCTACATTGTTTAGTTTATTTCATGTTTATATTCTCCGTTAATAAATAAATAAATAAAATAATATGTAAGAAAATGCGGCCTTGACAGCAGTCTCCAAGCAAGCAAAACACATTTTCTAAAATCTTGTCTCTCCCCAGATTTTGTTCTACGAACACTAATGGAAACCTGTTCAAAAGTGATGAAGCGCGCTCATCTCGAAACGGACTCGGGCTCGATATTTATACCAGTCTTCGTACTCAGGCCAAAACTTAAATTTATATTTATTCACAAACTGATGAAGAGAGAAAAAATTGCTATTTGAGAAACAAGAATGTAGTCTAATTTTCTCTATCCCTTTTCGACGAGTGTAATTCTTCGCCATTAGTTTTTTAATATTGTAATTTTTGCTTTATTAAATCGTCGAAAATTTTAAAATTAATTAAGACACAAATTATTGTAATAAAATATAACTGTTCAAATTCAAAGATTTCGTGCACCTTAAACAATACGTCACGAAGGAGTTAGTGTTTTTGAATCCTTTAAAAATTAGTTTGAAAGGGAATTGAATCCGTTTGAAGTTATTATTACTTCTAGGAGAAGGGCCGAAAATTTATGTATGACAGATTTTTGATATAATTAAAAACTGCCTTAAGGGGGAAGGCGGTTTTAGAAGAAAAAAAATCATAACTTCGTCAATTCCCAAGATTTCAAATCCGCTTAAATTTATTATAAATCCTCTTAATATTATCTAAAACTTTTATATTGACAAGTTTTTTATAGGACCAACTATTATAGCAAAAATAAAATAAAATAAAATAAATAAATAAATAAAAAATAAAAATCCCTGCTGGTTTTGCCTGTACAAAAGTGTTTATTTATTGATGCGTGTTATGCACTAATCTTTGAGACATTTAAGAATTATTCTCCATATCCTGCTGTATTTTATAACACTTTAAATTTTATTATGTAAGCCAGCTGGAGTATTTCTAATTTAGAGTCCCTCTAATTTAGAAATTCATGTTTTATAATTGTTGTTAGGAAAACCCTGTTTTGTTGGTTATTATAGGGTATTTTAAACGTGCTTATCTAAACAAATCCAAATCCATTTTGATTGAAGTTCTATTCTACAATCCCCCCCCCCCCCCCCCAAAAAAAAAAAAGGAAAGAAAATCTATTTTTACAAATAAAATGTTACATTTTCTGTTTCTATGGTGACCCGCTTCCTCACCCTTCAATGTACACCACACATTGCAACATGGTATTTTTGGAAATCAATTTAGTTTCTGCATCTTTCACCAGATCAGGTCAAACCAATAGCGACAGAAAGGATACTTTCGTACATTTTTTTTTTATCTTTACTTTGCTGTTGACATCAGAGATCTCACTGATTGATGAATTTCTCAGTGGTTGGGAAAGAGAAGGCAGGGATAGCTTTGTGGCCACACACACTCCGCGGGATTTTCGTGGTTTCTCTGTCTCATTCTCTCTTCTCTATTGTGAACAGCCGAGCCTAGAGCTACTAAATATATATAGCAGCCTTTTAGCCGAGCCAATGTCGTCTTGTACGGAAATAACTGTCCTGTTGTAAGCGTTTTCATGTTTCATCTTCTTTCCCCTCTGGCGATAATCTCTTTACAAAATGGATGTTTAGCAGTTTGGTACAGGTTTTTGGTACGGGCCGCGAACGGCCAATAAAGCTTTCGTAAGGCTCCGGGCTAATTGTTTAGCTTTTATAACGGACTGGACCGAGTCGAGTTCTGCCTTAGAAATTTTGTTTCGGCAGACCTTTTCCTCCGCCAACCAGAAACATATTTACTGTTTATTCCGGGAAAAAAAAAAGAGCAACACAGTACACTCAAAAGATTAAAAGCACTGCCGCGTTGGCGATTTGGTTCAAAATGCCGACTTTGACAATATTTTCTGAAAGTTCTTCTGCCTTTACCAAAAAATAGAAAACGTCTTTTGATTACATAGTTTCTGAATAAAAACATCTGTCAGTTTCATGTGTTTATGAACAAAAATGAATTCAGAAATGTGCAGTAAGTAGCTCATTTGGATTTGAGAACAACCAGGAGATTCTCAAATGACCTGCTCAACAACACGAAAGTTTTTGATGCATTTTTAAACGCAAAGGTATAAAATTAGCAGGCTATTCAAGCGATTTGAAATCAAAATAAATTTTCCATTTTTTGATAGATAAATTACTTATCAAGTTGTAAACGATTCGTGTAACGCGATAACACTTTTTCCCTTTTCTCGTGCTGCAGTATCGGGAATTCAATTCAGAACGCAGATTTTGACAATATTTTCTGAAAGATCTCCTGACTTTACCAAGCTAGTTGTTTGGGGCCAGCGTAATACTTACCCATCATGGATATGCATAATATAAAATATGAAAATAAAACATGTGTCATTGCAATTCGAATAAAATCGTGGCTTGATGACTTCATAAACTTTAAAACTTCTATCACTGATTTGCATAAAAGAAACATTCATATATCTCCAAAAAAGTTAATCATATTAACTAACAGTTTATTGCGTCGGATTAAGCGTCTCATTTCCAATTAAAATATATCTTTGAATTGAAATTTGGATGAAATACAGGGTCATAACAAATCGAAGAGTGTTGAAAATAGGATTACAAATATCTCGGCAACTCATTATCCAATCGACTTCATTCTTTATGCAAAATTTATATTTTTTATATTGTCTTTTATATTCACTCCATAATATAAACAATATCGAAACATTTTATATACATTTTATCAGAACGAATATTTCGAGAGTCCGAAAAAAAGGAGTTCCAGATAATCGAGGTTACTGAAAATCAATAAACTTCTTCCCATTATTACATACTAAGTACATACCAAATTTCAAGTCTCTATTTCAATTTGTTCGGGAGATAGAGCGTTTACAGACACACAGACGGATGGCAAAAAAAAAAAAAAAAAAAAATTCTAAAAATATGTTTATCAAAATCTCCAGTGTCTGAAACGTGTAAATCCGTTAAATTATTATTATTTTTTTTTTTTTTTTTTTTTTCGATTTTCAAAACAATTACAAGATTTACACTATATTACGTATGATGGGTAAAGTAAAAATGGAAATCGTCTTTCGATTGCATATTTTCTGAGTAAGAATACCTGCCATTTTCATGCCTTTCCATGCCTGTTCTGAAATCCAAAAGAGCTACTTTCTGTTGAAGGGGCGAGGCCAACGAGGTAAGCGCGTAACATCAGAATATTAAATTCTTCAAATTAAAATTAACTCTGATCTTCAACATGCAGAAAGAAAAGGAATTGCTTACCTTTTCTAAGGTCTATCCAATTTATGAAATATCCACTGGTTTATATATTTCAACTATTTGAGAATTTATTATAAACACTTCTTGAATAATCGTGTAGATGTACCACTGCTGAAATAAGACTTGTAAAAAAAAATTATATTAATGCACAATTCACATTGAATAAATAAGTTCACGTTTGGATTGATTTTAAAAATTATATTTTACATTACTTAAAATTTTAAAAGGTTTACATTTAGATTAATTTTAACATCAGGAAACATTTTTTCCTGTGACTTTACAGAATGAAGGATAGTAATACACTGACTCATTTTCACAAAGTTTGGAAAGTTACGAGTAAAGTTGCATCATTTCTTTGAAACAAATTGACGTTGAATAATTGTCCTTTTAAATGTTTTAGTTCTGTAATAAGTTTATAATAGCATAATCACAAATAACAAATTATAAACATATTTCACATTATTAGAAGAGAACGATTATAACGAGGTAATAAATCTCTATTGCTTGATAAACTTGAAACTTAAGAGTCATAAATTAGGTCACTTGTTTTAAGAGATGAGAGAAAAATTATCGTTGGGTTTTTATCTGCGTGCTTCATCATTTTCTTTATTTATTTATTTTACTTTGAGTGGAAAATATTAAGTGATTGAAATGAATGGATTAGTTTTCTACAATTTCCCCCTTAATCCATTCATGGGGATTAACTAATATTTTCATTGAATTTCTGTGTTCGATGAATCGAGGCTTGGGTAAAGGTTTGGTAAGTGCATCAGCTATCATTTTTTCTGTTGGAAGATATCTTAACTCAATTATGCCTTCTTCGCTATATTGTTTAATGGCATTAAATTTGACGTCGATGTGCTTTGATCTTTTCGTGAATTTTTCTGATTCAACCATTTTTATGGTACTTTGATTGTCTTCATATAAAGTGATTGGTTTTTGCTGTGGAAAGCCTAGATCGTCAAGTAACTTCAATAACCAAATTATTTCTTGGCTAGCATGTGCTGCGGACACATATTCAGCCTCTGCTGAAGATAAGGCAATGCAACTTTGCCTTTTCGTCGTCCACTGAATTGGGTTGTTGCCCAACATATATAATATTCCCGATGTTGATCTGCGGGTTTTGGTATCACCTGCCCAATCGGCATCAGCGAATACTTTTAATATTGGTTCTTCATTAGTGTTAATTATTAATTTTAGTTCTTTAGTATGATATAGATATCTTATTATTCTTTTTACGGCTTGCCAGTCTTTTTCGCGAGGATTCTCATTTCTTCTGCTTAAAATGTTTACTGCTGCTGAAATGTCAGGTCTAGTTATTGTTGTTATATAAAGCAATGAACCAAGTGCCTGGCGATATTTAATATTATTTGGCATTAAATTATCATCATCATTTAATTTGTTATATCCTGGTTCCATTGGAGTTTTGCACGGTTTGGAGTTTTCAAGATTGAACTTTTTCGCTAAATTTTCAATCTTAATTTTTTGATCAAGAGAATAACCGTTAGGTAATTTCTGAATTTGAGTACCTAAATAGTTACTAATATTGCCTAGATCCTTTAATTCGTATTCTTGTTTTAGAGAATTTACGATTTCTTCTATTATTTCATCTTTGCTGGCGATGAGTATATCATCAACATATATTATTATGTACGATGTATGATCTTTTTCTTTTCTAGTGAAAAGACATGTGTCTGCTGTACTTTGGATAAAGTTCAAGTTGTCTAGTGTTTCAGCGATTTTAATATGCCAAGCTCTGGCGGCCTGTTTGAGGCCATAGATTGCCTTTTTGAGCTTGCAAACTTTTTCAGGAAATTGTTCGTTTACATAGCCTTCAGGTTGATTTATATATATTTCTTCATTTAAGTTCCCATGAAGAAAAGCGGTGTCAATATCTACATGTCGCACATTCAAATTATTATAAGCTGCTGCTAAAAGAAGTGTTTTGATGGTACAATGTTGTGCTACTGGTGAAAATGTTTCTTGATAATCTTCCCCATATTTTTGACTGAAACCTTTGGCAACAAAACGTGCTTTATATTTTTGTGTATTTCCTGAACTATCAATTTTTCGTTTGAAAATCCATCTACTTCCTATGATTCTTTTAAGAGGAGGATCGACTAGATCCCATGTATTATTTTTCATTAACGATTGTATTTCGTTTTCAGTGGCTTTAAGCCAGTTTTTCTTTTCTAGTGGATTGTTTATTTTGATAAGCTGTTTCCAGTTTTCAGGTTCTGTTGTATCGCAATCATTTGCTAAAGCTATAAAATTGTCGGAAGTATATCTTTGAGGTGGTACTCCTCTGTTTTGTCTTTCAGATCTACGAGGTTGATGTGTTTCTGATTGTTTGGGCGCGTCAGGTGTACAGGGTGTGTCACCTATTTCTATTTCAATGTATTTTTTATCTTCAATTAATTGTTCGTGATCATTAATTTTCTCGTTTAAATTGTTCAGTTTTTCTTCCAGAAATTTTACAGATCTGGAAATTATTATTTCACCATTTTTAGTGAAAACGCGGTATCCCTTTGTATTATTATCATAGCCCATGAAGATACCCTCTTCTGCTGTGTCATCTAGTTTAGATCTTTTGTGTTTGTTTATGTAAGTGTATACTTTACAGCCAAATACACGTAAATAATAGAGATTTGGTTTTCTTTTGAACCAAATTTCATATGGCGTTTTATTTGTCAATTTAGTGGGGAGCCTATTTTGGAGGTGATTAGCAGTATTTATCGCTTCACCCCAGAACCTATGAGGTAAATTTGCTTCGGATAATAGGCTTCGTGTCATTTCAATTAAACTTCTGTTTTTTCTCTCAGCAATGCCATTCTGGCTGGGACAAAATGGAACTGTGTATTCATGTTTTATACCATGTTCCCTTAGAAAGGCTTCTGTTTTATTTCCTATGTATTCCCCACCGTTATCCGATCTAATCGCCGTCGGATATTTTCCTTGTCTGGTTTTGACCATTTGTACATAGTCTTTTATTTTTTCATAAACTTCATCTTTACTTTTTAATAAGTAAATAACTGTGAATCTAGAATTGTCATCTATGAATGTAAGGAAGTAATTTTTTCCTCCTATTGTGGGTGTTTTAAAAGGCCCACATAAATCAGTATGTACTAAATCTAATACTTTTGTTGTTTTATTTTCGATAGATTTAGAGTACGGTGCATTTGTTGACTTTGTTTTATATTTTACATTACTTAAAATTTTAAAAGGTTTACATTTAGATTAATTTTAACATCAGGAAACATTTTTTCCTGTGACTTTACAGAATGAAGGATAGTAATACACTGACTCATTTTCACAAAGTTTGGAAAGTTACGAGTAAAGTTGCATCATTTCTTTGAAACAAATTGACGTTGAATAATTGTCCTTTTAAATGTTTTAGTTCTGTAATAAGTTTATAATAGCATAATCACAAATAACAAATTATAAACATATTTCACATTATTAGAAGAGAACGGTTATAACGAGGTAATAAATCTCTATTGCTTGATAAACTTGAAACTTAAGAGTCATAAATTAGGTCACTTGTTTTAAGAGATGAGAGAAAAATTATCGTTGGGTTTTTATCTGCGTGCTTCATCATTTTCTTTATTTATTTATTTTACTTTGAGTGGAAAATATTAAGTGATTGAAATGAATGGATTAGTTTTCTACACTTTCTGACACATTTCTGAATTGATTTTTATTCGAAAATGCATGATATTGGAGTACCTTTGAGAGTACTCAAATTATTCGTATAATACAGTAATAAATTTCACTAAAACAAAATTTTAGACCTTATAAACATTTCGAGTTTCCCATGGTTCAAATAGTGCAGTAACGTTTTTAACATTAGAAAAGCTCCGGTTTTGGATTTTTTGATTTCGGGAAGAAATTTTTCGATTTTATAATTAAAAAGATTTCAGTGGTCCCCACTTGGTACCATATTGGTTTCAGGAGCCCCAGCTGTCTCATATTCGGACCAAAAATAAGTTAGCAGGAAAACAGAAAAAAATACAGAAATTTGTAATGAACGACTTTGAGTCATTGACTAGAAATATAAATATTACTAGTCAATGCTTTGAGTGCATATGTCAAATGTCCTTTTAATTTTAATCTGCTAGCAGTAGGATTGTGTTTTTTGTTACGCATTTCGAGAATATAAAAGGTAAAGTTCAAACCCACTTTTTCTCACAAAAAAGTTTTAAAATAAGAAATTATTTTCTAAAAAATTATTCTTCTCAAAATTCACGAAGATGTGTAAAACACACGCTTCTTTGTGGAGCGCATTCCTAAAGATAAAGATAAGATATCACTTTTCTGGCTACGAGGACACCACTCATCCCCACTCTAGGTCCCCAACCGCATTTGACCTCGGGGAGGAAGTCCTTTGCAGTAACGTCTTTCAAAAACAAACCTGTTTGTGACCAAGCTAAGCTTTTAGTTGAACAATTACCAACATTTTGATAACTACTACTAGACTTCAAATATCCATTTTGCCGGAAAGAGACTTTTTTTTCCTTTTCTGTGGTGTTACTTCCCTTAGAAAATAAAACGAAAAAAACAAAACAATTTTTTGATTTTTTAAAATTTCTAATGCAGTTTATTTTTTTGTAGATAATACTATGTAATTGAACTGTTTTTTCGTTTTTCAATAAAAGCAGAAGAGTTTTTCAAAGAATGTAGTCAAAGTTGGTGTTTTGAACCAAATTTTCGAACACAACAGTGCAGAAAACGAAAAAAAAAAACAGTCGTTCTGAGACAATAATAGCTAATAACTTAAGATATAAATCATTTATCAGGAGAAAAGAACTATTCAATTGCGAATCACTTCAACAATCATGCCAGTGAGTATCATGCTTTCACATTTAAAAATGAATCAGAAAGTTTCGCGTTATTAAGGGGGGGGGGAGATTTTTATCAGAATCACTCTCATTCAGAAACTATGTAATTGAACAGTTTTTTCGTTTCTCAGTAAAAGCAGAAGAGTTTTTCAAAGAATGTAGTCAAAGTTGGTGTTTTGAACCGAATTTTCGAACACGACCGCGCAGAAAACGAAAAAAAAAGAAAACTGTCGTTTAGAGACAATAATAGCTAATAACTTAATATGTAAATCATTTATCGGGAGAAAAGAACTATTCAACTGCAAATTACTTCAAAAATCATGCCTATGAATATCATGCTTTCATGTTTAAAAGTGAATTAGAAATTTTCGCGTTATTAAGAAAGGGGGGGGGGACTTTTATCAGAATCACTCTTATCCAGAAACTATGTAATTGATTTGTTTGTTCGTTTTTCAGTAAAAGCCGAAGAGTGTTTCAAAGAATGTAGTCATAGTTGGTGTTTTTGAACCGAATTTTCGAACACAACAGTGCAGAAAATGAAAAAAAAAACTGTCGTCTTGAGACAATAATTACTAATAACTTAAGATGTAAATCATTTATCGGGAAATGGAAAGAACTATTCAATTGCGAATCCCTTCAACAATCATGCCAGTAAGTATCATGCTTTCACATTTAAAAATGAATCAGAAAGTTTCGCGTTATTAAGAGGGGGGGGGGGATTTTTATCAGAATCACTCTTATTCAGAAACTATGTAATTGAACTGTTTTTCGTTTTTCAGTAAAAGCCAAAGAGTTTTTCAAAGAATGTAGTCAAAGTTGGTGTTTTGAACCAAATTTTCGAACACAACAGTGCAGAAAACGAAAAAAAAAACTGTCGTTCTGAGACAATAATAGCTAATAACTTAAGATATAAATCATTTATCAGGAGAAAAGAACTATTCAATTGCGAATCACTTCAACAATCATGCCAGTGAGTATCATGCTTTCACATTTAAAAATGAATCAGAAAGTTTCGCGTTATTAAGGGGGGGGGGAGATTTTTATCAGAATCACTCTCATTCAGAAACTATGTAATTGAACTGTTTTTTCGTTTTTCAGTAAAAGCAGAAGAGTTTTTCAAAGAATGCAGTCAAAGTTGGTGTTTTGAACCGAATTTTCGAACACGACCGCGCAGAAAACGAAAAAAAAAAGAAAACTGTCGTTCTGAGACAATAATAGCTAATAACTTAATATGTAAATCATTTATCGGGAGAAAAGAACTATTCAACTGCAAATTACTTCAAAAATCATGCCTATGAATATATGCTTTCATGTTTAAAAGTGAATCAGAAATTTTCGCGTTATTAAGAAGGGGGGGGGGGACTTTTATCAGAATCACTCTTATCCAGAAACTATGTAATTGATTTGTTTGTTCGTTTTTCAGTAAAAGCCGAAGAGTGTTTCAAAGAATGTAGTCATAGTTGGTGTTTTTGAACCGAATTTTCGAACACAACAGTGCAGAAAATGAAAAAAAAAACTGTCGTCTTGAGACAATAATTACTAATAACTTAAGATGTAAATCATTTATCGGGAAATGAAAAGAACTATTCAATTGCGAATCCCTTCAACAATCATGCAGTAAGTTCATGCTTTCACATTTAAAAATGAATCAGAAAGTTTCGCGTTATTAAGAGGAAGGGGGGGGGATTTTTATCAGAATCACTCTTATTCAGAAACTATGTAATTGAACTGTTTTTCGTTTTTCAGTAAAAGCCAAAGAGTTTTTCAAAGAATGTAGTCAAAGTTGGTGTTTTGAACCAAATTTTCGAACACAACAGTGCAGAAAACGAAAAAAAAAACTGTCGTTCTGAGACAATAATAGCTAATAACTTAAGATATAAATCATTTATCAGGAGAAAAGAACTATTCAATTGCGAATCACTTCAACAATCATGCCAGTGAGTATCATGCTTTCACATTTAAAAATGAATCAGAAAGTTTCGCGTTATTAAGGGGGGGGGGGAGATTTTTATCAGAATCACTCTCATTCAGAAACTATGTAATTGAACTGTTTTTTCGTTTTTCAGTAAAAGCAGAAGAGTTTTTCAAAGAATGTAGTCAAAGTTGGTGTTTTGAACCGAATTTTCGAACACGACCGCGCAGAAAACGAAAAAAAAAAGAAAACTGTCGTTCTGAGACAATAATAGCTAATAACTTAATATGTAAATCATTTATCGGGAGAAAAGAACTATTCAACTGCAAATTACTTCAAAAATCATGCCTATGAATATCATGCTTTCATGTTTAAAAGTGAATCAGAAATTTTCGCGTTATTAAGAAGGGGGGGGGGGGACTTTTATCAGAATCACTCTTATCCAGAAACTATGTAATTGATTTGTTTGTTCGTTTTTCAGTAAAAGCCGAAGAGTGTTTCAAAGAATGTAGTCATAGTTGGTGTTTTTGAACCGAATTTTCGAACACAACAGTGCAGAAAATGAAAAAAAAAACTGTCGTCTTGAGACAATAATTACTAATAACTTAAGATGTAAATCATTTATCGGGAAATGAAAAGAACTATTCAATTGCGAATCCCTTCAACAATCATGCAGTAAGTTCATGCTTTCACATTTAAAAATGAATCAGAAAGTTTCGCGTTATTAAGAGGAAGGGGGGGGATTTTTATCAGAATCACTCTTATTCAGAAACTATGTAATTGAACTGTTTTTCGTTTTTCAGTAAAAGCCAAAGAGTTTTTCAAAGAATGTAGTCAAAGTTGGTGTTTTGAACCGCATTTTCGAACACGACCGCGCAGAAAACGAAAAAAAAAAAAAGAAGAAAAAGAAAACTGTCGTTCTGAGACAATAATAGCTAATAACTTAAGATATAAATCATTTATCAGGAGAAAAGAACTATTCAACTGCAAATTACTTCAAAAATCATGCCTGTGAATATCATGCTTTCATGTTTAAAAATGAATCAGAAATTTTCGCGTTATTAAGAGGGGGGGGGGGGACTTTTATCAGAATCACTCTTATCCAGAAACTATGTAATTGATTTGTTTTTCATTTTTCAGTAAAAGCTAAAGAGTGTTTCAAAGAATGTAGTCAAAGTTGGTGTTTTGAACCGAATTTTCGAACACGACCGCGCAGAAAATGAAAAAAAAAAACTGTCTTTCTGAGACAATAATAGCTAATAACTTAATATGTAAATCATTTATCGGGAGAAAAGAACTATTCAACTGCAAATTACTTCAAAAATCATGCCTATGAATATCATGCTTTCATGTTTAAAAGCGAATCAGAAATTTTCGCGTTATTAAGAAGGGGGGGGGGGACTTTTATCAGAATCACTTTTATCCAGAAACTATGTAATTGATTTGTTTGTTCGTTTTTCAGTAAAAGCCGAAGAGTGTTTCAAAGAATGTAGTCATAGTTGGTGTTTTGAACCGAATTTTCGAACACAACAGTGCAGAAAATGAAAAAAAACTGTCGTCTTGAGACAATAATTACTAATAACTTAAGATGTAAATCATTTATCGGGAAATGGAAAGAACTATTCAATTGTGAATCACTTCAACAATCATGCCAGTGAGTATCATTCTTTCACATTTAAAAATGAATCAGAAAGTTTTGCGTTATTAAGAGGGGGGGGGGGGGATTTTTATCAGAATCACTCTTATTCAGAAACTATGTAATTGAACTGTTTTTTTCTTTTTTCAGTAAAAGCCAAAGAGTTTTTCAAAGAATGTAGTCAAAGTTGGTGTTTTGAACCGAATTTTCGAACACGACCGCGCAGAAAACGAAAAAAAAAAAAAAAAAAAAAAGAAAAAGAAAACTGTCGTCCTGAGACAATAATAGCTAATAATTTAAGATGTAAATCAATTATCGGAAGAAAAAAACTATTCAACTGCAAATTACTTCAAAAATCATGCCTGTGAATATCATGCTTTCATGTTTAAAAATGAATCAGAAATTTTCGCGTTATTGAGAGGGGGGAGGGAATTTTTTTGAGAAACTCTTTAAAAATACTGTATTAGTGTTGAAAAGTGTTTCATAATCTATCCCTATGCATGACTTTTCATCCTTCTTTTATATTCATTCTAATTTTGAGATATTAAAGGCTTACGAAATGTCAAATCTTTTACTTTAGAAAAACATGTCCGTAAAATAACACCGATCAAAAATAGTTGAAATAATGTTGGGTTGTTTTGTTTTTGTTGCTAGGTGAGATGCTATCACCTTTTTCAAAAACAATGAATGAGTGCAAATTACCTGTGACTAACAATTGAAATGAATCCTGTCAATATGCATACCTACAAAATTATTCTTAAACTAAAATAAATTTGAAAAAAAGAAAATGGATTAAATTAAACAGAAACAATTAAAATTTAAAGAATTTAAATTTACTTGAATTCTAAGTTTTGAATTCAAAATAGTATAAGAATTAATTATTTAAAAGCACTGACAAGATCCTCAATTTGCACTACATCCAATTCCCCAACAATCAGCATTGTGAATTCAAGAATTAATATGAAGGGTAACAGCAAGGAATTTTCATAAACATAATAATTTAGACTAAGTGAAAATTTTGGAATAAAAGGGAAAAATCTTTCTTTTAAAGAAAGTATAGAAAGGGGGTTATAAAATTGATGAGATAGGTTAAACAAAATAATATTTGGCCAATATTAAAAAAATGCAGAATTAATTTCAAGAATTCACAACACTGAAGCTGTGATCGTATAGTTTCATCATTATTTAAGAGACCATGAGTTAATAATTAAATTTTGAATAAGTAATTCATTATAATAAAATGCTTCTCAAAAGACTTTAGATCAAAATGTTAAAATTACTTTATATAAAAATTTCAGATAAGTATGTCCTGTAATTAATTAAAGAATAGTAAAAGGTCTCAGCTAATTAAATAAAATAATTTTGAATATTAAAGATTACAACATCCAGTAAATTAGCAGTTTATTTTTTTTATTAGATTTAATGCTTAAAATAATATTTAGAAATTCCATGACTAGAGAATACAATAATTTATTTTAATTAATTAATTTATTTATTTATCCTTTTTACCAGAATTAATATTTAGATCAATAGAATAAATTAAGTAAAAGGATTAATATAAATCCTAGAGAGATTGACTCTCGTAAGTAAATAAAAGGTAAAATTTTGAAAGCAGACTTTTTGAAGTAATTAAGCAAATAATCAAAAAAAAAGGAAACAGAGAAGGAATTAAATTAGAAAGAACAAACATTTATTTACTAACAACACTTTAAATGATGTAAATATCATCCTATATATATATGTATCAAAATACTAAGACACAGATAAGTTCAGTCATATCAGACAGAAAACATAATTTAAAAATCCTAATAATGATAAGAAATTTTTTTTTACTTACATCTCGATATAATAGAGTGAAGGAGACAACAAACCTTCTCGCATAGAGAATATTTAATGTATAGGCGATTCTTTTTGCGGTTATATCACTTGTATTTCTTTTTCACACTGCAATTAAGTTGGTGAACATAGCGTTATTCTATGGGAATCATAATAGGACTACCAAGTTGGTGACATACTTTGTAGTAGTGATGAGATGATCAACCATTAATTGCACGAATAAAGTTACCCTGTAGAGGGTGAGACTGGCGTTAAACAAGCTGCGAAATTCACGAAAATTAAGGACATCTATTAATCTTCTTACTATTATCGGCACAGAGTCCACAGATTCTCAGAATACACTACAAAGAGCATGTGTAGTATCGGCAAGAGCACTCGATAAAATTCTCGCTGTCATCATCATTTCAGCAGGTATCTTCTCACAATTTATCGTTCCCGATAAATACTATGCACTTAATACAGTGTCACTATAACGAACTGTTTAGAACATCCACATCGTGACAGAATGGTAGAATACCTCCTTCGTAGGTATGCACTTTTTAAAAAAAAAAGTATTTTTTTAGGTCGTAGCAGGTTGCTTTACGAACGAACATAGTACATCAACCCACTGTGTCTAATGCCAGGAGAGAAGACTCTCTCAAAAAAAAAAATCACCACTGCCTAACCGGCGGGGTGAGGGAGGGAACCCTCCACCCTCACACACCTAAACTATCCGAGCTTCAAGACATGACTCCCTGCTAACTAGCTCTTCGTTCCCTTGGTAACGCTACCAGGGGGGAAAAGGGTCAACGCTGATTGGTTGAGTGGGGGGAGCAAATAACACGCTTATTGGATTATTGTTGCTAGGTGAAAAATCCTAGCTACAATTCCTGGAAATTAGCCGTCTGTTGGGTCCCACGAAAAGGAAGAAATCACGTGTACGCTTGCACCTGTTATTTCGTAAACAACGACTCGAAAGCAATAAACTGTGCATCTTCCTAACAAGCCTTCGAAATAGTTTTATGACTCTCTTTACTGAGGGTAATAAAAAGTCGCACACAATACAACTGACCATAATGCTTCAGTTATTCCCATGACTTCTTATAAAAGCTTATTGTACTATATCCAATCTGCCTGTGTGTGTTCCGAATTTACGATCCCTTAAACTACGTGAGAATTTCAAGTAAAAGTTGTTTGCGTGGAAACTATCTCATAGTGAAAAAGGGAGAACTTGGGTGGTCTTGACTTATAGAGAAATACAAATGTTTGGATTTTGAAAATAAGAGTTTTAATTAATAATGTTTAAGAAAAATAAGAAAAAGGAGGAGGGGGTTTGATTAAATATTAAAATAGAATGAGTTTATAAAAAAGAAATGTTTTAAGATATTAATGAAAATATAAATATAAAAATTTAGATTAAATTACCTCTAACAAGAATCCCCCGTCTCTATTTAAAAAACACAATTTTTTGAAAAAAAAAAAATTGTTTTTTAAGTAAAAAGTGCGAGTAAAATTTCAATGGATGCGGGAGAGATCACTAAATGGGGCCTGACATTTCAAACAAACCAGACCTCGGTCCGAAGAATTATCAAGAAACACTTAGCAAGCCTACCCCTCAAGGTATACAGTCCGGAATGCATAACCTGAGTTTGCATACACAAAACTCTCCTCACCTGTCAACAAAATCCTAGACACACCTGTAGAATAACAAAAAAAATTAACAGATGAACACAAGGCTGGACATTGCTTTTGTCACCACTAACCTTATCAGTCGGGAAGGTTCCATTCAAAGTATTTACCTGAACACTGTTTGCTAAACCACAAAAAAAAAATTTTTGAAAATTGCCAAAATATTTTTTTTTTTTTTTTTTTTTTTTTTTTTTTTTTTTTTTTTTTTTTAGCCAAATAAAAATTTGGGAGAGAACATTGCCAACCGAAAGAATCGCCAAATCCATTACAATAATAATGCATATCAATATAGGTATAAATTGTTAGCTCGATGTACACAGATATATAAAAACATATGAACTAGTAATGTATATGCATATAAAAACACAAACAAAAAGAATAAAAAAAAAATGGGTAAAAGGCAATTTGCACAATATACAGTTAATTCACAATAAAATACATTTCACTAATTAAAATTCAGTTAACACAAATTGTATCAATGTGTAAAAATTGAGAAATACTTTCTCCAGTTGATTGATATGCAAGTTGAAACTATGAAGTAAGGTATTTACATATGCACTTACAGCGACACTGTGCATATTGGAAGAGCAACCCATTTATCTGTGCTATAAACAATTGCCAAAATAAAAGCATGATGGGGCGAAGAAGACCCAAAAGCTATGGTGAAGATTATCACCATCAGAAACTTAATTTATACAGTAAAAATTTAAATTTTGACAAAAGAAATCCTTTAAAAAAAAGGAAAAAAAAATAGCACAGAACCAGATAAAATTTTATAAATTTTTCAATAAAACCACACCACTATACTTTAATGAAGTAATGTACTCAAGAACAAAATTAATAACCTCAAAAGTTTTCAGGTTAAAAAAATTATACACAAAACAGTACACTAATACTACCTTACACTACGAAATACCTACATATTATATCTAGTAATGAGTAAAATTAATAGTTCCCTCAAATATAGTATTATCCTGTAAATCCACTTATACTCATCTACTGAGAACTTAACTAGAACATCAATTAAAATATAAATAATATGCAAATCGATGGATACTATCGTATTTAACAAACAGGGAGTACTACATGAAAATAAAAGGGGAGGGGAAAAAATTTGGATTCCCATTTTCAAAATGCACTAAAAATTTTCAAAGTCTCGAAATTACCCAAAAATCGAGAAAAAACGTAACATAATTCCAAAATATACCTGCGGAGAGGTTATTTGCACTATAACTATCGAAATATACCTTATTTACACTAAAATTAGCTATATAGAACATTAAATGTGATGAAAACACAACCGCTCAGATCGTTACCGCTAACCAAAACAAACGGTACAAGTACTCTAAAAAGCTTATTTTTCACGTTAAAATACAATAAAAACTAACTCTATACTATCTATATACATTATACAAACAAAATATAAGGTTATTAAAATAAAAATACTATAATTACTACAACTTAAAGTTTATAATTGGGACGCTTGTCCCTGTTCCTGAATCCATAGGTATTTCTGGACGAAGGAATCGAATCAGTCGGTTTGCACTGAGATTCGATTAAAGTCGGAAAACGACTGGTTGAAGGAATAACATAGGATTGAGCTTCAACAACTTCGTTAGCTACCGCGATATCTGGCATGTCCGTAACTGGATTTTCAGCCGTGGAGGGGGAGGGGGTGGTTTCAGCTCGTGAGTTCTCGAACTCGGCTGAAGGAAGAGAGGGGGAAAGGGGTTCGTTGCTGGTGGCTAGTGAAGGCAACGTGTTGGCTGTTGCTTGCATGGGCACTGCTTCATCTTACTGCTGATGCTGTAGATTACTGCTGATGCTGTAGGTATGATAAACGCGCGCTTGCGTTTTTTCGTCCGCCGTTCTGGGTTATCGTTAATCGATTGGTGAATGGGAGTAGTTGGATTCTGAATATTCCATTGATCATCGAATTGACTCTGCGGCCGTTGGTCATTTGTTTGGAAATCAACATGCCTGTTTTTAAATTCAGTCAGCCTATCGACGTGTACCACTTGCGTTAATTTTAAATTTGATTGGAGGGCGATTTTAAAATTTACCTCATTTATTTTTTCAGTTATTGTATAGGGACCATTATTAAATTTAGATAGTTTTTTACATTGTCCTGGTTTAACAGCTGGTGTAAAGAGCCAAACTGAATCACCTATTTTAAGATTCTTAGAAACAGCAGTTTTTTCTCTGTATTTTTCTTGCTTCTCTGAAACTTCCACCAAACTACTGTGCACTTCAGCATACACTTTCTTCAAAGCAGGGAATAAAAGTTCACAATAGGTGGGGGCGTCATTATAATTTAAAGTTTGGGGGGTGGAAAAAAGTTTATAGGGGAGATTTAAATTTCTGCCAAACATTACTGCGGCTGGGGTTAATTTTGTAGAAGAATGCACGGCTGTCCTGAGAGCTAAAAGAGCAAATTTTAATTTTGTATCCCAGTCCGACTGATTTTCATTGACAACATGGCATAGGGCATTAATTAGAGTTCTATTTTGTCGTTCAATCTGAGAATTTCCTGCTGGGTGGTAAGCTGACGTGTGAATATGTTTCATTCCAAAGTTTTTATAGACTCTCTCAATGGCTTCTGATATAAGATTTCTACCCTTGTCGGAAACAATATAGCTAGGAGCACCGTACCTTGAAACGAAATCTGCTAGAGTATCCGCTACAACGTCTGAGGTGATAGAGGATACAGCATATGCTTCAGGCCACTTAGAAAAAGCATCGATATATGTCACGATAAACTTGTTACCCGAAAAGGTTGTCGGTAAAGGACCAATTATGTCGAAATTCACTTTTGCCAATGGAAATTCTGGTGTTGGCATTCTCTGCAAAGGGGCTAGATGTTTAGGTCTATAAGCTCTTCTTTGTTGGCAACTAATGCAAGATTCTACTAGATGCTTGACATCTGCAGACATACCTGGCCAGTAAAAATTTTCGCGAATGCGATCAATAGTTTTCTGGAAGGCTTGATGACAAGCTGCTAGAGAATCATGTGTTAGTGCGAACACTTGGGGGATTAGTTCTTTTGGCACCACCAGTTTGGGCAATTTATTTAAAATGGGAGAGTCTCGAGTGTCCTCGCACATCAAGAGATCATCTCGAAAGAAAAATTTCATGTACTTTGGTGCTATATCCACTCCTTGATCTAGCTTCTGAGCAATTTGGCAACACTTTTTGTCAGTCTTTTGGAGTTCTTGAATTTTTTCAAGAAGATCAGTTTGGGGCATAAAAACATTCTCCTTTGCTATTTGTACACAAAAATTACAATTTACAGTATTTACAGAGATTTCATTAGAAGTAGTGTATCTAGACAGAAAATCCGCAACACTGTTGCATTTGCCCTTGATAAATTTGATTGAAAAAGTAAAATCAGATAAGGTGCAAATCCACTTTGCCATACGAGAAGTTGGGTCCTGAATTTTAAGCATATAAGTTAGGGGAGCATGATCAGTGAAAATAAAAAAGTGGGTGTTAGCTAGGTAACACTTAAAATGGGCGGTTGCCCAGACAACAGCTAAAAGTTCCCTTTCTGTGGCTGAGTACCTTGTTTCAGGGTCCTTCAACTTTCTGCTAGCAAAAGCCACAGGGTGTAAAAAGTTGTTCTCATCCAGTTGAGATAAAACTGCGCCTAAAGCTTCACCACTCGCATCAGTATAAAGATAAAATTCCTTCGAAAAATCAGGGAGGGCAATACATGGCTTAGAAATTAAAGCAGCTTTTAAATCTTCGAATTCTGCTTGCGCTGCAGGGTTCCATGAAAAACGACCATTTTCTTTAGTTAGTTCAATTAGGTTTTTAGCTCGTTTAGAAAAATCAGGGATAAATCTCCTGTAAAATGAAATTGTACCAATAAAAGATCTAACTGCTTTGCGGGTATCAGGGGGTTGAAATTTTTCAATTACTTCTATATTTTTATTAATGGGTGAGACTTTACCTTTATGGATTTCAAAACCTAAATATTTAATTTTATCTGATAGAAAAAGGCATTTACTGGGTTTTAATTTTAAATTATGCTGGCGAAGTCTATCAAAAACAGTTGTTAATTTTTCAAGGTGGGATTCTACATCTTTGCTAGCAATCACAATATCATCTATATATACAAGAATTCCCATATTTCCCAGATCTCCAAATATTGCATTCATGAGTCGTTGAAAAGAATTTCCTGAGTTTGATAAGCCAAAACAATTTCTCGACCACTCAAATAGTCCTTTATGAGTTATGATTGCTGTTTTGTGTCTGTCCTCAGGACGCACAACTTGCTGGAAAAAGCCACTTGTTAAATCAAGTGTAGAAAAGAAATTTGAACCGGATAGTGCATCAACCGAATCTGTGATATTAGGGATGGGGTATGCATCTTTAACTAAATTTTTGTTTAATTTTCTAAAATCGACAGCCAATCTATAAGATCCGTCTGCTTTCTTAACCAAAATGACTGGAGCCGCAAATTCAGAAATGGAGGGGGATATTATATTAGCTTTTAACAGGATATCTAATTGATCTTCCATTTCTTGTTTAAGATTATGGGGAACTCTATAGGCTTTACATTTTACAGGTTTATCAGAAGTTAAATTTATTACATGGGGAATAGTGTCACAGCCGGGCAAGTCTAGGACTGATGCTGCAAACACATCTTTATTTTTATTAAGAAAATCCTGAATTTTAAGTTTAAGAGGGGGGTCTAAATGGTCAAGATTAATATCTGAACTCCAGCTGAGATCAGCGTGATCAAAATCAGCTAGTGGAGTGGGCACATTAACATTAAGGGCATAATTACAATTATTAGAATTACACTCAGAATCATCGATGCACTTTTGAATTTTAGCAACCCTCATTCCCTTATTCAAAGTAACCTCATCATCCGAAAAGTTAGCAAATGAAATAAATAACCCGTGTTCCTGAGAACAGATTGTTCTAGATGATAAAACACCATTACCAAATTTTTTTACTAGGGGTTCCAAAATAACAACATCATTATTATCAATAAAATTACTTCTCGAGAAGTTTACTTGAGCTAAAATTTTAGATTGGGGGGGATAGTTACTAAATTTTTCAAAACAGCAAAACTAATTTTAATAATCTTAGACTTTTCACATGTATCACTTACTTTAGTTTCGACATCATTAGATTGTGATTTTTCGCTATCATGACAACTCACTTGCCATACAGGGGCATTGATTTCATTTTCATTATTTTTCACAACCCTGATATTATTTACACTAAGATCACAACCATTTGTTTCACATATATTATCCCGACCAATTGCCTTATTTTCATTTAATTTATCAGTACACATATAACTACAGGTCTCATGATTATTTGTATTATTAACATTTTCTAATTTTGAAACACCTTCAGAAGATTTTTGAACAGAAGAATTGCTATCATTACCTTCGCATTTATCTAAAATCACCTTATTTTTATCTTCGCTACTACATTTTTCACTATCTCGAATCTCTATTTGTTCACTACTCTCCCTTACATTGGCTTTTACTACCATACAATTGTTCTCACTGTTCTTATTCTTCTCAGAAATATTACTAACATTAGAAAAACATTCTACATTACCCTCAGTTTGACATGACACATTTTTAAGGCAAGAAATTTTGTTATTTACAATAATTGGCGGTTTAATATTTACATGACATTCTGAAATTTTTGGAACATATTTACAAAAAGTTTGCTCATTAATACCAAGACTAATAGATTTGTCACTACACTTTATGATAGCCTTGTACTCACTCAAAAAGGGCATACCTAAAATAGCAGTAAATTCATCAGCGAGTTTACCTGCTACTACAAAAAATTCGGCTTGGCAGCTGACATTACTGAAATTGAAAGATAACTTAACTTTCTCAGTGAGAGGGACACATTCACCTGTCACAGTTAGAATGGGTACATTGCATGCCTCAGTTTTTACACCTGGGAATAAACACAATCCCTGTCGAGAAATTAAATTGATACCTGATCCCGTATCACACAGTGCAGTAATAAAAATATCACCGACATCAATTCTTGCGGTAGGGAGATTGCATGCTGATGGTGGGAAAACATTATACACAGAGGGGGTTTTGTCGTTCGGCTTCTCATGAGTTAGTCCGACTACTCCAGACTCAGCCATTACCCGTTTAAATTTTGTTGAACATTGTGTTCATTGGCAGTGTTGTTATTCTGCTGGGTTACATTATTGTGATTACCCCTATTCCTATAATTACCTCTCTGGCCATTGTTGGTACCTCTGTTTCTCTGGTTATTGCCATTTCCCCTATAGTTTCTTTGATTTTGATATCCCCTGTTACTATAACTGCCTCTGTAGTTATTGTTAGGTCTGGCCATACCTCTACGACCATAGGGATTTTCATTAAAATTTTGCCAGCCTTGATTTCTGGGGTTTTGGGGGCAGTCCTGAAAAAAATGGTTGGGGTCGCCACATCCAAAACAGAAAAAGGGGTTGTATTGGACAATTTCCTGGGCTGGTGGTCTCGCTGCAGCTGGTTGTTGCATAACAAGACTATCAAGTTTAGCCGTTAAGATTTCCATTTTGTTTTGGAGTTCTATAATTTCACGGTTGGGATGGCTAACCTGGGGTGTAGGGGGGTAAACAGCAGCACATGCTACACCTGAGGGGACCTGGGGGGCAATGTTTGCAGGTTCATAGCTGTAGAAGGGGTTAACACTCCTACAAGCCTTTTCTTCAAGTAAGGCAAACGTTAGTATTTCCTGAGGGGTCTTTGGATCTTTTGAAATGACACCCTTCCGAATTTCTGGAGATAGGTTACCTAGAAGCATAGAGTGCAGTATAGCATCTCTACTTTTATTTACAATGCCCTCAGCAATTCCATCAATGACAAGAGCTCTGCGTGACAGATCAGAGGCTCTGTCGAAAAAATCTTGGACAGACATTGAAGGTGTCTGTTTGAAGTTAAGAAACTTCGATAATGCCACATCTGGTGACTCCTGTTCCGTGAATCTGTCTTGTATAATTTCCACTAATTCCGTATAATTTTTGCCTTTATTAGCCTTAAATAATTTGGCTGCTTTCCCTGACAGTCTGTTAAACAGGGCGAAAATTTTTTCTTTTTCATCCCAGTTAAAGAAGGTGGAAATATCTGTGAACTTTTCAATAAAGTCGGAGAAGGATATAGTGGAGTCCCCGCTAAAAGGTGGGATGTTGGATAAATTATCCATCAAAGACGATTTCTTCTGTAGCTCAGCCATCTCCTTGGTAAGGGTTTCCGCCATATTTATGAAATGTTTTGACAACAAAAAATTCAGCGATAAAAATTTTTTTTATAATTAACCCTACCTAAACCTTAAGCAAAGAAAAAAAAATTTACACAAATGCAAAATCTAACTAAAATTACTGAGAGCTACACTCATGTATACACTAGTCGCCTTTGTCAATATATATAATCAATTGCAAATAAATATAAACAAATGGGAAAGGTATGTTAAAATTTCTAAAAATTCAGTGCGGGTGGGGTATTATGAAAAAAAAAATTTTTGAACAGCACAGATATGAGGGTTAACACTTCATAATATATACTCAAAGACATAATGCACAATACATTTTGAAAAAAAAAATAGTTGTCTTATACCCTTAACTTTAAGTATACACAAATAAACATTAAAAATTTGAATTGTGCCACACAGGTAAGTGTCACGGCATCAATTCTTTGTTGGGTTGTTTTGTTTTTGTTGCTAGGTGAGATGCTATCACCTTTTTCAAAAACAATGAATGAGTGCAAATTACCTGTGACTAACAATTGAAATGAATCCTGTCAATATGCATACCTACAAAATTATTCTTAAACTAAAATAAATTTGAAAAAAAGAAAATGGATTAAATTAAACAGAAACAATTAAAATTTAAAGAATTTAAATTTACTTGAATTCTAAGTTTTGAATTCAAAATAGTATAAGAATTAATTATTTAAAAGCACTGACAAGATCCTCAATTTGCACTACATCCAATTCCCCAACAATCAGCATTGTGAATTCAAGAATTAATATGAAGGGTAACAGCAAGGAATTTTCATAAACATAATAATTTAGACTAAGTGAAAATTTTGGAATAAAAGGGAAAAATCTTTCTTTTAAAGAAAGTATAGAAAGGGGGTTATAAAATTGATGAGATAGGTTAAACAAAATAATATTTGGCCAATATTAAAAAAATGCAGAATTAATTTCAAGAATTCACAACACTGAAGCTGTGATCGTATAGTTTCATCATTATTTAAGAGACCATGAGTTAATAATTAAATTTTGAATAAGTAATTCATTATAATAAAATGCTTCTCAAAAGACTTTAGATCAAAATGTTAAAATTACTTTATATAAAAATTTCAGATAAGTATGTCCTGTAATTAATTAAAGAATAGTAAAAGGTCTCAGCTAATTAAATAAAATAATTTTGAATATTAAAGATTACAACATCCAGTAAATTAGCAGTTTATTTTTTTTATTAGATTTAATGCTTAAAATAATATTTAGAAATTCCATGACTAGAGAATACAATAATTTATTTTAATTAATTAATTTATTTATTTATCCTTTTTACCAGAATTAATATTTAGATCAATAGAATAAATTAAGTAAAAGGATTAATATAAATCCTAGAGAGATTGACTCTCGTAAGTAAATAAAAGGTAAAATTTTGAAAGCAGACTTTTTGAAGTAATTAAGCAAATAATCAAAAAAAAATGAAACAGAGAAGGAATTAAATTAGAAAGAACAAACATTTATTTACTAACAACACTTTAAATGATGTAAATATCATCCTATATATATATGTATCAAAATACTAAGACACAGATAAGTTCAGTCATATCAGACAGAAAACATAATTTAAAAATCCTAATAATGATAAGAAATTTTTTTTTTACTTACATCTCGATATAATAGAGTGAAGGAGACAACAAACCTTCTCGCATAGAGAATATTTAATGTATAGGCGATTCTTTTTGCGGTTATATCACTTGTATTTCTTTTTCACACTGCAATTAAGTTGGTGAACATAGCGTTATTCTATGGGAATCATAATAGGACTACCAAGTTGGTGACATACTTTGTAGTAGTGATGAGATGATCAACCATTAATTGCACGAATAAAGTTACCCTGTAGAGGGTGAGACTGGCGTTAAACAAGCTGCGAAATTCACGAAAATTAAGGACATCTATTAATCTTCTTACTATTATCGGCACAGAGTCCACAGATTCTCAGAATACACTACAAAGAGCATGTGTAGTGTCGGCAAGAGCACTCGATAAAATTCTCGCTGTCATCATCATTTCAGCAGGTATCTTCTCACAATTTATCGTTCCCGATAAATACTATGCACTTAATACAGTGTCACTATAACGAACTGTTTAGAACATCCACATCGTGACAGAATGGTAGAATACCTCCTTCGTAGGTATGCACTTTTAAAAAAAAAAAGTATTTTTTTAGGTCGTAGCAGGTTGCTTTACGAACGAACATAGTACATCAACCCACTGTGTCTACTGCCAGGAGAGAAGTCTCTCTCAAAAAAAAAAAATCACCACTGCCTAACCGGCGGGGTGAGGGAGGGAACCCTCCACCCTCACACACCTAAACTATCCGAGCTTCAAGACATGACTCCCTGCTAACTAGCTCTTCGTTCCCTTGGTAACGCTACCAGGGGGGAAAAGGGTCAACGCTGATTGGTTGAGTGGGGGGAGCAAATAACACGCTTATTGGATTATTGTTGCTAGGTGAAAAATCCTAGCTACAATTCCTGGAAATTAGCCGTCTGTTGGGTCCCACGAAAAGGAAGAAATCACGTGTACGCTTGCACCTGTTATTTCGTAAACAACGACTCGAAAGCAATAAACTGTGCATCTTCCTAACAAGCCTTCGAAATAGTTTTATGACTCTCTTTACTGAGGGTAATAAAAAGTCGCACACAATACAACTGACCATAATGCTTCAGTTATTCCCATGACTTCTTATAAAAGCTTATTGTACTATATCCAATCTGCCTGTGTGTGTTCCGAATTTACGATCCCTTAAACTACGTGAGAATTTCAAGTAAAAGTTGTTTGCGTGGAAACTATCTCATAGTGAAAAAGGGAGAACTTGGGTGGTCTTGACTTATAGAGAAATACAAATGTTTGGATTTTGAAAATAAGAGTTTTAATTAATAATGTTTAAGAAAAATAAGAAAAAGGAGGAGGGGGTTTGATTAAATATTAAAATAGAATGAGTTTATAAAAAAGAAATGTTTTAAGATATTAATGAAAATATAAATATAAAAATTTAGATTAAATTACCTCTAACAATAACATGATCAGATCCTAACACTACAGAAATTATTGTAACTCTGACATAACCAAAAAAGACAGAAAACAACACACAAAACACTTACCTGATATATTTTTTCCGGTTTACATAATTTTTTTCTGGATGCTAAACGTTTTAAACGCAACACACGTCTTGGATTTTCATCAAAACAAAACAAATTTTAAAATAAAACAGAAAATAAGTACTTGGCAATCAAATAAAGTGAGATAAAGAAGCCAATGTGGTAAACATGAACTCGCTCTAAGCGCGTCAGAGTATGTGCAGTAGATTGCGCAGATTGAAGATTCTGGGTTCCATGTTTTTGACGTCATACTGGAATGATCTATAGGGATTTTAATCCACTCCTTGACAGATTAGAACAAATTTATGCGAAACAACCGTCCATTTTAAGCGATTTTGTAACTCGATAATCGTTTAAACATTTCTCGCCTCGCCTCATAGGCAACAATCGGTAAGTGGGCATCAAAATGCTTGATGATTCAGCCTGTATTATAGGAGCCCTAGAGCTGGCGATTTGGTGTTTTTCTTAACGATCTTCTGGTAACCCCGTATAACGGAAGTTAGCAATGTTTATTTTTGTTGAGATAGACATTTGGAAACATAAAAATAATAACATCAGTTTTACAACTTATAAGAAGCATTATATAACATAATATATTTAAGAATATTAATAAAATCAGTATTACAAGTTATCACCGAAATATTTATTAAATATTATAATGAATGAAAAGATTTTTTTGCAACTATAATCATATAATATAAATGATTTTTCACTCAAGAATACTTATAAAGAAAATTAAAATTTGTAGTTACAAAAAATTTCCCGATTGATTTTCATTTTGCGAACAAAAACTTGCATATATTCACAAAATCGTATTTAATATAAATGCATTTTAAGATTCAAACGCATTTGAGTAGCAGGGCTGCACTAGATACTGGGCTTGCTCGCGACCTACGTTATACACGGCCGGTGCATGACGTGGTGCAAAGCGGAGCGCCCCCCGTTTTGCACCAATCGTCGTGTAAAAAGGATCCACTTAATGTGAAGTTTTAAACGTCATGCACCGGCCGTGTATAACCGCGACCTACGTTATACACAGCCGGTGCATGACGTTTAAAACGTCACATGGAGTGGATCATTTTTACACCGCGATTGGTGAAAAGCGACGCACCCAGTGTTTTGCATCAATCGCGGTGTAAAAATGATCCACTCCATAGATAAACATATTATTTATCTATGATCCACTCCATGTGACGTTTTAAACGTCATGCATCGTACGTGTATAACATAGGTCCGAGACCTGCGTTATACATGGCCGGTGCATGACGTTTAAAACGTCACATGTATTGGATCATTTTTACATAGCGATTGGTGCAAAACTGGGGGCGCATCGGTTTGCACCAATCACCGTGTAAAAATGATCCACTCCACGTGACGTTTTAAACGTCATGCACCGGCCGTGTATAACGTAGGTCGCGATAGAGCACGGGCGAGGCTAACGAAAAAGAAAGGCTACCGCTGTGCTTTACGCATATCTTTTTTTACAGACCGCCGGAGTCACGTGTTGCTCGAATGCACCAATGAAGGCGTACGAAAAGAGCACACGTCACTCTAGCGGTCTGTAAAAAAAGATATGTGGAATGTACCGTGGTAGCCTGTCTTTTTCGTTAGCCTCGAGCACGGGCATGTGACGTCACGCTTCGTCACCAAATAATTGTGGGTGGATATAAAAGACATTCTGTGAAAATTAGAGTTGCAAAAAACTGGTTTATTTCCAATAGACCCGGTTTATTCCCAGGTTTATTGCCAAAAGACCTGGTTTATTCCCAAAAAACCCGGTTTATTCCCAGGTTTAAACCAGGTTTTTTCTAGCCTTTGCAACTCTAGTGAAAATTGCTATGGATTTCAATGCTAACAAACGAAGAACAACGAAGCATGAAACGAAGTTTCTGCCAACCAAACAGTGAAAATGACAGTTTATTTGTAACCGTACCCATGGTTTATCATCACATGCTTTGCGTGCAGTAGTTCGTCTCTATCTACAGTACATCAACCAACCAACCAACAAACACCAAAACAAAAATTAATTCTGGATTTGTTATTTGTTAGAGCGGAATATGTGCCCTAAATGTTTCAAAATATTTTCACTTGAAAGACTACATTAATTAAAATTCGGTCATGTATCTGTGCACATAACAAGCTATCAGAATGACCGATAGTAAAATAGGGGCGTCAAGGAGTATTTATTACTCCTTGTCTATAACAGATGACGTGCCTGATTTGACAGAACAGGAACGAGAAAAATTAGAAGCTGTGATGAAGAAAGCTCAGGTTGAGATAATATTTTATATAAAAAACAGTATAATGTTTTAATTATTCTTTAATCAATATATACATTCGCCCCATTTTCAGGTTTAAAAAAAAAAAAGTCTTTTGATATCATTTATTCCATTACTGTAGTCAAATTTGAAGAAAAGATTTTGTTATTCGCACAGTAGTTTTTATCTTCTTATTTTATTTTTGTGTGGAATTTAATAATTGAGTTAGTCATACATTTTTATTTTCTTTTGTTTTAGGAATTTGAAGAAGAAGAGGCTCATAAATTGAGGTAATATTTGAATATTTTAGTTTTTATGTTAGACCCAAACATTTTCAGTAAATTTAATTTATTTTCTCTCTCCTTTTTATTTAAATCTTAATATGTATAGTTATGCTAACATGATATAGACCATAAGAAGCAAGACGGTTCTTAAATTAGGGGAAAAAATAAAGGTTTTAAAACTTTTTTGACTTGGACAAAAGTAGAAAATTCTTTTGAATTTGTATTATTTGTATCATTACTTTGTTATTGTTGTACACTATTGAGAAGCAGTCAGTTTTATTTTTGCATATATTTTAAAAATCAACCAAAATACTACTCATTGATGATAAATATGTATCATTTTGAACATGTTGCAATAGCAAGGTTTTAGCAACTATTGTTGATAATTATTAATTGTGCAAATTTATAATTATCAATATTTATTTAAAATACCAATGTTTGTGCTTTAACCAAATCTGACGTATTATTTCAGCTTTCGTGCATTTTCTGAAGAAAAACAGTTACTTTTTCAGTGTAGTGGCCTTGGCGAGATAGAGAAAATGGCTTTGGCAAGAGAAGGAAATTTGGCAACCTATTCACTGTTTTATATACACGATCAATTTTTTCAATATTTATACAATTTATTTAAGATAAAGAAGCCAATTGTAGGAGAGACTGGTACACAGTGGACCACTTTTTCAGTTAATTTTTTTTTCTTTTTAATGGACGATCCGTTCTGCATGAAAATAATTTTGAATATTCCTTAAACCTTCATACATTCATCATAGTTTTCAATACATTTTTCAAAAAAAAAAAAAAAAATTATCTGCACCCGTAAAGTGGACCAGTGTACCCCACTTCTGGGGCACAGTGGACCGCTATTAGATATTATCTGAAATACAATATAAATCTAATTTTCATTAATCTAATTCTTTTTTATTTTCACTCTACCCGCAAAATAACATAGTAATATTTTGAAACAAAAACAAAAATTATTTTGAAAATAATAACAATAGTAATAAAAATAATAGATTAATACAGGAACAATTGCAATTTAGTTGAAGTTATTATTTAAGTATATAAAAAAATCAGCGCACATTAAAATTTGCAAATGAAATTCCAAAACACTTATGAGTAAGATTGAGCCTGGAATTTTCCTGAAATACTTTTGGGTCTGGGAGCAATATTATGAAAACATTGACATCAACAATAGATTCATCTACAGTTTCGGAAAACTAATTTCTATTCAATTTGCATCTCATGAATCTTACTTGAATAGAATCATCACCAATTAGACTACAGTTATATTTATCAAAGGCTTTAAATACAAAACAAAATATTTCTTACTATGTTAAATAAATTGTTATTTTTCTTTGTTTATTTTATTTCACAGTTAAATAACTACTTTTAAACAATATTTCTTTATAGTAAATAAGCAATTATTAAATGTTTTTAGAGTTTAATCTAGGAAAAAAAGATTTGTAGCTTTTTGGCTAATTGCAGCCAATAACTGTTAGCCAAATAAAAATAGCTTTAGCCAAGAAAAAAAACTTTTATTTATACAAAATTTCTATATAAATGAGTATTACTTGTAATTCTACAATATCCAAACCGTACACCACTCTGTAAAATTGACCCTCTCGAGATTTGGCCATACATCACACATCAAATGCTTTTTTAAATGGAAATTCTTTTCAAACTTCCCCTTCCAAATTAATCACCATTAAGTTACTTAAATTTTTGATTGTCAATCTATTTCTCAATTCAGTTTTTGTTATATTCACGAGACTCAATCCCCTTTCACAATCTGCTGTAGACAACAGAATTATTGCTACAAATTCATACAAAGAAGTCACATTGGGAAACATGTCAGTAATGCCATTTTTATGGAAAAAGAATACAATCAGCTGGTTTCATTTCTTTACCCCTTGTAGCCAGAACCTGCCAGAACAACTGCCATTCATGAACCGTTTTGGTTTCATTTCCTAAGTTGGGATCATCAACAAATTATAAACAAACTCTTTTAATTTCCTCAATATTTGTTTAATGCAAATGACGTCATACTGTTTGTAAGATGCTTGCACAGAGAGGACGAGACAAATTTTGAAGTGAGTTGCCGGGACAGAGGCAGTTTGAGATTTTTTTTCACGCGGCAGCTGCAGGTTTACGAAAGGCAGGAACAACAAAATGGAAATGATATATATTTTTTTGGCTGTTGCTATTTGGCTAATCCACTAAATGCTTTGGGGGCAAAAGGTGCTTTCAGTTAGCTTTTTGGCTATTTGGCTAGCTCTAGATTAAACCCTAGTTTTGAACATTCTGCATTACAGGAGCAGAGTGGATTGTGGACCACTGTGCCCCATGTTGAAGGTCAATAAATAATCATATTAATATTGTTTATAGCTTTCTTTTAAACATGTTAACTTTAAAGTTAAATAAAAACAAGTATCTTAGCTTTGCAAAAAAAGCTGTTTTATTGGATTTATCTACAACCTTTAATTACTAAAAAAATTTAAATATGATGATGAAAAATTTTACTTTTAGAAGCTCAAAATAACCAATCAGGATAACATAGTTCAATCTGAGCTAAACATATTTTCTGAAGGCTATAAATAATCAGTGCAGTGCTGTTGTCTATTAAGATAGAAGAGAAGCTTTAAAAATTTTTAAATAAATAAAATATTAGGGGGTGGTCCACTGTGCCCATAGGTCCAGCGTGTACCGGTCTCCCCTATATCTTTGTATACAAAAAGAAGTAAACCAAGGCCCCTATAGTAGAAAAAAAAAAAAAAAAGGTCTGACCTATGATGTCTGACCAATACATTCTGAAATATAAAATTCTTTGAGGGAGACAACTGCCCCTTAGCCTCCCCCAAATGGTGCCCCTGTTCTTAAGAAATACCATTTTGGCAACTTAAGGCTCATTATCAGCCAGACTGCAAATCTCCTTCGTTAATGTTAAATCTATGCCATGGGCTTGAAGTGCCTCCTTGTTTTTCAAATTATTAAAATTCTTACTTTCTTTTTTCTATATGTTTTTCTTGAAGGCTGCTTCTTTCTTTTTTATTTTGCAAAATAACTTTTTAAATACATAGTTTTATTTCAAGTGTTAAAATCTTATTTACAAGTCATTTAGATTTTAACACTTAAAATATAAAATTAAGTTTGTATTTTAGAAACATTTTGTCAAAAAAAAAAAAAAAAAAAAAAAAAGAAAAAAGAAAAAGAAAGAAACCTTTCAAGAAGAGCATACAGCAAATAGAAGTTAAAAATTTCAGTTTTCCAAGGAGAAATTTGAAAGATACAGCTTCATTCCAGCCCCATACGTTTAACATTAGAGAGGAGAATTTGCAGTCTGATTGACGGGCAGTCTTAAGATAATTTTATTTGGGGTTTCTATCGAGGCTCAGTAGATGACTGCAGGTTGTTTTTCCCTCGAGTCATCCTCCGTTTCATTTTCTCCCTGACGATCGCGAAGCTCGGACCATGACATCATGTGATGTATTGCAAGTGCTCGTAAGGAGACCAATGGGATCTCCTCTTACATATTGATCCCAACCAATGGGAATCTGTTTTTCACATTTTCTTTCCATAAATCTTGTAAATAAAGTATTCATCGTATGTCTCTCTTTGAGTTTGGCTGTGAATTATTTTTCGTTCCTCGGCAAAAGCGCTGATGAAACTGAAATGAAAATCAAAGAGCGTTGGAAGATCCGCAACAGTTTAAGTATTTGTTTATTTTCCTGTTAGCCATTTATGCCAAAACATGTGATATAACTGTAATAATGATGTCGCATTCATTGTTCATTGCATGTTGCACATGTTCTTTTTTTATTTATTTAATGTATAAACTATTGTAGTTTTTATATTCAGGTGTATAAGATAACTAGGCAAAATCCTAGAACAAGCGAGACATCCAATTTGGCGATTTTTTTTTTTTTTTAATGTATGTCAAGCACAGATGTGTACCAACCAAAAAATCTGCAAACTTCAAATTTTAGCCAAAGTATTTTATGACAGCTCGAACTTCAATTTTTTCCATTTTTCAAAAATGTCAAAACTTGTTTACTTTACTTTATCGTCCAGCAATAACCAATAAACTCATGCGTCTGAAACTCAGCGGCATGTCATCTAAAGGATCATACTTTAACAACAGCATTGTCATTTGGTCATACTTGTTCCATTTCTGTGTTAGGCCGAGAACTTATAAAACCGCCCTCCTATTTACCTTCTTTATTTTCAAATTAGGGTACTTTTATGTTAGCCGGGCGCCAGTGATATACATACATACATATATAGATATAAACACATATTTATACATATACTTATGCATATATATATATTATTGGCACCCGGCAGAGGCGGATTACCCATTAGGCTGAGTAGGCTGAAGCCTAGGGGCCCCGGTGTTAAGATTTTCTTTCAGGTTTTTTCTTCATATCATGCTAACATTTTATGCAAGAAATAAATGAATGTGCAGTATTCTTTGTTTCGCTTATTTAGTGAATTTTTTGGGTTACTAACCTATCCAAATGTGACTCCCCTTTTAATTCCTTCTATATCCATAAGAAAAAAATCCTGAATTCATGAATTTTTTTGGCTTCCAGTTTGTATTGGATTTGCTAGCGGTTTCTCTAGCCACGCAGCCTAGGTAAGATTTTGTCAGCACCTCTATGAATGATGTCTGTTAAAACGGTTATTAAGTTTTAATCAAGCATTTTGCCTATTTTCTGCTCTTTAGTTTTTAGCACCCTGGCCGATCACCCAACATCGCCCATTTGTTTCAGTGCAATTCATTGTTAAACTAAGAAAGTCCTTTTGAGGTTAGAGATTCCATATAAATGTCTACGTGAAAATATATTAATTTGTAAAATTACTTACTGTAAATACATTCTGAAAAAAAAATTATGCTAAAGATTAAAATATGTTCTCATTATTTTATTATACCAGGTGATTTGAAATAAATGTCTTCTCGATCTCTTAAACGACTGGTGATAGAAATATACTTCTATTTGCAAAAATTATACAAATCCAGTACAGCTTTTAGATATGTCATTTGTTTTATAAGAAACTGTATGCATCTTAAAGTACGGAATTTATTTTTTATATAGTCCTTAGGTTAGGGGTGCACAACCTTTTTAAGCGAAGGGCCACTTACAAAAATGACCGGTTGTCGAGGGCCACCATCAGAAATTTTTTGTTTTGAGGAGATGTGACCGGGGAGGGGGGGATAGATTAAAAAAACAAATTTCGAAAGGGTAGATTTAGCCCCCCCTCTCCCCCCCATGTTCCTTTCTTCCAGTCAACGTATTTAGTTCTGTTGGCAATGATATATCAACAGTTTACGTTTGTATTTATACAAGAAATATAGCTAAGATTATTTTCAAAGAGTGAAAATACTCCTTGACTTTATTTGAAGGAATAAATTTAGCTTTAAAGATTGCCAGTGCCGGAAAAAAAATTCTGCTTTCATGAATGAAGGTGGAGAGGAGGAGAAACATATATTATTCTAAATTGCACTTCTTAACATATTCAGTCATAAAATGTGGATATCAAAGGGCTGCACAACCTTTATAAGAGGAGGGGCAGTCACTAAAATGACTGGTTTGTCGAGAGCCAACATCCATAGGATGAACAAAATTTTGTTTCGGGCAAGTGGGGGGGGGGGGGTCCAGCCTAAAAGTTCATAAAAATGCTAATTTTAAAAGGAGGGTTAGCTCCCTATACTCAACCACCTCCTTAGTCAGCATAACCCAATTCAATTGGAAAGGATGGGAAAAAACTTGCATTTTTTTCATGCACGATTGACAATATTCATAGTTTTCTCCTAGTGATTGACGAAATTCACGATTATTACGCACACGTTCGGCGAAATTTGTGATTTATACGCACCCGATCGACAAAATTCGAGATTTTTACAGACTCGATCAGCAAAATTTGCGATTTTTAAGCGTCTGATCGGCAAAATTCGCGATTTTTACGAGCTCGATCGACAAAATTCGAGATTTTTATGGGCCCGATCGGCAAAATTCGTGATTTTTATGCATACAATCGACGAAATTTACGATTTATACGCACCTGATCGGCAAAATTTGCGATTTATACGCACCCTATCGGCAGAATTCGCGATTTTTACGGGCCCGATCGGCAAAATTCACGATTTTTACGGGCCTAATCGTCAAAATCTGCTATTTTTATGGGTCTGATCGGCAAAATTGACAATTTACACGCACCCGATCGACAAAATTCGCGATTTATATGCACCCGATAGACAAAATTCGCGATTTATATGCACCCGATCGACAAAATTCGCGATTTCAACGGGCCCGATCGGCAAAATTTGCGATTTTAACGGGCCCAATCAGCAAAATTCGCGATTTTTACGGGCCCGATCGGCAAAATTCGTGATTTTTACGCATACGATCGGCAAAATTCGTGATTTTTACGCACCTGATCGACGAAATTTACGATTTATAAGCACCCTATCGGCAGAATTCGCGATTTTTACGGGCCCGATCGACAAAATTCCCGATTTTTTACGCAGGCGATCAGCAAAATTCATGATTTTTACGCAGGCGATTGGTAAAATTCACGATTTTTATGCAGGCGATTGGAGAAATTTACAATTTATACGCACCCGATCGGTAAAATTCGTGATTTATATGCACTCGCTCAGCAAAATTTGCGATTTTTACGCACCCGATGGGCGAAATTTGGCAAGATTCGCGATTTCTACGCACCTGATCGGCGAAATTCGTGATTTTTTCGCTTCCGATCGGCGAAATTGATCCACGGGCCACCAGTAATCCGATCGCGGGCCACTTTTGGCCCGCGGGCCACAGGTTGTGCACCCCTACCTTAGGTTCTAATTAAACTTTTAAAAAAAAGTTTTCTTCTGTCTAGGAAGAACATTTTATAAATCCCATTGTGTTACGACCAAAACTTTTGAATTATAAAACCTTGAATTTTATTTCAATGTTTATCTGCACTAAAAAAACTCGTTTTTCGTTTTTAGCGACAGGAAACACTGAAATTTCATAAAATTTGAAGTATCATTATTTAATAGGTATTGACTGCAAAATAATAGGAATTTTCTATATCATTCTTAAACGAATGACATTTTTCTAAATATAACTTTTAGGACACAGGGATAGTATAAAGACTGAATTCCGTATTTAAAAATGTATACAATCCCTTATAAAGCAAATGTCATTTATAAAATCTCTACTTGATTTGTATACTTTTTGTAATTGGAGGTAAGTTTCCATCCTCAGTGGTTTAGGGGATTATTAAGCAAACATGTATTTCGAATTACTCGGAATATATTGCTTTGAAAGAGGGGAGCCCCCTCCAAAAAATGGTCAAGCTTAAGAAGATTCCTCCCCCCTACCCACCCCAAAAATGCCAAGCCTAAGGGCCTAGAGGTAGTTGATCCTCTAGTAAAACATAAAAGTACCCAAATTAGTACAAAATAATACTTTTTAATGCTTTGATGTGATTTAAAAGTACTTGTTTTCATATTTTGATTTCAGGCAACCTCTTGAAGGCCAGCTGTATAAATATACAAATGTTATGAAAGGCTGGCAATATCGCTGGTTCGTATTGACCCCTGATACTGGAATGTTTGAATACTACATGGTAAGTTTGTATTTAATAGGTTTATTTTAATATATTTATTTGCATTTCTTGGGTATGCTGAAAGTTTTATTGCCCTATTTCTTATATATTTATTTTATTTATAGTTAGATGAAAGAAAAAAGAGTAGACCTCGAGGAGCAATTCATCTTGCTGTAATAATAATTTTTCATTTATTTTAAAGTATTTGTGTAAAGTAGTTTTCTATCTTTATTAATTTGAAAATTATAACAATACATTCATAAATTATATTTTACTTCTTTTATTTAACTTAGTTCATGCATGCAAAGATAGAATTTTGTAATTTGTGGACTTTTCACTCATTTTCTGATATGCTAGAATTAAAAAAATTATGTACACAGATGCAGAGTCTGATCAACTCAATTCAGGGGTCGGGGCATACATAGTATTTGAAGGTCCCCTTCTGAAAATAATTTTTAGTTTCAAATTTAATACATTGCAACCATAACATACAATCCTATAGTGCAGTTAAAATTTCACACTATTGTTTTATATTAAACAAAATGTATTATTTTGTGTTTGGGTGCTAATTAGAATAATAATAATTTAAGTTATTCGCATAAGCATGTCTGACGTAATGTTTAATTTTCTGAAATTTGGTAGCTTCTTTTTAACTTATTTGTAAATACTTAGATGGTTCAGTGATGACAAATAGGTGAAATGCATTCTTAATGCCAACTGTAAATAGAATAATTAATTTTTAATCTGTATTTTTCAAAAAGTACTCAAAATGCATTTTGGGGGACTGAGGCATGTGCCCCTGAGATAATCAAGCCCTGCACAGGCGAGTTTCCAATGACAATACAGCATTTTAATATTTTTAGAACTTAATTATAAATGAATAAATTAATTTTAAGGCATTTTTTGGTTAGCAGGGCACAGGTGATAAATCATCAAAATTTCTTTATAGTTACAACTGTATATACGAGTTCCAACAACAATGGAGTTAATTATGCTTCCAACCATGCTCAGCTAACTGACTGTGAAACTGCAACAATGAAACATTCTGAGCACTAAAAGCAAAAAATAAAAAGTAAATAGCGTAATATATGTAAAAAAAAATATGCTTTTATCAATCAATAGTTTAATATTTAACACCACAACAACAACAAAAATTAAGGATCATCATTTTCCCTAGTAACTGCCCAAATACAAAGCACTGCTGTGTTGCTGTTCATTCCATGTAGATGCCACGTACATGTATATAAAATCAGTTGTGTGATTTGGGTGATTTGTAAAGTTTGAAATTTATAGAACTTTAAAAATACACTTATTTTAGGGACTATCAAGCTAAAAACAACATCATTATCATATTTTGAATGAAGTTCTGAACTATATTTATTGATTCTCAAGAGACTAGGATAAATGAAAGTAAAGAGCCCTTTACTTAACACAATGTGTCAATCAACACTGGATTTTTTTTTTTTTTTTTTTTTTTTTTTTTGTAAAAAGTTAAGCTGTTGACAACTCTTAATTTTTGAGTTTCTTCAAAGAAGATTTAGGATATTGATTTATGTTAGATTTATTACAGAATGAGATATTCCACACATACTTTTGTTTTGTGTTGACTTCCATTTGTTATTTCGCATAGGCAAGTTGTCTAATTTAAAGTCCCAGTAGGGTATTTCTTTGTTATAGCAACCTCCAAGGTAAATCACCAAATAACAGAGATATATTGCCAAAATGGGTTGTAAAATCTCATCAAATGGTTTGCAGTCCTAAAGAAAAAGCAGCCTATTGATTTTTTCTTGATGTTCCCGAATATTTTTCATAGTTCCTTTAATTACATGTTGTATTGTTTTTTCTTTGATTGTCTGTATTTATTTTTTGTAAAAATCGAAACAATCTTTGGTTTACCAAGTACTGTGTTGGATGCAATCTCATTTATTCAAAAACGACAGCTTTTACCCAGCAAACACTCATGCGAAAATGGCCATATGAAACTGTATGTTACTAATGATGAAGTTATATGGAGGTGCAATATACAAAGTTGTAAAAAAAGCCCTCTATGTTGGAAATTGGTTTAGTGGTTCGAGAATATCTCTATATGATAGAATTTGTTATGAAACATTGTAATATATTCTTATTAACATAAAATATTATGTTATTTAATGCAATGTTATTTATATTTATTTTTATATTGGTATTATACGTGCACACCATGTTCGTGCTTCCCAAGCTTGGCAATATTGATTGCAACTTGGCATAATCATAATTGTGGGGGCCGCTATAGCAAAGAAGTATCAAAGTCCCTTTATACAGCAGTATCGAATTCCTACTCATATTATACATAACATATAATAATATGAGTATGCATACATACATATATATTATTGGTAACATTTTGGGTGATTAATTATTAAAAATAAATTAATTTTCACTAATTAAGATTATAAAATGCTTAATTGCTATTGTATTTAGATATATTAATATTTTACTTGTTAAAACAGCTAATTGACGCTGTAATGATACTTTTTTTTTCAGTACTGTCACAGAAAAGTATCCTTGTTTTACATTTTTTTTTTTATTAGATGTAAAAAATTGTATGTAAATGAATATTCTTATTTTTTTTTAGGGTGGAGTGGTTGCACCTAGTGAAGAAGACAACCAGTCATTTACCGTGAGTGCAGTATGTGGTGAAGTTTTCAAACTTAAAGGTAAATAAAATATATTTTTTAAATATCTGCTTTTTCTTTCTTACAGTATTCTTTTATAATTTTTTGTGTTAATATTTTACAGAATGAATGTAATTTTTATATATTCACTCCATTAGTCCATTAGTTTCACTCCACAGTGTTTACTTTTTATTTTTAACTAGTATATAACCCCGTCAAAAATGACAGATTGTTGATTTGCGTTTCTTTTTCATAAGACTTCATACAAACAAACAGCATGAAGACTTTATTATTGAAAGGTTTGTACTGTAAAAAAGTACATTTTAAAAATGACAAATGATTTCTGCAAATAAAAATGATGAGGATATATATATCTATATATTTTACTCAGTATTAAATTTCGGAAGTAGTTCAACGATTGGACAAAACATTCAAATTAAATATTAACAAATAATCCATGTGTGAAAGTTTTTGTAAAAAAGTGTTATCAATGGGTTTCTAAGCCGATTGACTCACCACATAACTCATTGTTTGATTACATAAGCAAAATTAAATGCAAATTACGTTGTACTATGTATTCCTTATATTTTAATTACGTTTGATAAGAAAGAATCATTTTACAGTATATGACCCCTTATCCGGAATTCCAAAATCCGGAAAAACCCGAAGTCAGCAAAAAAATTTCGAAAATTTTCTAAATTTGTATATTTTTACAAAAATTTTAGAATTTTTGAAATTTTTTTGAAATTTTTCGAAAATTTTACCAATTTCTAATTTTTTTTCAGTCCATTGTGTTTCAGTGTGTAATCACTAAAATATTGTTACTTCGGTAGCGAGTGAACACGCCCCCCCCCCCCTTCTTACCGAAATTAGAAACAAATCATTTTTCTCTGAAATTTTAGTTTAAAATTAATTTATATTACGATTCGTTTGAAACAAAAAATAGTTATATATTTATTTCATCAAGGGTGATTCTGTTCCGAATTTTCCTAAAAATTTAAGGCATTCGGTTTCGAAAATTTTAGTCTTCAGTCCAAAGATTCGAACATAACAAAATCTCGAATTTGAGCGATCGTCGCCGAAAAAAACAATTATGTCTATCGTTCAAAGAAAAAAGTAGACAATTTCTTCAAAGGATTGCGGAAACAACTTGAATTTTGTCAAAGGATTGAAAAAAAAAAAAACACAAATTTGGTCGCAGAATTGCGAAAAAACGCTAATTTTGTTAACAAATCGCAGAAAATACGCCATTTCCGACAAAGGCTTACGAAGAAAATGCAATTTTCTTCCAAGGACTCCGAAAAAATGTAAAATTTCTTCAAGGGATCACAAAAAAAACACAAATTTGGTTAAAAGATTAAGGGAAAAAAAAAAAAAAGCGAATTTCGTCAAATAATCATGGAAAAACATGAATTTCTCCAAAGATCGCGAAAAAAAACACAAATTTCTTCAAAGCACTGCAAAAAAATTCTAATTTCGTTAAGGGATCGCGAAAAAAGTGGAATTTCGTCAAATGATCGAAGGAAAAAAAACCCTGCTAATTTCGTCAAAGAATCTCAGAAAAAATCTCGAATTTTGTCAAAGGATCGTAAATAAAAGGTAAATTTCGTCAAAGAATAGAAAAAATGCAAATTTCCTCAAAGAATCGCAAAAAAATGCAAATTTTGTCAAAGAATCACGAAAAAAAGCATGAATTTTGTCAAATAATCATGAACTTCGGGAGGACCCAAAATCCGGAAAATTCCAAAACTCGGAAAGCCTTTGGTCCAGAGGATTTCACATAATAGGTCCTGTATTGTATTTAAGATGGAAGCAAAATTTCAAAATACGCCAGTAGATGGCGCCAATGTACTGGATTGATCACTCAAATCCTCCGTACGAAAGAATTCACTGCTATTTCTGAAAAGAAAAGTGCTGACAGAAAAAAATATATACAGAAATGTTGATATACGTGTTTTATATGAAATAGTTTTTGAAGGTTTTAAACAAAATTAAAATATTTAAAAGCTCTAATATGCTTTTACAAATATTTTAACAGCAGAATCGGATGAAGCATAGCTTTTTCATTAAGCCTAACATGGCGTTTAACTATGGTCGATTCGCAGATCAGAGTGGTGGAGCCCGGAGCCATTACAGACACTTTCTTGCCTTCGGATTTTATTATTTTTAATGTTATTTAACTTTTTTTTTTATTTTCTAACATGGATGCAACTAAGATTTTATTTAAAAAGGCATTAAGAAGTACAAAATCATTCAAATATTTTCATCTGTTTAAATAAACAAAATCTTTTATTCATATTTTCTATAAAAATTAATTTCAAAAATTTTTTTTTAATTATTTGAAAAAAAAAAAAAAATGTTGTAACCTAAACATTTTTAAAAGTGCTATTACACATTATTTATAATTTGAAGCGACTCGTCAGTTTTCCAAGTATTTAATTGTCTGTTCAAGGAAAGGCTTTTCCTTCGTCAGTTTTCCAAGCATTTCAATGGCTGTTCCAGGAGATCCTAAACAAAGAAGCACCACAGGCGACAAAATTGCTCCGACAATAAAAAGTTGCTTGATTTTTGATCAACTCTTTTGAAGTCATTGGTTTAATATGGTGTCGCCCAAAATTAGCGGCAACTTTGACGTCTCGTATAATAGCACTTTTTCAGAAATTGATTGGAAGCTGCAAATATATGAATCCAAAATTACAGCTCATTCCACCAAGTAGTTTTGAGTTATGCTTAAAAATAATTTACATTGTAATCTGTTTTGCAATGATTAAAAAGGAATTTAACATTAGGGCTTTCAAACTTTAAACCTGCATAAATCCTAAACTATTTGACAGAATGTCTTCGCAATTGGTATTCAAAGATAAAATTTATCTATACATAAATGTGGTTGTTGAGCTCTTTTTTTAATGATGTAACTAGCAGGCTTCATCTGCTATGCTGGTCCATTTCTCCAAACGAACCTTGAATCAAATGAAATATATCGGAGGATTTGACTTTGTTTTAAAGCAATATGGACCTTTACCTGGAATATCCTTCCGCATTGCTAAAAACGATTTGAACGTCATTGCACTTTTACATTTTCTGTCACACAAAATTCAGGCTATTAAGGACCAACTACTTTAGTTGATCATTTATAGTAGGATTTGGTAAAGAACGATTGAGCGATATGCAATATGCTAAAACCATCCTTAAAACATTATCCAACTAACAATGCAAGTCTTATCCAGTAGAACTCTTTTAATATCAAAAGGCTAATCTTTCATAATCGGGTTCACCTGATTATAAAACTTTCCCCCATAATTTTATAATTACGTGACTTAGAATGCTATTCAATATACTGAAACCTTCTTTGAAAAAATATCGTACTAATAGTGCAAGCCCCATCAAAATCCATAAAACTGAACTAAAGTTATAAGCGGCCAGAACTAAATTCCCATTTGCATTTTATACATATAGTATAAGTAGATAAAAGTAGATGAATCTCATATTTACTTACAATATAGCCACTATATGATGGGGATAAATGCTAACTTCCTTCTTCATGATTATTTTTTATAGTTTTTGGTCTATATTTAATAGCTTTGTTCATTATTATTTATTCTACTGCTTATCCTTATTTTGTTTTATTGTAAATATTCTGATTAATTTTTATTTTAAATTTTAGCTAGTGATGCAAAAGATCGCCAATTCTGGGTTGATAGAATTAGAACAGTTATTGAAAAATGCCCAAAAGAAGAGTTCCTTGTAGGTTTTTATTCTTATATTGTGATATTTTCAAATGTTTAATATAATTAAAATGTATGTATATACTCATAACAAACATCATTTATGAAAATACTTTTTAAAATACGTTTCTTCATGCAGATAAAATTTACCATATTTACTCATATAATTTTTGCCCGCTGCATATTTAATGCATTTCCTACTTCTGAAATTTTTTTTCAGAAAATTAAAATTGTGGATCTCATTACAAATACAAAGTAAATTGTAGAATTAGAGTGTTGCATTTTAAAGTAGTGTAAAGAATTTGAGCTTCGACATCCAGCTGCACTATGTGTCATTCTAGCATTTCCTGTGAGTACACTTAACTGCATACCTTCCCTCGCTATTTTTGCCTTGAAGACTAGCAGACGCCGAATTCTATTGTACTGTGAGCGGAAAGTTCGGACAGTGATGAAGTGGTAAGGCGTTACCCAAAAAGGGGTCTTATGCTTTGATCCTTGCCGAGTTCGTGGGAAAGAGTTCATCTGCGAGAGAAGCGATCTCTGCACACGATTTTTAGGTTTGCGCCCGAAACTTTGCCCTTTGTCTTAGAACGTCCAATGACGGACTTAGTGAAAACGAAACAGAGGGATCTCAAGGCTGCTAAGAGGCTGGAGAGTTTCGAGGGGCCCGCCTCGACAAAGCCCCCGCCCCCAGAAGAAGTTCTCCTGCGAGAATGAAAAAGTGAGAGAGGACAGTTTTTGGAGAGATCGAAAAGGAGAGTGTTGACTCTCTGGAGAAGGGAAAAGGAAACGTCAGTTTCTAACTCAGCGTGGTGTAAGCGCTAGTGAGGTCCGACCTCTAGAATCGATACAGCAGGTATCCGCTGAAAATCCCAGCGAAGTGAAAAAGCACACCAAGTGCGAGAGTGAGAGTTCTTAGACTCAGAATTAACGAGCATTAGTAGATCTTCCGAAGAGAAGGAACGGACGAGCCTTGGTCCGAATGAACTTTGTTTTGTAGTCACGACTGTCTGTAATGTTTAGAGACTTTTGTTTGTTTCAGTTACACTTGGAGTCAAGAGGTCATTAATTTATAAGCGATTGACTCACGAAAAATAATTAAATGCTGTAATTAACTTTCTTGTACATATTTTCATTAGAATTAATATTGGTATGCAATAAATTCTATTTTCTAATTTATACGAGAAATTCTCTGTGCCAGCGATCCGATCTCGCTACCACTCACCATCTTTTATCGGGTCGGTATAGAGGAGTTACTACAACTGGTGGCTTGCGGTGATGGATTAATTAGCAAAAATTAATGACAATCTTCAAAGACAAAGAGTGGACTCTGAAATTTAAATCATCAAAGTGCTCCAAGAGAGAGTCTCCTTGTGACTTGTGACCTGAGTCTCCTTAGACGCCCCTGTGGATCAACACAGCATCAGAAAGAGTAATCTACCAAGAATTCTGGAGAGTGTTCCCCCATCAGAAAGAGAAATCTACCAAGAATTCTGGAGAGTGTTCCCCCATCCGAAAAGTGTGACAGAGAACCCCGTCTGTGCTCCTGAGAATCTCTGAAGTCTGTGCTTCTGACGCCCTGAAAGACTCTTAGTAATGGAGGTAAGCTCTTTTTATACTCAGAGTGGCTTTAATTGTTATTAGTGTTTGTATAGGTGTTGTAGGCTTCAAAAAAAAAAAAAAAGTTGTATGTTAATTTTTGTGAGAGTAAATATTTTGAGAAATTTTTCCGGTAGAAAAAAAAAAGTATGATGAGATACTTCCGAGATTACTGTAACTTATTTAATAGACAAATTTTGTAGTTAAAAATTAAATTATTGTTGAATTAATTTAATGCAAACTGAGAGTTGTGCAGTGTTACAAAATTTTAGCTGAATCTATAAATGAGAGTTCATTGAAAAAAAAAAGTATTGAACGCATTTCATATTTTACGATAACAGAGCTGATTTTATATGTTTTTTGTGAATTATTCTAAATTTTTTAAGAGTGGATGCAGAGATTAAGACCACCATTGATTTTAAAAAAAAAAAAAGGAATTGAATGAGACTTTTGCAATTTAAAATATTTTTACTGTACTTTTTGAATTTGAAATTGTTGTTTTGTGTCAAATTGATCCCATATGTATTTTATAACCAAATACCAAGGTGAATGTGGACGATAGGATAGGGTTGCTTAATTTTATATGTTGCATATTTCTTATATATTATTGTTATGCGTACTTTTTATGAGCGTATATTTTGGTAATATTTTGACGCACTTGGTAGGATTTGATTTAATCTTATTGTATTGTTTCATATTTGTGGGAAAGATAATTTCTAATTTTATACTTTAAAAATGTCGGAGCTTAAATATTTTAGGAAAGCTGATTTGCAAACGTTAGCTTACGAATTTGAGGTCATTTTAGAGGAAAATGATACTGTACCGAAAATTATAAAAAAAATTGAGTCGTCAGAGGGATTTGAGAAAGAGCTAGCTTTAGCACAAATTAAACTTATAGAAAAAGATAGGGAAAATAGATTATTGGTAGAGAATAAAGAGAAAGATAGATTGTGGGAGAAAGCAGAAAAAGAAAAAGAACGCGAACATGAGTTAGCTAGGTTAAAAGCGACACAAGAGTCAGATGACCGGAGTACCGCATCCAGTAGCATCTCAGTTAGAACGAATCATTTACCCCTAAAAACAATTATGCATCGCTTTGATGAAAAGAATTCGGATATTTCGTTGTTTGTGAATTTATTCGAGAGACAGGCAAAAAAATGTAATCTAAATTCGGATGAGTTGGTGACGAATTTACTATCATTATTACCTGTGGGAATGGCCGAGTTAATTTTGAGAGAACCCGAAGACAAAATTGATGATTTTCAATATGTGAAAGAAAAATTGTTAGAACGATATCGTTTGAATGCAGAGGCGTACAGACAAAAATTTAGTCAGCATCCCCGAAATCCTAATTCAGTTTGGAAGGACCTGATCTTTGAACTTAATAGTTTTTTAGAAGGATGGCTGTCATGCTTACAAGTTTCGGATTTTGAGGGTTTGAAAAATTTGCTTGTCACGGACCAAATCAAACGGAGAGCGTCTCCAGAAATGCGCGAACATTTTATAGATAACTGGGCGGAGATTAAAGATCCCGAAGAATTAGTAAGGCTTTTAGATGCGTACGAAGCGATCAAACGCCCTTCTAAAAAAACGTGGAATCCTAAGCCACCGACAGAGAAGAAATTTGAAAGACCCAGAACTTTTGAAAATGGGCGAAACGGAAACAGAAATCCGGAGACTAACTTTAACTGGAGGGATCGAAATGATAATAAAGAAAGGGAAAAGGCGTTCGAAAAAAGGCGAGAAGTCAAGTGTTACGCGTGTTTGCAAAGTGGTCACTACAAATTAAATTGTCCGGAAATTAAAAAGAAAGAGGCTGCGCGGGTCAGTCACTTAAATAGTAAGCCGACACTTGGAGAAGCCTTCTCCCCTTATTTGAGTAAAGTATTAGTGAATGGAATTCGGGCAACTGCCTTGAGGGATTCAGGGAGTGATATTGATCTGGTTGCATACGATTTAGTCAGTCAAGATAAATTGAATGGAGATCACGTTTGGATTAAGACTCCGCTGGACAGTAAATTATACTGTCTACCCATAGCAGAGGTCACTTTAGAAATTGAAGGCGTGGGGGTTATTGAAACGAAAGCGGGAGTAAATAATAGAGGTTCAGATATGAATTATTATTTGTTGGGTAATCAATCTCAAAAGTTATTAGAGCGGGCGAACATGAAACCGGAGTTAGTAAATGCAGTTCTGACGCGCGCTCAAAAGAAAAAAATTGACCATACTCCAAAGTTGGAAGATAAGCGGATTATGCTTTCCGATAAGGAAGGGGAGAATGTTCACCGACGCGATGAAGCGGAAACTTTGAATTCGGTGAAAGAGAAAGAAGAAGCAGAAGCAAACTTTCGCGAATACGGTGAAACGGAAACGTTGAATTCTAAAGAAAAGGGTGAGGAGATAGACAACCCCATCGAGTTGGATAGTTTAGACAGAGGTTTGCTGCCATTATTGATCGAAGACGGATTTACGAATCTGGCTAAGATAGGGAGAGAGGATTTTAAAATGGAACAAGACAGCGATCCATCACTCAAAGAGATTAGAGATAAGGCTAAAGTTAAAAAGTCTCACTTTGAAATAAGAAATTCTCTGATAATAAGAAACACGAAGGATAATCGCGGGAACGAGAGGACCCAGGTGGTTGTTCCTTTGAGATTTCGTGTTGACATATTAGGCGCGTGTCATGAAGGAATTTCGTCTCACCTAGGGGAAATGAAAACCAAAGATAAAGTATTGCGGTATTTCTTTTGGCCTAATGTAATAAAAGAAATTGAGGATTTTGTCAAATCTTGTGACCCGTGTCAAAGAATCGGAAAAGCAGGGGAAAAGAAGAAAGCGCCACTTAAGCTAGTACCAATAGTGGGTGAAATATTTTCGAAACTAAGCTGTGATCTCGTCGGGCCCTTACCGAAGTCAAACAAAGGAAACAAATACATGGTCACTGCGGTATGTTTAGCATCAAAGTACCCTGAGGCTATACCAGTGTCAGATATGAGGTCTGAGACCATTATCGAAGCCCTAATGATCATATTCAGTAGATTAGGATTTCCAAGGAAAATCCAGACGGACTTGGGCCGAAGCTTTGTTAGCGATTTAACGACCGCCTTTCTTAAAAAGTTCGGAGTTAAGATAGGAAACTCAAGTGTGTGTCGACCTGAAAGTAACAGTGTTGAACGATGGCACAGGACGGTTAAGAGGCTTTTAAAAGTGCTTTGTGTAGAAAACGGGTCGAATTGGGAAGCAAACTTGCCTTATGCATTGTTAGCATTACGGACGGTACCGCATAATTCGACTGGGTTCAGCCCCGCTGAACTAGTGCACGGAAAAAATTTGAGGACCCCGGAAACATTATTGTTTGAAAAATGGATGGGAGAGGCGGAGGAAAATGAACTAGTGACGGAATATGTGTTTAACCTCACGAACAGATTAAAAAGGTGTCAGGATTTAGCCGTTGAGAACATGACTACTGAACGAGAAAAAAGGAAATTTTGGTTTGACAAAAAGGCGGTAGAAAGAAAATTTAACGTAGGAGATGAGGTTTTGGTTTTGGCGACCAGTAAACCAAACAAAATGTCAGTAAGTTGGATAGGACCGGGAAAAATTGAATCGAAAATCTCGGAAACAAATTATATTGTAAATGTTCCTGGGAGGCGACAAAAATCCCAGATTTATCATGTGAATTTATTAAAGCCTTATAAAAAACGGGTGGAGTTAGTAAACATCTTAACGCGAGTGATAAACGAGGTTGAGGATAAACAAGATTTAGATATAGTTTTTCCCTGTGCCGATTCCGAAGTTTATAAGTTCGATGAAGTCGTAAGAGAGAGTGATTTAACAACTAGATGCACTTCCGAGCAATTGAGACAATTGGAAAATTTATTGGACCATTATGGGACTGTATTTTCGAATGACCCAGGGCGTACCGATCTAATCGAGCATGACATAGAATTGTCGGAGTTAAAACCCGTTCGTTCGAGACCCTACAGAACATCACCCAGACAAACGGAAATATTGCGCAAAGAAATAAAGCGAATGTTAGAATTAAATCTTATAGTAGAAGGCGAATCTGAATATAGCTCTCCGATTATTCTCGTGGAAACACCAGGAAAGGACCCGAGACCCTGTATAGATTACCGCAAACTAAATGCCATCACAAAGGTAGAATTTTATCCTTTACCCAATATTGAAGAAAGAGTTGAAAAAGTCTCGAGTGCTAAATATATTACGGTTTTAGATCTAACGAAGGGCTACTGGCAAATTCCAATGACCCCGAGGGCTCAAAAATTAGCGGCTTTTGTTACAAGCTTTGGGTCCTATTTCCCTCTGGTCATGGCTTTTGGACTCCTGAATGCATCCTACAGGTTCTCAAAATTTATGGATATAGTATTGAGAGGGCTTGAGGAATTCTGTTTACCGTATCTAGATGATATGGCGATTTTTTCAGACAGTTGGGAGGACCATATGCGTCATCTAGAAACAGTATTAAAAAGGGTTAATGACGCGAAACTAAAAATCAAATTGGCGAAATGCAAGTTCGCTCAGAAAACCGTAAAATATCTTGGGCATATTGTAGGGGAGGGCAGACGGAGGCCAGCTGAGGCGAAAGTAAGGGCAATTAAGGAATTACCGGTTCCGAAATCGAAAACTGAAATTCGTAGATGTTTGGGAATGGCTGGATATTATTCCCGGTACATAAAAGATTATGCAGTGATTGTAGAACCATTAACGAGGGCGCTTAAAGGGAAAAATAAAAAAGAAAAGATTGCATGGAGCGACGAAATGGGAAAAGCCTTTGAGACTTTGAAAATGAAGCTTACTGAAGAACCGGTGCTTTACGCTCCTAATTTTCAGAAAGAATTCATTGTACAAACTGATGCTAGTGACTTAGGTATTGGCGTGGTTTTGGCTCAAAGAGAGGGATCGGAAGAGCACCCCATAATATATTTAAGTCGAAAATTTACTGATAGTGAGAAAAGTTTCTGCGCCACTGAAAGAGAGTGTGCAGGGATTATTTTTGCGATAAAAAAGTTAAGGCATTATATTGATGGACAAAACTTTTCTATCGAAACCGATCACAATCCTTTGGTGTTTCTAAAAAGAAATTCTGGAAATAATCCCAGATTATTAAGGTGGTCCTTAGCTCTGCAACCTTATAATTATGCCATTTCTCATCGCGCAGGCAAAGACATTCCGCATGTTGATTGTCTGAGTCGAGTTTAAGGAGATTTCTTGATAAACTTTTGTATATAATTATTTTAAGATTTTTTATTTTTTATTTCACTGTGTTTTATTTCATTCTATGTTCATGATTTCTTATCAGAGCGCGAAAAAAAAAAAAAGGAAGGTAGTATTATCTTATTCATGTATGTTTTATTTCTTGCCACTCTGATGTAATTTGAGCTTGCAATTCTTTATCCGACTCTTAGAGATTCTTAGTGTTTCACCCTTAAGAATCGTTTGAGGAGGAGGTGCTGTAAAGAATTTGAGCTTCGACATCCAGCTGCACTATGTGTCATTCTAGCATTTCCTGTGAGTACACTTAACTGCATACCTTCCCTCGCTATTTTTGCCTTGAAGACTAGCAGACGCCGAATTCTATTGTACTGTGAGCGGAAAGTTCGGACAGTGATGAAGTGGTAAGGCGTTACCCAAAAAGGGGTCTTATGCTTTGATCCTTGAAAAGTTCGTGGGAAAGAGTTCATCTGCGAGAGAAGCGATCTCTGCACACGATTTTTAGGTTTGCGCCCGAAACTTTGCCCTTTGTCTTAGAACGTCCAATGACGGACTTAGTGAAAACGAAACAGAGGGATCTCAAGGCTGCTAAGAGGCTGGAGAGTTTCGAGGGGCCCGCCTCGACAAAGCCCCCGCCCCCAGAAGAAGTTCTCCTGCGAGAATGAAAAAGTGAGAGAGGACAGTTTTTGGAGAGATCGAAAAGGAGAGTGTTGACTCTCTGGAGAAGGGAAAAGGAAACGTCAGTTTCTAACTCAGCGTGGTGTAAGCGCTAGTGAGGTCCGACCTCTAGAATCGATACAGCAGGTATCCGCTGAAAATCCCAGCGAAGTGAAAAAGCACACCAAGTGCGAGAGTGAGAGTTCTTAGACTCAGAATTAACGAGCATTAGTAGATCTTCCGAAGAGAAGGAACGGACGAGCCTTGGTCCGAATGAACTTTGTTTTGTAGTCACGACTGTCTGTAATGTTTAGAGACTTTTGTTTGTTTCAGTTACACTTGGAGTCAAGAGGTCATTAATTTATAAGCGATTGACTCACGAAAAATAATTAAATGCTGTAATTAACTTTCTTGTACATATTTTCATTAGAATTAATATTGGTATGCAATAAATTCTAATTTCTAATTTATACGAGAAATTCTCTGTGCCAGCGATCCGATCTCGCTACCACTCACCATCTTTTATCGGGTCGGTATAGAGGAGTTACTACAGTAGTAATACTTCCATTATTTGTTAAAAACTGTCCATTATTTGACTGGAAATTTTTGTTGTCCACTCATGGCACAAAAATGTGCCACAGAACTATGGTTGAGGAAACCCATGTTCTAAAAAAATTAAAATAATAAAAAGATTGATTTTGAAATATTATCAACGAGGAAAGAGAAATTAATATGAATTAGCCTTCTTCGGCACTAGCAATAAACTTTATTACATATTTGTTATTAACCATTAATTTAATGTATGTTTTGGTATTTTTTTTATGTTTTCTTGATATTGAGCCACTAAACCAAACCTAATAATATAATACATTAACTTATTTTAACCAGCGGCATAACTATAGGATGGCTGGGATTTTAAATGCTACAGATCTGAGATTCAGGTGTTTCCCTGAACATCACAAAGTGAAGAGTGATTTGCAAATGGGAAATATTCGGATTTTATTTCTTTGGGAGTTAAATTGATTGGGAATTACAATGCTAATGAATCATTACTGAAAAATGCAAATAAAAAAAAATTAAACTACACATAACTATATACATTCTATGTAAACTCAAATCCTTTCCTTTTCTATTAGAAACTCAATGTTTCTTTTCTAGTATTTGTAATTTTTATATTTCTTTCACACAGGGTTTGATTATTGCCCAAACACAGTAGGTATGTTCCTAGGATCTCTAGATTTGAAGGAGAGCCCTGAGGAAATTTGAGGGTTTTAGTCTAAAAGCTTACATTTTTCTATATATGCAAGACATTGTTCAAAAACATTTTTAAGACTATTTTAAATAAAATTATTTGTTAGTCTCTTCCTTAAACTTGCTATAAAATGAAGATGAAAAACTCACTTGCATAAGCATCTTTCTTATCTATCAGACAAAGCAACAAATCTCATACAAAATCTGCAGATCATACAACAATATTTTGTATGATATATTAATAAAAGAAAGTTTTAGCTCTATGTATATGTCAGTTTGTTGGTGGTGGCTAGGGAAATCTGTTGCAAGAAAAAGTATGAGAGTTTGGATAAGGATAGACAAAAGCAGGTCCAAATGCACTTGAGATTCAGATTTTTGATTTTTTGATAATTAGCAGATATGTTAATTAAAAACTCATCAAACACATCCAGCTTTAATTGTGCTCAGTTCATCATCATCATGAATGCTTACACACATGTCCAGAGAAAATGTGGAACTTCATAGAGATGGAAAAGAAAATTGTTTTTCCTACTGCTTAAACTTTCAATCCAATATTAAAAAATTCAAATCACAGCCAGGGATAGATTTTAAAAATATACGGACATCTACAAATATATGGCACCTTCATTGTTCTGATAAGTACCTTTTATTTAAAAAAACAAAACAATATTTACTATTTCAAAAAAATATTTTTAATTTGTTTTTCTTTCTTCCCATGATGGAGGATTGTGCATGATCAAAATCAATCATGAGTAATACATTATTTTACTATAGAGCTCTGTATCGCTAAAGCCTGTTTCTATGACAACGAGCAAGATTTTGTCTTTTACCATATGACAACCTTTTTTTTTTTCTTCTTCTTTTCAAGGTGTCTGCTGTTCAGAGATTTTATTATATTTGAATATTAAAGAGTAGAGATATATGTCCAACTTTCTATGTAAAAGATAAAATTGGGTTGGGTTGGGTTGATTATTGACGGTCAATTATCTACACTAGGGATATAGGCCCGGGGGGGAGTGCCCTCCGTGGGGGTCTTTCTAAGGGAACCAAATCCGTATTTACGCATGGATAAATCCACGGCTCGAAGAAAACCACAAAAACTCCGAACGATTAGGCCGACGGGCGCGATTGGGATCGAACCCAGCACCTCCCGTCTACCAGCTTCGAGAGCACAACCTCTCAGCCACTGGTGGGGCTGATAAAATTGGTATTAGAGATATAATTCCGGATTACTTTTCATAATTGCATTAAAACATGAATGAATTTATTTTCGTTTTATGTTTGGGTTGAGTTATTTTGGGTTGAAATATGTCTGGTTTGGGTTGAGTTGTGGGTTGACAAAAATTATTTTGTTGAATTCGGGTCAATTTACAGGTTGATTATTATTTTTTTTTTAAATGAAATTTTCAAGTTTGGGTAGGGAACAGCCTGATCTGTGTAATACTCTTCTAGTCTGTGGGCCTGTCGTGGTCTTATTTTTTCTCATTAGATTTATGCTTAGTCCAGGCTTATTTTTTCTCATCAGACTCAAATCTGGCCAGAACCAATCCAGTCTTTTTTTACTCTCATTTTTTTTTAATTCTCATTCTTTCTTTCTTTCTCTCTTTTTTTATTCCTATCAGATTGGGACTGGGCCCATGTTTGGGCATAATTTTTTTGGCAGACTCTGACAGAGCCATGCCTGGTGGGTTTGCTAGTGTATGATAAAAAGAGATTGTCTAATGGTGAAATTTAAAGAATTTCTTGAAATATGACCAGTTATGGTTAGTAATATGCTACTAACTTTATATAATATTATTAAAAGAATTTTTAATGAATCTGGGGATAATATTTTGTGTAATGTATAATTTTTTTTCACATAAAATTACTATTTATTAATTATATTTCATTCAGAACTGAAATTTTAAATTTATTATGTTTTAAAATTTAGACTTGGATTACAATAACAGAAGTTTTGAGTTTGCATAAGTCTTTGTGCAAACTATAGCTTTAGTAGACAAGACGGACATACCGCAAAAAAGATACTGAGTTTTTAGTTTACTTATAGTAATGTTTGGGAACTTCAGAATGCTTTAATCGGATCCTGCTTTCATGTGGGAAAATTTATTAAGAGAAATGCTGATTACATGAATTTTGCCATTATTTACAGTCACATAATAATTATTCTGTTTTTCAGTGGCAAATAATTCATGACAGATCTTTTTAGAAAATAAGATTCATTCATTTGAAATTCCACTTTATCTCAAATATATGTGCATTCATACAATATATTGTAAAGTTGGTTATAATATATGTAATTAAGTATATATATCTAATGTATCCATATACTTAAAGCTAACCTGCTTTTTAGTTTTTCGTGCAAATATGCTATTTATACGCATGCGCGAGCATTCAGCTAATCAGCTAGAGGCTTTTACTATCTTCAGACGCGATGTTCCAGCCAATGAGGTGAAGGCTTTTTCCTCTCTCTAGAAGCGTATGTGTTCCATTTGGTTGTTCGGTTGTTGAAACTTTTATAGATTTCTTTTATTAAGGTATTTTTTCATTTTACCGTATTTATTTTCTTTTTAAGTCGTATGTCACGGAGGGGAAAGTAACGTTGAAATTTTACAATACAGTTTTTCTCCTTATAGATGGCGCCACGGTAAACTGAAGGCTATCCTAACCTGCTTCTGCAATGCTTTTCAATGCGAAAAGCATTCATATTTTAAATGTTTTTGATTGAAAATTTGAACTTTAAAAAAGTCAAACAAGTAGAAATTTCATTAAATAAAGTTTTCTTCACACCATGCATATATTTTAATAGATATTTGGCGTTTCGATTGCTTTTTATAACTCTTTAAATAAGAGTTCATCCTGACAGAAGCATCTGAATAGTAGTCATTTAAAAATAAATATCACGGATATTGTACTGCGAAGAAATACGAAATGGACGTATAATTTTTAGAGATTAAAAGTATTATTCAAATAAAAACAGCTTCAGATTACAGCCAAACAAATAGCACTCTATAAGACAATTTAAATGGCCATGTCAATTAGCCACAGACATTAGCATTCATTAAGTATAACATTTTAAAAACATATACACTAAGATCGATATACTAGAATAAAAATTTCTTAGTTTAAAAATGATTACATGCATATAACTTTAAATTAAAGTATAATAAAAAGCACTCATCTTTGGAGCTCTAAACATACTTAAAAAAAAAAAAAAAAATTCTTCGATTTTTCCTTTGTTTATCTCATCATCATAGCACGATCTACATCCCGGAATAAAACATTTATATCCCATCTTCTATTTATGACATATAATTGCTGTAATTAAAAATAATCGAGTAAAATACTTTCGGAATTTAACATGTAATCTAATGACATTCTGTTTAAAGGCAGCCGCCAAATTTTACAGCGCCCTCTTTCGTTAAAAAAATATGACTTGCATTTTCGTTTCTCCGTGTCGTATGTATTTTACTACTTTGAATTTTTTATAACTAACCCTTTTTTTGAGAGAGAGAGAGATTTCGTGGCACGAAATTCCGCGAATCGTTTCCGATGTAAACAAACTAATTTTAAACTTTTAATATGTAATTCTGTGTGATATGATTAAATTCAGGTTTTCTCAGCGACGATCACAGTATTTTTACCAAATAATTTTTGTATTAATCAAGCTTTTTTGGTTATTAAGCATAGCTAAACACGAAAGAAAACTTTGTTATTTTAAGATTTTGATGTGAATTATTTGCGTACTGAATAATTCAAGAAAAAAAAAATCTCATCATTATACATATTTAGTTATGCATTATTAATTATTTACTTGGCCTTTACTTTTAATATTTCAAACTTACAGCTGAATGTAACTATTAAAACATTTGAAATACTGTATTCGTAAAATGAAATTAGTTTAAACACTCGACAATTACTTTTAGTTATGCATTATTAATTATTTACTTGGCCTTTACTTTTAATATTTCAAACTTACAGTTGAATGTAACTATTAAAACATTTGAAATACTGTATTCGTAAAATGAAATTTCAGCTTAAACACTCGACAATTACTTTTAGTTATGCATTATTAATTATTTACTTGGCCTTTACTTTTAATATTTCAAACTTACAGCTAAATGTAATTATTAAAACATTTGAAATACTGTATTCGTAAAATGAAATTTCAGCTTAAACACTCGACAATTACTTTTAGGTTAAATTCAGGTTTTCTCAGTGATGATCACAGTATTTTTACCAAATAATTAAAAGTACTACATGCATGCATCTATCTATCTATATTAGAAATTGTGCAGGTTTCTGGTCACTGTTTTGTTTACATATTTTAAACAAAAATTTCAATTTAATAATGCGCTGAAAATTATAATGAATGCTTACAATTAAACACAAAACAAAAAATTTCACAAAAATACATTATTTCCCCGATATTTTCCCACAACAATCAATAAATTTCATGATATTTTATTGCGATTTTAAACCATGAACTTTAGTACTTTTCTGTTATACGGACACTATGCCAAAATGTATGTATGTATGTAAATGTATGTATGTATGTTTGGCGACAATGGTGTACGTATAACGGAAAAGTGCCTGAATTATTATTTATATATATATATATATATATATATAAAATATAAACATAATTGGCGACACAGCAAGTTTTCTGGATTTCTCCCTGTCTCTCTAACCACATTGTTAACAAAACAAAAAATTCACGAAAAACACATTATTTCCCCGATATTTTCCCACAACTAATCAATAAATTTCATGATATTTTATTGTGATTTAAAACCATGAACTTTAGTACTTTTCTGTTATACGGATACTATGCCAAAATGTATGTATGTATGTATGTATGTTTGGCGACAATGGTGTCCGTATAACGGAAAAGTGCCTGAATTATTTTTTTATATATATATAAAATATAAACATAATTGGCGACACAGCAAGTTTTCTGGATGTGAAAGGCGGAGATGAATTTCATTCATTCAATGACCGTTTTAAAAGTTTCAAGTTTGATTGAGTGCACCTGAACATAAAAACCGATACCTATTTCTATGTTCATGATTGAGTTATTTGGATATCTTTTCGTATAGCACAGAAAATCATTTCTCCCGCTTTCGTAATACAGATAAATTCTGGTGTATTTTTTTTTTCTTCTTTTTACATCACAAGTACTTTTCTACTTTAAATTTTTTAATTGTCGAGTTTCTAAGCTGAAATTTCATTTTTCGAATGCAGTATTTCAAATGTTTTAATAATTACATTCAGCTGTAAGTTTGAAATATTTAAAATATTAAAAGTAAAGGTCAAGTAAATAATTAATAATGCATAACTAAATATGTATAATGATCAGAATGACATATTAAAATGTGTACATAATGACATGAAAAATTTAAAAAACTGAAATTTTGCACTTGCAACTTAATTGTAAATTTTATTGTTTACATTGGAAACGATTTGTGGATTTTAAGAATTTGCTGAACTTCGTGTCACCAAATTACTAAATCTCTCTCTCTCACTCTCCAAAAAAAAAAAAAAAAGGTTAGTTTAAAAAAATTCAAAGTAGCAAAATACATACAACACAAAAAGAAAATAAATACGGTAAAATGAAAAAATTACTTTAATAATAGAAATCCATAAATTTTCAACAACGACATCAAACGAACGTATCTCATCTTTCGTTTGTGATAAGGAACGCTCCTTTGGCCCCCTCCACTCATTGGCTGAATTGTAAAGGGCAAAATTGGGTGACAAAATGACTACCAGCATTTCTGAGAAAAGAAAAAATCAGAAAATTCACAGAAAATAATTATTTTTGTTGCAAGTTGGGTTAACTGTCTTTATGGTTCGAGTCGATTTCAGACTGAGTGTAGATTTCTGCAAGTTGGATTTGGGTTAACCCGATTTTTCAAAAGTTAGTTCAAGTTCAGTATATTATTTCAGATTAAAACTATACCTATCAGGGCTTGAATTTCAGGGCGGGATTCGCACGGAAAATTTTGAAATCCCGCCCAAAAAAGATCATGAGCGGGAGCCTCCCGCCCAAAAAATTTCAGCATTTTTGGAGAAATTTGCATTATTTAATTTACCTGCAACCGAACGATAAATTTCGTGATTTTTTTTCCCCGCAACCGATTGACGGACTTTGTGTTTTTTCCGTGACTGATCGACAAACTTTGTGGTTTTTTCCGTGACAGATCAACGAACTTTGAGTTTTTTCTGCGACAGATCGACGAACATTGCGTTTTTTAAGCGACTGATCGACGAACCTTGCGTTTTTTGGGGACATATCGACGAACTTTGCGTTTATTCCGCAATCGATCGACGAAATTTTTCTTACTTCCCTGACTGATCGACGAAATTTTTCTTTCTTCCCTGACTAATCGACGAACTTTGCATTTATTCCGCAATCGATCGACGAAATTTGCTTTTTTCCGCAACTGATCGACGAACTTTGCGTTTTTTCCACGACAGATCAACGAACGTTGCATTTTTTTCTGCGACTGATCAACGAACTTTGCGTTTTTTCTGCGACAGATAGATGAACATTACGTTTTTTAAGCGACTGCTCGACGAACCTTGCGTTTTTTGGGGACAGATCGACAAACTTTGTGTTTATTCTGTAATCGATCGACGAAATTTGCTTTTTTCCCACGACTGATCAACGAACTTTATGTTTTTTGGTGACAGATCGACGAACTTAGCGTTTTTTCCGCGACAGATTGATGAACTTTGCGTCTTTTCCACGATCGATCGGTGAATCTCAATCAAGTAAAATCTAAAGTCAGAAATTTATTTAACAACCTAATTGTTAAGGGTCCCTAACACATTTAATGGAACTTGAAAAATACACTGCATATATAAAACTTAACTTTCTTCCCTTTTTTATAATAAAAATAAACATTTTACATAATCATTCTCAGTTGACTTAATTTTTTCAATGGTATTTTGTCATGTCTGCATTAATGTAATTCTTTAAATAGCACGTAAAAGAATAGTGGGGTTTAAAGATTTTTTTCTCCCTCCCAAACATTACAACTCCCCTCCATTTAAAAATGTTGGTAGGGAGACTCCCGTCTTTGGAAAAATTGAATTTCAAGCCCTGCCTATAATATGTTTGTGTGTATTGAGGTTTGTATAGATGTTTGTGTGTGTGCTGTTTTTAATACAGACAGTTTCATTTTTCACACGAACCTTTCAAAAAATTCACATTCTTTGCGCAATCCTTTAACAAAATTCGCATTTTTTTTCGTGATTCTTTAATGAAATTCGCATTTTTTTCTGTATCTTTTTTTTGCCGAGATTCATAATTTTTTCAGCTATCCTATGACGTAATTCGTGTTTTTTTTTCAGCGATAATTTGACGAAATTTGTGTTTTTTCTGCGATTTTTTTTTCACGACATTTGCGTTATTTTCCACGATTCTTTTATGAAATTTGCGTTTTTCTGTGATCCTTAGACGAAATTTTCTTTTTTCGCAATGCTTTGATAATAATCACATTTTCTCTGCTGCCTTTTGATAAGATTCATGAATTTTCAGCAATCCTTAGATGAAATTCGCGTTTTTTCAGCAATCTTTGAAGAAATTCGCATTTTTCTCGCGATACTTTAACAAAATGTGCGTTTTCCAGCGATTTTTTGATAAAATACATTTTATTCCGCAATTTTTAGACGAAGTTTGGCAAGAAAGCGCTATCTTTGGGTGAAATTTCCTGTTTTGCGATTCTTTGACAAAATTTGCTCATCTTTTGTGTAAATCGCGTTTTTCTGTGGCCTTTTAACAAAATTCACGTTTTACATGATCCTTTGATGAAATTAGTGTTTTTCCCGTGATCATTTGACGAAATCTAGGATTTTTTTCCCGCGAAGATTGATTATATGTTTTTAGTCTGCAGGTGCCCTAAAAAGTTTGTGACGCCTGTCGCTGCATTGCACGCATTCTGCCACGGTGTATCAAACAAACAAAATTCATCCTAAAGAATTATTGTTTCGTTTCTGGAAATGAACAACCGTCAACTCATTGGCTGAATTATAAAGGGTGAAATGTGTAGGCACTGAGTATCATCTACACTATTAATGTCGGTAAACGTCTGTCTGTGTGTGTGTTGTTGTGTCTGGCGTCTGTAAGCACAAAACTCTGCATGCAGACGACGGACATAAGTGCTTTTGGTATAAAAAAATTCGTAAGTGGAGTTTTTAAAATTCACAACATTTTGCGAGAGAAGAGGGGTGCGAACGAATTTAAAAAATGAGTCCGCATCAATAATTATGGCGGCGGGGGGGGGGGAGTATGTTTTGCCTACACGGGGCGGAGACTTTTCTTTGTTGACACCACTCATATGATATATCGTTCGAAAGGCCTGTGACTGCCTTTTCATGTTATGCATCTGTGTGGTCCATCCCCCCCCGCCAATTGGTGCACTTTTCTAAATTTTGCACATACCACTCATGTTATATATCGTTAAAAAGGTCTGTGACCGCTTAATCATATTATGCATCTCCGGTGTCCATCCCCCCACTTTGCCCCCCCCCCCAAGGTGGTACTTTTGTAAATTTTGCACAATCCCTTCATGTTACGTATTGTTGGAAAGGTCTTTGACTGCTTATTCATGTTATGCATCTCCGGGGTCCATCCTGCCACTTCCCCCCCCCTTAAGGGGGGCAATTTTCTAAATTTTGTTGACACCCCTCATGTCATATATTGTTGGAAAGGTCTGTGACCGCTTAATGATATTATGCATCTCCAATGTCCATCTCCCCACTTTGGCCTCCCCCCTCCCCCAAGGGGGTACTTTTCTAAATTTTGCAGACAACCCTCATGTCATATATCGTTGGAAAGGTCTGTGACTGCTTAATCATATGCATATCTCTGATGTCCATCTCCCCGCTTTGCCCCCCCCCCAAAGAGGTACTTTTCTAAATTTTGCACACAACCCTCATGTTATATATCGTTGGAAAGGTCTGTGACCACTTAATCATATTATGCATGTTCCGTGTCCATCCCCTACTTTACCCCCCCCCCCAAGGGGGTACTTTTTAAAATTTTGCACACACCCCTCATGTTACACATCGTTTGAAAGGTCTTTGACTGCTTATTCATGTTATGCATCTCCTTGGTCCATCCCGCCATTTCCCCCTCCCCAAGGCAGCACTTACCATTTATTTGCACAACAGCGCTAAATGTGTCAGATGAAAGAAATTCCGCGAGAACATGTGCCAGTGAAACTTAGCCAATTGCTGTTCTTCAACCTAGCTTTAATTCAAAGTGGGTTTTTTATTTATTTGAATTATTCTGCAAAAGTTTCAAACATTTTAAAGCAGCTATGAATTTTATTTTTATGGTACTATCAAGTTTTTTGCCGTCAAATTTTGACGGGTTCCATCTAGTATGTAATTAATATGCTTACATTATCAAAACTTCTGTCCATTTATCTGTCAACTTTTTTGTTTTTTCGTAATAGCATTCAGGGCCCAATGGAGGTACTTCGGTGTCCTAGGCACAGTATTCTTTACCAACCACTAACATAAGTAATTTCCAACATCAGCATATTTTTACTCCTCCTCATCCTTGTCTACTAATGGCAGAATTTGTTCAAGCTTGAAATGTTTTGGGGTATTTGAATCAGAGTCCAAAATGTAAAATACCATACACTTAAAACTTCAGTTCCAAATGAAAAATAAAGATTAAAGATGCATTTTAAATTCAAATGAAAAAAATATACATTTTATCAAAGTATTTATCCCAGATTCTATAAAGATTATTTAATAATTATGTATGAAAAGGCAGAAAATACGTAGATTATTAGACTTAAAAATTATTTTCTTTAAGATATCATTCGTATGGGATGCTGAAAAAAAGTATCCCTCAAGGTACGATGGCTATTAACAGTGTCCAACCCCTCCCTCCTGTTTAGAACATATGGGGTTATTATGTCTTATATAGATAGAAAAATGTAAATTTTAAAAATAAAACTCTCTAAGGAAGGGGTTCCAACATATGGATGAAGGGGAAGGGGGGAAGCTAGGCTTGTGCCTACTATGCTTAGGCCATATCAGGCCATGATAGCATTAAGATATTGCAGTCAGATCTTTTTAAAATAGCTCATCAGCTGAAATTTAAGAGCTTCCCAAAAATTAAATTAAATGAAATTAATTTATTATTCAACTTTTGATTTGTTTGTTTTTAACACTTTCCAACCTAGTTGAAAAGTGTTTGACTTCGGTTTGTCTGGCCGTCTGTCCGTGCTCTAACTCCCGTAAATATGCTCGGATTGCCTTGCAATTTTTATATGTTATTGTCGTTATCTATGGCATGTTTCCTATTTCAACTGAAGTATGTAGCACTTATATTTTTTTTACAGGGACACACAAAAGAATTTGGTTATATTACGGTCTATGGGGAAAAATCATTTGCGGTTTATTTTAATGATGTTACACAATTTCAAGCACATTGTAATTGATATATATCACGAAGGTGCATTACAAGAAGCTTAATATGGAATATGGTGTGCATAGCACTTTACAGGGACAGTCAAAAGAAATCCTTTACATTATGTCTATTGGAGAAAAATCATTTGCGGTTTAATTAAATAATGTTTCACTATTTTAAACGCATTGAAATTTATATATATCACTAAGGTGCATTACAAGAGGCTTACTGCAGAATATTATGTGTATAGCAGTCATCGTTCATTTACAGGGACACACAAAAGAATTCTCTACTGTCTGTTAACAATAATTCCTGGAAGTGCGTTTTAAGTTGCTGAACACGATTTTAAATTTAACTCACTTTTTGTCTATTATTTGGTGTGTATAAATTCTGTAGATCTTATACAGGGCAGCACAAAAGTTCGCGAACATATTTCCGTTTATTGAAAGAAACTCCAGAAGCAGAATTTTAAACTATGCTATAGATCATATACAGGGCTGAATAAAAGTATTCGGATAAATTTCCGAATATTGTATATGTTGTTAATTCCTGAAATTACGTTTTTAAATATGTTATGCGTTTTCCAAATTGTTTACTTAGATGTTACCTTCAGCTTATTAAACGGTAATGATTTGTAAAATTATTTTGGAAGCGTTATAAAGTGTTACATAACCTATGCTTGACACATGATTTTTCGTTCTTGTTAAATTTTTAATGGCTTTTTTTATCTTGAATGATTAAATACAATTATTTTAGGTATTCTAAGAAAATAACAAAATTTTACAAGATTGATATCTTATTTTACACAAAATAGTTGTAAAGAAAATTTACTCTTTACAAATTGGAATTTTGCAATGCTTTGGGGGGGGGGGGGGGGGTGCAAAACAAACTGTGGTGCTAGAAAGTAAAAATGTCATTTTTTTGCCGAAACGTCAGTGAAGGCTCACTGTGGAGACGCAAAAAGCTTTTTGTTTCCGTTTGTCTGTCTGTCTGTTCTGCGATAACTGCCATAAAAATCGTCCGATTAAGTTGATTTTTGGTGGGTATGCTGGTGAGGTACCCTGAATTAGCTGTATAGTTTTTAGTTACAATTGGTTCATTCGTTCGAAAAATATAGAACATTTCTTTTTAGGTCATAATGCTTTCCTATGGGATTGCAGACTATTTTCAAATTTCATTTTTAACTGAAATGAAAATCGCATATTTGAATAATGGATTTCAACGTAAAATTACGGATACTAAATTTTCGATATGGAGGTCTTAAATATATGCAATAGCTTTGAAAATTTGCGTATACATCTATTAGAATTTAGAAATTGTTTAAACTATTGGAAAAATTTTTGCAACTGTTCGAGAAATATAAATCATTTCATTTTCCTATTTTTTACAAATTTGAAAATGCATTTCTTATTCTTTCCTCTTTATTTTATTAGTTGCTTAGCAACCCTATTTCAAAGAATATTAAAATGAGAAATGCATTTTTTTATCTAAAAAATTACAAGAATAAGAAGTTCATAAGAATTTCAGAATATAATTGCATAAATTGTGTTTAATTTAACCCTTTTAGTTTCTGAAACCTCCAAAGTATATTATATGCCTATAAATATTTAGAAAAAATTAAATTGTGAATTGTAAGATGTTAAATAATATGAAAAGTGAGATTAAAAAAACAATGACTTTCAGAGCTGATGTTTGAGGCTCCTGATCTGCAGATTTACTAGTATAATTTTTACTGTCAAGAAAAAAAATGCTGCTTTGCATATGTTAGGGCAAAGGTTAAGTATTGTAACCCCACTGATTATATGTAACATGCTTATTACATTGTGTTTTGTGAATTTTACATTTTATTACAATTACTATGCATGTTTTTTTTAAAAGGGTGCCACTAACATGCTAGATGAAAAAGAGAGACTTCATACAAAAACTTTGAGACCAGAAATTGACGACCTACAGCATCAATGCCACATCTGGCATTTTGAATGATTTTCAGTATCATTCAGGATTGAAATGAAATGTACTAAAGATTCCTATCTTATTAGACATGCAATAATGTTTTGTGCACTTTTTGTTAAGCATAGGTCATGATACATGTGTGAAAAATTTGTTGAGTAGCCTGTATAAAGCTAAAATAGAATACTTATAGATCTAATATTGAGTGGTTGAGCATAGAAGTACAAAAAAAGTTGATGTGAGTTTTAATGCTCTAATTAAAAGAAAGATTAATTCCATTAGAGTTGCTGATGCTTTTTTCTTTTTAAAACTATGTATCTATTATGGTAAAATCTGCCTGTCTGTGTATTTCTTCTCTACTACTCCAAGAATATTAAACATTGAATGATGAAATTAACACCAGTTATCCACAATCCAAGAAGGTCTCAGATATAAAAAAATTGAAATAGTTTTTCGAGATATTTTTGTTATTTTTAATGACATTTTTGTAATGGGGGCAACTAAATTACTCCATATTTATGGATAAAAGGGGAAACAATAGGGATTACTAGATTTTTTTTTTTTTTGGTCATTTTCTCATTAAAATTGAAAATTTTTCATTTGAATAGATGGAGAAAATAACATTATGATTAAATTACATTAAAAAAAAATTGCTTAAAAAAAACTTTACATATTCAAGCTTCATTTATCATTTTTTTCTACAAAATAAAAAATCATCTGTCGACCAATTGACATCTAGAAAATGAGTGCATAATAACTCTTCAGTTTTTACATTTAACCAAGGCATTTAAACATGAACAAGTTTGAGCTTCTTGCGTTTAACTGGACAGTTATTGCCTCTATTTAGGAGTAATGAATTTAAAGAATAAACATAGCTTTTCAAATGATTATTTCCTAAAAATGGTAGTTAAAATTTGTCAAAAGGCACAAAAAATGTAATGATTAAGCAAGAATAATGACATTTTTGAGCATTTAATTTAATTCATAGATCTGAAATATTTTTGTATAAGTTATCAAGATGATGTCATTTTTGATTAAGAATGTTAAAATGATGTTGTTTCTATTACATCAGCTATAAAATTTTAAGTCAATAGACAAATCTTTAAAGTACAAAATTTTTTTGATGAATCAAGTCATTGAAAATGTACATTTTCACTGAGAAAAAATTGAACTTTAATTGTAAATGTGATTTCATTCTTGATATTTAGTATTTAATAAAATTAATATAATATATTTTTTTCTAAATATTTAATAAAATTAGATTTCTTTTTTACTCAAGATCTCATGCAATTTAAAAGCAACATATCAATTGCCACACAACTAGTATCATATTAAAAACTTGTAATTTATGGTTTGCAATATGATTTGTAGTAAATGAGGAAAATATTAAACTTTGACAAAATATATTTTTCACACATGATTCTACGTCTACTAAAATATTAAATGCTCAGTATCATTAGATCCAATAACAATAGGCTTCAAAAGTGCATTATAGAACATATAACTGAAACCCATTGTAAACAAACTTGTTTTCATGTTGTTAGATTGATAGAATCAGCATACAGAATAGCAATGTAGCAAGTTAAGCATTACAATGCTGAGCTGAAAGGTTGCTGTGCTTGTTCTAGACCTTATGCTATAGTTTAAAAAGTTAGTTAATGCTTCAACTCCCTAAAAAGGATAGCTTTTATAAATTAAAAGTAACTCTGTTCAAATAATATTTATTTTATGATTATATAATATAAATGTATATTGCATTGTGATGAGTATATTATGTTGTAATATATAATAAAAATTGAAAACTAAAGTTTTTAGGGGCAATTATTAATAACTCCCTTCATCAGGTGAAGCAGCACTTATCTCTGCAAAGTTAAAAGCTAAACTGGCTGGAATAAGTTTTCTCAATCGATTGGTTTTCTCTAATGAAGGAAGTTGCTAATTAATTGCTGCTTATCAGTGTTCTGAAAAATAAATCCCCCCCCCCCCCACCTCTCTTTCTCTCAACAACATGAATCTTTTTGGCACATTCACAAACTCCTTTCCTTTCTGATTTGCCTAAAAGTTTCAAATATTCAAATTCTGGTGCCTAAGAATTCAGTAGCATTTTCCTATAAATTTGATAGATCTTGAGTTTGCTACCCAATGATCACTATTCTGCTATTGTCACATCACGAAAATCAACTCAAAGCATCACTTTTGAATGTCATTTTCTCTGTTAGTCAGAACAGTCATCATTCTGTTCTGAAATATTTGTTATTTTCATAGAAAGACAAAAAACAATATTCAGTACCATAGAAGAATAACAATACCCACAAATTTTATGCCTTTATCTATAAAAATGATTTTTGAATAAACCAGAAAGTACAGAGTTTAGATTTGAGAACAGCCTCAATCTGTAGTGTTTTTTCGTTAATTTTCTGGAGGAAAAATAAATTATTTTTATTTCTTTTAGTTGCAGTATATTTATTATTACTCATGGGTTTGCTAGCAGAACGAAATCCAGATAGGTGCAAGATGTTATAACAGATTATCTGTGATGTTTTAATTTTCTCAATTTTATAAAGTATTGGATTAAGATAGTTTTGAAGATGACTTGGTAATTTTAAAAAGTAAAGTTCCCTAGACTTTATGCTTGACAATCAATTTAAAAATTATATTTTGTATTAATTTTGAAAAAATTGTCAAGGCTAAGCTTCAAACAACAGGTATACCTGTTCCTTTTCCTCTTGGATTTAATTATTTTAAGCCACTTCAGAAGAAATATATATATATATATATATATATATTTAATTAAAAAATATCAGATAAAATTTTTTTTTTGTTCAATTTCATATTTCATAGTCCATGTAAGTTCAGTGACCGTCCAATGCCCCCCCCCCTCCCCTTGCCTTTGTCGACACTCATGGTAATATTGCATTTTTTCCAATAGTTTATAAAAGAAAAAAATATCTATTTATGCTCAAAATCAGTTTGTTTCAGGGTGCAGTTAAAAGTGATTCTATCCAGTCAGCTTTTGCTTTTTGCAAAACCAGCAGTAGCAGCACATTCCATATTGATGATGAAACAGCACCGGCAAATCCGAGCCAAGTTTCCACTAAAAGTCTCAGTCCGCAGCCTGATGAGGCACCTGTAAAGCCTCTTGAGTCCCTGAATGAAATCAAAGATGCTGTATATAAAGCTGTGGCATGCCAAAAAACATTAGCAAAATCAATTGAGGTAAAAGTTAGATATATTTAGAAGTTTTTTTTTTTTTTTAAATTTATAACTTGATTTTGACAAGAGTAGTGTTTTGATGATGAAGATAAAATCTGTAAATCAGAGAAAACTTGGGGTATAAATGTTTTGATTTTAAAATTTCATGAAAAAGTCTGTAACATCCTGCAAAACCTAGAAAAATTGTTTAGTTACTCCGAAAAAAAAAAAAAATCCAACCATCTAATCTATTTTTAAAATTAATTTCACTGAACCATCACTGTTATTCGCCATGTTTTATGGTTGATTGTTAGTATGGAAAAAAATTAATGATCCTGAAGAATATTGTGGAGAAAACTGAGTTTTTTTTTTTTTTTTTTAATATGAATATGGACCTTGTAAAAAAGTGAACAAATTCGAAAAAAATGATTGCCGTTATTAATGCAATGAAACATTTTACTAAAAATCACATTTTTCCCCCATGAATATTACCTTTTCAAATGCAAATTAACTGAGAAAACCTGTAATTGTATACTTAATATAATTTTCTTACTTGTTCTTGAAAAGTAAAATATTGGCAGTTAGGCATCCTATGTAAAACAGCACAAAACTAACAGTGTGTAATGGTTGTTATTATTATCCGCTAAAATACTGCTATTATTGTTGAGGGAAATGCTGCATTGTTAACCAAGGTCATTGCATAGATATGAGGCTTTGAGAACCAGAGTGGGGCAACCTTGCCAGCTGTGATATGTTAGAAAAATAGTTTCCAAAATTTGTACATTTTTTTGTCAAACTCTTTTAGGCGAGTTCTGCCTGTGCCAGAAGAGACCAAGCTTCTTCAAAAACATATGGCGATTAAGTTGGTAATGCCAGAATGGACCAAGCCGCTTGATCCACTCTTGCAATGACAACTTGATATCCAAATTATGTTGAGCCATCTGTTAAACTGCCTCTATCACTTGAATCATTTCGAAATTGATAAAATTTATTATACAGCCAATAGGTGGCACAACATACAATGCTTTGACACTTCAAGCTCATTTTTCACAAAAAATGTGTGTTGGGACACTCTGCTTCTCAACGTCTCATATAACATTGGTGAATATTATTGTTGATTAGTGGTAAATGTTGTGTTTTGATATTAATCTTTGCATTTCTAAGGCCAGTGCATAAGGTACATGAAGAAATTTTACTTTGGTAACCAGTATCACTAGTTTATAATTCACACATGTAAGCTTTGATATAATATCATCCTAATTTTAAGTATAATAAATTTTTGGTGTTTGTGTGTGTGTGTTATTTTAAAAACTTTATGAACCAGGGGTCGGAAGTAGCATGCTTCAAGTAGAGAAACTACAGTAGTCACTACTTTTTACAGTAGTTTGTAGTGTAGCACGCTACAGTTTGAACAATTTAATGTAGTGAGTAGCACAATACAAAAAATCAGTTGTTTATAACGAAAACCAATGCTACTTTTTATGCTATTTCAGGAGGGGAAGTGTGCAATCCTGCAAATCACGCGGTTGAAACTTGCTTCTTTTGGGCAAAATTTGTTCTGCTCAACAATTTGCAAATCTCAGCGGCAAATCTCTGCTCAATTGTATAGCAACTCATCACATAAAGTCATAGATATTTTCTATTGACAATTGCTGCTAAAATCAAGTGCTAACTCACTAAAGAAATTAATTTTCTTGCTGGCAACACTTGTCTATTTACTCATTATTAGGTCTTCATGTTTTAACGCCGGGTTTCTTATTATTTGGAATCGCTCTATTTACAGATTTATTTCTTGTTTGCATTCTGTAATTTTCTAGATTATAATATTTCTCTTAATTTTGCTGCAAAATATGCAATGTGCATATAAACTAACATTTTGGAGACAAACACAAGACATTTTTCTGTATATTATCCTTCTTAATTTTTTAATGACCTCCCTTGTGTCATGTTTATTTAATTGTATCCTGGCAGATGCGATATAATGAGGAGTCACTTTATTATTTAATCCATGTCTTCAATTTCCAGTGTAAATTGAACCCTTTGACAAAATTTGATAGTAGCAAAGTAGTAACTACTTTTGAAAAATACTTTGTAGTCGCTACTTTTAGGTAGCTTTCAATACTAAAAAGTATAAAGCTACCTATTGCAGCCGTTCGGAGGAAAGCAGTTCCGGAAAATTTCGATATATTTTCACCGATCATGACCCCCAGACCCCAAAACCATCCTCCGTTCAAATGTTGATTTATATATATATATATATATATATATATATATATATATATATCTGACCTATGTCATACGATAACGCTCGTATTTATGAATCAATTTTGATGAAACTAATTGTGTGTATTAAGCTCACCAATGTCTCGACCGAGTTCGTTGGACAGCTTGGTCCGCCATTTTGTTTCAAGATGGCGGCCAATTAAAAATTTAAAACTAAAATAAATATACAAAAAAGTTAAAAATTCAAATTTATTTTTTAATTCAGTGTTAGGCATTGAAACGAGGATTCCAGAGCATTTTTTGTTTTACCTCTATCTTGAAAAATGGCTGAGATAGAGCAGTTTGAAATTCTAGGGTGGCTGACATTTTGAAACAAAACAGCACATTAGTGCGATTACTCGCAAATTATTTTCTTTCATTGTTGTAATAATTTTGCCAATCATACGCATAAAACTATATATTCATATCCGTTAGCGCCAAAATTGGCAACATTGGCAACAAAATTGACAAAATCGGCGACATTTGGCGAAATATCGCTAAATTTGGCGACCAAAATAAGTCTTCATAAATGAAGCCAATTTGGCCAAATATTGAGCAATAGCCAATTTGGCTATTGCTCAATAATTTGGCGAATTTCTTACTCAATTTCGGTATTAACGAATCTTTTGTAAACGTTTCTTTGCATTTTAACTTGCTGTTTTCGTGTAACATTAGCTAAAATTTTAACACGAAGATATAGGAAAGCTACCTTTTCTTCCCGGTACAGGCCGGAAGTATAAAGCTACCTATTGCAGCCGTTCGGAGGAAAGCAATTCCGGAAAATTTTGATATATTTTCACCGATCATGAACCCCAGACCCCAAAACCCCCCTCCGTTCAAATGTTGATTTATATATATATATATATATATATATATATATATATATATATATATATCTGATCTATGTCATACGATAACGCCCGTATTTATAAATCGATTTTGATGAAACTAATTTTGTGTATTAAGGTCACTAATGTCTCGACCGAGTTCGTTGGCCAGCTTGGTCCGCCATTTTGTTTCAAGATGGCGGCCATTTAAAAATTTAAAACTAAAATAAATATACAAAAAAGTTAAAAATTCAAATTTATTTTTTAATTACGTGTTAGGCCTTGATACAAGGATTCCAGAGCATTTTTTGGTTTACCTCTATCTTAAAAAATGGCTGAGATAGAGCAGTTTGAAATTCTAGGTTGGCTGACATTTTGAAACAAAACAGCACATTAACGCGATTACTCGCAAATTATTTTCTTTCATTGTTGTAATAATTTTCCCAATCATACGCATAAAACTATATATTCATATCAGTTAGCGCCAAAATTGGCGACATTTGGCGAAATATCGCCAAATTTGGCGACCAAAATAAGTCTTCATAAATGAAGCCAATTCGGCTATTGCTCAATAATTTGGCGAATTTCTTATTCAAATTCAGTATTAACGAATCTTTTGTAACCGTTTCTTTGCATTTTAACTTGCTGTTTTCGAGTAACATTAGCTAAAATTTTAAAACGAAGATATAGGAAAGCTACCTTTTCCTCCCGGTACACGCCGGAAGGACTTTTTTAAATAAGTAGTTGTAGTTAACTATATTTTCCATAAAGTAGTTGTAGTTCGCTACAATAAAAAAGTAGTTTTTCCGACCCCTGTTATAATCTATACAGTACTTTGTAAAATTGGATTTGTAATCCACTTTTTTTTTGTTTTTGGTATCATCATTTAAATTAAAAATTGTATCTCAAGTACAATATTAAAAAAAAGTTTTCATTATTTGCTTTAAAACAACCTCATATAAATAATAAAATAAATGACATTATTTTTGTTAAAGTGGGTTGGTTATATTTGTGTATAATTGTTGTTTAGTTAAAATAAAAATTATAACTTTGAAAAAAGTTATGTAATTCAGTAAGCTGCAATTATTATTTTGACTGTTCCATAACTAATAATTAGAAAAAAAATCCTGGAGTTACCTACCAGGATTATTCAAGTTACTTGCAAAGCATTTATACTTTTGCATATTTAGAAATAATAATAATAATAATAAAGAAATAATGTTTATTAAATTTTTATTACATATCCTCTCATTGTTTGAGCTACAAAATTATTCATTCTGTGTTGCATGTAGGCTCTAGACTGGTAAGTTTGACATACTTGGCTTACAGAATAAGTTTTTTATAATTACTAAAAATTTTACTAGCCAATGTTTTCTTTTTTTAATACTATTGTGGATAGATCCACAACATTTGGGATATTTGTTTGCTAATTAATCTTGGTACTTCTGCATTACCTTGTTGATCACTTTCCATGAAAAGCTATCGCCAAACGATAGGATTTAATGCTAAAAATGCATGATCATGACGTCAGATGTGTTAAACATGTTTGTGGTATGTCATCAAGAGATTTTTAATTCGATGTTTATCTGTATTTTTTATGATGTTTTACTGATTTCTTAAATATTTGTTAATTAAAATAACAATTATGTCATTAAAGAGAGATATGATATTAAAAGAGAAAAAGCATTGAAAAAATGTTGCGGTGCGAAAGTTAATGTATAATAAGTTGGCCGGTCTAGGATATCGACCAGGGGTTGCTTGGTGGCAGAGCGTCTCAGCACGGTACGCTGAAGGTCCCAGCTTCGAGTCCTGGTCCGAAACAATTTTTCACTCATGTTGGGTTTGTGTAATTAAAATTGTCTGAATTATAACAAAATGTTATTATAAGTTAAAAAGTAATCAGACCTATTGTGTGTATGTGCTTTAATATATATAATAAGTAGATCAGTTTCAAACGTCACAAACATTTATCCACCAGCTATGAGGGATAATTATGAAAAATAATATAAATAATTAAATATCCAAGGTTATTTTTTTTCTATTTTCATTAATATATTGTAAATTTTATTGCTTAAAGTTTCTGATAGTTTACACTTTAGTGAGAAGGGATTCTCCAAATTTCTTGTATATTTTTTTAAGATTCCAGTGGCAACATTCTTCCATTTGTTAATTGGCATTGGCATTGTAGTTTGGCGATAGTGTTCTTTATGGAAAGCGGTCGACGGGATAATGGAGAAGTACCTTAATCTTAAGCCAATAATGTTTTCATGTTTCATTTTATTTCAGGATTTGCCATTTTCGGGGCCATCTATAAAATGTTCAGATCGGGTAAGTCTATACTAAGAATAACAATGATAATTATGCCTTAATGTTATGTAAATAACTTCCTCAATAAATATATTGTAAAAATACATTTTGTGATCCAGAATATTGTACTCATAATTTAACATGATCTCCATTATTTAAAGATTTTAAAATAAAATTTCTAATTTATAAAGAATCTTTTGAAGATAGTAGTACTAAAGTTTCTTTATAAAATAAAATCTGTGAAAATCGAATCATGTCTTAACTGGAAAAAATTCACAATTCTGATGGGAAGAATGCCAAACGAATCTAACAGTTAGAATGGAATTTTTTCTCAGTCACCAAAGATTCTACTTTTACAGGTTTTATTGTAATTTCATATACAGATTCAACTTTTATCATTTATAAAACATTTTTCCGCAAGTTATTCTGAACTGACAAAATTCTGTAACATTTTTTATAGAAATGTATAAATATTTTTCATGCATCTGATAATCATTTGTAAATATTCAAAATGCTAGCATAATCTTCATAATACAGTAGAGTCTCGATTGTTCGAGTTTCCCATAAATCCGAGTTAGTAAAAAAAATCAGTTTAGCTTCCAAATAATGACCAACATATACACAACTCGTGAAAGAATCATTTCGCACCATAAAATTCAAGTATCTGGTTTTTATTGTTGTTCGACAGGTCATATGTCAACTGCGCACCCAGAAGCCACCTACAGAAATCCACCCTCTTAAAGAAAACGGGTGTATTCTTCCTATACGTGCGGGGGATCACGCCGGGTGAAGTTGGAGAGAATCAGAGAATAGTTGTTCAATGAGCACCCGCCCCATTCACTCCTTTTGTCTACTACGAACGTATCGGAACAGAAGTAAACTAGAAGCGTTTTTTATTAACAACTGCTCTGGTTTATCCTTGGACAGAAAATCCTTAAAAAAGTCTGAGTATGAAAAAACGGGTGAGCCACTTTATATGTGGTTTACACAACAAAGTAAAAAATGGTGCCCTCTTTCAGGTCCGATTCTTCAAGAAAAAGCTTTGCTGTTTCAAAAAGTATTTGAAGAAAGTGATGAAAACTTCACTGCTAGTGTAGGCTGGTTTGACAAGTTGAAAAACATACATCGTATCCGGCAACTAGATATGTGTCGAGAGAAGCTATCTGAAGATTCTGAGGCCGTCGAAGTACAATTTTGCAAGAAATTGCAGGAAGTCATGACAAATGAAAACCTTACAAACAACCAGTTTTATAATTGAAATTTATCTGGCCTTAATTTCAAAATGCTATCATCTAAAACAACCGTGTCAAGTTAAGAGAAAAGTACTCTAGGTCACATAAAAGCAAAGAGAGGTTAACACTTCTTGCTGCATCAAATGCTTCAGGAAATCACAAGATTAAACTTGTTGTTATCAGAAAAGCTGCAAAGCCAAGAGCATTTAAGCATGTCTCGATATCTTCACTGCTGGTTTCGTATAGGAACCAAAAAGTGCTTGGATGACTCAAGAAATATTTATAAACTGTTTTTTTACGATTTTGTGCCAGAAGTTATATAGAGGAATGGATAAATAGTCATGAACAACTAGAATTTACGGATTCTGCCAGAATCCGACAAATTCCACACTGCTAATGAGTCACAGCGAGGGGCTGCCTGCTGCGCTAGAGTCCACCATGCGATACGTGAAGGAATAGCCTGAGTCGACTCCAGCCGACAATATGCTGCTTCGACGATGTCGTGATATTGCTGCATGGAAACGGGGCAATGTGTCAAAACTAAAAACAATAGACAATTATTTTAAGATATAATTAATCTGTTGCTATCAACAGTAATGTAATAATTTGTAAGTACATTTTTCCTTTAAATATACACTGAAATTTAAAAATTGCTTTCACTTCATTTATTTATTAATTAAATTTTATGATTTCAATAATTCGAGTTTTTGATAGTTCGAGGTAAGCCTGGTCCCATCCATCTCGAATTATCAAGACTCTACTGTATGTGAATAAATCTCCCAGTTTAAAGTAAGCTAAAGTGCAAAGCACTATTATTTATGTGAATTAAAAAATATAAGTTTAAAATTACATTTATTTTCAAAATAACTCATGTAATTAAATGAATAAACTAACTTATGGAGTTAGAAATAGTACTGCCAGATGTCCAAATTTTTAGATATTCTACAACTTGTTGCGTAGAGCCCCAGCTCAAAATGTCAAACGGTTCATTTTTTCTAATACTTCAATCTTTTTTTTTTATACTTTTGTGTGTATCTCTTTTAAAATCTCTGTTGAATTTTTAAATAACTGTAAAATTTAACTATGCATAAAAATTTAGCAATCTTTAAATTAAAGATTATATTTTTATGTGTAGTATGTAATTTTTATGACAAATTATTGATTAAAAATATTTTTTTCAAAGAGACCAAAATATGTTTAATGTTTAAGCAAAACTGCAAATAGCCACATTACCCTTTATTGTTTAAAAGTTACATAGGATTGTTGAGTTTTATTTATTATAGTTTTAATTAGTAGAAAGACTTTGAAAATCTCAAAGTAAAAAAAAAAAAAAAAAAAAAAAAAAAAAACTATGTTGCTGTACTGTGTGTACCAGACTGTTATGTTAATAAATATAATTTTGGTTATGTTTTATTTATGAGCAGTGATTGGTATAGGAATATTGTTAATTATTCCAAGGGTTAGCTTTGTTTAATTAAGTTCCTGTTGTGTCCGTAATTAGCTTGTTTTTAACACCTAAAACATAATATGATGAAGGGAAACTATGTTCTATTCTAAGCTTCAATTTAAAAGTAGTTCTCTGTTTAAAAAGTCAGTTAAAAGTAGACTCTGTTCAGAGAGAAGCAATTCGGGAAAATTTCGGTATACTTTCACTGACCATTACACCCAGACCCCAAAATGACCCTCCATCCAAATGCTGATTTCTGTATAAAAAAAAATCAGGGATTAATTTATGAGTTTTAGTGAGTGTTATTTCTCGCAAATTATTCTTCATTGTTGTAACCATTTTCCCCAATCATATGCATAAAGTATATATTCATATCCGCTAGCATCAAATTCTTGTCAAGCTTGGTGAAAAATCGCCAAATTTGGCAGCCAAAAGTAAATCAGAAATGAAGCCAACTTGGCTATACCGAACTGATTTGGTGAAATTCTCATTCAAATCCAGTATTACAGAAAACTTGGAATGAACTTCTCTAATTGGGTTTTTCTCATTTTAGCTTCGTGTTTTCAAGTAAAATTAGCCAAAATCTTAACTCCAAGAAGTAGTAAGTTTCTTTTTTCTCTTGGTATAGGCCAGAAGGACTTTAAAAAAAAATCTTCCTGTCCTACAGTTGGTCGCTCTAAACTTGGTTACTCCTACTTAGTTATAGTGGAAGTGGTACACTTTGGCTTACTGTAAAATTTGAAAAAAGATGCTATTTGTCAATTAACTATGGTGAAAGGCAGTTTTCCTGTCATGACATTTTAAGAATATCATGGTTTTCTGAGGTTTTTCTTTGCAAAAAGTTAGTTTATTTGAAATTACCTTAAAAAAAGATTAAAAATATTCACAAATGTAAAACAAAAAGAAATGAAAATTTATGTGTAAAAGTGCAAAAATCTACTAAAATGCATTTATTTTATGCATATGTAAATGTTGCCATAATATATGCGTATTTGGAATGCAACAGATATCCAGTAAACATACTGTACCTGACTGATCCAGCCATGATGTGATTATCTGGCAATACATCACAACACAAGACCTTTTTTTTAAGTGATAAAGCAGCAAGAGGTAATAAAGGGAGTTTACAGTCTGAATATTCTCTGTTAAATAAAAAAAAAGATAGATAAAGTACTAAATAGTCTCTTTGAAATGTATAAAATAAGTTTATCTGATAAAATTAATTCATTATTACTAACTATTTAACTGATGTTGATTTAAGTAACAATTTAATATGATGTAATTATAATATTGGTACTGAAACTGAAATACTCATGAAAATAATTATTAATAAAAAATTTTAAAATAAGATAAAAAGAAAATATAATATTGGCTAGCTAATCTAAACCCTTAATTTCTTTAAAAATAAATAAAAATAAAAAAGAGAGATTGAAACATATTTCAACCAGATATCTGTTTGTAAATTATGCCGGATGTACAGTATCTGGCCAAATAGACATTTGTTGTATCTCTAATGACAGTGTAATTTATGATTCAGGTAATGATTTTGTAATGCAGCAAAATATATTTGTTTCTGATTTCAGGCCATATTGCATAGTTTCATAACAAGAAACTATATATATTTTTATTTGTAGAAAGCATAAATGCATTTTACATAAAGTGTGGTCCCTCAGCTACCCAAAATCATATCTTTGACAAAGAGAATTTTGTAGTTAAAAAATTATTAAACATGTAATTCTTTTACTTGTATTCCAGTTTATATAACTCATTATTAAGTAATTTATAGTTTATCTTCATAATAAGGTGAAGTTAAGATTTAGATAGAATTAATTTAACCATTAAAAAACTGATTTAATTAATTAAAAAATTAATTTAACAATTAATTTAATTCTTGATAATTCTCAAGTCTCTTGCATCTTTTCTTTATAACTTTTTTGTATGTTGACCATTTAATTAAAAATTTGTATCAATTTATGTAATTATGTTGTCGTTTACTAAAATAAATTGGTGAACAATTTATTAAAATATTTGTATTGATTCATGGAACTTTTCTATACTTTTAGAAACTTTTGCTTATAAAAGCAACATCACAAGCCACCGTACAAAGCCTTGAACAATGTTTTTTAATTTTACAAAGGCACAAACAAGTAAGTGTATTTATAAATTATAGTTTTGAATTATTATTGTACTCTTACTTGGAAATTTTAAAAACAACTAAAATGCATGATGCTATCATTTAAAATTATTGTGCTTTGCTATTTTAATTTATTTTTCCTTATAATGTATGTTGTGCTAAATTAAAGCAGCCAACCATCACACATTCAGGGCTGGATTTCTGTTTTTCTCACCCAAGTGCTTAATCACACCTGTCACCCTCCCTCTTACTATCCCTCCCTTATCACTAGGGCTGGATTATTTATCAATATATCGGCCAAATATTGATATTTTTTAAATATCGCAATAACAATATTTAAACTCTGACTCAGCCGATATATCCCAATAACAATAATATTCATGTTTTGTTTTACGATCACCGCGAAATCGAGCCCCGAAAAACAGCGACAAATATCCCGTACCAATATGTCCTTCAATCCTTTTTTCATTTGATCCATCTATTTATTCACTATCCTGCTTCATCAAAAACGGAAAATTACCTCCGCTGATTATCTATCTATCATATATCAAAGTAAGGAATATTCCAATATATCCCAATACATCCAGTCTTTAAAAACCACAAATTCTACTGTTCGTTACAGATAAATATTGAATAACACTTTCGCTTACTGAATAACAATAATTGCTCGGTCCTTGTGTGGCTGCTGTGATTGGTCCAGACTTATTCCGATAACTCTGAGCTTTTGATATGTCATGACGCAAAAGATGAGCGTTGATTATTGCGTAGTATTGATAATGCTTTATTTAAAGAGTGCGGTTTCTTGGATTTGGAAGTAATTTATATCTGAGCTTAAAATGAGTGTATCGAATTGGATAGATTCGGTCTTTTTTGGTTGCCCCGTTCATAAAAAAGGTACTTTAAATACATTGAAAATTTTTACACTGAATTTCACTAAATTCTCGAAATTTAACTTATTGCTTATTCTAGTGGATTTTATTAGTAAATTAAATTTCTGAACGGATGTCTATCAGTTATTCAGCAAAGAATACTTTTTTTTTTGAATGAGAGATACATTAAATAATTTAAACAATGTTAGATAATAATTAACGCAAAAAAATGAAACAAAAATTACATGGTTGCCATGATTAAATTTTGTAGTAAATCGTATGTTTCTCAAAATATGCGATATCTTTTTAATTTCTTAAATTCATATTTTTAGTCATCCAAGGTAATCCTTTGCTAAATTAAAAATAAGAAACGATAATGATAATTGATAAAATGAAGTTTTTCAGGATGGACTGATTTCTTTATGCCAAGATTAAACGAAGGATATATGACGAAAGGATCGTGATGTATGGGTGGTTTGGCCCGGACCCATTACGTGTACAGAATAAACGAAATCAGACTCAGCTTCCCCCCCCCCCCAAACTGTAAAACCAAGTAAAACAAAGTTTGGTGTTATTAAACAAATAATTAAATTCCTTGAAACGAAAATTCTATACATTTTTATGTGGACAACTTTCATTCATTTTATTAATTGTGCTTTTTAATCATATATTAATCATATCATAATGATTAAAATGAAACTTAAAAAAAAGTATATATTAATAGAATAAAATGAGAAGAATAGGAGATATACTATCTTTAAAGAAAAGCTTTATGAAAGTAATGGTAATGCAAATAGTTATTAAACAATTAGTATTAAAATATTTTGTTTTAAAAAACGTAGAAAATAAAAATTATGTTCTATGAGCAAATATATATAAAAATTTTAATTTGTTGCATTCAACTAGGTTTTGTGTTTAAATTGTTGATACCATATTATTTATCTTAAAATAGCAAATGCTCTTGCTCTCCCCCCCCCTTTAAATTAGTATCGCGATATATCAGGAATATCAATATTAACTTGTTGATATATTGCGATATTAAATTTCTGATATCGTCCAGCCCTACTTATCACCCTCCCTTTTATTGCCTAAAAATGCAATGCAGAGCAGGACATGAAATTTCTGGTCATCAGGTTGCCATTAGTGCCCAAAAATTGGATCCTGAATTGATGTAGATCAGAATAAAAATTTACATTGTTTTACTTAACTTTAAGTACATTTCAAATAGTATTTGTAATTTTTCTTCCCGTTTCCACAGGTTATTGCGTCTGAACATAAAATAAATATTGCATGAGTTATGTGTGGCGCATTGTTTTATTGTGTAATTGGTATAGATTTTATGGCTTTATTTTCGTATGTATTGATTGAAATTTAATTTAGAATTTGAACTTCATTTCTCAAATTTCTCCAGATTGCATTGTTATTTTTCTCTTAATATTTTGTTATTTAAAATTTGACACAATATTGAATATGATTTAAATATTGTTTTATAATTAGAACTTTGAAAGTTTGTGAGTAAAAGGTTAATTTAAATGATATAAATTTATTTTATTGCCTAATTAGCATTTTTAAATTGAAACAATATAAACATTAGATTCCCCTTACTTTGAATTTTAACTTTTGTTTTACTTATCATCTTTATTAATTTCCTTTATATAAACAATAATGGCCTTGCATTTGTGTATATTTTTTTTTCTATTTTTTTAATCAAAAAGCTTGTTTTAAATAATTCTTGTATATTTATGTAGTTTGAACAGTAATATTTATTTATGTCAGGGATAGTGAACTTTTTTACGTGCATATGCCAAAAATTACAAACAATATTTATCAACATTGCAATGTGCTAAACGTTTATATATAAAAAAAAGAAAAAAAAAACATAGATTGCTTATATGAAACACTAGTTATATAAGCAGAATATAAGCAAAGAATCAGTCACTTTAACACATTAAATAATCAAGAAAAAAAAATCAGCATAGATTGCTTATATGAAACACTAGTTATAGAATCAGTTGCTTTAACATATTAAATAAATAAGAAAAAAAAAATCAAAATGTGATTTTTCTGTATATTGGATTCAGCTATTAATTTAATGAAATTTTGATTTAGAAATTTAATTCATTTAAATGTCTTGTACTGTAATAAGAAAAAAAAAAGATTGTGAATTTTTACTTTAGTGATTTTTAATTTATCATTAATGCAAAATTTGACTTATAATAATCCAAGTTGCATAAAAAATGTATTAATAATTCATTAATGAGAATTTTGTTTTTGTACTTTCGCGGGGGAATATTTTATACATAGTTGATATTTTGTTATTTTTAATAATATACGTAGAAAAATGGTGTCCACTGGTCATTTATTACAGCTTTGACATGAGATTCATTTGAAGAAATAAAACTTTTTAAATGAATGTAAAAAGGCATGTCAACTACAAAAAAAAAAAAAAAAAAAGACTTGTTAAGTCATGCAAAAATAATTGCATTATTTTTGGTAATTTGTATGTGTTGAAAATAATGATTATCAAATTTACATTTTTTGTATACCAAAGAAGTTGTTGTATGTGCCACTTTGAGCCTCTGTGCCACAAGTTTTCCATTTCTGATTATTATGGTACTGTAGATTTATACTAGTTTATCAAATAGATAAATCTAACTATCTAGAATTTTGAATTGTTTTTATCACAAGTAATTAAAATTTAAACTTATTTTACGAAAAAATCCACAGTTAAATACACTGTTATGTTGATAATTCCATGTACAGACTGGGAAAAAGAAATAGTAAGCACCCCTTATTGATTCCCCCATAAATAAAATCAGTTCTATTCAATTGGAAATAATATGTACTTTTATTTGATATTTAAAACTTTTTCTTAGGGGACTATCTTCATATTAAAGTAAACATAAACTTTAAATTTTTCAGTTGTTACTATCATATTTGATATAATAAAAAATTTTAGTCCCTTCAATTAACATAAATGCAATGATATTCCTGTTATTTGTTTGAGTTATCAACTGTTTTATAATTATACCAATTTCAAATGTTCTCCTTATATTAAAAAGCATTTTCTTTTATTGAGCATTCATAAGAATGAAATTTTCAGTATTACAATAAATTTCTTTTATTGCAAATGCAGCAGGATTATGATTTAGAGTTTTCTGTACATGCAACAATAGAAAAAAAGCTAAATTTTCTTTAAAATATATTGCATTATAATTAAGTAAAATTATCACTTTTCAACTCTTATGACATGCCTTAAGCCTATATTGGGATGTTTTTTTAAGGATTACTAAGGAAAACTACCTTGAGGAAAAAGTTAAAATTTTATATATTGAGTATAAATTAATTATAAATCAGCTAAAAAAAGTAAAATATATATATATATATATATATATATATATATTAGTTATATTTTATATATTTTTTAGTATTGCTTTCCTATTTCATGTTTTAAATCATTCCTATTTCATGTCTTTGTTTGTAAGTGCAGTAAAAAGAAGACTTATTACATTTACTCATATTTAAATTTTTCTTTTATTTCAGCGAGAAATTATAAAATCTAGTATAACTACTGTTGTATCATCTCATGAATCACTAGATAAGTCTAAAACAAATGTGTAAGTAACAACTACTTCAATTTTTTTGGAAATACTTAAGTTTTATTTGTGGTTCTTATATCATTCTCCTATGTTGCATAAAGCATGATAATCTCATCATTGGATTTAATGTTGTCATATTTTAAACATGTAAAATTTAAAAAAGTGCCTGCTTTTGAAAAGGAGACCTCTTAACTGTCTTATCTTTTTGTTCATTTTATTAATTACTCTTTCTTTACATTTGAAATATTTTATGTAATTCAAAATGCATTTTTCTTTCTTTTTAATGGTATTGTAAGTCTGTGATTTTGTAGTATGTATGGAACACATGATAAATATTTGGAAATTTTGTTCTTTTGGATATGCCATGGAAAAACTTGTTAAGATGTTGTGAAAATATAACATTTTTATCTTGGTCATTGATGTTCAGATTTCTAGAATTTATTTATTATTTATTGTTTATTTTGTTGGCAGCAAGTAGTTTCAGTATGTGCCACTCTTTCATTGGCTAGAAATTAAAAATATATATTCAGCATTATCAATTTTTGCTGCTGGAATATCAAATAATAAATCTAAGTTGCAGTTAAAAATTTCTTTTGCCTGGTTCATCTTTTTAAATTTATTAAATATATGTAGGATCTCCCATCATTAATACACACACACACACACACACATATATATATATATATATATACAGTATAGAACCATTCATCCAATAAAGCCAAGGTCAGATGTATTTTGTATAACTGGATTTTCTGGATAACTGGATGGACATTAAAAAAACATACATTTCATCAGATTTTAAGAATATAAATGTCTATGGCATTTTCTTGCATTTCCAGATTAGTTATTAGTTTACACAGATTAAGAATTAAATCCAATTAAGATCAAAGATTAATCAGAGTATGAAAGAAGGCAATTTATGGAAAGCCCCTGGAAACAGTTCTGGATAAAAAAATCAAAATGCTGTATACCTAACTAAATATGCTTCCATTTCAAATCTCCGATGTTGGTATTAATTTATACCACACATGTAATAATGAATGTCAAACTGGCAATGTATAGCACTTTTTTTTTGGAAAGATTTTGAAATTAGCCAAAACTGGTTTCCTGGTTAACAGGTTTCCGGATAAATGGTTCCATACTGCATATAATTTTTAAACCTTATGCTGACAATATTAATTGAAATAACATAGAAAATATACATTAAAACATGCTTAAAAGGTGACAAAAGATGTTAAAAACGTTAAAATACAATCATTTACATCCCGAGACTTTCGATCACTAACGTGATCATCTTCAGTGGGGAACTTTAGACTGAGCTGAGTGTACGAATGTCGCTTTCATTGTGCTAATATGTAACGGAGTTTTAAACGAGTCCAGTCTATTATTCTGTAGGGGTGTATCAGGAAAAGTTCATTAGTTCCGGCACTGGGGTTCTTGATAATTTCAAAATATTAAACCAGATTTTAGGTACATTATAAGATAAGCAATCCTTACAGACTCTATTTCCTTTACATAAAATCTCCAAAGACTCTCTGATTTTAGATGTAAACTCGTTATTTGCAGGAACTATAATTTTTGCGTTTTGAAAATCAATATTTATAATCTGTCGCTGATTTAATCTTGATAAAGCTGTGAATGGACGGTTAAACTTAATGTCAGCGGTAAACATGGGCATTACGCCCCATGTAGGCACATGCAAACTCATTCTTGATTCTTGAGAAATGTGTTCTTTTAATCTTTCTTTAAATTTCCGGGTGGTCATCCCTATATAGGATAAAGCAGTTTGTGTTTCTGTACTAAATGGGATAGAGTATATTCCTGCGATGTCGTTATTGGGTATGGGATCAATTTTATTATGAACTAAAACTTTCAATTTTTGCGGGGGGTTTTGCAACCAAATTGATATCAAATTTCTTTAATGTATATCTTAATCTTTCGTATAACTGCGGTATGTAATCGAATTTGCATAATTTAAGAGTCCTCTTGTGTGTAATATCCTTAGGGATTTTCTTCTCTGCTTCATAAATTAACTTATTTATGCAATGGTGGGGGGGGGGGGGAAAGGGGCCAAAAATTTATGTATGACAGATTTTAAATATCATTAAAAATGGCACAAAGGGAGGGGGGGTTAGAAGAAAAAAATTCATAACTTTGTCGATTCACAAGATATCAAATCCGCTTAAATTTATTATAAATCCTCTTAATATTATCTAAAACTTTTATATTGACAAGTTTTTTATAGAACCAACCCTTATAGCAAAAAACAATTAAAAACAAAAAAATCCCTGCGGTCTGCCTGCAAACAAGTTAGATTTTGAAGTGGGCAGTCCCAACTGCCGCATCATAGCAAAAAGGTCAATTCTTTCGCAATTCCCAACAAACAGGCGCCCTACGGTTTGCGTCTTCAAAATCTACTTGCGCCTGTAGGCCGAGCCGTCAGGGATTTTTTTAGTTTGGTATTTTCAGTGTTCACTGTTGAAGCTTTTTTCATTTATTTTCACACATGTGATTGCATTTTAATATTTATATATATATATATATCTTTGAAATCAAAAAGGTCTTGCAAGTTCATATAACAAAAATGACCAAATCTCTTTATTTAAAGATTGCATGTAATTATATTTTGGATTTTTACAGTAAAAAAAAAAAAAAAAAAAAAAAAAAAAAAAAAATATATATATAGGAAACATCTTAATAAATGAAACCTATCAGGAAATCATAGGCTTATTTTAAAGGTAGATGATACCAAACAATCAATGAAATAAAAACTATTTGATCTCGAACAAATCTAGCAAAATAAATTGAAACATAAATGGAATATAGATATGATATGATGCTCGAAAGATGAATTACAAAATGACACACGAATGTTTAATCTTCAGTCGCCTAAAACATCCACATGTCGGCAAAATAAAAACAAGTTGGAAATTGTACGTTAAACGTGACAAATGAGGTGTGTTCGTACTATAGCTAGTTATATAAATATTCAGATCTTGATAAGTTTTAATTCTGTGAAATGAATTCTATCGTCTGCAGATTAATTTCTGTCATAAAATAAGTATCTCAGACGCTTGAGGATTAAACCTCGGAAGCTCCTATAACAAAAAAACGACGACTTTAAAAAAAAAAAATTTAAATTTTTTAATAAATATTTTTATTAATATCTTCTAAAGTATTGATTTGATATTCATAAAATTTGAAATGTCTCGACGAAATTCTGCAAAGATAATATTTCTCAAATTTCAAATCGTTTAGTTGGGCAGTTTTTGTGCTGTTATATGCAGACGGATAGATGGATCAGACGACGACTATAGGTGCTACGTATTTATATAATAATGAACGCACCTAAACAAAGCATTATTTTACATTAATACAGGTAAGTAGCTGAGTTTGTCTATTCCTGCTAATATTATGCATTGAATGTAAGTAAAAAATGACACGAGAAAATAATATTGAATAAGAAAATCATATAAAAACATATACACTATATACATAAACATATACAGTGACTAGTTTTACAATTTATAATGTTATTAAACTGTGAAATGTTCATTTTATTTATTTATTTATTTATATTTTTTTTTGCAGGAAAAGACCAGGATAATGATATAAATTCAACTAAAACTTAGAATAAGATTCCTGACTTACCTCATACCATCCACTGTTTTATTGAACCAGAATTAGTGCCACATATTTGATTAAATATGTTTATTTTTGCTTATTATTTAAGATAAAATAAACTTTATTTTATGGTGCTTTAAAAGCTCTTGTTATTTTGATTTGTTATCTGATAATATGGTATGAATTGTTATACATTTTTCAGCTGTATTATCTATTTCTTGTCATGGGTAGTGTATTTCTTACAAGGTAACAAAAACTGTGCCATATTTAAAAATATATAATGTGTGTTAGTTTGAATATTATAATTCAATGATTTTTTTTAAATAATTTGTTGATTTTTCTTTTTCCATTTGAAATAGCTTTCACAAAGAAATTTTTTATCCTAATTGACTTTTAACTGCATGATAATAGGAAAAAAAAATGAACTAAAGCATCTTTTTGTTTTGTAAATTAAATGTATTATAAATGACTAGAATATATTTTATGATATATTTATAAATTGCTTTGTCATTGTAAACTTTTTCCTTACAACTGGCGTTTTTTTTTCCCTATTTCTTGTAGTTATTGTGTAATTTAGAAATAAATAGTGAAGTTTTATCTGTCTACATGACAAATATATGTCTTTCCTTCGATTGACGATAAATTATCTTGCATAAGTTTAAGATTCTCTTAAACTATATTAAAATTACAATTATTATCAAATTTGTTGACACTAAGAATTCTGATGTTTTCTTAGTTAAAATTTTGAACTTTGCCATTATAGTTATACTTAATAAAAGAACAAATTATATTAATTATAGCATTTTCAATACATTTTTTAATTTTCTTACCTAAATCTTGATCATTGAAATTCTTTTTTTTTCCGAAAGATTTATGCATCTGCTTTTCTGTGAATAATTTTATATATAGATTTTGAGAATAAGTGATCTCTATAATTGTATGCTAGATTTGGTCAATGAATAAACAAGTGTTATTGAAAACATTGTGTAGCAATAGATAATACTTTAAAATTTCAATTCCATTAGGTATAATTTCTAAGATAGTATTAACTTTTTAATAAGCCCGTTTACACCTTTTCAAAATATCTATAGGACTATCTAAAATAATATCAATTCTAAAATATCCAAATTATTCCATTTCTAAAGTTTTAAATTTTCAAAATCTTGGCAATATTGACACACTTATTTGTAGAAAGAAATTTCTATGAATCCCTTATTATTAAAGTTTTTCTTTTCATTGTTATTACAAATTTATTTTTTACCCTCTCTATTGAACTAATTTGCTGTGTAATGATCTTTTAAAAGTATTTTGTTAAAATGACATTTTAAACATTATTTTACCCCATAGGCAAGAAATAGGTATACTCTGTAGTTTTAAATGTACATAATTGTTGAATATATGGTGCAAATTATATAAAAAAATGTCATTTATATGCATATTATACTTGTAAATTGTTATTCATGTATGACTATTAATATGTATGTATTATGAAAAGTACAAGCCCATTCCTTCTTTAAAAATAAAAAAAATTGCACTTTAAAAAGAGCATATTTAAAATTATAGTTATTTCCTGTTTTTTTAAGTTATTACATTCTTTGGAAGAATGAATTAAAAATTAAAATAAAGTGACTCTTATAATATAAGTTAAAGTTGGGATACTTATATTAAAATGAATTTTTCCTTCAGTAAAAATATACTGTAATTTTCTAAACAGTTGTTAGAAAAATATTCCAACATTGATTTTTTTTTTTTTTACATTTTATTTTTAATGTTTTGTAACATTATTTATAAATTCTTTTAGTGATAATTATGCTATAATTTCAAGATTATTCTTTTTCTTTGATTTGCATAATTTACTTTTTTCAAATTAAATTATTGAATGACAAATTAGAGTCGCAGCAATTTAATACAATCTAAATTTAGGTTATGTATTTCTTCTTTAAAATACTTCCATTGTCTTACATTTGTATATTTTCATTTTCTATATTTGTGAAATACTATAAATTCTTAATGTATTTAATTCTGTGTCAGAGTGATAAAAAGCTTATTATTTTTTAATTAGTTTCTAGTACAAAATTGGTTACTGTATTTAGATTTACTGAAGTACTTTTTAACTTTTTCTCATTAGTTCAAGTTTTTGACTTACTTAATGGGTTTCATTACTTAGTGCTTTAGGTATCTATTTCTGTGATAAAAACAATACTCTCTTAAAAAAAAAAAAACTTTCTAAGGGAGGAGGCCCAACTATACTATTATATTGCCAAAAAGTAGTGTATTTGATAGATATTGAATGTGTTTTTGCTTATTTTATTTGAAAGATAGCAATTTTGTTTTTGCTTTACGAGTCAGAGACCACTTCTAACAATCTAATTCCTCAATAAACTGTAGTGTAAATTCCGAAATTAGCAATCAGAAAATATAAGTTTAATCTGTAGGTATGTAATCGTTTCAGCATATTTCCATTAAAAATATATATATATATATATATATATATATATATATATTATCCCTCATTTGCCCATTTATCTCCTTTGGCTTGTTTGCCCAGCATAATATGATAAAAATGAACTGTTTTGGTTCTCCATTCTTAGCACTGCACTGAAAAAAAATAATCCCATAACACAAGCAAGAATTATGCAACACAAGCAAAAAAGATCGAATTTACATATCTGGGTAATTTAAGGCCGCTCCTTATCAGCAGTAGCAAAATAACTAGACAAAACTGCGCTTCGCTTTGAAAAACTTCATAATTTTCCAGATGACCCAATAATTGCAGAAATTTGACGCTTAAATAAAGTGAAAATTATTATTTAAAAATAGTGTGGGGGAAACTAAGGACTGCTTATCCATTTTATACACATGCTTGTCACAAATGTTAATTCCCTTCAGCCAAAAAAAAGGTATTTCTATGTATTTTATAAGTGGGGGGGAGGGGGGAGGGGGAGGAGAAGCATATATATATATATATTTCTGTTTTGCAGTCTGTCTGGTTGTTCTTATCCCTGTCTTAATCTCAAATTGATGATGAGATGTGAAAAAAACAGGAGGTAAAAATAAATGTAAACAACATTTCTTAAATCCTCAGAAAATTTGAAAAAAAGTGATTATTTTTGAGAATTGTAAAAGTTATTGTTCTCAAAACTACTATTTTAAACCATTTTTAAACCATTTCAGAAATTAAAAAAAGATCTTGTTTAAATTTATTGATGAACAGTTTCTTTTTTATTGTTGAATATAAACTTGACAGCTAGTCAAATGCAGCCTGACTTTGTCTAAATTATTGATGAATGAAGAGCAAATTAAAGTTCCTAAATGCTGAAATTTAATTTTTGTTACCATAAATAAAGTGTTTTTAATAATTTGATGGAGAAAAGGTATATTTTAATATAAGCACTGAGGGCATTTTACAAAAACCCAGTTAAAGATTTTATCAATTTATCAATGTACTTTATAATATAAAATTTTCTTATACAAAGAACAGAGCAATAAAATTTTCTCATTTTAATTTCTTAAGAAATTTTTGCTAAAAAAAAAAAGAAGTAAGATTTAATGTATGAATTTATGCATGATACATCTGAACATTAAAAAACTAGAGAAATAATGTGTAAAGTATAATTGCTTTACAGGATAAAGTGTTTGGTGGTACATTTGGATGTTAGTCTTATTTCATTTTTAGATTAGATAGTTAAATTAGTTTGGTAGACTCAAAATTTGCTCTTTTGCTGAGATTAGCTAAATGAGCAATGCTATTTGAAATCTATTTTTTAAGGAAGTAATTTAAATGTCTGGCATTTTGACTTTTTATTTAAAATTTTTAAAACTTAACATTTTTAAATAAAAATTTTTGTTTCTTTATGCATGCATAGTTTTTGTTTAAATTAGGTAGTAAAACTATTCATTTTAAGTAATGTTTGGTGTTTGACTGAAGCACAATAATGAATTGTATTTATAAGAATTTTGTAAAGAAAAACCTGTGAATGTTTTTTTCTCATTCTCCTGGAAAGATTAAGAAAATCATCACATATAAATGCACAATAAGAGTAGATAACTTATCAAACTCTAGATAATTTTAATTGTGCATCATATTTTTTGATGCATCACTTACAAGTTTTGTTAGCTGCTCATTTGTGTGTGTCTGCAAATTCATGCATCAGAGTTGCCATATCCCATGTTCTTAAATCGATGTTTTATAAGAGAACATATGTATTGTTTATAAGTTTAAACAAAAGGTAAGTTGAAAAGAAATCTTTAATTTATGATTTGAGTGTAAATCAGTTAATATTTTCTTTAAATACAGGTTATTAAGAATGTGCAGAACAATTCAAAATCATGGATTCAATTTCAAACAGTTTTACATTCCCCTTCCATTGTATTTGAATAATTTAAAGTGTATTTGATTTTAGTGACATTAAAGTTCATAGATGTTCAATAGGATCCTCCTCCACCTACATGAATAATATCTAGATGAACAGTTATTAAACTATTAGATGTCACAGGCTTTTTTTCATATTTACTTTATATTTGCTGACCCCCTAGGATTTAAGACTGAAATTACTGTTTTTTTTAGAATATTAAATAAATGATTTATAAACTAATAAAGCTACTGTAAAACCTACTAAGACAGAATAACTAGTGTTCAGGAAATTTCAAATTTTTCTCTCGCATTCTACATATATATATTGCATGCAAGACTTTCTTAGACCCCCTGAAATCGTGCTACGAACCACAGTTTAAGAATAGATAGTAGTTAAATTCATTCCCCACTCAATTTAGAATATGTTATATCAATAAGTTCACCCCAACTGTAATACTTTACTTTTTCAGGTCATTCAAAATTGTTACTAGAAGTGACACATGATTTGCCTTTGTTTTCTTACAAACTTCCATGATAAAAAAAAATCATGGTTTTTATTGAATTCATGAATGAAAAAAAAAGTTTTTGCTGCATTGTAGCCATCTTGCTCACAATTTGTAGCGGTTACTCACAAAATGAGAATTAGGAACACTTTAGCGGTAGTATTTGAAAATTTCGGACATCCTCTTTCAAGTTATCTGTAGATTATTTACATACAATGTTTGGTTTATGAGATATAGTCATGTGAAGTTGAGTCCATTTTTTTTAATCACCCTGTATAATATTACATTTTTATATTTACAATTGCTTCTTTTAGTCATTGGATAAATTGGACAATAAGATTCTCTTTCAATAATAATATGTAAATCTTTGTTTCATTTATGTAGTTTAAATGACTATTTGAAAAATTAGCTGTACAGTTCTGAAATGTTTTCAACAATAAATGTGGAAAATTTAAAATATCATTTGGGAAAATATGGCAATTATGCAGACATACATGTATATAGTCGTATAGAATTTTAAATTCATCAGTTGAAATTTTTATTAAGTGTCAGTGCAGAATTAGATTAGATCAATAGACTTTTGTGCCTCTTGTCTTTTATGTGAATTAACACCGAACCTTAGCTATTGTTCAAACACAATTTAACTTAGCTATTGTTCAAGGATAAATTATTTACATTTTAGGATATTCTGCTTAGTTTTAAAGGATATTTTATTATATAATTTTATATTACATCAGTCTGAATATATAAATATAGCCTTTAAATAATAATGTTTTAGATTTTCACTGTACAATATATTTTACATTAGTGATATATTTACCTTTGTATGTTGGTGCCTATATATAATATGCCTAGATTTTAAAATATTAATTGCTGTATATATGTTTTATGCCAACTGCAGATATTCTTTAAAATATGTATTTTGGATCATTTAGATATTTTATTTAAACCATCTAGCTGTCAAAGCAATAAGCTGTTTTGTTTTTATGTAGAAAATTTTAAATAGTTTGTTTCTAAAAATGATTTTTAAAATCATTGCTAAGTGCTTTTTTGTTAATGTATATTTGCACTGCTTTAATGCCTGAAACTTTTAATAAAATGTAATATAGAAATATGTTAGTTTTCATCTCAAAAAAATTTCTTCATTCTGTTTTAAAAATCCAATGTGAAATAGTTTTCACACATTTTACTGCATTAACTGTAACTGAACAAGTTTTCGATTATTTTTTATGACAGTTATATTTGGCTTATGTAACTTGTGTATTGTGTCACTGCATTAAGTGTAAGTTTAAATATGTAGTAATTCGTGAACACTCTCTTTCTTTAAACATTAAAAATTTTTTGCAGTCTGCAATTTTCATTCAGCCTCAGATGAAATGTAACACTTCTAGCTTTTTTAGTTTTGATGAGGCCTTGTTTATCTGTTAAATGTTTTTGACAAGTATACACTGCATGTTAAATGTTTTTATACACATTATGTAATGGTGCACTTGCTACTGCGTCACATCATGTGGAAAAAAATATCACCATTTATTATTAAAATATGGAAGTTTTTAAAGATATAAACATTCTTAATTAACAATGTTTTTAACTTTTATTACAATTAAAATTATTCTGTTTGCATTGAAATAGCCTGTTTGTTTTTATAATAAATCTTTATGAAGTGATGTAAAATAAGATATTCCTAGTCAATGATTTTTTTCCCTCAAATCTTTTAATAATTATTTTTGTTTACATTTTAAGTGTTAAATTTCTTGTCTGAGTTAGTTTTTTTTTGTGCATTCTCTGAATAACTTTGTAATTATTTTATAATGACATTTTTAAGGATGATTTTTTGATTTTTTTTTTCTAGAATAATTGTTGATTTTTCAAATTATTACAATTATTTTCTTTCGAGTCAAAAGTTATAATGAATTGATCCTGTATTTGTTTTATATTCTTGTGATGGATTATTTAAGGTAAATATTTCATTTTAACTAATTGTAAAACCTGGTATTTAGTATTATGCAGTTGATTTAAGAGGCATCAATTTTCCATTTTTTTAAGTAATATATATTCATTATAACTTTGTTGTTTCAACTATTGTCTTGAAATGTTACTTGAATAACTGATTTCATTTGATTACTGTTAGGTGCTGTTTTTCTTGACTTTTAACAAGTTTTAATATATATATCTTCAACTTCAAAACATAAATTTTGCTCTTTTTGTGGTTAATTTACCTTAGTGAAAGGTATAACCAATGTATTCACTTTGTGTTCCATTTTCACATTGGGGTGCAGGCAGTTCTCATGTTTTATTAGTTCTACTTCATAAATTTTTAATTTTAAGAGAGTTTTTATTATAAATTGAATGTGATGTAGGTTTTTGCGCACAAAAATGGTGCTGTTTTAAATTAGAGAGACTTTATATTTATCTCATATTCATTTAACATATCTGAAAATTCACAATGTCAATAACTGAATATGTGAATACAGTGTTATGGAGTATAAAAAAATTATAAAAGTATTGTCATTAAAAAATTGACAGTATTAATTAGAAATAGCATAATATTGAAGGATAAAAAATGGTTTCATTCTTAAGTGAATTGATTATGTAATTTTTTTTAATGATTTGCTAATTAAATATATTTCAAAAATAAGGTTTAACCTTTTGAATTTTTTTTTCTGTTTTTCAGTTTCTGATTTGTGAATCATTGCTCAAAGATGAACTTCTTTTATTAACTGATTTTACATTAGGAACTACCTGTACTTCACTTACAATGTGTTGTCTCTAAAATATAAAATAAGATATTGCTTGTAATATATGCTATTGTCAGAATATATTTAACTTTTTATTTTGCAGGTATTAAACTTAGGTTTACCGGATAGTTTATAGGAAGTTATGTAATATAATGTTAGATAAAATTGAATAAACTTAGCTTTAGTTTACTTTAATTATAAATTCCTGATTTATTATTATTTTCTAAAACCTATTTTTTTTGTAGACATATCAATATCAGTTGATAAGCATTGTACTGCACAAATAGATTAGTTCACTTTAGTTGTGTATATTTCAATTAATATCAAACCAATTACTATGTTTTGTGCTCTCATTTAACAAAAATTTCATTTCAAAATAGCGTCAAAACCTAATTAATTTAAGATGAATTATTTATATTTTATATGCACTATCATCATCATCCATATAACCCCCCCCCCCTAATTCCTGCATAGCATCTATTAGTGCTTTTTAAAATTTTTGTTGTGTATATATATATTTTTTATCAGTAGCAAAACTATGTTTAATGAAATAAAAAATAATTCTAACTTAACTTCAACTAAATAATATAAGATCATCATAACCTTTCCTTAACATTTTTTCTTAAGAGATATTAGCATAAACATGTTTTTTTCAAGTATTCCACAAAATGTTCAATATCAGGGCAGTATATTATTTTCTAAAAGTTTTACTACTATTTTTTTTTTCTGTAAAGTGGCCAATAAAATGTTATACACTGAGAATAAAAAGCTTATTATAAGTGTTGGACAAAGTATTTTAACACTGTTATTTTTACACAGTTTATTTGAATTGGGACTTACATATTGCAAGAATTAATGTCCGCTTCTATTTTTAATATGTAGCTGACAATATAGTCAATAAATTTGAATATTGGAAACACATGTTTTTTTTCTATTGTTGTTATTATGATGATATATAATCAGACCTAGTGTTGGAAAATAGCTGTTGGTAGTCATATTTTATACCCAAATTTTTCAATTTGTTGTCCAGAATTTCCATTCTAGATGCCAAAAGTGACGCCTCGTGTCTAAAATTCTTGATTGTTGTTTCATACAGATTCTTTTGTACCCAGTTGAACAAAATAAATTTTTACATTTGTACAAGCAAAGGTTTTTGTGTGAAACAAAATATTCAAAATTGTACTCAAATATTTAAAAAAACAAAAACTTGCAGTTTTATTTATTCTAACCTTAAGTACATCTGGATGCAATAGAAGATTTTACTTTATCAGTTAATGAAAATTGACATTAGAAATTGTCTCTTTATAAACATTGTTGATGATCTTTAGGTAATTAAACTTAATTGCCCAGAATTAATAGAGTATAATCCAGAAAAAACTATTAAGCTATGATGATGTGATGTTGCTGTTAGATTAGCCAAAAAGTAATAAATGAATAAATTCTTTGAAAAATTATATAATTTTTTTTGCTTTCATTTTCTCGTATTTTAACCATCATTAATTAAAACCTCTTTTAAACTAATTTTTTTTTCATATTCCCATGAAATTCATAGTAATTTTTATTATATCATTGGAATAAGTATTTTCAAGCTGCTGACATCAGTTATTATTGTATACAATCTCTTTATAATTTCATATAATTTTGAAATTATAAAAAAAAATTATTTGTCTATTTAAAATATTGTCATTTAGATTATTTTGGCATCATAATGAGGTGTATCTTGAGAACTTTAATTTACAACACTGCTCTATATAGGTATTCTCAAAAGACACAGGGATTGATATTTGGTTTGTGTCCCCCATTCTTAAGTTATGTAGTAAAGTGAATTTTTTATGCGTGTACCCCTTATGGCTGTACTCAAATTTAAACTTGCTACTTTATGTTTGTGGCATATTCATAAACAATGTTATTCATAAGTACACATAATTTGCATGTATTCTTTTTCAGATGCCAAGAAATGGAATAGTGTTTCTCATTTTTCTATAAAGCAATGATTTCTTAGAAACGGCTCTCAAAGTTAGCATTTTGAACAGATTTTTGAGATAGTGTAGTCAGAAAAAGTCAACTTTGGTTAGGAACTGATTATAACTCAGTATGTATAAAACTCATTAGAAAAGCGTTTGATGTTGTGGAACATAAACAGTAATATCTACAAATTTCATGATTTTACATATAGAAATAAATGACTGTGAATGTGTTAGAAAGATTAGAGTTTTTGGTTGCAGGGCCAAAAGGGGATTTTTGTTTTCTTTTGAAAATATTCGTATATAACTTTTAGGTGCATGTCTAATTAAACATTCCTTTAAAAATGATTTTCATGATCTGTATTAATATTATGCTATAGTACAATGTAAAGCAGTATAAATAATGAAGCTCAGTTGCAACTAAAAAAATATATATCTGTAGAGGGTCTTGAAAACATAAGAGGCCCAGGGACAGTGTCCCATGTGCCCATGCCTTAATCTGGCCTTGAAAATTAATGCCTGATATGTTATCTGACATGTATGAACAGTTACTGAATTGGGCAACTTTCTTCAAAATTCTGTAGCTGAAAATTTGAAATTAAAAATTTATTAGATATTTTCAGTGTATGACATTTCCTGTGCCACCCTGTATATATACCTTTAGAAACCCTTATAATATTGTTTATTGCATGTGTATAGTGAAATGTGGAAAATCTTTCCATATGAGTGGTAATGTGTTAAAATAGTATTAATTTTGTATATAGTGTTGCTTTTTAAATGTAATAAAGTGGCTTAATATAGTGATATTATATTTTTATATATTTTATTTTATTGATATATATTTTAATTAGATTGTATACCTATGTTTGCAGTCAGTTCCATTTTTCTGAAATTAAAGCAACCAACTTTTCTACTTAATGGTTTTAAAGTGCATAATTAAGTAAAATATTCTTATCTGAAATCTGAAGCTTGAAATATATTTGTGCATGGAACTGTTTTTTATATTTTTTATTTATTTATTGCCATGAGTTCTGTTGACATTTTTGCTGTATAGATTAACTTTTTATCATTGTTTATCATTTTATGCTTTTCTGTCACATTTTGTTTAAGATGTTTGAGTTGATTTATCGGTAATAAACTTTATTTATGATTTATTTGTCCAAGCTTTCAGTTATTAAAATATTAAACTAATATTTCTAGTTCAATTTCAGCCATAGGTTCATAACAATTAATTGTAAAATTAGTTCAAATGTGCAAGTAATTTATGCCCTTATTCTTTTTCATGTTCAAAGGTTAAAGTAGTTTTAAGGTTAATAAATATACAGTTTGCTACTGTAGGCAACATTTCTTGAAATAGTTATTCTGAGTGAATAATCATATTTTAAATTTAAAACTCTATTTTAAATTTAAGCAGTACACATAATTTTAAAAATAATTTTACATTGAATTAAAAATTTAACCATTTTAAAATAGTAGCTATAATCTGTGGCAAAATTCAAGAATTTGTTTTTCATGTTTAGCATTTTTAAAATTACATTTTAGTATTCACTTAGAAAAAGAGAAAAATAATTATTTTAAAGGCAAACATTCAGACATTGGGTATTATGGATTTAAATTGGTAACTGTCAAATTTTTATAGCATATATTTTTTTTTTATTCAACTGTCAGTAACATACGACAAAAAGAAGAAAAAAAAAACATTGTTGCTGATTAATTTTGTACTTAAAATTTTGTATTGAAAGAAAATTAATAATAAAAGAAAGTCTTAGATTCAGGGAGAACTGATTTATGAAAATTTTATTTTCATTTTGTTTTTAAAATGTTGTTATATATATATATATTTGCATTTAATTTTATGTTCATTAAGCAGACATGAAAGAGTTCATCCACCTTTTTGAAAACAATTTAGGATATTATCTGGATTGATGCACAAATCTAAATGTTTGATTGCATAAAAGGTGGGTTCTGAGAAATTCGAGTCTCAAACATTTTATCAACTCAAACCTTAGAGTTTGTTTCTGTTCTTTTTTGACAGATCAGCTTATGTTATGACCATCTGAAGTATCACATAAATATGTTTAAAATATCTGAGTTTAAACGCAGTAAAGTTTGCATGAGGTTCTGTTTTTTTAAATGGAACATAATATTTTGACTCATCCATATTTAAATACGTTTAAACAGTTTCAGTGTAGTGAAGATGTACAAAGACAACATTGATGTGAAAGAACCAAGCATAGTGATTTTTTTTACCTGAAAAAGGGTTGAAAATCTCACACAGTCAAAAACAATCCAGACAGAAATTTGGCATAAAATATTTAAATTTGGCAACTATACATAAATTCAACTATACATAAGTACCCTACTTCACATAAATTCATAAAATATGTTTGGACTTAACCTTTAACAAACTGTCTTTCTTTGTCCTCCTGATTCAATGTTCTACATTCATTGTTAGTAATTTTTTTTTTTTTTTTTTTTTTTTAGCATTTTTTAATTTAAGATAAAAACTGAAATAATCCTACATATATTTAATTTTATTTTGTGAATATCCATTAAAATGTGGGTAAATTATAAGAATTATGAGTGTAAGCTTGAAAAGTTTTTCACCTATTTTTTCTTTGGCTCACTTTTATGCCTGATTAAGGTTTAAGCATAAACTTTCAATTAGAATGTCATAATCATCATTCACGTTTATTACACATAACTATTTAACATTTTCATTTTGATTGAATCCATATATTAAATTAAAGGTTATTAATTTGTTCTGAAAAATTGCAGAGCTACTTTAGTATTCTGTGCAGTGTTTACTAGTTTACTTGCTGTGATATAAAAACAGTATTTAAACATTTTGTATTTAATTATCTTTTTAATTAAGTACAAAATCACTTTGTCATATGCTTTTCAAAGAAGTTGAGTAGTAGGAGAATTTTCATTATTTAATTACACTGCTTTATGAAGCATACATAAAATACCAAAAAAAAAAAAGAAAAAAGAAAGAAAGAATTTAATTTATGTAAAGTTGCTTGATTGTTTTCAGTTTAAGAATAATTTTAAGCTCTTTGTTCTAAAATATCTAATATGGATTTAGCCATGATTGAAATAAACTTTTCATTAAAAATTTTTTTAAAGAAAAAAAAAAATGTAGTACATTAAAATGAAATATCATAATCAGGGCCCAATCATGCCTTTTTTGGCCTGCTCTGTCTGTCTGTTATAGGTAAAAAAGCTTGTTTCTATAACAATTTGTTCTAAAATGTATTTTTCAAAATTAAGGAACAAAATTCTCTAAAATATGTGCATATGTATACAGATTTAATATGCTAACTATTTATCCATACAAACTTTTATGGCTTTTATAACTTTATTATTAATGTATTTAGTTGACGAGTAAGCATTTTTTCATGTGAAGGTTATTTCTGTTTTTGATCAATTATGAGGCACGATCCAAAAGTTCTTAGAATGTATTTATTTTTTTAAAATGTATACAAAATAAATAGTCTTCAGATCCTTCAATGTAATTCCCTTCTAACTTGATACACCAATCCTAATGGATTTCAAGCCTTCAAAAGACTTTTGGAAAACATTTTCTGTTGATGTATTTAAGACATTGGTTGTTATCTTTTGGATCTTCTTCATTGTGTGAAATCTTTGACCTTCAAATCTCTTCTTTCAACTTAGGAAAAAAAAAAAAGTCTGTTGGTACCAAATCAGGGAAGTATTAATTTAGAATGGTAGTAAAGTTCACACTAGTAGTTAAAAAAACATGCAAAATCAGAAATGTGTGAACTTGTGCATTGTTGTGATATTTGTCGATCCATATCTGAGGTTTTGTTTGGCAGTTTCGATTTTGCCTTAGAATGTTTCTCTAGAATGGATGGAGATCCTTCCTGTCCTTATGGAACAAATTTCTTGTGGATAACACCCTTCTCATTAGAAAAGCAAGACCATGTTTGAATCATCTGAATCAGTCATAGGTTTGTATTTTATCCATTGCATTTTCGCTCTCAAAGCTGATAGACAGGAGGTGCTGGGTTCAAACCCCTGTCACGCTCGTCGACCTAACCGTTCGGAGTTTTCCATGGTTTTTTTCGAACCTTGCTGTTAATACGGGTTAGGATCCCTTAGAAAGACCCCCACGGAGGGCACTCCCCCTAGGGCCTATATCCCAAGAGTAGATAATCGGCGTCATAAATCAACCAATCAAACAACCGTTGCATTTTCACCAAAAACTTTTTTCAATATCTTGTTTTTTTTTCTGAGTTTAAAACAAAATCTCCATTCTTTCAACTTATTTTCATAAACAACTAATGGATTGCATAAACAAAGTAAGTTTAAACCGACGCTGCAACTACAAAAAACACTTGCTCTGCTTTTCTTGTAATTGCTAACCCTAGAGGAGGTATTAAGTATAGGATGGATTCTATTGTTTCTCTAGGAGAAACTTGAAACATACATGATTCAGCTTTCATCACCAAAAGGGTGCTGTTTTTTGGCATTAATCCCTTTCTTGGCAGCTCTCAATGCAGATGAAATGATATAGGTCTTGTTGGAAGCGGGAATTCCAATGACAGCCTAAAAACTGGTTTGGCGTGCTATCTCCTCACCATCATGTGATGGTGGGAAAAGAGATCTTTGAATCAAGAAAAGGTTACCAATCTGTGGTCTATTGTATAAGATGTCTATGCTGATAACTCAAGGCTTACTTCAGGTACTATCTAGTGCCAGTTCATGAAACTAATTCTTCCTGCCTGTAGAAGCATCTATTCCGGGAACTTTTGGATCGTACCACCTATAAGAAATGAAGTCTCCCTTACTTATTGTACTCTTCTCTCCCAACTTTTCATATCAAGTACCTACCAAGAGAACATAATTCCACGTATATTTAATGTGCACACCAGTAATGTGTTCAAATTAGAATCATCAAGTAGTCCAAGGTTTCATAGTTGTAACCTTAATTACAATTATTATTCATAATATTTTGTATTTATATTAAAACAATAGTCATGAAAGTAATTCAAGATTATAAATCCTTTTAGGTAATTTTTGTGGTATGTTTAAAAGTTTTTTTTTTCTCAGAAGAGGAAGGAAATGGATATTTTAATTTTAAAATGCACTAACATAATTGGCATTATCAAAATAAAGACTAGTAATTTAGGTGGAACCCTATGCTATAGTTAATAAATTATCATGTAGCTTTCAGATCAGATTTTATAAAAGTGCAGGTCAGTAGAGCAAACAGCGTCACATGCATACAAAGTTGTTTAAAAAGATCAAATGCACACTACAACATCACATTGTGTGATGTCATCGTATTTCATACAAAACACAGTAAGTAAGTACTGACAGTTTTGTTAAGATACCTTCATTATTGTTAAAATTGTGAACAAAAATCCAGAGGCTTGACTAAATAACTTATATATTTATAATATTTTATATACATAGTATTTTTGACTAAAAAATTGATTTCATATCAACTCTGGTTTCATATACAACTAGTCGGATGTGCCAATCCCAAAACTTTCTTCTATCTCGTACAAGTTTCATATACACCAAAAACGAATGAGCACCAATTTATATCAAAGTCTAACTGAATCTAAAGTTTTATTAAATTTCGTGCATTAGATCTTGATATGACTATTGCTAAAATCGTGTAAATCCAGAAAAATGCTGCATAACAGCGCCACCTGTTGGGAGATTTACACCAAAACCTAATCAACTACAACTTATGTCAACGTCTAATTGAATCTGAAGTTTGATGAAATTCTGTGCATTAGTTCTTGATATATAGCTATCGTGAAAATCATGAAAAAAGTAGTATAACAGTGCTACCTGTTGAGCTATTTACACCGAAACATAATCATAGTCTATTTATATTAGGGACTAACTGAATCTAAAGTTTTATTAAATTCCATGCATTAGTTCTTGAGATAGAGCTCCCACAAAATTTTTGTTGCATACAGACAGAGTGAGTCACAGACTCACAGACAGACATTTTCTAAAAACAGTCAAATTGTATTCAGGACCCTCTAAAACGTATAAATCTGCTGAAAACCGGAACTCTAATTTTTTCACGAATCCAATACTTTCTTCTTGTAAAAATAGAAGAAAGTAAAAATTGTTTGTTATAATGTTCTACTTCTTAAAGTTTGCCCCAAACTTTTTAAAAGCACCCTGTATATGAGATCCCTAATATGCGATGCATACTCTACTGACCTGTGCTTTTTTAATTTTCGAAAATTTTTTACAGTTTTTTTACTGTGATTTTTGGAGCCTAGAATTACATATTTATTCTGCTCTTGTTTTATTATTTTTTTAAATATATATATAGTATTTTTACCCGTGTTAGTATCAAGGCTGTGCACACAGGGGAGAGGGGAGGGGTGCAAAGGGAGCAATTGTACATGGCCTAAACTCAGGAGGGCCTAGTTGGGGGTTTCTTAAGAAGATGGCATATGTAGTATATGTACATATATATGGGCTATGTAAGAGGCCCATAAGTTTTGCTAATGGTCCTGATTAGTATACATTTATAGGAGTTGTCGATTTTTACTTTAAAAAAAAAAAAACCTTCCTTGCAGAAATAAAATATTTATTATTTTTACCTTATTACGTATAAATGTTATATGAATACAGTTTTGTTTTTGAGGGGTTTGGATAATCAGTTAAGCTTGTCAAATTTTGAATAATAATAAAAAAAAAACATTAAGTCATTCCTGTTAGAGATATCTTTGAAAGTATGTCACATACTTGTATATGTATATATGAAATGTTTATAGGAAATAAGTATTCTGAAAGAATGATTGATATGAAGGTGTATCAAATAGAATTTAGGTATAAGTAAGTAATTACATGTAATAAATACTTAACACAAGGAATCACTAAATCATCAAAACATTTTTAAAACTTTATTTTAATAGGATTTTAATAGTAGATATTTTTTCCCCATAATGTAACTTTAACGTCTTTCAACTAGAAAATTTTGCCAAACTATTGTCTTTCATGATATGACATCTCAGTGAGAAATATCTACATCTCTTACTTATGTGTAGTTATGTAGTTATCAGTATTTGTTATAGAATTAGTTGATATTTATTTACATTATTTATAGTTTATGGTAATAATGGTTTCTGATGATTCATTTTCTTTTTAAATAACATTCCTATACCCATATCTCATTTGTTTTTAAAATAAAGTGATTTAACTTAATTACATTCATATCCATCCTTCTATGCACTTTTTGAAATAGTGAATTGTTTTAAGAACATTGCTTTTGCATTGCATTTATCTCTGGTTCTTTTGTGAATTGTATATTTCTTAGGATTCAAATAACAAAATGTATAATAAATAATATATTTTAAAATTTACTGTGTTTTCATTGGCTTTCATTAATGACAGATATTTTAAATTAATACTTAGTATTAAGACAGCACACAGTGTAGTATTTGAAACAAAATCCTGGCTATAAAGGCAGAAATTAAAATTTGCTCAACAATTATGTGAAAAGCATATTTTATAATAGATGACTAACTCGTGTGTCGATCTATGTCTATTTCAGGAGTATGAATCATATCTGGTGGTTCCTAGTCATAGTTGAAGTGAAATTTTCTTTGTGAGAAGACGTGTTTTTTTGTTATGTCTCAGATTTGTTATTGTGTTTAAATGTATATGTGCATTTAAATAATTTTACTTTTCATATAATAAAAAATAATTAAAATTGAAAACGAGCTATTTTTAAGCCTTTTTAGATCTAATTTATTGAAATGTATTATCTAATATATTCAAAACTTTTTAAAGCTGTGTCGGTGTTAGTCATTTTTGAATTATAATTGTATTGGTTATAGTTTTGAAGAGAATTAAAAAAAAAAAAAATGTTCTGCATTTTGTTGCCATTTTTAGATATCAATGATTTTTGGGAAGGTTGCAAATCTATTAGAAACACTCAAAAAATAAGCATCTCTATGCTATAGAGACTCAACTGTACTAAATGCAAGTAATATATATCTTAAAATACCGAAAGTAAGCCCCCCATCCCACTTTTATGCAATTTTGATTTTCTTTTTCATTCCCAAATGTAAGCCCCACCCCCTCACACACACACAATTTTTTTGCACAAAAAATTTATTTTAAAAATCCAAGGGAGGGAATTTTCAATCTTTTGTCAGATTTCCACTTATGTTTTTATATGATGTTAATGAAATCCTGCCCCCCTCACATGAAATGTCTGTTTCTCTTCTCTGCCCTCTCCAACACAAAGTTTAAAAACTTGAGAATCTTAAATTCTTTTGTCCTTCTTACTCGCTTGTAACGTAACAATTGATAAAAAATCAATCCTCTAAACTACAATCTCCCCTTCCATCCAAAATTTATCACCCCTCCCTCAGCATATAAAGTTTCAAATCTTTATAAAAAAAAAATATATGCTCTTATTTGTTGCCATCTACTAACAATAAATAAATAATCGGTTATTTAAATTATCTCTGTACCACCAAGATCTGTGTTTCCCAAACAGAGCAGAAAAAATAGAAAAAATTAAAGATTTTAAATTTTACGAGATTCATTTGGAGGGGGGGGGGGGGTCTTCATGAGCATGAGGTTGGGGGGGCAGGGGGGGCAGGGGGAGGGAAGCAGATATTTTAGGAGGAAGGGTTAATTTAGGTGGTAGATTGGTGTTATTTATTTTTAATATAGAGTATTTAATAAGTCTGAAAATAAATTTAAAATTAAAGAGTTATAAAGGTTAAACTATGGGGTTTTGTTACTGAAGGGGGGCTAAGAGGAAAGCAGTAATTTTGAGGGAATTTAGATGATTGATTACTTATTGTTACAATAAAATAGCAAATAAAGAAAAATATTTTTAATTTTTTTATGGGGGGGGGGGGCATTTATTTTTATTATTTTTTAAAGTGAAAATCTGCCAAAATACAGAAGATTCTCACCCCCTTTTACTTCTAAATTAATGATAAAAACAGGTTTTTAAATGATTTTTTTTTTTTAAACTCAATTATAAGCCCTTCTCCTAAATTCAACCCTTTTTGATTTTGAAAAAAAAGGGGGTGGGGGCTTACAATCGGGATTTTACGGTATATTATATACATTTTATATAAATAAACATTTATGTGTAGTAAAATTAACCACATTTAATGAAACATTACTTGTAAATAAAACAAACACATCAACAATTACTTCCTCTTATAAACAGCAAATAATTAAGTAAACGTTGTATTATGTATGTATTTTTTAAATAATTGCATATATTTATGTATGTATAACATTAATTAAATGTATTTACTAATAGTAAGTCAACAGCAATGTTTTAACTTTAAAACACAAAAAAAGTAAATTTTGGCCAGGATTTTGCCTCAAATACTCTGCTGTGGAACGGTTTGTATTTTATTAAGCAACAGAATGACTTATTTTAAGTATTTGTCATTTTTGATAAAAGAAACTCTAGATGATGCGAATTTAATTACATAAATTTGTGTTGTTTGCTTAGTATACAAATATGTATTACCAGGAACAGTGAATCTACGGAACGCATGTCATAGATGGCACGCAGTAAGATTATTTTTGACATGACATAGATTGTTCTAAATCAAAATATAGTGAAATTGCACAAAATTCCGGAATTTAGACTAGAGTTTGTCTGAATTCAATTGGTTGTTATTGACATAGAGATTGAAGAAATTGAAATGCAACATGATGAATGCCAATATAGCTCAATATTAGCTCAGAAAAGTTTCAGATTAAGAGAGGATTAGGAGATTATTGGAAAATAAGCATTTTCTATATATTTAAAGCTAAAAGCGAATTTCTTAAGATTTCACATAAAATTGATCTCAGTGCGCATGCTTCAACTTTTTTTGAAAGCAAAAAGGGGAAATACAAGGGGGATTCTCCCCTTCTATAGTTTGAGAGTCGGCTGGGTCTGAACAAAAGGGAACAGTTAGCAGTTCAAACCCACACAATGCGAAATCCATTCATCATTCTCCCCACTTCCCAAATAGAAGAAAAACTTTCTCTTTCTTTGAGATAAATTTTACAAGTAGCTATTTTGTTGCTTGGAGCCTGGATCAATTTTCGTTGAAGAGAAACGCATCAGCCTTCGGACAAAAAATAAATCAACAATCGCAGTTGATGCAGTTTCTGCATGATTCTAAATAAAAATTTCTTTTTTTGTTTTTTATTTAACCCATTTTCGGCCAAAGGTGCGTAAACGCACCATTTCATTAATTATTTTTTTATTAACACTGTGACGTATATTTTTCACTAATTTTATTTTTCTGCTATTTTTAAGGGTTCTGGAGTCATCTATAAAATATTAGTAATTCAATTGAAGTAATCACTTTCTGTTGAGAAATTTTCAAAGTACGCTGGTTTTTACTTGAAACGGTTATTGACAAATTCGACTTTTTGAAAATGTATTATTATTCCACTTGAGATTAATTATATGTTTTTATAATGGAATAAAGTTGCAAGTTCTGTAAATAAAATAAAAATAAAACAAATGCCATAAGAAAACTTATTTTTTTTAATTTAAATTTAATGGTAAATTATTAATAATAAATTTATAATGGTAACGTCAAATTAAATAAAATATTATTTTTCTTGCACGAAACATTTTTAGTGTCTTAATGAATGTAATTTAAGCAAATTTCAATGAAAAAAATACCACATTTTATAAAATTACTATGCTTGGCCTAAAATGGGTTAAATCCGAAGACAGTGGGGCGCCCAATCCTAAGTTCGTTTAATCCGAGGACCGTTTTGATAAACGACCAGCGTAGCGGGCGAAGCTCCGTTAGTAAGGTATTATAAGCAAAACTATCGATGATGACAATTTGGAATTCAATTCCAAACGCGAAAAATTGTTTAAAGATAAATTCTATAGATCCTATACAGGGCTGCACAAAAGTTCTCGAGTACATTTCCGTTTATTGATGGAAATTGCTGAAGGGAAATTTTCAACAGTTCTATGCGTTTCCTAAATGAAATAAAGTTTAGTATACTATGTAGTATATACAAATCCATCGATTCTATACAGGGCTGAACAAAAGAATTTGGATGCTTTTCCTACTATTGGCGGTAATTATTGGCATTAGATATTCAAACGTGTTATGCATTTTCCAAATTGTTTACTTTGACATAATCTTCCCACCTTCTTATATACTGTGAAGTTTAATTACGGTATTCTGAATGTGTTGGAAAGTGTCTCATAATCTGATCGTGCCGCATGATTTTTTTTTCTTGTTACTTACCCATCATACGTAGTATAGGGTAAGTCTTGTGATCGTTTTGAACTCGAAAAAAAAATTAGTGACGGATTTACACGTTTCAGACACTGGAGATTCCGAAAACCATATTTTTAGAAGAAAAAAGTGCCTTCAGTCTGTCTGTTTCTGTAAACGCTCTATCTCCCGAACAGTATACAAACTTGAAATTTGGTATGTACTTAGTATGTAATAATGAGAAGAAGCCTATTGAATTTCAGTGACCTCGATTATTCGGAACTATTTTTTTCGGACTCTCGAAATATTCGTTCGGATAAAAGGTATATATAAAACTTTTCGAAATTGTTTATTTTAAAGAGTAAATTTCAAAGATAATAAAAAAACATAAATTTTGCATAAAGAATGAAGTCGATCGGATAATGAGTTGTCGAGATATTGGTAATCGTATTTTCCACACTCTTCGATTTTTCACGACACTGTATTTCATTCAAATTTCAATTCAAAGAAATATTTTAATTGGAAATGAGACGCTTCATCCGACGCAGTAAACTGTTAGTTAATAGGATTATCATTTTTAGAGTTACAAGGATGTTTCTTTTACGCAATTCAGTAATAGAGCATTTAAAGTTGATGACGTCATCAAGCCACGATTTTATTCGAATTGCAATGCATTTTATAAATAGTTTACACATGTTTTATTTTCATATTTTATATTATGCATATCCATGATGGGTAAGTATTATGGTGGCTGCCAACGACTAGTTTATTATTACCGTGGTAAAAACTTCATAACCCCGCCGTCTGTATCATAAACTATGTCTGAAGCGTGATTAATCTTTTTTAATTACTGCATTAGACAAATGATATTAAAAGAAAAAAATCCGCATTTTGTTTGTTACAAATATTATTCTACTACTAATAATTTACTACCCAAATATTACATACATAAAAAATAGTAAATTATATTATTCGGGAACATTGTCTGACAATTTATTTAATGAACATTTTGCATTCCATAAATGATTTAGAAATTGCCTATTCGATCACACAAAATACAAAAACAGTTTACTTACATAACAATCGTTGAAAATAAATTGCGTAGATAAATGCGTTTTAATCATAAAATATTTAGAGAACTCGAGTTACTATTCATTGGAAAAAACTCTGTTACCACAAAACCTTTTCCCAAATGCGAGCTTGAAATGCCGATTTCGAAAATGGTGGATAAAATTACTTTTTAACATTTTTCCAAGTTCATCACAGTTGAATTGTATTTGTTTAGTTTAAACATTGGAACAGGTAGTGTTTTAACGAAATGAGCTGCTTTACATACAAAATCCATGTTGTTTTAAAATGCTTTTTAGATAAAGTGATGCAGAGCTAGTGAAGCGTGGCGATAAATTTTTCTTCTGGTGTTTAAAATTTACTAATATGGTGCGGTTATTGTTTATCTTCTCCATTATCATTATAGGTGGTTCAGAAGGCTTAGGAGTAATGCCTTTGCGTAAGTTTGTTTTATTTACTTATATTTACTATTTAATTACACGGGTCTACAAAATTTACGTTTGTGAAAACTTCTTAAAGCTTTATACTAAATGTATGCATTTTGAGGATACTTAATCCAAAAAGTAACCTCAGTTTTATCCTATCAAACTAGGGAGCTGTGCCCCCTACGAGCTACGCTCGCCAACCCACGTCCAGACCCCCACAAGCTCTAAAAATACGCTAATTTGCTCTCTTAAATATATTACCCGATTACGGAAAATTGAATGGTATTATCACGACCAGTGGCGATTTTCTGTAATCAGGATGCCATTCATTTGTATTTGACTGGGAGATTTTTTTCGTTTCTCAAGGCAGCATTTATCGCAGCTGACGGCTGTTTTCGTGATTAATTAAGATCACGCATTTGAAAATTAACTTGTAAAAAATGGTTAAGTAAAAAATGTCTCCCGGACAGTTATAGCGATGTTATAAGAAAAAAAAATATGACGTTAAATATAACGTTTTAAATATGACGTAATTTTCACTATTAAATGCTTTTCGCATGTGATAACTTAATTATTTTAATGCTTTCTTTCATTCATTTTTTTTTTCAATATTCAAGTGTGAATATATTTTTCAATAAAAAATATTTGTAAATATTATTTGGGCTTTTTAAAATCTGGCAACAATAAGTAAAAAATGTCATACTATGAATTAAATCTCTATTTAGATAATGAAATTTTGAATATATAAAAAAAAGCTTAAAAATATAGACACATATAAAAAGCGACTGGACATTTCACCATCAAAAGCAATTCAAGTATGTGCCTGCGAAACATGGTTAAATTGCTATGCATAGTTTTTGATCCCATAAAACTTATTTAACGGAACTATTTTGACCTATTTCAACATTAAATAGTGCATAAAATAATTCTTCGATTTAAAAAATGTCCGCCTCAGCGAAATTTGTCTCCCATTTCTCTTTAAAACTACTAGTTTTCGTGCTTTTATATGCAATAGTTTTTGAAGCACAAGCCAAGGAATAAGTGAAAAGCTCAGAATAAATTCAATTACGGCAGCAGCAGCATTAGTTACATTTTTACTTTCTTCTATCTATAATAGAAGAAAGTATTGTAATCGAAATTGTTTTCGACTTCCAGTTTTCGACAGATTTACACGTTTTAGAGGTCAGCGATTCCGAAAAACATGTTTTTACAAAATGTCTGTCTGTCCTCATTGTATCATCGAAAAGTGTATGAAGTTATGCTTCAAATTGAACCAATTTTTTTTCTAAGTTTTTGGTTATGACCAACAGGTCCACTAGAATTTGAGGATATTTCGCCGAAAGGGAGCGCTGTGATCGTGATTTTTGTTCCATTTTCACTATTGTATCATCGAAAAGTGTATAAAGTTATGCAAATAATTGAACCAAATTTTTTGTGTAGGTTTTTGACTATGGCCTGCAGGTCCCAGTTGAATTTGGGGATATTGCGCCTGGAGGGGGCGCTGTGATAGCCATTTAAAGATTTTAAATTCAAAAAGATGTACAAAAAAATTAGAAATCCTAAACATTTTTTGCGTTAAATGTTCGGCCTTGATCCAAGGATTCCAGAGCATTTTTTGTTTTGCCTGTATCTTAAAAAATGGCTGAGCCATAGCAGTTTGAAATTATAGGCTGGCTGACATTTTGAAACAATACAACAGGATTCCTCTATAAACCGGTTTAATTTATGAGTTTTAGTGAACATGGTTTCGCCAATTTTTCTTTCATTGTTGTAACCATTGTTTCAACACTTACATGCTTAATCCTCCTCTTTAATAAAAAGATATGCGTTGCTGACGACTGGGATTTTCGATAATCGTTGCCACAGATTAATCTCGGAAAATGAAATGCTTGAAGTGACTGAAAAAATGAATAGCTCGAAAAGTATTTGTCAGACACTCTGCGTTAGAAAGGTAAAAAATTGTATTTTTCTTGATATAAATCTCCAATTATATGATTATGCCGTTTTTCAAATATTGAATTTCAAAAAGTACCAAATTTTACAAAGGAGTACCATAGAGAAATCAGCGCGCGTAAAAAGATAATGATAACGGCCATGTATCCTGACGTGGCTATAGCACGAGACACAAATTATAGCTAGCTATACTATTCTGTTAAAATATAAAAGTGAATTATGATGCCACGAGTGCATGATTTATATTTAATTTTAATATAATTATCTTAGAAACAAGGCTTTGGAAATTTTTTTCGAATGGGACTAATAAATTGGCCAATACTGTATATTATTTTGAGTTTAAAAGAGGAAAGTTGGGGGAGCGCTTTATATTATCTAGGTTTCCTCAGGAGCTTTTGGTCACAATTGAAAGTTTATTATATCAAAACGTCAGAAATTAAATCGACATTCAATCGGCAATAACTATAACGATTGTCCTTCAGTTCGTTTGGATAGATTTTCATTTAAAAATACAAAATCATTCAAGATTTTAGGTATTTTTAAGGTTATTATCATGGGTCCAGGCAACGCTGGGCATGTCAGCTAGTACTATATATTTATATTCGCGAACGTCAAATTCTCGCCAAGCTTGGTGACAATTGGCGAAATATCACCAAATTTACCGACAAAAATAAATTGCCATATATGAAGCCAACTCGGCTATGTCTATCTGATTTGGCGATATTCTCATTCAAATTCAATATTGAAGAGAACTGGGAATGACTTTTCTGGAATCAGGTTCCTCGCATTTTAGCTTCGTGTATTTTCAGTAGAATTAGCTAAAATCTCAAAACCAAGCAATAGGGAGGTTATCTTTTCCTGCCGGTACAGGCCAGAAGAATTTTTCGTAGTTAATACATCGGCTGTTAGCATCCAGGTAACCCGACGAGTCGCAAGCAGTTGACGTACAAACAGACTGACGAAAAATATCGATTCTTTTTTTTTTTTTTTTTTCTTTTTTTTTGGTGGCGTGATATCGAATTTTGAAGCATTAACATGTATGAGATAGAAGAAAGTTTTGGGATTGGCATATCCGACTAGTTTAGAATAAAGAGATATTTTACAATCTGCGTCAATATTTGTTACATTGATGTATGAAGCCAGTTGAACGTAATAATGACAAATAAACTAGTCGTTGGGGGGCCACCGTAATGCTTACCCATCATGGATATGCATACTATAAAATATGAAAATAAAACATGTGTAAATTACTCATAAAATGCATTGCCATTCCAATAAAATCGTGGCTTGATGACGTCCTAAACTTTAAATGCTCTATTGCTGGATTGCGTAAGAGAAACATCCTTATAACTCCAAAAATGATAATCCTATTAACTAACAGTTTACTGCGTCGGATGAAGCGTCCCATTTCCAATTAAAATATATCTTTGAAATGAAATTTGAATGAAATACAGGGTCATGAAAAATCGAAGAGTGTGGAAAATAGGATTACAAATATCTCGGCAACTCATTATCCGATGGACTTCATTCTTTATGCAAAATGTATGTTTTTTATTGTCTTTTATATTCACTCCTTAAAATAAACAATTTCGAAAATTTTTATTATCCTTTATCAGAACAAATATTTCGTGAGTCCGAAAAGTATAGTTCCGGATAATCGAGGTGACTGAAATTCAATAGGCTACTTTTTATTATTACGTACTACGTATACTTAGTACGTATCTGTAATACTACTATGAATTACTTTGTAAACAAACTAAAAAAGGACCTGTAACGACTACTAATCATTTCTTAGTGAAGATACAAGAGAAGTATCTGTAATACTACTAACCATTTTTTAGTGAAGATACAAGAAAAGTATCTGTAATACTACTAACTATTTCTTAGTGAAGATACAAGAGAAGTGTCTGTAGTACTACTAACGATTTCTTAGTGAAGATACAAGAGAAGTATCTGTAATACTACTAACCATTTTTTAGTGAAGATACAAGAAAAGTATCTGTAATACTACTAACTATTTCTTAGTGAAGATACAAGAGAAGTGTCTGTAATACTATTAACGATTTCTTAGTGAAGATACAAGAGAAGTATCTGTAATACTACTAATCATTTCTTAGTATACATTACTAAAAAAACACCTGTACTACAACCGATTTCTTAGTATGTTCACTAAGGAAGTCTATGTGCTGTTTACTAAGTTTAATGCAGTAATGTTACTTAAGAAGAAGCTGTATTGGTTACTAGAAAAGTTTATGGAATCCCAGTTGCCTAGAGATTTTCTAGTAGTACTACAGATTTTTTTTTTTTACAGTGTACATACCAAATTTCAAGCCTCTATCTCAATTTGTTCGGGAGGTAGAGCGTTTATAGACGGACGGCAATTTTTTTTTTTTTTTTTCTAAAAATATGTTTTTCGGAATCCCCAGTGTCTGAAACGTGTAAATCGGTCAATTTTTTTTTTCGATTTTTAAAACGATTACAAGACTTAACCCTGCCTATTCTATGTATGATGAATAAGTAATAATATACTACAATTTTATTTGAAATTTATTTATACGTATAAGTTTCTTTTTCTGCCACTGATTTTCGGAAACGTTTCCTAGCAGTTTTTATAGTGTATCAATCAATTTTCTCAAGCCGGAATATCAGTTTTAAGGGTGCTATCCGTTCTCAATTAAACATTATCAGCTGCGTAGCTGAATTTATACATACAAGAGCAACAAAATAATGTTAATGCTGTTTATTTAGCATGTTTGTCTGTAAAACATGCTTGTTGAACATGAAAGTGTTTACTTGACAAGTGATAGCATCCGAAAAACTGATATTCTGTTTTGAGAAAACTAATTAATATACTGTAAAAATTATACGAAAAGCTTTCCAACAAGTTGGAAATTGTACGTCATAGCTAGTTATATAAATATTCAGATCTTGATGATTTTTAATTCTGTGAAATGAATTATATCGTCTGCCGATTAATTTCTGTCATAAAATAAGTATCTCGGTCGCTTGACGATTCAACCTCGGAAAAACTCCTATAACAAGAAAGCATCGATTTTTTTTAATTCAAAATTTTTAATAAATATTTTTATTAATATCTTCTAGAGTTTTGATTCAATTTTCATAAAATTTGAAATGTCTCGACAAAATTCTGCAAAGACAATATAGCTTAAATTTCAAACCATTCGGTTGGGTAGTTTTTGCGTTGTTATATGCGGACAGACGGACGGATCAGACGACGATTATAGGTGCTACGTATTTATGTAATTACGAACGCACCTAAAAATCAGTGGCAGCAAAATAAAGTTTGTTTTTTTTTAAAAAAAAAACGCTTTTCTAAATCGTGGATAACTTTGAAGAAATTATTGTATATTACTTACCCATCGTACGTAGTATAGGGTAAGTCTTGTAATCGTTTTGAAATCGTAAAAACAAAATTTGACGGATTTGCATGTTTCAGACACTGGAGATTCCGAAAAACATATTTTTAGAAAAAAAAAAAATCGCCGTCCGTCTGTCTGTGTGTGTGTCTGCAAATGCTCTATCTCCCGAACAAATTGAGATAGAGGCTTGAAATTTGGTATGTACTTAGTATGTAATAATGGGAAGAAGCTTATTGAATTTCAGTAACCTCGATGATCCGGAGCTATTTTTTTCGGACTCCCGAAATATTCGTTCTGATTAAAGGTACATAAATTTTTTCGAAATTGTTTATTTTAAGGAGGGAATATAAAATAATATAATCTTTGCATTAAGAATGATGTCGATAGGATAATTAGTCGCCGAGATATTTGTAATCACATTTTTCCACACTCTTCGATTTTTCATGACACTGTATTTCATTCAAATTTCAAATCAAAATATATTTTAATTGGAAATGAAACGCTTCATCCGACGCAGTAAACTGTTAGGTAATAGGATTATCCTTTTTGGAGTTATAAGGATGTTTCTCTTACGCCATTCAGTAATTAGAGTATTTAAAAGTTATGACGTCATCAAGCCAGGATTTTATTCGAATTGCAATGCATTTTATAAATAGTTTACACATGCTTTATTTTCATATTTTATATTATGCATATCCATGATGGGTAAGTTTTACGGTGGCCCCCAACGACTAGTTTATTTTTTTTGTTGTTGTTCGTTTTAAAACAAAGAAAAAACTGAAACGTTTCCGAGTAGTTTTTGCAGTGCATTAATCTTTTTTCTCAAAATGAAATACGTTTTTTTTTCGAATGCTATCAATTCTCAAATAAATATTAGCAGCTGTGTAACAGAGTTTATACATGCAAGAGTAACAAAATATTAACTTTAACATTAATGTTAATGCTGTTAATTTAGCATGTTGGTCTGTTCAACATGTTTGCTGAACATGAAAATGCTTACAAACAGATAGCATCACAGGGCTCCCGAATGGTCCTCCAACTGAATACCAATATTTTTTAACAGAAAATTTCATGGTAAGTTTCTACAAAATTTCCGCAAAATTTATCTTCGAATTGATGGTTTCTGCAAATTCTGCAAGAAAAATCTAAGAATAAAAATTTTCTTAGAAAATACCGGTATTTAAAAAGTGGACCATTTGGGAGCCCTGCATGAAAGCAGATTTCCATAATTAATAGCATCTGAAAAATCGATATTTCGTGTTCCAAAAACTAATTAATTCCCTTTAGAAACTACTCGGAAACGTTTCGGTTTAGCTTTCTATTTTTAAAACAAGCAGAAAAAAAAAAACAAAGCAAGCAAAAAACCAAAAAACGTGTGTTTCAGAAATGCTACTTTAAATCTCGGAAATGCTATTGGTTTCTGAAGTTTCTAAATACAGTAATCCCTCAACATTCGCGGTTTTAACATTGGTGAGATTTGATTATTCGTGAATATGAAAATGCGAAAAACTTAACATTCGCGAGAATCTGACTTGATTATTCGCGATTTTCTTTCTTTCTTTCTTTCTTTTTTTTAAATCTTTCTTTTTAGAATTTAGAGTGATTAAATATTATTTTTCTTGTATTTTCTTAGTATCTGTTTACAAATCAATTTTAAGTCGTGAACTGGAAATGGAGCGAGAGTTGTAGGAAAGCACAAAACAGAAGTAGGAATATAACAAAAACAAAATACTCATTGCAATGGGGATATTAGAAGTGGTAAGGTAACGGCGGCATCTTCAATCTATTAGTTTAAAATGTGCAGGTTTTCGTAGAGATGAGAGCTGAAGCTGCACTTGGATGGGAAATAACAGCATTTCTGAAGCATTTAGATGTATATAAATATTGTATCGTATACTGACCCACTAATACATTATCATCTCTTTGCGAAATGAGAGGGGTGAAATTACTTAATACAGAAACATATGCACTGTAAAAAATGAAGTACTCAAAAATGAGTAAGTCCATGTACTCATTTCGAAATGAGTATTTTTGGATCAAAAATGAACATATGATCAAACCCAACATACTTGAATATTTCATAATGTGTAATGACGAAATTGCGGAGCCTAAAAAGCTATTATTTGAAGGAAAAACGAAGAATAAGAGAAATGAAAAGTGGATCTGGTTGTTCGGGATTTTCATCAAAGTGGATCCACTACAACACATTTACTCTTTTTTTTTTCCTCCCATTTTACACATCTTTTTTTTTTTTCTTGATAGTACAAATTATGATTTTTTCCTCACTAATTTTTTTAAAATTTATTTTAACTTTTTTAACGTGAGACAATATTGTGTTATTTAAAAGTTTCATAACATAATATCTTTGCAAATTATAGCTATGCAAATTGGTATTAAACTAAACTGATTTGGCTTACAAATTTATGAATTACGCTAAAATTTATTATTTTATAAATTATAATTTTACAAAGTTTATAATTTTAGTATTTCAATCTATGATCCTTTCTAATGCCATTTTTTAATTAATAATTCTTCGAACTACCTGTTACTTCAGACATTATTTTAATCTTTAACACATATAGACAGGCACTGTACATCCTTAAAAACATATTTAAAACCTCTATCCCTTCCTAACAGATGGCGCCGGATGCCAGATACTGTTAGGAAGGGATAGAGGGGAGTTTCAAACTAACTAACAACATTTGAGAAGGAGGCGTGTCCCCTCATGGCGCATTCTTTTGGGTCGTCAGGTTAGTAAACAGAACATCGCGGGTTCGATTCCTCTCTTGGGCAAGGGTTGGTTAATTACTATAAACTCACGCAGGAATGAAAAAAATGAGCAGAAATGTATATATCACTTATAAGGTTGTCCTCGCGAAGTAACTTTTTTTTTTTTTTATCCTATAAATTTTATTTTAACGACATAAATTTTTTTAAATTTGAATACATCCATGGGATCAAAAATGAGTACATAGGAGTTCATATTTGAATACATCCATGGGATCAAAAATGAGTACATGTGTTTCTCAATTTTGAGTACATTTGGATCGGAGCTATTTTGAGTATGTGACGTATTCAAAATTGAGTACTTTTTACTCAATTTTGAGTACCCATTTTTTACAGTGTGCTTTTAGGTAGAATTCGTAAGAAATACTACCTATTACATTCTCCCCTATGTTGGAATTTCTGAAATTTTTTTGCAGATCTACGCCGATCATGATTCTTAGAACCCCAAAATCCCCCCCTCGCCCCGCCAGTTCAAAACTTTATCTATTTATCTATATACAGGGTGTCGTGTCCATTCTCAACGGTGGCCGATGGCTAATTCCTAAACCGTTAGTCATAGACATAAAAAACTAACTAACCGCCCGAATCCAACCGTTCATGAGACACGGGCTATAATTTGTTCTGTGATGTCAAAAAGAAACCCGATTTCGTCAAAATGGTATCGTTGGAAAGTTGTTGTCATGAGGATTAACTAATTATTAACTAATGAACTATATTAAAACGATCCTCTAGTTTTAGCTCCTGATGGAGTCTTCTCGTCTTTTTTTTTTTTTTTTTTTTTTTTTTTTGGCTTTTTTGTGCCTGACGTCACGGAAGAAATGGACCCATATCTCGTAAATGGTTGGATTATGGCGAATAGTAGCTCATTTTTTTTTAAATCTTTATGGCAAGACCATTACAACAGTACCATTCTTGACAAAATCTTGAACTTACCATTGAGAATGTTCTCTTGTCAGCGTAAGATATTCGACAATTTATAAACATAAAATTTGTAGTTATGTAAAATACATTAAAGCATTGAAAAACTGGTGTGATAACAATAAAAACTTCTTAAAAATACCATAAAATAAGGAATGCGCTCAGCCTTTCGAAAGAACTTTGTCTTTCTTCGTCAGGCGCAAAGAAGACGTACTATTACTTTGAAGGCAGAAGCAAGACCGAAAGGAAATGAGAGGGGAAATGGGACAAGTTAAAGAACAACCAATAGGAAACAAGTTAAGGAAATAGCTAATAGGGCCAGTAGTCCTGTTGGTTATTGGCCTTAACCAATTAATGTGCTGCGCACGCGCCGCAAAAACAAACTAATTCCATATCTTCCAGCACCAGGAGGTGCCAGATCTGTATACGTTATAACATTAACGTGATATTTAAATTACAACCGAATTCCCCCACCCCCTCAAAAATTAACCAATGACCTTTAATAATAACTATTACTGTCGGTAACTTTTGAAACAGAAATAAAATGGCGAGGTTTTTGATTTGACTTCGCATTTTATTTTCTTTCCTTTTCAGAAGTAGGTAATAGTTCTTGAAAATGTCTGTTATACTTTCACTATGACGTCGTATTCATCTTCTTATTCATTTTTGAAACTTTTTATTTCATTTTCATTTTTCACGTGGAAATCTTTCAATAGAAAATTAATTGTTGCGGAAAGAATTTTATTGTGGATTTTTGGCAACTGCTATGACGCAAATGGCTGTTAGATTGGTAGTTGTTTTATTAATTAAAAATTAACTATAATTTATTTCGATCGGCTGTATTTTAATACGCCTGATATTATTCGGACAATAAACCTTATTTCTGTTAGGGTGCCTCAGTATCAGAGTGGCAACATACGGGATATAAAATTTGATTGGCAGAAACGATTCTGAACAACAGCGAATCGCCAAGCATCTTGGCGAGCTTGCTATTCTCGCCAAGCTAATGCTTATTAATCTTTTGATTACGGGCAAGGACTGGCGACTATTTTTATGTTCAATCGTACCACAATTTACAAAAAAAATTCTTTATGGTAAATATCTCTTGAAAATGGCAGAAATTATTTTTCAAAAAATGGTACGAATAGAATTAAAAAATAACCCTGGGACGTACGGTGTCCCATCCCCGTAACCAAACGGTTAACTTGTCTCACTCTTATAATCGAACTCGTTCAGGCGACTATCGCTGTACTATCGTCAAGTTCTGGAATGTAAGTTAGAATACGAATAAATAGTACGAATATAATTAAAAAATAACCGCTGGGACGTACGGTGTCCCATCCCAGTAACCAAAAGGTTAACTTGTCTCACTCTTATAATCGAACTCGTCCAGGCAACTATTGCTGTACTATCGTCAAGTTCTGAAATGTAAGTTAGAATACGAATACTTAGTACGAATAGAATTAAAAAATAACTGTTGGGACGTACGGTGTCCCACCTCTGTAACCAAAAGGTTAACCTGTCTTACTCTTATAATCGAACTTGCCCAGGCGACTATCGCTGTACTATCGCCAATTTCTGGAATGTAAGTTAGAATACGAATAGTTAGTACAAATAGAATTAAAAATAACCGCTGGGACATACGGTGTCCTATTTCAGTAACCAAAAGGTTAACTTGTCTCACTCTTATAATCGAACTCGTCCAGGCAACTATCGCTGTACTATCGTCAAGTTCTGGAATGTAAGTTAGAATGCGAATAGTTAGTACGGACACAATTAAAAAATAACCGCTGGGACGTACGGTGTCCTATTTCAGTAACCAAAAGGTTAACTTGTCTCACTCTTATAATCGAACTCTTCCAGGCGACTATCGCTGTACTATCGTCAACTTCTTGGAGTGTAAGTTTACAATAGTTTGGACAAACGCGTCTGTCTTAAGCACAGCCTGAGCATGCGCCCTGTCCATATGTCGCCTCTCTCATATACGTAGAGGCACCCTGTTTCCGTTACGGGAAAAACCGAGTGTAGGGTTGTGCTGTGTGAGGCGCAGTAAACATTCTGGGAATTGTATGCAATAAGAGAGAAAATATCTTTTCTAAGGATACCGGGTGCGTCATAAGTTCGTTGAAACTTTAAAAAAATCATTAAAAAGTAACAAATGATGCAAAGAAATTGCGGTGTGCAGGAATAGAGTTAGAGAAAGATAGGATTAAAAAAGATGTTCTAAAGTTTCCGATAGATGGCGTTGCATGCATAATATGAAGCAGATTTATGCAAATCAAGCTGTCAATAAAACCCCCCTCAATGCACACACATTCTTCATTCGATGCCAGCAGTATGCTATCGTTACCAGATCAAGCGCTGTCGGTTAAACTTTTATACATTAACGGGGAATCGGCAACTCACGTATTGCGAAAATTCTGCACGGCAAAATCATGGCTTCATGGCTTCATTCGAAAAAAACTTTTTGGAAAATTAAACACATAGGTAATGATTGGTTTGTAGGAGAGTGCGTAAATACATAATTCAAATAGTTAATACTATACTGCCGGCATTTCTTCTTAGCTTCAGACAATTTGAAACGCAAAATTTGCCACGTTTAAGTTTAAATAAATTAAATTTTCAACAGATTTCTAAATACCTATAAATATAATGGCTATAATGACTTCTGTCACTTTCACTCAGAATAAATGAATGTCTTGATCAGATTCAAACCACAGGTTCGTTTGGAAATCATTGTTCATGCATGTGTTGCTATCTCTATGACAATTTTTGAAATACAGGTTGTTAAAAAAAAAAGGATTTCTGTTTCAAACTTTTAGTCAGCCTACTATAGCAAATTTTGCAATGCAAGATATTTGAATTTTTAACGGTTTTTAATGTGATTTTTCTCGTTCCGCAGCGATTTTTTGACATTCATGAAAGAATTGCGATTACAATGTTTGCCCGCTGTAATAAAAATTTATTATTCGTATTCCACTGCGATTTTTTGACATTCGTAAAAGAAATTCGATTTCGGGCCCCCAGCTCTAGGTTCGTTTGTAAAGATTTTCATTTAAGGCTGTTCTCAAATCCAAAGGAACTACTTTCTAACACATTTTTTAATTCATTTTTGTTCAGAAACGTATGAAATAGATAGGGGTTGTTATTCAGAAACTTTGTAATCGAAACACGTTTTCCTTTTTTTGGTAAAGGTCAAAGATCTTTCAGAAAACACTGTCACAGTCGGTGTTTTGAACCGAATTCCCGATGCTTCAGCACCAGAAAGACGAGAAACGCGTTGTCACGTCACAGGATTCGCTTATAACTCGATAAGCAATTTATTTATCAAAAAATGGAAAACTCATTTCGATTCCAAATCGATTTTATAGTCAGGTCTGCCAATTTTATATGCCTTTGCGTTTAAAAATGAGTCAGAAATTGTGTCAGAAAGTTTCACGTTGTTCAGCAGATCATTTGAGAACCACCTTAAAGGTAAATTTAAGGTTTTTACCATGGACCCGTTTAACGTCACGTGGGGAGGGGGGGGGGGGTTCAAATAGTTTTGCTATATTAATTTCCTAAATAGGTAGGTACGCTACGACCGCCCTCCTTGCTCCTTAGCTGTCTTAATGCCCCCCATTTGCCTCTGGACTGCCGCCCTCCTGGAATGCTCCAGCGCCCCCGTTGGGAATCTATCCTATAGAGACTCAACTTTGCTAAATACTAAATGCAAATAATATATATATTATACACATTAATTTACATAAATAATTAAACTCCATATATAGTAAAATTCACTACATTTAAATAAACATTGCTTGTAAATAAAACAAATCTATCAACAATTACTTTACTCTTATAATCAGTAAACGGTTAAGTAAACTTTGTATTATATATATTTATTTTTTAAATAAATGCATATATTTATGTGTATATAAGATTAATTATGTGTATTTGCTAATTGTAAGTCAACAACAATAGTCTTAACTTTTAAAACACACGAACCATAATTTTGGCCAGCATTTTGCCTCAAATACTACTCTGTGTGGCTTGGCGGTTCGTTTTTAGGGTTTCGTTCATCTCACGAAACCCTACTACTCCCGCTCCGTTGTCTGTCCGTCACAGAGCCATTCTCAAAAACTATATAACTTACAGAGTTGAAACTGTGTGTATACATCTGAATACCAGCTATAAAGAGCTCAAAATATTAAAATTTGAAAAATTCGTATTATTTTACTAAATGGAGATAGAAAACCAAAATTCTAACAGCCTTTTCCTATTAAATTTAAACATTTTTCGTTATAGCAGATGCCAAAAATTAAAAATCCACGATGAAATTCTTTCCACAATAATTAATTTTCTATCAGACGATTTCCACGTGAAAAATGAAAATGAAATAAAAAGTTTCACCAATTGAAAAAAAGATTAATATGAAATAAAATTGATTGACGTCATAGTGGTAATAAAATAGAAAATGTCTAAGATTTCTCAATAATACAAGGAGTATGAGTATGTGTATGTACACAACGCAGATTAATATCACGTCATTAGAGAATTAAAAAGATAATCTGACGTCCTATTGGAAGTTTAACGAATTTTTCAGATGTTTGAGAATAATACAAAGCGAGTATCAATATGAGTATTAGAGAATAGTAAATATATGAGTTTGAGAAACATAATGAATCGTGATAAAAATCCGATTATGGAAATATTCGCATATTTTAACATTTTGAAGGTGTACAATTTGTTTAATTTTGAGATTATTTTTTAAATATCGCATTTAGTCCGCATGACGGATATTATTATGACAGAATATAATAGCGGGCTGGTTTAGATATTCGAAAAAACGAAAGAATAGACCGGTAAATTTTTACTTTATAAAAAACATGACTGTTTTTTTTGTTGTTGTTGCTAAAATAAATTTATTTGAATTTATTAAAGAAAGGATAAAGTGTTTTGAAAATAATATTAAACAAAACCCTTTGAGCGATCTTCGATCACACTTACCCACTGTACCTTACACCGATTGTACATTTCACAAGTCTTTTATGAATTCATTTTTCATTTCACAGGTGCATATGACGCCGTTCATGTTGTCGATTACCACAACACCTGCTCCAGACACGAGACTAGAGTGCGTGTGAGTGCTTTTGTCAACTGCTTCGTTAACAGGAAATACCAAAATCGGCCAAATTTATTTAACGTTGTGACCAGGTAAAATATATGTTTTCTTGTATTAACTGCTATACTTTAAAGATTTTTGTTTTGAAATGTAATAGTTAAAACAAGAAGCCTAAAAACTATGGTATGAGTACTACTGTTGGTACGCGATTGAACCTGTAATCTGAATGAAATAATAAACAAGAACGAAAAATCATGTGTCGAGCATAGATTTTGAAACACTTTCCAACACATCCAGAAAACAATAACGAAACTTAAGCGTTAAATAAGGTGAAAGAATATATGTAAGTAAACAGTATAAGAAACATATAACACATTTAAAATTCTAGTTTTTGCAATTACTTTTCGTAGTCAAAAATGTAGTCGAATTATTTTGTGCAGTCCTGTATATGATTCTGTATATACTACATACATAGCATGATAAAATTTAGTTCATTTAAAAAATTCACATTTAGCAATTTTTGCCAATCGAGTGAAATGCACTCGAAATCTTTTATACAACCCTGTATATTATCTAAAGAATTTTGTACACATCAGGCTAAAATTTATTCAGGTAAAAAACGTATAAGGCAACTTAAGCAATTACCAACCGTAAACGACAATGTACCCTGTTCTTTGCGTAGCTCTGTATATGAATTTATTTATTTTTCACAAACTTCTATAAGCCTACTAACTATAGTTCAGCAGGAAAATGCACAACACAATTAAAAACTACCCTAAGCAATTCACTCCCATACTCTGTGCTACGGATTCTTTTGTGTAGCCCTGTATATGAACAACCGAGTTTATAAACACACACGTACTGTGAAAAAAATTAGTTAAATTTAAAAACGCAAACCGATGTTGAAAACGCACCACACTTAGACTGTAATTATTGCACGTATATTATAACTGATATATTTTGTGTGTCCCTGTAAATGAACGATAAACGCAACGCACACCATACTTTTAAGTGAGCAATTTATAGTGCACATCAGTAATACATGTAAATTTCATTGTTTGAAATAGTAAAACATCATTAAATTGCACTGCAAACGATTTTTACCTGTAGAACAATGTGCAACAGAATTCTTTTGCGTGATCCTGCAAATGAATAATAAATGCTTTGCACCCCATATTCTACAAAAACTATGTTTTAGTGCGCTTCATCATGTTTCAAATGGCAGACCATAATCAAAATGGACTTAAAACGTTTTTTTTTGCATTGACTGTAATGTAACGGAATACTTTTGAGTGTCCCTGTAAAGAAAACTATAAGTGCTACACACTTCATTTTTAATAGGGATCATGTTATAGTAAACGACAATAACATACAAAAATTTCAGGGCAATCCAAGTATATTTACGTGAGTTAGAGCACGGCCAGTCGGCAGACGGCCAGACGAACCGAAATCATAAACACTTTTCAACTAAATTGGAAAGTGTCAAAAATACTAGAACATTGAAATTTGTTTTTTCATTGATAAATTTCGATTTTGCGCCAAAGTGCCGTATTTTATGCCGTATTTTTATCCGATCTTATGATTAATTTTTCGTAATAGGGTCCATAGCCAACTTTAGCAAATAGGAATGAATTGCCGCAAAAGTGTTGTTTAAGTTCTTTAGTGGTATTCACATCTATTTTGCCACGATGCGATGGCAACGCTTGGAAGCGGATCCAATTGCGAAAAATTAATGTAAAAAAAAAAATAAAATAATAATAATTAATGTTTGAACGAAAATGCTTTTTAATTTTCTTCGGGAAATCAATTGCCAGTTGTGGTAACTCACCTGTCACTAGCTACATTTCATTTCTGGCTATTAACCAGTTTACACAGTTAGCTAACCAACCAAACATACCGGTCTTTGAGTCAAATAAAATTCACACGGAAACAAACACAAAAACAAGACCTTTGAAAAAAAAAAAAAGAAAGAAAGAAGAATCCACCATCACCAACAACAGCAATAAGAAACAGTGAATGTACAACATGCTAGAATTTGTCAAAATATTTGTTAGTATTATTAATTGTTAAGAGATAGCAGCACCATAAGAACCTTGATTATTTAGTATTAAAATATGTCAGTAGATGGCAGCACTACAGCATTATTTTATTACAAATCTTATTTTACTTTGCGGTAAGGATTTATAATAAGAAACACCTTCAAGCCTGCACCGAATACATTAAAAATAAAATAATAATAAAAATAAAATTCTGAAATCAGAAAATACGTTAAAACAAGTTGTTGTTTTATGTTTTCACATGCAATCTGCCTTATAAGTATTTATTTGAAAGCTTTAACTTTTATTGTTTGGCAACTGAATTTAAATTCTGTTTCTGTATTAGTAGTTTATATTTTAACATGTTATATATAGGTTGTTTATTTAACTAAATCGGTTTTACATTAAATATATATATTCTATTTAACTGCGCTTCTTATTTTGCTGGCGACACATTTAAGTAGTGTTGTGTTACAAATTATTTTTTACATGAATTTGGATTTGAGAACAGCTTTAAAATAATGTAGACGTTCAAAAGCAAGCTACGATTTTTTGACGACGACAGAAAAGTCCTCAGTGAAAGAAATAGGACTTTGTTGCTAATAATCAGTTGAAATCTGTTTTATTATTATTTTTAAATTACTGTTATAAAAATTTAAATTTTATTTTAAATAGTTACTTTTCTTACTTTCATCTACAGACTCTTGGATCGTTCTAAAACTTGCATTAAGTTCTCCACTCGAGAATGCAGACCTAGTTACGACGGCTTTGTTACTATTATGGGCAAGGTCATAGATATGATAAAAGAATATTCCAATATACATCTGGGACGTTTAATGAGAGGTGAGTTATTTTTTTTAAATTTGTGTATTCGATACAAACAAATTAAAAATTTTAGAACATTGAACCGAAACTTAACTTGATCTTCACCAGTAATTTTTATTTCATGGCAATTTCTTTCCTAAGCAAATTAACACTTTCATTGCGTTTATTAATTATCCAAGTTCATCCCCCTTGGCACAATTCGTATTTTTTTTTATTATTGTTTGGTATTTTCTTTATCAGTTAACTTTTATTTTACCGAAGTATAGCAAAATAGCTGAAAACAAAAAATATTTTTTGACCATCAAAATCATTTTTTTTTTGACATAGTACCAGTATTGTATGCGTCGTTATGCGCCGATGGACAGGGATGTGTAAACTAAACTCGCAGAACATGACGCCATAACGATAAATAGTGGCGCCGTGTCTGACTATTTTTTGGGCACTACTTACGTACATGGAACATTTATTCTTTTTATACCACTATTATTTATAAGAAATCTAATGTTTGTTTGATGGCAAACTGTCTACTAATAAATAAGATAGATGAAAATTTCTATATAGCATATATTTCTATAAAAATAGTGGTAAGAAAAGAATAAGTTTCGCAGACAGGTATTTAGTGCCTCAGATAAAGCCATTAATGAGCCGCCACTGACGGTAAATGATTGGGTTCGGACAACGTCAGGTGAGCCAGTTAGTCAAGCAATAAATAAGTAAATTATAATTAAAATCAAAATCTTACCTTAAACAAGAAAATCACATAACATTTGATTTAAAAAGAACAAAAATAGATAATAGTCAGCGCAAAGTTGCGCTCGAAAGCTTGATTAGCACTGAATCCAACGAGACTATCAGCGAATTGCTACGTAGTGGGGGAACTGAGTAAAGGCAGTTAGAAAGGGAAAAACCCTTGCTAGTACCGGTACTATACACGCCTCAAGTGTCAGGCGGCTAGCCTAGTACATGTACTATACGCGCAATGAACGTGTTAAATTCCGGTGATTCTAACATTTCCTTACTTTGCCGAAAACGGTCTCCTAGAAGGACAGTAAAAAAATTAAAAAAGATGAACCACATGTCCTATATATAAAAACGACAAGCTAAAATATTCAGCGCAAATTCCATGTTTTTGCGCATGCGTGATATTAAATTAAAAACCTGTTCAGTTTTAAGGTATACTTGAACGCGGTCAGCATAGCTGAGTTGTCTAAGGCTGTGTTTAGTGTGCAAACTTGTAAAATTCTAGTCTGAGATACTAATTTATCCCATTCTTCTCGAATAAATTTGTGGTCAGGGACAAAAAAAAAGGGGTGGTGTCAACGGCTCTCAACTGTTCCCGCTTTGACCTCTGAACTTTAGACATCCTGCGAGAGTCATAAAACATCAAAGATTCCGAAAAACCATAAAAGAGAACCCGCGAGTAAGTCTACGCACTGTTCGAACCATAAGGCGTTAGTTTAAGCTCTGACTTTCTGGAGAGAAAGTGGGTTCGAATTCTGCTTCCGACAGAATGATTTCTGCATTACTTTTAGCTGTAATTCTTTTCAAAAACTGTCACATTTTCAGGAAAAGAAGTTAAGTATATAATTTGTATTTTTTTATTCTTATGCTTTTGAATTAAGTAAAATTTAACACCCAGCAATGCTTTTACAAATTAAATATGTATTAAAAAATAATATAAATAAAAAAATATTTGTATTAAAAATATTTAAATTAAAAAAATGCATGCAATTATTATCGATTAAATAAATTGAAGTGATCTACAATTTTTGAGGTATTTTGTATGGTGTCGCGTCAATTCATCGCGCACATTTCATCGCAGCGTCAATTCGTCGCAGCGACAATTCATCACAGCGTCAACTCGTCGCAGCGTCAATTCGTCGTGGTGTCAATTCATCGCGACGTCAATTCGTGGCAACGAAAATGTTTTTAAAGGCTATGATGATAAAATTTAAGATAATGTAACAAAATTATATAATGATAATTTGTTTTTTAGATATAGATAATTATAAATAGCAATTTACATCATTAAATAATTTTACTAAATTACCTTTACTTTTATCTCCATAGCCTTCATATATATTTTTGTTGCGACGAATTGACACCACGACGAATTGACGTCGCGACGAATTGACGCTGCGATGAATTGACGCTGCGATAAATTGTGCGCGATGAATTGTTCCGCGATGAATTGTTCCGCGATGAATTGACGCAGAACCATTTTGTATGACCATTATCAAGAATATATTTATATATGTATACTAAGAAGAACATATGATTATTTTCCGTAAAAAGAAAAAAACAGAAGAGAAAATAGAAAGAAGGAAAACATTCTTCTAAGAACTATAAAATAAATTTTCTACATATCTATGGTTTAATAATTAAGTAATGTATAGTTTAAGGATGGATTTAAGGATCTTAATGCATGTTGCAAATTCTATGTAAACTACTTGTGTATTTTTTTTTCTTGTTATATATAGCCAGAATTGTTGCCTATGCCGAGAGAGATAAGATAAAAGATTTGAACTGCGTGGAAAATAGCCTAACAAAGGACATCTATACAACCTGTTTCGGCAGCGTAATATCAACGTACGAAGACCTGCTTGACGAGAGTGAGACGTACGACCTGATTTTCCAAAAGTAAGTTCTTTCTTATCAGTATTTTATGGCTTTATTGGAGTAAGTCTTAATGATGTTACCTATTCTGGAGGATAACGACATCCTGCTGACCATAAATCAGTGCATCAGGATCAAAGCATAAATAGCTTTTGCCAGTAGCGTAACAATTTAAAAATTATGAGGGGGGGGGGGTCAAATAGTTTTAAACTCAATATGCTCAAAATAACTGAGAAAATCAATTAAAGCGTCTCATTAATAAGTAATTATGTACGATTAATTAATAATTAATTTTATTCACACAGTGACCTCTCACTTATACGTGATACACGATAATCATTTTTCAGTACCAGTTTTTTTAAAAGTAACTTTCGCCTTATTTAATGGTAGAATTTATAAGGCGGATTTTACTATTTTAAAATAGTGGCACTAAAAAGTAATATCTGATCATCGCGTATAAGTGAGAGGTCACTGTAATTAAAAATGTGTATCGCATTATTTCAAATTTTACAATTTTGTGAAATATGACAGCAGTGTACGAACGACGCATAAAGAATGTTCGATTAATTACAGTATATGGAAGGTGAACAGAGACATAATATTCTCTGTAGGTACTTCAGAATTTCTTGTATTGGATCATTGGTTCCCACTATAAATACCTCCTACTAGTCTATTCTAAATTTCTGGTGACATTCCAAGTATTCATAAAGCGATCAGGTATTTACTTGCCTTGTACATGAAAATCTGCAACAATGAGGCGGATTTGAAAAAGGTAGCAACTTCGTTACAAAATAAAAAAATTATCTAAATCTTTTTTCCATGTTTTTGAATAATATTTTTTTTTTTTTTTTTTTTTTTTTTTTTAAAGATTAATAGAATTTAAATTTCATTTTAAAAGAGACATTATAATCGACAAAAACAAAAAAACAAAAACAAAAAAACCAAAAAAAAAGTGGGTAAGTGTGATTGAAGATCGTATAAAGGGTTTCGTTTAATATTCCTTTCAAAACACTTTATCCTTTCTTTAACAAATCCAAATATATTTCATTTTAAAAAAAAAAAAAAAAAAAAAAAAAAAAAAAAAAAAAAAAAAATCATGTTTTTATAAAGTAAAAATTTACGGGTCTATTTTTCTCGTTTTTCCAAATATTTGAACCGGCCCAATAGCGGGCGAAGCCCCCCTGTTATGCTCTGTCATAATAATATCTCTCATGTGGGCTAAATGCGATATTTAAAAAAAAAATGAATTTCAAAATTAAACATGTTGTACACTTTCAAAATGGTAAAATATGCCAATATTTCCATAACCGGGTTTTTATCATGATTCAATACGTTCCTCAAACTCAATATATTTACTATTCTCTATTACTCATATTGATACTCGCTTTGTATTATTCTCAAGCATTTGAAAAATCCGTTATGACGTCAGATTTTTTTTTAATTCCCTAATGACGTCATATTAAGCTGGTTTCTGTACATACACTTACTCATACTCCTTGTAATATTGAGAAATCTTTGAAAATTTCCGTTTTATTACCAATATGACGTCATATTAATTTGGTGAAACTTTTTATTTCATTTTCATTTTTCACGGGGAAATCTTTCAATAAAAAATTAATTATTGTAGAAAGAATTTTATTATGGATTTTTAATGGTTGGCAACTGCTATAACGAAAAATGTTTAAATTTAATAGGGAAAGGCTGTTAGAAATTTGGTATTTTATCTCTCTATATTTAAATAATACGATTTTTTTCAAATTTTAATATTTTGAGCTTCATAGTAAGCAGTACAGAAATTTTCATGCCTGTAAGTTATATAGTTTCTGAGAACGGCTCTGTGACGGACAGACAACGGAGCGGGAGTAATAGGGTTTCATTAGATGAACGAAACTCTAAAAAAGAAAAAGACTGAATTTCCATTGGGAGGGGGGGGGGGTGTTGAGCCCCCTGAGCCCCCCTCCCATTTTTACGTCCCTGCCTTTTGCAGTAGACTAATAATGGCTTAAAATTACGAAAATGTTATACTTAACCAAGGCCTTCCAGAAAAATATTTCGGAGGGGGATTTGCGTCTTAAAATTCAATCTTATCTTATTTTAGATTTACTTTCTGTAAATTTACTAAAGGTTAAAAAAGTTAAATACATTAAGTTTTACTGCGAATTCGAATAATTCAATAATATAGTTATTACAAAAGAAAATTTTACCGTAGGTTGTTAATATTCATTGCAAATAAATTCATAATCTAATTGGTTCTGTGGTAGCGTGAGACGTTGTATATATAATTAATAAATTCCATTTATCGTTTTAAACGAAAAATTTTTTATTTTAAATTAACACATTAAAAAAAAGAAAACAAAAGTAAAAATGAAAAATTATGATAAGCATCCATGCCGTAAATTTACATGGTCAGCCAAATTCCGATTCTGACGTCCGCTCAAAGTGGAACCTCACTCTCGAGTATTCCAAATCCAACTGATTCCACATTCAACTCCTTCCACCATCAACTGCCGTCTGCAATTTCACTTCCCAGAGGCTTTCCTTGCATTCCAGGAATTTCCCAGAAAACATTGCATGTCGTAGGGGCCCAGTTCTTTGTATCCACAAGAACAATACTTTACAATTCTTATCTACTCATTCAGATAACATACCATTCAATACAAAGCATGTATTGCAGCTTGGCTTATCTCAAAATGAAAATGAAATTCACACTATTGATAGAATTTTTGTCAATAGAGATCAATCTGTCATATTATTTTCATTCCAGAGAGATTATCCTTTTTCCACAAATAAGGGAGGAGTTGAAACATGTCAACTCATCACAACACCTCCCCCTAAGAAAAAATTTCTAGAAGAAATTTGGCATATATATTAATAGAATAAGCTCCTTCAATCAATTTCTAAAGAGGTCAACAAAGTATAAAGGAATTTAGAATAACACATGAAAAATCCCTATAGAATACAAACACATTCCCATACTCAGTATTTGATAGACCACACTGTCAATAGGATTTACTATACTCCCTCACCTACAATACCTAAGTATAATTCCAGGAATAATTTATACAATTGATGCCCTAAGAAACAATTTTGAAATACTTCACATACATATAATACCAAATACAGATTACACTTTACATGATTCTAACAAAAAAAAAAAAAAAAAAAAAAAAAAAGAATAAATCTATTTACAACACAATGCCTAAAACAATTCTCTTAAAAACTTGCTTAAAAGCCTAAATTTAGACGCTTCTACAAACAAAAAGAACGCATACTAAATTATGCAATTATTGAATTAATGAAGTTTTACCATTGCAAAAATATTAAGCATTAAATGATAAATAAACACAATACAGATATTACAATAATGAGTACTCCAAAATTTAGAATAAAACTTAATTTAGAGAATTCTCCCAAAACCCAATATCTAAATTACCTTTATCATAAAATCTTTTCAACAATAAATTTCGCTTTACAACTTCATGATCATAAGTTTTTCCTTTCAAAATCTTGTTTGACTTTAATGAATCTTTCTTTGTGATTCGTTTTCAAAACAGAATGCTCCATTCTTTTTTACTTTGAATTTCCATATTCATTTTCTTGGCATTTAGCCTCCCAATTTACTCTATTATTATCTTTTATCCCAGAGTTAATTTTTCTGGCCACAGTCATAGGTGAACTCAATTTCTTTCTAATTCTCTTTCTAACATGCTCAACTCCCATACTACCAACAAAATACCTGGTTATATTTACCGCATGCTCAGAATTCTTTTCCCGAAATTGACCTCCCTTACCTGACCTTTTATCACTATCCGTTCGAGACGCATCATCTCTTAGATCGATCAATTTAAACCCTTTTTCCAAATTCTTATCAGTCACGTCTCCCGGTGAATTTACCTCCATCTCATCAACAGACTTATTATCCCTTTCACAGATTTCATTCGCAACCGTTTTTCTAACAACTCTTTGTTCATGATCGCTAGATAATCTGAGGGTTCCTCGCCCATTTAATTCTCTTTGATTCCCCACTTGTTTATACACCGAATTTTGCTTTTCCATATTTCCTAACTTTAATAAGTCATAAACAGCTGGTGTTATAAGGGGCGGAGAATTTAGTTTTCTCACAACTGCAACCACCACATTTTTTTCAACATACTCTTTTTCACCTTCCATCAAAGCAACCGGCACTGACACCAAATCCGCTTTTTGTCTGTTTCCGAGGGCCGGTATAAGAAAGACATTTCCCACTTTCTTAGCACTCCACGGAATGTCATTAGCATCAAAAACCGCAATTTGCGCACCTGTGTCCTTAATCGCTTTTACCTTCTTACCATTCACGCATAAATCAACCATAGGTAATTCGGTTTCCACACCCTCCCTATTATTTTCACTTTTCCCATCACTAGTAGTGATCCAAGCTATGCTTTTATCCTCATAATTAGTTTTACTTTTTAACAATTCCGGACAATTTGGACGGATGTGGCCCACGGCCAAACAATTATAACATTGGACTTGTCTTTGCTTTTCGAAAGCATTGTCCTTCTTAAAATGATCAAATTTCCCACACTCTTTGGTATTCTCAAATTCCGATTTTGGTTTAATTTCCTTTCTACTTTTAGAATTAAAGCTGTCTTTTTGCTTATCCTGAAAAGATTTATTTTCCCACGGTTTTCTATCCGACCTGTTAAATTCTCTTCTTATACTCTCAAATTTATCCGATTTTTCCGCAAGTTTAGAAGCAATCTTTATTTCCTCCCACTCATCCATAAATTTTTCTTTTATCTCAAAAGGGACACGTTTTTTTAATTGTTCCGTTAGCATTAGTTCTTTTAGTGAATCAAAATCCCTCACTTCTAATGACTCTAACCAATTATCAAGATAACCCCTTAACTCATAAATCGGATCTACCCATAGTTCATCAGATTTTCTTTGATGATTTTCAAATTTTTGCCTCAAGGCGCCTGTACTCAGCTTAAACCTATTTAACAAAACTTTCTTTATATACTGAAAATCATCCCACTTGTCTACAGGTTGCTTAACTATAATTTGAGCAATGTCCGAAGGTAATAAAGGAATTAATTGACTAACCCAATCCTCCTGAGAAATTTTAGCTTTCTTAGCTTGCCTTTCAAAAATCATAAAGAAAAGAGTGATATTGATTAATTTGGAATCAAAACGCGGAACTAAATCTTTTAAATTTACTCTAGAAGTTCTATGCAAATCAATATTCGACGAAACTCTAACAATATCCATAGAATTTTGAATACGCAATTTTTCTAATTCAAATTGTTGCTTAAGTTTATCTAATTCAAGTTGTTTATCAAGTTTATTTAATTCAAATTGTTTTTCTGATTCAAATTGTTTAAGTTTTACTTCTTGCGCTATCCGATCTAATTCAATTTGCCTCTCTCTTTCTTTACAATCTAATTCAATTTGTTTTTCCTGTACTTTCCGCTCCGCCTCTTGCTCAAGAATACACTGCAAGCGAATTTTAGCGAAACTCTCATCATAATCCACTGCCTCAACAATACCCTGGATTATAGCTCTAGTTTTACACGTATTCGACACACTGGTCTCAAAATCATCTGCTAATAACAGCAAGACGCTTTTATTATATTTTGCTAAATACTCTACCATATTTTCCCCCAAAATATAATAAATTTCAAAATATCAGATATATTCAATTTACAATAATACAATAAATACAGAAATAGAATTTTCTTCACTATACGTATAATAATGTATTCAAAAACGACACAATTTCAATATAGCAAATTCTCATGCAACAGTGACGTCTTTCAAACTGAGTATATCCCCCAAAATAAATTTTATACCCAACAGTACAGTATAACATCAATTTATTTTGAAACATTAATCATAATCATCCACAGTATACCCATAAAATTAAGCTATAACTTTATTACTGTAAGAAATAAAATGTATATAAACAAAACTCTTATTTCCAAAAGTTTTATACAAAATTATGATTAAAATACTCTGATTAATAATCTCAATTAATCAATAACAATTTACTATACACCAAGTAAATTTTAACATATACATAAGTATATAATTTTCTTAACCCAATATAATACCAAACAGATACCAGAAAATCAACAAACATAAAAATTCTAACTAAAATTTAAATACCAAATTAATAGCTTCCCTAGAATTCTTAAAATTTTCATAGAGTTTTGTTCCCCAAAATTAAAATTTATACACAAAATTTAATTTAAAACAGACCTCTATAGAAGATATCATAAAAGAGCTTACCTCCAGATGCAGATATTTCCTCCACACTGATACCAGGCTTCCAAGCACTTTTAAAGATGACACACACAGATTTTTGAAGAATTGAAGACACTGATGAGGCACTAAATTGGCTTCGATCCCTATGTAGACAACTCAGATGGTACACCGCATATCTTCATTCCACTGGATATATTAAGAAGCACAAACACGTATCACCAAATCTATAGTTGACTGTTCATACACTACACAGCTTTTGTCGATAAAGTTTTTTTTACCAGTTCTCTGCTTGCTAGAACTCCGAGAAAAAACCACGACTCCAATTATACTTCAAAACTCCACAATTCTGCTTATCCGTTTTCCACTGGCTCATCATCTGTTTAATCAGGTTAACATAGATCCGTAATCTAATTTATTCTAGATTACATATCCCATTTGCTGCCACCAATTAATTATATATACTATTGCTGTGGTAGCGTGAGACGTTGTATATATAATTAATAAATTCCATTTATCGTTTTAAACGAAAAATTTTTTATTTTAAATTAACACATTAAAAAAAAGAAAACAAAAGTAAAAATGAAAAATTATGATAAGCATCCATGCCGTAAATTTACATGGTCAGCCAAATTCCGATTCTGACGTCCGCTCAAAGTGGAACCTCACTCTCGAGTATTCCAAATCCAACTGATTCCACATTCAACTCCTTCCACCATCAACTGCCGTCTGCAATTTCACTTCCCAGAGGCTTTCCTTGCATTCCAGGAATTTCCCAGAAAACATTGCATGTCGTAGGGGCCCAGTTCTTTGTATCCACAAGAACAATACTTTACAATTCTTATCTACTCATTCAGATAACATACCATTCAATACAAAGCATGTATTGCAGCTTGGCTTATCTCAAAATGAAAATGAAATTCACACTATTGATAGAATTTTTGTCAATAGAGATCAATCTGGTGTCTACCAAATTAATGTTTTCCGGGGTTTTGTACTAATGTTTTACTGTCAAATATTTATCCCCACTGTCGAATTTTGGAACAACTAAGTTTGCCAAAATATTTTTAAACTATCGGATATTTGGAAAATAAAATTTCTGTTAAACATCTTGGACGATCTATATTAGTCTGTTGTAAATTAATAGTGTTGAAATTTTGTTTTTGTAGAGGCGCATTTCGAAAAATTCGCGTGTATTTAAGACCTTCCTACGAATTGCATTCGTTTTTACTACATGCTTTATAAATCAAAGAAAAAATAGATACTAACATAAAATTTTAATTTTTTAAATCTTGACTGTTTTAACTGACAGTAATCAATGACATATTTACAATTAACCTTTTAGCAATTTCGGAAGGGAATCAAACGCTATTGATCTTTCTGTTGGCTACGGCCTTGTATTTATCGACTTTGCAGTAAAGAAATGTGTAGAAATATTACGGAAAAAGTCATTAAGCCTTAAACGTCCGATGTATCTTTTAGGATAGAAATCGGACTTTGTACAGTCGGTCAAACAAACAAACAAAAAATCTGAAGTGACTCTACTGGACGTTACAAACACCAAAAAAGAAAGAAAGAAATACAAAAAAGAAGAATTTTTAAAAAATTCTGACACAATACATTCGAACTCTGGACCTCCCGTTTGCGAACTGGAGACGTCACCCCTGCGCTACTAGTGCTTGGTTATATGAAAAATTCAAAATCCATTAAAATGGATCATATTTTACATTCTTTTATTGCACTCAACCTGGTTTTTGTGTGTAAAGATTGAATTTTGTAATCCATTATTAAAGCACTCCCTGATAGGCTAGTACTATAAAAATTAGGTGTGTTTCCGATGACAATACAACATTTTCATATTTTTAGAACTTAATTATAAATTATATATATTAATTTTAAGGCATGTTTTAGGGCATTCCGTAAACTTACAGTAAAATCATAAGAAATAAAACAACTTTACGCTCGGTTAATATTTTTTAATATCTTCCCTCGTAAGTTAAGGTCCTATCGTTCAGTTTGATTTTCAAAGCAAGTGGCGAAGCTTTGTATAAAAGCTACACTCCGCCTACAATAAGTTGGCTGATAACCTTCAAAGAGTTCGCACTGCTATAAGTTTCTAACAGGCACAAATGATAATGTATTATTTAATAAAAAGGTAGACTCTGCTAATTGATAGTAGTGATTGCCATCTTATAAATGATTAAATTCATCTTTTGCGTTACTCATCGGCCTAACCACAGCTTCTTGAATACTAGGCTTGCGTGCTGAGAGAGAAATGGTGGATGTCATAGCCGATTTTTTTTCAACGATTATACGGTCCCTTGAATTTGAACACCAGTATTTTGTAAAAATTTTCTCCGCCTTCTTATACTGGTGTTAAGGTACATTCAAGGTACCGTAAAATCGCTGAAAAAAATCCGTCTACGACATCTACCATTTCTCTCGCAGGGCGTAGGCCTAGTATTCAGGGAACTGTGTGGGCAATTTATACTGGACGAATAACATTTCGCTGAACCTTATACATCTGAAGTAATGTGAACATCTGAATTGAATTTTCTCCCCGGAAGTTTTTCCCTCGAGGTGTTATAATACAAATCGTGCACTTATCAAAATTTTTTTGTTTATGATCTTTTTTCATTTCTATAACTGTTCCTGCAGTTGTTTTGCTCAAACATTACCTCCTTGGAACCATATTTATTATCCATTTTTAACAATATACTATAAATATTTGATGAATGTTACACAATGTTGTTAAACTACAAAATAATGTTGAATATTGAAGCATAATTATCATGCACTATATATTAATTCCTTTCTGTTTCTCGTTACAGGGAAGTTGAAAAAGCCATAATATGCACTAATACAGCCAACAAGCAATGCAGTAACCCTGTTAAAATCGATCTGAATAAAATAGTACGATACATCTTTGGAGTAAAGCATCCGGAAAGAGAAGACATGCCCGATGAAATACCAAATCCCACTGAGCCCCCAAAGCTTCCATTAGAACTTAGGAAAACAGGACAGGAGAATAATGATAGCAATTACGAAACCTCAAAACTTCCAGATTCCACAAGCCATCCGAACTCCACCGACTTTCCAGTAACAGAAAAGGAAAACATTGAAGTCGTTCTAAAAATCAAGAGACCATCCGAATCTCCAGATTTCCCTGAAGAAAAAATTGATGAGCCAAAACCAAACAATTTCGGTACAGATGCTCATGAAACTGAACCAACAACATTCACTGAGACAACAACATTCACTGAACCAACAGCATCCACAAAGCCAGAAAAAACACAAAAAGAAAATAGCGAGAATGATACCAATCTTCCAGAAGATCCGGAGGTCACAGAGACTCCTGTACCCTCAGAGCTTTCTAAATCCACCGAACTTCCTGAATCTGTTGATTTATTTAAGCCCCAAAAGTCTCTAAATCCAAGCAGAAAAGATAATGATCATCAGTTCACAGAGCCCCCAGAACTTTTGAAGACTACACAGTCTCCAAAACAAAATCTTTCGGATTCTATAGCTCTTGATGATTCAAAAGACATTGTTGCTCCAGGGAATGGAAAAGACATAATGATAGATCTATCGGATTGGGAGGAAAAGTCCACTACATTCACAGAGCCTCCACAGACTCTTATGATTACAGAGTCTCCAAAACTTAAAGACCTTCAAAATTCCACAGATCTTAATGCTTCAAAAGGCCGCGTTGCTGCAGAGACTAAAGAAGACATAATTATAGATCTATCGGAGGAGGAAAAGTCCACTACGTTCACAGAGCCTCCACAGATTTTCATGACGGCAGAATCTCCGAAACTTAAGGATCTTCAAAATTCCTCAAGCCTTGATGCTTCAAAAGACCATAAAGTTGCAGAAACTGAAGAAGACAGAATGATAGATCTATCGGAGGAGGAAATATCTACACCATTCACAGAGCATCCACATCTTTTGATGACTACAGAATCTCCAAAACTTAATCTTTCCAATTTCACAGGTTTTGGTGATTCAAAAGGCCGTGTTGCTACAGAGACAGAAGAAGTCCTAATGATAGATCTATCGGATGGGGAAAAGTCCACTTCATTCACAATGTCTCCAGAACTTTTTAGGACTACGGAATCTCCAAAAATTAAAACTCTTCGAAATTCTACAGGTCTTGATGCTTCAGAGGATCATGCTGCTGTAGAGACTATAAAAGACACAGTGTTAGATCAAGTGACGGTGAATCGGGAAGCAAACTCAACTGCATCCACAGATCTTCCCAAACCAAGTGATCTACCGAGGTCTACTGCGTCCACAGTATCTCTGAAACCCACAGATCTTCCGAAATCTACTGCGTCTTCAAAGCCTCCTAAACCCACAGATCTGTCGAAGCTTACTGCGCCCGCAACGCCTCCTGAAACAACTACTACGTCTACAAAGCGTCCCACAAGGCCTCCTACAACAACTACCATGGCTACGAGACGTACCACAAGGCGTACTACAAGGCGTACCACAAGGCGTACCACAAGGCCTCCTAAAACAACTACTACGTCTACAAGGCGTCCCACACCTTCTGCTCCTGTAAATTCAAGATCAAGGAATACGCCTTATGATCCTCCTCGACCTACAGAAGCTCCAAAGCATTGGTATGATTTCATAGTTCAACCTTTTGTGAGTTTATGGAGAACTATAAAGTCATGGTTTGGATATTAAAAGGACAAATCAGTGAAATTTTATTTTCATGCCTTTTCTAACCAAATGCTTTTTACGTTTCTTATAGTTTTCAGAATATATATTTTATTCATTTTCAGAGTGTCTATATTCAGTAACCACTGAAAGATTACTATGATGGTCTAACAAAAAAAGTTTTCTATATACTTCTCATTGTTACTCCTGCATAAGTTTGTGTAGTTGACATGTAATTATAAACATTTCATATTTATTCTTATTTATAATTCAATTTCAGTAAATAAAGCTTGCATTTTTTTTACAGAAACTTCATTTTTCACCTCTACAATATCTTGCAATCCTGCGTAAATATTTCGTTACTTTCGTGTTGTAGAGATCCCCACAATTACGATTGTGCCAAGATTGCAGTTGCGATTTCGACAAGATCGTAGCACAGATTATACATGCCTCATATATACGCATATATATCAGACTTATAATGTTCATTTATGCACTACAATAATTATATGTACTACAATAATTATATTAACGTACATAATTATATGCATATTATGTACGTCCTATATGCCATATATACATCATATACACCTTATACACGTCATATATGACTATAACGAGGCTAGCGAAAAAGAAAGGCTACCGCGGTGCTTTACGCGTATCTTTTTTTACAGACCGCGGGAATCACGTGAGGCTCGAATCCACCAATGCAGGTGTACGAAAAGAGCATCACGTCACTCTAGCGGTCTGTAAAAAAAAAATAAGTGGAACGCACCGCGGTAGCCTGTCTTTTTCGTTAGCCTCGTGACTATAATTGGGCAATATGCGTCACGAAATGTTATGTACATCATATATTATTATAACGTCATATATACTTTATGTAGCTTGGCGATAAATCTTGGTTGCTTGGCAATTCCTCCTCCGGGGGCCGTTATAACACGAAAGTACCAGAATTTCTTTATGAACATTGTATTCAAATCATCAACACACAACACAACGGCTTTGTGCCACCATCGAGTGCGGTTCTCCCGTTCTTCTCGCTGACTGACCGGATAGCTTTACTTGCGCGGCTGGTTGCAGCTGCGCGCGCTAAATAGTCACGTTCGTTTCCTGCTGTTTTCTCCCCGTCAGAGGATTGGAGGAGTATTCAAAGCGTGTTCTTTTAAGAACAGCTTCGTTCCTGCGCAATAATGGCCTTCGACTTCACCGACAATTGTAGCAGACTGATGAATGGAAGGACTTATACTGATTTTGCTACGGCCTGGTCTGAATTCCCGGCGACTATCAACGAGGAACATCGCAAAATTGTGACGGACTTCTTGATTTATACGGACGCCCACCTGAAGCGCATCCGCTCAACTGAGGATTTTTCCAGCAATCCAGAAAAGCCGGCACTTGTGAGTAATATTTTGAATTCAATCTCATTTCTTTTCTGTGAGCCGTTTGACCCCATTAAATTGAGTAGACTCAAATCTTTTCAACTCTATGTAGTAAACGATAGCCAACTAGATTTACCTTACATAATGTATCATTTAAACCCTAATATTGCTGATTTGGTGAGCCCTGATGACGGTTTTACAACTGCTAATGGCCGTAAAAGAAAAAACCCAGAAATTCATGCTAACATACCTGTCAAAAACAAATTTCAAGTCCTAAGTGAGGACACTTCCGAAATTAATTCCATGGATCATGAATCCTCTCAGGATTGCGCCCTACCCGGCAGCTCACAAGACCCAGATAACATCCAAAACTCAGACACGAACCTAACTTATAACAAAAACAAAATACACCCATTTTATATAGAAATCAAAGATCACTGGCACAAGCTTGCCTCTGAAATCAACAATGTTAACGACGTAAAACCACTTATAAAACTTGACGGTGAGCTTCTTAAAGTACATTGTAAAAATGATAACGACTTTCGTAAGACTCAAAACTTCCTTGACACAAACGCTATAGCATACACCACTCTTAGTCCAATGGAAAAACGACCGCGGAAAGTCTGCATCAGAGGCATCCCCCCATACACTGATCCCAACATCATCATTAACGCTTTGAAAGATTACAACTTCACAGCAAACAGTGCAGCTATGCTCAAAAGTAGGAAAACTGGCAACCCAATGCCTATATACCTTGTCAACTTGCTCCCAAGAGAAAACTTTGACGAAATTTACAAAATTACTGAAATCTGTAATCTAAGTGTAACCATTGAGAGATTCAAAGGAACTAACATAGTTAAACAATGCCACCGCTGCCAGGGGTTTGGACACGCATCAGAAATTTGTAAATTACCTCCTAAATGCGTTAAATGCGCTGGACTCCATCTCACACCTGATTGCCCCCAAACTGGAAAAATAACACCTAAATGCGCTAATTGCTCTGGCCCTCACCCTGCAACCTACAGAGGCTGCCCCAAAACACCACAAACCTTCAGGAAAAATCAACCCAATAAGCCCAACAGTAGGGAACCCAACACAACAAATAATGTTAAACTCATGACAGAAATTCTCGCCAATTTCAACTACACCAAAAGAAACACTAATGTTCCCAACACCAATAA